>OX463818.1:12431750-13681750 GCA_949825045.1 Argyresthia goedartella | reverse complement strand
GATTTTCGCCGGCACAGTCGCTGCTCAGCTCCTGAGTACGGCCCGCCAAAAATCTATACATCGTGACGTGAGAACTTCTTTTGCATATTATAACCAACTGTTCGTTAAAGAATTTCTTAGAATTTTCTGATTTATTGCAGGCAAATAAAAGATACCCAACGGTGTGACCGTTCGTTTGTGTAAAATGGAGCAAGAAACCCCGGAGGTTCCGTCCAGTTTGGAGCACGTGGCGGCGCATAAGGATAAAGGCAAGAAAAGGCGGAAACCGGTGAGCTCTTCGGACTCCGACAATTCTAGTTCGTCCTCGTTGAGTTTCTCGGAAAGCGACGATCGCAAGAAGCGGTGCCGACGGCGCAAACGCATCAAGGAACGTAAGTTCGATCTTCTTTTTAACGAGATTAAAGATCTTAAAAGTCAACTTGCTGCTACACAGGAATTTCATGAATATGATTGTGAACCACGGCATGACTTGATTGACCCTAATGTTAGTGGAGACCTCTACGAAGGTCACGTTGAGGAGTCCGAGCCCGCCAACATTGACTCGGCTTTCGAGGTCGATCTTAACATTTTTACTGGTACAAAAACCAAGGAGCCCGCTGTACCGCAGGCGTCTCCCGAACTAACACAACAATTAAAAGATTTGCAGCGATTCAATAGCCAGGACTGGATTAACGTCCGATATGCCGACGTCCAAAAACACGATTTATTTGCGCCGGGTTTCACTAATCTTGAAGCTAATGACGAGATAAAGAGGTACGATACATCTAAAACTACCTTAAACATGGAAAAGGCTTTTGCCGGCATTTCCTATGCATTGCTCAAACAGCGCGACGCGCTTTTGAGTGAATTACAAGCCTTTCTAGCCTGGGCGCATCAGGTCAAAAACCTACGATTCGACGATATCCATACAAAGCTCAAAGAAATGTTGGCCAATGGTGAGTATAGCAAGATTTCAAATGACGCTCTCCAGCTCGTCTGTGGACACCGGGCTGAACTTATTCAATATCGCAGAGAAGGCATACTCTCATCAGTAAAAGACCAGTACCACAAAAATACATTACGTAAAATTGCGCCGTCAGGTTCTCATCTATTTGAAGCCGACAAATTTAATGCTTTATTGGAAAAAGCGGGTGGAGTTAAAAATGTGTTTTGGGTGGAAGGAAAGTCTCGCTACAATACTGTGCCACAGTACGAGCCTTCCACTTCTACCCGCAGTCAGACGCAGAAACAGGCCGCAACTTATAACAATCGCGCGCAATATCATAATCAAAGCTAGTATCATACTTCGGCCCGAGGCAGGATAAATAATAATTCGTTTCACGGGCGAGGCGCGCGGGGTTCACGCGGCCGTGGTCTACCCGACAGGTCAGGAAGGGATTATCAACCCAGACGTTCTCCCTCATCCCACCGGGATAGGAGACTATGCCATGCACATGCATGCAAAATTTCACGCCGGACAACTCCGCATGTACTACGATCGTTGGAAACAGTTGGGAGCTCCCACATACATTCTAAAAATTATACAAGGATGCCGCATTCCTTTTGTGTTGAAACCACCATTGCACATTCCAAACAGTCGCAGTGTGAAAACACCAGAATCAGAACAAATGTAGAAAATAATGAAAAACATGATCTCGCAGGGTGTGCTAGAAAAGGTGCGCCCAGCTTTATTTCCCCGATATTCCTGCGCCCCAAGAGCGACGGCACATGGAGGCCCATATTCAACTTAAAAATCTGAACCAATACGTCAACACTCGACTTTTCAGACTAATAAATGTTCATCGGATTGGTTGGCCAAAGTGGACATTCACCAGGCATACTTCCATGTCCCTGTATTCGAAGGCCACAGAAGGTTTCTCCGCCTTCTGTACGGCGACAAAAACCCACAAATACTGGAAATGACGTGCCTACCCTTCGGCCTTTGTTCAGTACCGAGAATATTCGCCTCAATCACCAACTGGATAGCACAATACCTCCGCGATCACGGTATCCGGATCATCGTGTATCTCGACGATTTTATGCTGGCTCATCAAAACAAAGCCACTCTCATAAATCAAGTGTCGTTGACACTGAACACGCTCGCCCACCTAGGCTGGCAAGTGAACACAGACAAATCTGTTTGCAACCCACAGAAGGCAGTGGAATACCTGGGCATTGTGTGGAACACATGGCAGAACGCGAAATACATTCTTCAGAGGTTAGTAGCAAAAATACATTGCACGGTATCCAAAATCTTGATAACACGGACAACGTCCGTCAAAGAGTTACAAGGTCTCATTGGCCTGCTGAACTTTGCCAGTTTTGCTGTACCGAGGGGTCGTCTAAATTACCGGTATTTACAGTTATAGGCCAACAAGGCCTTGAAACTAAAGATGACAAAAACCTTTCCTCTAGTTGCGAAAGCCCTAGTCGAGTTAGAATGGTGGCAGTTGAATTGTCAGAAGAGTACTCTACTTCATGTCCCACTATCGTCTCATTACCTAACAACAGATGCCAGCGACATCGGCTGGGGGGCCAAATTAAACGAAATCTCAATAACAGGCTCATGGCTACCCTCACAGCAGAACCTTCATTGCAACTACAAGGAGATCTTGGCCATATTAAATGTTTTACGCCATCATTGTCAGCTCCTGAGCTCACAGTCGCTGCTAATACAGTGCGACAACAAAACTGTCGTCTCTTATCTAAGAAAAGAGGGAGGGGCGAAATCTATAGCCCTTACGGAGCTGGCAATGAAAGTGCTACAAGTACTGGACCATAACAACATTCACATGTCCATCTATCACATAGCAGGGAACTACAACTGCGAAGCAGACCATTTATCTCGTCTCAAAGACCCACCAGTACCGAGGGGTCGTCTAAATTACCGGTATTTACAGTTACAGGCCAACAAGGCCTTGAAACTAAAGATGACAAAAACCTTTCCTCTAGTTGCGAAAGCCCTAGTCGAGTTAGAATGGTGGCAGTTGAATTGTCAGAAGAGTACTCTACTTCATGTCCCACTATCGTCTCATTACCTAACAACAGATGCCAGCGACATCGGCTGGGGGGCCAAATTAAACGAAATCTCAATAACAGGCTCATGGCTACCCTCACAGCAGAACCTTCATTGCAACTACAAGGAGATCTTGGCCATATTAAATGTTTAACGCCATCATTATCAGCTCCTGAGCTCACAGTCGCTGCTAATACAGTGCGACAACAAAACTGTCGTCTCTTATCTAAGAAAAGAGGGAGGGGCGAAATCTATAGCCCTTACGGAGCTGGCAATGAAAGTGCTACAAGTAATGGACCATAACAACATTCACATGTCCATCTATCACATAGCAGGGAACTACAACTGCGAAGCAGACCATTTATCACGTCTCAAAGACCCACCAGAATAGCATCTCCTGTCAAACATAACAAATGTCGTGTTTGCCAAGTGGGGAACCCCCGTAATCGATCTTTTTGCTTCCAGGAGAGCTCACGTGGTTCCAACGTACTGTACACTGGACAGAACCGACAACCAGGCGAGCATTTACGATGCTCTAGGCAGCAAGTGGGATTTCAAGTTGGTATGGCTGTTCCCGCCGCCTTATCTCATTCCCAGAGTATTGACGCACTTAAACAATGCACTGGGTGTGTACCTGATCGTAGCCCCGAGATGGCACAAAGTTTACTGGAGACCAGACCTGAAGAGCCGCGCATTGTCACCCCCATTCACGATAAGGAACCTGTCGCAGGTCCTAGTCGATGTAACGACGGGACGTCCGCCCCCCAACATATCGGAGATGACGCTGGAGATATGGAGATGTGGGGTTGGCAAGAACACCTAAGTCACTGGAGCGAGGAACAAAAAGCTCTGCTCCGTACGAGCTGGCGTGAATCCACTCTTAGAACGTATAAACCAGCTTGGACCCGTTGGCGAAACTGGGCCATAACTCACAAGGTACATACACATAAACCTACAGGCTCAGACCTGGCCCGATTCCTCACTGATCTACATCAAAAGGAAGGCCTTTCATACAGCACTATCCTTGTTCATAAATATGTAGTGTCTACTCTTTGTGATCCCAGTGAAAGTAATAAGCTAAGCTCACATACACTTGTAAAACAAGTCCTAAAGTCCATTGGGTTAGCTAAGCCTAAACCTATCAAAGCCCCCATCTGGGATATAGACACCCTTGTAAACCATCTTTCTAAAAGAACCTGCAATTCATCAAGTTTATTTGCCACCTCTCAAAGAGCGGCTGCTTTACTCCTACTATGCTCGGGTAGACGTGTACACGATTTAACTTTAAATACCGTTACTCAGGAACACTGTGTTATTTCAGATGACAGCATAATCTTATGGCCATCTTTTGGCTCCAAAACTGACTCCATTACCCATCAACAATCGGGATGGAAGCTAAATAAGAATAAGGACAAGTCACTGGATCCTATCTACTGGATACGCCGCCTCATTGAGTTGGGGAAACCTAGGCGAATCGCTGCTAAGTGCGATAATCTGTTTGTGAGTACTACAGGCGACCCCAAAGCTGCTGCACGTACAATCATAGAGGGCTGGCTGAAGAAACTACTTCAAGATGCAAACATCAATGCTACGCCTGGCAGTTTCAGATCAGCTGTTGCATCCAAAAACTGGATCGAACACTTTCCTATTGATGACATACTATCCCGAGGCAACTGGAAGTCTGCTAAAACCTTCCAAATTTTTATCAAATAGAAGTAAAATCTGGAGATAGAAGAGAGTCATTGATTCCGAACCTATTCTCCCCTGTCGAGTAATTAAGACAATTATGTATTGTTCAATACTTTATTCCAAAGTTTGATTTATATTTGCTGATTTTAGTAATACCTACCTAATTTATTTACTGGTTTGGTACCATTTCTACGCAGGTTCTATCAAGATGAATAATAATACCTGTTTATAAGTTACAAGTTAATTTTATTTCCTTAAACCACACTAATCACCTCATCTTAACAGAAAGCAATACAGAACAGAAACAATAATGTCATAAGTCATAGTACCTAACCTACATACAGTACATGTAAACTTTAGGTTTCTTCTTAAGGGATCATCGATCAGTCCGAATAAATTATAGATAGATACTTACTTGTTTATCAAAATACCTGAATCATTCATAATTTCTGTATGTCACAACATAAACTTACCTACTTTTATTTAAATATGTATGTTTACGAATCACATTAGCGTCCACCAACACCAGGCGATATCAAACACGTCTCTCATGTTTTTAATTAGGCCCTGAATATCGGTCAAGATATTTAATAGAGACGTTTTACCTGAAAATAAAACTTTATTAAATACTTACCATATTCAGGGCCTAATATTTTTTAAATCTGCCTGGTGGACATGAGAGATCCAATGAAGCTAAATTCGAATTCAACAATCCGAACTGCCTCGGTGGTGTGGTGGGGCGCGCGCACAAACAAGGTACCACGCGGCTTAACCGAACATCCGGGGGCGGGAACGGACGGACCGGATATACGTCACTAGTTTAGCACTGAAAATCAAGGATGTCTTCTCATGTTTTTAATTAGGCCCTGAATATGGTAAGTATTTAATAAACGTTTTATTTTCAGGTTAAACGTCTCTATTATTTCTTTAATAAAAAATCCATTAGGTACCTGCCTTTATGGTTGTCATGCAAAAATAAGGGATAAGCAAAAGCAAATAATCGTAGGACAGGCCCTCTTCTCGATACTCTGACTCTGAATTTTTTATTTTTTTATTGATAGGTACATAGGTATAATATGGCATTTCAGCCTTAACAGTAAGCTGTCTACCGAAGGCGGGCGAATGCGTAGTATGAAATAAAACACGTTTTGGTACTTACATGTTTGTAGGAAACTCGATTTCATCTTCAATAGACTCCAATACAGACAGAACTGTTGGTTTCGTGAGACGAAATATTGTATCAAAATCTTTGTCATCAAGGGTGTCGAAGTGTTCTTCTCTCTCACGTATCCATCTCGATCGACGAACAACAAATTCGTTATCATCATCACTATCTTCAAAAGCTAGGGCCAACGCTCTTCTCATTCTTGATAATTAATAACAAAGCAAAAAATAAACTGCAAAATTATAAAGTGACATGACAGCTATGACAGCTCTAAACGCAGTTAAAGAGTTTAACCGTCCAAAATCGGGCGTTCAGAATTTAAAACTCCGTTTAGCTTAAACTGCGTTCAGTAATGACGGTGAAATGCTCTAAACTCAGTTAAGTGCGTAAACTGAGTTTTGCTTGACCTAATCCAGTTTAGTTACAGTGGTGAAATTACGCCTAAGCCCCAATTTCACAATGAGTTTTAAATTCTGAACGCCCGATTTTGGACGGTTAAACTCCTTAACTGCGTTTAGAGCTGTCATAACTGTCACTTTATAATTTTTCAGTTTATTTTTTGCTTTGTTATTAGTTATCAATAATGAGAAGAGCGTTGGCACTAGCTTTTGAAGATAGTGATGATGATGACGAATTTGTTGTTAGTCGACCGAGATGGATACTTGAAAGAGAAGAACACTTCGACACCCTTGATGACAAAGATTTTTTTACAAGATTTCGTATCACGAAACCAACAGTTTGTCTGTATTGGAGTCTATTGCAGATGAAATCGAGATTCCTACAAACATGTATGTTCGCCCGCCTTCGGTGGACAGCTTACTGTTAAGGCTGAAATGCCATATTATACCTATGTACTTATCCTGGGCCTGTTCCACGATTATTTGCTTATCCCTTATTTTTGCATGACAACCATAAAGGCCTAATAGTACCTAATGGATTTTTATTAAAGAAATAACACTGTGTATCCCATTAACCAGTTGTTGTTTTGTTCGAACAGGGTCAATATGGAAATGCTCTTCTTGTTGGAGATGCACGCTACGCATGTAATAATTATATGATGACACCATTGCAACAGTGTAATAATGCTGCTGTAAATTTGTACAATGAGTCTCAAATTCGAACAAGAAATTGTGTAGAAAGCTTGTTTGGGGTCTGGAAAAGACGTTTCCCAGCCATGGCCATTGGTTTAGGCGTTTCCATTCAAAATTCTTTTCCAATTATAATTTCCACAGCTATATTACACAATATTGCATGAAGAAGTGGGGAAGACACACCTGCTAATGATAGCCGTGTAATTAATTCCGATACTTGGCATGCTCTATTAGCTCAAGGCAATATAAATAATGGAAACATGGATGCAGATAGACAAAGAAGCAATCCTAATTTTAGAAGACGTACTGAGCTTGTGACGAACTATTTTGCACAGTAAGTTTACACCAATGTTCCTTTTGCATGTAAATCTGCCAAAATATAAATATCAGTAGTAATTTTAAAACACTATCCCTACTTTATATAAAACTCCATTTTCATCTTTTCAGATTAACAAGATGATATGAGTATGACATGTGCTGGTATATATTTTGATGCAAAGGCGTGCTATCTAATGACTGCTGCAGATAAGATTAAGAATTCTGCTGTTAATTATAAAGAATAATCAAATAGGCAATCTTATTTATGTATCAACTTATAACAGTTGCATTTTTTGCTTTATATATTAACTAGAGACAGTAAAATATCTTTATTGTCATTGGAACTAATACAAAGGCCAAGAGAGTTTGAAATGTATATCTTTCTTTAAGTTGTTCATATATGTATGATTGATTAATTACACCAGATAAATAAAAGTAGGTGGGTAACAAATATATTAATTATATTTGTATAAATATCACATTTATTCCTTAATTTTATATTTATACGAGTGTATTTTATTATATTTAAGTAAGACTAACTTTTTATTGTATTTTCCTCTATTAAGTACATGTATATTCGTTTTTTTTTCATTAAAATTTACGTGTAAGGTTTGTACATAAATAAACTATTTGAATCTCAATAAAAACCGGATCCCTTTTTCTTTTCGACGCCATAGATTTGTAATGCAAATAGCCAAATACACAGAATCAGACGCTAATATAACAATAAACTTTTGTAGTAAATGAAACACGAAAACTCAGAGGTTAGAAGCAGCAAGGGTATATATGCATGACACATTCCTGACAGCTACGTTTAGATACTGCTTGCCAATCTATAAAAAGCCGCAACGGATCGCTGTTTTATGATGCAAACACAAAACGCATCACGGGTTTTATCTGTGATTACGTCAAAAACTGAGTTTACGTAAACGGGATCAAAATGTAGCTGGTGAAATCTGTTTGACTAAACTAAGATTAAGTTGACCATTGAAACTCGGTTTTAGCTAAACTATGTTTTATTGAACTCGGTTTTCAAAGCAAACGATGAAATTAGCCCTTAGAGCATTATCGGCCATCATGTTGATGATGATGTGTATGTAATGTTAATGATTAATGATAATAATACACTCTGATCGCTTTTTTTTTTGTTGGAGGGGAAGAAATGGAATTACCCATGCCCAGGAGTCAGACCTCCATGCTATGTCCGGGCCCCTACACATTGAGCGGGCATCAGCTCGTGTAGTAGGCGGACTAAAAACAACCCCTTTGTTGTGTTGTGTGACAGTTATCGATAATCGATTTAACTGTGAGCCATGGTCACTGTGAGCCATGGGGCATTCTGAACGCTTTTTAGAGTTCCGTACCTACCCGAAGGGTAACCAACGAGACCCTATTACTAAGCCGTCGCCGTCCATCTGTGCGTCAGCGGGCTGCATCTCATTCATGAACCGTAATAGGCAGAGAGTTGGAATTTTCATAGAATGTGTATTTTTGTTGCTTATAGCAACAAATAAGGAACTACATGCGTTTATTAAAATGGAATGGGGTATATATAAGAAGTATTTTTTTGCATTTTTTCCTGTAGGGTGTGCGATTTCACGTCTCGTTTTAATTTAAATTAAAACCGGCCAAGTGTAAGACGGACTCGGGCACGAAAGGTTCCGTACCATTGTCTATAAAAACGGCAAAAAACACATTTGTTGTATGAAAGCCCCCCTTTAATATAAATTTTATTTTAATTTAATTATTTATTTTATAAATTAATAATATGACTCAATATTCTGTGAATATTTCAAGCGTCTAGCTGTTGCCATTATCAATATCGAGCAAAACCCAACAAAAACTTCACGTTTGTTGTAAGGGAGACCCCCTTAAATATTTATTTTATTCTGTTTTTTTTTTGTATTTTTTGTTATAGCGGGAACAGAAATATCGAAAACTATAAAAAAATAAAAATCGAAAACTTCAACTGTCTAACTATCTCGGTTCATGAGATACAGCCAGACAGACAGAGGGACGGACAGCGGAGGTTTAGTAATAGGATCCCGTTTGGCACCCTTCGGCTACGGAACCCTAAAAAAATGCCATTCCGTCAGTTCAAAAAATAATAATATTTTGACTACCAGAAAAATAATGGATTTCTTGTGGCGAAGTAAACAAATCATAATAAGGTCATGGTTAACTAGAGTCTGTGTCCCAGTTCCTTCGGAACACAGCCTCTTAACATACTTTGCCCGAGGCTACTTGTAACCAGACTGATTCCAGAGACATTTAAGTTCCTATAACATACTATCACCTTTTTATAATTCCCAATACACTAGCTGCGTTGCCACGCTGCACCGCAGGGGAAATTTTCTTATAAATAAATCTGACCATGATATAAATGAATTCTTAAATGATAAAGAATTAATTACTAAACTCGCAAATATAATTGTGCTAGCCTGAGTTTTCTTACCATCTCCCTCTCGATCAAAAAGCCCATGGCTTTACAAAGCGAAGTAGCATATCCTAATAATATATTAACAACTATTCTTAATGGAAATCAATATAAATACACATTAACTTAAATAATATAAATGTCCAATAAATTTTAATTGGTATATAAGACAAATAAGTAGGTACTTACTTTTTATGTAAATATGTTAAGGCAACAAATGTAATGATCTCCAAAATATTTTTTTTTCTTACCCAAAATGGGTTAAGATTCACCAAAAGTTGCAGAAAATATCATGGCAAAATACTGCGGTAGCTTAGGTGAAGGGTAAATGGGGTGAGCTAAGCGAAACCCCATTTATGCTTATCGTGTTAGGTTGAACATGTAAGAACAACAAAAATACTTAAAACATAATCTTAAGTACACAAAACATAAAAATAAGTTTGGTGATCATTTTCGGTGATCATTTACTAATTCTGGGAGTCATTTCGAATTTATTGGTAGGAATTTTTCGAAATTTTTAGTAATCGTTTAATCACAAGCCATATGTTAATAAATGGCTGTTATTGAAGTTTCGTAAATACAACAAAATTTGCATACCTATTTAAACAGGCCGTAAAACAGATTTAAAAAAACCTGAAATATTTAAGTACTCATGTACACCACGATATCCAAATAATGTTTCTTATTTCATAATAATGTCCCTAACAATCCCTAAAATATGACTACACCTTTCAACTTTTACATCTTTATAAGGTATAGCAACCCGACAAGAGAGCAGTCGATTTTCATGTTTTCAGTTTAGATCATTCTTTTATTTGTTTTGACGGCTTCAGAATTTCACATGATATACACTGTGCGACATGTGGCGTTCAATTTAGTTTGTATGAGGAGGCGGCAATTCCGTTCCGCAGATGAACTCAATCTCGAATGGTCGAGCGAGTCAACAAACCCTACCCTTGTCCGGCTTACATCAAACATTGTTCATATTTTTACCATTTTGTATCCCTGACGAAAAAATAGGGTTGTTCTTTAAGTTTGAGGTGTCTGTCTATCAGTTGTTTTTGTGTGGGTCTGTGTGTGGCATCCTAGTGATCAGCCTGGTGTTCGGTTCTTGACTATGTTTAATAAAAATCGGTTCAGTGGTTCTACATTTATTCGCTTAATTAGGAAACAAGTGAATCAAGTAAAAAATTAGAAGTTGGCTTTCTTTGAGTCAGCAGTATTTTTTTAGATCTTTATCTATAGATATATTTTTATAATGCAAATTACTGCTTTATAAAAAGAAAAATCTTTATTCGCACCTACCTTCTATTTGAGAAGCTAACCTGTAGAATTTCGCGCCACCACACTAACAGAACCACCACCAGTAGCATTCTGTCCGTCCTCCGCCATGGGCGGAACTGCGGCGTCTAGTGGCAGTTTTACGTATCATGCCACAAAAGTTTAATAGTACATTACTTCAGAGGGAAGAAAGTGACAGTTCCATACCGAGATCATGGCATTTGCGCCACGAGCTTGCGAGGGGCGCAAACCATTTGAGGTATGGAACTGTACTTTATCCTGAGGTATGTATAGTGCTTTTTATTACACCTACGAGGAAAATTATAGACATAAATGCATCCATATTTTACAAAAAACACAAAGATAAATGCTAAATCAATCGAAGTTTTTGCGAAAATGCGCGGGCTTTTCCTTTTTTTATTCGCCCGTTTCTGGAGTAGGCTAAGATCATAAGGTCATGCAGCCACTTCTTCCGTGATTCCGCGCGTTTTATATACAAAAATAATTTCGTTTTTAATTTTCTGTATGCACCAAGGAGGTTGGTAACTGGTAAAAAAAAACTGTATGTGGCCAGTAACAATTTATTTGAAATTTAATTAGTAGACAGTTAAAGTCTCTTTGCAGTATGACTGCTGAAAAATAAAAAAAAAAACCGGGTATGTAATGGAATTTCATACATAATTCCCACCCTTGGGTCGGAAGGATTTTCATAAAAACTTCCATACCTTGGGATGAAAGGATTTGAAGGGCGGGATAAAGGCGTTTCTTCCCTCTAATTGGTATAATTAGTATGTATTTTCAGAGCAGGTGTGATAAAAATAATATACCACCTCTGCTTCGAGAGTTAGAATCAAGTTACTTTTAAAACACGCATTCGAGCACGGTTATTATTGCCCGGTTCCTATATTTGAGAAACAATCCGTTTTAGTTTGGTACGAATAGTAGGTAGTTTTATATAAGAGGCGTACACTAAAACCGTTCCTTTAAAAAACGTCTCGTTATCCCATTTACCGATACCAACGGATAGGAGGGTTAAAAGTAATGGACTGTAAGCGTATTGTACGGAGATGACAGTTTCGGGCGTTACTATAAATATTTTAAACGTCATTATGTTGACTGTCAAGATTTCTATTCGTTATGTCATTTGTTTACCTCCCAATTTCGGTCGGTTTGAGTTTGTATTTCACTGTTTTTGCTTATTTTTACCAATTTTACATCTCTGGATTTTGGAGACCTTCAGCCGAATCTGAGTGTTTTCTCCTGATGTAGTCGGGATTTTCGGAATATTATCTTGTAGTTCTCGTCAGATGTTCGTATTCTTGATAAATTTAAAAATGTGAATGTAAGGTATTGCTAATAGATCTTCAAGTGGGCGGGAGACTTCTTGATCATTTTCCAATACTTGTACAAGGGTTAGCGACAGTTCTATTTGCCGTACAAGATTTGGTCAAGCGAGAATTACACTGTGTAATATCGAACCCCAGTGAGACTGATTCAGAAGAAAATAATAGGCATGATATAATTTATAAAGAACTCCACTGGATACGCGACAGATATAGACTATTAATAAGAAGAATGTTTTTCTTTATTTATATTAGTGTTATATTTGGAACTATTAATAAATTTATCTACACACGTATCATAAACCCTCTTTACTGCATTCAAAAACCGCACGTTACGATCAGCATTATGTTAAACTACTTGGTAAAAACTCGTTTCGTATCTGGAAAACTACACATAATGGTCATTATGTGTAGTTTTTCTACATATAATGACATTCAAATTTCGAACGCCGACGCCCACCCGCGTGCCGTTCCTAGTTTGTCTGTGAAGTTGGTACTGACATTCAAATTACGAACGCCGACGCCCGCCTGCGTGAAGTTGGTACTAAAGAACAAGCTAAACAATTGCAGAACCATAATGCCGGTCAAACATGCGGTTCCTGAACACATCAAAGAGAGCTTATGATATGTGTGTAGATAAACTAGTGTATGTAACTGTACATAATTAGGCATTAAAACTCTCGAGTGATATTATTATGAAACTCGCCACTCTCGAGTTTTAATGCCCTCCATTATGCAGCAGTCACATAAACTACTATAATTAGGCATTAAACTGCAGCAAGTACTAATTAGTAACTATTTCGTTTTAGATGTTTCGGAGTTTGGAAACGGCGAATTCCTGTTATGGCTTTGACTTAAGTCTCTTACGGAGCTCACACTGTAATAATAGCTAGAGCAGTGCTCCACAATATTCAAAGAGTTTAGTAGATATACCACCAGAGATGGAAATTCTTGATGCAGAGGCAGTGCCAGTGGCCAATAATGCTGAAGAAATGAAGTATATTAAGGAAAAAGAAATATTGATTGCAGATTATTTTAATAGGTGAATATTACTTATAAATGTACTACAAGAGGGTTTCCTTTGTTTTTATTTCATATTACTACATCAATGTTCTTAATTTATTTTCAGTTTACACTAATGCAAAGTGTAATTAATTCGTTATGAAAAATATAATGGCAATTATTAAAATAAACGTTTCTTTAAACTACCTTTTGGAGCCAGCCATAAACTTAATAACTACTTTTTGATTGAAATAAAAAAAAAAACTGAGATTAGAGTTCCTATAAAAATATTTGCACAAATTTTAACATATTAAAAAAGAAGGTATTTACATGTGGAGGCATCCCTAACAAACTTTCAAGATTTTATTTTTCGAAATTAATGAAATTATTGGCATTAGCCAAACAATATTATTATTGTACTATTAGAAAGAGGATTTTTGTGTGGGAGACTCTCAAACATCAAAACGTGTAAACGCTGGTAATACAAATAGTGTTGTTGTGATTTTATCTTTGCATTGCAGGGACATCGACGTAGAGGTCATTCCATATATATGTTTTTCACCTTGTTTGAAGCCCTCCGAAGTCCCAGCCTGGGGACTGAATTCTATTTTCCTCTTTCTTGCTTAAATATAAAAGAAAATTTGTCACATATTATTTTTAGGAGCTTGATGGCCTAGCGGTGAGTGTGCTTCGTAGCACTCTTGCCTGTCAAGCACAAAGTGTAGGCATGACTTGGATTGGTCACCATCTTTATTAGTGGCATTTTATCTTGAGCTTCCCAAGATAAAGATATTACATAGAAGGAAATAAGGTAGGAATAGGAAGGATATCCACATGTACTTTGAGGCAGAAGTGATTCATCAGGAATGTTACTTTTGCATCATCTGAGTTAAGTTGTTCTTGAGTTTGCGTTCCTCATCATCATTGTAAATGTCCAGCTCGAAGATGACATTGTCTGTACAACCTAATCCATCACCACTAGATGGAACATCAAACCCACTAAATGCAGATCCCACAACCCGTGTCACTTTTTCCAAGATTTCATATAATGGAATAAATTCAGCTTTCCCACCGCTAATCTACAACAAAATAACCCTTCACACAATTTGTCAGTTTATTTACATAATTGGATGATCTGCTTTGAAGCCACAATTTCTGGATGGATTTTGATAAAATTTGGTACATAGACTATGTATACCGGATTAACACATAGGATACTTCTTATTCCTTGTTTATTATTATCTAGATATCTAAAATTTATTATAATATATTATTATTATTAGCCTACATCATTATAATTATATCATCACCTTATATAATCAATCAAAAATAAATTAGTGACCTGAAGTTCGCAAAGAGTTTACTCATTTTTTTAGGCAAAGGTACTCCGGAATTTGCGGCTTTTGGTCGTCACCTCCATGCCGGTTTGCTGGCACTTCCCAGGGCTTGCTTCTTCTTCTGAGTGATACTGAGAGCTAATTTTTGGTCTTTTTAGCTGCTCTGGTCGGTATATTCTCATTAGCTCGGAGAGGTTGAGGTTTTGGCATTGTCTCAGTCCTCTCTTTCTTCTTGCCAGTATCAATTTGGTATCTTTAGGTGTTTGTTCTGTGGCTTTCGTCACCTTTGTTTTCATGACTGAGAACTTTCTTTTGATAATTGCTTGTTGTATTTTACTACATATAATTTTATCAATCAAGATTCATCTACTTTTAAGTTGACATTAATATTCCTAATTTTTTCAGGCACACAAAGCTGCACATTTCGGGCTGCCTACTCCGGAATGTGCGGCTTCCATGCCGGTTTTCTGGAAATTCCCGGGGCTTGCTTCTTTGCACTCTTTGGTATAGACACATACATTGCTTCTGGCCCAGCACAAAGGCTCGTTTTATGCAGACATCCCCATGGGAATGCGGGTCAAACTTCGGGGTAAAGCTAGTAATTGATAATGATAATAAAAATACTTTCAAATTGTTCATTCTGATGTCTCTTACGAGCTGTTTATTTAAATTGTCCCATTTTAATTTGAGTTGCTCTCGCTCACGTTGTATTTAACCACTCTTGGAAATAAATATGTTTGTCAAAGAAGCCCAACATTCCTCTTTAAGTTAATTTGTGGAAGCATTGGTCTTTTTAGTCATTATATTTGGGTTGCTATGTATGAGATCCATAAGCAGAGAAACCTCATAGCACTCTTTGTTTCCTGTAGCAGAAATATCCCTGAATTAAGATTTACCGAAGCACAAACGTAAGCGACAGACAACCTTTTAGAAATAGATCAAATAGGAAAAATTCACCGGCTGTGCCGGTCGACTATGTTAGTCATATTTTCACGTAATGTTAAGATAAGTTGACGACCGTCACAGATAAGGTATATTTATATTCATCACGCATCATGTCTTACGCACGTCATTACTAACATGTACCAACCTAGTATATAAGCTAGGATTCCCTATAATAAAGTAGTCTAGTCTAGTCTAGTATTTTGCGCGCATCTCAAGCCTTTTACTTTACTCCCGAAGATGTCGTTCTCCTTATAATTGCCTCTGGCAAACCGGCGTAATAGCTATTCAAACGACCATAGATACATACATCAATACTGGAACTATACTACACTTTCTAGTTACTACAAACCTTCTACAAATAGTCGTAGTAATCTAGCGAATAACTGTTTTTACGCACTTACTGTATTGTACTTATAACCCCTAGTGTTAATATTCTAGATCTCAATCAAAATGAGAACTTTGTTTAAAAGTAGATAAAAAGTCCCTTTCATAACAACTATTATTTGTTATCTGTTTTCAATATTAACGAACAGCTGCTGTTAGCTAAAATAACTCAAGGGTTGTTTGATATGACACGGAGCTATATACATTTGAAATTGTTACGAATTGCAAATTGAAGTTCCTTTCTTCTACTTCTGACTTTAAGTTTAAATATAAAAATAAACCATTTTGATTTTGACAATCTTTTTTTTATAGCTTCCCACCTACTTAAGGCCTTGATCCATGATCAATGATATAACAAAGTAGGAAGAAAAGAGTGCCAGTTTTTATTTACTTTCCAGTTTGTAACACTGTCAGAAAAAGTTGTGACTAAATGGGAATCAACATTCTATTTTCATTCCCAGTTGGTAACAGTGTGACCAACTGGGAACCCATGATTTGACGGTACTATATAAATATATAATAAAATAACAAAAGGTCGGTAAGTTTCCGTAAATTAAATTGACGTCTACTCTACAGACCGAAGTTACCTCTGAGACGAAAAGTAGTAGTGTAAGTAATAAAGTCTACTGCAAGTAGCTATAAGTACATCCTCAGAGTACGAAGAGTATTGTTATAAATCTACTGGTGTATCACTCGTTTTATTTTAAATTAGAGACATTATTGTTCAAGAATTTCCTTACAAATTTATCTTCCTTTGATTCGCCTTGATATTCAATGAAATTAAATACTTCAGCCAATGCGTCTAAAAAGCAATTTTCTTTTATTTGATGGACTTTGAAACAGAAACAAACGACTGCTGTTGGAAATTAAGCCAAATCGGAGCTGTCAACCGTTTCTGGCGTGGTAAACATAAATGGCATCCAGAAAAGCACGGGGAGTTGGAGAAATAGACACAATAAACGATGCTGGACAAATAAGAGCTGCTGGATAACTGGTAACAGTGCCAATAGTGTCTACTTGTTCTGTTATATTTGTTGTATCTCTTTTATTAATGGGGCTTTGCCCCCACAACCCCCATTTTTCTTTTCTTATGTCCTCGCAAACGAAGTTGTGGGCATCAACTAATATCAATATATGTTTGAACAACTCACATTTCAACATGGCTGTTACGTCAGTCGCTGTGACAGACCAGTGCAAATTATTTATTTATTATTTGCATCAAAATTAGAGTTATTCAGGGTGTTACGAAGGTAGGTGCAATCCTTTAAGGGGGTAATAGCTGACACAATTCCGAACATTTTAAGCCTAACATGTCTCAATCGAAAACCATTTTTATTTTTTTTATTGCATCTTTTGTATTTTTTTTCGAAAAATATCCAAATTTCACACTAAATCTTAATACAGCACCATTAGAATTGGTATCAAAGTTTCAAAGTTTAATTTGATATTTTCAATGTTTATTTGATCAGATACCATGAGTTTCAAGCATCTGTGTTGACTGAGAGAAAAAATAGTGTCATTGAACCCTGAAAAATTATGTAGTTGCAATAAAATACTTTGTTTAAGGCTTAAATAAAATAAAATAAAATTGCTTTCTTTGTTAAAACCTTTTTTAATACAAGCCTGGTTTCTGCCCTTTATTTTAAATTATAGTTAATGCCTGTACCTGGCTGAATCACAGAATTAGGGCGTTTACGCCGTGTCGAGGAAGTAGGTGGAAGAAAGCAAAGTTATTTTAATTTCAAGTTTTTATGTTTATTAAAACACAATGATTGTCAAAACCATTTAATTTTGATGCTCAAAATGTGATTCGCCGTTTCTGATACAAGCATTATTTCTTACGATGGTGGTGGTCACCTTCAGCTTCATCTCTTCCTTCATTGTGACAAATGATTCATTTATTCTTTGTATTAACTTCTCCTTCGTTCTTATTTCGGTTGTGTACACAAGCTCCTTGGCCCGGCCCCAGACGAAAAAATCCGTGATCGAGGAGGCCAAGGGAAGGGTGCGTCTCTGCTGATCCAACCCTCCGGGAAACACGCGCTCAAATAGTTACTCATATCCAAGATCCAAAGCGCTGGACACCCATCTTGTTGGTAAATTATTGGCCTTTCCTGTTCTAAGATTCCAGCTTCTGCTAGAAGTTCCGGGATATCATTCTGTAGAAACTCTGAGTATTTGGGTCCATCCAATCTGTCTGGCAGGTAATGTGGACCAGTTAGAGTTCTGCCGATTACTCCGGCCCACACGTTGATAGAAAATCTTCTCTGTTTGTCCAGTGATTTCTGTTTCTTCCAATGCGGATTTGCGTCCTTGAGAGCCCATTAATGGAAGTTGTGAAAGTAATCGATAGTTTCCCTCGAAAATTTGGACTCGTCCGTCCACAGAATACTTTTCATACATAATGGGTTATCGATGTCCGTGTTCAACAAAAAGCGGAAAAACTGAATTCTTCTTGCAGGGTCATCTTCTTCTAAGCCCCGTACCATGAAACGGATACTTCCCTTTATTGTGAACGTCGCCCATACCTTTCAACTCGAAAGGCCAAGGTTTCGAGCTACTTTTCTGACGCTCGTTGTAGGATCCACAGTAAAAGCTTCCAGTATTTGCTCGTCCATCTCTACGTCATGACCAGGGCTGACACCATGCACCGGATTGTTGCTAATGCCAACTTCACTAAGCCGACGACAGTCCCTTCGTTATCGTCGTAAATAATTCAATTTATTTGTTTGACGCGCACGACGCTGCTCCACAATAGAGGCCTTAATTCTGAGAATCAGCTAGTTACCGACATGAACGATAGCTTAAAATAAAGGGCAGAAACTAGGCTTGTATTTAAAAGGTTTGAACTATGAAAGCAATTTTATTTAATTTTATTTAAGCCTCAAACAAAGTATTTTATTGAAACTCAACAATTATTTTTCAGGTTTCAATGTCTCTATTTTTTCTCTCAGTCAACACATATACTTGAAATTCATGGTATTTGATCAAATAAACATTGAACATATCAAATTAAACTTTGAAACTATGATATCAATATTTAGTTTTTTTTCGAAAAAAATACAAAAGATACAATAAAAAAAATTAAAATGCTTTTCGACATAGACTAGACATGTTGGGCTTAAAATGTTCGGAATTGTGTCAGCTATCCCCTTAAAGAATTGCAACTACCTTCCGAACATCCTGTATATGTCACCGTAAGATTGTCAATACCGTTAGTTGATAAACTAAAGTTGTTTTTATCGTTAGTTGGTCAACTATCGACAGATAGTCAACTCTAGCGTACTGCTTACTATATTACGAAGTAGTTGATAAACTAACCGTTAAAACCGTTAAATCGAAAACTGGTTTAAACTTGAATTGCAAACGAAATACCAGGGCAAACCCTGCGGTAGCTTAGGTGAAGACTAGAGGGGGCGAGCGCAGCGTAGGTTGACATGTAAGAGCAAAAGAAACGTAAGTTCTAAACCCTGTCGGTCTGGTTTACTATCTGTCGATAGTTGATCTAATAAGGCGTTAGTTTATCAACTAACGGTTTTGACGATCTTACGGTGACATATACACTCAAGAGAAAAAGTTTTGTGTACAGTTTGTAGTGAACTTTGTACAAACTTTTGCTCTTGAGCGTATAATTTGAAGGAGCAAATTCTCATTACAGCACACTGCTGTAATGAGAATTTGCTTGAAATACCCGCGACAGATCTATAATATACATATGACTCGCTAGTTATGTTTATAAGCGCATAACTTGCAAACGGCTCGACAAATTTTGATAATTTTATGATGATGATTTATGTAAAGTATTCGTTGAAGTCTTTGGAAGGTTCTTAGCTGAAATTAGCTAAATCGAAAGACGCAAAAGGAACAGCAGAAAAATTGCAAAAACAGTTCCTTTGCAATGTATGTGCCTGTATATAAATGTTTACGTTTATGTTAAGATGCAATACATGGGAAATGAAAATTCATGAGGGTCATCTATCTGCGGAGGAGCTATATATTCGCGTTTCCATTGTTTCAGGTCTACCCAACGACCTGACTGTCTATTGGCACCAGTATCCCTACAGCTTCGGCATAGGCTTCTGCAAGCTTCGAGCTCTCATCTCTGAGGCGTAAGTGGACCCTTACCACACCCGTTAATCTACAAAGACAAGAGCGCGCATGGTCGCACACACACAGCCACATTCTGTTCCTCGTTAGCACCCGCCGCCCCGCCACACGCACACTGTTCCGAGTTTCGGGGTGCAGATCTGGTGCTTAGGACAGGTTTGCCAATTCGCCCAGCCACGGCCGGCCGGCTGCGCTTGAGTACATTCATTAGAGATGTGATTTGATTTGATTTGTTTTGTTGTTCGGTCAAATTACAGGCATATGGAAAATCGTATAGTATAAATTGGCATTTATAATAATAATATCTATTTATTTAACAGAAACACGGTCTGTAAAAGTTATTTTATTAGGTACTTAGCTAAAATTGTGATGCATAATAATTGGAGCATCTGAGCCTGAGCTAGGAATAAACCTGTATTTTAGGCTACAGTGCACTTCCCATAAAATACGATTTGCTAATTTAAGGGATTAAATATGGCCAGCGCCTGGGGGCGCGAACAAACAAATGCATCTTTAGCTTCAATTCTAGCCTAAACTAGATAACATAAAAATGTAGGATAAATATTTGTTATAAAAGGTCTATTAGAGATAAGAATGGTCTTTTAAAATTACCGTATATCTGTTATATTTAATACTTAAAAATATTTTTCGTAATGCATTATTATTCAATTAAATGAACAAGCGCTCGGAGACGAAATCAATTTCCTATATGAAACTTACACGCAAAAAAAGTTAAAAAAAGAGAAATTTTTTAGTTGTTTTATTTTATTTTTAATGTTATTATTATAGGAGTTTAGTATTATTTTCTATAATTTTCTTGGTCTCGGAGCTCGGGCTGCCCCGCGGGGCTCTGCGCGGGAGCATGCGTCAGTCTGCTTCGACGCGATGCGACGGGTATTTGTTTTCTTTGTCTAATTCTCAATGCCATTGGCCCTTGTTCAGCCCTTAAGGTGATATATTGACAAAATCCACACTTTTTTAAGTTATTTCACTGCTGTTCAAAAGAAGTTCCAAGTTAAATATTTTGATATAACAATTTTGCGACCTTTTTCTAGATTTTGTAATAAGTAATAACAGAAACGCGATTGGAGAAATTTCGCTCGATAGAAATAATTAATGAAATGAGGTCTAAATTTACACTTTTTTGTTTTTCTGACAAATTTGAATAGCGCAAAGAATTCAAAAATATTTATTTAGATGGGTTTTGATAATACCTAAATGACCCATTATAGAATTTTTCATAGCTATTATAGTTAATTTTATAGCAATTTAAATCCGACTTTTTGTCATTTTTCCCCGATTCCGTCCATCTCACACTGCGGGTCATTCCGCCTGGAGTAACGGGGACCTTTGCACGGACGAGATATGCCCTTAAGTTACCTTAAGTTAGATCAAACACAAATACTGAATAAAAAAATGTGATGTGAACTTGTTTCGACGACCTCTGTGGTGTTGTGGTCGAGTCCGTGCTTCCCAAGCGAGAGGTACCGGGTTCAAATCCCGGCTGGGGAGGAAGAAAAAAATGAAATCCCGGGTCTTGGATGTTAAAATGTTTGTGACGACGCTATTTCTGGTAAGGTTTGTTACCATTCGAACACGGGCCGATTTAGTTAACTCACTCTTATTGTGCTATGGCTTACTGCGGAGGGTTAATTGCATCTCTCGTACCGGAACACAAAGACTGTTCCTCTATCTAACTCAGCGGTTCCCGAATGGTGTTCCGCGGAACTCTGGGGTTCCGTAGAAGGCTCTCAGGGGTTCCGCAAAAATTCAAGATTTCGATGTTTTTTTTCTAGTCTAGCTAGCTATTTTTAATCGCTTTACTCGTACCTTTGGTATATTTAGATATAGATATGGGATTTTTTTTAAATGGATGTAATTATTATCTTAATTTAAAATATTGTATTCCGAAATTACGTTTAGGTACCTATCTATGTAGGTTGGTACCGCTCGCGAGTGTAAATACGAGTTCGCGACGGGTAGCAAGGTCTGGCGGCCGGACGGGGAGCTGCGGCGGCGGGAGCGGGGGTCACAGCGTCCGCCCGCGCCGCCCGCCAGTCACCAAATCAGTCGAGTCAGCACGATAAGTGAGACTGCACGTGATTACGTTTTTGATGACACATGATCAAAACTCGACAATAACGATGAAAAGCAACATTAAAGATAGTAATTGCAGTGATTGTTTTCAGTTTTACGAGCATTGTTATGATAAGCAGGTATGTTTTAATATTTTTACTTATTATAAAACGATAAGAAGTAGATTTTTCCTAAAATATTTATGTTTATTACTTACAGTTAACTATGGATAAATGGCTAAAAACTGGGCTTGCTAAGGGGAAACGTGGTGCAAGCTTTTCGATTACTAATGCTTATACTAACCAACCTAACCAAGCTTTTGACCAAGTCTCAACATCACCAGAAGGAGAGTTAATTGAAAACATTTCGGAAGATACCAGTGGTGCTAGTTGTTTAGTAAGAAAATAATCATTTAATTTAATGTACCTACTCATAATAACCTGTGTGTCGCCGCACACTACTCATAATAACCTGTGTGTCGCCGCACACGGGTGTTTGTGGTGGCGTTTTGAAGCGCATGGCGACCACAAGAAGCGAGCAGCGCGTGGCCACCTCACGCTTCAAAACGCCGCCACACGTCATCCACCCCACCTTATATCTATTATGATACGGCGCGCATGTCCATAAACGTGGCTGCCGCGCGCTTCAGCTTCCTTAGTGGCCGCTTCTAGTTTCTTGCAGCGGCGTTTGTGGCTGTCGTGTACGGGGACACTCACACAAACTAAGCTGCGATTTTATAACTTAATTCTAATATTTTTTTTAAAAGTCACATGTGTGTGCCAGCCAGGGTGATTGGTACTAAATATGGTGCCAGCACTTTTATAAGAACTTATTCTTTATTACATTATTTTTCAGAGAATAGGTACGGAAGACTCTTTTGTTGTACAAAATCAGCAAAATGCAGTGACACCAACTACCGACCGGACTGAACGTCAAGAGGGAACTTCTTCAAAAAATAAGAAATATGATGAGTCCTATCTGAGCTATGGATTTATACCGGTAGGGAATGCTGAAAATCCTGATGGGAAATGTGTTGTTTGCAACAGGATTTTGTTTAATAGCTCTCTGGCAACTGCAAAACTTAAGCGTCACCTTGACACTAATCATCCTCACCTCAAAGATAAAAACATTAGTTTTTTTGAAAGACAAAGAGATGTACATCAAGCAGGTGTGACGGCTTTACAAAAATATGCAAAAACCGATGATGAAAACGCAACGAAAGCCTCATTTATGCTAAGTTATAGCGAGCTGGAAAACCTTATACAATCGCCGAGGATTTATTAAAACCATGCATATCTGAAGTTGTCACCTGCGTGCTTGGAGAGGATTCAGCCAAGAAAGTCGCAGCAGTTCAGTGTTCGAACAACATCGAATCTGACCGTATTCATAAGATTTCAGACCACATCGAAGATGAATTGATAGGTAGGTTGAAAGAGAGCAATGCGTTTGCAATGCAACTGGACGAAAGTACGGATGTTGCTGGACTAGCGATACTGCTCGTTTTTGTTAGATATCCATGCGGAGGATCTATCGAAGAAGATTTGTTTCTCTGTGCTCCTTTGGAGACCAATACGACTGGAGAAGAAATTTTTAAAGTCATTGATGACTACATGAAAAAACACAATATTGATTGGAACAAATGTAGAGATGTATGCAGCGATGGAGCTGCAGCCATGATTGGAAAAGTAAAAGGAACAGTGTAAAGAATTAAAACTGTTGCGCCAAATTGTACTAGCAGTCATTGCATTTTACATCGACATGCTCTTGCCGTGAAAATAATGCCATCTGATTTAAAATAAGTCCTTGATCAAGCCGTACAAATCGTCAATTTTGTGAAAATGCGTCCACTGCAGTCAAGGCTATTCAAAAAGACGTGTGAAGACATGGGAAGTCAGCACCAATCACTCCTTCTACACACGGAAGTGAGATGGCTTTCCAGAGGAAGGGTTTTAACCAGATTTTACGAATTGCGCGATGAACTGAAGGTTTTCTTACAGACCCTCCCTTCGCCTGCAAGTGCTAGCCATCTCGAACTGTTGCGCGACGAGCGGTGGTCAATGAGATTGGCTTATCTGGCCCACATATTTGATAAATTGAACATAGTGAGCAGTTCTCTGCAGGGAAGACAGATAACCATGTTTACAGACTGACTGTGACTGCGCGAGGCTTGTCAGTGCAGTATGCGCGTTATTTGTGCCTGACAATTACCTACGCGGGCGCAGGCACCAGCTGCTAGCGGGCTGCTCGCACCGCATGGCGGCGCGCCGGCAGTCTCCGCTTGTCCGGGCGCGGGACAGCCTGAATGCTCTGTTGGCGGTAGCACCACTGAACGATCTGTTTGGTGATGCATGGAGGGACATTGTGCGAATGTGTGGCAGGTTCTGCGAGATGATGGAATGACAGTAATGTCAAATTATAACATTAAATTTGGTTTTTTATTAATTGATTTATGATTGATGACATATTGTGAATTTTATTTTGTATTGTAAATATTTTATTTTATTGGTATATATCTGTAATTTATGTCGATTTGGCCTCGGCTGTCAAGGCATAAATAAATTATGTTAATAAATAATAATAATAATAATACAGTGAGCGACAAAATATCTTCATTGAAAGAGAAAATCGCCTTCTGGATTGAATGTCTTAGACAAAAAAGTTATGACTGCTTTCCGCTACTCCAGCAATTTCTCGAAAAAAATCATCTTCAAATCGCTCCAGACATGGAAAAAAGTATATGTGAACATTTGACAAACCTGAAAAAGTCTTTGGACGAATATTTTCCAGGAGAAAAGTTACATTTACAGGAAATCGAATGGGTCCGAAATCCATTTAGGATTCATACCAAACCTTCAACATTGTCGGAGTATGAAAATTTAATTGATATTAAAAATTCATCCACACTCAAACAACTTTTTGAATCAAAAGCTACCACGAACCCGAGCCAATTTTGGTTTGGCCTGAAAAACGAATACCCGGGCATCGTCGAAAAGGCTATCATGGCGTTACTTCCATTTGTGTCAATTTATAGATGCGAGGCTGGGTTGTCAGCTTACGCCTACACGAAAAATAAGTTTAGGAGTAGGCTGAATGCTGCACCAGACCTCCGAATCCAATTGTCAGACATAAAACCTGACTTCAATGTTATTTTGTCAAAAACTATGAAATGATTTCATTCTTCGCATTAAGTTTGTCTAATTTTTTTTTTTGTTATAACTAAATAAATATATTTATCTTAAAAAGTCTTTCTTTTAAAGTTAAACTATACTTACAAGATGCGAACACCAAGCCGAAAAGCCTCAGTATGGTGTGATCTCACGTAAAAAAACAATGTTACAGTAAGTTTACTTCTTACTTGATCTAGGGTTCCGCACAAAAATGGTGAGCCAAAAAGGGTTCCGTAGCCAAAAGAATTCGGGAACCGCTGATCTAACTAACATTATCAATGTGCCGCTTAGTGTCTAACAACTTATGCCGAAATAACGCGACCAAAGTTCCGCGACCGATTTTACGTACCAATGTAGTCGGCAATTGGTAATCACGCCGAACTTCAGTCGCGTAATTTCGACAAAGTGTGGTTAGACACTTACTCACACTCATACTGGGGCGCTGTCGATTTCCTACAGAGCGAGACAGCAGGACTTTCAGTGTCCTTCAAGCTTTGTTAGCAGTATAAGCAATGAATAGGCTTAGTTCCAAAATATCACGAGTGTTCATCAAATAGCGTCACGCATTTGCCCCACGTTAAGAACGTCCAATAGTAACATAAACATTTTCACATTTACATCCGCTCATTTTGAACTTTATTGCCAAGCAGATAGGGTTAAATGTCACGAGCCATTTCTTTATCTACCAATAGACAGGTGGATTTACATGTACATACATTGCTTCTGGCCCCACAGTAAGATACCCTGCTTCGTGGGAACCAAAAACAGGACGTCATTACCCTACTATATTTTTATAAATGGTATTATAGATGATTCTTATATTTATTTCTGATTATATGATTCTTATATTTATTTCCGATTACATGATTTCTTATGACTATGATTGGTTATATAACTTTGTTCTGTTTTTCTTTATATATCTCTACATTCGGAGCAACATCTCTATTTACTTTGTATGGTCCATTATGAATTTGCTGGAGTTTGTTCCCAGTTTCATTTTTTTATAAAATCATATCTCCTTTTTTGTAAGTTGCTGTATTCGTCATATTTAATTTTACGCAATATTTTACTATTCATTAAATTTTGGCGTGATTCTTTTTGCGATGTTTGTATTCTGTATTCTAATGGGTAGTTATCACAATTATAAAGCGGATCTACCTAGTCTTTATTCAGATTGGTTGGAATATTACAATTCTTGCCAAAACTAACTCGAACGGCGTAAACAGCGTAGCTGTGTGGAACTGATGTCTTATAAAAAAGCACGAAAAGGGCAGCCATGTACTATGGACTCCGAATGACAGTCACACTGAATTCTCAAAAAGTTTCCTAAAGATTTGTGAGAGTTTTCTAATGCTCCAATGGTCTGGTGATGATAAGCTGTGGATTGGAGGGTTGGTACGTCTAATAATTTGCATACCTCCTTGAAAATGGTGGACTGGAACTCAGCTCCCCGATCCAAAGTTTTAAGTAGTTTTAATTATTATTATATTAATTATAATTAAAACTACTTAAAACTTTGGTATGCTCTATTAATAGCATACCAGAGGGCACAAGTTTTGAGGGGGGGCGGAATGACCTGCTCTGTAGGAGGGGAAGGATAGTGAATTCAATCGACCGACTCTTCAGCCTGAAGCCAATATAGGATATGTGGAATGGGGAGGATGTGGGATTTGGAGAGCAGCTGTTGTTTTCTTCAAGTTCTTGTCTTCCTTCTATTTTCAGTTATTGTTATTAGTTGAGTTTCCTGAGTCGTGTTCGTTTGGGTTATCTGGTAAGTTCCCAGTTTCGCTTTCGCTCTCTGTTTCTGGAATACGGTATATTTGCCTCTAGGCCATCCTAACTTCGTCCCTGTTGTGTGATGATTCTGTCCAGTAACTGTGTTATTCACCGTAGTATTTGATGTCGTGCTTAAGGATATCATTCCAGGTATATATAAGTCGGCCGACTTTCTTCTTCCTTGCTTCGTATTTGAATGGAGCGTGTAGAAAGTGCTGTTGTGGGCGTCGCAGAATATTTATTGTAACACATCCGGTGGTTTTTGATTCGTTTGGTTATCGTTTTGCCCTGTAGTCAGTCATGAATTTTGTGATATCTTGGATAGCTTCTGGCGTTCTCAAACATGTCTCTGAGGATCAGGCGTTCATATTTTCTTAGTCAAGAACTGACTTTCAACTGTTTGCTTGGTTGCCGCTTTTTGTCCGTATTTTATAAACAGTGCAATGACAATTTTGTAAATCAGGCGCACTATATTCCAGTCCATGTTGGATTTCTTTATAAAATGCATTAGGGCCTTGGAATTGCATATGGCTTGCCGGCACCTCTTTTTTATTGTGTCCTATGTCCTGCCGTAACATATGTGCCGAGATATTTGATTTCGTTTACGGTTAGTATTGGAACTCCGTCCAATACACTGGTTGTTTATGGGGTCTCTTATAAGAATTTTCGTCTTTCTACTTTTAAGTTTGCCATGAGCATTTCTCCGATGATATTTCATTATTCTCTTTTAGCTACTCCGCGGCATAGCAGCGCTGCGTATAAACGCTCTTTCAGGTTGCGGGCGGTCCGACTCTGGAACGCACCTCTTTGCACTATAAGAGACAGTCCGACTCTTTTTTCTTTTAAGAAACATATCAAAGAGCACTACCTGTCTCTTTCGTAAAAGTTATAGTATTTATATTATTATATTATATTATATTAAGTTTATGTATATATCGGTAATTATTTCGTATTTGCTATCTGTATTTTACAGATATTTTCATTTATTCCTAGGCATTTTAGTTATAGTAATTATTGTGCACTGCCTACCCTTTTATGATAGCAATTCCTGTAATGCCTTGTTTTGCTGGAAGAAATCTCTTTTTAGAGACAAGCTCGCCCTTGCACATGCATTTTCTTTTGATGTAACTTTTAAAATATTTGTGTGCAATATTGTGAAGGAGGTTTGTTCCTATAATTCCCTTTTTCCTGTATTTCTTTATAGCGTCTTGTCCGATGCGAGCATACAGGTACCAGAGATAGTGTTTTGACATATGTGTCATGTTTGTTTCCTGTATATAGGCTATGTGTATGTTTCTGTTAGTCAATTCCGCATCAATGTTGAGTCTTTTAGTTATTTCGGCGCATCCTCTAACGTTCCAAGTAGCAAAGCGCATACGCTCGCATGTGACTTGTGGTTTAAATATGGGGCTGTTTCGTATCATCGTATATCCGGTGTTGTCTGAGATGTCTTCTGTTGATGTTATGGTTGACCCTGAGGAGGTCATGGGTGTTGCATTAAGTATCGGGGAAAGTATGGTGTTATCAGTTTGGTTATCAGTTGCTTGATCCGTGGGTAAATTTGGCGATTCAAGCAAGTATACGCTGTCATAGTGGTGTCCTGTGCCCTTGAGGTTGATAGATTTCACTGCATCCGCTGGATTCTTGGGCGTGAATGTGAGCGATGGTGTATTTTGCTGGTGGATTGTTACGTTAACTAGAAAGTATTCGGCAGCTGGTATTATAATCTCCTCTCCAGCCCAAGTAACGTAATTGCGCAGATTTTCAATGTTGAGTTGTTGAGGATTTCAGGCTCAGTGATTGCGAGCTTTGTTCTGTTCATCGCCGTTTTCTTCTACATATTTAACTAGGTCCTTACGAATGTGAGTGTGGTTGCATATTAATTGACATAGGTGATTAATTTGGTCAGCAATTGCGGTGAATAGGCAGTTACCATCTCAGCATTGGTAAGGCTTCCATTACGTTATCTTCTTGGGATGTTGTTGAAAGAAAGAACTTAGAGATAGCGTGATTTATTTGAACTACCTTTGTCTACGATTAACAGATCGTACGGGTTGCGATTGTCCAAGTTTGTGCATATCTTCGTGCGCCCTTATTCTCGGTAGAGAGCCGCTTAGGACAAAAAGTCTCCGATTTTATTGTTGTTATTGTTCATCAGTGGAAGTCTTTTGTTAATTGCCTGCTTTCTGGAAGATGGTGAAATGATCCTTTTATGATGTGCAATTGTTGGCTGTTTCTCGCTATTTCTCAGAATATGCAGTTATGTAGTAGACGGGCTTGCATTATTGTTTTATTTTTGTGGGCTTGTCGGACCGGATAAAGTTAGAAATAGTTAAGTTTTGTTTTACTGTTATTGGATAGGTTCCTGCCTAGTTTTGTATTTAGGTATACCTATCTCCTACCTACTAGTACGGCACTGTGCCTGTGGGATAGTTTGGAGTTGGCGTAGTAATTTGAAGCGAGCGTGGTATCTGTTTATGAAATGGTATTTGGCATTACGAAGGGGATTACCTGCCAGATATAGAGTTCGTTTTGCCTTTTGATCTGAGTTAGGGCTATCCTAATCGCAGCGATCTCACCAGGTTGTTGCTCAGCTAGTGAGACTCATTGCACTGATATCACCTACTTCAATTCACTTCATTAGTGCATATTAGTTAGGTCCGTGACTCGGGTCGAGGTTCAGTCCGTGAACAAGGCCCTAAAGATGAAGTACCCGGTTGTATCTGACCCGGCGGAGGGGGATGCATGTGTTTGTGGCGTGTGAGTGTATGTGTCGGTACGGTAAGTATCAAAGTCATTGGTCATCTTATCTTGAGTTGTGCATTTTGGGTAGGCCGGGGGAAGGTGTTTAGATTTACCGCTATCATATTATCTGTTTTTGGGGCGGGTGGAACTTGAGTGTAATTTGGTTGTCGCGCTGTATTTTGTTATGGGAAAAGTGAGATGTAGATTTGACTGGTTGTTGATTACGTTTTGGTGCTCTATTATGTATGCGCTGTCGTAGTGGCTGTCGGAAAAGGTCAAATTGATAGATAGATAGATTAATATTCTTGTTGGGGGCTATATACGATTGATGGTCCATTTTGTTGATGGATCTCTACACTTACTACTTAGAACTCTGCGGCTGCTATGATAGTACTTACTTAGTGCGCATTGTATAGTAAGAATATACGAATAATTGTTATCCTCTCTATCTAATGGCCCGACAACATCGAGATAAACTTTTTCCGTTGCTGATGGTGCGGTTGAAGTTATTGTCATTGGTTCCTTTCCATAATGTGAACTGTGTATGTAGTTTTGATATTTATCGCTGCTTTTAACGAACTGCTTAATGTTTTTTTCTAAACGTGGCTAAAAGTAATATTTTTTTATTTCAGTCGCGATTGGTATACTGGGTTAATATACAGTGTATCATTTTTCTTACAAAACAAAATACATTATTTTCCATCTCTATTTCTTGCATATCACGTATTTTTTTTAACATTCTTTCTCTATAAAACTCAATTATAAAAAAAAATAAAAAATATTAGTCTAAACTTCATAAGGCGGCTTGATGGATCTCGCATACCGAATAAATATACTAATGGCTAATGATCTGTTTTTGATGAATTTTTGTCCATACAAATTGGGACGAAACTGCTTTGCTGCCCACACAATCGCTAAGAGTTTCTTTTCTATTGTAGGGTAATTCAAATCTGCTTTGTTTAGATTTCTGCTTGCCAACGCGATCGGTCGCTTATTCTGACTAAATAACACTGCTATGACTCACTCTAAGACTAACCGCCATTTTTATTACCTGAACTATATTTTTTTTGGGGACCGATAATATCGGACTCGACTCAATTTGCAAGGTTCGATAATGCCGTCTTTCAAAAAATTACTTAACTGATTATTTAATTCCAACTTCTGCGAATAGGGCAATCTATAAGGCTTGCTGTACACTGGGTCTACGTTGGGTTTTGCCGTGATGCGATGTTTATAAACATCAAGTAAAAATATATCGGAAAATTTGGCACATATATTTTCAATTGTTTTCAGCTCATCTCTATTTAAATATTTCAACTGTATCAAATCAGACATTTTTTTTAACGAATGGAACTTGATTTGTCACAATTGCTAATTTTATATAAATTCGGTGTTATTTTATCTAACTGAACTTCATGCTCATTTATGTTTAGAATTAAAACAGGTATCATTCTGTTATTCGGTTTCACTAATGTACTAGCGACAAAAATCCCTTCGCATAAAAATGTTGCGCAAACCAGGCATTCCTCAGTCATATCTGTTTTTAAGTAGTGAATCGACTCTGATCGTGGTGGTAAAAGATAAGCATGGCTTTTCTTTTCACTATATATTGGCAAGGTAATACTGATTCCTAATTTAAAACATAAAGAGACATTTTTTTTTTAAGATTTATTTACGCTATGTTTTTTTTAGAACATTTTGTCCCAGTATACCATCAAACGGTAGTGATTCCAACAAATAAAATTTATTTTCATAGAATTCATCCGAAGATCCGTGTAGCCTATTAAATTTTAAATAAACATCTAATTGCCTCAAATTTACCTCCTAAACCGTTATGTAATAGCTCTCTTTATGGATAGGCACTTTTAAATGCGATACATGTTTATATTCGATAGCAGAAACGGATGCTCCCGTGTCTACGAAAAATGGTTGGTGATTCTGTTCAACCTGTAATTCGATGCAACACGTGCCTTCAGTTGCACAAATGAATTCTCCTTTAGTCCCACCGAAAAAACTGAAGCTGTTCTTGCTGTACAGTGCAGTCAGTTTCATTTCCCGTTTCATTTAAGTTGATGTTATCGCTGGCAGTATTTTTCAGTTCATTACGACTTTGTCCTCGATTTCATTCATAATTATTCCTGTCTTAATAATTTGGATACTTACCTCTGTAGGTTGATGACGGACCTCGACAATAGTGCTGATACTGCTGCTGATATCCACCGCGGCCTCGGTAGAATGTAGAGGACTTGCCGGACTGGGCCCCGATCAGTTTGGTTGTAGTTACTGTAGTGACCTCTGCCTCGAAACTGGGGGTTGAATGCTCGGGGGTGCTCTCCACCGCCACGTGTACCTCTGAAACATGTAATGCCTCTGTTTATCGTCATTATATTACCTGACGTCGATGGACTAGCTACCTCTTTATCGATCGCTGCTTGGATAGCATCTTTCAATGAGTCAAAATGTCAAGCTGCTATAATAGTGCCAAGTCTTTTATAACGTTATCCGTCGGCAAAACGCTTTATTGCCTGTTTTTCATTAAAAGGCTTTAAGACTTTCAGATTTTCTGGTTTTCCATCTGCCTGGGCAATAGAAAATCGACCTCGACCTTTTCGACCTCACAATTGTAAGATCGATAAATACTTCTGTTATAATTTACCGAACTCATCGAAGGATTTTTGCTCCTGACACATATTTTGCAATGCTACGGGGCTCTCTTTTGGTCAAATAATCGATCGCATGTCCGTTACCAATTCTCCTACGGAACCATAATTAGCCTTTACCTTCAATTTTGCCACTGGACTGAGCCTATTTTTCAAAACGAAATTTATCAAGTTTGTTTTACACTGTTTAAAATTGAACCGTAATAATCCACTCCATCTACAAGTGAAACAATATTATATTATTAAAATTATTACCATACCTTAACAATAGCGAATTTCTTAATTAAACACTACCTACCTATGTTTTCGCACTTCACTATATTCACTAGGAGCTCATCCCCTTCATCGGTAGTTCATCTCCTGCATTGTGACCGCACGTAGCAAACAACGATGCCGTTACATTTGCTCGTGACCGTGAAAAAGATCGCCTACGGGTCTGTCGAATGATCTGGTTATCGATCCAATTATGGTGGCACTTCCTGTAGCACTTGTAGGCAAGAACGGCAGCCAATATGAGCAGGAGCCCGAGGATTACAATCATCACAATGCTAATCGCCGAAAGGTGGAAATGTAATTGTTCAATAGTGGCAGAATTTCCAACGACATTCTGATTAATAAAAACTTCTTCTTTTTTCTCTTGTCTCGAGTTCCACATTTGGTGAAGCCGTCAGTAGTTAATTGCACGAATAAATGAGTAAGTAATTGTTCTTTAAGCTGCGCCAACGCAGACGCGGCTCCACGAAATACCTAGACAGGTATTTCGTGGAGCGCGGCCCATGATCCGTAAATGGCTAAGGTCGCCATGTAAGGATGGGTGTTGAGTTGATTGAAACGATACGGCTGCTGAGTATGAAGTGAACTTTGTTAACTATAGATCTTACATACTATATACACATACACTACTACAACATATCCTGGATCCTTTCAAATACATATTAGTCACTTTAAATAACAGCTCTTGTGAAAAAATTGCTCTCTTATTGATCCAACGACAATTTGAAGTAAGCAAACATCCTTCAAAACATTAATTACTTTGGCAGGACGTCGAAGCATACTTGATGTGAGATAGTGAATTATGCATTATAAAAGTAAGGTGAAAGATAACCGAGCTTGGCTTGGCTAACCAATGGTTTATTATTACTATTGAAAGTACTGTTAAGGTATGACGACCCGAATGGCCGAGTCGGCAGTGTCCTTGCCTACGAAGCCTAGGGTCCCGGGTTCGAGTCCCGGTGGGGGCAAATATTTGTTTGATGAGAACGGATGTTTGTACCCTAGTCATGGTTGTTTATCTATCTAAGTATAATAGTTATCTAGTACCCAAGAAACAGGGAATCCTAGTTTGGGGCTAGATCAATGGTTTTAAGTGTCCAAGGTATTATTATTATTACTATAGGTATAAAGTTCAAAATCACAATCCAACCATAAAAGCTCTTGTAGCACAGGGTTAATAATAAAGTGAATGTGACTTAGGTGTCATACAAACCGTGTAGCTGGACGTAACCCGATACAAAACGAACTGACAACCTCATCCTTTTTTGAGATCGGCTTAACGTTGATTTAGCTTCGTACTCAGGACATTAGTTGCAAGTGGCGCTGCCGGTGGACTCATTTCCTAAAGTTTTGGCATCCGACCCTTACAGTAGTATGACATTATAATTTACATCCAGCAACGTCACAAACATAAATTACATCCAAGACCGGATTTCCGGAATTCGAGCCCGGGACACCTCGATCACAGATGAAAACATGATATGAAAAGATGATGAGCAATTTATGTAAACTAAAACAAGAGTTTATATGAACTTACATATAGATGCACATGGCCGCCTCATCTAAAAGCAACCTTTTTAAGAACCGCCGTAACTATTAAACATCGGTGTGTTTGCTTGTTCTATTATAATGGCGTTTACCATTAGACTACGAGCAAACTGAAAATATTTTATCTCTCAACCTACATTCACACAAATTCACATCTGTACCGCACACACACGAACTCATATTAAATTGTATTCTTAAATATTAAGCATTTTATATGCCTTGCATGCATTAAATACCTTGCATGCATTAATTAAATAATTTACCTTGGTAGTTTGCCTGCTTTATGAAAATAGAGTAGAGTAGTAAGATTTTATGAATAAATATTATTATTATAATCATTACCATCGGAACTGTAGCTCGATTCTGTAAGACTGTTAACTTAGAATACCCTTGAGAGCTTGACCGTGTAACTTGACCGTGTTGTATTTCAACTGTACAGGCTGCGCCAAGTTCCTGAGCGAGCTGGGACCTCTCTTTCTCGCATAGGGTAAGATGGGGTGAAAGAGAGGTGACAGCTCGCTCAGAGAAAAAGAAACTTGGCGCGAATACAAGTCGACTTTAGTCAGATTCTCTTAAATGAAAATTAAAGGAAAGTTTTAGTACTCCCAAATACGAGACACGTGTAAAGTCATGTTACAAAACTACTCCCCTCATTCCTTCATTTAGTAAGTGTTGGCTTAGGATTTATTGCCGTAGTTAATTTATCCGGTAGATAAAGGTTTGAATAAAAAGGGGGATTTTATAACTTTTACTGGCTCTGTGTCTGAAATATTCTCTGGAATAACAGCTCTTCAACGGTTAAACGAGTGAATGCGGCAAGATGACTGCCAACCCACGAGGAATGCCATTTACCGTACCTCTCTTGCTCGTTCTCGACATCGACTTTAACTTGGCACCTCTCTCTGATGACGTCATAGCCTCCGTCACTATCCTACTAACGCGTTGAGGTCGAGAGCAAGCGAGAGGGTGCCAAGATAACTTTGTGGCTTAGTACAGGGCAATGATCATGGGCTTAGAGAGTTCTGGTGTGAAGTTTCTGGTTAAAAATAAGTTATTGCAAGAAGGCACAACTATAGACACTATTGCCATTTATACAAACACGCGGAAATATACTGCCCTAGAAAACATAATTAAAAAAGAATATACAAAAAGTAGGTTTTATGGCCTTTATTTTTGTATTTCTAACCGCATTTTCAGCATCGACGATAAATGAACTGGTATTAAGACTCCAGCGCCTTCATGCACATTATGCACCGGGGATAGCTCAGCGATGTCAACTCTGCACTTGCACAGAATAAAAAAATGCCGACAACAAGGTATTGAAGGTTCAGTCTTGAGGAATGTTTCCATTAAAGCGAGAGCAGAAAATGGCTCTACTGAAGATTTCTTATTTGTCTGTATTTACAGGTGAGAGATGTTTTAAACGTACCAAAATTGTCAAATAATTTCAAGAATGTCAAAAAATTCGGCAAGGTATGTAGATGAAGAACGAAAGATATATCGAAGTGGAAGATACATAATCAGAACGATAATCGAATGGCAAATCAGGTTTGTTGAATTTTGCATATAAATTAAATACTACTAATGAAAAAAAGGAAATTTACGCTTTGCTATCTCATACTAATGATATTTTTGTATGCTATCAACTCAAGGGCCATTTGAATTTCACAGACGAGAGATTATATATACCAGTTTACATACAAAATACCAGTAATTCTAAATATAATGGTAATGCTTCATTCAAGGATTTTCAGCTATGTAGTCCGTTGACTAGGCTAGCCACATTCCGACTGAAACTCATCTCAAAAACCATCATAAACCAGATGTAAACACACAAGATTCGCACCAACGTAAGCAAACTAGCCAAACTTATAGGTAAGGTACCCCAAGCTCTGAGCGAGATAAACCACGCAAAAAACCCTCGAAATAGACCACAACACAATACACGCTAGGGATGGCGAATATTCGAAACAACAGAAGAAAACAAATAGCGTCTCGCCTTTGCCTTTCGAATATTCGAATTGGCAAGGAATAAAATATAACAAAGGAATAGCATAGCAGATAGTAGCAGACTTGCACCCACCATTCAGCCATAAATTCCTTTTTGTGCCGTCCCATACCGCTTTAAAAATAAAAGCCTGTGAATTCTCGTTGATGGTGCGCCTACCAAAAAGATAAAGAATAGAAAGGAGGATAAACGAAACGCTAAAAATAATCGCATACATTTTCTTAGTGTTTCGTGCGATTATTATTTACGTTTTGCATCTCGTCCACTGGCTTTAGGTAAGAATAGCCTTATATAAAAAGTAAAAATAATTAAAATTAAAATAATTAAATTAAACTTACTGCGTCGAAGTGCCAATCTTTGGAAAATAGACAAAACTTATAAATCTATCCGCCCCCAAGGTTAAGCTAAAGAAATATCGCAAAGAGGTAAGTTCCCCTCTAACTCTAAAGATGTACCCTTTAGTAGCTGTAATTTTTAGATTGACAACTTCTTGAGAGCGAAATTTTTAAACATATGTTCTATAGGTATATTGCAGCGGCAGCAAACTCAAAAGAAACCTGCAATAAGTATTCAATTAAAAAAATTCCGACGGCAAACTTTTAAAGTGACTTCTTTAGCTTGATTTGGAAATCGAAAAGAGGATGGGAGTGAAGGGTGGCAAAACAATGGGTAATAGCTATGTGTAACAAAAGCTATGTGTAACCAATTATATGCCTCCTGTGAAAAATATAAACTATATGATATATCCCAAAATGGTTTCGGGAAGAACAAATCGACTACTTTAGCTGTTTATAACTATATACAAGACGCCCTAAAAAGTTCAGTTTCAGTTCAGTTCTTTATTGCCATAAATTACACGTTTATAAAGATCTTATGATAAAAACAATAATGAGTCAGTGTAATTTTACTCATAAGAGTGTAGCAACTTATTATACAAGGATTTAAATACTAACAAGGCAATTATAATATAATTTACACAGTCACAAAGTCATAAAAGAATAAAAACTACACACGATTATTTGAATTTTAATATCCTAAATAATGTCATTTTGTGGAATTCTATTTCGTTATCTTATTATTAATTAATTATAATTATAATATTCATATAAGTCATATGGACCCATTTCTAATAGATATTTATTAAGTTTATTAAAAAAGGAGATTCCAGATAAAGCTTTGATATCTTCAGGCAGCTTATTGTAAATTTGTATTGCGGTCACCTTTGTGCTACGTGTGTGCGACACTGTTCTGCTCAACGGAATTTCTAAATTCAGTTTGTGTTTATTATTCAGCCTTTCACTTACACCAGGCGGCCTCTGGGGAAACTTTTTAGGATAGCGCCTGACCAACTTGCATAACTCTGTTATGTAGAGTGCTGTAATGGTATGAATCTTAAGTTTTTTAAAAGAACAGCGGCATGAATTCATACTGGACTTAAGATCGTCAAGAATACGGATTGCCCTTTTTTGTAATGTGAAGATCTTTTTAATTTCAATACAACCCCCCCAGACCGCTAAACCATATATTATCCTAGACTGGAAGAACGCAAAGTAAGCCTGTAGAGCAGCTGTTTTTGTCGATATCCTCCTCAAAGACCGCAATGCGTAGCAGAAACTACTGAGTCTACCTTCAAGAACTTCAACGTGTCGTTTCCAATTTAAGTTACAGTCTGTATGGATTCCTAAGAATTTGGCATACGGAACCGATTCTATTTTTTTGCCGTTTACTTGAATGTCAAGGTGTGGCAAATGGGTGTTGTAGTTTTTAAAATACATGAGTTTCGTTTTGCTAACAATTGTACTCAGATTTAAAGAATTAAACCAATTTACAACAACGCCGATCGTTGTATTAATTTCTTTGGCTAAATCTTCACACTCGCTACGTTCAAATTTAAAAAACACAGAGACGTCGTCCGCAAAAATTACAATTTTATTGTTTACTAAAAGCGGAAGGTGATTGATATATATTAAAAACAAAATTGGGCCCAATATACTACCCTGTGGCACTCCTATTTTAGTTTCGCGGCAGCTTGACTCTACATTTTTTAAGATCATTTTTTCTCCCATGGTTGGTAACAAGACACTCTGTTTTCGCTCGCTTAGGTATGAAACAAACCAATCATTAACCGGGCCCCGTATGCCGTAACGGTTTAAAATCTCCACCAGAATTACATGACTTACGTTTTCGAAAGCCTTTGATAGGTCAAGGAGAACTGTCATGACGTTTGAGTTTCTATTTAAGGCTTCAGCAACATAGTCTGTCATGTCGAAAATAGCGTCTATGGTGGAAATGTCTTTTTGAAATCCGAATTGTTCTTTTGCCAATATATTTTCCGCGCACAGATAAAGACTTAACTTTTCTGCCATAACTTTTTCGAACAGTTTTGACAAAACTGGGAGCAACGATATGGGTCTGTAGTTTTTGACATCCAGTAGGTCGTCTTTTTTTATGTATCGGTATAACCTGAGCCTTTTTTAGTCTTGATGGAAAGACGCCTTCTCTTAGCGACAAATTTAGCGAAAAATGATCAATGATAAAAAATACGCAATAGGTATATTTCTTGACATGACGTAAGCATATGATAAAGTTCAAATTCAGATATTATAAGATAAACTCTACGGCATGTGAATTCGTGGCGTAGCATACAAATGGTTTACATCATAACTAAAAAACAGACAACAAATTATAGAAATAGAACATTTTGAACATTTTGAAAACGCTGAAATAACAAATATCCAATCTGGCGGTACATCAGTCAACGCATCAACCCCACAAGGAAGCGTAATAAGTTGCCTTTTATTTCTGATATATACATATATAAACGATCTCCCCAAAATAATGAACGAACCATGTATACTTACACCATGTCAAAAAAATAACGATATAAACAATAATCTGAACTCTATCCTTAACAAAACTGATAAGTGGCTACGTGAACACAACCTTGAGATAAACTATAATAAGACAAAAATAATGACATTTCATTCCCATCAAAAACCAGCGTTAAACATCTATTTCATATATAATGACATAAAAATAGAATCAGTAAATGAGTTTACGTTACGCCTGAATATTGACGATCATATTAATTGGAAAAATCATATAAACAAACAAATATATAAAAATCATATAAATGCATACGCATGGTTAAGTTGTGGCGTTATCCTTTGGAGAAATACGCATAAGGATATTGGTCAAAATAAAATCGACAGATAGGATTGTAAGCCTTACTTTAAAAAACACGAAATCCTTCCATACTCGAAATATGTAAATGTATTCAAAAATACCCCGAATTCAACACCAGACGCGACAATATACCATCCAACACGACAAATGAAGTAATTATTACCCATTTCCATTAGTAATGTCAATAAACATATAAAATAATCTGTCAGAAACTCTATTAAATGAACCGAAAGATAATTTATTATACACAAATTAAAACAAATTGTGTACAATAAATGGTATTATAAAGTTATGGAGTACTTAAATAACAAATTTCAATAGACAATAAGTTAATTTCTAGGATAATTTTTCATGACTGATATTACTTTCCACTGACTTTTAGTAAATAGGTATTATACTTAATTATACATTAACAAACTTTGATTCCCTCTCTTCTATTGCAATCCTTTTTTTACAAGGTCCATAAATAATGCATGTATCCTTATAACATCCTATGCAACATAAATTTTATGGAATGCAATAAATATATTGAGTATTGAGTGTTGCCTATTTTTAAGGCCCATCAACAAAATATAGTATGACATGTATGTTGTATGACCCCAAAACATTGTACAATCATTTTTTAACTATGGGACATGACGTCCTAAATTTTTTTCCACATCAGTATGTGGTTAAGTTTAACTTACTATATAGAAACCAAGTAGGTGCACTGGTTTCAAGCGTAGATATTTGTTGTTGTAAACAAGTGTAATTAATTCATTCGATCATCAATCACCTTTTTGCTATTAGTACATTGTGCCAACCAGCCATCCAAATCTACATCAACATAGGCTAATAGGCATAGAGCTATGCAGCGTACCTACATGTTATGTCTTGAAATGTTTTCTGCGATTTTATATGACGTGCACTCTACCATAGTTTCATACAACTTAGCCTTAAACTGCAGTAAAAGTGGACACAACGTTGAAGATGCTACGAACCACAAAAGTTTTAGACTAGAAAAGCCTACCGTTCGTTTTCTCCTCTGTCGGAGCATATGTTATTAGCTACAATCCTCTAGCGAGTATTTATAAAATTATCATTGTTTTTAAGGAAAGAAAACAATCAGAGAAGCTCCAGAGTAGTTCCAGTTAGTTGTCAGAGATGTTCCAGTAGAGGGCGCTTTGTATTTGTCAACAAATTCAGAGTAAGTAAGCAAAGAGTTAATAAGAGGCAAAAAATGACGTTTGCTAAACATATGTAAAGTAATGTAATAAAGAAATTTGACTTTGACTTCATTCATCTGAGGTTACAAAGGAATCGCAGAGTAATAAAAGAAAGCTTATGAAAAAATAATAATAGAGAAATTAAATGTCTATATCAATGTTATCAGAACCGTACGCTCGTCATGTTCGTTAGTTGTATGAATATTGTGATGTGACGTCATAATACCTTTAAGTCAAAGGTCTTTTTTGCACCAAATGACGCTTATGAAATATAACTATTAGAAATAAACAATTCGTATATGATGTCTGACAAGTATTAATGTTTTGACCTTGTAAAGAGTTTTTTAATTATTTTGCATTCGCAAAATAATTCGTTCGCATCTATTTGTATTTTTGTGTGGTTGCGTTCCCTCGTCCCCTGCCATAACAAAAATTTACATGGTTTTCATCTTGAAGGAGCTTAAAATCTTAATGGTTCTGTTCTGAGGTACGAACACGTTTTCCAAATAACCACTCAGCTGTAAATGAGCATGTGGTGTATTTTAATGGCTGGAGTATTGGAAACAGATAACTTCCTGGTGACGACGCACTAAAATGTTCAAAGCTGTGGCCTCGTTTCCATTCGGTACCTAATGTATGCTGTTTTGAAAATAGTGTTCTCAAAGCGGTCATAATATATGCACTTTTTTTTTCTTTTATTTAGCCATTAAGGTGTCCCACTGCTGGGCAAAGGCCTCCCCCTCTTTCGTCCACACTTCCCTGGTCTGTGCCACCTCCGGCCACCCCGGAAAAACTTGTCTTGTATATATGCACCTTACTAAAATTAAATGTATTTATTTAAGCTTTGTATAATTGCACACTAAGCAGCGTATAAAGCCGTAGGCAACTTTAACGGAGTGGTGTGACCTCTTTGCAGGAGTCGCCCAGGGTAATATACTCTTCCCTCTTCTTTTCTCTATCTTCATTGATTCTACCTCTGATGTCCCTTCCTCATCATACAATCTTTACGCCGACGATCTCCAGATACACCGCCATTTTTCCCCCTTGTGATAATGACAGCAACTGTAGAGGTATTAAATGCCGATCTCGAGTAGATCAGGGTTCGGGCTTCGTCGAATAGTCTCCTTGTCAAACCGAGTAAGTCACAGGCTATGATTATTGGTTCCAAATACTCCATTAACTTGATATAGCATCTTTCTGTTGCTGCTGTAACCTATATTGGAACGGTAATCTCGTACAGTACCAAAAATGCGCGAGTTTGAATGCATCGCATGTGTATTTTATGTCGTAGCTTGAATACTGTGACCCTGTTGTAACTTTTCCTTTCCTTCTTTAGATTGTACGAACCAAAAATATGTTTCAATTCGACACGACATTTTTCTGTAATTTAGAATAGAATAGAATAGAAAGATATTTATTGTTTTTCATTTAGTTGTGCAATCTTATGTCTCCCTAGCGGAGGTGTGTTCTTACAAATTCTGTCCTGTGCGGGATCTGTTTGTCGTTAGTAATTTAAATTTAAATTATATTTCCAGAACATTGTGCGTCTGTACTTGATTAAATTATAGGTACCAGTCGCGCGGGGGTAGCGCTCGCTCATCAAGCGGTTTCAACCTCTCGGCTCTGGCGATCTGCGGTACGACTACTCCCCGAAGTCTGCTCATAGGCATCAGTGGGTTGTGCTGGTTGTGTCGTGTGTAGGTAGAACCAGCACAATTTCTGTAATTTACCTGGGACCTGATATCAAATATATATAATGGACTTAAATAAATAAAGAGAATAATTAAAATTATCTCCAAAATATATTTTTCTTACCCAAAATGGGTAAATGATCACCAAAAGTTGCAGAACACATCAGGGCAAAATACTGCGGCAGCTTAGGTGAAGATTAAAGGGGGTGAGCGAAGCGAATAGAATTGCTGAACATGTAAGAACAAGAAAAAAAATCTTAAAACATAAACTTAAGTACACAAACCATAAAAAGAAGTTTGGTTATCATTTATCCAAACATAATTTGGTGATCATTTACTTATTCTGACAGTCATTTCGAATTTATTGATAGTAAATTTTCGATTTTTTTGGTAAGCGTTTAACACACAACAACACAAGCCATAAATAAATAAAATTTTGGATTTCAACTTAAAATTATTTGATGCTTGAAGTAAATAAAAGAGTTTGTAAAGAACAAAACGTCTTCGTTTAATATCTGTTTTGCATTCGACAGTTGATTCGCAGCATGAAGGAATTTTACCGTAACACTACTAAACTAAATTATATTGCACGGTATTTTAGCTTAAACTAACATTGTATTTAGCAAATCTTTTGGATACATATAAATATATTGTTATTATTATTATTATTATTAAACGACTTGATAGAAAACAATTGAAAAAACCCGCATCAATTATTTGTTTGGCAAAGTAGTTTGAGCTATTTTTAGATGTTTAAAGACTACGCAATTGTTGAAATCGCATAAAATAATTGGGAAAAAGTTAACGCTGAAAAGGATTATAAGTCACTAACAAACATTGTGACAGTCAGTATGACCTTTGTGGCGTAGCGGTCGAGGCTCTGCTTCACTAGCGTCTCCCGGCAGCGTCTTCTGAAAAGCCCCGTGGGGCACAACGCTGAGCCGCGATGTGCCTCACGGGTTTTTCAGAATTTCGAACCTTTTGAAAAGCCAGAGCGCTACAGCGCGACGCTGCGTTTTACGGGGTTTTCAGCGGTCACATTGTCAATTCATCGTCTTAATAGCCCGTAGGGTCTGCTTTTTGTGAATTAGCTTCTGGTTAAAAAATAACATCTATATTTCCTAATTTTAGAAATTTAAAATTTGTACTTCTTATAGATCAAGTACGTCCAAGTTACGGCCGATTTTCCAATCCTCACACAATCTTTATATAATTTAACGGTGATGGAAAACCTTCATTTTTGCAACCCCTTTGCTGCGGTGATGGGCGAGCCTCTTGTCTTGCAAAATGGAGTAACGATAAACTAGCTAAAAGTGGGCACAATCCAATCTAGTTACGGGGTCTCTGCCACCCCGTAGGGAAAAGGCATGACGCTATGTTATCTTATATTAAAGGAAAATAATATCATGTCTGATCCAATCTTGGATTCGAAACTAGATCTTAAATATTTTCGACGTTGTGATTGGGAGTGTTTGCGATAATAGCTGCGGCGATTTGCTAGCCCCCTGTCACGCAAAATGGAGTATTGAATAACTGATTAAAAGTGGACACAATTGTGCCTCTGCCACCCCATATATGGAAAAAAGTGTAACGCCTTTTCCCATATATGGGGATATATGGTAAAAGGCGTTATGCTATGTTAAGTTGTTAAGAAGGTAGGTATTTGAATAATGGTAGGGGCTATTAAAACACGTCGCTTTGTATTGGTCTCCCGCCCTTAAATATATAAAATCACGTCTACCTACCTACCTATATCATTATTTGGTGCTACCTATAGCGGGAACCGAAATAGGACATTCTGGGAAAATTGCAAATCTCTATCTAATTACGGTAATGAACCTTCTGTGATTTTTCGTAAGAGACATTTACTGCCATTTTCGCGCCAAGTTATCATAGTTTACCTTTAAAACATAAGAAATAGGTACAGAAAATAGGTAGCGCTACAAACGTAAACGGTAAACAAAAACAAGTGAAACATAAAAATAATAGTAAAATTATAGTTTGTTGTTGTTGATATGTGCATGTTGACACACATATCGTTTTCCGAAAACGTTTCGCATTAGGTTAGAATATCGTCTCTTTGTTATCCAGTTGTTGTGGGTAATATTTTGATTATCTTATCACACTGTTTTTCATAAATCATTTGCTTTCAAGTTTCCACCGCAACTCGCACGAAGAAATATGTTCTCCACTATTGTCATCGTCAAATCTAATCAACTCAAAATCCTCATCCGAGAATAATAACAGGTAGTTTATTGTTTCGCATATCTCTGTTACGATACTAACAATAAGTGCATCAAAACAAAATTGCCACAAATCACCGATGAGAAGTTGTGACCTTGCACCGCACGCGCTTGGTGCCCTAATCCACTTTCTCTTTCACGTCTAGTGCATGCATTTGTCGCAGCGTTGTACCCCACGGGCTATTCAGACGATGAATTGTCGCAGCACGCAGCGTCACGCTGTAGCACTCTGGCTTTTCATGTGGTTCGAAATTCTGAAAAGCCTGTGGGGCACAACGCGGCCCAGCGTTGTACTCCACGGGCTTTTCAGAAGACGCAGCCCGGCAGGGGTGGGTTAAACCAATCCCCACGTCTTGGATGATTATATGATTATGACGTTAGTGTTTATGGTTCCCACGAGAGGGATACGAGTAGTTGCTCAATAATTATAAATAAAAAAAATAACATACCAGTAGCAGATAGACTCTTGCTTGAGACACACAAATACTTACTATGAAACGTATACTTAGCCAAATAAATGTATTTGTAACGTACAGTAATAAAATATTCGTTTAAAATTATTCATAAATCCTTTTAAGAATGATATTAACTGTGAGTAGAAGATCCTACAAATGAAAACTTGCGGATAAAAGGCCGTAGCAGCCTTGGGAACAAAAAGTGCCCCCAGAGCTATCGACTCCTAAATTGGATCAGTGGTTACCTAAGTAGAGTTTGTCAAGTATGCCAAGTATTAGTCCAAAATCATTTAGGGTTCCGTATAAAATGAAACAAGTAAATGTAAATAGATTTTTATTTTTTCTCCGAAAGTTCTTTGTTATAATGCTTGATTTTTTGGGGAGGTACTAAAGCGATTATTGTGCAAAATCTGGCAATTAAATCATAAAACTTCTTCTTTGATATTTCCAAGAAAACTTAAAATAAAATCTTTGAAACTTTTTTTTTGACACTTCTAAAATAACGACCACTCTAAATTACAACTTGATATTTGCCTTTAATCGCTATAATTAACCTTGAAAAACTATCAAAGAAAGTCATATTCTGGTCAAAAGAAAAAGCACTTATGCAAACCTTTTACAATATGTGCAACGGATGGCTTCGTTATTGACATGTTGGGCCCTTATACTGCAAATGAAAATGATGCAAGTATACTGAGAAAAATAATGGACGATCCATCAACGGGTTTGAGTTCTTTAATGTGCCCAGGAGATATTTTTGTTCTTGATAGGGGTTTTCGCGATATTGTGCCATACTTGGAAACAAAAGGATTTAAAGTGTTGATGCCAGCTCTTAAGGGCAACCGGAAACAATTAACTTGCCAAGAGGCTAATGAGTCTCGATTTGTAACAAAAATTCGATGGCCTGTGGAAGCGGTGCATGGCATGATAAAACAAAAAAATAAGCTTTTAGACAATGTTATTAACAACAAAATTCTACCTAAAACCGGTAGTTTATACAGAATAGCCTCCTACTTACTTAATGGTTTCGGGAAAAGGTTAACATCAGATGCAACCACAACCGAAGAGGTTCTTAACCGTTTTCATAGTATGAGAAATATTGACAATACATTAGAAAACGAAGTCGAAAAAAATGGTTGGCTCCGAAAAAAACTCCCCTTTGAAGCTGTAGACTCAAGTGCTATTCTGGACTTTCCTGAACTAACGGAACGTGAAATGATTATTCTTTTTACGGGTAGGTAGCCCTTCAAGACTATTTCGGCATATTTTCTTCGTTACGCATATCTGCCAGTACGGGACAATATGTTTTTCATACAGTTAGTTGATTTTCTGATCGTTAATAGTTTATTTTTCTTTCAGGCACTTATCAATTCCACCAAGCCGTATCGTACTTAGCAGAAGTGATAAACGACGACGGCACTTTGAACATACAATACGTGAAAGATAAAACAAACATTTTGAAAATTCAAATTCAGTCGCGGCATATTTCTAAAAAGATTTATAAATGTTTTATTCATTACAATCCGTATATTGTTGGCATTGCTGGGATCGAAAGGTACTATTGCGAGTGTGCTAACGGATTGCGGACGGTAGGATGCTGTTCACACGTCGCCGCTGTCATTTACTACTTATCGCATGCCAGATTTTTGGCAAAACTTATAAGACCCGCTGAAATATTAAGTAAGGTGTTTTCAGATCAAGCGACCGTTGTCGTAATCAACGATAACAGCGATGAAGATTAATACCACTGCTATTTTTGAACGATACTCTTCAAATCGTATATTACCAATTAATATGCCTTATTTCGACGATGTTGTTATGTAAATTTTGAATTTTGACAGTGTTACTGGTTTGTTAAATACCTGATTTTTTTCAAGGTTAATTATAGCGATTAAAGGCAAATATCAAGTTGTAATTTAGAGTGGTCGTTATTTTAGAAGTGTCAAAAAAAAAGTTTCAAAGATTTTATTTTAAGTTTTCTTGGAAATATCAAAGAAGAAGTTTTATGATTTAATTGCCAGATTTTGCACAATAATCGCTTTAGTACCTCCCCAAAAAATCAAGCATTATAACAAAGAACTTTCGGAGAAAAAATAAAAATCTATTTACATTTACTTGTTTCATTTTATACGGAACCCTAAATGATTTTGGACTAATACTTGGCATACTTGACAAACTCTACTTAGGTAACCACTGATCCAATTTAGGAGTCGATAGCTCTGGGGGCACTTTTTGTTCCCAAGGCTGCTACGGCCTTTGGTTCACTTGTTTCCCAATTAAGCTGATAACTTTTGAACCACTGTACCGAGTTACTGTAGCCGCTGCATAAATCGCATTTTAATAGAATATATCTAAGAACCGTCGCAGTGTAGTCTACTACCAAATACAAAATACCGCAATCAAGTCCGTCTACCCGTTTCACCGCTATTCCTTGTTAAGCTGATAACTGATACTGAACCGATTTTAAAAAAATATATCTAAGACCCATTGCAGGGAAATCTACTGAAACCGCATTATATCCGTTTACCCGTTTGACCACTAGGGCGTCACAGAAAGGCATACAGCCAGTTAGCCTACAAAGAGCCGCTTAATTGCAAAATATCGCTGATTATTTTCCAAGCCCGAGAAAACAAGTTCAGGCAAGTGACATTTTGGGCAAATCGTTTTGATACCGGGGTTTATAGATTAGTTGATGAACACGATTCTGCTCGGTGTCATCCCCTAAGCCGGCATTATCACACATTATATTATTTACATACAAATATTGTAGAAAATTTAATGAAGATTATTTTCATTAAATGTCTTCAGATTTCTTCTATCTCTAACAGTGACAGTAGGTGACGGTCAAGCGCATCGTGCGCTCCCTGCATAACACGGCTCCAGGTATTGATGGTATCACGGCAGCGATAGTTAAGTGGGCGTGGAGGGCCACGTCAGACGAGATGTGGCTCATGCTGAGGAAGTGCATCGCCGAGGGAGTGTTTCCCGAACTCTGGAAATGAGGCCGACTCGTCGTCCTGCCAAAGAGCAACGGTAAGCCACTTAGCGACCCGAAGGCATACCGACCAATCACACTACTTCCCATTTTGGGTAAACTATTGGAACGCGTAATAGTTTCGTGTGCTCCCTGCTTGTATCGTAATAAATCGGAAGCTCAATATGGGTTCACTCGGGGTCGTTCGACAGTGACGGCGCTATGCCGAATTAACGAAATTACAGATACCAGTCCAGCTCCGTACGTACAGCTTATCTTTCTGGACATCTCTGGTGCATTCGACAACGCGTTGTGGCCAATGATCCTCCTCAAGGTGAAGCAAGGTGGAGCCCCGCCGAACCTTTACCGTATCTTGGTCAGCTACTTTAGCAACCGTAGAGTCATTTTCTATGTGGTAAGTCAGACCTGCTCCAAAACAAGCACCATGGGATGTCCACAAGGGTCAGTGTTGGGCCCAACGTTATGGAACATCTTCCAGAACGATCTCCTGCTGCTGCCGCGACCCAAAGGAGTGCATTTGATTGCGTATGACGACGACGTGACGGTGGTGATCGAGGCGTCTTCGCGCGCGGACATCGAACGGAAAGCCAGCGTCGTGCTCGGGGAAATATCGGGTTGGGGATCCCGCAACCGTTTGGGATTCTCCTCAGCGAAGTACTTGACCATGACGTACAAAGGGGGGTTCAAGCGAGCGCCAACGATCAGATTCGAAGGCACTTCGATCAGTCTAGGAAGCACGAATAATTACGCGTCGAAAAAGTCTGCGAATCGAACTGTCAGTGACTCTTATGTGCATTAATATAAGCTTCATTTTATCTGAACTCGAACACTTTTTCACTTTGGTATTTATTCCTGCTTGAGCCACAGGAGTGTGTCGCAAGCTACGTTACACGGTGTCACTCTGGACGAGGCTAGGTCCTACTTGCCGCATGCGAATACTATAGGGCAAAAGGCCTCCGCTTGTTTCGGCAAGATGTCGCGGGTTTCCGTAACCAGACGGGGTGTGAAGTACCGGGCCCTCCGAGTTTTGTACTCGGGGACATACAAAACTACGCTTACGTACGCTGCCGCAGTATGGTACCGATGCTCGTCCAACTTTTTTGTCAGAAGGGCGTTGATACGAACGCAAAGACCGGCGCTAATTTTACTAACGAAGGCTTACCGATCGTGCAGCTCCGCAGCGTTACCTGTGCTTACGGGATTTTTACCAGCCGATTTGGAGGTCTGTCGTGCAGGACGGATTGCTCAGGAGCGACACCAACTGGCCCCCAGGGAGTACCGGAAACTCAAGACGACGGTTAGGGCAGACATCGTAGCTCAGTGGCAGGAACGATGGCAGGGCAGTAAGGACGGCCGCGAGCTGTATGGATTCTTCCCAGACGTGGGCGTGAGGCTCAGTTCAGAATGGGTGGAACCGGACTTCATGGTCTCCCAAGTACTTACCGGGCACGGATGCTTCAGACAGCGCCTACACAGGCTAGGGCTGTGCGAGTCTGCAGAGTGCCCATGCGGCGAGGACACCGAGAGCCGGGATCACGCCCTCTGGGAATGTAGGCTATACGCGGACTAGAGATCGGAGATGCTGGATGCACTGAAGAGGACAACGGTTGGCCCAATATTCCACGAGGAGCTAGTTTCTTGCGAGCAGAACTTTAAGGCCTTACACAAGTTTGCGCACTCATGGCACACCAAGAGAAGAATATTTGAAGATTGAGGACAGCAGTGTACTACGTGGTACAGTTCGACGCTGAGTAACGTGTTGTGTTGTCGAGCCCCATTTGGGGAGGACGAAAAAAATAATACTGTGTGGCCTGCCCAGAAAGGGAGAAAGGCCAGGAGGCATTCAAGAACTTGTAGGGCATCAAGAAACTGCATGCGTGAAAGAGCCAAAGGCAAGTAGCGCATGACAGTGCCCAAGATTCGGTCTTTAAGCCGCGAAGGCAGGAAAGACCATGTGGTGGTGGAGGGAATATCTCTAACAGTTTTCAACCGACTTCAAAAAGACTGTTTGTTATGCGATTATTGCGACAATTGATAATCGATTTTGTTAATGATTGTTTTGATACTTCAGAGATGGACCCAAATATATTTTTTTAATTTATTTGAAAAATTCAACAAAAACAAAAAAATATATACACACATTACGCCGATTTGGTTTGTCAGTACAAAGGTTTGGAGTAACAAAAAAGTTTGAAAAAAACACAGATGATGTATTTCAACGAAAAATAGAATAAAATAAATATAACAAACTTGATTTTATGCTCGTTTTTGCTCGATATTGATAACGGCAACAGTAGGAGCTTGAAATATTTACAGAATATTTAGTTATATATTCACTTTAAAAATAAATAAACAATTTAAATTAAGACAACCAACTCGGACTTGGCTGTTTTTTTTAAAGAAATAACATGACAAGTTAAGCTGTAGGTCCCGGGTACTATTGCTATCGCTACTGGGTGGTAGTAGTTATAAAGCTGGTCAGAGGCCCTAATAGGGCAGCTTGAAAACATCTGACAAGTCGGGTTGGCCACTAGACTGACACCCCTCCGTCAAACCGCATTGAGCAAGCATATTTAATTATGGTTTAAACTTACTGGTATCCGGGTAAAGGCCCGTGCCTCTCAGTGGTGACATGAATGGGCCACATTATTATATTATTTATTTATTTAGGTACGGAACTCTAAAAATAAATATAAATCGCAGGTAGGGGTGACAGGGGGGTTTTAGGGTATTTCGTCTTCAGCGGGATTTAATTATCTAGAGCGAGTCCAGAAGTAAAAAGTACTTTGGCACATGGGTAAATGAAAAATGGAAATCTGAGCAAGAGATAAAGACACATATTGAAATTGCCCGTGCGTCATTCAATAAAATGCGAAAGGTACCAGGTGTGTACCTGGCAGCTGGATCTTAGACTTCGGATGCGGCTTCTCCAATACTACAATCTGGCCGATAGTCTTCTACGGATTCGAAGATCGGACCATTTTGGAGATTAGATTAGATTAGAGGCCTTTGAGATGTGGAGTTACCGCAGGATGTTAAAGATTAGCTGGATTAGAGTCACGAATGAAGAAGTTCTGAGACGAGCTGACAAATCCCCAAAACTCATGACCACCGTGAAGAGAAGAAAAGTTGCATATCTGGGACATGTTCTCCGTCATTGATATCAACTGCTTCAAGTGGTCATGATGGAAAAGGTTGGAGGGAAATGGAGCGTCTGAAGAAGAAGGACATTGTGGCTCTCGAATATATGCAAATGGACCGGTATAGCTGGCGTCGAAAGCCTGTTCCGCCTAGCGAAGGACAGAGAGGGATATTTAGAGCTGACTGCCAACTTCCAGTAGTGGTGAGGCACTGAAAGAGGAAGAAGGGGTTTCATTAGTCTAAAAAACCCGGTGTCAAAGAGTTTCGGTATATGGCATTCACTCAAAGAAGAAAAAACCCGTTTGAAATATAGCCACTTGTTTAGAGCGAGAGACAGTGAAATGACAGCATGACTTTAAGTGCCTTTCAATTGGCTGAGCATCCTGGCTATAGATTTACAAATGCCACCCTTTGTGCGTCAAGGGCTAAAAAGCACAAGCCCTCGAAAATTCAATCAAATAGTAAGTCTGCCATCTCAAATCCATTACGGCCAGGTGGGGAATGTGTGGATGCTATTTGTTCTGTCCTTTGTTGCAAATATCCTCGTACAAAAGATTGCGGATGAAGAAGTAGGAACGCCTGCTGATCCCAGTTGAGATGATACATGGTTGAATGATGTGAGGTTTGGGTTTTGGGCAAGAGGCGTTGGCAGAGTTATTCCGTGTTACTACAAAAATTATTTATCATAATTTAACCTCAAAACAAACGTCAAATCTCATAAATTTTAGTCTTTAAACTAGTAAACAAGTGTTGAAAAGGTTTTTTTTTTTAGTAAGACCCTTTGAGTTTAGACAACGAGTTTTGAATGGCGATGAACTTAGCTTTAATATCATCATCAGCCTGTTAAACTTCCAGTTATTATCAATCAGAAGTAACCCGGTCCTATGCAATCATCTTTTATTAGGGCCACCGATTTGGTTCATATGTGTAGGTTTTTTATCTTATCTCACCTGATATTGAAGTGATATCTGATCATTTTCATTGTCTTTTATTTTTCTAATCTGGCTGATCCAATTTTTAAAAGTCCAGTTACACCTGTGGTAATGTCGTATCAGTTGAGCTCCGTGGTCTAGTGCTTCCAAGCTCACTTGTCATGTAGGCTTGCGGAGATGCGGTTCAAATCCGGTGGTGATTTATGGGATGATATTAATATGGAAGTTCTAACAGTGATGGAAAACACCGTCGGGTCATTCTAACGATGATTGAAAACCTCCGCATCGCCATAGCTAAAGGAGTATTCAATTACTGGCTAAACTTGGCTAACTGGCTATCTCACTTGAACAAGGCGTAGCTCGAATAAGAGGTGCGGATCCGTTTGGAAACTCCTGCCGATATCATCATAAACCTGAAAAAGATTGAACCTTTAATTAGAGTCAAGTCTGCCTCCAAAATCGTAACCTCAGTTCTTCCTTTTGATGAAGATGTCGAACAAGCTAAAGCTTTTGTACAAAAATCTGTCAACATGAATGGAATTTTTCTCCGCTGCTATCTGAGAAGTTTGAACCTTGTCCTAGTTACCTCTATTATGGGCTGGAACACTTTGACGAAAAACCAAGGCCCGTACTCAACGAACGACTTCTTGCATAACAAACGAAACTCCCTTCTCTCGAAAAAGGTACGAAAACCTCCTTTTCGTACTAGCTGAGTCGTCTCCTGTCACTCAAAACACTCTTCCTGTAATTGAATCTGTTATTAATACAAATCCAACACCTATCCCTACACCTACTTCTCCAACAGTCATTCAAATTCCACTGAATAAACTTATAACAGGACTTAAAAGATGTGTCATGATGGCAGTAAATGATGAAAATCCTTTCTGATGACAAGAAGCGAATTTAGCACCACTAGGAAAACTCCTAACGAAAAACTTTTAGATCAGGCCTTGAACTCTTCACAAATAAAGCACTTCATTAGTTTAAACTGTGCCTCTGCCACCCCGTATGGGAAAAAGAGTGACTCTATGTTTTTATGTTACTTGTTGCGTATTAGCACAGATACTATAATAATAAATATTATAATACAGATAGTCCACGTAGAACAAAATATGTCACCGGCGTAATCAGAGATGCTGCGAAATATCATTAGATCGAGGCCTATATCGCTTGGTGTAACATTAATGCGAAATTGCAAAATCCACAAGATGGCGCTAGGAAATTTAAAGTTTAAGAGAGCAACAACCGATTTTTCTTCGACACTTTTACTATCTAACATTTTATATATTAGATTATAAAGATGAAAAATATTTACTAAAAACCAACTTATAAACAATGCTGTTACATTTTTATTTTAACATTCTAAGATTAGTGCCTAGGGCCAACTATAGATATGTTGACTAAAGCCAAGGCGTTGAAATAATATTCGATACTCCCAGCTCACCTCTGGATTACGAAGGGTTACCAATTCGGATCTGTATGAAATGTGCGTCCTGTAAAACAATTTTTGTCTAAAACATACCTTATTTCCATCTACCTTGTTCTGAGCACAGGATGAAAGTAAATATATGTCTGGCTGGGGTACAGCGACGTTGAAATTATTTCTCAAAGGTACTTAAGGAATAATAGTAGCAATTTGTTTACTTTGTTGGCTTAGCACAGTGTAGAATTTACAACTCGCGATTTACATACATACAATCCTAAAGTGGCCAAATCAGAAAATTACCTTAAACGAAAATTACTTGCTACGAAATTTACCTCCTCCGCCTGAACGTTCTCCCATATGGGGTGTCAAGGCACAGGTATGCCCCATGTTTAGCCAGCCATTGGATCGTCCAAAAAAATTTATATTCAAATGGAAAAAACGGAACCATTACAGGATCACTCGTGTGTCGGTCCTAGGGGAGTAAAAGAAATATTAACCTCTCAAAGACCCACGGTATCTTAAGATGCCATTTTTCCAAAGGTTTTGAATTTTAATACCATGGCAAGAGGTTCAAAGTCGCGATGCCTCAGAATTTCCCTTGACTTTGTGAGGTTAAATGACCGAATCAAGAGCCGATTAATCTCCTTGTGCCTGGGGCGCGCGGCACGATCATTCGTTAACCCCCGCGTTATTTGACACCTCGCCCGCCGTGTGGCACTCGACTGACATATCAAGTGTTTTTGGTTGAATGGTAACACTTAGAACAATCATCTGAGTAGCTGGTGAAACACTCTCTTAGTATATGCGATAAAACCGTCATTGTGACCTTAGTTTTTTTTTTATACACGTGAGAATCGCAGACTACTAAGAAAATTACCTCGTTCATGCTGAATCTGGTTGAATCATTTGCAATTAAAACACTGTAAAACAATAAATTATAACTATGTTGACGCGAATGTTACGACATTGAAACAGATATAATGTAAGTGAATTACAATAGTGGTGGGTGTCAACGGACAGTGCTGCCCAATCGATTAATCAATAAACATATCTCGATACAAATTCTCTTTACATCTGCATGAAATACGCTACGATTTTTTCGTTGTTAATAGCAGATAAGAAATTTAAATGGGCGAAAAGGATATACTTACCTCTAGTTTTCACAAAAACATACAAAATCTGATTTTGTATCGTGTGCCCGGCGTCTCAAACAGAATGACTCAGCGAATGAACTTTTTCTATGTGGAATATTTTTGTCAAAGCTCTTCGTCTAAGCTCTTCCACACGAGCACCATGCGCGTCGGCAGCGGCTAAAATATTTTTGTAACTTTTAAACTCAGCTAAACTCCTCAAAAAAGGCCATAAATCTATATGTCAAATTTTGAAAAATTATGTCATAAAGATCTTTACTGAAATATTACAGGAAAAACAATGAGTAATGGTTGGTTGGGGGCGCAAACCAGTTTATTTTCCCTGACTGTAATGTGTGAAATGTCCAATGAAACGTGTATATTTTATTCTCAAATCTGAAATGCTAAGTAAAAATATTTTATAAATTAGGCAAAAAACTACCATTTCTCTATATTAACCGTTATCCCCGAAACTAATGATCTTTAAATGTACGTAATAAAAATTACAGCAAAAATAATGACAAATGTTTGGTATATTGGGGGCAACAGATATCAGTAAACAACATCGATATAAATACTAAGGATAGGCCTTCCCGTACTAAATTTCTTACCATTTTGAGGCTAAGAAAAATAGCGCCCCTGTCGGAATTCGTCGGAACCAAGACAGTACAAAAAATTGTAACAGCGTCACGGTCGGTCACGTTCCGATTTGTGGTGTATAGACACAATATTAGGAAAGTTGATCTACGGATAACTCTCAAATACCCGGTGACTTTTAATCGGTGATTAGAAGTAGAAATAAAATATATCTAGCTAAAATTTCTCACGCAATTAGCTCATGTTTAATTAATAAAAAGTTGAAACATAATTAAATAGGCATATTAATTTTTGTCTTTGCCGTTAAATTATGAAAGAGGATGTAAGCTCACAGATATACATTAGTAGCGTGACTTGTAATTTAAGATCTTGATTTTAATTTACAAGTAATAAACTACCTAATCATAGAAAAAGTTATGAATTAGTTAGGGGGGGGGGGGTAACCAAATGACATTACGAATAGTAATCTAATGACATTACGAATATTTATCTTGACATTACGAATAGAAAAATAACCAAATCGGATCGTTTTTCAAATATAGGAAGCGGGCAGTTTCACTGTGCGTCGCGCTTCGCTACAAAGTTACGTCAGTCGAATGGTTGATTTTCGTTTGAGGATTTTTTCGAGAACAATATTTTATAGATAATCAATTTAAAGCCAATAGATAAAAGCATATAGAATTGATAATATAATATTTACTTGTGATACGAAACTCCCTGTTTTTGTGTTTTGCGATTTGGGTATGATTTACACCTTTTCACCGCAGGTCACCATTTTTGTTTTTGCTGCCGATATGTCAATCGGCTGTCACCGTCCAAGCGCGACTGATTGCAAACAGTCCAATTTTCCCGACTTTGTACTGTTTTTGTAGCGACACTTTCAAGCGCTCCGTGCCCTCTCCCTACTATTCAAGTCTGTGCTTGTAAGTATATATCTATATTGACACTTTTTTATTATTATTCTTTTCTTTCACATTCACATTCGGATGTAACTGCTGAGTCTCCGCGTCTCCTAGGTGAGGGCTGAAAACCAGTGCTGCTCTTAATGAGCAATAAACACTGAGCTTTGACCTTTTCGCGTCAATGCAGCGCGCCTACATACCGACCTATATTCTTCTTTTTGTTTTATTGTTTTAGTAATAATCTTATGAGTTTTTTTTATTACTTTGCTTTCATTTAAGTTATTTTATAGTTGCACCTCCGTATCACTTTTAATTTGTATGTGTACTGCTTTGATGCAATAAACGTTAATCTAATCTAATCTAATCTACTTGAAAAAATGTGGTGTTCAAATAGGGGCACCAATTTTTGCAATACCACATACAAAGTTGTAAGTGCATCTGGTTGCATACATGAAGTATGACTGAGTGTCGATTGTTGCAAAGCGACAGTGACTGTGCCGCGCTTGCCGGTACCGTATGCTCCGGCCTAATATCTCCGCGCGCATAGGCACCAGCTTTAAGCGAGTGGCACGCACCGCACCGCACGGTGGCGCGCCAGCAGTCTCCGCTGGTGAGGGCATGGGACAGTCTCAACGCTCTGTTGGCTGCAGCACTACTGACTGATCTGTTTGGTGAGGCATGGAGGCATATTGTGCGAGAATTTGGAAACTTTTGCGAGATGAACGTGTGACTGTGTTTTTTTTTTATTTGTATTATTATTATTTTTAAATTTCAAATGTTTTAATTGAAATCGAATTTAGTTTAATATTGACATTTATTAATTGTATTTGACGTATTTGATGGATACATTGTAAGTTAATTTATTTTCATATTGCTTTTTTACCCTCTGTATTTTTACTGTATGTGTACAATGACTCGCTGCCTTTTCCGTTATGTTGTACGTTTTATATTTGATAATAAATAAATACACAAATAATTGAATGTAGCCGCACCAATAACTTTGGAAACAACATTTTGATATCTTTACACCCAGGAAAAGTATTTCTTATGTTAACATTACAGCAATCGCTAAATTTGGAAAATCATGTAAGGTTCTTGCGTGCATACATTATATTTTCTAAAATTAATTGATTAGCTACTGTTATTATATCAATTTCTTTGAAAAGCTTTCTTAAGCTCTTAAGACAGACGTCTATAAATCGCTCGAATATCTCTATCCAGTAAAATAAAAATAGGATAATATCCGCTGCTTTCCCCCACACCAAGGCACCATGGGACATGACACAAAGAAAGTAACTAAAATAGAGCTTAGATTTGGCCACATCCGTAATTTGTCTGAATCGAGCCTTTGTAACTTTTAATTCCCATTTTCCCAAGAATATGCTAAAATTCCGCTGATGGGGTGCCCCGCCCTTATTAACATAAATATAAAAAAAAATATTATTACATATATATATAATTAGCCACATATATTGATTCTGGCCCCACACTAGGATACCCTGTGTCGTGGGAACCAGAAACAGCGACATCACACACAGAGAAACATCCAAGACCTATGGAATTATTATTTTTTACACCCAGCCGTGGATCGAACCCGGGGCCTCTCGCATGGTAGGCAGAGCCACTACCTCAGCGCCACATTCAAAAATTAGATTAATTTGAGCAACATTTGTTACACGATAAGTATTTTCATGAAAAGATTACGAGCGATGTGGTTCGAAATTAAAATTTTCGGTATCTGCTAAATTACTAACATACGTATAAAGATTAGATAAGATTATTCGTGTGCTGACATTTCACAGAACAGCTTGATTAAAAAAATATGCTACTAATAAATTATACAGGGGTATAACTGAAAGTTGTAGTCAATAGGGTTCAGACATTTATCACCATGGGGTTTTAAGATATTTATTTATTCACCCTGGCGTTTGTGTTGCTGTACCGACCGGACGTGTCTTAAGTGCCCATCCACGCATTTAAACACACAATACTTTTCAACCCTGCCGCGCGCTTTTTATTCTGTCTCCGCACGCCCGAAATCGAGCCTGGCTTATAGGCGCAATACCGCGCGTTGCGGTGATTGTTGTGATATCAGCGCAATCAACTGTAGCGGATACCCAGAAAATGCGCGCGATCCGCCCAGGCACCCCATCTGTGCAAGCTCTAGAAGTCTAGGCCAATACCGCGCGTTGCAGTGATTGTGGTCAGTGCGGTCAAGTGGAGTCGATACCCAGGGAATGTGCACGATCCGCTGAGGCACCCCATCTGCAAGCCCTTGAAGTCTAGACCAGGTGCACGTCTGAGCCACGCAGGGACAGGCCAGCAGCGAGCGACACCTACTGCAACACAGCTGGGGACACCCTCAGCGCTAATGAGGGTGTCCCCGCCACCACCGCTAAACAAACCAACCTGGTGAGGTCAATCAGATTAGGACATCATTGATAGTGATTACCTACCTTTAACTTTATTTCTCTCAGCACCACTCAACTGCCTAACAACAGTAAACCACCACACACCGCGGCCATGGTCGCCCCTATTGACTAAGTCATTCTCACGTATACAGGCGCGCCATAGGCAGGATATAAGAATTCCCTACCTACGTAATATAAAATTATCATAATCATCGAAATATTACTATATATATATATATATATATATATATCTATAGTTATATATACTTATATTGCTTTGCCTGAAAATAAATTCGAGAAAAATTCTCCTCGGCGTCTCTTTTCTCCTCATCTTCTAAAGAACGTCATTTACAACAACCTTGTACTGAACCCTGAAACTCTGTGAATAAGTCAACCCAAAACTTAACAATCGTAGAATTATTTTTACGTAGCCTAACTGCATATATACTAAACCCGACAATAAACAGAAACTAAAAACATGCATGCCATAAAAAGGCCATCTCATAAAACTCCCAGAAACTAGACAAAAAAAACGACCGTTATTTAGGAACAATAGAGAAAGCTTCGAAACTACCCTCATAAAAGGCCCACAGTGTTCCCTCACACATCTGGCACCCATTCTATGGTCTCCGGTCCCAGTCGATCTTAAAAATACCGGGAAGTATATTAGAATAAAAATACACTAAACTGCATCTTGCACCATACCGGGCGTACACCACTTACAAACAACCCACCATACATTCACCTCTCCTATCGTAATATCCTATAATGGAAACTTTACCAATGCCCAGAGATGGAAACTGCCAGTTTCGCTCGAAACTGGTTACAATGCAATGTAAGAGTGGATTTTTTTAAATTGAGTATTGAACTCGTATATGGTATAAGGATATTTAATCATTTTGCTTAAACTTTCCACAAGACATTACTTATTTATCAGGATCACTATCCAATGATATTACTAGAGGTGGTTTTTTAATTTTAGTAAAAAATAATATTAAGGTGAAACAACGGAAATATATTCTTGCACTTACTGTTGAAAGACAAATAGAGGTATCCTGTGTTGAGTTAGATAGCCATATTATTGTTTGTGTCTACAGACCTCCGAGATGGTCCAATTTAGAAAAGAGGCAGAAAGTTACGTTTGCTAAGTATAAGTAAATATCTACTAACTTGCTAAGTATATGTAAATAAATAATTTTGACTTTGACAATATTAAACCACTTTTTAAACTTCAGAAAAGAACTTTTCAAGCAATTTATAGTTATAAAGCACAAGCACCGTCAGATATTTTTTTAAAGAAATTGACAAAGGTAGGTACTAACATTAGCATGTCAATTAATTTTCAAAATACATAACGTATATAACAGACTAATTGCACCCTGGTTTAGTCTCCCGCTGATCTTCATTAAAGGTTGCAAGTACAAGTGCATTCTCTACTTCAACAAAATACCTCTGGAGATTTTAAAAATTCCCATTTGGCAATTTAAAAAACTTGAAATAAATATCTAATTTAAAAGTATTACTATGATACTGATATCCAATACTAGACTCAACACAGAACTCGCTGTTATGATTATATGTATTCGTGATAATATTCTTGATAATATTAAATATTGTAATTATGTAATAGTTCAACATAAAAACAGAGTTCTAATTCTATGCCTTTTTTTCTCCCACAGTGGTCAAACGTAGAGAAGGGGCAAAAAATAACGTGTCATGTTAAAATCATATTAGTAAATATCTACAGTAATAAAGCACTGTGACATGGACTTTGACTTTATACTATTCTGATAATAATGAGGCATTTTTACCCGACTCTGGAGTAGTCAAAATCAGGATATTGGTTTTGACCGGTATGAAGGTTATGTTTGGTTGTGTTTATATATGTATTGTTGTACTAATATGTTATTAGGTATTTCCCTTTCTCACACTCACTCTCAACAACATGTACAATGAAATACTAAATACTAAACTAAACTAAAAAATATCTTCGTATGTATACAGGGGGGCCCGTTTCGAAAAATTTGTAGGACGCTCGGAAACTATAAGAGATAGAGATTTTTTTGTTAGGAACCATGGCATCGATTGTGACACAAAGCAAAATTCTGCGTTTGATTTCAAACAATGTTTTTTTCGTAGCCAGGAATCGAACCTGCAGTCTTTCTATTGTAACAACTGACAGTTTTGTAATAATGTACACAGTCAGGTCATAAGTTCTGTCACACAATAAAAACTTTTGAATGTAGAACGCTGGCCACAAAAAAGTTTATTGAATTCGAATTTCGAATTTTTCATGAAAATAAAAATGTGTACTTTTTAGAATTTTCCTCATTTTTAAATATGGAGTGGACACTTAAAGAAGACCGTGTCGCAGTTATTGCGTTGCATCGTTGCGGTTAAGCGCCAATTCAGATTTTCGACTTACTGAAAAATTTGAATATAACCAAAAGATTTGTTTATCGTACCATAAATCGATACAATGAAGACTCTAGTGTAGATGACAGGTCAAGAAGTGGTCGCCCTCGCTCTGTTAGGACTCCAGCAGTGATAAAAGCTGTGAAGGCGCGAATTCAAAGAAATCCCATACGTAAGCAGAAACTGTTGGCCCTTCAGATGGGGTTAAGCAGGACCACGGTGAAAAGGGTGTTAAATGAAGACTTAGGGCTTAGGGCATATCGAAGAAAAACAGGACATCGTTTGGACGCTCGTTTAATGGACCTGAGACTGAAGAGATGTCGCGCTTTGTTGAAGCGGTACGCGGGAAAAAAGCATCGGGAAATTCTTTTTTCGGATGAAAAAAATTTCACCGTGGAAGAGAGCTACAACAAACAAAATGATAAGGTGTACGCACACAGCAGTGAAGAAGCGAGCAACCGTATTCCGCGTGTCCAACGAGGTCATTTTCCATCCTCGCTCATGGTTTGGTTGGGAGTCTCTTATTGGGGCTTAACTGAGGTACATTTTTGTGAGAAAGGCGTAAAAACGAATGCAGTTGTGTATCAAAATACAGTCCTCAAGAACCTTGTGGAACCTGTTTCTCATACCATGTTTAATAACAGGCACTGGGTATTCCAACAAGATTCTGCGCCAGCTCATAGAGCGAAAAGCACACAAGACTGGCTGGCGGCGCGTGAAATCGACTTCATCCGGCACGAAGACTGGCCCTCCTCCGGTCCAGATTTGAGTCCGTTAGATTATAAGATATGGCAACACTTGGAGGAAAGGCCTGCTCAAAGCCTCATCCTGATTTGGAGTCACTCAAGGCATCCTTGATTAAGGCAGCCGCCGATATTGACATGGACCTCGTTCGTGCTGCGATAGACGACTGGCCGCGCAGAATAAAGGCCTGTATTCAAAATCGCGGGGGTCATTTTGAAAAAACTTTATTACCATAAGAATCTATGTTTTATTAAGTTCATTTTGCTATATAAATGTTTACATAAATAATAAACATGTCTAAATTATTTCATATTGCACATGTGACAGAACTTATGACCTGACTATGTATATTACAAGACATCATATTTTCCTTTAGTCAGTGTTCTGTAATACAAATAATATCGATGTCAGAATTTTTTGGAAACAATTCTAATACAAGCTCTTGGCCAGGTATCCGCTGCTTTCCCCCACAATAATATGCCAAAAACCAAAATAGACTAGCCTAGCTGAAGCCACGTCAGTGTTTTCTCTTTCTATCAGGTTCCTTAAAGCATAAGCAACAGAACTTAATCTACCGGGTAATTTATCTATTTGGGGTCCCCACTGCAATCTGTTATCAATGGTTATTCCACTTTCTTCGCGTTATTTACTAATTTTAATTTTACTTGTTTTATATTTGGAAGAGAGAATTTAACACTTCATTTACCAGCTTTAATCATAAATCATTAACTATGAACCAATTCAGGGTTAGACAATACGTTATTAACATCATAAAAAAAAATGTCTCTTAATTTTGAAAATTAGTGTAGTATATGCAGCAAACAGCATTACATCAATCAATTTCTCAACCACATATGCCAGATCGTTAATATATGTATACCTGGAATAAGAAAGGGCTTAATAAATGGAACTTTTAGATCAGAATTTGGGTCAGATTTATTTCCGTTGATTCTGCCTTTTGAAATTTAATTTGAACCCATTTGAAATCTATTTTGACAACCTACTGAAATCCCATATTGAGTCAGAGTGGTACATTACTCGCTGTACATAGGTACTTGCTTTATGGACTGGCCTTAAAATAAATGCGTTCGTCTGTGGTTTCTCAAAGTAACTTCTGCGTTATTATGACGTCTCTCGTATAAGTAATTTGTTTATTACACATTTGCATTATCGTTAACGAGAACACCGAAATAGTCTTATAATATCTGCGCTTTGATTTATGGGTATTTGCTTATAATATAACACAGTAACTCGGTAATAGGCTTTTAGTTTAAGGAAGGGTTTTCTTCAAAACTGTAATAAAACAAAACAAAACAAAAATAAAATATTAAAAGCTAAAAGTAAAGAAGGATCTTAGAGTGTACTATAATATACATACATATATATGCATAAATGTTATATTATAAAAGTTAAAATATGTGATGCTCATGGGCGATTATTATATAATGATTGTTAGTATCACTTCTGTGTCACAGTAGTCGTTTTGCTTCAGAGATTGTTTTGTATGATTGCGCAACGGGCAAGCCTTGGAGGCTTTATTGTAGATAAAGTGGTTCCGAAAGTCGCCAAATCTTTTAGCGAATGCGGTTTTGACTCTCTTCCCACTGCTGTACATTCCTGACAGTAATAGGCTTCTATGGACTACCAGGGTGGCATGAAGTATAAAGAGGCGACGAACACTGAGTAGTTGGAGCTCGTGGTAAAGGTCGTCTGTGCAGTGTTGTCATGTCTTTTTTGCCATGACCTTAAGTTCGGATCTTTGAGAGCTCTCTACTTCAAGCAGCGCTCTTTTGGTCGAGGCAGATAGGCGTGTAAATGAACCTCAGTAATTTAAGGTTTGCGGAGTGTCTTAATATTTTATAATATGAATGACCTTTCTCACTCTTGCACTGAGTACATGTATGTGAATTTTGAAATTCATGTTTTCATCTAGTGTTACGCCCAGGTATCGCATTGTGTCAGTTCTGTGTATGGCAGGACACAAACATGTTGTTTCATTGTTTTGGTTGTTTCTCATCGTCCCGCAGTGTTGTATTGTGATGAGGGGCGCACAGGGCGGAGCTGATGCTCTTGTTTTGTGGAAGCAGAGATATTTTGTCTTCTCAGCGTTCAATGTTAGTAGGTTTTGGTTAGGCGAGGCGTTTACTCTTCTAAGAGCTGTCTCAGCTCTTGAGTACGCAACTTCCCATTCTTTGTCGTTTATTATTATTATGGCCGTGTCAGCTGCGTAGCAGAGAAGGTGGATATTGTTACTATTTAGAATTGCTAATTCATTCATGTAGCCCAAGAACAGAGTTGGCCCCAAGATGCTGCCTTGTAGCATCCCAAAATATATGTCTTTCAGGTCGCTCTTCAAGTTTCCTATTTTTACTTGTTGGTTACTGCAGGACAGGTAGCTCTTGAACCAATCCAGGGCTACGCCTCACACCCCCATCCCTTCCAGTTTCTTAAGTAGGACAGGGACGGACACTGTATCGAAGGCTTTAGCGAGGTCTAGAAAGACTCCGAAGCACCGCTCGCCCCTGTCTAGGAAAATTTTCACCCGTTTGGTCAGTTCACTGACTGCATCTTCGGTGGACATGTTTCTCCTGAAACCAAACTTTTGTTGGAAGAGCAAGTTGTTTGCTTCAAGTTGTTTGATTAGTCGTTTGTTTACTATACGTTCCAAGACTTTAGCAAACACTGATAGCAAGGAAATTGGCCAATAACTAGCGGAGTTGTTTTTGGACCATTTTCATGTATGGGTGTGACCAGGGCTGATTTACAAATTTCTGGGAACTGCCCTGATGCAAGACTGAGATTGTTTACGTGTGCAAAAGGTAAGGCCATACACGTTTTAATAGATTTAGTTAAGCTATTTCCAATACCATCTATACCCGGTGCTTTGTTGTCCGCCAGTCCTCCAATCAGTGTTCGTATTTCGTTCTCATTGGTCGAATAGAGAAATAAAGAGCCACCTGGTCCTCTTCCTCTCTGTATTTTAGAGGCAAAGGAATTTTCAGTTTCACCCGAGTGTTTTAGGATCTTTTTCGATAGAGAGGAGCCGACAGAGGTGAAGAAAGCATCTGTTGAGTGATTTCCTAATGTCGTCTGTTAGTTTGAGCAGTCCGAAGGTGGTGGGGTTGATTTGCGTGAGTTACAGACATTTTGATTGCTTCCCAAACTTTTTGGGTTGCCTGAATTGTGATTTAGCTCTTGCTGTTCGTAGTTGTGCTTTATTCTATGCAGAAGGTCGTTACAGTAGCTTCTGTATCTGCTGTTTATGAGCTTTTCTGTCTCATCTTTGGTGTTGTTTTTTATTTTTATGTGTAGTGCGTCTCGGTTTTTAATGCATCTTATTAGTCCAGGTGTTATCCACGGTTACATATTGAACTTGGATCTGCTGACGGTAGCGTATTTGGTATGAGTTGTGATAATATCTCCCACAGTCTCCCACGGTCCCACGGACCTATCTAAAATTAAAACAAAAGCCTGACTATTTTTCAGATATAGTAGCTTTATAATGATTTTCTACTTACTTGTTATAATTATTTACTTAACCCATGAAACACTTATACATCAATTTACTCTCACTCATAAATACTTTACCCATTTTATATACATTTACATTACATACACACGCTTAAACATCCTCATTTCAAACAAACAGTGCGCTCCTCAAGGAAATGAAAGATATGTCATGATTTGTTCAACCGTTATTGAATCTCATAAATATTATTTAAAAATTATATCACTAAATTATTGCAGTAGTCTCATATGGTCGTGGTCTCCCTTTATCAAAATGATTTCAGTAAATGGACAGTTTATATTTTATTAAGGATATTGACAATCATACGATATCAAATGCCTATGAATGTGAACCACAAAACTGTAAAAAATATGTGATATCACATGGCTTAAATATTTTTACACAAAACATTCGAAGTATTGGTGAAGCAACACGCAATTCCGATTTAATACTGTTGCTGACTTCTCTCACGTTCGAGTATGATATACTGGTTCTGTCTGACGGAGTGCTGGTTGCATCATTGCCCTCAGCTACCTGACTTAAATGGTTACAGTAAAGCGGCGACCACACTCAATCGATATCAGAACGATGGAGTCGTTGTCTACTTCAGAGATAATCTTACTGTTTTTGTCGAGGAGCTTAGTACTTCCAGATGTAATTGTCTTTTGATAAAGTTGGATAAGTTAATTATTTTTTCTATATATCGTGCACATGCTTTCGATGCAAATGAAGTTACGAAGCAACAAAACATTGATGCTTTTATTTTTGAGCTAAATGATATTTTGCAAAAACATAGTGATTATCGAGATGTTATCTTGATTGGCGATTTAAATATAAACATAGCACCCGGTAGTAGTGATCCGAACTACGAAAAGTATTTAAATATCCTGGCATACAATGGTCTTATAGCGTGTCATAACTTTGTCACTCGTGATGCAAGCGGCTCATGTTTGGATCACATATTTATTAACTCTAAATGTAACTCAAATACTATTGTACTATCAAGTACGATCACTGATCATTAATCAGTTTTACTGGATCTTGAATTAATGTCGCCACGATCAAAGCCGGTATCACTTCGCACAAAAGTTGATTATAAAGCAGTGTATAAAGAACTTGAATCATTTTACTTCAACCCAATTTTACAAAGCGACGATCCAGCTTTTGGGATACAGTACTTAATTGAATCAATACAAAGTATTCTGGACAATAACTCATAAACTTATAAAATATCAAACCGTAAAGTATTACTTAAACCCTGGATAACACAGGGTCTCTTAAGATGTCAACAAAACAAGGATAACTTACACAAAAAACATAAACAAGATCCACACAATGAGATACTTAAAACTACGTATACAAGGTACAAAAATGTTTACTTCAATTTAATAAAAAGCCTAAAAAGACAGTATGATAAAGATCTCATAAATAAGGCAGGGAAGAATCCTAGGCTTCTGTGGCAGGCAATAAAATCGATTACAAGTGGGAACCAGAAGGACAGTAGCTCTCATCAATTACTAACCGGTCATGATGATACAAAAACGGTAAATGAGATAAACAAATATTTCGCCGAAGTAGGTAAAAATCTCGAAGAGCGAATACTCTCAAAACAGGCATCTTCAGATCGAGAAACAAATTCATCTGTGAAATCTCAATTACATTCCCTTGTCCTAGAGCATATAGACGTAGACGAGATTGATACACTGATAACTGGCCTAAAGAATGAGTGCTCAATAGAATGGGATAAAATTTCCAACACGGTACTCAAGCAGATGACGCACGTTTTGGCACCCCTACTCGTTCACATTTTTAATCTATGTCTGGAGCAAGGTATTTTTCCTCAACAACTCAAGAAGGCAATACTAGTTCTTGTCTATAAGTCCGAGGATAGAGGCGGTGTAAGTAACTACAGGCCAATTTCAATATTACCTGCCTTATCGAAGATACTGGAGAAGGACTTAAATAATAGGCTTATTGGATTCTTGGAAAAAAATAAGATTCTCTCACAAAACCAATATGGCTTTCGAAGAGGTCGATCTACAACTGATGCCGTTCATAATCTAACTCCTTATATTTCTACCAAGCTAGATGAAAATAGAAGGGTGATTGCTGTCTTCTTAGATCTGGCCAAAGCATTCGACACCGTCTCTATCACCCTTCTACTGGATAAACTGGAAAGAGTGGGTGTACGTGGAATACCATTAAAGATTTTCACGGATTACTTGAGTAATAGGTGCCAGAGTGTCAACATTGGAAGGTATGTTAGTGATGATTTGTCAGTATCCTTCGGTGTCCCGCAGGGCAGTATCTTGGGAACCACCCTATTCTTGTTATATATAAATAGCCTGACTAACCTAGATATTGGAGGGGAAATACTGTCCTACGCTGATGATACGGCACTGATATTTGAGGGTGATTGTTGGGACAGTGTGGTTGCAGCGGCACAAACTGGTCTCGACAAGGTTAGAAGCTGGTTGGCCAAAAATGTGTTGACGCTAAATAGTGATAAAACAAAATACATGACCTTCTCCATAGTCAGCACCACGCAGCCACCCGTTTCTGAGAGTCTTGTGGTTCATCTGCCACAGTGTACTAATCCTAACCAATGTCCATGTGATCGACTGGCAAGGTGTACAAGCATCAAATATCTGGGGGTTATTGTGGATCAGCACTGTAAGTTTGGTCCACATATCAGTCAAATCAGTGCTAGAGTAAGAAAACTGATGCACGTGTTTAAGAATATCAGACATGTTTTGCAACCAGAACTCCTAAAACGCGTTTATCATGCCCTCTGTGAATGCTTGCTAACATACTGTGTTACATCGTGGGGAGGAACCCACAAAACAATAATTAAAAAACTTGAGATCTCCCAGAGGGCGCTGCTGAAGGTCAGTACATTTAAACCTTTCAGGTATCCGACCACCAGTTTATACGAATATTGTGGAGTGCTGTCCGTCCGTGAGCTTTTTATTATAGCCACATTAATGAAACAGCATGAAAACACACCTCTGATTGACCCGACACAGATGCGACGTGGGAGATTTCGTGTTTGTCCTTTACCAAAATGTAGCACTAAATTTAGCTGTTACTTCTTTAATTTCCTGGGACCATATCTTTACAATAATGCAAATAGAATATTGAACATTCACGAACTAAACCCTTACGACTGTAAACTTAAGATAGCCAAGTGGCTGTCCGGCTTGACGTATGAAGAAACGGAGGCACTGTTGAAGGTTGATGAGTGACGTGTTGTTTTAAATGGGTTCATGATACTTTACACTCTCATGCACACACACACATACACTCACACACACACACATACATACATATAGACACCCTCATAAACAAACCAATACCCAAACATACTCACATAACACACACACACCCTAACACAATGCTTATAGAGTTAAGTTACAATGCATGCCCCTATAAACATGTTTAAATTAATTTAAAAAATATTTGTTTTTTGTCTCTTAATTCGTGTATACTTCATTTTAACTAAAATATACTAGTTCACCAGTGGTCACCTAAAATTATATATAGGGTTGAGACCTACTTAACCTAAATCGACAGGGCTTTAGCCCTTTTTTGGGGAGTAGTGCACTTTTTATTTGAAATTTTTATCAATTTTTTGGTAAATAAAGATTTATTTATTATTATTATTATTATTAGTCTTGGTGATTAACTCCGCTGCCTCAGAGGCCGACGACGACTCGGTTACACGTGACCAGTCGACATTCTGTAAGTCTTTGAGTATGGCGTCGTGGTCTAGTCTAGTTTTTACACTTTTTCGGTGGTGGTCAATTGAACGCTTGCCTGCTAGAGCAACCATCACAACCATATAGTCCGTTAAGTCTAAGTTACAGATCACACCTACAGCATTCGCACCCAACTTTCTGGTAGGTCTACAAAGTGGCACGGTGTCTCATGTGTGTTATCTAGATCGTATAATAGACTTTCCATTATGTAATTTTTTGATGGAATAATTGGTTGCAAGTTTGTGCCGCAGGAGTGTATGAGGTATTTGTGTAAAGATGAGCTTTGGTAGGAAATATAATTTTTTTGTCTAGTGAACAGGGATAATAACAACATGAGTTATGTGTATATGTTATTTTAGTCAATCAAGTATGGTTCGCCGCGGGCAGGCCTGTTTTGATTGTCTGTTTTTGGTTCAGTATAACGGCATCTAGGGCATTTCCAGGCAATGATTTCCTCTCTGGTTTTAAGGTAGAACCGGGGTGGTGTTCAATTAGAGCATTCTAGCTCGTATTTATGGTTGCATGTGCATCAAATATTTGCTCTCGATGAGTTCTCTGCAACCCTCGCAGTTATATATAGCATATTAACCTCCCCGTGCCCCAAGCATCAGATGATGCTCGCCTTAACTACCGTCAGAGCCCCAAGCATCATATGATGCTCTCGATACCAACTTTTTTTAAACCGTTATATCTTTGGCAATTTTTGTCGTGTTGGCAAGGTTGGAATGTGTGTAGACGGCTAATGAGCCAAACTTATATATCCGGTGTAATGTCTATGGTATTTCATTGAAAAAAATATTGCAAACGTGTCTATAGATGTGGATATGGTTTCTTTCCGTATTTCATGAAAATTTGAAACGCTGAAATATTGAACAGTTTCTATAATAACATACTAATGTTTTTATTGTTTTGAAAAGGAAATCTTGTGTAGATTAGTTGTCGTAGGTATCAAACAAAATGTATATGTTGTTGGTGTTTTTCTCATGTCGGCTAGATTTGTGTCGAGAGGGAGCATTTTCATAGAAGTCTGTGATTCTGATGTCGGTACAAAAATAAACTAAGGTCACAGTGACATTTTCTTCGCATTGAGTAAGAGAGGGTTTCATTAGCTACTTAGATGTACAACTCTCATAGTTCTTAGAGTAACCATTCCAACATAATCACTTGATATGGCAGTAAAGTGGCGCGCGGGCCACTTGTATGCCTGGGGCTAGAGCTGTTTCAGCGTCGAGCGGCTGGGGCACAGACTTGAATATCGATGGGCTGGGGCAACCAGAGGTTAAGACAAGTGGTGCCCTCTTGTGTAGCTGTTGCGCAGGCGGTAGCGGCGACGGCGGCGGCGGCGGAAGAAGTCTATTGAACTCTTGTGTGCGCGGTGCGCATGAGTTTGTTTGCGTATAGTTTGTCTCACGATGTGAGGATGGCGGGCATCGCGCTAACACGAAGATTTCGATTTGAATCAAGTGTATTATTTGACATCGCATTATTATATCGCCGCGGCTATGTATATGTTGAAGGTTACCTCACGACATTTTCTTAAGAAATAACTTAATTCATTGGTACATGGCCAATGTGGTATGTCAAAAACATGTCATATGACACCTATCATTAACATTTATACAGGAAATCCGACAGCTCTTATCCCCCAATTCGTGCCTTAGACCTCTCTAAGGTTCGAATCCCGGCTGGGGAGTAAGAAAATTCTTGAATGTATATATTAGCTCATGGTCACAAAAGGTGACGTCGCTGGTTCTGGTTTACCTGACATAGGATATCCTGGTGTGGGTGCAGAAGCTATGTTGGAGTATGACTTTATGTATACATGTTGTTATTCTGTCTTGGATTTCTGTTGCCTTGACATTAACTACACCTTAAGATGGCCATCACCAAATGTTTTTGTGTAAGAATGAGCTACATGGTCTAGGCGTTTCAAGCTCGCTTCTAAAGCTGGTGATGCGGGTTTAAAACCGGTGCTGTCCATGTACCAATGAGATAAGTAATTGATCTTGAGTACATTATACGGACGTTCTGACAGTGATGGAAACCATCGCGATGAAACCTTCAATCTTCATAGCTGCGGCGATGGGATAGCTCCCCGTCACGCAAAACGGAGCATTGAATAACTGGCTCAACGTGGGCACAACTGAGCCTCTGCCGTAAGGGAAAAGGCGTGACGCAATGTAATATTTATGTTGAATTTCTCTTCCACAGAGCATCATACGTCTCAGTACTGACCATCGTCGCGTTCTCATTAGAACGTTACCTGGCGATCTGCCACCCCCTCCACCTGTACGCTATGGCTGGTCTGCACCGGGCTCTGAGGATCATCGCTGCTCTATGGGCAGTCTCCCTGCTCGCCGCCTCACCCTTCGCATTTTATACTACTGTGAACTACCACGATTACCCGCCAGGTGAGATGCCAAGACAATAAGGTAAAAACTAAAAACCGACTCCTAAGACAACGCGCTGTAAAGAATATGAAACCGCGGGCGGTCAATACACTTCCTAACGATTTTACTAAATGTACGCAAAGCAGCGAGTATAGGTCAGTGATATACAGGTAGCATTTAATTACCCGACCATATTTTGTGGAATGATAGTACCCATCAATATGAACAACTTTCCTCAATGATAAAAATATTTCGCACCCAGTACCCGTATTGAACCGATCAGCTGATTACAAGTTGCAATATGAGACCCAAATATTTTTTCGTTTTCGAATATATGATTCCTGGTGAAAGCTACAAAAAAACAAAGTGAAACGTCGATCTATTCCCTTTTAAGTCTGTAATATATGAGTGACCTCTCGTGATTGTAGGTTACATTGTTATATTCAGAGTTTTGGTTTTGATATTTTATAGTTTCGTTTTTATTCGTTACGACAAGAACAGCAAATTTTGAAAAAGTGATTCGTGAAATTTACCTCAAGTTACCAAAATTATGATTATGCCGAATTCCAGCAACCACAACATTGCTGAATTAAGAGGAGCCAAAGCCCTCATGTAAGTAAGATACTGATGCTGAGATCCCGGAGTCAAACTGTTCTGATTGTCCAGCTTCTGCAGGTGGGAATTTTTATCTACTGCAAAATTGCATATGTGACAAACGATGGAATTTTTCGTGATAAATTGATAATGTATATCCTATGCTCTTCCTCTCAACGATCCAAAGCATCATATTTTTTATTTTGAATACCATGGCATAAGGTTCAAAATCACGATCCCTCAAAACAACAAACAAATTAGTCCAATTCTCAAAAGAATTAAGCATATTGTAGAACTCAACTTGTTTGTTGTGGCAATAGGTATGTAATTATTGTAGAAATATTTTCTTGCAACATTAATAATGCCTATAATTTTAATTTTAAGATGGTTGCAACCATTCCCTACAGCTCTTATTTATGCTTGAGAAGCGGACTTAGATCACATGTATCACGATATACCCGCGGTAAATCGAACCGGTGCGGTGCAGACCAGACTGCTCCAGACCAGCTCAAGAACAAGGAGATTTGGGGAGAGAAGTTGGCTGAATCAACAGTAACCGATGCTCAAACACTGGGAATTGGGTGAAATAATCTCAAAGACTTTGCCGACGGAGTGGCAACCGACGACGGGAGACGTAATAAAAGGCTTGTCACTGCATGCTCAGTTAATGTCGTGTCTATTGATTGGAATACAATCCTAGCTTATATACTAGGTTGGTACATGTTATTAATGACGTGCATAAAACATAGTACGTGATGAGATATTTCCGCATATCTGTGGCGGGCGTACGGGCCGGCACAGATACTCCCCCCTTTACAAAAATTTAAACATTGGACTACAAAATATAAAACAAAACAAAAAATAATATATTCTACAAGACGTGATGCTATTCGATATAGACACCGCGAGCGTTTTTTGCGAGTTCAGCATATGCATGTTATGCTTCATAGACAATGTCAGCCCAGTTAATTACTATTGAAATCACGTTTCTTGCGAGCAAGGTCAGGAATGTAGTTATGCTGTCTTGACTTTGCGCTCCTCACTCGATGATTTATGTCCAAAGTTGTTCTTGTAGGGGTTTGGGGCTATTTTGTTCTAAATTTATCATGGATGCGAGGTCGATTGCCTGATGCTTGCTCCATCTTCTGCTCCTCGTATGGGGTTGATGTTGCACGTGACGTTGTACGATATTCTCAATGTCGTCTCTTTTTTCATAGACTGGGGTGCAGGGTCAGCGGTCATGGATAGGCCTCTCCATGTACTAGTCACTGTACTCTGTCATGACGAAGTGCTCGTTGAGATGACTGATGATGATGATGATGATGATTGCTTCTGGCTGTGGAACGTTTGTCTGTTCCGGAACGATGGAACAAAGCGTTGCTTGTTCTTTACTCTTCTCTATTCTTGGCTATATCGCCGTAATTTCTGATATTATGTGGTGGGGTGTCTTCATAACTCGCTATCAACCGATCATTGACCTGCGGTCCACAGTTGAGGATATGAGGTTGCTGGTGGGCTGCGTATTTTCCACTGCTGCTTCGTTGGCTTAGGATATGCGACCGAAGGCAGGAACTATTTCACCGATATCTCCGGAACTTGGTGATGCAGTCTTTTTGGCGCCTTAGTCTCCATTGCGGAAACATTTTGAAAGGCGAATCCAGTTTATTTCTTCACTTCGATGAAGATTTTACCGAAGGTTGCTCGATGTTCACTGTCGGGGTCACCACTTTGCCGACGGAGTGGCAACCGACGGGAGACGTAATAAAAGGCTTGTCACTGCATGCTCAGTTAATGTCGTGTCTATTGATTGGAATACAATCCTAGCTTATATACTAGGTTGGTACATGTTATTAATGACGTGCATAAAACATAGTACGTGATGAGATATTTCCGCATATCTGTGGCGGGCGTACGGGCCGGCACAAAGACGACCAATTATCCACCCGTGTTCAGGAGGCGTCCAACCTCATCATATATATCTATCTACTCGTGGTACTATCGGTGGTACTTTTGGCAGTATCAATGCTGAGTCAGCTATGGTCAGGTGCACAAATTCAATTTTGTTTATAATATTTCTAGTAAGTATATGTTTTATATAAATAAAACCATACATATTCTAGAAATTCAGTGTATTTTTATCATATCATCCTGCAAATTCATCAGCAAAGCAATCATTACAATTTCATCCAAGTAGCCCAAACAAAACTGCGAATAATTCTAGAAATATTCTGCGTTCACTTGACGACCCATTCTTCTCGCAGTCGTTCTAGAATTGGTACGAATAACAAATCCGGGTTATCACTGCTGTTTGAACACGATGGGACGAAACGCTATTTGCTTCCCATTATGAAAAACAATTAGAGTTTTAAATCATATCAAAATAATAATTCATTTTAGTCAGGTTAGGACTGACGTGATGTTTGTTTAACAGTTGACTTCACTCATATACTTGGCACTCTTTGGTTGACTCGACTGCCACTTTTTTTTGTGGTAGGCAAAGTTTATCCCATTTCGTCTTTTAGTGACGTCATTTTTACTTTTGGCGGGTAAAATTTTAGTTTAGTTTCTTAAATAGACGCAATGAATAAAACCCAAAAGTCTTTAAATGATTTTCTTAAAATGGTCTATATTTTCAAAATTAATTTCAAAAAATATATGTATCAGAACAATGCATGGCCAATTATGGGCACTATCTTTTACCGAAATGTGGTCTGGTAAGTAAATCACTTTGTTTATGTCCGAGCGCTGGACCAGCATAGTTGTGATCCTTAATCGGCATCGTAGGTCAGCAGGATAGAATTAATAATAAACGCACTAACTATTTTATGGTCTCCGTATTTTTATTTTATCTATACACGTATCATAAACCCTCTTTACTGTGTCCAAAAACCACACGTTACGACCAGCATAATGATAAACTTCTTGGTAAAAACTCATTTCTTATCTGAATATTGATACATTATGACCATAATGTACCAAAATTTGTCAAATTATGACATTCAAATTTCGAATGCCAATGCCCGCCTGCATGCTGCCCCTAGTTTGTCTGTGAAGTTGGTACTACAGAACAAGCTAAACAACTGCAGAGCAATGATCAATGCCACAATGCCGGTCAAACATGCGATTCCTGAACCTCGCCTTCGGCTCGTTTCATAAAGCCACTCTCGAGTATTTATGCCCTCCATTATGTAGCTGTCACATTAACTACTATATATTTTACAGAACTTTTCATTTCAGAGATCCAACCGATAATGCCCTCCTAATCCAAAAACATCGTTCTTATAATTTTTTCCCCTCTGAAATTTATTTCCGTTTCCGACACTCATATGTTCTAAAAATCTTTTAATTCAGTGGATGTGTTATGCCTCCTCCAACCAAAAATTAAAAATATGGTAACGGAAATAGAAGTCAGAAATAACGTACTACCAGCGAACAAAGTCCCCTGCGTGCTACTTACAACACAGTTTGTTACTTGAAATATTTCGTAATTCTGGTTATTCAAAATGCCCAGCTAATGGCTAATCGGCGTTCCACTGAAACGCCTGAAGAAGTAGTGTCTTAAAGGCAAGATCATGCCCAGCTAATGGCTAACCAGCTTGCTTCTGAGACAGCCGATGAGGCGAATGCTCGCTGACTCGCAGTTGCTCAGCGTCAAGCAGATCGCTGGCAAATATTTACCAGAAACTCTTGGGGGGTTTTAGAAAACGATGGTTTTGAATACGACTCTACATTAGATTACAGTAACCACAGACTCATTAAAATTAGCCGTATGAAAAATGTGTTTCGTCATTGTGGTGCATTGAAATGGAAGGAGGAAAAAGCGGGAATGTGTTGCTCTGGGGGCAAAGAAGCTATTCCGACTTTGGAAGAGCCTGCAGATCAGTTAAAACATTATTTACCAGTGAAACTGATGATAATAAAAAAAATACAGCAAGTTTCAAGAGATTTGAGGACCTACATGTCAATAGACATGGTGATCATTCTTAAATTCCTTCTACCTTTCAGGGGTGCCCTCCCATAAGTTGGAGCTCAAGGTTGTTGTGCTTGTCATTCTGATGAGTAACCTGGACACGCCCAGATTGTGCAATGGCACCAGATTACGCGTCACAGAGCTGAGACGGCACATCGTGCAGGTCACCATCCTCACCGGAGGGGCGTAATGAGAGACGGTATTGATACCCCGAATCCCCATAAAACCCACCAACTTGCCATTCCAGTTCAACCGCTTGCAATTTCCTTTGAAGGTGGCTTTCTCTATTACGATAAATAAAAGACAGGGGCAAACTCTAAAAGTAGCCGGCATCTACATGGGCACTCACTGCTTCTCCCTGCTTTTTTTTGAGGGGTCTCGATTATGAACCTTATGCCATAGTAATAAAATTTAAAACCTATAACGGGTTCTTGGGTACTACAGTACCTAAGTGTGCTCGAGGGGATAATGTTGTTTACCGGGATGTACTGCAGTAATAGTTATTTGTGTCACAAGGGAGCAAAATGATGTATTTACGGCGAGGGCGGTAAATTGAACCCAGAGTGAACTAAGTTAGAATCCTGAGCGTAACGAAGGTTTCAAGCGTTGACGCACAAGACGAAAATAATTTTGCTCCCGAGTGACACATACAATTTTTCACACCGTCTATGAGGAAAATTGAAAATAATGCTCTAAAAATAATGAAATAACTATACTTTGAATTGTACTTTCAACACTTTTACAGTAATCGAACAACGAAATTTTTTTTTTATAATGGCGGATTGTGAAGGATTAGGGAAAAGTCACCACAGATAAAATATTCCTGTGCTACTTTTACCAATGTGTAAAAATTATCGAATCGATTATTACAATGGTATCGGATATCAATATTCATTATATCACAATAACTTTTTATTTCAGTAAAACACATAATTTAATGTGCTTTTTTAAATATTACGAAAAATTCATAAATTTTCATATAACGTTGTTAAAGTTGAAACTTGAAACGTGTTCGTTTTTAATCGATTACGATTTAATTACAATCGATTATTTCATTAAGATCTGTGTTCTATTGGCACATTGCATAAATGCTACATGCCAATGAATAAATAAAAAAAGTAGCTTAAACAGAACATTAGCATTTTGCTCCCTCTCGTCGTGGAGCAAAACTTACTTTTCCGAATGAAAGGTGTAAAAAAAGATTTCTGGCTCTCTCTGAACCGGGACAAAAATCAGCTTGGCCAACTCTCCCGTTCACATTCGTCGATAAGTTTCAGCGCTTCGGATACTTGTTATATTACGAAAGTAGTTATAGAATATGAAAAAAAGCAAGCGTAAAAATGGTTATTAGCACAAATGTTCTTATTCCAGTCTCCTTTATATAATTTATGTAAAACTGCGGGCAACACCGCGGGGAGCAGCTAGTTGTAAATAAATATATATTTGTGTGTTTCTTTTGTTTGGCCAGGCTCCGGAAACGTATCTACAGAGTCAGCATTCTGCGCGATGCTAGAACTGCCTTCCTGGTATATTTGCGAGCTGAGTAGCCTGGTGTTCTTCGCGCTGCCTGGTCTGATCATCTTGTGTCTCTACGTGAGGATGGGCTTGCGCATTAGGTACGTTATGGGGTATGTATCGTTGTTTGTTCTCAAAAATAACAATCTTTATCTTCAATTTCACGAAATAATTTCAGTGAATGGAAATCATTTCCGTGAATGGTTCGGCGAGCTAGTGACCAACTTACCTAGCTACTACTAGTTTGGTGAGCAGAAGTTCTCTCTTTTCAACCATTCCACGCATAAAATAAAGAAATGTTTAAATCTATATAGTCCCACCAACAGCACGATATTTATGAATCCGACAACTGTCAAAAGTTTTCAAAATGTCTCTATGGGCCTCTGAAATAGTTAATGACTACTAATGGGTGTCCCAAAAGAAACTATATGAATAATTTTATATAAATAGAATTTACTATATACCTATTTTTAGGATACGCTCCACCGAGTAGCGATATCGCCGCCCATCATGTAATCTGGTATACAGAAGCAAAGGTGGAATTTAACATCACAACATAGCATCACGACTTTTCCCATACGGGGTGTCAAAGGCATATTTTTGTACCCTTAGCGGAATTCAAATCCGTTAAGGCGCGGTTCTGGTTGTTTAGGTGAGGGGTGCCGCATTCACTCGTCGTCTTCTGGCGGGGTGGCGGAACTGGCTGGGTAGCGGAACTGGCGAGGTATCGGGCGACGTAGAATAGCATCAGGCCTCCCGGCGCTCTTAAAAATTTGGTGTTTTTTCGTATTTGCTGAAAAAAGGAAATAACCGTATTGATAAAATTTAAGGATTCATAAGGAGCTTTAAAAAAGGAAAATTAATTTTAAAAAAATTATGAGAAAAAACAGAAATTTGATATGGATATTATTTAATTTCCTTTTGACGTGATAACGTCTTTAAAATCGTTGTAGTCGGGTGACATGGTCAGAAACTTTTGTCACACCAAAACCTCACGAGCGCGATCGCAGGTATAACGAGAGAGAGACGGACCGATCTCCCGTCTCATCTCGAGCGCTGCCAGTCATTCCGTGAAACTTGTCACGCGGAATCCTCACGAGCGGAGGCTTATCACGTAAACATCTCGATCGTAAACCTACTTTACAAACAACCAATTTTTTTTAATATAGACTATGTTTAGGATTTTTAAGATCGAGGCAAACAAGTCCAATCATGTAACGACACATTATTTAAACTAATTTATCTCATTGTGAATAAAATATATTTTTTGAAACTGATGACTTTAGTGGAAATAGTTGTTTTTTTCCAAACACTTCAGTGGTTTTGTGTGATCTTGGGCCTTAATATTCTCTATGTCTGAAAGTATTGGGTATCCTCTTTATCGCGCTCACACGAAGAAATATAACGAAAAAAATTAAGACATCCAACCACGAACAGCGATTTGCTGTTGGTGGTTGGACCATATCAACTATAATTAGTTTAGCGTAATAGCATAGAGTTGTTATTTTATTAAGGTTTCGCAATGGCTACTTTACATTCAGATTAAAGCAGACACCACCTGCGGATGGTAATGTTAAAACTATGAAAACACTACTGGTCATCATCATCATCATCATCATCACATTTAGCCCACATCGACCCACTGCTGGGCATCGGTCTCTTCTCGAAAACGCCAATCTTCCCGGTCCTGTGCGAATCGCACCCAGTGGGATCCCGAGGACTTGATAATATCGTCGGACCATCGGGCTGGTGGTCTGCCCACTGGTTTTGCCGTTCCCCGTGGCCACCTCTCTGTGACTGCTTTGGCCTACCGTCCGTCTTCCCGTCTAGCCAAGTGTCCGGCCTATCGCCACTTCAATCTCGTCATCCGTTTGCCTACATCTGCAACCTTCTTTTCCGTCGAATTTCGACGTTTGGCACACGGTCAACGAGAGAGATACCCAACATGGAACGCTCTATCGCTCTTTGTGCTACTTTTATAGTATGCACATTACGCTTTGTGAGCGTCCATGTTTCGGCTCCATAGGTGAGGATGGGCAAGACACATTGCTTATACACCTTGGTCTTCAGGCATTGTGGGAATGAGGATTTGAAGACCACTTAGTCACTTAGTTTCCCTAAAGCAGCCCACCCTAATCCAACGCGTCTTACAATCTCCTTCACCTGTGCATCTCGGTCAAAGGATAAACGATGTCCAAGATGGACGTAATCGCTGACCATCTGTACGATGACATTGCCAACAATTAGGGTCGGCACATTTAGTGGGCTTTTAATGATCTTGGTCTTGGACATTTTCATCCTGAGACCGACTTTTAGGGAAGCTTCGTGCAATTTTGCGAGCGTATGTTGGAGATCTGGGATGCATTCGTCGACGAGAATGAGGTCACCCGCAAACCTGAGCTGCGACGTGCGTGCCCCGTTGATATTGACACCTCTCTCACTCCAATCCAACGTCTTCATAATGTCCTCCAGAACGCTAGTAAATAGTTAGGGTGAGAGAGTGTCCCGCTGTAGGACATCCTGGTCTATAGACATGGAGTCGGTGTTCCTTTGCATGCGCACCTGCATTTTCTTAGTCCTGTACCGCTCCCGGAGGGTATCGACGTATCACATGTCAATGCCGCAGCGATGAAGGGAGTGGAACACGGCCCATTGCTCGACGCTGTCGAATGCCTTCTCATAATGGACGAAGGCGAAACACAAGGGCCGGTTGAATTCTCTGTTTTTTCCTACAGCTGCTTGACCGCATGAATATGATCCATTGTCGAGTAACCCCTCTGGAAGCCAGCTTGTTCGACAGGCTGGAATTCGTCTAGGGTGGTAATGAGGCGATGGCACAGGACTTTGGCAAATAGTTTGTAGACCTGAGAGAGCTAATAGGGCGGTAATTGCACAACTTGTATTTGTCCCCCTTTTGTGAAGGATCGTGACGATCGCGTTCTTCCAGGAACCGGGTGTAGCACCCTGAGTAAGAACTTTGTTGATGAGTTTACGAGAACCTTTAGGACGGTCTTTTCACCTGCCTGCATCTCGACATATATCCTATCCTCCCCAGAAGCTTTAACTGTCTTTAGTTTGCCTAGAGCGTAATCTAGTTCATCCGAAGTGATGGAAGGTAGGTAGCTGTCTTCCCAACGCTCCGCTGGTGCTGCTCTAAGGTCCGCTGGGTCTGGAGAGTCTGGTTCGGGAACTTTGGATGCGTATAAGCTTCCGTAAAACTCCTCCACTATCTTTATAATTTCGTCACGATCCGTCCCAACGTTTCCGGCTGTATCCGTAAGCTTACTTATCTCCATCTCGTTTGTTCAGCTTCTTTTGAAAGACTTTTGGGTCTTGGCAATACTACTACTGGGGATAACTTACGTGAATTCACAACAAATTACTTATTTACATAGATATCTTTCATTACTGTAAGAGCACACATAAACTAATTTTATAATGCGCACATTGTCCAAACAGCATTATTGAATTCATAATTTATTCCATTCGGTGAGGGTGGACGCACTTGACCCAGGATAGGAAGTTGTGGTTACAACATGGGGATGCCTTTGCCCAGAGTGGGACACTTAATGGCTACAAAACTAGTAGAATCATTATAAAAACAAATAACCCGACTACATTTTCTTTCAATACCACATACATAGTATATATGAAAGTATGAAAGTTTTTACTGCAGCAATTACTTTATAAACTATATTTTGCGATCTTCAATCAAACCTATTGACTTTTCACATAAATTATATAGACTATGTCACTCCCACGACTGAGACGAAACCGACAAAATCTCATTTATTATAATCGGTCAAGCCGTTTGGGCTGAAGAGAATGCCAAAATATATACAAATGCTCGAAAAAATATCACAGGTAAAAATTAATATTATTCCTTTCTTCACTTTCATAACACCATAGCTGCGGCGATGGGCTAGCCCTCGGTCATGCAAAATGGAGTATTGAATAACTGGCTAAACGTGGACCCGACTGTGCCTCTGCAACCCCGTATGGGAAAATGCGTGACGCTTTTAATTCATTATTTCGATAGAGAATAGAAATTTTACGGTCTGCTCATCCCCAATGATCATGACATTCGCGAATAAACGAAGATCCAGGATGCCCTAAAAACAGCGGCACTGAAGTGTAAAAGGACTGGACACGTAGCAAGACAGACCGACAACCGATGGAGCGAACAAGCACTGCACTGGTACCCACGAGGTGGCAAGAGACCCCCCGGCTGGCCACGCTTAAGGTGGTGCGACGACATCGTACAATCGCCGGCAAAACTTGGACTCGGCTAGCACAATCCAGAAAGATCTAGCTCATGATGGATAAGGCATATATGAAATTGACGCCTCCAAAAGAAGACGATTTATCATCATAATACTTATAATAAAACTGAAAATTTCCAATAAGCTAACTTATAATATCTTTAACTTGTAAATTATCACTGAACCTACCTAGGGGAATAAAGGCTATTTTTATATTTATTATATTTCAATTCTCGACGATAAATTCCTGCGATAATTTTGAACACGAGCTAATAGTATTTTATGAATATTTTATTCAGCTCCCTAAAAAAATATATGGAGTTTTCAAAAATATTCAGAGAATAACAGTTGTCCAATGTAGAGAAAAGGCAAAAAATGACGTGCATATTTGTAAATATCTACAGTAATGAAGACCTTTGAATCTTGATTCTTGAATAGGGTTTACCCGGGTTCCATCTGTCGGGTATTATCTAATATTTATCCAAAACATCCTATCGGTATAACACTGCCCCTAATCTGATACAAATTTAATTAAATTTGCGCAAGGAATTAGTTAATCCTCGCAAATTATTTTTGATTGAATCAAATCAATTAATCCTCGCAAATGAATTCAGTCTAATTAGCGATGAATATTTGTTTAATCGATTCTAAGGGACGTATCGCTTTACGGTTTAATGATTTGATCGTAGACTAGCAGGTCGATTAGATAAGGGAAATGAAACGAGATGTATAATTGTAAATAGACGTTCCATTGGAGTATGTTCGACGACCTCTGTGGCGCAGCGGTTGTTGCTCTGCCTACCATGCGAGAGGTCCCAGGTTTGATCCCCCGCTGGGGGTAAAGAAAAGAAAACCCCAGCTCTTGGATGTTTATATGTGTGTGACGTCGCTGTTTCTGGTTACCACGACACAGGGTATCCAAGGTGGGGCCAGAAGCAATGTAAATTCCTGTATTAAAAAAAAATAACGAATCCTTCATGTCATTTGAATGATTGTAACATCCAATATTACCTGTAATATTGTGCACAGAAATACTATTTAACACATTTTTCAGATGATAACACGCGCTCCCACGATTTGACAGCTCGAAACAAAATGATCGCAGTCAATTGACGATCTAATAAATTAAATCATTTTGGCAATGAGAGCTCTTTTATATTACTATAGACTAATAATACAAGAAGACTAGCCATACCGAACAAAAAATCGTACTCAGGTAAATAGAAACAAATTACCGCCTAGGCACAGAGGGCGTTAGCCCTGTTTGCTGCCTACGTAGGCAGAGACGGCTGCCTATTTGTTGCATGCTATGATGCCCTAGGTGGCGTCAGTGATTTATGAGACTATAATAATAGTGCCAACAGAATGAAATTAGATCTAAATATCATTCAAAACATAATCGTAAATTTCGCGACTTATTGTAACGATGTGATGGCGTAATTAGTTTGATATCAGATGCGCAATCTTTCTGGGTTCAAGTAAGGGTATTTATTTCTTGTTCTTTTTAGTTCGCTTAAGTTTTCTTATGAGATGGTACGAAACCCTTCGTGTGCAAGTCCGACCCGCACTTGACCCATTTTTTTAAACCTTCTCGACAAAACTACTCCAATAAAATTTGTATCAATTTTATTACAGGCGCAAAAGCAAAGAAGTAAAAATACATCAAATAAAATAAATGGTCAAGTGCGAGTCGGACTCGCGCACGACGGTTTTCTTACCACCGCACAATGGAAGGGATGGTATGGAGTGAATAAGTTGGATGCTTTCATGCCCCATGTATGTATGTAATCAGGTAATTTATAAGTTTGTATGTGGTATTGAATAAAAATTTGCCCCCTCTAGACCATATATTTCTCTAAAGTTTACCTGTAATTTCGTAATTTATATATTTCGTAGATATATATAAATATATATATACTTATTCGGTCCTTAAGTTCTGTCACAAGGTTTTTGATAGATAAAACTCAGCAATAAACTTTTTCTTATTCGTATTATTATACATGATTAAAAAGCTTATTTTATACGAATCAAATTGCAATACAATACATTTTGTACGATTATCGCAATATGACAAAAAACCTTATAACTTGAGACAATCGCAAACCCAAAACACGCCGCAACTGACAAAAATACCACTTACCACAAATTTAATAAAAAAACAGTGTTCCAGATAACCAACAAGGTTTTTTTTATTTATTCTGAAACCTCGATTTTAGACCATGCTTAACAACTAGCATTTGATTTTCTGTTAGCTTTCAGTTCCAACTGCTCCCAAAGAGAACTTTACGTACTTTTACGTTTTCAGAAAAACGTATAAAAATGATCTTGTGGGCAACAAGTACACTACGTAAAATGTGAATATGAAAATTAGTTTTACCCAGACTTAGTTATCTTATGCTTCAAAATGAAGGTAACGGGTTCAGGGAGGGTTCTGACTAAAATCTCACTTAAGTTTGAAAGGTTTTAAGAGTAATGGAAAAAAGATAAAGTAAATCACGTCCGTATTTTTGATTGGGTAAAAAAGTGCAAAATCTCTGAAGAAACTAGCATTTGTGTAATATGGCTTTAAGCATTTAAATCCAATAATCGTTCTAATTTATCAGTATTTAATGAGCTATCAAACCATATATGTATAGTATTAAATAAAATAAAACTTGGTATTATTTACTATGCGTCAAAATATTTGTGACAGAACTTATGGACCGACTATGTATATTTATTATATATATTTTTTAATTTAAATACATTAAATTAATAAAAAATAAAATAAAAACTTTAGCTCAATAAATAAAAGCCTATAAAAACCTAAACAAAAATTAATTTGTCCGCACTGGGGATCGAACCACGATCAACCACGTGAAAGTCTGATGATGAACCCCTCGCCATCCACCTTGCTGATTAGAACAGTGAATATTACAAATACGTTGTTTCATTCGGCAATGAAAGCTTTGAGATTGTGAAGATTGAAATTATAATTTAGTAATGAAAAATACTACGAGCGACATCTAGGTTGTTACCAATGAACTATTTTTCGATGTTCGGTGCTTTGTATTGCGATGGATACTCTTCTTTTATTTATTACTCTATGATTTTACTGACATTCAAAAAGTCTTATATTTAATAATACTAATAATTTTCAATAAGTATTGTAGTGATTTGAGATCTCCAACAATATTTTCAACACACATTATTATACATAAACTAGATTCATAAGAAAGAGTACAAGCTGAATTCGTAAAAACATGTTTATCGCGACCTTAAACTTTACAACAGGTACATAAGTACATAACGGATAAAAAACTATGGGAATGAGTTAGTTATCGATGCAATTAAAATAAAGATTCAAATATTAATTTAATTCGACTGACACATAGCTCAGTCTGAAGTGTTTGCTGTCACTAGACGCTGATGGGTGTCTTCAAACGTTCAGTTTCGCGTCACTTTCAAGTAGTATTTTTGTAAAACTAAATATAAGAAAAACTTGCGAAAGAGGGGGGCCCTATTTGTTTTTAGATCTCCAATATTATTAAATATGATAAATATCGTTACGGAAACTTCCCTATTCTGAATTTAGATAGTTATTTAATATTTCAATAAAATCGATTTCGGTAGGTGTGTAAAACGTTAGGTACTGTAAAATATTAAAGCATTTTAATGGAAATAATATAAAAAATAAATTTTCGCTATTTTTAAGCGTGGAATTTCTGTTGCCGGGCAAATGTCCGGAATCAGAATTAATTCAGAAACAAATATTATATATATATATATTTATATTATACATAAATCGTAAGGAAAATGTACGAATGTTGCCAATTTTCTTCGCCAACCCTAATGTCTATTTTTTCTACCAAAAAAGCATAAAAACTCCAAATTATTACACTGGCTCTATTTTATATGATAAATTGAATAGATTAACCTCTCAAAAACCGAGGGCAGTTGGGACGGGTCGCGATTTTGAACCTTGTGCCATGGTAATAAAATTTATATGAAAAAGTGGTGTTATCTAATACCGGCATTCAAGTAGTTAACGGTCACCATTTGGTGTCTAAAACGTAATTATTTTAACGACTTCTTTTAAAGCCTAATATTTTCGGCTAGCCAAAGCCAAGATAACCATTACATTTTGCTTTAGATATAGAAATATCATGTGGCTTCGTTTAAGCCTTTTGATTGTGACGAAGAGGCTATCGAGGCTTTGAGAATTGTGACGTAAACTCTAGTGATTAAACGCTAAATATAATGTATGCGTACACCAATCAGTATTTTCCTCATTGATTTTGCTCTTAGATATCCTCTTAGCCACTCTTTTCAATGTCTTAATATATGTGCAAAACAAAACTCTGCCAGTTAAAAAGAGATACACAGGAGACTATGCTTCTGCCACCCCGTTTGCCACGATATGTGTTTGTGTATTTTTTAAAGCTGCAACATTTAACAGATCGACTCACGCGCACAAGCCAGGCAGCCCGGGTACACTCAATGGCGTGAACGGCAGCGTGCATGGCGAGACGCGGCAGGCGCAATCCAAGAAGGCTATTATCAGGATGCTGGGTAAGATCTTGAGGTTTGTTTGTACCTTGTAAACAAGCGAATAAATATAATGGTTGAATGCTGGCCTTTAAGGCCGGATGCGGGTTCGATCCCTGTTGCAGTCCCCTTTATAACCCTGGTAAGTCAACACTTAATCTGTGCTATTCACCCCGGAAAGAAGGCAAACATGTTTGGTTCTCCCTGGTACCAGGGACGAGCCACCAGGGAGTCTATGACCAATTCGAAACACAAATCATCTTAACTCAAGAGCAGCTCCACTTCCATAATGAGGTTCATAAGATGCAGAAGGACGCTCAAAAATATAACATTTTATGAATTTTCACGATACGGATTTCCTTACGGATTCCTTGTTTTAATCGACGATTTATTAATTCACTTGCGCAAAAAAATACGTTTTAGACCAAAAAGCCGCTGCATTCAAATTTTTGATTTTTAACTATCAACTTGATCGGCAAATTTTTCTTACTAACTAGCTTTAAAGTTTTCTTAGTAACTATTATTTACTAAGCCATTACAAAGTATATATCAAAAGTGCTCCATGGTCTGGTGGTTTAATGCTAGCTTCTTATGCAGGAGATGCGGGTTCGATTCCGGTGCTGAACGTGTACCAATGAGAGAAGTAATTTGTTTAAGTACATTATACGGACGGTGAACTAAAACATCGTGAGGACTCCTTCAATCTCCATAGCTAGCTAGATGAGCTGTGATGGGCTAGCCCCCTGTCACGCAAAATGGATTATTGGTTAACTGGTTAAATGTGGGCACAACTGTGCCTCTGCCACCCCGTATAATAAAAGGCGTGACGCTGTGTTATAGCATGTTATATATATTTTTTTTTATAAAATCTGGTAAGTGTATTTTTTGTTGCGAACGTCCATATTAATGTTATGTTAAGTAAGACTGGGCTTAGGTCTAGTCTAACCTATTTCGAGATAAACAGGTTAATTAAAATGAACTTATTTATCTCGAAATGGGTTCTACGAAAATAAAATCAAATAGTAGGAATTGTAATATATACGCCGAACATGCTATTCCAATACAATCGCAATTTCGCGAGAAAAAAAATCGCTGTTGTCTTCAACATCAGTTTCACTTCAGAAAATGATGCTACACGAGAGTAAATGCACGATTTACTATAAAAAATACTCTCTTCTCTGTTCTCTAGATTTCTCTACTTTTACAAACAAAAACTAAATTTCCCAATAGTTCGATCCGAGAGGAGTCCGATTGTAAACCTTCTTCTTTTGTGAAGACGGATAAAAATGACAAGAATAAAAATCTGTTGATACTAATATTTCAGAAATTGTCCAAAATTAACGATATTCTTTCAAAGAGGCTCAGGAAAAAATCAGATCTGCGGCTTCGGAGTGACAGGAATGTGGCTTATCAGTGACCTTATAATATTTGAATGTCTTTAGGTGTCGCGCTATTAATAAAAACAGGTCAAGCGAAACGGGTTCACTTAACCCTTTACTTAAACTGAACATCAGGATAACAGTTGCCATCTTTCCATACTATTAGTGTAGGGCAAAATGGCCATTTGAATTCGCGGCTCGTGGCTTGTATCTATTGTAGACTTTTTCTTATTCCCATAAGGATACACCCAAGTGCTAGGTCACTGAAGGATCTTGCAGTCACGCTAAGCAAAATATGCTGAACCAAGTGGTGTAAAAAGAACAGAAAATCCTTAATTTCCAAATGCAAGTAGGTACAGATCTAGTGAATAATCCTTTCCTATCGGCAAAACTCGGAACAACGATAACACCTGAATGGTGCCGATGTGTCTATGAATTACTGTATTATTAAATTACGTGTAGGTATCAAATAAATCGCATACTTTATTTATCAATGTCAAATGTCAAATTGCCCGTTTGACGTATATTACTCTGAGATGTTAAAACCACCACGATTCTATCATATAAAGAATTCGTTAGGTAAACAAAAATATAACTAGTTACTGAGGACGTTTTATTTCAATAAAACGCACTGATAAAAACCAAATTCCGGTTGGGATGATCTAATGATTCTATAAGGATTGGAACCCCAAAAGTCTAACTATAAGTCAAAACTACAGTAGGATTTTGCAGACCTTTTTTATGACAATAAATTTTTGTAATTAATTAAAAATACTATGACATAACAAAAAAGACACCTCAACATAAAACAAAACAAACCAGCAGAGAAATTAATATAAATAAATATGATTTTCTAATTGGATGAACGACTTTGATTATGACAGCGGGATAAGAGGAGGAGGAGCGGGGTGGACAGTGTGATGCGAAACAATACTTCCAACTTCCATATCACAGTCAGAATCAGAACTTATTTCTGGTGTATCATCGTCAGAGTTTTCATGAACGGTGATTACAAAACTAGCCATATAATTTTCCAACTCAGGTTCGTGTTTTCGGTACTCGTTTTCGCATTTGATGGCGTGGTCACATACTTTGGCCCAAACATCGGAACCAATCATATTAACCTTTTCCTGTACCAATTGTTTCACAGTAGTCATATTCATACTGATGTTTCTTTTGGATACGTATCCCTTTATTTGTGACCATATGTTTTCAATCGGATTGAAATCAGGATGATATGGTGGCAATCTTAGTACGCTGTGTCCATATTCGTTCATAAGTTTATCTATAGAGTATTCTACAAAGTCTTGTTTGTACTTGCAAATAATTTCATATATTTCAAGTTTTGTTACTGACGGATCAATCGGAACGTTATGTTTGGATAGCCAATCAATCATGTCTTGCTTCCTGTTATTTGAATTAGGAGGTTTTTCTACTACTTATTATGATATGCAGCATTATCTACTACTAGTACCGAATGTGGAGCTAAGTTTGGAATGAGTTGATTACGAAGCCATTTTTCATAGTTTTCATTGATCATCGCGTTGTGATAGTCACCTGTTTTATCAGTAGACTGATACATTAACAATGCCCCAGGCATCGATATAAATACTAAGGATAGATAGGCCTTCCCGTACTAAATTTCTTACCATTTTGAGGCTAAGAAAAATAGCGCCCCTGTCGGAATTCGTCGGAACCAAGACAGTACGAAAAATTGTAACGGCGTCACGGTCGGTCACGTTCCGATTTGTGGTGTATAGACACAATATTAGGAAAGTTGATCTACGGATAACTCTCAAATACCCGGTGACTTTTAATCGGTGATTAGGAGTAGAAATAAAATATATCTAGCTAAAATTTTACTCAAGGGGCGAGGTCTCACGCAATTAGCTCATGTTTAATTAATAAAAAGTTGAAACATAATTAAATAGGCATATTAGTTTTTGTCTTTGCCGTTAAATTATGAAAGAGGATGTAAGCTTACAGATACACAATAGTAGCGTGACTTGGAATTTAAGATCTTGATTTTGATACCTACCTACCTACCTAATCATAGAAAAAGTTATGAATTAGTTAGGGGGGGGTAACCAAATGACATTACGAATAGTAATCTAATGACATTACGAATAGTAATCTTGACATTACGAATAGAAAAATAACCAAATCGGATCGTTTTTAGGGTTCCGTACCCAACGGGTAAGAACGGAACCCTATTACTAAGACTTCGCTGTCCGTCCGTCTGTCACCAGGCTGTATCTCAAGAACCTAGCTAGCTAGAGAGTTGAAATTTTCACAGATTATGTATTTCTGTTGCCGCTATAACAACAAATACTAAAAAACAGGATAAAAGAAATATTTAAGGGGGCTCCCATACAACAATTCTTTCAATACCACATACAAACTTATGGATGCATCTGGTTACGTACATGGAGTGTGAAAGTAACCGCACCAATAACTTTGTAAACAATATTTTGCTGTGTAAAATCCAAACTATTCACTCCACACCATCGCTTCCATTGAACGGTGGTATTGAACCCTTCGTGCGCGATTTAGACTCGCACTTGACCGGTTTTTTTCAAATATAGGAAGCGGGCAGTTTCACTGTGCGTCGCGCGTCGCTACAAAGTTACGTCAATCGAATGGTTGATTTTCGTTTGAGGATTTTTTCGAGAACAATATTTTATAGATAATCAATTTAAACCCAATAGTAATTGAAAGTATAATATTTACTTATGATACGACACTCCCTGTTTTTGTGTTTTGCGATTTGGGTATGATTTACACCTTTTTACGTCGCAGGTCACCATTTTTGTTTTTGCTGTCGATATGTCAATCGGCTGTCACCGTCCAAGCGCGACTGATTGCAAACAGTACAATTTTCCCGATTTTGTACTGTTTTTGTAGCGACACTTTCAAGCGCTCCGTGCCCTGTCCCTACTATTCAAGTCTGTGGCCCCAGGTATAAACCCCTTTCTACTACCAGCGTGCACTATTATAAGACGTTGTCCTTTAGAAATTAACTGTTTCACTCCGTTTTCTGACGAGTCAGCCCAGCTTTTACCTGCCAAATGTGAGGTATGGATGTATGTTTCATCCATATAAACATTCTCTCTCCCTTGCAATCTGTACTTTTTTATCGCGGCTAAAAACTTTACTCTTTTTAAACGAACATCATCTTTCTCGATAAGTAATTTTCTGTTGTTTTCAACTTTTTTATACCGAAATCCCATTTTTCTAAGAATTTTTCTTAGCGTAAAGTCACATCCCTTAAAATTTATGGCTTTGGATAACTTGGACTTCAGGGCTTTAATTGTAGGTGCTTGTTTGTATATCAAATGGAAATTATACACTAATCGGCGTATAACGTTGTAGACAAAATAATTTATTTCGTCTACCCAACTTTGCCGACTTCGGGCTATTGGAGGTGGATTGATTTATGTATTCTTTTTGCAATATTTTATTTACTGTTCGTTGAGAAATTCCACTGGCCTCAGAAACTCGTTTTTGGACTTTACAAAAGTAAGCAGTATAGTTGGTATGTTTGAATTTATAATTGCCAGTTAAGAAATATAAATAAATATTGAAAATAACTTCGCAGGCTTGCCGATCTAAACGTTTCCCTTTTCTTAGTGCTTTCGGCATGTCTGTTATAAAGTGTTAATGTGGATCGAATAAAATCAATGTTTATTATTTACAAAAATGACAGACAAGAGTGAAATGTAAAGTCAAAAAAAAAAATATAGGTGGCCTGCATTAATACACGAGTCCATGAAGTTTATCACAAAATCTAACATAAATATCAACAAAATATTTCTGTGGTATTAACTACTCTATATAGATACTTCCTCTTACAATGCGACCGTTCCCTACGTTGTCTCGATGGGTACTGAGTGCGGTGAAGTAGTAAGACAAAAACGAACATTTCCGAGAAAATACGAAAGGAAAGGATTATTCACTACATCTGTATTTAGTTCTATTGTCTCTACATTACTATGACAGATACCTTCCTAACACTCGTAAATTCGAGTCATTTGTATCTGACAAGACTTTCAACTTTGCATACAGCAACCCTACGGTAAATCTAACTACCAAAAGTCGGGCAGAATGGACCATGCCCGCAGTGAGATTAAATAAATCTTTATTTAAACTCCATCTGGGCACGGCCCATTCTGACAGACTCCTGCATTGAACGGGTTAATTTACAGCTCTTAAACTATTTTCATAGACGATACCTCACTCTAGGAATCAAAACATGGACAGAGAGGCTACAACCAAAGCAGACGCTAATAAAATGACGACAAGAAGAAAATGTATTCATTCTTTCGTCAAAAAACAAGGATTTGTTCATTCGAAAGTGGTAGTAAAATTTAATCACGCACAGAAGGCAGGGGGAATACACATGGGAAATGAATGACGTCATTCCATGTTTTAATGAATCCTTTGTTAAGGCAACAAAATTAAAGAAATGACTGTGCTGGATAGTTTTCTTATACGTTTACTATGACGAATGGAAAAGGATGGCAAAATGAGACACGTCACAGTTTACTTCCGCTGAGTCGAAATAAAATAAAATCGGTCAAGTGCAGGTCGGACTCGCACACGAAGGGTTTCGTTACATCGTACAATAAGACTTACGGCCTTACTAATAAAAGAAGTTATTCTCAGTTTAACTTATACAGTGTTTTGTCTTGCTTTGACATTTGACATTTACTCGACGTATGAAAAGGACAAAACAGTGAATAAGTTAAACCGTGAATAACTTTTTTTATTAGTAAGGCCGTTAGTGTCTAAAAAAATATAAAACATAAACAAATAAATATTTCAGATGTTTCGATACCAGATACCCTACAGATTGCAGATCTGCCGTTAAACCAATTGCGCTACCTATGACGATGATGGGTGCCACGAAATTTGCGTGATATTTGATATCATGGTGGTTTGTTAATTCACAGGAGCAGGAATATTGAAATACGTCTCCTGTATGGGAAACCCTTTTTATTGACCGAGCGAGCGAAGGGCCCCATTTCGAAAAGATAGGAGGCCGATTTTGCATTCGTCTGTCTCTATACGTGTCTGTCAGTTCCGGTCTAGGGGCCACAGTTTTCAAGCGATCCTCACAAAACTTTGCGCACGTGTTCCTTGAATTAAAAGCGCTTTTCTCGATTTAGGGTGGGGGGGGGGGGATTTATGACGTCATCAATTTTATGTAAGTTTTTTTTTCTTTTTCTGAAGCCTATCGTGTGGTGTTTCAAATTAAAGTGCATTATGAGCCGGTTCTAAAAATATACAACACCATTAACTTTCGGCCGCCTGTTTTCTAAAAATTCAAGAAATATTTTCATAACATACCAAGTTTGGACTCCTCGAAGTAGGGGACGGATTAGTAAAGATGATCTATACAGACCATAAGAGTGAGTGAAATAGACTTATCTATTTCCGTGAAAAGTCAATACATTGTATTTTAAATCGCAAAATGTAGTTTACAAAGTTATTGGTGCGGCTACTTTACTACTTGATTTTGATTGAATCTAAAATACTTACCTATAAATTGGTTCACAGTCCCCCCTGTTAGCGAGGTCTACTGCCCACAGGGCCACTAGTTTATAAAATCTTGTTCAGTTTATTATATGTTGCTGTAGCAGCAACAGGTATTCACATTCTGTATGACATGCAACGGTACTGTTCATTAGGTGGAGCCAGGTAATGGACAGACAGACAGACGGATAGCGAAGGCTTAGTAAAAGGGTCCCGTTTGGCACCCTTCGGGTACAAACCTTAAAAAGGAAACTAAACATTTTTCATCTTCTACAGTTTCCTTGCTAAATACTACCCAAACAGAATCTCATCTCATGTCTCCATGCCTTTCCTCAAAGGCAAAGACAGCCACGTTTAGCCGGTATTTCAACACTTTTATTTTGCGTGACAGCCCAGGGTTTATAACTCTCTCACCCTATCCTCTCAGATTATTCCTTTGTGCTCACTTGATTAGAAGGAAGGGCGGAGTTCGCCCTAAGATAGAGGAAAATACGCAAAATAATGGCGAGTACACACAAGGGAAGCCTAAAGTTGACACTTTTCTGCGTCGAAGGTACCGAAAAATAAATGAAAAAGTGGATAGGATAGGATATTTCGGTATTAGAGTACCGCTTTGCTGGCACATTTGCATTGAGTTGTCGGAATTTTGGATTTGTGGTAACACCTGGACGCTGGATGGATACTTGCCAAGCGTGCCAAGGTAAGAGAAGTCTGTACAGTGCTATGAGGAGACGAGCGTTACCTTTCTTATTCACTTGCCTGCTCATTTGGGGTAGATGCAAATCACTACTTCCCGTTGAAATAAATATAGCTTATTACCTCCTTTTTTCCTCCTTCAGTGGTCTAAGTTAGTGAAAAGGCAGCATTATTATGAATAAAAAAACACACACATACACACATACAGACACACGCACGCACGCGCGCACGGTATTTAAACAAATGTAAACAACATGAGAATCTGCCGCACACAAATAGATGCCACAGTTAGAATACAACTAATTTATATGAGTTTGAAAATTAATACAATGGTTTCTTGTGGCCGTTAGCAAAAAAATAATAATGAATATGCTTTATATTGCTTTCTATTCTATGTAAGTATATTTTTAATAAGGCTTTGTTCTCATTACGGCTCAGTCAACGCCGACTGTCATGTTTTCGAAGCTAAGCAAAGAAATAACACGGTTTTCTCATTGTAATACTATTAATAGCCACTCGCACATCTATTGGTAGGATACTAGCTCATTGGCCTCACTTGAGAAAATTCGGCCATATTTTGTGACTCACGTCGAGTGATCTTATACGTAGAAGATGAATGTAAGCAAAAACGAATCTGTGCTAACATGGTAATTAGCACAAGAATGACAATGAAGGGGGCTATTCTCGCCACAAAACTTGTGAAGAATAGAAAACATAAATTGAATTTATTTTAGCTTTCATTTTCACGTTTATAATTTCGAATAGACACGAGCATATGATAATATTGGAGTATTATAATGTAGTGCCATAAATCGCGGGTTCAAACTGACAGCTGACAGATTGGCACGAAAACGGACCTACAGCGTCTTTTGACCCATGCAGTCCAATGTAGAGAAGGCGAAAAAAATTATGCTTTCTAAAAATATGTTCATATGTATAGAAAATAAAAATATTTTATTTTTTGACATCTTGCTGCTGATCAGTAGAGTCAATTAATTAATTGATTTGCACAGCGTACAATTTCCCCAAAACATTTTCGATTATATAGCAACAATGTTGTAACGCGTATGTATTCCATTCTTAATTAATTCTAACGTTATTTTTACGAATCTAATCGAGCTAATATTGACTTTGTTTTCAAAAGTGAGGTGAGATTGAGAGATTAGGTGCTCACCCTCCGGCGATGTGGAGAGTTCATCAATTACAAGGAACTTTTTTTATTGGTAGACATATTCTCGTTATCATTTGCAGGAAAAAGCGTATTATCCAGTGGCGTGCGCTGGCCTATTTCTTTGGGTAGGCAAATGTATGAGAAAATAATAATTTTCCGATCTCAAAATTGGCTTCCGGCGGCTTCAGACAAAATTTGGATCTTCGTGACGAATTTTTGCCACCTCAGATATCCTGTAAGTGATTGAGCAACATAACAAGTCAGTTAATACAATAAATACAAATAACAAAATAAAATAATATAACAAACAAAATATCCTACTGGTGTGAGCACAGCCGGCTAGCCAACTATATTTATCGTAGGTACAGGATTGAAACTGTCTTATAGCGTTCCCTTACTTTTGTGGTAATTTTATTGCCGGAGTACAACGCCTTTTTTCAACAATGCTTTCATCGCGAAGGAAAAGTTATGAAATGTATCCTTTTATACCTTCTCCAAGCACACATCCTCATTACACATCTCGCATGTATACACATCCATGAGAAACTTGTATTTTCACCCACTTCACTCTCACAATCACAAGACACAAATAAAAAACAAGATAGCACTATCTAATCTAAGAAGAGAAAACTCGTTAATAACAAAATGGCGCCCAGTGCCGTTCAATTTGAATACGATAGCCAAATTAAAATGTCGAACGTTTTATATCACTATTATTCTGGTCGGGTGGCTTCTTGAATAATTCGGGTATTTACATCGTCACGCCTCCGATAGAAAACAAACAAAATTAATAGCGCAAATTCCACTGCGCGCTCGATTGTATCTCATATCTTATTCACTATTGTGAACGGGCATTGGATTAGATACAGCATCATCTTATTAGTATATGCATGCTTATTTCATATTCCTTGCGCTAAAGTCCCGTCCTTACGGGAAACGAAATTTGCTTGGTTGCGGGGCCCGGTCATAGGATCTAAGAAGATTTTGGAGGCAGGCATAAAATATTCCTAGGGCTCAACGGACGATGGCGAGCGGTGTGCGCGGAGTCGGGTCGGGTCGGCTTTGATTTTATGTTGAATTCGGGCGGGCGGACGAGCATTTATTAGGTAGGTATTTAGTTTCTTTATGAATCTTTGTTAATTTTATTGAAATATCTTGTTTTGTGTTGAATTCGGGCGGGCGGACGAGCATTTAGTAGGTGTTTAGTTTTTATATGAATGTTTGTTAATTTTATTGAAATATTTTTGGTTTCCTTATATAAGTTGGTGGGAATTAATGTTCTATTTTAGTAGGTTGATAGATAGACACATGAAGGATGTATGGCTAGGATAGCTGATAGCCTAAGCCGGGTAGGCAGTGCTTAATTGCATCTATGGTAGGCCCGCCACTGGTGTTTTCAGTCTACATATCTTCATCTTCTTTTAGGTTTTTGACACAAATTGCCTCGGATGTTTGGCTTTTTGGATTATTTATTTATTGTTAAACGGTGATAAAATCAAGTGTATCAAATTCTCTATTCCAAATGTCAGGCAAGTTGTGACCAGGTTACCACAACCTTTTAGCGTTTCAGATTAGGTTCAAAATTCCAAATCCCAAATGTCTTTATAACTGTAGATATTTACATATACTTAGCTATCGTAATTTTTGCCACTTCACTACATTGGACCACTGTGAAGGGTCCTAGAAGGGCGTAGAAACTCCGACAGATTGATTTTTAGATCTCTTTTAAAAATTGCTTGTGCCTAATACAGATATTAAAAAAAATAAAAAAAATAAGCTATAATAAATCATTACAAAATTATGAACAGCAAGGTCTGTGTTGAGCCAGATTAACCCCATACAGTCCCGTCATTTAAGTAATCTTGAACATAATATCCCTTTTTCGGCAAAATTGCTTTAACATGATTTTTAAATTGCTCAAATGGCAATTTCAAGATCTCCAGAGTATCTTGTTGTTGTAGAAAATGCACTGACCCTTGAAATAATTTGCTAACCTTCGCGAGTCTATACCGGGGCGCAAGTAGTCTGTGATTATTTCTTAGGATAATATTACAGCCATCTCCATTCCAATATGCAATAATGGGCTTTATTTCACTAACACAAAGAGTTGTTATAAGACGGACATGGTTATAATAGGTTCCTAAACTGAATCGCATAAGACGTGGTAACCCGCCAGTAGGCATATGATATTCTGATATCTGGCAATTTTTATCAAAATCCCTTCCAAATTGACACATAGAACAATCAAAAGACACCTCGTTCAAAATAATCGTGTGCTGATTGGTTGATTTGTTAATATGAAACGGATTCCGATAGAAATTCCAAGATGTCAGGGAGTAAATAATTAAGGCTACCGTTAAGTGTTAGACCCATTACAGCACGTAAGAATTAGTAAATGATACGGAGTTTCTTGGAATATCCATTGTTAGCAAATTGCAGTAGGGACCCCACATAGATAAATTTGCTGGTATGAGTTAGTTCTGCAACTTACGCAGTCAGGAACAACAGACGAAACGGGGATGTGACTTAAACTAAACTAAATACTAAACACTTACAAACATTGCTTCTGGCCCCACACTAGGATACCCTGTTTAATGGGAGCCAGAAACAGCGACGTCACACACATATAAACATCGAAGACCTGGGTTTTTTTTTCTTTATCCCCAGCCGGGGATCGAACCCGAGACCGCTCGCATGGTCTATTTTAGTCTTTCATATGTCATGTCCTACGGTATCTTGTTGTGAGGAAAGCAGCGGATATTCATTCTATTTCTATAACACAGAAAAGGACTTTTCGAGCTATTAATAATTTAATCCGCACAGAATCCCGAAGTGAACTTTTTAAAGAAATACATACTCACTGCAGCTGGTCAATTTATTTTCGATGACATAATGTACGTAGCCAAGAACCTTTGAATATTTTCCAAAATTAGCGAGAACCGTAATGTTAATCTAAAAATAATCACAGACTAGTTGTGTCACGGTTTAGATTCGCGAAAGTTAACAATTCGTTTAAGAATCAGTGCATTCTTTACTAGAACAAGATACCAATGAAGATTTTAAAATTGCCGGTTTGAGCAATTCAGAAACCATATAAAATTACTTTGGCTTAAAAGGGATATTACACAATTCATAATTACATAAATGACAAGACTGCACGGGTTTAATCTAACTCAACTTAAAACTCGCTCCTAATATTCTTTTAATTATGACATCCTGCATTCGTGTTATTTATTACAATTAATATTGCAATATTGGTTACAGCAGCTAAACACAATAAATGTTTACCCGAGTACAGCGAAAATAAAAGGAGGGTTATGATTTTTACCGGTATACACGTGTATGTATGTTCATTTATTCCCTCATCCTCATTTGTCAAATTATGATTTACATTTTAGATTATCAGGATTTGGAAAATGAGGTAGGTATCATGAGAAGCGTCTTTGCCATCCACTACTAATTATAGGGACGTCACACTAAATTCAATATGGCGCCCTCTAGAGAAAATAATATCATGGAATTAAAAAAGAAAATCGGAACAAGGCCGTGTTAGGTATTGAAATAACTTAATGTTACTTACTCTTGCTTGCTGCTTTGCTTGCATCTAGTCGAAGAAACTCATGACGGTCAGGTGATAAAAGGTTTCATGCTCTTTAGAGTGCGCTGTTTGAGTAGCCTGGTTTCAGTTTTTGAACTTATTGGCTTGTATTGTATATTATTGTGTATATAACTTTGCAGAATATTTGCGAAGTTTTCTGCATTTTGCAATGCGTTGGAGGGGTGTTTTTCTGTAACGTCTGGATGGCGCTATACTCCAGCGTGAGGTCGGCATAGCATGTAATATCACCTTTCGATTTCGGTTCGATCATAAATATAGCTTCACGTATGAGATCACTCGCTATGAAAAAACCAAAAAAACACCATTTTAATGATTTCGATCTAAAACTGACCAAGATGTGGTGTGAAGATATGAAATCTCCTACAAAAACATCTACAGGTTTGTTTACGACCGGTGCCATCTTCACTCACCAACAGGTGTTAGGTATCAAAATTTTCAGTTTTGTAGCACGGCGGCGCGCGGACTCGAATAATTTTTCGCTAGCACACTCCCACCGCGCCGGTCACTACCAGTTTTGCACATGACACCAGCCGTTGTACGGGTATAAAATATAAACACGATGTATATTTTATACCCGTTGAGCGGCTGGTAAATGATAAATTCCAGGGAGCCCTGGGGAGCCACAACTGACTGTCATCGCCGGAGACCTCAACGCCAAACACCCACACTGGAACTCCTTGAAAGTGTGCCCCGTTGGACGCGCACTTCGCGCCGACTCCTTGAGCCACAGCTACGATGTCATCGGACCCTATGAGCCGACTCATTACAACCCGGACGGCTCTGGGGACATCATCGACATCGTAGTCTACAAGGGAATCCGGACGCAGCCGAGCCAGGAAATCGTGCCAGACCTCCCCTCGGACCACAGACCCGTTCTCCTCGTCCTTGCGGACCTTACCACCAGAGTTTCGCCACCAGCGCCACGTCGACGGTACGACTGGGCTTCCTTCCCGGCAGCACTCGCCGAGAACTCCATCACCCGGACAGCCACCCAACCAGCAGACGTCGAAGCACTGACTTCAGAGTTGATTAGCAGGATCCCGGACATCCTCGCACACCGTCTCTAGCCGGAGGAAACCCCAAGCCTCCCAGCGAAAATTCAGGCACTCATCTGCGAACTGCGCCGTCTCCGGAATCCATGGCAACAAACCCGGTGCCCAACTCTGAAGACCCGCCTCAACGCCATGACGGCCACCATCAAAGCATGGCTTGCTGACCACGCTGAAGAGTCTTGGGAACTCCACATCGAGTCCGTTGGCGATCACATCCCCTCGGTGCATCGCTTATGCCGGCAGCTGTCGTCCACCCCGACTCCTGTCCGACCGCTGCTGGGCAGCGACGGCTTCCCGAGATTCCGAGCAGGAGACCGAGCTGAAATCTTCGCCAAATGCCTGAGGAGGCAGTTCAAGCCGAACCCCACCGACGACGCCGATCACCTAGTAGTAGTGGAGGAACACCTGCGACACTAATCGCGACGCCGATAGGCGCTCCAAGCCCAGAAAATCCCCGGACGCCGACCGCATCACCAACATGACGCTGCGAAACTTGCCGCCTTCGACTGTGGCGTACGTTACGCGCCTGTTTTATCGGCATCATGTGCACGGGGCACTTCCCAACTCCATGAAAAGAAATCCTGGTCATCACGCTCCGATCTCCTTTCATTCGACCTTTCAACGAGACCATTCAAGCTGACAAGTTCCTATCCGTGTCACTATACCACATTAATTTTCTTTTAATTTAACTTTACCTGCTTTAAAATAATAGATAATAAGGGTTATTAGAACATACTTTACTGTGCATCTTTTATATACATAACTGAGATATCTTAAAACAATAGTGATTTATTATTAAAAGTTGCACAGAAAATCTAACCATCACTAAACCTAAACCTATGTTCCTGGGCAAGTAATGTTCATACATTTATTTACGGGTCCTTTGAGATGGGTATAATTCGCAAGATTTTTTGTATTAAGTGATACTGAACCATAATATATTAAGAAAGCTATCCAGAGATAGGCTTTTTTTTATTTTTTGTAAATTGATACATATCCAGTCTGTGATCCATTCTGTTTGTCTTTGTTTTGGGTGACAGTAAAGAGGGTTATGTTTTTCACACATGTTTAATGAGTTTGTAATTTATGCAGGTTTCTTTATTCCTTCGTAACATGTCGAGAAGTTAGTGAATTTCTTATTGTTTAATATTTATGCTTCGAAACGCACCTCCTCTTGTTGCGCGACTCGGAACGGAAACAGAACCGCAGCTGTCACTCGTACCGGAACGAGATGTAAAATTGGAGGTTATCTTTGTCTTGTCTCGTCGGTGAGAACAAACATGTCTGCTCAGGCTTCGGGCCATTGATTGTAATTCGGTGTAACAATCGTATTACACGGGCGTCGGGCCTGGTCGGAGTGTAAATCTACCACATCGTCGGGAAATAGGTAGATTCGCGTCAGCGGTTAAGTGATCCGTGTAGATTGGACAACGTCGTGTCGGTGGCGGCGACTCCACGTGACGGCAGGCAGGGCGCCGGCGACAGCGTCGGCAGCGACGATAGTGATTCGATTCCTATCCTATCCCAAACTGGTGCTCCTATCCCACATTCCTGTCTCGAATCGAGCTTTCAATCTCCTGTCTACGGTGACAAGGTCAGTAAAGATTCATTCACTTCTTTTCTCTCACGTGCTGGCAAAAGCACACCCCCTTCGGATTCCACGCCGTTCGGTGGGCGTGGAAAATTAAACATTTTGGTAGCAGGAGCGCGGTTTCCTAGTGGGAAATCATCGATTCACGGTTCTAGGGTTGCTTTGTTGCCGCATTGTAGTTGGGAGAAAAGAATATCTCAGATTGGCCGGCAATCTGTTTGGCAATGAGTCTGTGGTCGGTACCACAATTAAAGTTCATTTCGGTTAGTGAAAGTATAAGTGTCAATTCAGTCAATAATAAATTTGTAGTCGGAAACTACTGTTTGTGCGCATAAAAGATTGAATAGTCATTCTGCGAAGCCTAGATTGTGTTACTTGCGATAAAACGTCGGGTTCTATAGTCCTACAGTATTATTTCGGTTTACACAGCAGGGTCGGACTATTTAAGGGGTATTAGGCTGATTTTGCTGACCTCAAGGGAGGTGTGGTTCATATCGGAGGGCCACTTCTAGATTGTTTTGTATTGTTTTCATAATCAAGTTTTGTGGGTTATTTTTGTATTGTGTTTTATGGTGGCATTCTCTAATTGATTTAGAGTGCATATTATAAGGTGTATGTCCACAGGGCGACCATATTAAATATTGTTTATTGTTTAGTGGTTGCCTTGGTTTTTACAACTTAGTTTTAATTTCTGTGCCCAGCGCTGACGGGAAAGTGCTGGTCTCTGGCTGTGCTTAGTTCGGTAGTGAAGCATAGGACCAGAAACAATTGAATTGGTAACCATGGCACCTTCACCCTTGACGGTACTGCGGTATGGCGTCCGTGAGGAGATGAGATGGCTCGCCCATACTCACAAGTATGTGGAGAGACCTGACATGGACGATGTCCTGCTCAAGCGTGTGGAGGACGCAATGACACGCGTCGGGAAGGTGTGTCGGCTGGCCGCGGAGGCTGAGGCCCTCGGGTTTAAGGATGAGGCTTCGGTGGCCGCAGTGAAGCAGCTCTGCGCGGATGCTGACCAAGCGATGGAGTGCTTGGGCGACATCGAGCGTCACGCCGAAAAAATTAAGCGGTCGCGTCGGGATGACCGCGGGGAGGGTAGCGGAGACCCGCCCCCTAAGGGTGTTGTTGGACGGCTGCCACACCTGGAGATTCCGGCCTTCGGTGGGGCAATTGATGAGTGGCCGGCATTCATCAATTTATTCGATAGTCTGGTCCACGGTCGGGACGACCTGGACAACGCCTACAAGTTGGCCCAACTCTTGATGGCACTGCGGGGTGAACCGAAGGAGTTGGTCGGTCACCTAACGGTCACGGCGGGCAATTGTGAGATTGCCCGGGTCATATTGTTTGACCGCTACCAACACAAACGGCGGTTGGTTGATGCGCAGCTGGGGAAGCTGTTTAGCATACCAAGAGTAACCCGGGATGTTGACATCCGGGTACAGGTGCTCAACCCTGTGCTGGTGGCCACTAAGGCCCTTCAGAACCTTGGTCTGCCGGTAGACCAATGGTCATATATTGTATTGTGTATGGTTTTGTCACGGTTGCCTGCAGCTGTTCAAAGTCGGTTTGAACAGCTGCATGGGGGCAGTAGCTCGGAACTGCCCACGCTCGTCCAATTAACGGATTTTTTGGAGGGTGAATGCAGGCGATGCGACACATTGGATTCGGAGGCCAGTGTGCAGCGCCAACCCGCGCGGATGCGGGAGGGGCCGCGCCCCCCACCCCCACGGGGGGGTGGGCGGTCAAAACCATTTGGCGTTTTGAGTGCCGCGCCGTCGGGTGACGGCTGTGTGCACTGCGACAGTGCCGGTCATGGAGTGACCAGTTGCGCCAACTTTAAGGCGCTCGGTGTGGCTGCCCGCAGGAAGGTGGTCTTCCGCCACCGACTGTGTTTCGGTTGTTTGGGGCGGCACCCGCTGAGCGAGTGCTCACGCGCGTCCCCCTGTGAGTGCTGCGGTGGCAGGCACCACGTCGTGTTGTGCCTGAACCGGTCAGGCCCTTCGGACGGTCACCAGGGCCGGACTCAGGTTGGTCGGTCACAGGGCCCAACCAGGGCCGGACCCAGTCCCCCTCCGGGCAACGGGAGTCACCAACGGGGTGACTGCGGTACCCGCGGACGGGACCCCCCCGAGGGGAAGGGGGCAGCGCGGGGGGTAACAGGCGGGATAGCCGGGGTTCGGTCGCCGCTATCCAGGGTCAGCGAGGACGTCGGGCCGCTGGCTCACCGCGTGTTACGGGCGGGTGTCAGATGGCACCTATGAGTGGCGCGAAGGCTGGGAGCCCACCACCTTCTGCGCCACCCTGCCCGTCGCTCTGGGAGGCGAACAGGGAGGCGAACAGTCGGTTGTCGCCCCCATTCCTAGAGCGCCCCAGGTTGGATCCGCTCTCCCCCCTCCACCCACGGTGGCCACCGGGCACACCGTTCGCAGTCCGGTATGGTCGGGTACCGGGACAGCGAGGGGCCTATTATGCGGGTTGGGACCCCCTGATGTACATGCGGTCTGATATGCCACCGGTGGCATATCAGCAGCCGAGTTACCAGGCCGACGGGGGTCCCAGCGGGTTCGGATCCCGCGGAGGTTCCCGCTAGGGACACGCCGCCCACTTACAGGGTGCCGCCACTCCACAGACGGTCATGCTCCCCACCGCCTCGGTGATAGCGTGGAGTTCGGACGGCAAATCTTGTGTGGCACGAGCACTATTGGACTCGGGGGCCCAGGGGTGCTTAGTCTCGTGCAACCTTGTAAGACGGTTGGGCATTTCGGTAAGGGAGTATCCACATTCCATTCGGGGAATTGGGAACACGGAAGTCGGTTCCGTTAAGGGAGTATGTCGGATTACTCTCTCGTCACGGTTGGATTCATCGGTGAATCTGACCACAGCACTCACAGGGGAACGCGCGCGAGCACTCGCTCAGCGTGTGCGGCCCCAAACAACCGAAACACAATCGGTGGCGGAAGACTATCTTCCTGCGGGCAGCTACCCCGAGCGCCTTAAAGTTGGCGCAACTGGTCACTTCATGACCGGCACTGTCGCAGTGCACACAGCCGTCACCCGACGGCGCGGCATTCAAAACGCCAAATTGATTCGACCGCCAACCCCCCCGTGGGGGCGGGGAGCACGGCCCCTCCCGCATCCGCGCGGGTTGGCGCTGCACACTGGCCTCCGTGTCCAGTATGTCACATCGCCTGCATTCACCCTCCAAAAAATCCGTCAATTGGACGAGCGTGGGCAGTTCCGTGCTACATGCAGCTGTTCAAACCGACTTTGAACAGCTGCAGGCAACCGTGACAAAACCATATACAAAACAATGTATGACCATTGGTCTACCGGAAGACCAAGGTTCTGAAGGGCCTTAGTGGCCACCAGCACAGGGTTGAGCACCTGTACTCGAATGTCAACATCCCGGGTTACTCTTGGGATGCTAAACAGCTTCCCCAGCTGCGCATCAACCAACCGCCGTTTGTGTTGGTAGCGGTCAAACAATATGGACCGGGCTATCTCATAATTGCCCGCCGTGACCGTTAGGTGACCGACCAACTCCTTCGGTTCACCCCGCAGTGCCATCAATAGTTGGGCCAACTTGTAGGCGTTGTCCAGGTCGTCCCGACCGTGGACCAAACTATCGAATAAATTAATTAATGCCGGCCACTCATCAATTGCCCCACCGAAGGCCGAAATCTCCAGGTGTGGCAGCCGTCCAACAACACCCTTCGGGGGTGGGTCTCCGTTACCTTCCCCGCGGTCATTCCGTCGCGACCGCTTAATTTTTTCCGCGCGACGCTCGATGTCGCCTAAGCATTCCATCGCTTGGTCAGCATCCGCGCAGAGCTGCTTCACTGCAGCCACCGAGGCTTCATCCGTAAGCCCGAGAGCTTCAGCCTCCGCAGCCAGCCGACACATCTTCCCGACGCGTGTCATTGCGTCCTCCACACGCTTGAGCAGGACATCGTCCATGTCAGGTCGCTCCACATACTTGTGAGTATGGGCGAGCCATCTCATCTCCTCACGGACACCATACCGCAGTACCGTCAAGGGCAAAGGTGCCATGATTACCGATTCAATTGTTTCTGGTCCTATACTTCACTACCGAACTAAGTATAGCCAGAGACCAGCACTTGCCCGTCAGCGCTGGGCACAGAAATTAAAACTAAGTTGTCAAAACTAAGGCAACCACTAAAAAAATTAAATCCTAAAACATATTTAATATGGTCGCCCTGTGGACACACACCCTATGACTATACACTCCAAATCAATCAGAGAATGCCACCATAAGGCACAATAAGAAATAACACACAAAATTTTATTATAGGAAAAAAAAGCTATTTTTAATATAATGAAGGTAGCTGTGACCTTCTAGAAGTGGCCCCTCCGATATGACCTACACTTCTACTGAGGTCAGCAAAATCAGCTTAATATCCCTTAAATAGCCTGACCCTGCTCTGTAATCCGAAACAACACTGCAATGCTATGGAACCCGACTGCAATACTATAGTCTGACCGAATGACTGTTTCTTATGCACACCGAGTAGTTTCCCACTACAAATTTATAATAATTGCTAACTAAATCGTCAATTATACTTTCACTAACCGAAAATGAACTTTAATTGTGGTATACCGACCACAGACTCACTCACAAACTGATTGCCGGCCAATCTGAGATATTCTTTTCTCCCAACTACAATGTGGCAAAAAAACAACCCTACAACCGTCCGTGAATCGATGATTTCCCACTAGGAAACCGCGCCTGCTACCAAAATGTTTAATTCCACGCCTCAACCGAACGGCGTGGAATCTTGAGGGGGTGGTTTTCACCAGCACGGGGAGAATCGCAAGTGGTACTGACCTTGACGCCGTAGACCGGAATTCGAAAGCTCAATTCGAGGCAGGAATACGGGATAAGGAGCACAAGGTGTGGGGGGAGAGGATTCGAATCTTACTCTCGTGGTAGCCCGATGCTGTCGCCGGCGTGTTGCTTGCCGACACGAGGAGTCGCTGTCCGAATGCGACGAGTTGGGGACCGAACAACTTTAACCTTCACAACACGAATCACTCACTCCGCTGACGTGAATCTACTTATTTCCCGACGATTATTATGGTTAACACTCCGACCAGGCCCGACACCTGTGTTAGACAATTGTTACACTAAAATACAGTCAAGGCCCGACGCCATGTGCTGACATTTTTTCTCCGACAAGAAAAGTAACCTCTAATTCGTCATCTCGTTTCTGTACAAGTGACAGCTGCAGTTCCGTTTCCGCTAGTGATGTCCCGATCACTCGCGGTCGATCCGCGCAACGAAAACCGGTGCGTTCCGAAGCATAAATATTAAACACCCAGAGTGACATGCTTCGAAGTTTTAATATTTCCGTTTGTAACCGCATAAATAATGTCCTGACCAAGGGAAAACATTTTCAATGCACGCGACGTTTTCTTTAAATCATGACGAGATTGACTTATGCCTTTACTGTCACCGCAAATAATCCATTCTAATAGATACGACAGCATCTGTGGCACAGAATGGCATTCACTTCGGATGAGATCTTGGACCTTTATATGTTCTGGTAATTTATTCTTCTCCATATCGATTATCTCTCGTCTGATAATCTGCCCAATGTTATATATTGATTGTCTCGTTTCCATGTTTCTGAAGAAATCTTGATTGCTGATGACGTGACCCGCGGTATGGAGCAATATATTTTTTACTGTCCGAAAATAATATTTTAATCTTCTCGGAAAACGTCGCTAATAATTTGTTCTCCAAATTACGCGTCGAAAAAAAATCTGGTCTCTCGACGTTGTAGACGTCGCCGTACTGTTCATGCAGGAATTCAATGTATTTCTCTGATATGAAATTATAAAAGAGGCATTCATTGTTGTCAACAACGCGTTCGCGAATAAATATGCAAATTTTATCGTATGCATCAGTATGACATTGTCGTTTTTTGTACCAAGATTCTTCCTTTCTTTTCTTCAAATCATTTTTGCAATGCCACTCGAACTTTGATTTGCAATGTTTGTGGTAGAACCAGTTCTCGTTATCTTTGTGATTTTCGATTTTCTCGAGCATTTCTATGTCGTTGTACTGACTGGCGATGGCCCGGATATATTCAACAAAAGTTTTCGTTGACTTTGTCAAATGTACCGCACGTCTTTTCACGAATATTCGGAACTTACCACAAATGATACAGCTGGATGTATTTTTATCACCAGTTAATTCATCAGCTGCCGTACTGTCATCAGCTACCGTACTATCATCAGCCACCGTACTTTTATCAATTCCTCTTTCACCTTCAAGTTGTTCACTGTAATATGACACATAAAAAAATGGGTTATTCGATTTAATTTTTGTTCGTCCCTACAATTAGTTTCAATTCACATTTATTTAAATGCTCGCACGAAAAAAATACTTTAAAGAACAAAAAGAAATTCTGTCCGCTTATAATACGACGCACACGTTCGACCAACATTCCTCAACTATATATCGCGCACACATTTTATTCTTACCTCGCTCTTGATGAAGATCCACCGTCATCAAAAAAATTATCGGTGTCATAATTCGGATCGACTAACGTCGAACTATCGACGACATTTTCCTGAGAAATACTAAACTCCTTTGGAATTCTCACGGCCGTGAAATTCTTATAGCAGGTTGAATGATAGCCTACGTCCTGTTAGGAGGCCTATGGTGTCTGTCTTTTTAAAAAAAAACTACAATGTTCGCCTAACTAGTTTTATTGTCTTTTGACAAATCTTACAAGATCACTACGACACAACTTTTATAACTTCTTGAAAGTGGAGGCGACCGCTCCTCGCAATTTAACAATTCTAACTGACTAAAAAAAAAATATTATTCAAGTAAATGGCAGGTAACCAAAGGGCTGACTCTGCAATAGAATATCATGGAAATATACACGTTACAAGGTGATCTGCTTGTTTAGCTTTTATTACAAAGAAAACAGGGTTATAACAGCTCCCCCATTTTGACGAAGCTTCATCCCTAAGAATGAAGCGAAGTAAATACATGATAATGATAATAATGAAGAAAGATAAATAAGCAGATAACCGATTTGATTTCAAGAAGTCATTTTACAATACATGGGAAAATTGAGAAAATGTTATTATACTTAGTTTAGCATCTTATCAAACTAAAAGTTAAGGTTCCTTCTGGATGGATGTTTATATTCTAATTTAAAACTTGTATGAGGGGCTGGTAAAGATTTGATTGACCTCTTCTCATCTTCGGATGAGGAGACATCAGTCATTTCTATGGAGTTGGTAATATTAGAGTTATGTTTCACCATCTTTTTGTTGTGGCATTGATTAAAAATCTGTATACAACATCCAGAATCCGGTTTAATGTTCCGGTACCTATAACATTTATACAGTTTGTATCCTATAAATAAAAACATCAAAATAATCAAAACATAAGTAAACGTTGAATAGTATTGAGCATATCTTATAAAGTGTGACTCTGACTGTAATTTATTTATTTCATTTTCCAAATTATCTAGGTGGTGAGATGCGTATTTCAAGGACTCTAAGTTAATTTTGCTCAAATTGATAGGGGTTAAATGAGGTAAGGTTTTGTTAAACACTTCTTTCTTACAACAGTCATCTTGTGTAATATCGAAAGTTATATCTAGAGGAGACTTAATTATATTAGTATAAGAATTACTTGGCATGAGTTGGATAGTCCTTGAAAATCCAATACATTCTTCAGTTAGTTTAACTATACCAGTTCCTATGATAGAATAGTCGACAATATCGTCGTGACATTTTATAGTAAGTTTGCTAGGATCGGACTGTACATAAATCCATCTATTATTACTAAGCTTTTGCCAAATATCTATCTGGCCTATGAGTAGTTTTGAAAAACATTGGGAAGGTAGTGATAATGTCACTTCCGTAAGGAGCTTAGATTCACAGTTAGGGTTACCTAAGCTAGAAAATATTGAAACTAGTTCACATATAGAATAATTACCACTAATAAACTTACATTTGTCTAGATTATTAAACATAGCATAATGAATTCTGTTATCACTAAGTCCAATGTAGTTATCAGAAGGTTGAATGAGCGCAAAAGTACGGGTAACCCGTGATTCATCATGTGGAGTAGGTAAAGGTATGTTTTTATAAACCATGAATGTTTCTGACGTTATCAGTGGGACCTGCAGGACAAACACTATTTTATTGTTGTAGTAATAGGAACTAAGTTTGGACGCGTCAATTATAGAGTGGATATTGTTTACGTTAAGTGGCAATGGAAAGTCCAGACGTTTGTCTAGTTGGTTACTATGCATTGATAACTCATTGAACAGATTTAAAGGGCTTATCACACTAGGATGTAATACATTGACCTTAGAAAATAAAATAGCATTTAACGTAGTATCTAATAAATTCGATACAGAAAGTACAGAACTTTCTATGATGTTTAGTAAACTATTTATCCTAGAGATATAGAACAGTTCGTTGTCTATCTTGGTAATTTGAGACAGGATCCCATTCATGTTGTCAATTTGGGAGTTTATTTTGATTTCATTTTGACTAAGTTTGTAAATAGTAGAATTAAAATTATTTATGGTAGATTTAACAACATGAATGTTATCCTTCATCAAGTGAAATAGTTCATTTTCACTTTTCTTACACGATTCGATAGCGGAATCGTATTTTCTGGCATCATCGGCATCCAGGGTTCCGAAAAAGAATTTCAGGATTTCCCCACCAAATTCTAGAGATCGCTTGACTTTACTTTGGGATTTACTCAAAGTTATGTGAGATAGTGATTGCAGTTTAATTAAATTTGATTGCACTAAAACATCGATAGGGCTGAAAGCTTCTTTACATTGGATCAAATCTGATAGTTGTATTTTATTGCAAAGTTTCTCAGATTTTTGTAAAAGTGTTTCGATATTATCAAGATAAGGATGTAATGATATAAGCTCAATGTGTGTTACTACTTTCCAGTAGTCGTTATAGAAATTAATCGAAGTTACGGGTTCAAAGTAAATTCCTGGGCTATGAACTATTGGCGTGATTTTCGATTCAGCGCTGCATCCGTAGAGCAAGGCTCTGGAAACAAGGATAATGAAAAAGGTTATGTTTAGACTAGTTAGCAGGTTTAATTTCATTAGTATGGTGTTTGACATGTTTACGGCCCACTTGTAAAGAGACATTATGTTTGTTATGTACTTTGACAACCCTATATGGACCTTTCCAAATAGGGGATAGAGCCTTGCGTAACCTATGATGCTGCTTTAGGTAAACCATGTCACCGGTTTTATAATGTGAATCGCGAGAATGAGCATCGTAGTATTATTTTGACCTTTCTTTACTTGCTATTATGTTCTGAATAGCCTTTTCACGGCTGAAACGCATCCTATATTGCAGGGCACGGATATATTCACTATAGGTAGTATTGTTAGACGTATCGTATAATGAGTTGGGAATAGATGGTTTATAACCATATAGAAGTTCGTGTGGTGTGAATCCAGTAGTACAGTGTGGAGTGGTATTGTAGGCTAATATAGCTGTAAATAAGTAGCAATGCCAGTCATTCTGATTTTCATTGACAAATGATTTAAGATACTCTTTTAGAGTTGCATGAGAGCGTTCAAGAGCTCCGTTTGTTTGTGGATGATATGGAGTGGTAAAAAGGGGCTTAATTTTTAAAATTTCTGTCAGTTGTTTGAAAAGATCTGATGTGAAACAGGTACCCAAGTCTGTTAGGATGTGTTTTGGAAATCCGAAAAGGGATATGAAATGCACTAGGTTACGTGCTATCTCTTCACTTGTTGCACCGACCATAGGGTAGGCGCTTGAGAATTTTGTGAGGTCATCTTGTAGTGTCAAGATGAACTTGAAGTTTTGGAAGCCAGCGTCCGGTAAGGGACCTACGACGTCGAGAGCTAATCGTTCAAATGGTTTAGTGGAGGTAGAAGTTATTTCCATAGGGGCTTTATTTGATATCCTTAAGGGTTTGTTAATTTGGCACAATTTACAATTTTTGACATAGTTTTCGATATCAGACCGCATGCCTTTCCAGTAGTAGGAGGCCTTGATTCTGTTATACATTCGTTTTGAACCTGGGTGACCAGCGATAGTAGAATCGTGGTTTTCTTTGAGAATTTTAGGAACTTCGGCAGGAGTTGGGTAAATCATTTGATTTTTATAAACATGTATCTTAATGTTCGTGTTGTGGAAAATGTGAGAGATCATGTTATAAATCTTTGTGTAAGCTATCTTAGAGAATGGATCGGAAAAATCTGGTAATGCAAGGTCTGTGGTCTCAGGACTATCTTCCAGAATCTGGTCTCGGAGTTTCATGAGTAAATTATATACATCCTTAAATTTAGTTTCCTCGTAGTGGTGGATTTTTGTGAATAGAAAGTAGTACATTTTATTATTCATATTTACGCTTTTAATCGTAAATGGTTCGCGTTCGGAATCAAGTAAGTCAGCGGAATTTAGTTGAGACATTAGCTCTTCACAATGTGGCATAGAATAGTCAAAGTCCAGTGAGACGGGACACGCGATTGATTTAAGCTTAGATAGATGGAGAGCTTCGGTATGTTCTTCCATTATGGTATTTGGAGTAGGGATTCTATTTGTAAATTGTTCCTTAAAATATTTTTCATATGGAGAGTTAAGTAGATTTTGGGAATCAATGATATTCACAGGACAACGCGATAACGCATCGGCGTTGGAGTTAAGGCGACCTTGTTTATATACAATTTCATAGTCGTATTCCTCTAGTTTAAGGCGCCAGCGAATAAGTCGGCTGCCAGGATCCTTAACGTTGAATAGCCAGACTAATGGCCGGTGATCCGTCACGATTTTAAATTTGCGACCAAAAAGGTAAGGGCGGAATGTTTTGACAGCATAAATTATGGCTAGTAATTCCTTTTCAGTGGTCGAATAATTTCCTTCAGGCTTGTTTAAGGTTCTGGATGCATAGGCTATAGGTTTGTCTTTACCTATATCACCTTGTGAAAGGACTGCACCTACCGCATAATTAGAAGCATCCGTTGTGATCACAAACGGGGCAGAAAAATCAGGATATTGGAGTAGAGGTGCAGTGGTGAGCTTTACCTTGAGGAGTTGAAAAGCGTTTTCTTGTTCTGAAGTCCAATCGAAAGGGATATCCTTTTTGAGTAGTGATGTTAAGGGTTTTGTGATTTTCGAGAAATTTTCAATGAAGCGTCGATAATAACCGACAAGACCAAGGAAGGATTTGATTTGCTTTACATTGGTTGGTACTGGGAACTCAGTAACAGCTTTAATTTTTTCGGGATTGGGACTGACTCCTTTGTCTGTAATTATGTGTCCTAAGTAAGCGACTTCCCGTCTGAGAAATTCACATTTATCAGGTTGTAATTTTAAATTGAATTGTCGCATCCTGTCGAAGACAAGTTGTAACTTGGTCATATGGGAATCCAGGTCATGTGAGTAGATTATGCAATCGTCGAGATATACGTAACAGTGAAGGCCTTGAAGGCCTGAAAGAGCTGTATTCATGAGACGCTGAAACGTAGAAGGAGCATTTTTTAACCCGAAGGGCATCCTGGCAAATTCGTAGTGGCCAGTGACGCTCGAGTTAGTACTAACGGTAAATCCTGTTTTGAGGGCATCTGAAGCACTCATCTTTATTTGATGAAATCCGCTTGCCAGGTCAAGAGTGCTGAAATATTTAGAATGACCCAGTTGGTCGAGTATGTCGGTGATAAGTGGTAGAGGATAACTTTCAGAAACTGTGACGTCGTTCAAACGGCGGTAATCGATAACAATCCTCCATTTCTTCTTGCCGGAAGCGTCCATTTTTTTAGGGACTACCCATACGGGAGCACTCCATGGTGAGATAGAGGGGCGGATAATATTTTGATCAAGCATTTTTCGTACTTGAGAATCGACTTCTTCCTTATGACAATCAGGAAATCGATATGATTTTACATGAATAGGGGGAGAGTCACCGGAGTTAATAGTGTGCTCGATGGCGTTAGTATAGGTCAGGGATTCACCATCAAGGTGGAAGATATCAGTGTATTTGCGACAACACTCAAAAAGAGTTGCTTTTTCTTCATCGTTCAGATGATAACAGCGTAATTGATTTAAGACTTGATTTATTCGATCAGAATTAGAAACAGAAATAGAGTTTATTTTACGACAAGAATCAGATGTCGTTTCTGATTTCTCAATGGGTGTTAATTCCACCGCATAGTCTTTGACGTTGACGCTAGAGTTTGTAGTATTTAAAACTGAGATATTCACTTTGCCATTTGGTTTGATTAAAACTATGCAATTAGCGACATAAACACCTTCGCAATAAAGATGATCTAAAACGAGGGCCTCGTTATCTTGGTAGAGCTCGTGTGAGTAATTTGATATTCCGCACTCGATAACGGCTTCACTGCGAGCCGGTATGATGTAGGTAGGTTGATTATAAACAATAGGCAACTGTACATTGCGAATGTGTATGCTTTTCAATTCGTAGTTAATGTTAACTTTGAAATGTCCGAAAAAATCACTTCCGATTATTCCGTCATAATCTTCGAGGCACACATCGTCATTTGTGACATGGAATTTAAAATTGATTGTTTCTGAGGGTAAGTCAATATACAGCTGGAAGGTGCCCAATGTTGTAATTAAGGATTCTGATTTACTTATGCCTTTAATTTTTACAATTTCACGTGAGAGTGCAGGAGTTTCTTTCAAACTTGAGTTTTTAATTATACTGATGCTTGCGCCAGTGTCGATCAGCAAGCATAGTGGATTCACAGCGTATTTAGTTTGCAAATAAATGTGTGGTAATGATATTTTTTTATTAGTTATAGTAGTCTCGAGAATTGGTATAAAATCAGGGACAGGGTCGGATTCAGTTAGTTCAAAGTTTTTAATATTTCCCGAATCTTGATTTTGAGAATTGTTTTGAAAACTTTTTTGTATTGACAGAGTAGGACTCAGCGAGTGCTGAGGTGACATCGGAATCGTGTTCCGGGATTTATTTATAGAACTCTGTGGTTTAGTCAGAGTAGAACTCAGGGCAACCTGAGATGACCTCGGAACTATGTCCCGGGATTTAATTGTATAACTCTGGTCTTTAGGCAGAGTAGGACTCAGGGTGACCTGAGATGACCTCGGAACTATATTCCGGGATTTAATCGTAGAACTCTGGTGTTTGGGCAGAGTAGGACTCAGGGTAACCTGAGATGACCTCGGAACTATATTCCGGGATTTAATCGTAGAACTCTGGTGTTTAGGCAGAGTAGAACTCAGGGTAACCTGAGATGACCTCGGAACTGTAGTCCGGGATTTCTTTAATACATCGGCGTATGATAATTGAGAGATGACCTCAAAGGGTTTGTTATTTGTGCCGTTTTGATTAAGCGATTTCGGCAGGCACACAACCGAAATCATTCTTGGTTTAAAGCATCATCAGAAGGTTCATCATAGACATTATGCACATGGGCCTGTGCCGAAGTACCTTGTGAGGGATCTTGACCTTGGGAAGTTTGGGAATTCTTATATTTTAATTTATAACACTCGTCAATGGTGTGACCCTGTTTTTTGCAGTATCTACACTGTTTAGGACCTTGGAGAGAATCAAAAGCAGGTCTTGAATTGACGGCGTATGATCGTTGGGTTTGAGTTTGATTTTGAGGCTTGTTCCTAAAGCACTCAGAAGAAGTGTGCCCTTTCTTGTGACACAACGAGCATTGTTTTGCTCGGTAGAACGACGAAGACGACGATTTGGTGAGGTTATATAATTTTTCCTCTTCAACTGCGCATTGTATAGCGTCATTTAATTTAGGTGGGTTACGGCAACGCACTATGTTGGAGATTGAGGAGTTTAGGCCCAACAAAAATGTGTTGAGGGCAAGGTCCTCCATGGCAGCTATTCGCCCTACGAGTTCGTTTGGCTGTTTGCAATTATAATAAATATCAGATTGCATGCGTGTCAAGATCGATTCTAATCTTATCGAATATTGAGTCACATCTTCAGATGGCAACTGTTTACAATTTTGAAGATCAACAAGTAAATGTGTGGCATGTTTCTTTTCTCCAAATGTTGCTCGAAGGAAATTTTTTATTCCGTCCCATGAATCGAAGTTTTTGAGGCTGCAGGCAACCTGCGCCTTGCCTTCCAGTTGGGATATTACATATTTACACAAGACATTGATCTGGTCCGCATTTGCCAACGAAATAGCATTATCGCAGTTAGTTAGGAATGCTGGAAGGGATTCTTTATCACCATTGTATGGTTTTATAAATTTAGTCAATACTGACAGGGAGATTTCAGCATTTTTATCGACTTTTGGTGGCATGTTGGTTGGAAGAATAGCAGATAAGTCGACACTAGATCCAAAATGAGAGTCAGAGGAAGTATGAGAAGCGTCTGATTCTGAACTGATTGATTCGTGACCTTCTGGAAGTTCCGATTTTAATTTGGAATCTTCAGATTCGGATTTGACGTCAGACATTAATTATTGTGCTATGTTTAGGTAGTCTTAGACAAAATGTTTGACAATACCAATAAAATAAATGTAAAAATAAATCACCGTAAAACATAAGATGTAGCAGGTAAAATTAAAAGTAGGACTTAAAAAAACACTTTCACATGAAAACGGTAGAACACAAAAGTAAACGGGTTTTGTAACTCACAGACACACGACGATATTGGTCTTAAGCTGCATTCTCGGGCTTGGCGATGGTATCACGCGGCAGGTTGCGTGACGTGGGCAGGCAGCGCGTGACGCGTGTCTAGTGACAGCGCTTGGTGACCACGCGGCGACAGGCGGCGTGTTAGATTTTTGGCTGGAAACGGGCTGCAGGATAATGCACCCAGGATGTTGGGCGATGGTGATGATGAGCTAGAGCTGTTCGTCGGGCACGTTGAATGGAGTACCCGCAGTGGTAGTGTTCTGGATCGCGGGCTCACGCTCAGAGGGCGGAGACTGACCGTCGGATCAAGACAGTTAGGTTGTAGCTGATGCGGGCTCGTACTAGGCACGAGTCTTATCGTCGATCAGGACAAACACTGGCCAGGGATTCGGATTCCTTAGATGTCTGTATGACCTCTTTGGAATCCCACTTCTGACACCAATTTGTTAGGAGGCCTATGGTGTCTGTCTTTTTAAAAAAAAACTACAATGTTCGCCTAACTAGTTTTATTGTCTTTTGACAAATCTTACAAGATCACTACGACACAACTTTTATAACTTCTTGAAAGTGGAGGCGACCGCTCCTCGCAATTTAACAATTCTAACTGACTAAAAAAAAAATATTATTCAAGTAAATGGCAGGTAACCAAAGGGCTGACTCTGCAATAGAATATCATGGAAATATACACGTTACAAGGTGATCTGCTTGTTTAGCTTTTATTACAAAGAAAACAGGGTTATAACAGTCCGCATCCAGATCGCGTGGTAACTTGATTTTGGAGTAAATGGATTTTCTCGCACTATTCTTTGTACTCCGGTATGCAGCTACTTGTTTACACTTTTGCAGTTTCTCATGTGTAATTTTTTTCACTTTCTCAATTATTTTTTCTGTGCAAAACACACAACTCAGGTCAGACATTTTTCATTTCCGAATCGCACACCGCATGTCAATCTTTGTAAGCGTTGTTAACGGGCGAAAACATAACAAGCGCTGAGGCGATTGCTAGGCGACCCGGGAACGCTCTTTTCATTTTTGGTAGTATATGCGACATCAAAAATTTCTGAAAACTGTTTTTTTATAATCCCAGCAGCCATACGAAATGTTAAAAAAAAATATCCGGGTTGCTATGATAAAGGTCGGCTTAATTTTTTAACATTTTTAAAAATGCGCTCAGGCTAAATGATACGCGTAAAATTTCTGTAAACGAACTTTATCGTCATAAAACAACAAAATATATAATAGGTAAAAACTGTTTCTAAATATTTGAACACAAAAAATATGTGATAATTCAGTAAATAAACATTTTTATGAGTGAAAAACAAAATCTATGTTCATTTTCGATATCAGACGTATTGCTGTGATACCGACTGCCTTTTTTTTACACAGCAGAAATGGCCTCCCACGCAGTTGCTACGCTTCTCAATGTTATTATCCACCTAGTCGGGTTCAGAATCATATAATTTGACGATTTTATACAGTTTCGACCGTATTGCTAAGATCACAGATCACCCCCAATCTTTGGCTAAGATACATGGTTTTGGTCGTGGGCCCTCGTACTATAAAACATGTTCAAACATCCTAAATGGTGCTTTGTTTTTGTTTCAAAACTATAAAACACCCAGACCGTGCCCTCTGATAAAAAATGTAGATTAAATTCCAGAAATAGCAAAGAATTTTCGAAAATGAACCAGGTATTGACAAAAATTACCTATTATTTTATAGAGTTCAACATGACATAGCATCACTCCTTCTCTCATACGGGGTGGCAGAGGCACGGTTGTGCCCAAGTTTAGCCAGTTGTTCAAATCTCCATTTTGCAGAGGGCTAGCCCATCGCCACAGCTAGTGAGATATGAAGGTTTGTTCACACTTTTTAACATCACCTTTATAATATATTTGTAATGTATTCGAGAATAACTTGCTGTCTCGTTGGTATATGCCAAGATAGTAGGACTATCATTGTATTTAGCAAGCCCCCAATTATGCTAAGCATCTTCATCACCATCATCATGATGATGTCATCAGACCGTCTATATAATCAAATCAGCCCAAAATAGCCCTCTGTCGGTACCCAGCAATATCAATCCCCGTCAAACGACAAAAGTCAAACCCAGATATTCAGCGCCCCTATTCGTGCCACAACCAAAACATTTGAAAAACGATCTGTCTACGATACGATCGAATTACGTTAGAAATACGCAATGGTCAGAAACGGTATTCCTGCCTCCTATACTTAGCTCTCGCTAAAACTTAATTCGATCGCTTGAGTGAAATGAATGAAATAATAACCTTCAAATTGCCATGTATAAATTATGTTTAACTACCACTAATTTTAATTACATTTTATGAATTTAAACTCATAAATGAATCATTGCGTTTGATTAAACTTATTGCTTACGAGGATGTATTGTTAATTATTGTTTTAATGCTATTTAAATTAAAAACTCGATGAATCAATTTTTCCAACAATGTATTTTGTTGGATTTAGTATCGATACGATAGTAATGTTAGACGACTTTTTTATTCAACGTTGAAGAATAGCACAACGTTGGCACATCTGACAGACGCCATTAATTTTATTTTTTGTTTTCTTACGAAAACGTATGTACCAGTTTGTTATTGTTGCAATTCTAAGTTGTGTATCCAAGTAATAAGGATGAACGAAGATATAAATAGAAATAGCAGAGTCTCCTACGCACAGTTGGAGGCTCTGCTAAACTTTATGGAGAGCCACCGTGACCTAGCCGTCGGCTTTCTTAGAACCACCGAGGCTAGGCACAAGAGCCAGGAATTATGGAGCCAGATTGCCAGCAATTTAAACTCACAAGGCGGGGGAGCACACAAAACTGTGAAAGTAGATTTATATAAAATAAGTAGATTTGCATCACATATCTGTAAAAATACAAACTGTGATTATAAGTTCCTACATGTAACAACATGACACAACAAATGTTATGTAACATTCTCTTAATATTAATGTTATATAACTGCTGTGTGGGTGCATATTAAGACTCTGTTCCCACTAAGATGGACTGTCTCTTTTTCTCGGTCTGTCTGAAGAGATAGATATGCCAGTGGCAGTACAATATGGATCTGTCTAAATGTGAACAGTTTCATATAAATTGTACTACCACTGGCATACCTGTCTCTTTAGACTGACAGAGAAAACAGACAGTCCATCTTAGTGGGAAAGGCACTCGAGTTGTTATGTATAGCCTATGTAAATAAATACAAACTGTGATTACAAGTTTAGTTGTTTAAAAAAATAAATATTAAATAAATGTTTATTTGTTTAATTAAAAAACTAACTATTTGCACATTGAGGGAATGTGTGTGCTTCCTATTGAAGTATTCCTCTTCATTTTCACTAGGCCTCATAATGCAGACATGGGTGCCATCTATGCAGCCCACAATCCCCGGGAAATTATATAACTCAAAGAATCTGCAAAAATTATATAGGTATATCAATTTTTCTTTTCAGCATAATATTATGAGACTAACAAAACACCTGCCAAAAGTGGGTACAATGCACCTTATAGCCTACCCATTCAGGGATAACTAGAGGCTAAATTGTAAGACGAGCAATAAGGAGTAAGCATACCTTTGTTTTATGGTGTTCCTTTCTTCCCGTGTTCTAGGGAACACAATGTATTTTCTAAGGATTCCCGGATGGTTTAGTGCATCCGTTATTTCATTAATAGCCTTTGAGACTGTGGGCTGAGATACACTATGTGTAGCGCCTTGGCCCACTCCTCTCTGATACGATCCAGAGGCAAAAAAACCAAGAGCAATCAAGACCTGAAACATGAAGCATCTTACCTTACATTACCTATACTTATTTAAGTGCTTAATCCATTTTTTATAAAATAAGTTATAAGTACATGTATGTACAAAATATTTATTTAATTATCATACCTTCCTTGCCACTGATATATCTCCTGGCTCTGTGGGGGTTAGAATCGGAGTCAACTCCTCTATAAGGTTTTGCACAACCTCCTTCGAGAGTCTGTACGTCGCTACAAACTCTGCATCCGGCAATTCGAAGGGGTCATTCCTCTGCCTTAATTGGCGCAGCTGACGGCGGCGATTCGCAACATCAACTCTGTGAGCTGCATCAAGAAGACGCCACATTCTTTGAATTCGCCTCATCTTAAATTAATGAAATGGTTGTACATTATGTAGCAATAATACATAACGCCTAATGATTATTACAACAAATAATGCTTAGGAAAAAAACGAATTCGGGAAGGATGGAAATGTACGTGGTAGGAACGGCTGTCCGGCTGACGAAAGGCTAATATCTTGGTTATTTAGTATTATTTGGTCGTAACACTCGTAAGCGTTAAATTTGACTGCAAAGGTCACATTTAGGGTGTCCTACTTCACACTCACACCTACCTCTACACTCCTAACCTACACCAGAGTTAAAAACCACAAATTCAACACTAAAACTTATTATTTTTCCTGTGATTTTAACAATAAATATCATTAGCGATCTTACAAATTCACCATATCTTCCAATTGTTTAGAAACGTTTTAACGTCAAAATATGACAGGTTTGCGATACCGAAAAACTTGAAAAAACTGGCAGGAATCGCGTCATATTCCATTTCGTTCATTCATTTTTGCGATCTCGAAACTATCAAACTACGCAGATCGTATTTTGGTGGCAGGAATCGCAATTTGACAACTCGATCGTAACGAGATCGAAACGATAGTTTTTTTTTGTGGCACGAATAGGCCTGCAGATCCCTTTTATGTACATTTTCATTCGAACATTCTTAACAGCACAAGAAAACAAGACAGGAAATGAATTTAAGACGAAGAGGAGCTCATCAGCAAAGGATAATGCAATCAATATCTTCCCGGTTTTACATGCTTTACATAATTGTTACATGTACAGAAACAATTATGTAAAGCAGGACACACAAGATCAAATATCCATCAAACAAGATCCCTTGGGAGGTGAAAAAAAGATTTTCAACTTGTTCCTCGTTCAATATTGAAGGAAATATTTAAAAGCTACACGTATGGCAAGTCTCATGCGTTTTTCCGGAAGGGAAAAATTTAAGGTCTCAAGACTCTCAAGACTCAATTTTTTATTGAATATAAATAAATACATTATCTTATTCAACGTCAAAATTATACTTACTTACAAGTCATTATTTTTATATAAAAAAAGACTACACCGTTTCGGAAGGTGGGCCTCGGGGTTAAGAAGAAACGGCAAGAAACTCCCCCATACCTTATTTTTTTTAAAAGTGACTGCGGGTTAGTTCATACGGATCCCGGGATCAGATAAAAGTTCATACCGATCCCGACGATTCGTTCTCACCGATCCCGCGTGGGATCAGTTGACCCCGTAATAAAATGTAGCAGTGCACACTGATCCCGTTGTACAGAGATACGAAATAAAGAATAATAAGAACGGATGTCGTACATACATACAATACATACATACATAGCTTCACCCCTTTTCCCATACGGGGTGGCAGAGGCACAACTGTGCCCACTTTTAGCCAGTGATGCAATACTCCATTTTGCGTGACAGGGGGCTAGCCCATCGCCGCAACTGATGTCGTATATGCATAAAATCGATATCCGAGGATCCGGTTGGAGTCCAATCAAGAGTCAGATTTTGAAAAATTCACGGCGTCATCTTGAACTTTTTAGTTAATTAACCGATTTGCTTCAAAATCGATATCTGAGGATCCAGTTGGAGTCTAATCATGATTCTGAAGTCAGTTTTTGAAAAAGTCGCCGCCATCTTGAACTTTTTAGTTACTACATCGATTTGCTTCAAAATCGATATCTGAGGATCCGGTTGGAGTCCAATCATGATTCTGAAGTCAGATTTTGAAAAAACTCCGCCATCTTGAACTTTTTTAGTTACTAAGCCAATTTGCTATCCGGTTGGAGTCCAATCACGTTTCTGAAGTCAGATTTTGAAAAAATCGCCGCCATCTTGAACTTTTGACTTACTAAACCAATTTGCTTCAAAATCGATATCTGAGGATCCGATTAGAGTCCAATCATGATTCTGAAGTCAGGTTTTGAAAAAATCGCCGCCATCTTGAACTTTTTAGTAACTTGACTAATTTGCTTCAAAATCGATATCTGAAGATCCGGTTGGAGTCCGATCATGATTCTGAAGTCAGATTTTGAGAAAATCGCTGCAATCTTGAACTTTTTTGAAACCTCAGATATCGAATTTGAAGCAAATCGGTTTAGTAACTCAAAAGTTCATGATGGCGGCGTTTTTTTTTTAATCTGAGTTCTGAATTATGATTGGACTCCAACCACATTCTCAGATATCGATTTTGAAGCAAATCAGGCCAGTAACTAAAAAGTTCAAAATGGCGGCTAAAAATCGTCATCTTCATCATTGATATAATTTTCAGCCCAAATCGACCCACCGCTGGGAACATGTCTCTTTTCTGTCCAATTTATTCAAATTATTTGGGGGGAAAGATGAACAGGAATAAACAGAATGTTATATAGCCCCCGTACACCCTGTATTATTGACTGTTTCATTAAACGCTTCACACGGCTTCTAATTTACCAGTATTATTATTTACCTAAAACCCTACGTATAAAAATAATATAATATAAAGAAATCAGCATTGATAAAATGCTATTCTATATTTCGTGTCTCTGTACATTGGGATTCGGGATCGGTGTGAACTAAAATATTATATTTTTTTCGTTCACACTGATCCCGGGATCGGTGTGAACGAATCGTCGGGATCCGTATGAACTTTGATCTGATCCCGGGATCCGTATGAACTAACCCTTTTACAGCAGGTACTGGTTTCGGTCTAAGGAAATTCGCCGGCGAGTGATAGACTTGATCCATCGCCCCTCGTCGAATTTCTGTGCGCTGAGATGGTATTGTTATCTAAACAATACCATCTCAGTAAACAGTTTTGTTATCTAAGTATTCCTTAATACTATAATAGGACTTTCTTGTGAGCTCATTTTTAACAAAGTTTTTGAACCTCTTTTCAGGAAGGATCAATGACTCCTGTGGTATTTTATTATAGAAGCGAATACAGTGCCCCATGAATGATGTGCCTACTTTACTAAGTCTAAATAATGGTAGTGCTTCGTAACGTGCAAAATAGCCGCTCCAGTGCTATAGGAGTAGTATTTAGCAAATTCGGGGATAGGGTTTTTCAAACATCAAATATTCCGTTTTTAAGGAAAATTAACCCCAATAAAAACAGAAAATATATTCACAGCTCTTGTTTTAGGAGACATTCCTATTTGCGTAACAGGGATCTAACTCGTTGCCACATTTATGGAGATGTAAAGATTTCCTCACGATGTCTTCTAGCACCCTTCAATTATTTTTGATCATTAAAAATAAAAGGACAATATTAAATATAATTTTTAGGATGATTTATTTCTTATTTATTAATCTTACACAATCTACAGCAAAATACTGATAATTGAAGTAAGTAAATTAATCCTGACATAAGCTACTAAAGGATTTGCATTTTTTAGCCTTAACATTTTATGACATGTACTGAGCAATGTGTAGATAGAGTAGTAACGAGGTTTAAAATAAACGGTCAAGTGCGAGTCGGATTCACGCACAAACGGTTTTATACACACTTGTAGAACAGAAGTGGTATGTAGGTCGTGTGTGTGTGTGTTGTATATGTAGTGTTGTGAGAGTGTTCCTGCTTAGACCTAAGACTGTAGTCTCGGGATCGGGACTCTGGCGTTAACTTTCCACTAAGCAGGGAGAGCAGGCTTGGGTATGACATAGCCAAACAAATACATACATAGATAGAGGTAGATACCAAATTGTTTTAATAAAGTGCTTCTTTAAAACTTGTTTAGATGTGTTGAATATATCTAGGTCCTTATCTTTAGAAAGCTAGTTGTAATTTAAATCTATCCTATTCATGGATGAATTTTGATAGAGGTATGAGGAAAAGATGAGTATTTATTATAAGAACTTCTTATTGGTTTATTTATAGGATGACTCAATTTTCTACTTCGGTCTCTATGATATTTGCGTCCCCCAATATCAGGGTTGCGTGCCCAAAAGGGTCTAATGGTTTTTTTTCAGTGTGTTTACGCTGTCCATCGTACAATTTGAGTTTCATAGACTAGCCTACGACACAGGGTGTAACGCAAGATCTTTAAAGTTGTATGGTTTTTATAGTTCAGATTACTATTTGACTATGCAGAGAAACTTTATTTTCACATTGCCATAATTATATATTGATCTGGGTCTGGAGAAGTTAAGTGGTGAATGATCTAGGCCAGATAAGCCAGGAATGAAGGTAAACAATGAAACGGTATTCCTAGTCCCTACTACACCGGGTATTCTAGTGAAGCCAAAATTAATGAATATGCCCTTATAAATATTTGATAGCCCCAATGTTTCCCACAGCTGCAGTAGTCGTGGCATTCTTCGTGTGCTGGGCGCCTTTTCACTTCCAACGTCTGTTTTTCATCTACGGCGCGGAGTCCGCCCACTACCACACCATCAATGAATACCTGTTTAGCGTTGCGGGCGCATTCTACTACGTCTCGGCGACTGTTAACCCGATATTGTACAATGTGATGAGCCATAGGTGAGTGAACAAGCCAATGTTGTCAGAATTGAAATATGAGAATTTTGTTAAAGGTAGAACCTCTGCAAAACAACATAGCAAACGACAAGTGGAAGTGGGCAGGGCACTTGGTAATGCAAGAAGACGATGAAGGACGAGATGGGTAATCGAGAGATGGCCAAGGACCAGATAGTTGGCGGACAACCTACTAGAACAATGTTCACAGGTTACACAGGACTGACTCTTAATAGCGTGTAAGTGAGGAGGCCTATACTCAACCGTGGGTTATCTGATAGGCTGATGATGGTCATGATAGCAGAACCTTTGGCTAACGGTTTAGTAACGTTCATGGCTCTAAAGCAAAAACCCTTCTCAACAGATATCGCCTGGCATTCCGCGAGACGCTATGCTGCGGCCGCCCAGTCAGGATCAAGAGCAAGTACTACAGAGAACATTCTAGCATCCGAGAAACCACCGTCAACCACACTTCAGAAGGGACCCACTTAGTCAGAGTCCGCTCACAATACGACAGAAGAAACAAGATAGAACAGAAGGCGTTGCGACGATGCAGCTTCTATACAACAGAAACGACAGCGCTATGTGGCGAGAAATGGAATCATGATTGTTTCAAAGATCTAAAGGAACAAAGCAAGGATAAAAGCATTTTGAAGATTGAAAGACCTCATGCGGCGTATAATAATAATGAGAATTCATCGAATAATATTAGTTTTGGGGAGAATTTTGATAAAGAGAATATGGTTGATCCTGATGATATCAATATTAAGATTTCGATTCATTTGCATAAGTAGGTGCGAAGTCATGAATTATCTAAGATCCGGTAGATAGGATGCCATTTGATACGGAACTCGGGTTAATTTCGATAGGCTTATCTTAAAACGATTACCAAAAAAGCACCTATTTTACTACCAATAAATTCGAAATGACTGCCAGAATGGATAAATGTCCACCAAATTGTGTTTGGATAAATGATCACCCAACTTATTTTTATGTTTTGTGTACTTAAGTTTATGTTTTAAGTATTTTTTGTTGTTCTTACATGTTCAACCTAATACGAAGGATAAAGGGGGCTTCGCTTCGCTCACCCCCTTTACCCTTAACCTAAGCTACCGCAGTATTTTGCCCTGATATTTTTTGCAACTTTTGGTGTACATTTATCCATTTTGGGTAGGAAAAAAATATTTTGGTGATTGATTATATTTGTTGCCATTTCGATATTCCGTATTTTACATTTGTCAAATAATCAAGATAAGTGGTAAGCTAATTTGAATTCTAGGTATTCCGGCTCTAAGGTGTTGATGTCAATGTAAGATATGAATAAATATTTGACATACGGGTATGGCACGCCAATATTAGTAATTCTCATTACGACTGACAGTCCACGCAAACTATTCGCTTCCATATAAATGGGTTCCAACCCTTTGTATGAAGACTGGTAAACATTTGTTTCGTCATTTAGAAAAATTCTTGATAATATGACAAATGTCGATGAATTTCTTACAACATGTAGGAAATTCTTTTTTTCTAACGTGCCTTTTTTTTCGCACTTTAAACTCAGATTACTTGCAAAGTATAACGTTTACGGATTTCGTAATCATTTTGTAAGCATTAATTCACTTTGCCCGCAGAAATCAAGTTTTTACAAAATGGTGGACAGAGGTATGTCAAAAATGTTACAATGTTCTTTTAGAAACTGCACTTGTTTGCGGAGTTTCAAATTTATATGGAATAATAATAAAATTGCCATACTATCAATTGCACATGCGCGAAATGTCAGCCTTAATAAGAACGCAGCCTAAATAATGTATTTAATAGCTGAGGGGAAATACATAAAAATCGTGCACTTTGAGCCAAGTCTTTGAACTTTGGTTTAGTCTTTGCTAAGATCCTAAGGTTTTAGGAAACCACCGCAAGCAACTTGTCTGTGACCTTCGTTGGCCAGTTTGTTATAAATCCAATAAAATGTGGGTTTTTTAAATATATGGACTTCCATTAGACACTTTAGCAATAGCACTTTTTATAGGTTCAAGGATGTTAGGAATCCATTTTAAAGGCTTTACACTCAAATAATAGCAGCTCTTCGATGTGTCAGAAATCAAAAGTTGCCGAAGTTTAAGACAATTTTAGTTCATTTGAAGCCGGATTCGGCCAGCTCGCAACCAAGATGCCAGATAATGACATATCAGACATGATACTCTGTATCATAAAAAATATTAATAAACCATGTTATATCAAAGAATAGCCGTTCTTTGATTTGTTAGAAATTAAAATATGTCGATTAGAAAGAAAAAAATAAATAGACCTTGAAATTTATTTTGAAGCAAAAATTAGACCTTTGTAATGAATTCCTCGAATCCTAGAACCAGCATATATTGTTGTAAAGTGGTACTTATTACTCAAGATTTTGTATCTAGTAAAAGCCTATTTATTGAAATACACATATTGGATTGTTTCAAACAGGCCCCAGAGGTAGAGCATAAGTTGCTTGCGGTGGTTCCTTAATTCCTAAAGACCACTAAATTCCAAACACTTGACACAAAGTGAATTCTTATGAATTTTAATAATTTCTTCTCAGCTATGATGTTAATCTTATTTAATGAATTACAAGACACAAATATCTTATTTATTTTAGTTATATGTGTAAATACTAGTATAGTTCGTTGTACATAACAAAATTCCTGTCTAGATAGATATGTAAGGAAAATATATTTTTGTAAAAAAAATAAAATTAGTTTATAAAGTAACTACTTACGATAACTAACATACATACAGGTATAATGGTCTTAGTTGATTTGAAGATGACATGTACAGGACAACAAAATTTAAAAATCTTTGTTTTATTTTGTAGTGACAGCGCTCTCAGCTCTTATCTCAACAGAAAACCACAATAAGTAATAATAAAAAAATCGACGTTCATTTCCATTTCACGTTAACACATAAACAAACCCATCTAGTTTTAGTCACACGTTGTCTATGTGGGTTTTCCAATTACAATGTTTGTCTATAACAATTCCTAGGAATAAGGTAGAGTCGACTTCTTCACTATAAGTCAATACAGATCTTTGGCGCGGAGTGACTGTAGGAAGTCTGAAATTGTATTATTTTGGTTTTTTCGGTATTCACTTTCCAGTTGTTATTTTCCAGTTCTGTTTAATTCAAGGCATTGAGGTATATGACTTAGATAGCTTTTAACCCATTCTAAGCAGTTACCACGTATACCATACGTAGAGTTTGCCTAATAGAGTTGGGTTAGAAACGAAATCAAAAGCTTTGCTCATATCTAAGAATATTGAGTCTACCGACTTCTTGTCGTTCAGACTTTGTACGGCGTTTTTCATAAGAGCAAAGCATGCTAAGGTTGTAGAGGATTTTTTACGTAAGCCGAACAGTTATTTTCTTAATTTATTAAGTTTAGTAATAAATCTGTATATTCTTTTATTTACACACCGTTAAGAACAGCATAATGTAAAACTATTTTGTAAAAAAAATTGACAATTTATGACATTCAAATTTCGAACGCCGACGCCCGCCTGCGTGCCGCCCCTAGTTTTTCTGTGAAGTTGGTACTAAAGAACAAGCTAAACAACCGCAGAACAATGATCAATGCCACAATGCCGGTCAAACATGCGTTTCCTGAACACATCAAAGAGAGCTTATGATATGTGTGTAGATAAAGTAGTGTTGTAATGGTACACAAGAGTCAGTACATTTGATACTTCATTTTGCGTGACCGAGGGCTAGCCCATCGCCGCGCTGTATTGTTACACACATTGAATACAAGAGTCGGTTCATTTAACGTTTGGGTTGTTGAGTAGCTCAGGGTAAGTTGGCAAAAAAAACAATGAGCCGTGATCGTAGGTTGGTTCGAGGAACAGAGGTCAGGTCAGGTTTTTTTGTCGCATTCCTGCGAAATGTGTAGGGATCAGAGCCGATTTGGTGCGCGCTGAATAAATTATGAATAAGTAAATAATGGAAGGTTATTATGGAACGATACGGAGAAAGCTATTATGTTGACTGCAAATATACAATTGCGTCTGTTTGGTACGAAATGGCGAGTTTGACATCACGGGTTTGAATATCATTCTAGTGATCTTTGTCTAAGACTCTAGCGGTCGGGAAGGCTTTATTAATCGCACAGCTTTTATGGTCAGCGATCAACAGATTTTGTGTATCGGCAATACCAAATGACTTGAGTGATAACCGACGGTTGATCATGGTCGCAGACCATCATAATAAATATGCATACACAAAGTTTGTAGAACGGCGGATCTGCATGGCATGTTTGATTGAAATTAGACCCTGTGTAGTTAGAGATAAGAAGCTTTCGCTTGGGCAGCGCGTGTTCCGCAAAGGACGCCATTTTTTTTCAGACATGTGGGGTCTATTGTAATGGTACACGAGAGTCAGTACATTTGATACTTCATTTTGCGTGACAGAGGGCTAGCCCATCGCCGCGTTGTATTGGTACACACGTTGAATACAAAAATCGGTCATTTAACGTTTGGGGTTTTGAGTAGCTCAGGGTAAGGTAGCAAAAAGCAATGAGCCGACGCGTGGTTTGGTTCCAGGAACTGAGTTCAGGTCAAGTTTTTTGTCGCATTCCTGCAAGATGTGTAGGGATCAGAGCCGATTTGGCTGCGCGCTGAATAAATTATGAATAACTAAATAATGGAAGGTTATTATGGAACGATACGGAGAAAGCTATTATGTTGATTGCAAATATACAATTGCGTTTGTTTGGTATGAGATGGCGAGTTTGACATGACTAGTATGAATAGCATTCTAGTGATCTTTGTCTAGCGCGCTAGCGGTCGGAAAGGCTTAATTAATCGCAACAAGCTTTTATGGTCAGCGATCAACAGATTCTGTGTATCGGCAGTACCGAATGACTTGAGTGATAACCTACGGTTGATCATAGTGAATATGCGTACACACAATTTGTAGAACGGCGGATCTGCATGGCATGGTTGAAATTAGACCCTGTGTAGTTAGTGATAAGAAGCTTCGCTTGGGCAGAGCCTGTTCGCAAAGGACGCCATTTTTTTTTCAGACATGTGGGGACTATAAATACGATTGCGGGGGAAGGGAGAGCATTCAGTCTCAGCGTCTAGCTACTGTGACAGTCGTCTTTCACGATTCTGAACAGTTTTGGTTTGCCGTCTTACGCGTCTGAACTATACGAATTGTGATTGCGAAGTTACAGTGGATTTTCGTGAGTGTCTGAAGCGCCGAGATATACCTCGGTCCCTATCCTTTATATCAATCTACCCCAAATTCCAAAACTATCCTTGGGTCGTTAGATAAGAACTTGTAGGTAACTGATCTGAGTCTGAGTCTGGGCTTGGAGCGACCCTAAATTCCTTTTTCCTTCACCATAGGGTTCCTGGATTGGCTCTTAGGATATTCGCGGGCTAATCCTCTCCTCATTCCTTTCGAGTAGCGAGTTTTGAAATTCCCACACACACAGTCATTAAACATACAAGCACATTCAAATCAAACTCAACCATTTTCGAGTGGTGTCGATAATGGACGTGGTATAACACTAGGTTTTTAGACTAGGCTAGACAGGAGTTTAGTTGCGGCTAAACCTAGGTTGGCAGGGCATAGGGAGACTGTTTGATCGATGAGGTTCCGCGGATGGAAATAACAAATTCAGAACAAAATTAAACCGGTGTCAATACAGGTAACCTATCCGGTTGATATTTTGACATTTGAGTGTTGTCGGGGACGCGCGAAGAGATCAAATTACAGTCTAAAGTTCATTGTTTAGGACCGGGTAGATTGTTTTGCCTTGCCTTGGGTCAGTTTGGATTCAAGTTGCATCTTTAAATTAAATGTAAATTTCGCTGGAGGTCTAATGTGTAGGCTGAGTCAATATATATAATTAGGCTCAGTCGAGGACGTGCTGAGGTTAGTGGAATTCATAGTTCGGTATTTATCGAACTATGCACTTCGCTATGGTGAGGGTTAGATTTCCTAAAGCGCTAATGACAACGTTTCGATAACATCCAGCTCAAATTGCGCAGAGTTGAAGGTTTCAAAACGTTACGGACCTTTTGAGGTAACCACTAGTTCAAACCCATCTCGGAAAATCAAATCGCAATTGTGTAAACCGGTCTTTTCGGATCGTTATTGCCGTGAACTAATTATATAATTGGAACCACCACAAGCCGCTACTAGCGAGCACATGAAATATCATTGAGTACTCACGTCGTAAAACTACGACGGATATCTAAACGATATCCCAAACAAATATTACAAATCGTGGTCGACCACTAAAAGAAGTTCCAAGCGCCCATATATACAAAAAATAAATGGTACCATCACACAAAATACAACAACGATCGATCTGGCGCAATACACCGCTGACAGATGCGAAATACCGGCTTGCGGACATATATGCTTTCTCTGTCTAACTTGAAACTGTAACTTCCTGAATCAATCTCCACGTTCGACTATTGTACGCCTAACGAGCTTCTCAAAGAACAAGAAATTCGGACTTATCATTCTTAACTTACAAATTTTACAGCTGAATCGGGACATCTCTTTTTGGGGTAGGTAGAATAGACGATCATAGCTACTGATAGCGGTGGCTCGACCTTAGCCTTTAATGCCGTTACACTGTAAATACGAGAGCGTGGGAGGGGGAGGCATTCAGTCTCTGCGTCAAGCTACTGTGACACTCGTCTATCGATAATTCTAAACAGTTCGGTCACCGTTTTACGCGTCTGAAACTGGACGAGTTGTGATTGCGTGTTACAGTGGATTTTCGTGAGTGTCTGAAGCGCCGAGATATACCTCGGTTCCTATCCTTTAAATCAACCTACCCCAAATTCCAAAACTATCCTTGGGTCGTTAGATAAGAACTTGTAGGTAATTGATCTGAGTCTGAGTCTGGGCTTGGAGCGACCCTAATTTCCTTTTTCCTTCACCATAGGGTTCCTGGATTGGCTCTTAGGATATTCGCGGGCTAATCCTCTCCTCATTCCTTTCGAGTAGCGAGTTTTGAAATTCCCACACACAAAGTCATTAAACATACAAACACATTCAAATCAAACTCAACCATTTTCGAGTGGTGTCGATAATGGACGTGGTATAACACTAGGATTTTAGACTAGGCTAGACAGGAGTTTAGTTGCGCCTAAACCTAGGTTGGCAGGGCATAGGGAGACTGTTTGATCGATGAGGTTCCGCGGATGGAAATTACAAATTCAGAACAAAGTATAAACGTTGTCAACACAGATAACCTATCCTGTTGATATTTTTGACATTTGAGTGTTGTTGGGGACGCGCGAAGAGATCAAATTACAGTCTAAAGTTCATTGTTTAGGACCGAGACGATTGTTTTGCCATGCCTTGGATCGGTTTGGATTCAAGTTGCATCTTTAAATTAAATGTAAATTTCGCTGGAGGTCTAATGTGTAGGCTGTGTCGAGTATTTATGACTGGGCTCGGTCGAGGAAGTGCTGATGTCAGTTAGATACATAGATCGGTATTTACTGAAGTATGTACCTCGCTGTGGTGTGGGTTAGATCTCCAAAAGCGCTAATGACAACGTTTCGATAACATCCAGCTCAAATTGCGCAGAGTTGAAGGTTTCAAAACGTTACGGACCTTTTGAGGAAACCGCTAGTTCAAACCTATTTCGGAAAATCAAATCGCAATTGTGTAAACCCGGTCTATTCGGATCGTTATTGCCGTGAAATAATTATATAATTGAACCACCACAAGCCGCTACTAGCGAGCAAATGAAATATCATTGAGTACTCACGTCGTAAAACTACGACGGATATCTATATGAATTCCCGAACAAATATTATAAATTGTGGTCGACCACTAAAAGAAGTTCCAAGCGCCCATATATACAAAAAATAAATGGTACCATCACACAAAATACAACAACGATCGATCTGGCGCAATACACCGCTAACTGATGCGAAATACCGGCTTGCGGGCATATATGCTTTCTCTGTCTAACTTGAAACTCTAACTTCCTGAACCAATCTTCCGTTCGACTATTGTACGCCTAACGAACGAGAAATTCAGACTTATCATTCTTAACTTACAAATTTTACAGCTGAATCGGGACATCTCTTTTGGGGTAGATAGAATAGACGATCATAGCTTCTGATAGCGGTGGCTCGACCTTAGCCTTTATGCCGTTACAGTGTATGTAACTGTACATAATTAGGCATTAAAACTCTCGAGTGATATTATTATGAAACTCGCCTTTGGCTCGTTTCATAAACCCACCCTCGAATATTAATGCCCTCCATTATGTAGCAGTCACATAAACTACTATTATACATCGTCCTCTCCAGTATTTAAGAAAAAACGGGGATTACGGTAATAGTTATTCATGTTACTTTAATGTCCTTTTTTATGAAGAGGTTTAACAATAGATTGTTTAAGGCGAGTTGAAAACTCTCCTTCTATAAATGTGTAATTTATAATATGTGTTATTGGTTTCGCAAAGAACTGTGCGCACATGTTTTGTGCCGATACCATCATATCCTGTAGAGTTTGTATTTTTTATATTATTAATTACTGAGAAAACTTCTTTTTCACCCACAGGTGCTAAGTATATCGATTGAGATATGTAGATGTATTATTTGTCATATATGATTAACTACAGTTATTACTACATTTTTTTTAATTTTATGAAGAAATCGTTAAAAAGCTCAGATGTCTCTTTCGGTTCTGTGAAAGTTTTGTGATCTACTTTTATCTCTGTAATTTCATTATTATTGATCTTTGACTCTGTATTGTCTTTAATAACCTGCCATGCGGCTTTGCAAATATTCTTTGAGTTCTTTATATATTTGGTATTTTGTAATTTTTGGGATTGTAATATACATTTTTTCAATGTCCTTGTATAGAATTTGTATTGTTTGTGTAATATGGATTTGTTAGTAGAATTATATGACCCTAATTGAGAGTAGAGTCTACGTGTTATTATACAACATCGTTTAATTCCTTTACTAAGCCATTTGTTTTTGATTAGTTTATTTACTATTTTAACTCATCCGAGTTTCCTTCAGGGAAGCAGGGATCAAAGAAAATAATTAGTAGATCGTGAAAATTGTCGAATGCCTGATCAACATTTTGTTCGCACATACATTGATCGAATGATGGTGAGGGTAGAGCTTCGATAAACTTTCTGACATTATCAGTACTAAACTCACGCCTTTTTTCAAACCAGTATGTCGGTTTCAACAGGGATTTATTAAAGACACTTTTAAAAGTAATACTTTGTCCGGTTTCGTGGTCTGATAGTGCCAAATAGTGGACCTTAGGCTGGGCATCTGCAACGTTCATCGCAATGAGATCTAGACAGGAATTGGCTCTGGTTGGCACATTTATGTAGTTTATAATATTAAAGTTATTGAGTATAGACAGCAGTTTTTGAGATTTTTTATTTTATTTTAATCATGTTAATATTTCAATCCCCACATAAGACGATTTTTTTATCGTTCTTTCTTTTTAACTTATGTAGTAATTCGGCCAATTTCCTGAAAAAAGCATCAATGTTGGAATCTGGTGTTCTGTATACACAAATAATGCATAAGTTGAAGTTAATTACTTCGATCCCACAACATTCGAAGTCATACATTTTTGTAGATAAATTTTCTATTGGTTTACAGCAGTGCAAACCAAAATAGCGGATATGCTCCTCACAGTAAGGGCTTTTCAGGACCCCTGTCTGCACTTATTATGTTTTTACTAAATTACAGCTTTGATTTAGGCAGAAAGCTTGTCTTAATAAATTTAGTTATTGTAACTATGTACCTATATTATTTTTTACTTCAATTTTGTAATAAGGTAGTATAGCTGGCACTTATGCCAGTACCCTTATACTTATATAAGGGTACCTAAATTACCACCAGTGGTGGCGATCGTGGTGGTGTCAACCGGGAATAGACGCAATTTTGTACATATTTTAGATATTACTAAATGAATAAACATTGTGGTTAATATTTGTGTTTTATTAACAGATTTCAATACACTTTATTGCAGGGTAAATAATGGGTAAAAAATTCATAAGCACTTATAAACATTTAAACCCATAAACATTTATATACAGGCACATAAATTGCTTCTGGCCCTACACTAGGGTACCCTGTGTCATAAGAACCAGAAACAGCGACATCACAAACATATAAACATCCAAGAACTGGGCTTTTTTTCTTCATCCCCAGCCGACAGAGGAGTCGGAGGGCGTGAATTCAGAATGGCCTCTATCTGTACTAGGGTAGTATTGAGCTCTTCATAAGTTAATTTACAATTTCCCAGCACTCTTTGAAGATGATATTTACACAATTTTACAGCGTCCCACAGGCCACCGCAATGAGGAAAATAAGTCAGAATAAAATGGAAATTAACACCATCATTGGTCGCATCATTAGAAAGAGAGGCGAATAGTAGCTGAGGCCCAGCATGCATTAACCTGGCATGCTCGAATTTAAATAATAATTTCGTAAAGCGATGAGTAGACTGTATCAATAGAGGTTGCTTTTTATCAAACGAATAGTTCGAATTTTCTAGACGACCACCAACACGCATCAAATTGTTGTCGTCTAACAAGGTATTGAATTTAATCAATTAACTCTTTTTAGGTAGACGTTGTTTGGAAATTAAATGAGAATATGCAAACAGGGAATGATTCAACCTGAGAAATTCTGATCAATGTATTTAATGACCTGTTAAGTTCATCATTGTTAACGAACGGAGAAGTTTAACGAGTTTTCTACCGACGGCAATAAAACGTAGCATATAAGCGATAGAGCGATTGAGTCTAGACAAATAAAAAAATCGCTCGAAGTCAATTGGGCTGACTGAACTTCATTGACTAACTTGATAAGAGCAGTTGACAGAAGCACAACTTGGTCATTCCGGTTCGAGTCCGCGACGCTCGCTGAGAGTACAACGTTGGGGCTAGTATCAGCCGAGGCAAGAGACGAAGAATGAGGATTGCACTTAGCATCGTCTAAGGGAGCAGATGAACAGCAGGTGAACAAGAAAATTATGTTTTCGCCTACTTATTGAACCACCTTGTCTATTACACAGGTCAGCATAATGAGACATGCAAAAGCTATTACAGCAAACCTTTAGATTAGGTAGTAGGTGCATCCTCTGATTATTACTCAGCGCGAGAACCTGTGAGCATTTGCTCAATTCATGGGCGCCTTGGCAATTAGGACATGTTCGCGTTAGCAATACTGCTGGCGTCAACTGAGACCATGGTGTTGATTTGAGCTTTGACAGTTGACTTTGATTACGTCATCAGTTTTTGCGTACCTACCTCTATGCTCCTCCCATTTCCGGTACGTTTCCGTATTCAGCTTGTGTGTGACTAGATCAATCAACAATGTGTCCCACTGTTTAATTGGTTCACCTAAAGTCTGTAGCGCCCTGATATTCTTGTTTAGCTCATCTATAGTGCGCTTTAGAATCGCAGATGATTGACTCCTTTGCGATCGGTTCGATGTTGAAAAAGGCTGAGACATGATTTTGTATGAGTAACCGGTTATTGTCAAATCGATCGCAAAGTAGCTCCCAAGCTAATGGATAGTTTTGCGCTGAGAATCCTACCAGCTGAATCACCATAGCAGCAGTCCCTTCCAAAGAGACCCTAAGGTAATGGAACTTATTGATATCATCGATATCTGAGTTCGAGTGGATATAAGACTAAGAAAGGTGTCATGGAATTCTATCCAATCACCGTATGAGCCACCGAATTTCGGCAATTGGATCGTTGGTAACTTGGCGAGCTTATTGTTCCGACGTGAACTAACCTTAGGATGGTCAGAACCTTAATTTTTATCGACGCTTACTACCGAGGCTACCCGCGGTAAACTTTTCTGTGACTCTACGTCATAATGTGATAGATCATCGAGCAATTGCTTTACTCTTGCAAAGATTTTGTAGTATCGCGATTCAAAATACTCCCTTTCGGTGAACTGACTTTCGATGGCATCTACCACACATTTAATTTTGAGCTGATGCCTGCCTCTAGCATTCCAAAGCGCACTGCTTATCTCAAAAGCGGCCAATGATGACTGATGTCACATCGACTATATTGATATAGTTGATGAAAGAAGTGAGCCGTCCTTTACAACTGGCTCTTTGTCTCACCAACACTTTCTCCACGGCCATCGTGGAAGGCGTTCACTATAGGTTCAACATCTACTCCAAACTGAAATAGCATAAAAAACTATAAGAGCTGAAAGCCCCGGAATGACTGGGTCGATGAACCCTGAACCCTGGTAACGCAACTCCTCCGCTGCGATGCCCTCTCTTTGTAGAGAGCACCAAGGTTTCGGTCTGAGCCGCTCCTAAAAAGATAGAAAATCAGTTAGGAGAATAAAATTGTATTTACAATTTGACAGATGAAAAAAGTAAAGAAAAGAGGTATATAAACTAAAAGTATATAATATAAGTATATAAACTATTTTCCGACAGATTCCTCTAATGGTTAGTTGATCATATTTGATTATTTTTATCAATTTCTAAGTGTGCTTGTAAAAGTCCATTATTTTTGCCTACTTAGAATAAAATATTTGAGTTTGAGTTTGAATATGTAAGTGTGGGTCGGGGTATAACCAGAATGACTGAATCAATGTCACGCCACATGTCTTCAGTATTTTTATCTTAAACGTTTTGACAATGTCTTAGGGATTTACATGGTAAAAAGATATCGAACATTTTTGTATGAAGCCTGACTTACTAAAAGTTGCAATGACTAAAATGTCGTTTTTTGGTGTAGACCTGTAAAACATATGCCAATGGAAAGAGAATATAATAATAATCAATAACAAATACTCTTGGAAAAAATGTCATAAAGTTGGGCATTTCTGTAATATCACAGTTTGAAGATGTGAAATAAAATAAAGAAATCTTTCATAAATTATATTTTATTAATTAAGAAGGTAGGTTATGTGAACTAATTAATCACGTCATCATGCAATTATTCCTAAATTGTCATTAAAAACGGTACAATATACTCAAAAGAGCGAAAGGCTGTTGATTGGTTCATATTTTGCCACGCGACACTGGGATAGCCCTGATTGGCCCTGATTGGTCAATCTATAATATATGTCACCGTAAGATTGTCAAAACCGTTAGTTGATCAATTAACATTTTTTTCCTCGTTAGTTGGCCAATTATCGACAGAAAGTGAACTGTAGCATACTGCTTACTATATGACGCGTGAGTTTATAAACTAACGGTTAAAACGGTTAAAACCGAAATAACAGAGCAAACACTGCGGTAGCTTAGGTGAAGGCTAGATGGGCGAGCGCAGCGAAGCCCCCGAATAGTCATCGTGTTAGGTTGACATGTAAGAACAAAAGAAACGTAATTTTTTAACCCTGTCGGTCTGGTTTACTATCTGTACATAGTTGATCAACTAACGCGTTAGTTTATCAAATAACGCGTTAGTTTATCATCTAACGGTTTTAACTAGACTTACGGTGACATATATTCAGTGAACGACCATTGGAGACGCCGTTATGTTAAAGAGTACTGGAACAGTTTTCGTGTGGGTAATTTTTCACTGCTAGTTAGACTTATATGTTTTTTTCCTTCGCCGGATCAATATAAATCTGATTTTATTAACATATGTATACTAAAATAGAAGGAAGGATTTTGTCACTTACAAAACTTCAATAAAATTACAGAAAAAGCAAGCAAACTGTTTACAAATCAGCTACTATTTAAACAAATATATTTTATAGCACCAAAAGGTTTCAACCTTTTGTATGGAGCCTGGTCTTTAATCCTCGTCATTAGCCTCATTTTCATATCATGCCTAATAATGGCATAATCTAGAAATTCCGCTGGAGGCAGTGGGAGCGTTTTTTGGTGCTGAGCCCACGACATGAACCACAAAACGCTCATGACCTGGGAACAACAACCAAGTGTTCTATTACCCACTATGCAAGAGCAGCAGTGTCCTTCAATTGGGCGCCTGTTTTCTCGGGTGTTCTTTATCAATATATTCACGAAGAATATTCGTTGCGCAGAACGTCGGGAGTGGATCCTTGCTCGTATTAGCCAGGAATGAGCACCAAAGAGAGAGATAAGATGATTTTTTCGGCATATCTCTATGGTATATTCACCATTTGCACCTTTGATGTGCTCTTCGTAGTAGATCCTTACTTGAGCAATTTAGTAAGTGCATATTCGTCTAACCCTTGAATGGCATCCATCCTTTCAAATACTAAAGTGAGACGATTCTGTCGAAGATTCACAATTTCTGATACAACATTAGGTGTATTTTGTTTTGTGATTATTTCTTGAATGATATCTTTCACTAGATCATGTTTCCTGTAACTAGCACCAAATGCATTCAGTAATGCACATGCTATCCTTAACTCTTCTTTCATTTTCTGTGCGGCTGTATTCACATACTGTTGACGCATCTGGCGAAAACTGATTTTTATAATAATTATAATAATCATTTATTCAGGAAAATATACATTTAAATTTCTTGTTTTTAAATTAATTGTAATAAATAATTAATTGCGGCCATTAGTGGTTTCGACTACCCAATAGTCTCTCGTGAGTCGTTGGCCTGTTGTGTAGTTAATTGCTTCTCATTATTGTTTCTAGTCAGCGGCATATATGCACGATATCCGAGTCCTCTAAGATTTCCCAAGGCATCTTGAAACCCTCTATCGAGTATGAATACATCGCCACGTTTGAAACACCTTTGAAACTCATCAGTTTGTATTAAACCCCTCATAATAATCGTGTCTGACTGATCGGCTGCATACGGGCCAAATGCCTTCAAGATATATTCATCTGGACTTACGATCATAAACATTTGTAATAAATGCCCATATCTATGCAAACTGTACGATTTTCGTTGGAAACCATAATTGCACCTTCTTTGAATGAATACGTCGGTTCCATCACAGATGACAATTATGCGGTTAGGGTACTGTGAATCTGGATACAATAAATCGGCATCTCTAATATTCTTTGTGGAAGTTCTTTGCGATTCTGAGATAAGAGTCCCAAATATAGAGGGACAAATTCTTGTAGCAAAAATGTCCGCACTTTTTACATCACGCGCCCGAACTGCTGGGGTCTTATGCGAAACAATTGTGATAATCTTTCATTAGAATCAGTTCAGTTCAGTTCTTTATTGCCATAAATTACACGTTTATAAAGATCTTGTGATAAAAACAATAATGAGTCAGTGTAATTTTACTCATAAGAGTGTAGCAACTTATTATACAAGCATTTAAATACTAACAATAATACAATTTATACAGTCACAAAGTCATAAAAGAATAAAAACTACACACGATCATTTGAATTTTAATATCCTAAATAATGTCATTTTGTGGAATTGTATTATGTTATCTTATTATTAATTAATTATAATTATAATATTCATATAAGTCATATGGACACATTTCTAATAGATATTTATTAAGTTTATTAAAAAAGGAGAATCCAGATAAAGCTTTGATATCTTCAGGCAGCTTATTGTAAATTTTTATTGCGGTTACCTTTGTGCTACGTGTGTGCGACACTGTTCTGCTCAACGGAATTTCTAAATTCAGTTTGTGTTTATTATTCAGCCTTTCACTTACACCAGGCGGCCTCTGGGGAAACATTTTAGGATAGCGCCTGACCAACTTGCATAACTCTGTTATGTAGAGTGCTGTAATGGTATGAATCTTAAGTTTTTTAAAAGAACAGCGGCATGAATCTATACTGGACTTAAGATCGTCAAGAATACGAATTGCCCTTTTTTGGAATGTGAAGATCTTTTTAATTTCAATACAACCCCCCCAGACCGCTAAACCATATATTATCCTAGACTGGAAGAACGCAAAGTAAGCCTGTAGAGCAGCTGCTTTTGTCGATATCCTCCTCAAAGCCCGCAATGCGTAGCAGAAACTACTGAGTCTACCTTTAAGAACTTCAACGTGTCGTTTCCAATTTAAGTTACAGTCTGTATGGATTCCTAAGAATTTGGCATACGGAACCGATTCTATTTTTTTGCTGTTTACTTGAATGTCAAGGTGTGGCAAATGGGTGTTGTAGTTTTTAAAATACATGAGTTTCGTTTTGCTAACAATTGTACTCAGATTTAAAGAATTAAACCAATTTACAACAACGCCGATCGTTGTATTAATTTCTTTGGCTAAATCTTCACACTCGCTACGTTCAAATTTAAAAAACACAGAGACGTCGTCCGCAAAAATTACAATTTTATTGTTTACTAAAAGCGGAAGGTGATTGATATATATTAAAAACAAAATTGGGCCCAATATACTACCCTGTGGCACTTCTATTTTAGTTTCGCGGCAGCTTGGCTCTACATTTTTTCTCCCATGTTTGGTAACAAGACACTCTGTTTTCGCTCGCTTAGGTATGAAACAAACCAATCATTAACCGGGCCCCGTATGCCGTAACGGTTTAAAATCTCCACCAGAATTAGACTTACGTTTTTGAAAGCCTTTGATAGATCAAGGAGAACTGTGATGACGTTTGAGTTTCTATTTAAGGCTTCAGCAACATAGTCTGTCATGTCGAAAATAGCGTCTATGGTGGAAATGTCTTTTAGAAATCGGAATTGTTCTTTTGCCAATATTTTTTTCCGCGCACAGATAAAGACTTAACTTTTCTGCCATAACTTTTTCGAACAGTTTTGACAAAACTGGGAGCAACGATATGGGTCTGTAGTTTGTGACATCCAGTAGGTCGTCTTTTTTATGTATCGGTATTACCTGAGCCTTCTTTAGTCTTGATGGAAAGACGCCTTCTCTTAGCGACAAATTTATGAGGTAGAGGAGTGGGATCGCTATGGCATCATATATATGCTTTATGACGCTAGCCGATATAGCGTCATAGCCACTTGAATTCTTATTTTTAAGGTTCCTCACGTGGTTGTGAAGTTCGCCTATCTCAATTTCATTTACGAACATAGATGAAGAACATCACCTGTATGAAACTTGCAGAGGACCATTGCTAAAGATCTATTGGGTTCCTTGAATTCTTGAAGTGATGGTGTATTATGTACAATATTCAAGAAATTACTTTTAGTGAAACCAACAAAATACTGAAAAGTTGCATCATATATGGTATCCAGATTATCGAAATCCAGAAAAATGTTTTGATTTTGTAACATTATTAGCATATTTGCAACTTGCGTTGGATTAAATGTCTCATGTCTAGGACGGCCATAATTACCAAAATTGCGCCAGACGTCACTTGAATGTGAGGGGCACTTTCGAGGGGCATATAACTCTCTTAATAAAAGTTCTCGAGAAATTAATTAACGCTAAACTAATCTAATCATCAATTACGGGAAATGTAAATTATTTTATTCAGTCTTCCTAAGCCTTCTTACGATAACCACGCGAGCAAAAGCGAGCGATGGTGCACAGTGCATAGTATGCCAGTGCTTGTTAAAGATGTTAAGGCAATTAATAGCGAAATCGACGAGTTAAAAAAAGCCTGCGCCTTCAATAGCTCTCTCCTAGATGACTACAACAAACGTTTGGATGGCGCGGAGGCTAAACTGTTAGAATGTCGAGTCTTGGAAATACTATCCAGTCTCTAAATAAGGAGCTTGATACCGTTAATACCGTCAGTAAGGATAAATGGCAGCGACTAAATAACGTGGAGGTAAAAGTAGTACCACTAAAACAAAATGAAGATTTATTTCAAATCCTGGACCACATAGCGTTAACGGTTGGCTATCCAATACAAAAACCCAATGTTAATTATATTTCTAGGGAGCCAATACTTATGTATTGGCTCCCTGTTATCAGCAAGGAGAAGCTTATTATCGTGAGTTTTATTAATCGTTACGTAAAAGAGGACTTCTTGGCTTATGCCCGTGCTAAAAAGACATTACTGGCTAGTGAAATTGGCTTTGTAAGGAAACGCGCAACACATTTACATAAATGATCACCTGTCTCCGGACTACAAAAAGTTACTCAACGCTGCGAAGTCCTTAAAACCGAAGGGTTACACGTGCATTTTTCCAACTTTTGAAGTTTGGAAAAATACACATGAGAACAGATGACTCATCAAAAATATTCATCATTAACAATCAGGCGGATTTAAACATGCTGCGATTTTTCAAAAATAGTGCCACAGTTTATCTCAGAATTATTGTTTACGTGATATTCAGTTTTGTGAATATATTCTTTTTTGCTCTTTTTTTATTTCATCTTAAGAATTCTCAAACCATACACATGGACGTATAAGAAAAGACGGCCGTAGTCTCGCTAAGACAAAACTGAGGACCCGTAATGGCGGCGGAAATCTATGAGTGAGTGAATTTAGGGTTGCCAAGTTAGCCAAATTTTTACCCTAATAAACCACAGTCAAAAAATAAAAATATTTTAATGAGAGAGAGAAGAAAATAAACTATTTCACAAAGTCCAACAGATGGTGCTGTGAATCGCTCTTGGGTTTTTGCGCTTCTTTTCTCAAGCGGGTCGTTAAATCGAAAAATGGTCATATTGATATTAAAACATCTATCCAATGACATCTCACACTATGGGATAGAGTATAATATAAAATAGAAGTAGTGTCGGAAAATAGGCTTCTAGTTTTTATACCTCCTTTCTTTACTTTTTCATCTGTCAAATTGTAAATATGAAAATATTGTATATGAAATACACCTATTTTATTCTCCTAACAGATTTTTCATCTTTATAAGAGCTGCGCAGTCCGAAACATGGTCCTTCGCACCCTTTTTTTATCAAGTGAACAACGGAGTTTTCAAAATACTTCAGGACGACAATTCGGGAGAGACCTGACCTGGTGCCTTGGTGCTCACTGCAAGGAGGGGGCATCGCAGCGGAGGAGTTGCGTTACCAGGGTTTAGAGTTCATCGACCCAGTAACTCTGGGGTTTTCAGCTTTTATAGTTTTTTTTTTGTGTTTTTTCAGTTTGGAGTAGGCCGAAGAGAAAGTGTTGGTGAGACAGTAAGGGACAGCTCACTACATACATCAACTATTTCAATATACTCGATGTATCATCATTGGCCGCTTTAGAGGTAAGCGAGTTGAGAGTGCGATTTGGAAAGCTGGAGTCATTGTATGCGTTGTACGATGAAGTGCAGCTTAAAATTGAATGTGTGGTAGATGACATCGAAAGTCAGTTCACCGAAAGGGAGGATTTTGAATCGCGATACTACAAAATCGTTGCAAGAGCAAAGCAAGTGCTCGATGATCTATCACAGTATGACGTAGAGTCACAGAAAAATTTGTCGCGGGTAGTCTCAGTAGTAAGCGTAAGTAAAGGTTCAGACCATCCTAAGGTTAGTTCACGTCGGTACAATAAGCTCGTCAAGTTACCAACGATCCAACTGCCAAAATTCAGTGGCTCATACGAAAATTGGCTGGAAATCCATGACACGTTTCTTAGTCTTATCCACTCGAACTCAGACAATGATGATATCAATAAGTTCCATTACCTTAGGGCCCAAACTATCCATTAGCTTGGGAGTTACTTTGCGATCGGTTTGACAATAAGCGGTTAATTATACAAAATCATGTCTCAACCTTGTTCAACATCGAACCGATCGCAAAGGAGTCATCTGTGATCTAAAGCGCACTATAGATGAACTAAACAATAATCTCAGGGCGCTACAGACTTTAGGTGAACCAATCAAAATGAGGTTGAATCTTTGTTCAAACGTTCCATATAAATAGTGTCTTTGTATAAAAATGTATCTTAATAGCCTATATACATATATAAATATATATATAAATACATATACAAATTAGCACTAATACTTAAAACTGTAACTTAAATAATAATGCAGAACATAACTTGTTAAGAATTAATTAATTACCTTAAAACAATGATAATTTTATCATTTACTTTCAACTTAAACCTTACAATCTGTAAAACAACTTGTCACTTTTATTACAATAAACTTTGTTTAACTAAGTAAGGTAACTATCAAACTGATAATAATCAAGTAGATTGTAAATGTGTGATAGTGTTTATTTCAAAAGATATATGTCATTGTGGAAGGTAGGAATCTCCTGATACAGGTACTATAATACTTAAAAGGAGATCCCATGTCTGTTAAACGTTAATTCTTACTATAAAATAAACAATTTTGTATTTGTATTTGTATTTTGGTAAACAGTGGGATACATTGTTGATTTATCTAGTCACACTCAAGCTGGATACGGAAAAGTACCGGAAATGGGAGGAGCATAGAGGGAGGTACGCAAAAACTGATGACGTAACCTTTGACATATTCATGGATTTTATTCGCAGCCAAGCAGACTTACCCGAGACTGTAGTTATCGCGTAGCAACTAATCAAAGTCAACTGTCAAAGCTCAAATCAAAACCATGGCTGTTTCTGCGTCATCATATCATTTGCCTATCTTCATTGCTTCGCCGTATCAAAATGCCTCCAATTACATGCTTTGCTTGTAAGATGCCAGGTTCCACTGATAACACTATCAAATGCACCCTACCTAACTGTAAAAATAAATACCACTTGGAATGTGTTGGTCTCAGTAGAGAAAACTGCAGTGCTATGATGCGAGTCCAGTGGTCCTGTCCTGATTGTAAAAGTAAAATGCCCAGAAGTGACAACAAGGATACTCCTGTCGAGGCGGTCACGGGCAGCCTTCCAACCGCTCAAACCTCATCCATTAATACTAATGTGACTCAACGTGTACGTCCCTCTCCCTCCATGAATGACGAGTTCAGAGACTCACTTGCTGACATATTTGACATCGTCAGAGTTGATCTGTCAGAAATGATTCGCCAAGTCATGTCATCTGAACTCAAGCAGCTGCGTGACTACAATAGTGAGCTTAAGAAGTCTCTGGAATTCTCACAAGCAGAAATATGTCAGCTGAAAGACGAACTCACTAAGGTGCAGACAGTGAACAGTGTCTTAAACAAGAAATGCACTGACCAAGAGATCCGCATGACGACCCTGGAGAGAGACTTTGCCAAACAACAACCAGTGGGAGCGTCTTCAAAACCTCGAAATCTTCGGTATACCTGAAGTTGAGGACGAGTCCCTAGAAGACGTGGTAGTAAATCTTGCCAAGAGTGCAGGCGTCGAACTCCAGCGCCAGCAGGTCGACTTCATCCATCGCATCCAGCCTCGAGTCCCAGTCCCAGGGCGCCCGCGCGCGATCGAACCGCCGTGTAAAGGACACATTGTATTCCGCATTCCGTAAATGCCGTGGGATCACTACCGGCGACATTAATATGAGTGGGGAGCCAAAAGTTTTTCATGTAAACGAACACTTAACACCACGTAATAAAGATCTTCTAAAAAAATGCAAGGCGAAAGCAAAAGAATGCGATCATAAGTTTGTTGGACAAAAAATTGCCAAATATATGTCCGGAAAATGGAAAAAACCCCCTTCATAATGATCTCGTCGGAAGCAGATCTCAAGAAAATACAAAAGTAGCTAACTATCTTATGCCTCTTAGCTTCATAGTTCGCCGTAATTTGTTATTTACAATTAGTTTGCACAGGGAAACACACACACACAAAACCCACCAAATACTCCCACAACAAAACCCAACACACAAATCCTTTTACATACATGTCTACTCACTAAGGCCTGCAGTAATCCTACAACTGTCTACAATTACTCTAACGATATGTACGTGTTGCTATTCTTACAGTTATCGTTATCACAATCGCATTTCTATCTTGATCAGAATTAAATCACCAGATTCCCAACTATTGCTTCCGGCCTAAACATAAAGAATAATCTTGGAATTTTCTATCAAAACGTTAACGGACTCAGAACTAAAACTTCAACATTCGCGAATAATGTTTCATCCTGTGAATATGAAGTTGTTTTGATAACAGAAACATGGCTTCATAGTGGTGTACTTGACTCGGAGCTAGCTGATCTGGATCGCTACGATCTGTTCCGGCTCGACCGGGTGACTCGGACGACGGGCGGCGCAGTAATGGCGCTCTGCGCATCGCGGCTACAAGCGCGCCCCCGGCCCGAGTGGACACCGGACGGCCTTGAAGTGATATGGTTAACTATCGATGCGCGTGCGCTCAGGTCCACTTCTAATTTACATATTGGCTTAATTTATATTCCTCCCCACAACGAAAAGTATGATTTAGCGTCAACCACACAGCAATTTCTCAACTCCCTGGTGAACATCCTAGACTCTAATAGAGAAGATCACTTTTTATTGGCGGGTGATTTTAATAATCCCACTATCAGTTGGGAATCCGGGGAACCCAGATACTTGAAGAGGGGTTCAGTAGAGATACAGAACAGTGGTTTTAACCTGATTAATCAATTAAATTAATATGGTTTTCAGCAATACAACTTCATAAAAAATTCATGCAGTAATACTCTGGACCTCGTCTTTACAAATTTCAATGTAGAACTCCACGGAACTACTACAGAAATTGTATCATTGGATATTTTCCATCCCACTTTGGAAATTGACGCTACAGATATCACGGTTCCTCCAATACCGATAGCAAAACAGTTTAAGTACATATTTAAAAAAGCTGATTATGAAAGTATTAATAATTGTTTTGGAAAACAAGACTGGTCCTTTTTAAACAGTCCTAGTCCTAATATTGATGATGTCATTGGAAGTTTTCATGAAGTTTTATATAACGTAATTGATAAATATGTACCGCAATCTATCATAGGACTTACTCTTCGTTACCCAATTTGGTATGACCGCGCACGTATCAATATTATCAAGGAAAAAACCAAATACCACTGGAAAAAGTATAAAAACCCTATCGATTATGATGCATTCAGCTTGCTAAGACATCGCCAAAAAACTATTCAGGATGAATGCTATAAACTTTTTATCAAGCGCTCACAAGATAGTATTAAATCTAATCCTAAATTGCTATGGTCCTATCTAAAATCAAAGCGCAAAAACAGCTCAAATTACCCTAAAATCTAGAAATATGAAATAACTGAATTAAATTCAGAAGTTGAAATCTGTACTACATTTAATACTTTTTTCGAGCGCATGTTTATCCAACCACCTGAATCATATGATAACGTCAGTTGCGATGGCGTTGAGCTGCTCCACTCCGTGGTAATTTCTGAAGCACAGACATATAAGCTGTTGAAAACACTTGACGTTACCAAGGGACCCGGAAGTCATAGGATTCCATCCTTGTTTATCCAAAGGTGTGCCAAAACACTAGCACTACCCTTATCCATAATTTTAACCGATCTTTTGGTCTTGGTATTTTTCCTACGGCATGGAAGGCTGCACATATTATTCCGTTACATAAGAAGGGGTCTAAAGCTAATATAGAACACTACAGGCCAATTTATATACTAAATGTATTCAGCAAAATACTGGAAAAAATTGCTCACGAGCATCTTTATCCCGTCCTGGCCAAAAATATTCCGACAGAACAACATAGATTTTTCAAGGGGAGCTCCACGGTAACAAACTTGGGAATTTTCACAAGTGATGTGCTTACTGGTATGGACAACGGGGGACAGGTTGATGTGATCTACACGGATTTTGAAAAAGCTTTCGACCGTGTGGACCACTTCATACTTCTGCGTAAACTATGTGAGCTTGGTATAAGAGGAGACTTACTTAGGTGGCTAGAGTCATATATAAAGAAGAGAAGCCAAGCTGTCATAGTTGCGGGACACCGTTCTGAGTTTGTCGCCATGCCATCCGGTGTCCCGCAGGGATCTCTGTTGGGACCTCTACTCTATATTGCCTTCCTCTATGATATTGGTAGCTGCTTCAGACACTCCAAATATCTTTTATACGCAGATGACAAAAAGGTGTATAAAAAGATAATCTCTGTTTATGACTCTGTACTTTTGCAGGAAGATCTGACTAGGCTGGGTACTTACTTCAATGAAAATAGGATAAATGTTAATTTGAAAAAGTGTCAACACGTCAGCTTCACCAGAAAGACTAAGCCAATAGTTAGCTCCTACCAACTTAATAACACCCCTATCGAGAAGGCCGACACAATAAGAGACCTTGAAATTCTGCTCGATTCAAAGTTAAACTTCTCATATCACATAGATGCTGTAATAAATAAGGCCTATAAGAACTTAGGCTTCGTCCTCCGAACTAGCCAGGCCTTCACTAACCCACTATGTCTAAAAGTACTATACTACTCCTACGTACGTAGTGTTCTTGAGTATTGTAGCCCAATCTGGAGACCACAGTATAAAACCTACTCTGAATCAATTGAAAGTATACAACGTAAGTTCGTCAAACATCTTCACTATCGTACCGCTAACTTTTATGGTCATAGTGATTACACTACAGTTATTGGATCATCACAAGCTGCAGACACTTGAGGATAGACGGAGTCTCCTGGATATGTTGCTGCTCCACGACATCTGCAATGGATGTCTCGACTCACCGAAGCTAACTGCCTCTGCACTTCGTCTGAACGTTCCAACTAAGAGAACCAGACACACATCTCTTTTCCACGTCCCCCAAACCCGATCTAACTATGCACAAAACTCCATTATAAATAGAATTCTTTCTAATTATAATGGGGTTTTGAAGGAAAGGGAAGTAGACATTTTTCATTCTTCCAAACAGGCCTTTAGGAAACAATTATTTTCTGACCTAAAAACCCATGCACCCTGCTTAGTGGTAAATGCTGCCAAAGATCCGATCCCAATACTACGGTCATAGGGCTAAGCAGGGGTGTACACCACCACACTACACTACTCTGCACACTACACATTTTACCCGTGCATTCAACATTCAAAATTAATAATTTAATAATTGAATTTGTTTTTAGAAACATATTTTACTGTTCTCTTTGTGTATATACTTATTTAACCTCCTCAGTATAATGTCATGATGTATAGCTTAAGGAATTTAAATCCATTATTGGCTTAATTTAAGGTTTAATTAGCTGTTTAATCATGCATATATTTAGCTGTGGATTTTTTTTAAGATAATAAAATAAATAAATAAAATAAATAAATGGTCTGTGTTGACGTCAGCAGTATTGCTAACGCGAACATCTCGCCATCAAAAGCATGTCTTATTTGCCAAGGAGCCCATGAATTGAGCAAATGCTCACAGTTTCTCGCGCTGAGTAACAATCAGAGGATGCACCTACTACCTAACCTTAAGGTTTGCTTTAACTTTTGCCCGTCTCATTACGCCGACCGGTGTAAGAGACAAGGTTTTTCAATATGTAGGCGAAAAAATAATGTTCTTGTTCATGGGGCAGATGCCTTACTCAAACCAAAATCGGTTGTTCTGGTAAGCACAGCATCTGCTCCCTTAGACGATGCTAAGTACAATAATCGTACTCTCAGCGAACGTCGCGGACTCGAACCAGAATGACCAAGTTGTGCTTCTGTCAACTGCTCTTGTCAAATTAGTCGATGAAAGCAATCACGAGCATATTGCTCGAGCAGTATTGGACAGTAGAAGCACGTCTTGTCTCATGAGGGAACGAATGTACCTTCGTATGAACTGCGCTACTGAATGAGTAGACAGATCTGTTTCAGGCATCAAAAATGCAGCATCGCACGTAAACAAAATGAGTAGAGCATCAATCAAATCATTATCTGAAGACTACAGCGTAAAAATGCAATGCTTCGTCTTGCCATCGATCACTGATAGCGTGCCATGCCGCAAGGTAGACTTGTCAGGTCTAAATATCCCTGAGCTGAGGTAGTTGTCATCATTGGTGCTGATCTCTTCTGGGAGCTGTTAGGCTTACAGAGAATTAAGTTAGGAGATGGTAAGCCAACTCTTTGTGAAACCAGGCTCGGTTGGATAATATCTGGCCCAATGAAAGGGAGCCATCAATTGTCTTCGCGTCTACCAATCCTGTTGAGGTTAAAAACCTTTGTAGATTTATATTGGCCGCTTACGTTTTTACTATGGTTTGATTATTTCATTAGCTGTCGATAGAGATATGTCTTGGTTTTCTGTTGTACTAAAAATATAATGTTTTAAACAATAATTCTCGTCTTCTTCATCATCCTAAACATGGTAGCAGAGCGTTTTGTATACAGTAAGTGAAAAACAAGTAAGTCGTAAAATGAGTAACAATATCGTAATACCAATTTTTGACGGAACGGATTATGCCAATTGGAAAATTCGACTATTGAAATTTCTTCAATTTAAGAAATGTAAGGAAGTAGCCATTAGAATAAAAACTGATAAAGACAATGCTGTTCAGTGGGATGAGATGGATATTCAGGCTACAAACTATATATAGAGCGCGATTACCAACCAACAGTTGGAATATGTTAGCGAGATAGAGTCAGCATACAAAATTATATTAAAATTCGACGAAATGATTTAAAGCAATCTGCAGAGTTGCAAATTGTATGCAGAGGCAATTTAGAAAATATAAAGCTAGCGAAATATTCGGATATTAATTTTTTTTTTCAATGATTTTGAACGATATGTCAACGATTTGAAAAAGGCCGGTGCCAAGATGTCGGAAAGTGAAAAATTAAACTATATGTTAAAGGCGTTGCCCGAAAATTATAGTTATATCGGCGATTTAATAGATGTTTTGCCAGAAAAAGATAGAACCGTAGAATATTTAAAAAGTAAAATAAGAATGAATAAAATTCATAGCGTAGGCAAAGAAATGCCGAGTAGCTCGAACGCATTCAAACCGGAATCGGAGAACAAACCCACATGTTTTACCTGCGAAAAAGTTGGGCATATACAAAGAGATTGTTGGCATGGATACCGCGGTCGTGGACGTGGACATTATGCTCGAAGTCGTGGTCGTGGACGTGGCCACTACAATTTCGGATCAAACAGAGTTAGAGGAAATTACTACAACTCAGAAAATAACAGTGTAACTTTACGAAGATTAATGAAGTTCCGATTGATGATATTCAAAACCAATCGACGCGTATTTGGCAGCTTGAAGAAGTCTGCCCCAAGTCGTCATATTACACAGAAGAGGAGAGACTGTGTGAGGAACACTTCGTAAATAACACGACAAGTCAAGAAGATGGCCGATTTTGCGTAAAGGTTCCGCTCTAACAATCATCCAATGTATTGGGTGACTCCCTTCAGCGAGCTAGAGAATGTTTCTTGGCTCTGGAGCGTAGGAACAAAGCTAAGCCTAATTTTGAAAAAAGTTATTGCAATTTTATGAAAGAGTATTGTGAGCTAGGTCACATGTCTCAGTGTCAATCGTTTGCGGACAAGGTTCCTCACTTTATCCCGCATCATGGAGTTGTGCGTGATGATAGTACTACTAATAAACTGAGAGTAGTATTTAACGCAAGTAGCGCCACGACATCGGGACTTTCGTATAATAGAATACAGATTAAAAAAAATATTTTTTCTTTTTTAAATTTTAAACTGTTTATTTCAATGAAAAAGGTTAGTAAATTGTTTAATTCCCGGGTGTAATCTTTACATTTAAGATTTTTAATCCCCGGGAAGGTTGCCCTAAGTTTACATATTAATATTATTAATTTATTTAATATTCAGTTACAAAATGCAATTTAATATTTTATTTTAGTACATCTAAGTGAAGTCTAATAATTAGGCAATACAGATATTCTCAATATGACTATATTATATTATTCTGGATGTGAATGATGTGTACGGTGTACGTACACCCTCCTCTTTCTTTTATCTATCATAGATATAATAACGTTTAAGTATGTTTCGAACTTGCTTTGGATTTTTATTTATAAGATTATTTATTAAGGATTTTGGCAGTGAGTTTAATATACTAGGTAGGCTGTACGTCCAAATTCTTCTGCCATATTCGTTATTACAATTAGGTAAATTAAATGTGGGTGTTTTTGACAGAGTACGTAGGCTACCATATCTCTTTTTTAAATCTAAAGACTGTATTTTATTGATACAATTGCAATTTCTACTTTATCATATACACTAATTACTTTACAATATTGGAACAAGTTTTCATAATGATTTCTATTTTCATGTTTAATTTTTAATGGTACAATTGTTTTTATTTGTTTTATAGTCTAATTTGAATGTTGTAAATACGTTTTAGGTATGTTTTATAGGTATGACCATAACTCGTTATGCCGTAGTTTATTATTGAGTCTGCCATGTGTTAAGAAATCGTTTATCTTCATACGGTAACAAGATTGGATCCCCTCTTTCTGGGGAGGCGGGCGCGCGGGGAAACACGCTAAACGGTAGGAGCTAAGACTCGACCGCAGCCACATCATTTGAAATGTTTAATTCAATTCCGTCATATATACTCAAAATTTGTAAACTACCAAGTTACCAGTAAATACTATATCAAATGCTGAATCTGGATTTTCATTTGTGAAGAAATATATTGAGGAATTCAGGCGCTAGAACAACCACCAACACCATGGACAAGTATAGTAATCTCAAGGTGTTGTATGGCATCTTTTGTTTTAGAATTTTAATCTTAGCCAATATTGCTCTTAATCTATTACATACATGGTCCACATGCGGACCCCAATTAAATTTATCGTCTATTACCAGGCCAAGGTAGGTGTGTTGTTTTACAATTTCAAGAGGCTTACAGTTACATGGTGTTTGTTGAAGGTGCATACAGTTATGTTCGTGGGCTACGATTGTTGTTGTTATGTTAGCTTTTAGGTATGACGAGTCAATGTGCATTAATTTAGTTTTTTCATAATTGATGGATAAGCCAACGTCGTGTGCCCATTTACATAAGAGATCAAATTCTTTTTGCATTGTACATTGTCCAGCTTCTAGGTATTAACACCCTATTATTAGGCATGTGTCGTCAGCGAATTGGTAAACAGAGGCACGCTGGAATACTTTACACATATCGTTTACATATATCAGATATTCAGTCGGGCCAATAACCGAACCTTGGGCCGTACCGCGTAATGATTATTTTAGGTCACTGTGCTCACCGGCACCGAGATCAGATAAGGTATTTTGATAAGAGCTTGCCATCCGACTAGACACCAAGATATCTATATTTATATCACCAGCAATTACAAAATTTGATTTAATTGGATAGTTATTCAAAACTCTTGACAGTTCGTTGCAAATAAAGTTGCAAATATTTAACTTCGGGGGCCGGTATATAGCACAAATATACATATTATAGCCATCGGCTGTTATCACTTCACCAAGTAAGCACCCAAACTTGATGTATTCACTGGAATTTGTAGATAAGTTACACTTCTATGAGCGTACACTATAACGCCTCCTCCTTTCCGGTTACTTCGTAGCTCCTTGTACATATTATAGTTATTGAATCCAAATAGTGTTTTTGTCGAGTCGTTCACATTAGCCTCAGTGACGATTATTATATGGTTCATCGGCTGGCTAGTGGCGATAATGTACTCCAGTTATGAATGGCTTTTTATTAAGGATCTTATATTGACATGTAATAGTAGTAGTTTATTTTGACGGGGATTTATATCATGGGTATATTCACTCCAAGTGTAGTGGGTTGTTTCATATACTTCTGTTTCATAATGATTCATAATGCTGTGTATTAGGTAATGACAATATGACACAAATATTGTCGCCGTTAAGAGAAGTGGGGTAAATTTTGATGTAGGTTTACATACCTCATTTTAATAGCTCCCTCTTGATCGTTTCGATGTCGTTGGCTAATCGCGCGTAGTAGACTTTTTTATCCCCATCATTTTTCCGTACCATTACCATTTCTTATTTATACTATGCCATTACTAACCCATCCTTGCACCACACATATTTTTATAACAGTTACCCGGCGGCCGCCGTTCGGTTCACGCGTCTTATCGTAATTCGATAAATGCGCTGTCTCGCCGCGAGTAATTATTCAATATCACATTAGAGGGAATACTTCTAGTTTTGGAGGGTGCTCCTGGCAACAGGAGCACCTCATTTTAACATGGAAGAACCAACTCCCAGCCCCAATGTAAGTTACGCCAATGTTACTTCTAAAAGTACCCAGCCCACAAAACATCAAGCCGTTATAATATATTCTATAGACGGAATCATGATAAGAGACTACCTACTATCGCTGTCAAAGGTTACCAAATCATCGTCAATCCGTTTTATATCACGTATATCCAATTGCAGAATATGTGTTTATTTGGATTCAAAGCAAACAGCAGACAAACTTGTTGATGTAGTCAAAAAAGTCAAAGTCAAAGACCATCTACTGGAAATTCGACCACTATTAACAAGAAACAAACGAATTGTTCTATCCAATGTTTGCCCCGTCATTCCACATGAAGTAATAGAGGAAAAATTCAATGAAATGAGTATTAAAATCATGTCTCCGATTACTTACATGAAAGTCGGAATATCCGACTCTGGCTTTTCACATATTATTATAGTTTCCGACGTCAAGTGTACGTTTCCCCGGAGGATGAAAAAAGACTACCAGAATCGATGCTTATCAATTATGACGATACCAACTACTGGATTTACATCACAAATGAATCAATGAAGTGCTTTGTATGTAATGGTATGGACATTTAGCTAAACACTGTCCACAAAGTAATCAACCTCCTATGTCGACACAGCCCATTAATAGTCAGAGTCACACACAAGAAAATAAAGAAACTTCCAGCTTTCTTCCTATAAAGTTTAACAAACCTCAGACTCAATCCACCAACAACAATCAACCACCCAGCAAGCCAGATTTCAACAAAGGCAATAAGCGCATCCACTCAACCACCACATCGGAGCTTTCAGAATCAGATAAGAAACAAACTGATTTTATTTTGGAATCTCCTTTTACCTCCGTACCATTGAGTGACTGTACAGATGACACCGATAGTAACTATTCTGTTGAAGAAGAATCGCCAAACAACAAGTCGCTTAAACAGAAGAAGAAAACTTTAGACAACAGGACAGAAGAACAAGTTTGGAACGATATACAAATAGAATTGAAAGAATCTGAAAACACATCTCGCTTCCTCATTACGTTGGACCAATTCATCAATCTTTTAGATAGATCACGCAATAAACAAAATATTCAAGAAATAATCATGGACTACTCCGAAAATATTCCTGAATTAATTGATATGTGCTTATTCCTCCATCCTAAAATGAATAAGAATTTAAAAAACAGATGCTCAAGATTTTCCAGAAAACTGCAAGATATTAACTCGGGGAAGACTCAGTAACAATCCTTATTATACATATATATATAGTTAAGTAGTTTTACCTTATGAAAATTTTACAGTGGAACGTTAGTGGGTTCCACGTCAGATTTGAAAACATAAAACTTATACTAAACGAGGTTGATCCATTATGCTTCTGTATACAAGAAACCAACTTTAAAAACAATTATTGTGCTAAGTTAAAGAATTATGATTACTTTTACAAAAATCGTACACACAGCAATATAGCTAGTGGTGGAGTAGCTACATATGTAAAACCTCACACACTCTCTGAACGTATCGATATTATCAGTTATCTAGAAGTAATAGCGATAAGAATTAAATTTCCACTGGCTGTAACTATCTGTAACTTGTACTTACCCAACAGCTGTCCCTTTAATGAAAATGACTTAAATGATTTAGTTAAACAACTACCAATCCCTTTCGTTTTATTGGGAGACTTTAATGGTCACCATTTCTATTGGGGTTCAAATCGCTGTGACCAGAGGGGTAAAATGATAGCTGATTGGTTAGATGTAAATGAGTATATTATTCTTCTCAACTCCTACCAGCCTACGCACTTCAATAACAGTAACGGCCATACAAGTAGTATTGATTTAACTCTTGCTTCACGAAGTATATAATCTTATTTCGATTGGAATGCATTTGAAGATCTTTCGACAGTGACCACTTTCCTATTATCATTACATCACAAATAGATTTAAACCCAACTGCTCTTAAAATCCCACAGCATTGGAAATATCAGAGCGCAGATTGGCCCAACTTTCGTTGTGAAATAGAATGTAACATTAAACAATTAGATAAATTGACTCTCTCTTCCAATATCCGTATTAACGATGTAGTGATTGAATTTAATTAAACAATAATCAGTTCAGCCGAAAAACACAAACCAAAAACCTCTGGAAATTTAAAAAAGAAACAAGTTCCATGGTGGAACGAAGAATGTTCCAAGTCACTAAAGCAAACAAAAAAATCTTATAGAAAATACCTTAACGAATCGAGGAAGAACCAAGATAACCAGGATAACGAACTTTTTAAGCAAGAACACCAACATAATCAAGAATTACTAAAAATAGAATACCGTAAAAATAGATCTAGAACTAGAAGACTATTTAAAGGAAGCAGTAAAACTGATTGGGAAAATTTTATAGCGTCGATTAATAGTCATACTCCCATAGTAATCATATGGCGAAAAATTAATTCTATTAACGGCCAAAAAAGAAAAAAAGAAACAATAATTTTAAAAAACAATGAAGGGGAATTGTGTTGTGACCCAAAAATAAACTCAGAATTATTAGTAACAGCTTTTGCCAAAAACTCTAGCTCAAGTAATTATAATAATGACTTTTTACAATATAAAAATCTAATAGAAGGCGCAAACACCGTATTTAATTTACTAGATAATAGTAATTCAATTAACGAGCCCATTACTCTACATGAACTTAACTCAAATAGTTATTTTACATAAATTTTACATAAATTAGGAGATTCAAGTCCAGGTGCTGATCAAATATCCAATACTTTAATCAAAAAACTTCCATTGGTAGCTCTTGAAAGACTCTTGGACATTTATAATTACATCTGGTCAAACCAAGTCTTCCCGGATCAGTGGAGAGAAGCTACTGTTATACCTATCCCAAAACCAGGTAAACCTCCCACTACTACCGCAAGCTATAGACCTATATCTCTTACATGTAATCTTTGTAAATTGTTTGAAAAAATTGTAAGTAATAGATTGAGATGGTACCTGGAACATAATCAACTTCTATCACCTTACCAATTTGGGTTTAGAAAGTTTAGGTCAACTTCAGACCATTCATCCTTTTTAGAAAACGAAATTCTAACATTTTTGCAAACAAAAATAGTGTGGTAGCTGTCGCTCTAGATTTAGAAAAAGCATATGAGATGGTATGGAAACATAGAGTTATATCACTCCTGGAACAATTTAATATAAAAGGCAACATCCTCTCCTTTGTTATCAATTTTTTAACTAATAGAACTATAAGGGTTAAAATTGAAAATACAATCTCGGATCCATTCGTTACTGAAAATGGCCTACCCCAAGGATCTGTTTTAAGTGTTATCCTGTTTTTGATCTCGATAAATAATGTGCTAGATGTTATAGAACGACCTGTAAAGGGATGTTTATTTGCAGATGACTTAACAATATTATGTAGCGGTAACAATCTTAAACCTACTGAGAAACTCTTGCAAAACACCTTAGATAAACTTAGTGAATGGTGTATAAATACTGGATTTAAATTTTCAGTATCAAAAACAGAATCAATGATTCTATCAAAACGGAAAAACAAAGGTACAATTAACTTAACTATGAACAATCATAAAATTAAAGAAGTTAATAATTTGAAAATTTTAGGCTTAACGTTTGATCCAAAAATGAATTGGGTAAACCACATAAAAAAGTTAAAGTCCGAGTGTTATAACAGAATGAATATTGTAAAAATTTTATCATCAAATAAATGGGGTTCAGATAGCACATGCATTAAAAATACGTACAAAGCATTAATTAGACAGAAAATCGATTATGGTTCAATTATTTATGATTCAGCCTCTCCCAGTATTTTAAAACTTCTAGATAGTACACATAACACCTGTCTAAGGTTAAGTTTAGGAGCCCTTAGAACTAGCCCAGTAAACAGTATCCTTGCCTTTAATTGCCAAACGAAATGCCTTTAATTTTTCGAAGAAAATAATTGTGCCTTTCATACGCGATTAACCATATAACCAACAATAACAAGTCATTTCTCTCGAAAACTTCACTACCGTCTGATATTGAATACAACCTACTGCCATCTCTCCCCGTCCTTTTAAGACTTAGACTTAAAAAATATCTATCCGAAATTGATTTTGAATTACCTACCGTATTCCCACGTAAACATCCCACGTATCCGCCATGGACAAAAATCGAACCTAAAATTAACCTAGATCTAGCTTACAAGTACCCCAGAGATTCCACTCCTGATTATATTTATAAGAACTTTTTTATGAAATTAAAGATAGGTACCCAGAGTTTATGCTATACTATACGGATGGCTCCGTTTGTGAGGGTAGAACCGGTTGCGCGATCGTGACAACAAACGATACATATAGGTACAGATTACAAAACTATGCATCTATTTTCACATGCGAAGCCGTTGCAATCCTAAAATGCCTAGAGGTAATTAATGACTACTCGAATGCAAAAAAACACATTATCTTTTCCGATTCAATGTCATCCCTCAAAGCAATATCTAATATTAAAAATAATGACCCTTTGGTTAATTTAATAAGAGAAAACCTACTAGATCTAATGGATAAGCAATGCGTTGTAGAATTATTCTGGATACCTAGTCATCAGGGTATTCCCGGAAATGAAAGGGCGGACACCGCAGTCAAAAACGCTACGAGATCATTGAGTTACATTTTTTATTTCAATGTACGAGATATGAGCAATGCAATTATACGACTATTAATAACCCAGACCTTAAGAAATACCTTAAACTGAATATTAAAAGATTATGGAACAGCTGTTGGGTAAAAAAAAACTAGTGCCTTATATGAGATAAGAAAATCAGTATTCGAAAAGAGTAAATTCCATGTAAACAATAGAAAAGACCAAGTAGTTATGAATAGATTAAGAATAGGTCATTGTAATGTTACTCATTTGTATCTGATAACTAAGGAACCTAAGAAAAAATGTCTAAGGTGTAGTAGACTAGTGCGTGATTTATCTGTCAAACACTTGTTTATTGATTGTCCAATGTATAACACAGAACGATTAACTGTTAATCTTCCTAATAATCGGAAGGATTGTTTAAATAATTCAAAAAAATCTGTTAAATTTCTCAAGCTTATCAACTACTACGACTTGATTTAATATTGTATCCCTATAGTGGTCGCTAATGACCTTAGCTGTTTGAGCGACCTTAAATAAATAAATAAAAAATAAAAAATTATATAAGGATTTCTCCTTCAGGTCTGCTTTTCCTCTCCATAGCAGGTACGCCGTAGTAGGACTCAATGCTGCACGCACGTAGACCTTAGAGTCGCCACCGACCCCGAGGTCCCTGGCGCTGATGCTGGTACTCTTCGAGGCGGCTAGCCAGGACTCGCGGTGCCCCTCACGCAGGATCACGACGATAGGCGCGTCTGCCATGGCACGGGCTCCTTGTGCTACGCCGGGCTTGATGGGTTTTTTCTTCCTGTACACTTTTATAATATCCTCTTCATTTTGCTGCATTATCTTGCTCACTAGCTAAGCTACTTTCTTGACGTCGTTTTCGTTCTCGGTGACGCCACAGATCTCGACTTCATTACAAAATTGGGCTTGCTCCATTTTATTATTTTTTTGCTGTAGGACCTCGTTCTTCAGTTCTAGGTTTGCAATTTTATTGGTTGCGTTCTTGCATTGGTTTTCCATTAGCTTTACTCGACAGTCGTAGTCTTTCATTTTATCATCGAAGTCATCTATTGTATCAGAGTAAAATTTGAGGGTACGCTGTAATTCATTGCGTATGATTTCGCGAACCGTTTGTCGCATTTCACGAACCTCTTTTCTTATCTCGTGCAATAACCTTTCTTGTTTTCCTGGGTTAGGCCCTTCAGCTTCTATGTATTCGTCCTCCGGGTCTGGTAGAATGAACGAGATGCGTTTCGGCTTACCTCCGGTCGTGCTTGAACAGCCGCGGCACTTCCAGTCAATCGAGTCCGTTACGGACAAGGCACTCAGCTGCTCAGTGGTTAGGGACGCACAGGAGCCATGAAACCACTTGTTACATTTGCTGCATTGTACTCCGGGGCTTTTATTGCCAATAAGTTTACTACACTTGGCACACTTCACCATTTTTTTATACTTTACGCGCACGTGTTATGGTTGAGCAACCCTTACAATTATCATTCGTCAGCACTAAGTCATCATCCTAAAATGTAGAACGTACGTCATAATCTGAATTGTCAACGCTTCACTATTTTAGATATAAATATCATTGTATTTTAGATTTAATTATTATTGTCTTAATAAACCTAGTGGAAACTCTGTCCGTTTAAATAAATTATTTTTATGAATTCCTCCGCCACACCCAACTTAATTGGCGCTGCCGGTAGGATTTCAACAGTTCAATCCATATTCATCGTCCGTTTCTAGAGTTAAGTTGAATCTACCGAACAAACAAATATATTAAGAAGAGGCGAACATAGTTCCTGAGGAGTCAAGTGGCGACGTCACAGGAACGAGACCAGGACCAGGAGCAGGACCAAACATCGGACCAGGACCAGGCCAGGAGAGGATCAGGACCAGAGGACACTTCGGCAAACAAGCAATATTCCGAAAGGACATGGGAGCGACTGGATTGTGAGTACACCTTTTTACCATTCCTTATCTTTCCGTATTTCCTTCCGTTTATAATATCTATACGTGTTGTTAGGAATTAGAAAACGTCATAACCAATCTTTCCGTATTTTCCTTCCGTTCATAATATCTATACGTGTTATTAGGAATTAGAAAACGTCATAACAAAGTCGTGTAGGTAGGCTGTTATTTGGGAATTCACATTTTCTTGAATAACAATTTAGATAGTGTTAGTAGTCAATTTTAGAAGTCTTTAGTTTTGATAGGTTTTTTTTTCTCATCGTTCAAGATGGATAATATTGTGAGAGTACCCATGGAAATGGTCAAGATCATTCCAGTATTCGATGGGGACTCCAGATTATTACCACTGTTTGTTAAGAAATGCGATTACATCCTAAACACTTTCCAAGGGGGAAATTTGCAAAACGAGTACTTGTTCCATGTTATAACTAGAAGGCTTTCGGGGGAAGCAGCTAAACTAGTTGGGGAACGAGAAAGCATTAATACATGGGATGAGTTAAAACATTTATTGGGCCAAAACTTCGGCGATCCAAGGTCCGAAGAATGTTTGGCCATGGAACTGGAAGCAATAAAACGAAATAGAAACGAAGGTTATTGCGATCTTTGTCACAGAATCCAACATTTGAGAAGTATATTATTCGCAAAAATTAATGAAACCATCAGTGACGTGAATTTACGTCAAGCTTAACACCACATTTACGATAATATGTCGCTGAATGTTTTTCTTTTCAATTTGCCGGCTTACTTAGTTAGGCTAGTACGCTTGCGAAATGTTCCTACCCTGGAGGATGCTTTGAAAGTGGTATTGGAGGAACAGAACTTCCAAACAGTTTACGATGCAAAGAACGTTCTGCGATTCAATCCAAACAGGAATGGATCCAATAACAGTTCAAGTAGCAATCAATCAGTAAGGCCAAATCAATCCGCTGAATATAACCCTCCACGGTACGACAACTCACAACGAGTACCAGGTGCATATGCACCTAATAATGCATCTACTCACATGCAAAACAGTGCGCAGATTTCGACAAATAATTCATTCCAATTTAGAAACAATAGACAGCAGCAGGCTAATAATAGTTTTAATGATAACACTTATAATAATTCGCCGCGTGTTAATAAGTCAGTGCCACCGACGGTACAAGCGCAGCGTCAGCACTATGCGGACAATGCTCCGATGCAATATCATGTGTCACCTATACCTTCGGGGTCAAACACCGATGTCACGATGCGAACAGCGAGTTCTAGACGTGTTAATTACACAGAAAATAATAACGATTTTCAACCGTGTAACTCGCAACAATGTACGAAAGACAGTCAAAATTCTGTCTCGTACAGTGAGCCGGTAGAAATTTTTTATACGGAAGCCTCGGAGATAGGGAACGTATAAAACTTAATTGTAACTTAATAAGCTTTTGAACTTGCCTCATATTCGCATACCAGAACTAGATGCTGTTTTTATGATAGATACGGGCAGCACTCGATCATTTATTAGTCCGAAAGTGGCAAACGAATATTACGCAAGTTATAAGCAGAAAGAGTCTTTCGAAGTCATTAGCACCCACGCATCAGACAAACACAGTGAGGTAGCCTACATTGACTTGCCAAAGATATTTAAATGCAGCCATAAACATAAGTTTTATATTTATTCGGTTGATGAACGGTACGATGGTCTAATTGGAAGTGATTTATTGAAACAACTCAATGCCAAGATCGACATGAAATCTCAAACTTTGTTCACTGACTCTAGTAAAATACCTATCATTTACTCGCCACCCACGAGAGAGATGTATAACCTACATCCTCGGTGTGAAATGAGAGTTAAATTACCAGTCAACTTGTTAAACGGAGAGGGTATTCTAAATTATACCCAATTCAATAATGGAGTTAGAATGCCGGCCGCTATAGTAAAATGTACTAACGGTTACGCAACGACAGTAATTCAAAATACAACCGATTTACTTCAAAAAATAACAGTTACGGCCCCGTTCAAGATCGAGTTATTTCAACAACAATCCCACGACGTCAACTCAACAAACCTGAATTCAACAGGAAGCTATCAGGACGTCGAGAGATTACTCGACGATAATTTAGATAGTAAGCTTAGGTTAGACCATATGAATGAGGAAGAAAGAATGATGATAGATCAAACTTGTAAAGAATATAAAGACATATTCTATTGTGAAGACATACCTCTGTCTTTTAGTAATCAGGTGAAACATAAAATCAGAACAAAAAACGAGGATCCAATTAATTTAAAGGCACACAGACTACCCCCAGTCCAGACACTAGAGATAAAAAGACAAGTAGGAAAAATGCTACGAGATAATATTGTGCAAGAATCACACTTGCCTTGGAGCGCCCCAGTCCACCTGGTGCCCAAAAAGTTGGATGCATCAGAGGAACAAAAGTGGATAATGGTAGTCGATTATAGGCGTTTAAACGATATCACTACTGATGACAAATACCCTTTACCAAACATCAATGATCTTTTTGACATGCTTGGGAAGAGTATGTATTTCACTACGCTAGATCTCGCGAGCGGATACCATCAGATAGAAGTTGAAGAGGAAGATAAATCAAAAACTGCTTTCAGTACACCATTCGGGCATTACGAATTCAATAGAATGCCTTTTGGGCTTAAAACTGCTCCTGCGACCTTTCAGCGAGCAATGGACAACGTTTTAAGAGGGTTACAAGGTTTGCATTGCCTTGTTTACCTTGATGATGTCATTATCTTTTCAAAAAGCTTGCCAGAACACAGAGAAATTAAAAGCTGTTTTTGATAGATTCCGCCAGACTAACTTGAAAATTCAGTTAGATAAATCTCACTTCCTTAGGAAAGAAGTCTTGTATTTAGGACACACAATCACGAACGAGGGTCTTAAACCAAACAACGACAAGATAGAAGCAGTATCCATTTCCCCAAACAGCTACAGAAATTAAAAGTTTTCCAGGGCTGATAGGTTACTACAAGAAGTTTATCAAAGATTTTGACAAAATCACGAGACCACTCACGGCATGTTCAAAGAAAGGTAAAAAGATCGTGTTAAATGAAGACTACATAAATAGTTTTGAAACTTGTAAGAAGCTGCTAACAAACGCACCTCTTTTACAGTTTCCAGATTTCGAAAAACCATTTGTAGTGACCACCGATGCATCCAACTTTGCTATCGGGGCTGTCCTTTCACAAGGCACTATAGGTTCAGACAAACCTATAGCATATGCTAGTAGGACGTTAAGCGATACAGAGAGTAGATATAGTACGATCGAAAAAGAACTTTGGCGGTAGTATGGGCCGTAAAACATTTTAGACCGTATCTTTACGGTAAGAAGTTTGTTATTTACACTGACCACAGACCTTTGGCATGGTTATATTCACTCAAAGAGCCAAACAGCAAGCTCACACGTTGGCGCCTACGATTAAAAGAGTACGATTTCGAGATTAAGTATAAGAAAGGGCAGCAAAATACTAATGCTGACGCCCTTTCTCGAGTTAGGATTAACGCATTAGAGGACGACTTAGATTCAATTTTAGTAAATGTAGATGCAGATGAGAACTGTGTCCAGGAAATTATTGAAGAATTGGAACGAAATGTGACCGTGCGAAAGCCTAGACCACAGGTAGAAATAATGGATATTTCAGATACTGAGAGTGTTAAAACACAAGTGATAGATTTTTCTGGCTCCGAAAGTGACAAAATGGAGATCATAGAAATTTCAGATTCAGATGATGGGGCAACTGCAAATTCAATCTCTAATAGGGAACACGAAGGAATCCCTATTCTTAATGAGGCAATTGATTGCAAACCGAAACAAATAATAGTACACACGTGGTTTAGGGATAATTTCTCCGTAAACAATATTTCTAATAAAAAAAAAAGAATTTTAGAAGTCTTTACGCCCGTCAATAATGAAAAGTTAGTAAAAGATTTTTTTAAAGAATATGTAGATACTAAACACAATAATTTCATTTATTTCGTGGACCCGAGGTTTAGGACAACATTCTCAAATGTCATCGCAAGATTATACAAGAAAGGGACACTAAATTTGACCGAATGCACCGAGCGTACGGTAAATCTGTCAGAGTCAGAAGAAGATCAACGACAGGTTATTCTAAAGTACCACGAAGGTAAAACTATAATTAACTTAGCTATAATTAACTCGTGTGAACAGTGCAAAAGAATGAAGTATGAAAGGAAACCCGTAAAACCAAGTATACAATTAACTCAAACTCAAAATGCACCATTTCAGGAAGTTTTTATGGACCTTCTTTATATCGAAGGGAAATACTACTTAACAATAGTCGATGCATTTAGTAAGCTAGGACAAGCTATTAATATCCCAAATCGTAGCACACCAGAAGTAGTACAAGCTCTTATTAAGTACTTCAGTATGTACGGCTTACCAAAGAAAATAAATGGCGATTCTGGAACCGAGTTCAACAATGAATTGATTAAGGAACTATTAAATCTATACAAAATAGAGTTACATATTGGCACCCCAAATAATCCCAGTTCAATGGCAATAGTAGAGCGTTTCCACTCAACAATCATTGAGATTTATCGCTTAGCTAAGTATGAGAAAAGCGAACTTGACGTCGCTTCTGTCATGACTTACGCAACAATGGCGTACAATAACTCCATCCATTCCGCAACTAGCTATACTCCTTTTGAGATCGTTTTTGGAAACACAGACTCAAACAATGTATTTGACATAGATAGGGAACGAAACCTAATGCAAAAATTACTTCAAGATCATAGGAAACGATTAAAAGTATTATATGAATATGTATCGGATAAACTGCAAAATGATAAGATTAAAGTTAGAGAAAAAAGAGGAGGTGAGGACCCATCTGAAATAAAAGATGGCGATGATATCTTTATGAAAAATACCCGAACAAGAAAAGCGAAAGATCTACCCCGTTTCGAGAAAGCGAAGGTCATAGGCTCACCATCTAGGAATATTATTCCAGTCGAGATAAAGAAGAGAAAAACAAGGGTAGCTATTAAGAATATTAAACGTCCTCCACAGGTCAAACCTAGTACTTCTAGTACTAGTCGGACAGATCTTCAGCCTGGAACTTCAAAACCTAAACCAGAATCCGGGAATAACACCGATAAAACTTGACACAGCAGTGATGAGGCCTAATATATGGACTATTTTTAAGACATTAGATTTAGAAACTGTAGTAAGTGAAGTAGATAATAATATACTACAGTATGATAAGATAAAAGAGTAACTAGTAATAATGAGTATAAAAATGAATAAGGAATTTTATGTAAGCAAATTGAATCATTAGTAAACGAAATAAAAACTAGGATTAATCAGATTTTACCTACTTTTAGAGTAAAAAGGGCATTATTTAGTCCTTTAGGTTCGTTAATAAAAATCATTTCAGGAAACTTAGACGAAGAAGATGCAAAACAATACAACTTTGAAATAAGTCAGTTAAAAAAGGAAGAACATTCAGTCGAACGAAAAGTATCCTTAGTAGTTAACGCTTTAGATAAATTCTCTAATCTATCAGATAGTATGAATTCAAATATTAAATACTAAGATAACAAAACAGTTGAGATTCAATCACTTCTTGAAACAGAAAGCCGACTTTATAACATAATTACATTAATGAATAACTTGTACCAAATTTCCAATAACTTTCGTACTATTTATGATTTCATTCAAGAAACCGAGACCGCTATTACCTTCAGCAAGTTGCATACCCTACATCAGTCAATATTAAATTCCACAGAGCTTATGCAAGTCCTTATAGAAATTGAGAAACATGATAATTTAATTTACCCGGTAACAAGGGAAAACCTAGTTAAGTTAGAACGTAATATTTTGTTAAAATCATACATTGACAGGAATAAGTTAGTTTTTGTATTAGAAGTACCGCTAATAGATCCCAACACGTATATATATTATAAAATAATTCCCATTCCTATATATAATCCCGTTAACCGAAAAACCGTTACCATCATTCCCAAACCCCTACCTAATGGTGAATAGGTTGAAATACAGACCCGTAGCGAACCTGTGTGAAGAAGCCGAGGACAACAAGTTCTTGTGTTTGCGAGACGAACAAGCACAGTACCCTACCGAAACCTGCATAGAGGAGATAATGACGCAAAAGGACAACTGCAGCAGATGCCACCAGCACCCTATACACATGGAAAAAGAGAAAATACAGAGGATAGTCGGAAACTGTTGGCTGATATACTCCGAAACAGGACTAATCATCACGGAACACTGTGAAGACGAAGTTTACAAACAGAACATACAAGGGACATTTCTAATATGGCCGAGCCAACACTGCACAATCCAGGTACAAGATGTCGTAATAAAAACTCCGACAAACGCTTCAACGATTAATCTTCAACTACCGTTTGTACAGATACCAGAAGTACGTTACGGCATCAGACAAGAAGACAAACGACTCAACCTCCGAAACGTGGATTTTAGTGATATCAAAGACATTATCAACAGTGCAAAGTTTAGTGTCAGTGAAAGTATTTCAGACGACTATATGTATGTTGTGAAAAACATAAGTGTATGGACAATTCTACTCTATTCTACCATTTTTAGGGTTCCGTACCCAACGGGTAAGAACGGACCCCTATTACTAAGACTTCGCTGTCCGTCCGTCTGTCACCAGGCTGTATCTCAAGAACCTAGCTAGCTAGAGAGTTGAAATTTTCACAGATTATGTATTTCTGTTGCCGCTATAACAACAAATACTAAAAAACAGGATAAAAGACATATTTAAGGGGGCTCCCATACAACAATTCTTTCAATACCACATACAAACTTATGGATGCACCTGGTTACGTACATGGAGTGTGAAAGTAACCGCACCAATAACTTTGTAAACAATATTTTGCTGTGTAAAATCCAAACTATTCACTCCACACCATCGCTTCCATTGAACGGTGGTACGGAACCCTTCGTGCGCGATTTAGACTCGCACTTGACTGGTTTTTATTATCTTGTTATCACTTCTAATTAAATTCAAGTTATATACAAAATGTATAAGCCGAAATTCTCCGAATACGTCTTCAACGTCGTCAGATAATTTCTCTCTTAAGGGGGGAGGTGTTAAGGTTGAGCAACCCTTACAATTATCATTCGTCAGCACTAAGTCATCATCCTAAAATGTAGAACGTATGTCATAATCTAAATTTTCAACGCTTCACTATTGATATAAATATCATTGTATTTTAGATTTAATTATTATTGCCTTAATAAACCTAGTGGAAACTCTGTCCATTTAAATAAATTATTTTATTAATTCCTCCGCCACACCCAACTTAATTCGCGCAACAAACAGGTTATCTATAAATCAATTAGACAATGACGGGTTCCTCTCGTGAAGGCGGAGCGAACTGCGTGACTCATGCGCGCGCGAGTGTTGTTCGGCGATGACTGAATGAAGATGGTAGGGCCTACGTTACAGGATGACATTGTCTCGATACTTAGGTCGATATTCGGTTTAGGCAACATAAGTACGTTCTTATCGCGGACGTAGAGAAAATGTATAGGCCTAATAGGTATAAATATATATAATTTTGGTGCATCCCAATGATAGACACTTGCAACAAATTCTCTGGCGTGATAGCCCTTCAGATCCCATTCAAGCATATGAATTAAATACCGTCACGTATGGCACAGCTAGCGCCCCCTATCTTGCAATTCGGTGCCTTAAGCCAGTAGGCTTAGACTGCCAAGAAGAAAAGATTTCTGAGATAATTTAGCATGATTTTTACGTAGATGATCTAATCTCGGGCGGGGATGACAAAGACGAAGTGTTGCAGTTGCAGGTGCGTGAAAAGATAACTGCTGCTCTTGCTTCAGCATGCTTGCCATTCAGAAAATGGAGATCATGATCCTGAGTTGATGCAAGAATCAGTCACTACACCAGTAGACTTGGATGACATACAAGCAAGTAAAACATTAGGGTTGGACTGGATACCAAAGTCTGACGAACTCTGCTTCCCAATTAACGTGGTACCCAGCGGTAACACAAAGCGTAGTATGCTCTCGATAGTTTCGCAAGTATTTGACCCGTTAGGTCTCTTAGCTCCTTGCGTCATCTCTATGAAAATGATGCTTCAACGGTTGTGGCTACGGGGGCTGTCGTGGGATGGACAGTTGCCACCAGAAATAGCTGATATTTGGGTTGAAATAATACGCAAACTTCCAGTCTTGAACGCCATACGCATCCATAGACAAGTCATTTGTGACTCATATGAATGGATTGATTTACATATTTTCTCAGATGCGTCTCAATCCGCGTACGGAGCTTGTGTTTATGTTCGTAGCAGTGACAGATGTGGACACATTTTAGTGCGTTTATTATTAGCGAAGAGTCGTGTTGTTCCCATAAAGCCAACGACAATACCAAGACTTGAGCTCTGCGGTGCACTGGTTGGTAATGGTTTGCAAGAAAAAGTCCTTAACTCACTGCGAGTCCATGTACGTCATGTTACATTCTGGACTGACTCGATGATTGTTCTAGGGTGGCTCAACATGTTACCTAACAAATTGGAACCCTTTGTTCGCAATCGTGTTGCGGATATCTTAGAGACCTCTGGACTTACTCGATGATTGTTCTAGGGTGGCTCAACATGTTACCTAACAAATTGCAACCCTTTGTTCGCAATCGTGTTGCGAATATCTAAGAGAAAACTATCAATTGTGCCTGTAGACACGTTCCAACTGACCAAAACCCAGCCGACTTTATATCTCGTGGTGTGGATGTCAATGTAATGTCATCTCTTGATATGTGGTGGGATGGTCCTGAATTTCTGAGAGGATAGTTTAAAATGGCCATCAAATTCAGGTACTATTCGAAATTTATCAAAACTGAAACCAGAAGTCTCATTGCATTGTGCGGTTAGTCCAGTCAGCCCAATTGACTTCGAGCGATTTTCTAATTTGTCTAGACTCAATCGCTCTATAGCTTATATGCTACGTTTTATTGATGTCTGTAGAAAACGCGTTCAAACTTCTTCACTCATTAACAATGATGAACTTAACAGGGCATTAAATACATTGATCAGAATTTCTCAGGTTAAATCATTCCCTCAATATTCTCATTTAATTTCCAAACAACCTCTACCTAAAAAGAGTTCATTGATTAAATTCAATCCCTTCTTAGATGACAATGATTTGATGCGTGTAGGTGGTCGTCTAGAAAATTCGAACTATTCATTTGATAAAAACCATCCGCTATTGATACAGTCCACTCACCGGTTTACGAAATTATTGTTTAAATTCGAGCATGGCAGGTTAATGCATGCTGGGCCTCAGCTACTATTAGCCTCGATCAGAGAAATGTACTGGCCTATTGGTGGTCGAAATCTGGCAAAAGCCTGCTATCGGCAGTGTATACGTCGCACTCGCATGAAAGGACAGATAGTCGCACCTCTTATGGGGAATTTACCTCAGCAGCGTCTCACAACACCTGGCGGGTGCCCTTTTGAAAATGTAGGAGTAGACTACGCTGGTCCTCTTCTATCTGCTAGTCGACATAGACGTGGTTGTCGTCTGGTCAAAGTGTATATAGCCAAATTTATTTGTTTTGCGACATAGGCAATCCATCTCGAACTAGTTGGTGACTTGACGAGTAACTCGTACCTATTAGCATTGCGGAGATTCAACTCTCGTAGGGGAAAACCCTTCTATATATATTCTGACAATGGTACTTCGTTCGTCGGCGCTTACAATGACCTCTCGAAGTTTCTGAAGAGCAATTCCAAGTCTCTTTCCAATGATGGTGTTAATTTTCATTTTATTCCGACGTATTCTCCTCATTTCGGTGGTCTGTGGGAGGCGGGTGTAAAATCGTGTAAATATCATCTTCAAAGAGTGCTGGGAAATTTTAAATTAACTTAAGAAGAGTACTACCCTAGTATAGATAGAGGCCATACTGAATTCGCGCCCTCTGACTCCTCTGTCGGATGATCCAGAAGATCTCCTGCTATTGACTCCGGGTCACTTTCTCGTCGGGAGATCTGTCACTTCGTTACCAGGACCGGACTACAGTGATCGCAAATACGACTATTTGACAAGATACCAACGAGTTGAGCAACAACGCCAACATTTCGAGATTTCGAGAACAACAACGAGGTGGAGCCAAGAATATATTTCTGAGAGAACAGAGAACTAAATGGAGACTTAACAACACTTCCTTGAATTTGGAGACGCTGTTTCTTCTAAAGGAAGACAATCTCTCGCCACTTCAATGGAAGCTCGGCAGAATCGTCGCCATATACCCGGGTCCTGATGGGATCAGTCGAGTGGCGGAAGTAAGGACGGCCGGAGGAGTAGCGAGTTATGAGTACCATCCCTTAGTACCCGTTTCTACGAAATAACGATGACGTCATGACGTCATCGCCGGCAGCCAGAACAGGATCATCAGAGCTTCAGTCTTGTTCTAGCATCGACAAGGTTCAGACCTTAGGTTAAGAAATCTTGTAATTATAATACTGTATTAACAGTTCTGTATAACCACTCTATATTTGTGTGTTAAATAAAATATATTTTTAAAAAACTAAATTAATGATTTTCATACTTAAGTAGCGAGAAGATCCTTCAGTAAGAACGCCCCCGGGCGTGTCGGAAAATAGGCTTCTAGTTTTTATACCTCCTTTCTTTACTTTTTTTATCTGTCAAATTGTAAATACGTGAAATACACCTATTTTATTCTCCTAACTGATTTTTCATCTTTATAAGAGCTGCACAGACCGAAACAAGTATCATTGGATAGATCTTTTAGAAATAATATCAATATAATTGGACCATTTTTCGATTTATGGACCCGTTGGAGTAATATAAGCGCAAGAAACAAATTGCGATTCACAGCACCATCTGTTTGATTTTCTGCAAAGTTGTATAAAAAACCGGTCAAGTGCGAGTCTAAATCGCGCACGAAGGGTTCCATACCACCGTTCAATGGAAGCGATGGTGTGGAGTGAATAGTTTGGATTTTACACAGCAAAATATTGTTTACAAAGTTATTGGTGCGGTTACTTTCACACTCTGTACGAAACCAGGTGCATCCATAAGTTTGTATGTGGTATTGAAAGAATTGTTGTATGGGAGCCCCCTTAAATATTTCTTTTATCCTGTTTTTTAGTATTTGTTGTTATAGCTGCAACATAAATACATCATCTGTGAAAATTTCAACTGTCTAACTTGATAGTATATTCGGTTCGTGAGATACAGCCTGGTGACAGACGGACGGACGGACAGCGGAGTCTTAGTAATAGGGTCCCGTTTGGAACCCTTCGGGTACGGAACCCTAAAAATACCTAATGGAGATGATACATGAATGGTAGACAAAAAATACTAATTCTATTTAAATTGATAGAAATACCGTCAATATCACAGTAGTTAATAATTTTAAGCAAATGAATTAATTAACATCATTTTGTGCCAGACTACATTTGATTTCAACGGTATATGATGTCATGTTTCGGATTTCAATACAACTCTCAATAAATCGACTGTTTCGACAGTTCTTAAAAAGTATCTAATGTAACTAATGTGCATCATCCCAATTGTTAAAAAAATTACTGTTCCTTCCGTTTATGACTGCTGTAAAAGTGATTAATATCCCAAATGCTGAGTAAGTTTTTTTATAATAGTGTCTTTTACTTTGAGAGGTTCTTGATATATTTTCTATTTTTGAAATGTGATATATTTTTCCGCTATATATTTAATAAGATTTATTTTGTGTTCTATCGAACCAGTAACGTGAAGTTCAAAAAGGTGCTACTTTTTCAAAATCCGACTTCAGAACTCCAACCAGTTCCCCAGATATCGATTTTGAAGCAAATCTTACCAGTGAATACGAAGTTCAAAATGGCGGCAAGACATGCTGTTTAGCTTTTTATTTCTCCGCGTAACGCACCGACTTTGTTGACGCCTACGCGCATAATGGCCGACTAATGTGTGAATGTGTGCTTGTCGGCGTGTACGTACAGCGAGCTGGCCGACTCTGAGCGTCACACTTGTGTTGTAAGCATGACTACGTCCGACTTTTTTTATACGTCCATGACCGTATATTAGAACAATGTGTAGATTTATTTAATTTAAAATTTCAATATTTAAGAAATAAGTATGTCCCGCATAAGGTTATTATATTACTGTTAGTACATACCCAGTCTGGTACTCAAACTTATTTAAGAAAGGCCTCAAAGAAAAACATAAATATCGTCGCAAATTCAAACTTTATGGTAATAGGTTGGTACCATTTTGAGCTATCTTTGTCACGTTAAAACTTATTCGGAACGACCTCGTAGACGCTATAATAGATTATGGTGTGATTCGGAACGCGCCGCTAGTATTAATAGTTTGCTCGTCGAGGTCTTTATTTCTGATGACAACTATCAAACTAAAAACAGTCATATCTCAGAAACAACTGACCCCAGACAACTGGTTTGCGTGAGGAAATTACGGCTCTCGACGAGATCTTCATTTCAGATGTCAGCCGTCAAGCTAAAAACTGTTATATTTCGGAAACTACTGACCCCAGACCACTGGTTTATATGGAGATATGACAGCTGTCGACGTGAACTTTATTTCAGCGACAAAGCGACGAGTTTTAGAAATTCCGTTATTTATATGAAGAATGTTGAGAGCAAGTCAGTATTTTAGAGTGGCAAAGAATATTTTTGTATCGAAAACGGAATTTGTGTTCGACAAGCCAGATATTTGTTGTGAACTGTGTAAGAAAGATTAACTTGTTTTGTTAGGGTTTATGATTTTGTTAATCAAATGGTTTATTTGTAGAGTAGTCAGTTTTTTAGTATAGGGTAGGTTAATCAGAGAAAATAATTCGGTTGCATTATCTTATTTTGAGCTTCAGATAAATATTCCCCAAACAAAATTAGCTGGGCCTACATACTAAAATATTATTTTCAGCCAAGTCTTACGTTACCGTGTGAATGCGCCCTTAATTTAGATATGTTCGTCTCAAGTCACGATGTGAAACCACGACGATTCATTTTGGAATTGATTATTCTATCGATTCTTTATCTGTGAACAAGTTGACGTTTCGTTTGCGTGTCGTTCTAGTATATTATCTGTGGTCTGGTCTCGCACCTGATAGGATAAATGTCATTTCGTTCGTCGTGTGAAATGTATTGTGTCGGTCTGTCGGTCGGTGAACAGAAACAATAATATATTATTGCATTTAGATTGCGTTTATTGCTAAATAATGGATTTGTCAACTCTATGAGTATGATGTAAACTGCTACAAATTTTCATCTTTTTTAACAATACAAAATCACGTAATAAGAGGGAAAAAAAACATAACAATGTTTTGGCAATCTTTCTTGTAAGTTTACTCAGAAACTCACCCAAATTTTCTATTTACTTAAATTCTTACTAATAACCAGCGCATAATTATATCATAAAAACTTTAACAAACCGTATACAACAGTAGTAAAACCTTAAAATAAAACTAACCCTTACCATATTGTTTCCAGTACTTTATTGAGTCTATCAATACTGTTCGTGGGTTTCATAGTGTTTGTGACCTTCGTGTTCCTACCCGTCACGTTCATATTCGCGTCATGGTACATGAGGATCAAGGAGCGTAAGATACAGAGGAGGAAACGTGATGGAGCGAATGTAGCCTTTTTCCATCCATATTGCAATGCTGGTGGTGGTGGTGAAAGGGTCCTGTGGGTGGCTATCAAAGCCTTGTTGGTTCGGTATGTATACAAAGCATATTTGTAAATATAAACATAAACATTTACTAACAGGCACATTGCTTCAGGCCCTACACTGGGATACCCCGTGTATGTAGGCCCTACACTGGGATACCCCGTGTATGTGGGAACCAGAAACAGCGACATCACACACAAATAAACATCCAAGACCTGGGGTTTTTTTTCCTTTACCCCCAGCCGGGGTTCAAACCCGGGACCTCTCGCATGTTAGGCAGAGTCACAACCGCTGCACCACAGAGGTTGTCAAATATTGTTGTACCGTAATAAAGAACTTTTGACTAACTTTTTCCAAAAAGTTCTAATCTTTCAATATATCTGTACAAAAATGAATCCTAAATTGCTGGACAATTTTTTTTATTTTTTTTTTATTGAATTCCCTAGGTTCTGGATATGAGCTTGTAAAAAATGCAAAGGAAACAGCTGCTGAATGGAAAACTCATTTAGTATGGGGATTTTCTATGAGAACACAAAACAGCAGACAACAAGGGGTGGCACATTCAATTTGAAATTAAAATTTTGTTGTCTTCCTCTAAAATTCAAAGCAGCCAGTTTATTTAACCTTTCAGTATCCGAATGCATCAATAGCTGCAAAGTCAAAATACCATTGGTTACCATGCGCAGCTATTGATGCGCGGGTGACGCTGTGTTTAGAAACCGGTATTTTGGTACAATTTCAGTGCCTAATGTTGGCATGCTTGGTAAGTGTAAATGCGGCATTAGTCAAACTCTACCATGAACTGTCTGTGGTCTTTCGTTGAAAAAAATATTCAGACTGGAAAAAACAAAATCACTTTTTCTCGCGCGAGTTGCAACTGATATTTTCTGAGCTTTTATGGTGAATAGTGAATTGTTTCTTTAAGAACACACTAATGTTTTGAAAAGGTTATCTTGTGTAGATTACGTAGGTATCAAACAACATGTATATTTGTTGATGTTTTTCACATGTCGGCGAGATTTGTGTCGAGAGGGAACGTCGGTGATTCTCATGTCGGTACAAAAATAAACTAACGTCACAGTGACATTTTTTTCACATAAACTAAGAGAGGGTTTCATTAGCTACTCAGATCTACAATTTGTAAAGAGTTACCATTCCAACAGAATCACTTGATACGTCAGTCAAGTGCCGCGCACGGGTGGGCTCAAAATATGCCGCGGATCCTAGCTGTTTCGCGCCGGGCCGCAATATAAATAATTTAATATTTTTGGTTAGGGACTCAAGCACTGTGAAATTTCTAGAAATGCCATTTCACATAGATTTTGAATTTATGGCATAAGGTTCAAAATCGCGATGATATTTAATCGGTCCATTACCAATGCGCGTAAGCTCGGTAATGGACCGGTTAAAATTTTAGTATAAATTACAATTTTTTTTATTGAAACCCATTTAGCACTAGAAATAAAACAGTTATACGCAACTTGCTTGATAACATAACATATTATCCAAATGTACCTATGAAAATATAAAAATATGATTTCTCCATTCCAGATACCCAGATAGTAATATCTACATCTATACTATAGAGACAGCAGAACCAAAGAAAATTCTAGACAAAGTTCAAAACACATTCAACGTTAAGATTGATCTGGAAAAGATCAACTTTATTCGGCTCACAATGAAAATCTTGATTGAAGCCAAGACTTATCCATACTTCACCCTGATCCTACAGAGTTTTGGATCAATGATCCTTGGACTAGAGGCTTTCATGAAATTAAATCCAGGTTTGAAATTATTACGTTAATAAATTTAACCTTATATTGAACTAGATGCGTGAAGATACATTTTCATGAATGTACTATAGACTGGATAGGCATCTATGTTTAGACTAACGCCGACTGGTACTAAACTTTTTATCAGCCGCTAAATACAAATTAAACATTGGGTGCTTACATATGAAATTGGCGAAATTTTCTTACAGATTCAGGAGTTAATAATTTGTGTAATTCAATAGCTATTTCCATTATTTTTTTATGGTTTAAAAGTTCATTTTAAAGTTTAACGTCTACATATTAAAGTTTCTTTAAATTTTCTTCAAAATCAGTTCGTACTAAATGTCCTCCATTTTCGTGATAAGATATGTATTATTTTTTACAGCTGAAACTTTTAAAAAATTTAATCAAATTCGCTGTATGCTAAATGTTGTCTCATCCATATGCACAAAGTTTTATAAAAATATGATTATTCATTACTAAAAAATGCAAAAAAAATTGTACTGAAAATTGAGTTTTCTTCAATTTCTTTTCTTCTTTCATAGGTAAGCACCTAATAGAGCAAGGTCAAGTTACAAGACTTGCTTGGTCAAGTACATGGTCAAGCCTATTATTCATTTTCCGACTTGTGTTGTATTTAAATTGTAATTAGTGGCTTTCAAAAAGTGGTACAAGTCAGTGGTACCGAATCCTCTATTTCTGTTGCCACTACAGCAACAAATCATGAACTACACTAGCTTTTATAAATAAAAGGGGGTCCACATACAAGAGAAGTGTTTTAACACCACCCGCGACATAGCAACCATAACAAGATTGGTACGTCAATATGATCGTAGATTTCGCGACCTGTCACATGGTTGTGGTGGCGTAATTGGTTTGATATCGTTTGCGCAATCTTTAAGTTCTGGTTTCGAATCCACGCTCTGACATAATATTATTATTATCATTATTAGCTTTAATTATTTTTGTGCTTAAGTTTTCTTGGTTGTACGGTGGTATGTTGGTACGGAACTCTTCGTTTGGTAGACCGACCCGCACTTGACCGATTTTTATCTGTCTATGAGTAGCGATATTTAGAACAATAGGTGTATACAAAACAACATAACAATGCATTCTTGCTTATTCCAGATGTCTACATAGACACAACTGGATTTGCCTTCACATTTCCCATATTCCGGTACCTGGCGGCAAGTCCCGTGGGATGTTATGTTCACTATCCTACTATCACAGGTAAAATATGTTAGCCTCCCCACTCGCGTAAGCACTCCTTCCATACGACCGACGACAGATTATATAAAAATCACTGCACTGACTCGCACACGCACTCCTCTCATACGACGCCGCTTGCCGGAAGCCGCTGTCTGGTAATATTGACCCTGAGCTATTTTATGTCGCTGGTTTCAATGATCGGGAAATAGAGGAATAATCTTCCTTCCTTCTAATAAAATGTATGGTGTATTGTATCATACTTGATACAATACACCATAGACATAGACAGACAAATTTCAAATAAAATGCTCTCACTCGCCCAGGGTTGCACTATACTATCATGACATAATGCTGAAGTTCGCGATGCATTTTTGCATTTTCGCCGCCATGACAGCTCGACTTTTTATCGCCATATCGGTCAGGCACTGTACTGCACCGGAAAGTTAATTCCTGTATTATATTATTTTTTCATTATAACTCAAAATCCCTATTTTATTATTGAATCATTTTTTTAATAATAATTCTTAAAAATTGTGTATAAAGCCGAGCTTATCTCTAACAAGAGATCTACTCCAGCAAGCAAAGTTATGTATTCTTTTGTTGGAATAATAGTCGAGGCTGCCTCCTAAGCCAGTACTCCTGGATTCTAGCCTTGATATAGGAATATCACCTCGGTTATAGGATGTTTACTACTGGATGTCCAGCAAGCCAACTAGGCGCCTGTCAGGCACCTTCCGTCTCATGTGTATACCTACCTTGAAGTATGTCTTTTTTCAAAACTATGACATGAGACGGAAGATGCCAGACAGGTGTCTAGTCGGCTTGGTGGAGTAGTATTTTAAATGGTGTCTCTAAAAGACACTGGGCCGAATGAATAGTGTGCCGGCCCTCACTTACTGTATGTAGTAAGTAATAACAGTTCGGCCGTCCCAGGTATTCGGAAATATCTCATCACGTATTATGTCTATGCATGTACCAATCTAGTATATAACCGTGGTCCCCAATCAAATAGACAGACATTAACTGACCATGCAGTCACAAGACTTTTATTCCATCAAACAACAACAAACAAACTCTATCCGTGATAGTTTATTGCCTAGCTCATTCGGATCAAGACTGAAAGAATACCACCTATCCCAACTATTGTAGATTTTATTTATTTAAGTATTAAGTGTTTCTAGTATAATTATCTTCATAATGATATATATGTTATAAAGTATTTTTGTAATATTTGTGTTTATGTGTAATGTATTCTATTTTTAAATGTAGTTGCTGTTTTCTTGTTTGCATAAATATTTTGTTATCAGCTGAACCCGCATTGTTTCACTGCACATACTTACGGGGTTGGCTGGAAGAGATTTCTTTTAGGAATAAGCCCGCCTTTGTACATCTTATTTCCCACTGCGTCAATGGTTTTTACTGTTGTTTTATGCAATAAAGGATATAATAATAACAAAAGGTTACACCTACTTTTCTTTATTCATTCTCATTGTGCCCAAGTGTCGGGCCAGACGAGCTCATCTTTTTAGTTGTGAGTCGCATACTTTAGAGAGGAGCGAGAGTAGGGAATCGTTGGGAAAAATGCTGGGGGAATCCACTCAATATTGAGTGGATTCCCCCAGCATTTCTTCTATAATCATCTTCTGTGTCTTCTAAATATACTTTGTAAATATACAACGTTTTTATTACATCCATTGCACGACGTTGAATGGCAACTGTAAGTTACGCTCGTGCGGCCGACCAACTGAATTTATGCAGAGCAGAAATTACGCTACCGAAATCATGTGACTCACAACTAAAAAAATTTAGCTCGTCTGGCTTCATCCAAAGCCACGGCAAGTACCCTTGTGTGGGGCCAGAGGCGATGTATGTATTTATTAATGTCAACAGGCGCCATGATGCGACGTGTCAAGCACCGCATCAGTACATACAACAACGCGAGTATCATCGCCCGGAATCCCATCTTCACGTGGATCAAGCTGTTTTATTATAAGATCTTCGGATGGGTAGGTACACCTGCCAACAGTAGCATTGTTATTTATTTGAGATACCAGTCGCAATGCCATTCAAGTTCGAATTCGAACAATCTCATCGCAAGAAAAGACATCGTGAATAATAGTGTCGTGATAGGCCGATTTTTAAATTTGACAAGTGTATTATACGGTAGCTATATATCTGATATCTATCACAAATCACTTTAAATTGATGTTTTGAAGGATGTAGCCGACGGCCGATAAGTCTGACACCAACACCTGGGTCGTACCATGACATAAAGGCTTTGCCGTACTGAACGCGGGGTGGCTCCCGGCGCGGCTCCCGCGCACAGCGAACCCGCCACACCGAAAGCGTGGGTGTGTGCGCAGGGGCAGCATCGCGGCTCCCGCGCTGGCCTGCTGCCGCCGGGCCTGTTTGATCGCCTAACGCGAAATATAAATTTTTGCAAAAAAAATGGACCACGATTTTCAACGTTGTCCCCTCAAGTCAAGGTTCAAATCCTATGACCGCCCGAGGACATCATATGATGCCCTCGGGCGGTAAGCGAACGATGCGCCCGCAAAATCCGTGGTTATCGTGAGAAAAAAACATCATCGCCGCATTTCACAATTTTTTTATTAACTACGTTATTTGCTTCCTGCTCTTTAGAACTTTTGTCGAATTATGAAAATTCTTTTGATGCTTAGTTTATAATGAATGTGTATTATTCATAACTCAAGATTAGTATATGTCTCCGTACCCGATGTATCGATCTCCCTTTATTGTGATGCCCCACTTGATGATCTTGAAAAATGTTTTTAGCCCTCACATCCGCCATTTTTTATTTGATATACACAGCCACACTCCCGCTTTCAAGACGAAATGACGTATCATTTATTAAAATCGGTTCACCCCTTGAGTAGTTACGACTACGGGGAGGAACAGACATACATACATAAAGGTCAATCACATAATCCTCCTATTTTCGTTGCGCTGCAGTCGGGTAAAAAGAGAAAATGGGGACAACAAAACAATTAAAAATTTAAAATATTTCGCGGTCGACCCCATCTAGGAATTGATAATCTGCAGCTCTCTATTAGCAGTAGCAGAGCTAGCTTTGACTTCTATAAATTGGTGTTTCGAAGGATGGATCATTTATTGCTCCATTGTGCTACAAGTTACAGTGTAACATAACACATAGTTCGTCAGGTTTGGATGGCCAAAGGGGAAAGAGTAAATATTGTCGTTTTGAACCTGGCTTAGATAGTTTTCTTTCTTGCGGCTTTCTCACTTTCTTTTCTAGCAGACCACTTCTTAATATCTAATTTATATGCGATAAGCAAAATACATTCCATCATTGGAATGTATGAAACTCGAATGTCAGCCCACTGTGCGCCAGTGTCAGCGCCACCAAGCGGGAGCAAAGGCGGACGTAGCTGCCATTGTTTTATGTATTTATTTCTTCAGGTAATCAACAGCGTTACAAAAAAAGAGATATCCTAACGATAAACACCAATTGCCTAGCCAATAATAGATAACCCCAAAAAGATCATTTTATAGATATACTTCAAGTGAACTGACTGCAAACTGACTGGTGTAACAACAGATAATTTTTATTCTTCCATTCTATTAAAATTATAAATATGTTTATCTACACACGTATCATAAACCCTCTTTACTGCGTTCAAAAACCGCACGTTACGATCAGCATTATGTTAAACTACTTGGTAAAAACTCGTTTCGTATCTGGAAAACTACACATAATGGTCATTATGTGTAGTTTTTCTACATATAATGACATTCAAATTTCGAACGCCGACGCCCACCCGCGTGCCGTCCCTAGTTTGTCTGTGAAGTTGGTACTGACATTCAAATTTCGAACGCCGACGCCCGTCTGCGTGAAGTTGGTACTAAAGAACAAGCTAAACAATTGCAGAACCACAATGCCGGTCAAACATGCGGTTCCTGAACACATCAAAGAGAGCTTATGATATGTGTGTAGATAAACTAGTGTATTTAACTGTACATAATTAGGCATTAAAACTCTCGAGTGATATTATTATGAAACTCGCCTTCGGCTCGTTTCATAAACCCACTCTCGAGTTTTAATGCCCTCCATTATGTAGCAGTCACATAAACTACTAATAAATCTTAGTCTGTTCAATATCGTTATTATTAACACAGATGTGTCTTGTGTTTATTTTTGACCTTTGTTAGTTGCTATATGCAATCATTTACTTTCTCTCTCTCGGGCGTTAAGGCGCCACAGTAGTATAACAGCCTTTTGTAAATCTCAAGTTGTGCAAAATAGGAGTATTAACGCAGTTATTTCTGTACAGTAGTGTGTTGAACATGAGTTTCAGCAGAAATACGTGAACGCATTTCAACCAAATTTTATTATTTTTGTCGATAGAAAAGTCTCCCGAAGTTACAAAAACATCTGTTTCCCACAATGTATTTTTTTACTATTTCGCACCGGATTTGAATTTATGTACTTGTAATTTATTTAATAGTTATAAATACAATTAATTATGTTGCTCTGCTAGTCCTAGACCAGTGAAGAGCCTTTTTTAACATTTGAATCCTATCCCTCTAAAATACGTTGAAGGTGGAATTATATGTAAATGTATATAGTAATGTTTAATGGAGGGTTGTCGGGCTTGTGACCAACTCGACTGTCAGAAGTTCATCAGGCTGCCCTATTAGGGTCTCTGAATCAGCTTAACGACTACTACCACCGAGTAGCGGTAGTAGCCGGGACCTACAGCTTAACGTGTTACCCGAAACACGGATGAGTCCGAAAGAAATTCCACGGATCAACGGACAGCCATCCAGTGCTGGTCTCGGCCAGACGTTGCCACCCGCACGATCGTTTCCGATGTGCGAATACCGCCAGGCCACGGACGCTGAAAATTATATCGATACTTATAATTTCACCTTCAACTTAATTTTCCGCTGATGGGTTGCCCAGCCTTAATCGATTCTTACTACTTGCACATTATACTATAGGTATTAAAATATGTTTTTTCAGCTTGATAAATATGTTATATATATAAAATATATAAATTAAAACGTAAAATAGCAACGATGTAGTTAAGTTTTCTAAGTAGCTATTTTACTCCGGGCGGACTGATCTGTGATATAATGTTATCACAGATCAGTCAGCCCAGAGTCAGGACAAGACTGTATTTAAAAAAAAACTATAAACAATCCGAGATGGAAAACATTGCATGGGTAAAGAAAACTTTAAATCTCCCTAGCTACAGCGATAGGCTAGCCCCCTATCACACGAAATGGATTATTGTATAGCTGGCTAGGCGTGGGCACAATTGTGCCTCTGGCCACTCGGTATGGGAAAAGGCGTTATATTATGTTATGGACATTCTAAGAATTATAACAATACGATATTTGACTGTTAGTGAAAATAGATACTTTTTAGAAACTGTCAATACGGCATGTGACGTCATAGTCCAATGCTGTCTCTTTTACACAAAATGGCGTTTCTAAAATACAACTGCTGGAGATATACTATTTTGAAATTTTCAAACCTTTTTCTTCAAATAGTTTCAACTACAGTCACGATATACTCAGAGATCCTGTAATCTCAGAACTGTTGATTTCTTTCTGTCATTGTGGAAGGTTGGAATCTCCTGGTAGGTACATGTTTTATATTATACTACTTAAAAGGAATTCCATGTATGTGTAAACCATCTTCTTTGAAATGAAATAAACTATTTGTATTGTATTTGTATACGTATTCAATAAGTCTCATTCAATAACGTTGTTATTAACACAGCTGTGCTTATTTTTTATCCCTTGTTAGTTGCTACCTTTATCTACTACAGGCCACTGTACGTACATAAGCTACTTTCAATGTGATATGCGGAGCCAGATGCTTTATGTAAAGGGTTGCAATTTTGCAATAACCTGCAGCTTGTTCTGTGTTGCCATATATCACGATGAAATCAAAATTTCTATATTACTGTAGATATTTACTTACACATACTTAGTAAACGTATTTTTTTTTGCATCTTCTCTACATTGGAAGAAGTAAGACGAAGAAACGCCCACAGATAGATTAGATCTCCTTTAAAATTAGTTGTGTTTAGCTAGTACAAATATTAAAATATTATTTATTATAAATTATTATTTATAATGAATGAATAATTACTAAATTATCAACGGCGAGGTCTGTCTTGAGTTAGATTGACCTAAAATATTAAATACCTTCGAAAGATACGATTCGGATCGTAACAGCAACTTTGAAATGAAATTACACAGCTCTTTTTTATCACAATTGCTTTGGGTACAAGTGTGTGTAAATGAAATGAAATCTCGCACAAAACTGTCGCTAGCGGAATCGCAAACGCTTTAAATGAAAACTATCTGCGAAATCCATGATCTCCATAGCTGCTGCGCTGGGCTAGCCCCTTGACACGCGGAATGGAGTATTGAATAACTAGCTAAACGTAACATTTGAGCCTCTGCCACCCCGTATGCGAAAAGGCGTGACGGCGTGCTAGTTGACTAGTATGTGGGGAGATCATAAAAATGGCCCGCGATTTTGAACCTTGTTGCTTTGTAATAAACTTCAAAATCTAGGAAAAATTATCCAATCATCTGTTGATGAAAATGGCCTGCGATTTTGAACCTTGTTGCTTTGTAATGTAATGGTACACGAGGTTCGGTACATTTGATACTTCATTCTGCGTGGTAGAGAGCTAGCCCAACGCCGCGCTGTTTTGAATACGAGAATCGGTTCAGATAACGTTTGGGGGTTTTGTGTAGCTTACTGGCAAAGTTAGCAAAAAACAGAGCCGATGCGTGGGTTGATTCGTGGAAGTTTTCAGGCCAAGTTTTTTTTGTCGCATTCCTGCGAGATGTGTAGAGATCAGAGCCGATTTGGCTGCGCGTTGAATAAAATTATGAGTAACTAAATAATGAAAGGTTATTATGGAACGGAGAAAGCTATTATGTTGATTGCAAATACACAATTGCGATTGTGGTATGAAATGGAGGGTCTGACATCTCTAGTCTGAATATCATACTAGTGGTCTTAGCTTCGCGCCCTAGCGGTCGGGTAATGCTTAATTAATCGCAACAAGCTTTTATTGGTCAGCGATCAACAGATTCTGTGTATCGGCAGTACCAAATGATTTGAGTGATCACCTACGGTTGATCATAGTGAATATGCGTACACACAATTTGTAGAACGGCGGATCTGCATGGCATGGTTGAAATTAGACCCTGTGAAGTTAGAGATAAGAAGCTTCGCTTGGGCAGAGCGTGTTTTGCAAAGGACGCCATTTTTTTTTCAGACATGTGAAGTCTATAAATACGAGAGCAAGAGAGGGGAGGGCATTCAGTCTCAGCGTCTAGCTACTGTGACAGTCGTCTTTCATGAGTTCCAAACAGTTTTGTCTGCCGTGTTACGCGTCAGAACTATACGAATTTGTGATTGCGGAGTTTCAGTGGGTTTTCGTGAGTGTCTGAAGCGCCGAGATATACCTCGGTTCCTACCTTTATATCAACCTACCCCTAATTCCAAAACTATCCTTGGGTCGTTAGGAAAGAACTTTTAAGTCAATTTATCTGAGTCTGAGTCTGGGCTTGGAGCGACCCTAAATTCCTTTTTCCTTCACCATAGGGTTCCTGGATTGGCTCTTAGGATATTCGCGGGCTAATCCTCTCCTCATTCCTTCGAGTAGCGAGTTTTGTAATTCCCACGCACACAGTCGTTAAACATTCAAGCACATTCAAATCAAACTCAACCATTTTCGAGTGGTGTCGATAATGGACGTGGTATAACACTAGGGTTTTAGACTAGGCTAGACAGGAGTTTAGTTGCGGCTAAACCTAGGTTGGCAGGGCATAGGGAGACTGTTTGATCGATGAGGTTCCGCGGATGGAAATAACAAATTCAGAACAAAGTTAAACCGGTGTCAACACAGATAACATATCCTGTTGATATTTTGACATTTGAGTGTTGTCGGGGACGCGCGAAGAGATCAATTTACAGTCTAAAGTTCATTGTTTAGGTCCGGGTAGGTGTTTTGCATTGCCTTGGGTCAGATTGGATTCAAGTTGCATTTTTAAATTAAATGTAAATTTCGCTGGAGTTCTAATGTGTAAGCTGAGTCGGTATATATGATTTGGCTCAGCCCAGGACGTGCTGCGGCTAGTGGAATTCATAGTTCGGTATTTATCGAACTATGCACTTCGCTATGGTGTGGGTTAGAACTCCTAAAACAATAATGCTTGCGTTTCGATAACATCCAGCTCAAATTGCGCAGAGTTGAAGGTTTCAAAACGTTACGGACCTTTTGAGGTAACCGCTAGTTCAGAACCCATTTCGGAACTCAAATCGCAATTGTGTAAACCGGTCTTTTCGGATCGTTATTGCCGTGAATCAAATATATAATTGGAACCACCACAAGCCGCTACTAGCGAGCACATGAAATATCATTGAGTACTCACGTCGTAAAACTACGACGGATATCTATACGATATCACAAACAAATATTATAAACTGTGGTCGATCACTAAAACTAAAACAAAAGATGTTCCAATGCGCTCATATATACAAAAACCAGATGGTGCCATCACATAAAATATAACAACGATCGTTCTGGCGCAATACACCGCTGACTGATGTGAATTACCGGCTCGCGGACATATATGCTTTCTCTGTCTAATTTGAAACTGTAACTTCCCGAACCAAACTTCGTTCGACTATTGTACGCCTAACGGATTTCTCGACGAACGAGAAATTCAGACTTATCATTCTTACTTACAAATCTTACAGCTGAATCGGGTCCTCTCATTTTGGGATAGATAGAATAGACGATCATAGCTACTGATAGCGGCGGCTACGACCTTAGCCTGGTGCCGGTACAGATTTTTGGTGCCGTGACGGAAGGATATCCTAGATAGTCTGATACCTAGATATTCCTAGATATTCTATAAGAATCAAGGTCTAACGCGTTACTTTTAAAAATAACACAACGTAGAAACGATTTTAAACAGTTCAGTTTGTAAATAAGAAATAAGCAAAAAAGGGGCATTGTTTTCAGACGAGCTACGACGGTTTAGTGTTCAGGATGGCCGGCCGGCGTAGAAAAAACGATAGTCGGGTAGCACAAAATTCACTTTCACACACAAGTGAAATGGCGTCAGGGCAGGTGACGCAATTATTATCTGAAATAGTGAAGAGATTAGACAGTTTGGAACGGGGTTCCAGCACGAGCAATGCTAGTAGGACTTCGGACAGACATACTGATAGACAGGAACTAGAGACGTTTGAACAATCGGTAGAAAAACGTCAATCATGCATTGTGAAAATGACACAGAAGTTGCCGACATTCGATGGGCGGAGTTCGGAAAATCCGATGATTTTCTTAAGAGATTTAAAGGCTTATATTAAAGTCTCGGGAGATAGTTCTAGGGCTTTGATATGGGCAACGGATAGTTTGGTAGGAATTGCGAAAGTTCGAATGAGCATATACAGAGACTCATGGCGAACCTATTCGGATTTTGAAAAAGATTTCAGAGAGGTATTCTGGGGTGATAATGAACAGGAATTAATTAAGCAAAGATTCCTAACTGCGAAGTTTGATTCTAAGAAAGGTCAAAGTATGGAAGAATTCTTTGCCTCTCAATTGAATAGCATATATGAGCTTACGATACCGTTTACTGATACGGAGAAAATCAACACGATTTTCAGACAGTTGCCGCGTGATATTCAGGTAGCGTTTTTTGCTAGAAAGGAGTCAATGACTATACGTGATGCGGTCGAATTCCTTCGGCATTTAGAACGGAATGTCGATGGGGGATTAAGTGCGATACATGGTTCTGAGACAATGGATACGAATAATGTAAGGCGGAATAGCTACATGCGTGGGCAATATCGAGCTATGCGGGTAAATACGATACGTTATGACGCGATGAGTCGTAGGAATAATTATAACGCGGTAACGAAGGCGCGAAACGAATTTGGGACGCGCGGTCGCGGTTATTTTCGCGGTAGAAGCAGACAGCCTCAGCCTAGCTTCAAGGCAATAGGGTTTCAGAGGGGTTCAGGAGATACAGAGGCAGGGCAAAGTTCAAGTGACAGGAATAATGCGATAAGTCAGAATTCAAAAAACTAGTGGACTCGCGCGGGTCGTTCGCGCTCAGATATTTATTACGGTTCGGGTGGACAGCCGATCGAATTGGGAAAAAGCATAGACTGTATGATTTGTGTAATTTGGATTCGAACGTGGGTGTGAATGAATTTATTCAATTATTAGCGCATAAAGCGCACGGATATGCCGTGTGTTTAGAGGAAAAATCTAGACCGAATTATAGAGATCGAAATGACAGACGTTTACATACGATATTCAGAGACGACGATTCGACTGAGTGTGGGCGCGAGTTATGTAGTACTTTGACATTACCTGAGATAGATGTGCGTTTTGGGAATATTGTTGTAAGGAGTTTGATTGATTCGGGGAGCGAAATCAGTGTAATAAGTCGGAGAGTGTACGTTGAAGTATGCAGGCAATTGGGAAAACCGACGGAAATACCGATTCCAAGTTTGAGAATCACAGGTGCATTTGGGGTCAGTAAGGAAAAGGTTGATAAAGTAGTAACGTTACCATTAACAATAGGTGTATGCGTTATCGATACTCCAATGCTAGTATTAACAAGGGTGCCTAAAGATTTAATTTTAGGGTTTGATTTTATACAACAGACGCGAGCCAGTTTAATGTGTGAGGGTAATAAGAGGCTAATTATACGAAGCGCCGGGCGGATGTGTGAAATACCATTAGGTACTGGCCCTAATCAGGATTTTTGCTGTTGTACCATGGAAGTACAGAACCAAGATACCAGTAGAAATATGATAGAGGAATATGTGAATAATTCATCAATACCTGTTGAACACAAAACAAGGTTATTGCCGGTGTTAAATAAACATGCAGAGTTGTTTAGCGATAAGTTATTGATATCAAAGATGCGTATTTTCTATACCATTATCAGACGAATCTAAACGATACACGGGTTTTGTATATCAAGGCAGAAGTTATGTTTACAACGTTTTACCTCAGGGGTTGAAAACCAGTGTGGGTTCATTTTCGAGGGCGATGGATTTAATTCTAGGGCCAGAGGTTAGGTCATATTGTTTAAATTTTGTTGACGATTTGGCAATTTTAACTGAGGGTGACTTCGAACAGCATTTGTCTCAAGTGGACACGGTTCTGAGTAAATTGAAAGACGCGGGCTTCACATGCAAACTAAAAAAATGCGAGTTCGCACAAAAAAAGGTCAAGTTATTGGGGCATATTTTGTCTACACAAGGTTTGCAGATGGACCCGGACAAAATTGAAACACTTAAATTATATCCGTCACCCAGAACTGTCAGGCAATTGAGGGCGTTTTGGGGTTCATAAATTACTTTCGGAGATTTATAAAAAAAAATTTGGAACGTTAGCACAGCCCTTGTACAATTTATTACGGTCTGGAGTCAAGTTCGTCTGGAGTGCGCAGATGCAAAGTGCTTTTGACGAGATAAAAAAACAATTCTCAGAAAGTATAATATTGAGTCAGCCATTGGCGGGAAAAACATATTATGTTCAATGTGACGCCAGCGCTATAGGAATTGGGGGCTATGTTTATCAATTAGATGAATCGGGCCAGGAACTAATTATAGGGTTCTGTTCGCAGGCATTTAAGGGTGCTCAGACGAGATGGGCTATCAGTGAACAGGAAATGTATGCAGTTATATACACTTTAAAGCGATTTGAGATATATTTGCGGGGAGAAAAGGTTATTATTAGAACTGATCATAAAAGTTTGACGTTCATTAAGTCGTGGACCTTATTAGGGGCACGCGTAACGAGGTGGATTATGTTTTAGAGCAATTCGATTACGACATAGAATTTGTGCGAGGGACTGATAATCAAATTGCCGACACGCTAAGCAGGCAAATAGCGGGACCTGGAGGTATGAATGACAGTATAAATGTTCAGCCGGGAATATTCTGGTTTCAGGCATCGAATACCGCAAGTGTTATTTCGAGTTTACGGGACATTGCGAGATTACAAAGCGAAGATGAGCGGTTAAATCGAATTAGCGGTTGTATCAGACGAAGAGTGGTAGATACGGGAACGAGAGGTTTTGAAAATTACAAGCTAGTAGGTGATACGTTATATTTTCACGTGCCGAAGCGGAACGTACAGTTGCTAGTAATTCCGAAATCACTACAGGAGGAACTAATTTTGCACATACATGAAGAAATAAGATAAGACAGGAGAGAACTCAATCGAGTTGTGTAAATATTATATACATAATTGACAGATTCATCGGTCTGTGTACATGATTTGAGATGTCCGTACATATAGAGTAGATATGTACAAAGCATGGGTAGCATAGTGGTAATGAGATCCTTGCGCCATGTTAACTGAGATAAACAGTGTCTCAAGGTCTGGGAGGGGGCTGTAATGGTACACGAGGTTCGGTACATTTGATACTTCATTCTGCGTGGTAGAGAGCTAGCCCAACGCCGCGCTGTTTTGAATACGAGAATCGGTTCAGATAACGTTTGGGGGTTTTGTGTAGCTTACTGGCAAAGTTAGCAAAAAACAGAGCCGATGCGTGGGTTGATTCGTGGAAGTTTTCAGGCCAAGTTTTTTTTGTCGCATTCCTGCGAGATGTGTAGAGATCAGAGCCGATTTGGCTGCGCGTTGAATAAAATTATGAGTAACTAAATAATGAAAGGTTATTATGGAACGGAGAAAGCTATTATGTTGATTGCAAATACACAATTGCGATTGAGGTATGAAATGGAGGGTCTGACATCTCTAGTCTGAATATCATACTAGTGGTCTTAGCTTCGCGCCCTAGCGGTCGGGTAATGCTTAATTAATCGCAACAAGCTTTTATTGGTCAGCGATCAACAGATTCTGTGTATCGGCAGTACCAAATGATTTGAGTGATCACCTACGGTTGATCATAGTGAATATGCGTACACACAATTTGTAGAACGGCGGATCTGCATGGCATGGTTGAAATTAGACCCTGTGAAGTTAGAGATAAGAAGCTTCGCTTGGGCAGAGCGTGTTTTGCAAAGGACGCCATTTTTTTTTCAGACATGTGAGGTCTATAAATACGAGAGCAAGAGAGGGGAGGGCATTCAGTCTCAGCGTCTAGCTACTGTGACAGTCGTCTTTCATGAGTTCTAAACAGTTTTGTCTGCCGTGTTACGCGTCAGAACTATACGAATTTGTGATTGCGGAGTTTCAGTGGGTTTTCGTGAGTGTCTGAAGCGCCGAGATATACCTCGGTTCCTACCTTTATATCAACCTACCCCTAATTCCAAAACTATCCTTGGGTCGTTAGGAAAGAACTTTTAAGTCAATTTATCTGAGTCTGAGTCTGGGCTTGGAGCGACCCTAAATTCCTTTTTCCTTCACCATAGGGTTCCTGGATTGGCTCTTAGGATATTCGCGGGCTAATCCTCTCCTCATTCCTTCGAGTAGCGAGTTTTGTAATTCCCACGCACACAGTCGTTAAACATTCAAGCACATTCAAATCAAACTCAACCATTTTCGAGTGGTGTCGATAATGGACGTGGTATAACACTAGGGTTTTAGACTAGGCTAGACAGGAGTTTAGTTGCGGCTAAACCTAGGTTGGCAGGGCATAGGGAGACTGTTTGATCGATGAGGTTCCGCGGATGGAAATAACAAATTCAGAACAAAGTTAAACCGGTGTCAACACAGATAACATATCCTGTTGATATTTTGACATTTGAGTGTTGTCGGGGACGCGCGAAGAGATCAATTTACAGTCTAAAGTTCATTGTTTAGGTCCGGGTAGGTGTTTTGCATTGCCTTGGGTCAGATTGGATTCAAGTTGCATTTTTAAATTAAATGTAAATTTCGCTGGAGTTCTAATGTGTAAGCTGAGTCGGTATATATGATTTGGCTCAGCCCAGGACGTGCTGCGGCTAGTGGAATTCATAGTTCGGTATTTATCGAACTATGCACTTCGCTATGGTGTGGGTTAGAACTCCTAAAACAATAATGCTTGCGTTTCGATAACATCCAGCTCAAATTGCGCAGAGTTGAAGGTTTCAAAACGTTACGGACCTTTTGAGGTAACCGCTAGTTCAGAACCCATTTCGGAACTCAAATCGCAATTGTGTAAACCGGTCTTTTCGGATCGTTATTGCCGTGAATCAAATATACAATTGGAACCACCACAAGCCGCTACTAGCGAGCACATGAAATATCATTGAGTACTCACGTCGTAAAACTACGACGGATATCTATACGATATCACAAACAAATATTATAAACTGTGGTCGATCACTAAAACTAAAACAAAAGATGTTCCAATGCGCTCATATATACAAAAACCAGATGGTGCCATCACATAAAATATAACAACGATCGTTCTGGCGCAATACACCGCTGACTGATGTGAATTACCGGCTCGCGGACATATATGCTTTCTCTGTCTAATTTGAAACTGTAACTTCCCGAACCAAACTTCGTTCGACTATTGTACGCCTAACGGATTTCTCGACGAACGAGAAATTCAGACTTATCATTCTTACTTACAAATCTTACAGCTGAATCGGGTCCTCTCATTTTGGGATAGATAGAATAGACGATCATAGCTACTGATAGCGGCGGCTACGACCTTAGCCTGGTGCCGGTACAGTAATAAAGTTCAAAACCTATGAAAAATGATCAATCATCTGTTGATGGCCCCCAGCTGAGGTTATGTTATTTTTTTGTTAACAAATTTGCAGCTGTACAGCCTAGTGGGGCGCTGTGCTGACATCGTCATGGTGAATGGCGCGTGGACGGAGGAACACATCAACGAGTTGTGGGACGCGCCGCTAAGCACGCACCGCGTCTACCCTCCATGCGAGGTTGGTGGTTCTGAAGTCAGAGGTGCAATTAAACAAAGAAAATAGGTAATCGGATCTCAAGTTATCAGATCAAGGCGATACGTTAAAGGTGACAGCGTTAATAACTTCACAATGCGCTCGACTCAGACTTAAATAACGTAGCGCCAAACCACATAAAAATGTTTTAAAATAAACTACTATTTTGTCAAAAATATTTTCAAGGAGAGTACGAAAACATAATATCCACATTTGAATGCAACTCCGCAATGAAATTAGTTAGGATTTCAGGAAAAAATAAACTATGGGTTGGCAACTGTCAAAGTGGCGCTAGTATCGGCTGGTTCCCCTAACGTCAAAGTCACGCTTCTATATTACCAGTACAGTGGGTGGGCATTAGTAAAAAACCCCTGCCAAAAAAACAAAATTAAGTTGTATAGTACATGATATTACATGATATTATATCATATACCTACTCGAAAAATTACTTTTGTTGTGTAGTAAATAGATTCCGAGAAACAATTATCACAGAAAAAATTCCAGAAATTAGTCGATCGTTGAAAGTGGCAACTGGATAAAGGTACCAAATGCACGTGGCGCCACCTATGATTAGCTTTCACCGGCCAACCCCATTTAGAGGTATTTTCGCAATTGAATTATATCGAGAAAATTGCATCCAAACGCGTTTTCCTTCAGTGACAATCTTAATCAAATACTCAATAACACGGTACCCCAAAGTGTCACGTTACCGAGATATTTGGAGAAAAAGATCGACATAATAGTACGACAATCATTCAAAATATATTTATTACGTGTCTATAGGCGTCAGATTGTATTTTATTTTATCAATTTAACAAAAATCCACAGCCGTTCAAATACAATAAACTTATAAGTAAACTTAGAATTGAGCCAATTAAGGATTTTACTATGTAGAACTTAAGATATAAAAGACATTAATTTTTGAAATACAGTAGGTACAGTAGGTAATACACAACAAGTTAGTGAAAGTGTGGGTGTAAGTGTTTGTGTGTGTGCATGTGTGTTTCGGGGGGGATCCAGTAGAGAAATACAAGCATGAACGTTTATTAATTGGGAGTTCTGATAGTTAGGCATTCGCATACGGCTGGCGCAAAGGTGAGTAATTTACCTACGTTATCGGAATGAAGTAGGGGGGGGAGGGCTTACATGGGGCTGTTTCTAATGATAAATCAGAATCAGAATGAGACAGATTCAGTTTCATCCAGCAACTCAAGTGTAACTAATCGTTTAAATGCACCTTTTGAGTTGCTAAATGGGTCAAGGTCCGGGAAACGTTTGTTATAAGATCTAGGAATCCTATGACATATACTGTTAGAGACATAATTAGTGCGATTGGAGGGTACAAAAAACATCCTAATAATCGTTCCCAGGTCTATTATTATTATTACTGTGTATTGGAAGAGAGTAGGTACATTAAATAAATAAGTAGGTACAATAAAAATAGGAGCACGAGAATACTACTATTATATAATTAATTATTTATCTACTAAATCGCATCGCATCGTAATGAAACGCTGTATTATGTCAGGAAATGCCACAGTTGCCAAATGCTCCTCATATCACAGTACATACCAGGTTTCTCGCGTTTACCTTTTAGTTCGACGAACTGGACTATGGCAGGCTGCAATCACAGACTTACAAAAAGTACGGCGAGAGCGGGATAGAGCTGTTGACTATTCGTTCGTATTATTTTACGAACAATCCGAGCACCAAACCTAAAATTTTTGTCATCGTTCTATTATTATAGGTATAGCGATCTTTAGTTCCACATATCTTTGTAACATAATAATTATAGACAAGTACATACTTGATACTTATTGTTCATGTTATAATGCAGCGGGATGAAAGACAAGCTAACACGCGTGCGCGAGATTCTTTGACATAATATAGCGTTACATTGCGATGCGAGTAACTGCTAGATCGCGTCGCATCATGCGACGCGATCTAGTAGTTAAATAATTATTTAAAGTAGTAGTTTTCTCGCGCTTCTAGTAGTATGTAATGTACCTACTCTCTTCCAATAAACAGTAATAATAATAATCAACCTGGGAAAGATTATTTGTCGTTTGATAATTAATGTCGTTGCACTCATATGTCGATCTTTACCTTCGAATAACTCGGTAATGTGACACTTTGGGGTACAATGTTTATATGTTACTTGACATTTTTTGTTCGACTATGTGTCCTCTACCCATACATACTCATATAGCGCGCCGCGATTTCGAAAAATGAAATGAGAAATTATGCGGTCCGCAAAACAGTGAATAGTTAACCAGAACAACAAAAACATTTCTGTTTGAACAGGCGAGAACAAACATTGTTGGCTTGTTTTGGTTATGATTCTGTCAAATGTCAACAGATGGCGCATCATGTCGGTAAAGCGTGCGTCATAACGACGCGTCGGTAAAATCGTGATTGACGTGTGCTTTCAATTGTGGAAGATGGCGGACTCCGCCAGGCGGAGTTCCAAACCTTATTTCATCTGCAAATATTTTTTCTGTACCCAATTTTATTTCCTCGCAGTAGTCGTGAAAAGCACTACGTAATGTCTCGGCCAAAACTACAATAGATGGACATGTCTCTCAAAGTTATTCGTCTATCTTTTGCCCACTTTCTAGCCTCTACAACAATGTACAATTTCATCCCAAATTCACCAACATCCGAAATTAAAAAGACAAGTCGTCATTATGCTTATTTTTTAGGTGGGCGAACTGAAGCAGCTCTGCTCGCTGGTAAAAGACACGGATCCGATCAGAATCCTCTCCGTTGCACAGTTCCGACCGGAGAAGGATCATCCGCTGATGTTGCAAGCGATGTACGAACTCAGGAGTCTTCTGCACAAGAACGAGCTGCTGTGGAATAAAGTATGTGGCAATAAGGATGGACCTATTTCGATTAAGGTTTTTTGTTTGAAACGCGCTTCGCTTCGCTATAGCCGAATGTCACGGTCCAAACGTCAACCGCGTTAAAAGAGATGAGACAGGATGTAATATAGGCAATACTAACTTACGCAAGAATTATAGAAAATAAACGATCGCGACAAAAGTGACATTTTAGCGGACTATTGCGTGTTTTATTAGACAAACCAAATATTTCACTAAAAACAACACGCAGTAGTCTGCAAATGTTGCCATAATTTATTTATTTTCGGACGTTATTATGGTGATAGAAAACATCATGAGGAGGATATTTCACCATAGCTGCGGCGAAGGGCTAGCCCCGGTCACGCAAAAAATGGAATATTGAATAGGATTTGAAATCTCTCTCAATGCCTCTGCCATTACCTCTAGGAAAAGGAGTGACGCTATGTTATGTTTTAATAATTACTATTCTTTTTAGATAAAGTTGGTTCTAGTAGGCTCCTGTCGCAACGCGGAAGACGAGCTGCGCGTGCGCAACCTGAGAGACCTCGCGTCCCACCTCTCCCTCGAGCACAACGTCAGCTTCGTAGTGAACGCGTCGTACAGCCAACTGCTAACGTTGTACCAGACGAGCACAGCGGCGCTGCATGCCATGTGGAACGAACACTTCGGCATTAGTGAGTAGAAGAGATTCGCCTGGCCGTTTTGTGTAGCAATCGGTAAATGCGTTTAAATATGAATTAGGGTTGTAACTGAGGCGTTCTTGGCGAAGGCGGAGGCGAAGAGCTTTGCGGAGGTGGAAAAAGATGAATTCTTGTTTTATTAAAGGAATAGGAAGGTACGTAAATAGTAAACTTCCGTTATATTTTTTGCGGGTATCAAAATTAAGAAGAGACAAATTATATATTACGAACAACAGTTTTCGGCTTTGTCACCTTCCAATCGGTTTCGTAGGGGTTCATAAATTAAACCAGCTTAACAACATAACTGTTAATTTGAAACCGAACTTGACTCTTTCACTTGTGTTCGTATTCATCGCGTAAATTCTTTAAGAATAACTTATTTACATTTTTTTATATATCTAAAAATAACCGAGACTCAATTGATTCCTTTCATTGATTTTAGTTTAGGATCACCGCCACTTCTACCCGTTGATCGCACGTTCCAGCAGCACAAACAATGCTTAGTGCTTACTTATTTTCTACTTCAGCATTACGTTAGCAACACTCAGCCGAGCGTCCGTACTGCCTAGCGTGGCTTCACTCACATTGCATGCAAGGCGGCAGGATCAAAGAAGGCGGTAACGACTTGAAGAAACTTTAAATTATTATGTCTATCCTAACTTTCGAGTTGTTTCCAGGCGTGGTGGAATGCATGGCGGCCGGGCTAGTCACGATCGCGCACCGCTCGGGCGGGCCGCTGTACGATATCATCGAGACCTCGGAACCGAGTCGCACAGGTAATCCCACAGAGCATTGAATATTCGAGAGAGGGCAAGCCGAGGGCAGTGTGCATTCATTTGCTCTCAGCGAGAATTCCCGAGTGCACGCGCCGATCGCCTGAGAAAAATGACAACAATTAGCTTTATTTTCTATAATGCCGGCCTGGGCAGTTGTCCTATGTGAAAATCGCAGTGATTCGACAAATTTCCATAACAAGGGTATAACATTTCACAGGTAAATACTGAAAATACAATATTTATTCAATAAAACAACACGATTAACAAAATATTCCGAAGAAGTAATGCTATTGAGTCGCATCCAGATTCCGTCTCTCTCATACTCTACTAGCGAGAGAGACAGGAAATAAATTTAATGTCCATGACGCTGTGTGTGCTGTGTGCGTGAATGTGCGCCTCATGCGCACGTATACAGCCACGTAACTGCTTTGCCTGTGTTTACCAATATGAGAGTAGGGATAAATGTGTAAGTGGTTATTATGTGTACGTGTTCGTTGTGTTTATTATCTGTGCGTGTTCGTTGTGTTTATTTAATGATACGTTGTGTGCGTGAATTCAGCTTGCGACAATCGGTTTGCATACAAAATAGGCTGAACGCCCTTTCTCCTATGTTGAGATATCTTGGTAATATCCACTCGGCATTGCGCCGTAACAACAAACTCGCAGGAAGCGCAGGGCCTTGTACGGGCCCGCGAAAGGTCTCTTGAGAACTTGGCTGTCGGTTATTTGCAATTTTTTATGTTTTTTTTTAGTTTATTTAAGAAATTAGATTTCCGTAATATTTGTGGAAATTAGGCATGAAATTAAATCTATTGTGCATAGGTGCAATAGTTTCTTCATAAAGTGTACCACCCGCTGCGTGGGATTGTGGCGGAGTGATAGGCTCGCTTCGCTATCTTCAGGCAACAATTTCGTTATCTTCAGGGTTCCTGGCAGCGGAGCCTGAGGAGTATGCGCGTGCGATAGTAGAGGTGATAGCGCTTGCGCCGCAGGAGAGGAAGACCATTGTCGAAGCCGCCAGGTGGGTACATTCCTTCATTAGGTCCATTATGACCACTTCCCATTTCATCAGCATTACATTTTTTGCCGTTTCGACATATTCCCATTGTGACAAGGCTCATAATGACAAGTTTCCATTATGACCACTTCTCAATTTCCACAACCGCTTTTGGCATTTAAGTCAAAAGAAAACACCAACTTTACCCATCCTTCTTTCCAAAGATGCGAGGCCTGCACGAGTTACGAGGTGAAAAGTAAGCAAAAAGCTGACAATATTGGAAGTGATCAAAATGACATGTGGTCTAAATGGGAAGTGGTCAAAATAGAAAGTGGTTAAAATGGGAAGTGGTCAAAATAGAAAGTGGTTAAAATGGGAAGTGGTCAAAATAGAAAGTGGTTAAAATGGGAAGTGGTCAAAATAGAAAGTGGTTAAAATAGAAAGTGGTTAAAATAGAAATTGGTTAAAATAGAAAGTGGTTAAAATAGAAAGTGGTTAAAATAGAAAGTGGTTAAAATAGAAAGTGGTTAAAATGGGAAGTGGTCATAACAAAAAGTGGTGGTTGCGATTGATGTCAGAAAAGCAAAACTTACTTTTTACTGACCTGATTCCCGCAGTGAAATTGCAATGCGCCACATTATGGAAAGAATACTTCAAAGAAAGATCACTGACCGCAGGCGCCTGGTATAAAATTGTCCAGCCTGAACGTCGTCGGTACCCTTGGTTCGCTTCTAGTGCGAGATTGAAAAGAAGTGACCTCCTACTTGCCCTGAGGCTTCGTTCTGAACAAATTTGGATATTTAATGGGGAAAGTAGGATCCCCAAATTGCGATGAGTGTGGGACGTCTGAGGGCGTCGTCCATGGGCTGACGGAGTGTGTCCCGACTTTAGGATGCAGTTAATCAGTCACAACTATAAGTTTTTCTTAGGTGTGGGTGGATGTAACAGCATTCTGGCTTTCCCAACCTCCAGGGAAGCCAGAATGCTGTATAGATTAGCAAAAATTTACGTGAGAAATAGGTAGGTAGATATGACTGGGAATGACATGTAATTATTTTGTTTGTGAATTTTTGTCCTATAGAGCGACATTGCCACGTAATGTTAATAATGTACAAAGCTCTTTAAATAATGTTTTAAAAATAACTGCAATCAAACTACAGGTGAACAAAAAACTTGCTAGCTCATCGCTGTGTTTCATTGACGCCATTTTGTTTCGCAGGGCGTCCGTGGACCGTTTCTCGACGACGGAGTTTGAGAAGTCCTTCCTGAGAGCGATAGAGCCACTCATGAAGACTGATTAACACACATTTCACTTACTATCCGGCAAAGTTAAGTAGACAACCGCGAGAAATGCGATTTCCCTCCCCCTCTCGTTCTCTCTCCCACGACGCGTCAGTAGGACAGTGACCGGGCGCTATGACGTCATCAGAGCGAGGTGCCTACACAACTTTGGCGTTTAGTACCAGGGTACAGGCCGCGAGGCCTAGGCTGAGCTTTGCATTTGTATGAGTGATCGTTATTAACATCGGAGTTACGTCACGCGAGTGCCGCAGCGAGCCTCAGGCCGGTTATCACACCTACACTATCTATGTACACTCATACAAATGCAAAGCTCAGCTTACGCCTCATTAGCTGTATTTATATTTGTTTGTAAGTAGAAAATATATTAATTAATTAAATTAAGAAAATATATTTTAGAATCGCTCGCATGACCCGCGTTCCCACGTTATTTATGTTCCCATGCGGTATTTACCGGTTTTTAGTTTTTATGCGTGCAACGGATAAAAATCAACATTCCCAAATTTATTGGCAGCACCGACGACGAACGATTTAAAACTGCAGAAAATCGACGTATTGCGACTTGTATGTCGAATGTGACATAAGTCGCATACGATATATTATGCCACGCGAATGTGATTCAAAAATAGAGCTCTTCATTGCTTCGGGTCTCATACATGTAAGAAAGTTTGGGGAGGAGGCCGGAGATGTCCTATTTATACGCAACTGCGGCTTCTAGTACTGTTTTTTGTTTGATGGAGTCAGTAAGAAAGTCGTGAAAATGCTCTTACGTAATAAATTAACCTTGATTGACGATGTCTTGTCACATCCCATAATGTGCCCTATGGTAGTCTGTTCATTGCTAATGATGACAAAATATGCCGAATTTAGCGAGTCAAGCAATAGGGCAGTGTGGTAGTTACACAAAGTAGGTACGAAACCCCAACACCGATAATTTTAGGTTCGCTAGCTAGACGGCGAGTTTAGTGTGAACTCGCGTTCGAAATAGTCGCGCTTCGGCCCGACAGCTAGAACGCGAGTAATGTCACACCTTACATGACGTCCGCATGGTCAGTGCCAGCATGGACCAACAATACGAGAGGCCAGACAACCGTCATGCTTTGAAGCGCAATTAAATGTTGTCGCTAGACAGAGCGACTATAGCTTGTCAAATTCGAAGGGAGCACTCCCATGGTCTGCGGGCGACGCGGACGAAAGATGCGGGGGCTGCGAGGGCGGGAAAGAAGAGCTCGGGCGGCGGGGCGCGTAGTAGGAACCGCCCACGCTCTTGTTTCCCGCCCCGCATCTTTCGACCCCGTCGCCTGCAGACCATGAGAGTGCTACGTACGAATTTGAGAATTTGACAAACTATAATTCGAAACAATAAAATTAAATGGGGTTCCCGACTTTGTACTCTCTTTCTAGTAAAGGTAGTATCGTAGTGGTGCGCTGAGTTTAGGAAAGATAGCGGTATAAGCGTTCATTTCCTAAGAACAAACAACTTGTTTGAAACAAGGCTTACGTGTCTGAACAAGCATTTATATGCGATGCGACACGTCTCGTGCGCATGCATTTGTTATGTGTAGCTGTTATAAATATTGTACATGTGTGTGTGTGTGTGTGTGTGTGCGTTGTTTTGGCCGCTCCCTCGTAAACAATAGCAAAAGCGCCCTCTCTGATTTTTCGTCGATACGACGATGGATTATATAACGCCGTCAGCCTAAGCACCCAGCATCTATTGCATGGTATAGCTAGCCGGCGAGATATAGTAAACACATCTAGAATCAATACAGGATTTTGGCTTCCTAGCAGAGTACTTTTTTTTTATAGGGTGGTCTGTCCTCTCGTATTGTTCGGCCACGGTGCCAGTGAGGGGAGGGGCATCAGAGGTCCCGCCCCTTGAGACCCCCCTGTGGCAATCTCGTCCTCGAAACGAAAGCAATTCGACCGATCCCGAGAATAATGACTGCGCTGCCTTCGGTTACCTTAAAATTCGTGAATTTGGATTTTACTGTGTTAACGTGGCATTAACCTTTCAAGCCCTGGACATGTTATGAGGCTTCGCGATATTTAACCTCATGACATTTTAATAAAATTCAAAACCTATAACGGCACAGTGGCGTCACCAGGGCTTAATGGGTTAATCGATTGTCAATCAAGGAGTTGTTTTACTACTTAGCTTACTATAGTACTTAGACGCTAGTATGTTGGCTGTAGTAGACATTTCGTTCCATTAATATTTAAGTTGTAAATGTAGGCAGAGGCCTTTACGTTAAGTTAAGCAATAAAAGTGTACGAAAGTTTTTGAGATGTTTAATTAAAAAAAAAGCTTAAGCTTCATAACGAAAATAATATACATATAGGAAGATTTTACTTAAATTATGATTGGGAATGTGGTGAATAGGTTTATGTTGAGTCGTGACCGACCCGGTCCCGTGGGATGAGCCTGAGTTCGGAGCCGTGCTTCAGGAATATATTGCCTGGAACAGACAAATACATGAAATACAAAAATATATACGCGTGCAGCACCGTATTGGTGAGGTTTCGGAACACCGCAGGCTGGGTGGTGGGACGGCTGTCCATGATGTCAAATGTATGAACAACTGCGCGGCACCGCATTCGAATTTGGTGAGACATGCTTCATGCAGTTTCTGGTGCTACCGACCCGCCGGTGGTGTGTCGAAGCTTTCAACTAAAATCCGTTTTTCATTAGCTGCCGAAAAAAATGCGGAAGTGATATCAATGGTATCCCTGCCGCATTTTTTTTTCGGCAGCTATAATTAATGAACTCAGTAGTTTATTTTTAACCGTAAATGAAAGACTCGTATCACTAAAAACCATATATGAATATATACCTAAGATAATGATGTTTTATAGCTTATGCATGAAAATCATTGATAAAAACAACGACGTAGTACACATATTTTTTTCTCGAAGCTTAAATGGTATCAATTGGTTTTTACGTATTGACAACATTGTGCTGTAAGGCCTTTCCACACTTTCCACACGAATGTGGCTCCCCCCGGCTGGGGATAAATAAAATAAAAAAACAGGTCTTGGATGTTTATATGTGCGTGATCTCCCTGTTTCTGCTTCCCATGACCCCCCTCGGGAAGGCACTTATCCTGGTGTGGGGCCAGAAGCAATGTATGTGTCGGTATAAAAATGTTTAATGTTTTTATGTTTTACATTGGCATTGTGATTTGAATTTGAAACGAATATGCCAAGGGATGTGGATGTTTACATTACAATCGCTTTAACCTTTTGACAGCCCCAGTCGGTACTGGCGCCACGTCATCGGCTATAGCCGGTATGGTTGGCGTGTGAGTGACACATTTATTTTTTTTTGCATTTAATGTATGGCTGTCAAAAGGGTTGCAGGATTTAATTAGGGTAATGGTGACGATGGCGTGGTGCTTGTTACCCACCGGCGGTCTGCTGTGGGTTGATGCCGACGCCGTCGTCCGTGATGACTGCGCTCGTGGCCGGGTCCACGCGGAACTCCTCGGCGGCGAACTTGAGGACCGCCGTGAACGGCGTGGCTTCGGGGACGCTCAGTCTGCAGACAACACTTATAATGATTACAAACAAACAGACAGCGTCACGCCTATTCCGATACGGGGTGGCAGAGGCACAATACGGTATTTGACTGCTGGTCAAATACTTTTTAGGAACTGTCAGAACGGTAATTTTGTTCAACAAGTTCTATGGAATACATACTCTATATAGCATGTGAAGTCAAATCCATTTATTTTTTTATAAACGCAATTTAACTGAAAATTTGGTTTATTAAATACAACTGCTAAAAATATACAACACACATATAATATGCTCAGCTTGAGATACGTTTCTAGATCTATTGGACTACCTTGTCAAATACCGCATTGAGCCCACTCGTAGCCAGTTATTCAATACCGTGAAACATGCCAACATTGCCCGCTTCTTTCGGTTTTTCTTACTTTTTGTAAAAAAATACTATAGGGACGTATGTTTTTTCTTTCATAATCTACAAGTTTATGATAATGCGCATGTGTAAGTGTTGTTAGATATTTTTTTATCCGAGATCTAATCCAAAATATTATTGATTTTGATGGCGGGTAAAGTTAACTGGACTTATCGCCAACATTGCCTTCACCAACTTTTGGCCACTATATATAACAATATGCCTTTTAAAAATATGAAATATTTGTCAGTATTAGACTTTGGGCAATGAAGGCGTTTATTTTAGAAAGCTAAGTGATACCATCAAAAGTTACCTACTGGATGGCTGATGAAAATGACTAGGCAAAGTTACACTGACATCTATCGATTCTCCATACAAACAACATTTTGCCTTTCAAAAATGTTAGGGTTGTCACAAATCTGAGATTTTTTATTATTTTTATTTTTACTTCAGATATACTAAGCTTTGCAAGACAACTGATAAAGACACATAGTTTCCTTTTGATTTAAGAACTGGAGACAAGCAAAACAGTTTTACTGAGAATATATCGCCACGTTACTTGTACAGTCAAGTTCACTAATATCAGAGAATACCAGCGTTCATAAATATGTATCTGAACGCAGTACTTGTAGTACTTAATAAGTCAGGGATCACGTAAAGCTGTTTTTGTTGATAATTAATGAACTCCACCGTACTTATTTATATGTAAAAGAAAATAAAACACTGAAATAAATGGACATGTATTATCTAAATTAATAGGTATTATTTTGTTGTACATACCCTACCTACATTATGTTAAAACTTGCAGGCGAATATAATAGGAACCAAATTAGGTAGGTTATGATATCACTAATTACTAATTAAAAATTAAGTTTCTTAACGAAGTTAAGAGGGCGTATTTATTATAAGGAGTACAATTTTTTTTGTGAGATCACTGTATTACTAATGTATTAAATAGTCTTGTATAAATCAAGTTTTCTAAGGAGATATGCTATTATGACGAATATTATTTATCATCCTAATAGGTCGACATACACGATTTTAAAATCTTCATATAAATCTAGTAGGTATCAAAAATGAGATCACTAAATAATTAGGTACGTGATTACTACTGATTGAGTCTTATAAAAATCAAGTTTCTTAGGGAGGTAAGCTCTTTGTGTAGTTTCATCAGTAAACAAAGAATAAAAATATTTATTAATTATAGATAAATTAAACCAACTTTATCAGAACGATAACATAAGTTTAATTATTTCTGTCTGACATAATAGAAATTCAAACATTATTTTTATATCTTTAGGCGGATGTTATAGGTGGTTAAATTTAAATGAGATTACTGTATTACGTAGATACTCGTAACGTAACGTAGACTGTATAGTCTTATTCTATAAATCAGGTTTCTAAGCCCCGCCCCGCACATGCAAGCACTCGCATTGCAATTCACGAGCCCCGTGCGAGTGGCAGTATTTGAAACCTATGGCACAGTATTTCACTCCACGTTTTCTCTCATGTGTAGACACAGGCACGTACACGCACGGACGCGGATCGTGAATTGCAATGCGAGTGTTTGCATGTGCAGCGGGGCTTTACAAGATATACAATAATTAAATTAATATTTTTGCTTTAATAATAATAACACACTAGGTTTTATATTCCCATCTTAGTCTTACTAATTACCCCAGTTTAATTATAATCACATAAATTTCACTTAAAAGGGTACCTATATAGGTACCATAAACTTATAAATACTACTCAAAATATTGCGGTAACGTCCTTGCAACACGGTTTTATATTCTCACTTACTACCCCAGTCTTATAAAAATCACATAAATCTTACTTAATAAAGAAGGTAATCTAAATATGCATAAATAGTATTCAACGGTCTTTGTTAAAATTAAATTTTGGAATATTGCACTTTTATTATAGTAAATGTTTGGCATTAGTTACTTATTGAATATTGAAGTTACTGAAATCGACATCAAAAACGATTCGACCGCGTCGAGTTATCTTTGGCTTCGGTAGTATTGTTACAACATCTTCTAAGTGTTGCATACTGCAAATGTCGTCTACTATTGGGTACGTGAAAGTGGTTCCTTTTTCAGATTTAGACTCCTTTACCTTCCGGACAAACTTTACGGTAGGAATCTGCTTGTTTATCACGTTACCAACGAAATGTTTTACAGTTCTTTTCGTAGCAAATTTAGCAATTATCCAGTCATCATTTTCAATCATTTGATCTTTTTTTATGAAATATTCAATTTCGTGCAGTCCAAATGGAATTTGTAATGAATCATGCTCAAAATTTTCTTTTTCTTCATGTTCCCGTAAGCATTCAGCTATATAGTCATTCATTGTTTCATAATCTGACTCATCTGTGTCCACTGTGATAGGTTTATCAACTGCAAACGTCGAGTTAGAGTCTGTATCAGACATTGTGGTCCTTTTATTTACTGGACGACGCCTTTTAGCTGACGTTTTTTCTTTATAGGTAGAATCCATTGTATTTTTATCTTTTCTAGTCTTTTTCTTTCCTTTATAATCTATCTTTGCCTTTTGCAATCGTTTTTTTTTCTTCACTTGAAGACATTCTGGTAGATCACTTTTAGACGTACAAGCAAACACCATATTTTCGCTGTTGGATGTCCCTGCTTTGATGGTAATATCGGAGAGTATCTTTATTTTTTTCTCTTTGGCAGTAGCACTTGTCATTGGATTTGTTGTGGAAGTCTTTGACTGCCAAATACCTGTGTCTGCAATAATCGTTGAAATTGCTGTTTCATTTGCTGCTAGGCCTTCTGATGTCGCTGCTTTAATTATAACATCGGAGATTATGTTTATTTTCTTCTCTTCGACGGGACATCCAATCACCAATATTTTACACGTCGACGATGTATTTTTGCCATATTCTGATAGGCCCAAACAGGAGTTAATAACAGTTTTGCAACAATTGCTGAGACTTTCCGGATCGGTTATTTCTTGATACTTGGAGATGGCAAGTGACCCTTCCAAATTCACAAAGCTCTCTTGATCCTCGATATCCATAGCAGGAATAAGATCAGCATTTGCTAAGAATCCAAGTTCATCATCTAAAACTAAGGGTTCCACTCTCGTTGTTGTTGCCACTCTAGAAGATTTTTTTGTTGTCTTGTTTTTGAAGATATCCACATTTAAATCGGAAATAGTTACCGATTTTCCTGGCACGCAGTTTATCTTTTTATTTCTTTTAACAGCCATTGGATTTGGCGATCTGGTTTCCTTTAAGTAGTCTAGTAATGATTGATCAATTCCATACGACATTACTTCTTCTTGCATTTCCGGGATCTTCTTAAGAACTTCTCGCGGATTTAGCGGAAATACTCCTGATGCTCTAAATCCACTTTTTATATTCATTTCATCCCGCATCTGCATTGCTTCAACTAATTCACAAAGTAATTTCGGGAAATGGTTTTTGTTCAAGGTAGTTTGTTTTGGATTTTGAAGCTTATATCTGTATAATATTTGGCGCCATTCTTTCTTCAGTGGCGCAAAATACGCGACATCCAACGGCTGTGTGAGGTGTGTCGACCTTGGAGGAATGAACACAAATCTTATGTCATTTTGTTCACACAACTCAACAACTTTAATATTTATGTGACTAGTTAAGTTGTCGCATATGACAACTTTGGGTCCTTCAATTTTTTCTGCCCAAGGGATAATAATCGATTCGAAATAGTCCTCAAAAGATGCGCTATCGAACCACCCTGATTTGGAGCGGTTGTATCTGGTTTGTGGTGGTCCTCCAGTGACCCATTCTGAGAATATATCCTTGGATTTATAAACCACATATAAGGGAAGAGTTTCTCCGCTCGCGGTGGCTGTAAACATCAGCGATATATTTCCTTTAGTGGAATTAACCACTCTTTCGGGATACTTAACTCCCCTCCGGAAGATGCCCTTTGCAGAACCTGGATCGTCAGATAGGTTTGTTTCGTCAAAGTTGAGTATATTTTTTGCTGGTATGTTTTTTAATGTCACGCCCAAATTTTCAAAATATTCAGCTATTTCTTTAGGTCCTTTTTCAGCTCGTGCTTTTGAAATGTTTTGAGTGGTTCTAACAGATAATTCTTCAGCGTTCCTTGCCATAAAGCCTTCGACCCATGCGTCACCCGGGATTCCTTTCTTGAAAATATTGTCTCGTGAGTTCTTTTTTAGATATTCATGAACCACAATCTTCAGATCCAGTTTAGTAAGCGGACAGCCAAAATCGCCAGAAGCCTGTAAGACTTTTACTATTTTTTTCTCCTCTGCAGCAGTCAAAGCAGTAGGATGTCCAACTGACTTTGAATGTCTATTTTTAGTTTTATTTTCTATTGTGCGTCTTGGGATCCCAATTTGTCGCTCAGCATCTCGTGACGATATTTTCCCTGACTGTACTAAGTCGCAGGCAAGTTGTAACATTTCTTTTGTATAGTTTTTATAGGTCCTGGATCCTAGTTGTCGTCTTGCTTTTCTTTGACGAATTCTAGATTTATGTTTTATTGTCTGAAACAAACAATCAAACTTATATACTGGGGAGCTATACCGCAAACAAGGGTAGCTTGAAAACTTCTGAAAACCTTCATATCTCACGCGACTGCAGCATATGAATACTGGCTGACGTCGAAAAGGAGATAATTCACGGTCCATACATTTTTGGGCCAAAAGTAAAAGTGCCGGCCAGAATGAAAAAGTTATATATTCGGATAGTATACACAAATATTATATTATTTTTACTACAACACTTAACCTGTTCACTCTATGGTTATGTTTTTATAGGCTATCGAAATTCGATAAAAAGCCTATGCTTATTTTTTTTTCGCACGGCCATCAACCATACCTTAACTTTCTAGTGCAGAATAGTGTAACGAATAAATAATAATAATAATAATAATAAATCTTTTTATTTCAGGTAATAAACAAAAACTCATATTGATAAATACCTTAAAACTAGAGATACATAATAATAATATAACATTAATAACTACAAGCCTAGGTAGGGATTTTCTTCCTGGACGGTTTCGCTTCCCTAAAGCGTCGGTAGACGATGCCCTCTGGCCAGTAATCCTTGGCCAAGAACATCTTCTTGAATTCCGCTGGCACCCGAAGTTTGAATGACAGGAAGTCCTTCGGTCTCTCGGTAAAACTTGGTATGACATTATACCTCTTCCATCAGTCCGGATTGAGTTAGAGCCTATGAACCTAATGTAAATAGCTACAAACTTCGAGCTCCTCAAACTCAGTCCGGAATCACATGTCATAATAAGTTATATTCGTTACACTACTCTGCACTAGAAAAATAAGGTTTTGTTGATGGCCGCGCCATTTTTTATTTATTTATCATATGATTCATATCGAATTTCAAAAGTTAGTACGAAAGTTAGGTATACAGGGCGAGTACCTAGGTAGCAACTCGAACAAATAATTTCCACATAAAAAAATATACAGGCATACAAAAATATTTTTTTTGTTCCAGCATAGAAACTTGAAATCAGCTGATTGTATCAAGTATCAACGTACTCAGGGACATATTTTTTTTTCTCATAGTGAACTGTAATAAAATTAAAACTATTTTGATTAAAAGTGACAACCCTAAGCCTATTTTGATGGCAGGCAAAGTTGTCAATCATTGGTCTGAACATTACTGGGTAACTTTGCCAACCATCATAACTTTTGATATAAAAGTTCCTTAGCTGTGATTTTAACACGAAAACATTCTTACAACTGTGTTTTATAACATATCATTACTTGAACTAACCTGTGGTTTCACCATTGTTCACGATTCACTTGAGAAAAAACACCGAATTTCGCCGCGCGAATAATTCACCTCACTCGACGAGTTCCAACAAGTTACTGAGTGAAATCAGCACAGCAACAGACGCGATAGTCTGTGTTGCCAGAAATATAATCTAGTTTCTACCAAAAATAATCAATGTTGCCATAATGTTAAGATATTGACACACATCAAAGTTTTGCTTAAAATCAGATTTTTGGGCAAAAATACCCCTGTTGGCAATGTTGGCATGTTTCACGGTACTCTATTTTGCGTGACAGGGGTCTATCCTATCGCATTATGCCTAAACGTCATACAAAACAAGCTTATTTTTTATTTATTTATTTGGGACGCTAATACAATATTAAAAATACTTCTTAGGTTATGCATCTACGTTGTCTATATCTAGTTGTACATCGCAATTATAGGCTAACACAGCATGCTGACTTAATGCCAATGATGGTGTAGGCCTATTCCGCAGTATGTCCTCTTCGTATTCAAGCTAAATTTTAATATTCATATTCATATTCTTTATTGCACAGAAAACATAGATAAACAGACAGTTACAATAAATTTTATAGGCAAAGGCGAGCTTATCTCTAAAGAGAGATTTCTTCCAGCAAACCTAGGCAAGACAGGAGTGTTTATGAAAAAGGACAGTCCTAGTGCGCAATAAAACTGTATACATACGTACGAAAATTACTTTTATCTGCCTAAAGTTTCGTCAGCTTAAATCGCGTTTTGCCTAAACCATCGTTTGCAAACTTATTTGTGATTAACTGCGCGTGGATCTGCGGGTGGACAAAATTAATTTCAAAATTCGAAATACAAAATTTTCTTTATAATGGAGAATCAACAAACATGCATATGTCACCGTAAGATTGTCAAAACCGTTAGTTGATAAACTACCGTTTTTTTTCTCGTTAGTTGTTCAACTATCGACAGATAGTAAACTGTAGCGTACTGCTTACTATATGACGCGTTAGTTGATAAACTAACGATTAAAACCGTTAAATAGTAAACTGGTTTAAACTTGAATTTCAAACGAAATACCAGGGCAAACACTGCGGTAGCTTAGGTGAAGACTAGAGGGGGCGAGCGCAGCGAAGCCCCCGAATAGTCTTCACAAATGTGATTATTTACACTTCACAATGTGATTATTTATTGACACTTGATGTGGAGTGTATCTATGTGTGAGTGTCTATGATAAATAAACATGTGGGTGTGCATTTTATTGGTATAAAATTAACTCTAAAGATGTTATTATATTAATTATATTTATCCATATTGTATTGCCTTTCAATAAAGGATTAGTTGTTTTAGTTAAAAAATAGTTAGATGTGAATTTTAAGCAATTATATTAAAAATATTAACATTTTCCTAAACCTAGCATTAAAAAAGAAGAAAAAGCATAATAGACAGAGGACCGTTTTTCAGATTGTTTTTTATAAAGATAGTCCAGATAGGTACTGTAACATTTGTTTTAAATCTTTAATGCAGAAAAACTACTCATTTGATAGTTTGTATGCCGTCATAATTGTCACTTGTCAAATATTACCCTGGTCCAAAAGCATTTAATTTTATTAATTTGGGTAAATATACATAAGTGAGTGTTATTTGGTAACCGTGGTTTTATTTATTGCGGTGTGGCCGCTTTCAGGGTCCTGCACTTGGTAGGTTCTTAATTCTGCTGAATGTAGGTAGGTCCATATATAGCCTGAGATATTTCAGAAAAAAATATAATAGAAATTTCTCAAAAGGTAAAGGTAGGATCACTAAAAAGCCTCAGACTATTAGCATTTGATATATCTTGCATACAACCACAGAGTAAGTAAGAGTTTCGTTCATCAGAGCATACAAAATTCCAATGAGAATACATTTCTAAATATCTTTCCTCACAAAACAAATATTAACTTAACTCTCTATTATCTATATGCCTACATCGTCATTTGACAAAAATTCAACATGCCTATGAATCTATTTGCCTTCCTTTCTTCTAACCTAAATCGCGATAGGTCTAACTAGCTATATGCCAACTTTGACGTATGACTAGTCATAACGCGATGTAGTCAATCTACGCTTTAGGCCTACCCTTCTAGAACGCTATATTATTAACGTTGGACGGACGTCGGACGTCGCACGGCAACGACGCAGCCGACGCACTGGCAAGGTTGGGTTCGGAACAGACGGTGGAGGGACCAGAACTGATAATACCATTGCCATTCAGCTGGTTGAGGAAAACCCTACGACCACACACAAAGGTAACTCACCAACATTATTGGTCAACCTTGGATACCTGCAAGCAAGCCAGACAGGCCCTCCCGATGATCAGACCCGGATTGTCGCGATAACTGGACACGCTTTGCTAAATAAACACTTACACACTCTAGGTGTCACGGACAGCCCCCTGTGCAGAGCCTGCATGGAGGTCGAGGAGACAGCCACCCACGTCCTGCTGGAATGTTCTGGCGAGGCCATCTACCGGGCAACACACCTTGGGACGCCGAGGTCGCTCCAGGAAGTCGTCGACAACATTAAGGGTTTGCTAGGCTTCCTACAGGAGCTGGATTGGCAGGAATAGTGCCCCCAACCCACGTCACGCAAAATAGGCGCAAATTTAAGACGTCGAGTTGCGGAAAAGTGGCCCGCGACAAACTATAACTGTAATGTTGGACGGTATGGCCATATCGTCAAACGTTGATGATTAAACGATTTGGTCAGTTTGAGTTGACGATTTCATGAAATAGTTATATTTTGTGAAATGGTCAACCACATCTTGATTTGATCAATTCTACGATATGGCTATGACATATTATATTACCTCATTTTTTTTAAATTTTCCCCCAAAGTTTCGATCGGGGACATGTCTGGGCTGGAAGCCCAATCGTCGTAAGAACTTCCTTAGAATTAAGCAATGCCCTTGTAGTCCTTGCATCGCGATCTTGTTGAAAAATTAAGTATCTTGATTTTGCAAACTCTGAATGGCTTGTAATAGACTCGTTTCCAAAACATTCTGGTACGTTGTAGCATAAAGGTGATATGTAAAAGCGGGATACGAATCGAAAGATCGAACGAAAAAAACGAGAGAAAAAAAAAAACGGCCAAGTGCGTGTCGGACTTCGCATATTTAGGGTTCCGTAATAAATGTAGAAAATTAGCCAAAAAATCACTGCCAAAATATAACCATCATTCTTCACCAGCAAATAATTACTTGGTTTTTCGTAGTGTTTGTATGAATGACAAAGTTATATTTGCGGTTTTTAATAAATGTTTTATATCTCAAAAACTGCTTATTTTATTTTGTTCAAACCAATTTACGTTGAAAGTGTATAGTGAGATACACAACATATATTTTTATTGGATTGTTTACTCTCTTAGTTTCAAAGGAGGGGGGGGAAGGTCTGTTTCTTTAATGATTGACTTTGAGGAAAAATGATTTCAGGAACCTCCACGTCATTTTAAAGACCTATCTATAGACACCCCACACATACAGGTTTGATGAAAAAAAAATAAAGAGCGTGCTTTAGACCACACAACTGAAGTAAAACTTATTTAGCTCTAATGCTTCAAAAATACATCTCATGAACTGTGTCTGGCTATGAGAGGAAGAGAGAAAGAAAGTGTGCGCGCGCACCTCTCGTTCGCCTCGCCCGACCACACTTTTCGTAACGCTCTCGTCACGTATTCGCCAGCTTACTCCACAAGTCAAGCGTGCGTATAGAAGGTTTACTTCAAAAATTGGTTTCAGTTCCATGTATTGCCCCCCTTAATATTTTTGTATAATAATCGTAAGGCTTACAGAATACATCTACGTATTCATTTTCAACTGTGTAGTCCTGATAGTTTCGGAGTTTCACAATAAAGTTGCTGTGACATACGGACGGATGACGGAGAGACAGACTTGACGAAACTATTAGGGTTCCTTGTTTCTCTATGGATCCCTAAAATGATCGCAAAATAATGCGCTCGACTCCAAACCACACCACTGAAACCACATAAAAATTGTTTAAAAATAAACTACGAATACATAATATCCACATCTTTAATGTCATTCCGCAATGGAATTAGTTAGGATTTCATAATTAAAGGAAAATATAGAACAAGAGAACTTTACGTAATTAAATTCTATCGAGAAAATTTCATCCAATCGCGTTTTCCTTTAGTGAGAATCTTAATCAAATACTCAATCAATAAACGTTAACACAAAAATCTAATCTGTAGATGACTTTATAGTGGAGTAAATGGATTGGAAAATAACCCCATATTTTTTTCGTAAACCTTAATATTATATATACTTGTTATTTTTTGGACCTCTTCAGAAAATAGTAGGAAACCCGCATGGTTGAAGAATAGTGAGTTTATTCTTCCTATTTATACCACGTGTCATCGAAACTGATGAGATTTTTACTAAAATTCAAATATTGAACACAGTTTGTGACTTAAAGCGTAGGCCAGGAGCGGCGTAGTGACAGCGCGGCGTCAAGTCGTGACAGCGCGGCGTCAAGTCACGACGCCGCGGGATTAACCTAACATTGTTGGACTTCTTTTTTGCTTCGATTAGGAACTACATCCACTATTTTGCTTGCACCGAGACTAGGTAAAATCGAGGATTGTAGAAGTTCCAAAAGACAACATTAAAATAAAGTAGATAAGGGTGTTCAAAAAATCTTCTCTCAATGTATGACTAGACAAAGTATTCTACGTTGGAGCTCATAGTTAAACAGGACATGAAATGTGTGATGGTGGGAAAAATATGTAATAGCTTTGCATGATGAAAATATACATAGATAACAGCTATATCAGGATAAATTAAAATTTATTAAGAAAGAACACATTTTGTGTATAAAAATTATATTAATCACTTAACTTAGTCCAGCTTAATATAAAAACACAACATGATACTTATATAATAGTCACCATAATTTTATTATGATAGCATATGCTCCCAAAAACTAACATCGGTATCACATTCAGAAATTATAGAAACTATCTCTTGTTTCAGAATAACGCTTTTGTAGAGTTTCTGCAAGGCAAAAGCTAATTCTGAAAATGTTAAATTTATGTAAAACAACTCAGCTGACATATGCTGCCTTAGTAATTTGCCGCAGTCTATCAGAGCTTTAGTTAATAATTTGAGCAAGTTATTATGTTCAATACACATCTCTATCAAACAATCGTCTTCTACAGTAAAGAGATATTTCCAGAAATTCTGATAAATGTGAGATTTGCTGGACATTACATTAACTAAAGAGTTGTTTAATTTAGCAACTGCTGCACTGAATTTTATGTCTCTGTTTACTGAACTTAATATGACTAAGTCTACTATACCTTGGTCACAGCTCTTCATCAATTCCACAACAATGTCTTCTGAATTTTGACTGGTTTGTAACTCGGAAATAAATAGGCAACTTTTCAGTTTTAAAACTTCATGTTTTGGGAGTTCTGAGAGGTGTTTCATCAGAGTCTGTTTTGATGCTGCTTCCACCATAAAGTCTGTCAAGCAGTCTTCTAACTTTTGCTCCGAATATAACCCCAAAAATGTCTGAAGACCTATATCCATTTTGGCCACTTTTGTATCGGAAACAACAATTTTTTTTAGAAGGTATTTTGGAGGGTCAGAAAAACTATTTTTAATGAAACTGTTAGCATTTTCATCATTATCATTGATTGCTGATAGAAAATCGTCTAGAATATTATTTTTTTGCAATCTGTCAAGGCATTTTTCTATGTGTTGTGCTGTAAGAAATGCATTTTTAATCTCAGTTTCAGAGGTATTGTCTTTGGGCCAGTCGTGTGAGTTGCAGAGGTTAATAAAATCTTGGAAAAAGTCGAGGAACTGTTGCACGACAGCTGTCTCCATAGCAGCTACTAACAAGACGACGTAACTTCAAGGAAGGACTCCAAGCAATCACCATCTGTTGACATGGCAAAATTAATTTTTAAATTATTTCAACACTGTAATTGTAGCAGTCCCACTATGAAATTACTTCGCCATGATGGTAAGTTAGTATTAAAATGTAAAATCAGTTGAAACTTACACTTTGAAAGGCAATTTAGGGTCTGAAGTGAGGGTGATCTTGAAAGTAACCTTAGACCTGCAATAAAAACAAAAGATTACCGTCACGACGGATTTAGGGAACGAACCATTTCCCAAGTAAGAAATGAGATCGCTTGAACTTACATTTTAGCAAACGGCTGAGTAAATACGAAGAAATAAATAAAGTTCAACTCGATTCGAACAATCACCACTTATGACCACAAAGTCTGTACCTCTAATATAAAGTCTGTACCTCTTTCGAAGTCAAATAAGTGACGTTTGCAGGTCCTGTCAAATAGTTCACAGAACAAATCTCCCTCTGAAACGTATCGATACTTAAAAGTACGATACTTTTGTGTTTGAATCGAACACTCTTCAATTTGATGCTTCATCCCCTCCCCCACCCTCTAGAGGTGGTCAATATAACTATCAACTTATTATTACAACAGAATATTTAAAAATAACTTAACAACTACCTATTTGAATATAGAAATAAAACGGTTGCCAGTTTTGGATTTTCATTCCGAACATCGCTACTTACAAGCAAATAATATCTTATACCATAGCCATAAGATCTCGTTTTATTATTGCTGTCACCACGATTTTTGTTTTCATTTGAACGCAAATATTACTGCTTATTTTATAGGATTGCTTATTTTATAGGAATAGGGAAATGTAAACCTTATTGTGTGTGAGCTAAGCCTTGTATTCATTTGAACGAAAAAATCACTGCTCACTTTATTTCAAATGCTTATTTTAAAGGAATAGCGAAATTTAAACCTATTTGTTTGTGTGCTAAGCCTTGTATTCGTTTAAACGCTAAAATCACTGTTTATTTTATAGTAATGCTTATTTTATAGGAATAGGGAAATTTAAACCTTATTGTCTGTGAGCTAAGCCTTGTTTTCATTTGAACGTATACCTCGCGCCACGAGTTATGAGCGGTGGCCTTGAATGCGCGGTAATTCCCGCCAACGTCGCCCAGCGCTCCTTATTTGTGGCGCGTGGTATAAAAATCACTGCTTATTTTTTGGAATGCCTATTTTATACGAATAGGGAAATTCAAACCTTATTGTCTGTGAGTTAAACCTCCTTTCTCGATCACTTAAAATCAACCACGATTCTTGGGTAGTCAGTTATTATAGGTTATAATTTATAAAAATTAACTTTAAACTATCCGATTACTGTATGTTTTCAACGCACTCTTAAAATATTATATCGCTAAAATAGCTATTATACCTACAATATTTAAATGTGCTCTTATGGCTTTGGTAAAGAGCTCAGCTTGCAATGTTTGATGCTGTCGCGATTTATTGGGTTTAACTATATATTTATTTTAATTTTATTTTAATTATTTGGGACAAAAAACAGCTACACAATACATTTATCTTACTTAACTAATATAAAAAGGGTATTATTGTGGAGCCCACAGCAACATCCCCAGGTACATATTATTTGGGGCTATCTGTTGACACGCTGTGTATTTATATTTAAAAATATATATTTAAAAAGAAGAGAAAGAAAAAAAGGAACAGAAAACGAAACCCAACAGAAAAATGTATGACGTCCATCCAACGCACTGCAAAAAAAATATATAATTACATAAAATAACTCAGTTACTCAAAAGCAGAAACTGAAACTACAAAAATAAAAACGGAAACTACAAATAAAATTAATATCGTGCGACCGTACTAAAATAACGCAACATTTTAAAATAACGGTTGTTTATTTGAAAAAACTAACGACAACCGCTTATTCAAAAACAGCCGTTATGCCCACCTTTACCAACCACCCACCCAGCAGGCCCACTATTAATGTATTCTGTGGCCCACCCGGCCCAAAATATATTATATTATATTCTCTTTGGCAGTGCCCAGCAGCACCCACCCAAAGAGTATATCAATATCACCCACCGTGCAACCCCATCAATCACAAAAAACAGAAATCGATACCAGTTTTAATTTATTTGAGGGAATTATTCTTAGAAAATGTTGCTGAAACGAAACTTACTTGAATCCTTAACAATATTTTGCTGTAGTGGCTCATTTATTTGCATTTTACTAAACTTTGTAACAAATATCTCACCTATATCAGGTGTGTGGTTTCTCATTTACACTTTTCTGCTATTTATCGTCGCTATAACGTGCAGTATTAAGATTCTACAATGGCTATTACGTTTGAACAAGCCCTTGACCTACGATCTGGAAGAATTAATAAAAGAATATCCCTATTTAAGTTTGTTATCCAGTGTCTTACCGAAGGTCCCCAAACGACCGAAAGGTCCGAAGTTTTCTGAAGAATACAAAGAATATGATACTAATGAGCTAAGTGTGATATCCACTGTGTTGGAACGGAAGCTGGTGTCATCATGGTATGTTCCATTTATCTCTCAGGAAATTGGTTTCCCCTTTGCATGCAAGCAATTATTGGACCAAATTATTGGCAAGGCTTTCCAGGTATGTTCTATTTCAAATTGAAATTATGTATTCCACGACATTTACGTTTCTTTTACCTGTCATATAAAAATATATCTCTTACAGATCACAAACAAAATAGAAACCAAAGATGTTTGCATAGACATATGCTCGGTGCTCATAATTCACCTAAAAGAGTACAAGAAGACTCTCAAAAGACATGAGAAATCACCAAAAAGTTCCATAGAAGCTCTGTACAAGAAATCACACCCTCTTTCTGAAGGAGAGAGAAAGTTTCAACCAGCGGACCACTGTGTGCATATTTTGAGGATAATCTTCAAAGAGCTGGTGCCATGGGAGCTATGGGATACCCCACATTCGGAATTACTTGTCCGAATTCTATCAAAAAAATTAGACTATTTCATTGACACAACAATTGCCAACCCTGTGTGGCTGAATGACAAACTACTATCCTTGATCTTAGATAAACATACCAGTACAACCTCACCAGTTAAAGAAGAAACAGTTGCAGAAAGTCCCACCAAAACTGAAGAAATAACAAAAAATCCAAATGAAAATTCATCTGAACCAGAATGTGTTCCAGACACAAAAAAACTTGCTGGAAACTCAATAGAAAAAGCACTGTCTACAATAATACCGGAGACAACAGCTCTTATACTACAAAGGGCAATAGATGACGCGTCTAGAGAGGTAATGGTTCCTGATGACAGTCAAGGTGTGGAACATATAGTGGAGGAGACTGGCAGTGACCCGCTTGAGGTACAGTCTTCGCTGGTGCTGAGGCAGCGACGTGGCCGACAAGGAAAAAATGAGGTCAAGATCTATGACAGGATTATAGAAGGTAAGAGATGGTGTTTTTGAATTTTGAATTTTACCATACAACATATTTTCAACAAGCTGTATCAGGAAGGTTGACATAACCAGACTAACTATTTCACAAGTACCCTCAACGTGGGTACATAATGTGCCTTTACCTCGAGATATTTCATAAATAACACTCTTATAGAACATAATAAATAAATAAATATTGGAGGACAATCTTATACAAATCAAACTAGGCCTATAGTAAGGTAAACAAGGCTTGTGTTATGGGTACTAGATGACAATATCTTTAATAGAGATAAATTCTTATGTAAATACATAGAAAACGTCCAAGACTAAGAAACAAATATTTATGCTTTTTGCTACCGGGATTCGAACCCAGGATATAATAATGACTTAAAGCACTAATAGTTCAATACGCACACTTAATACTCATCACACTTAGCTATAGACTGTTCTAACATGCTTGATTTATTTGTTCATGCACCTAATCAGCATGTGACTCCTTAGGAGTCTACATCATCTTGCAGATCTGTATCACTATCAAGCTCTAACGCCAATCTCTTCATTTGTTGGGGTGATGTAGGTGATGCAGATTGTGGTCTTTTATTCCTAATGAACTTATTTATGTGGATTTGGATAGCTAGCTAATTAAAAACATTATTTAGATTCCTCAGATCTTCTTGACTCAGATATTCCAATATAGGACTTTGATGTATCTCTATGTCTCCAAGCTCTGACACACCAAAAATCTCAGACTATTGCTTGCATAGTGGTAGAGCTATATTGCATCTCTCCTGCTGATTTTCTGATCACCTCTCCCCCGCCACTTCCCGCATCTAGGTGATGAGTCTCATCAACAGTTTTCCTTTCCATCTCACTTGGTATCTACTTATTCATATTTTCATCTCTGTAACTCCTCAACCAACGAGGAGGAGTGCCCCCATAATTACTCACATATACTTCTTGTGAAATGATCTTACTTTAATTCTTTCATTGTTTTCTAGAGCTTCTGTTTGCTCACTATTTTTGCTTGACAAGAGATTTAAGTCGTCGAATTTCGTTCTCAAACGCCGACTGTTCAACAGTTCTGCTGGTAAACACCCAGTGGCAGTGCTTGGTGTGAGACGAAATCCATATAAAGTCATTGGCAGCGTGCTATGCTTTTCCTTAATTTATTTTTAACTGTTTGTACCATTCCCTCCGCTTGTCTATTAGATGCAGGTATGGCGCTACTAATACTTTTCTTATTCTATTTGATGTTAAGAAAGATTTTAACTTTGATGAACCAAAACTTCTTCCATTGTCTCTGATGATGACATCTAGGTGCCCTGCTCCGCAAAAATCTCCCTTAGATGTATGTTGTTGAGGGAAATAAAGGCACAACTAACAGGGGTACATTATTTTATGTCACATCTACTTAAATGTTATGTTAAATCACATACATTACTGGTAAGCAATACATACAGTAAAGTTTAGTTTCAATTAATGAATACAGAATATTTTACAGAAACATATTCATAAATATAACTTGGTTAAGTGCGAGTGAGGCTCGGAAACGAATGGCACATACCAATACCATACCAGTGCTATGATACCATTTTAAAAGAAAATTGCAAAAAAATATGTCCCTGTATTTTAGAGCGTTCATTGTTTGTTGCGGTAGCGGCAACATAAATTCACACTCTGTATATGTTTAAACTCTCTACCTATTACGGTTCGTTAGATATAACCCGGTTGGACATACGGACGGATGGACGACCGGACGGACAGTGGAGGCTTAGTAATAGGTCCCGTTAAACACACTTCGGGTAAGGAACGCTTACACAGAACAAAAATCCGGCCAAGTGCATGTCGGACTTCGCACATTTAGGTTCCGTAATTAATGTAGAATATAAGCCAAAAAATGTATGGGCAGCCCTCTTATCGTAAAGCGGTTTACAGAATACATCTTCATACCAAGTTTCAACTGTGTAGTCCTAATAGTTTCGGAATAAAGTTGCTGTGACATACGGACGGACGGACAGACAGACTTGACGAAACTATAAGGGTTCCTTGTTTCTCTACGGAACCCTAAAAAAGAAGGTAGAAAGACTTACAAAATAGCTGGCAAAGTGAGGCTGAACATAATAGCTAGGAAAGCCGTGGCTTTGGAAGGCGATCGCCTGTTGAATGCCCATGTCATCGACCGGTGTGAAGTTGGCAGCCAAAAGTTAGCAGCCAATATAATCCGACCAAATTAAGGGGGTACTTTTTCATATAACACTAAGGGCCTTTATGATAGGTTTAAGGCAATATATAAGTGGTTCTAGTGCCTGTTGATGAAACCAATACTTTCTTAATGAACCATGTACCCTAAAATGTCGACATAATACTCACAATATTCAATATAGATAGTTGGCTGTGGTACTTGTGGTCTTCTAGTCCGATATTGGTATTCAAATGTATTCTAGATTATGCGTTAAGACCTATATAACCTAGCAAGACACAGCTTATTTACTAGCCGAACCTCCTTCGTGATCAAAATCACCAGCAGCGGTTTCAAAGTGGAGTACACAAATTCAAGTTTCACTTTCTGTTGGCTGTGGTAGTGTCTTCTCGTTCGATATTGACCTGTTTTAGTATTCAAGATTATGCTTTAAGACGTACTTGACATAGCTAGATACAAATTATTTACTAGCCGAATCTCTTTCGTGGTCAAAAACACCAGCAGCGGTTTCAAGGTGGAGTACACAAATTCAGAGTTTCACTTTCTGTCGGCTCTGGTACTGTCTTCTCGTTCGATATTAGCATTTTATAGTGTTTTAGATAATGCTGTAAAACCTACTTAACATAGTTAAATCCAGTTTTTATACTAACTAAACCTACTTCGTGGTCAAATACACCAGCAGCGGTTTAAAGGTGGAGAAAACAAATCCAAAGTTTCTTTTTCACTCGGCTGTGGTAGTGTCTTCTCGTCCGATATTGACCTGGTTTTAGTTTACTTAACAAAGCCAGATACAGGTTATTTACTAGCCGAACCTTCTTCGTGGTCAAAAACACCAGCAGCGGTTTCAAGTTGGAGTACACAATTTCAAAGGTTTACATTCAGTCGGCTCTGGGACTATCTTCTCGTTCGATATTGGCATGTTATAGTGTTCAAGATTATACTTTATGACGTACTTAAGACAATTAGATACAGGTTATTTACTAGCCGAATCTCCTTCGTGGTCAAAAACACCAGCAGCGGTTTTAAGGTGGAGAAAACAAATTCAAAGTTTCTTTTTCAGTCGGCTGTGGTCGTGTCTTCTCGTTCGATATTGACCGGTTTTAGTATTCAAGATTATGCTTTACGACTTACTTAACATAGCTAGATACAGATTATTCACTAGCAGAATCTCCTTCGTGGTCATACACACCAGCAGCGGTTTCAAGGTGGAGAAAAGAAATTCAAAGTTTCACATTCAGTCGGCTCTGGTACTGTCTTCTCGTTCGATATTAGCATTTTATAGTGTTTTAGATAATGCTGTAAAACCTACTTAACATAGTTAAATCCAGTTTTTATACTAACTAAACCTACTTCGTGGTCAAATACACCAGCAGCGGTTTAAAGGTGGAGAAAACAAATCCAAAGTTTCTTTTTCACTCGGCTGTGGTAGTGTCTTCTCGTCCGATATTGACCTGGTTTTAGTTTACTTAACAAAGCCAGGTACAGGTTATTTACTAGCCGAACCTTCTTCGTGGTCAAAAACACCAGCAGCGGTTTCAAGTTGGAGTACACAATTTTAAAGGTTCACATTCAGTCGGCTCTGGGACTATCTTCTCGTTCGATATTGGCATGTAATAGTGTTCTCGATTATGCTGTTGAACCTACTCAACAAAGTTTGATCCAGTTTATTTACGGCTGTGGTAGTGTCTCCTCGTCCGATATTGACCTGTTTTAGTATTCAAGATTATGCTTTACGACGTACTTAACATATATTTGTACAGGTTATTTACTAGCTGAACCTGCTTCGTGGTCAAAAACACCAGCAGCGGTTTCAAGGCGGAGAAAACAAATTCAAAGTTTCTTAGTCGGCTGTGGTAGTGTCTTCTCGTCCGATATTGACCTGTTTTAGTATTCAAGATTATGCTTTACGACGTTCTTAACATAGATTTATACAGGTTATTTAGCTGTCCCGCAAGGATCACACCTAGGTCCTATACTCTTTAACATATTTATTAACGACCTGCCAAAATGCTTCCGTAACTCAACAACATTGATGTACGCCGACGACTTGAAAGCCGCCAGGGTTTAGACTCACCACATGATTCATCACTCCTTCAGGAAGACCTAAAGCGACTAGTAAGTTGGTGTCATGATAATGGTATGCAACTTAATGCTTCAAAATGTTCGTACGAGAAGCTAACCTTTTCGCGTAAATTAACTAACATACCTACAAAATACCACATCGATGGCACAGAACTAAAACAACGGGATACAATCAAGGATCTTGGCATAATTTTTGACAGTAAACTCACTTTTATCCCCCACATAGACCACATCATAAAAAGGGCATCAAAGATTAGGGTTTTTCATCCGAAATGGGAAAGTTTTTAAACATCCGAAGACCAAAATCCTATTGTACAACAGTCTCGTTCGTAGTATACTGGAATACGCCAGTGTTGTGTGGCGCCCACACTATGCGATACATATGCTGAGGCTTTAGCGTATCCAAAAACGGTTTATGTGGCACCTTGCTTTTACACAAGGAGTGGCCAAAAAAGTAAAATCTTAGAAAAAGAGACTAAAGCACTTTAAAGTGCAATCATTATCAACGCGCTTCGAATATATTGACCTCTCATTTCTACATAAAATTTTAAATGACACCATAAACTGCCCTCCCTTACTATCTAAATTCAATTTAAGGGTGCCCCGCAGACGCTCTCGCAACCCCACTACTCCAATCTGCCCTCCTCTACGTCGAACAGTACTGGGTTCAAACTCCGCAATCCCGCGGCTCTGTCGGAGCCTAAATGAATACTCAGTCATATTTGACATATTTCATGACTCATTAGGTAAACTTAAGAAAATACTCTCGTCAATCTCTGTCACTCAATAACATGTTTTTATTTTACTTTCATATTTTGTCTTTACAAAATCTAAATATTACTATAGTTTGCTAGTTTAATATAGATACTCGTAATTGTTAGTTAGTATTTGCAACTCTTGTAGTAACACAGATACACATAACGAATGTGGTGTTCACTTATAATTAATTTGTGCATTAAGCTCTGTTTAGTCCTAAGTCCTATTTATATAAGTAATCAATGTTCAAATTGTTAGTGAACCAAATAAAGAGAAAAAAAAATACTGGCAATACTGCCATGTCTTAATCAATGACTGACATTGACATTGACAGTTTTCGACGAATACGCCGACGCGACGGTCTGAAATAACGAAAATGTGTCAGCGCAAAATAGTGATCGTATATTACAGCACGACATTCAGCGAAAAGTCGTACGTGGAGGAAGATCCGGGACAATAACCTTAGGTCAGCACATTACAAGACTTACATACTCCGCATGCCCGATCCTCTATTTTTATTGTCTGATTGTAACTGAAGGATAATAACTAAGCTATGGTCACTTTTATCATTTCGGACTTGTGGCTTTAACGCACAGGTAGTGTTGCCATACGGCATATCTAACTGTCTGCTTGGCAAAATAAAATAGGGCAACGAACAGCTAGTAAAAATACAACTGTTTCTGACACGCAACTATCATGAGATCCTTCCTAGCGCCACTAAACCTATTTATTAGAATCTTAAAATCAAAAAGAAATCGACAAGTAAACCTAACGCCATTTGTTGGCTAATAATAGCGTTTCAAATAATTGATATTTCTTGAAACCGATGCTGGTGATTTCGGCTACTAGGCAGATGCGCCTATTAGATAGGCTGTGTCTAGCTTTGTTGAAAAGGCCTAACATCGTAATCTAGACTGCTTTACAATACCAGTATCGGACTAAAAGAAGATTCATGTTGATCATAATATGAAGTCGCCCGTTGCTTACGACATATATTAGATAAGAGCAGCATTTTGACGTAGGTAAAGCTTTTTCGCAAAAATAAACACGCAAAATAAAAATAAATGCGTGTTATTTATTACATTCAAAAATCTTACTATTAAATACGAAAGCAATCTAATGGTTAACCTACCGCCATCTGTTGGCTAATAGCAGCGTTTAAACTTATTGACATTTCTTGAAAATACTGCTGGTGATTCTGACTACTAAGGAGGTGCAGCTAGAAGATAGTTGTACCTAGTTTTGTTGAGTAGGTCCTATAGCATAATATTAGGCACTATTACATGCCAATATCGAACGAGAAGACACAACCACAGCCGACTGAAAAAGAAACTTTGAATTTGTTTTCTCCACCTTGAAACCGTTGCTGGTGTTTTTGACCAAGAAGCAGGTTCGGCTAGTAAATAACCTATATCAATATATGTTAAGTACGTCGTGAAGCATAATCTTGAATACTAAAACAGGTCAATATCGGACGAGAAGACACTACCACAGCCGACTGAAAAATAAACTTTGAATTTGTTTTCTCCACCTTGAAACCGCTGCTGATGGAGTGGCGTTTGTGTTGCCGGACCGAACGGACGTGTCCCCCCGAGATCTCCCAAACGCATTTAAACAAACAATAGTTTTCATCCCCGGCGCGCGCCTTTTGTTCTGCCTCCGGAGGCCCGAAAACGAGCCTGGCTTATACCGCGTGTTACTGTAAGGGTTACCTGGGGAATGTGCGTGATCCATCTAGGCACCCCATCTGTGCAATACCACGCATTTCAGTGATTGTGATGATACTAGTGCGGTCAAGTTTAATGAATGCCCAGAGAACTGCGCGATACTCTTAGGCATCCCATCTGTGCAAGCCCTAGAATTTATTCTAGGCCAGGTGCACGTCTGAGCCACGCAGCGACAGGCCGGCAGCGAGCGACGCCTACGCAACACACCCTCAACGCTACTGCCTCCACCACCACCGCCGCTAAACACACCAACCTGGTGAGATCATTCCGATTAGGACATCATTGATAGTGATTACCTACCTCTAACTTTATTTCTCTCAGCACCACTCGCCGCCTGACAATAATAAACCACCACTTACCGCGGCCGCGGTCGCCCCTATTGACTAAGGCATAATCACATTTATAGGTGCGTCATAGTAGTATTATAGTATCTGTGGTCATAGGCAGGATATAACAATTCCCTACCTACGCAATATCAAAATCAATTAATAAAACATTATTATAGCTACATATACTTATATTGCTTTGCCTGAAAATAAATTCGAGATAATTCTCCTCGAGATTTATTTTCTCCTCATCTTCGAAAGACCATTCAAAACAGTCATTAACAATAACCATCCACTAAACCCTGAAACTCAGTGAATAAGCCAACCCAAAACTTAACAATCCTAGAATTATTTTTATGTAGCTAAACTGCAAATATACTAAACCCGACAATAAACAAAAACTAAACATGTGCAGGCCATCTCACCAAACTCCCAGAAACTAGACAAAACAATTGACTGCTATTTAGGAACAATTGAAAAAGCTTCGAAGCACAAAAGGCTCACAACGTTCCCTCACACATCTGGCACCCATTCTATGGTGTCAGCCCATCTTGGAAATACCGGGAAACATAAGAATAAAAATAGATCGTAAAAAGCCAAACAGCGTCTCTCATCGTACCGGCCGTACACCTCTTAGAAACAACCCACACACACACATTCATATTAGCTAAAATACCACGAGGCTTTCTCCTGTAGTAATATCTCACAATCTAAACTCTACCAATGCCCAGAGATGGAAACTGCCTGTTCCATGCAATTGCAGACAAAATCAACCATCTGTTTGGAGCGACATTCAACCATACCCACATCAGAAGCGACTTAGCTAGATACGTGGAAGCTAACAGCAATTATCCACGCATCAAACATGCGATCGACGCACCAAACGCAGAAGCTTTCACTGAGTACATAAAAAATCTCCACATACAGGGCACGTGGGGCGGTGAAGAAATTATGATAGCAGCCGCGGAGTTCTACGTAATAAGTGTAGCGATCCATCATACCTAAATACAAAACTAAGCAGGAACCGACCCAATAATAGTAAAACAAAACATAACCATTTCTAACTTTATCCGGTCCGACAAGCCCACAAAAATAAAACAATAATGCAAGCCCGTCTACTACATAACTGCATATTCTGAGAAACAGCAAACAATTGCACATCATAAAAGGATCATTTCACCATCTTCCAGAAAACAGGCAATTAACAAAAGACTTCCACTGATGAACAATAACAACAATAAAATCGGAGACTTTTTGTCCTAAGCGGCTCTCTACCGAGAATAAGGGCGCACGAAGATAGGCACAAACTTTGACAATCGCAACCCGTACGATCTGTTAATCGTAGACAAAGGTAGTTCAAATAAATCACGCTATATCTAAGTTCTTTCTTTCAACAACATCCCAAGAACATAACCTAATGGAAGCCTTACCAACGCTGAGATGGTAACTGCCTATTCACCGCAATTGCTGAATAAATTAATCACCTATGTCAATTAACATGCAACCACACTCACATTCGTAAGGACCTAGTTAAATATGTAGAAGAAAACGGCGATGAACAGAACAAAGCTCGCAATCACTGAGCCTGAAATCCTTAACAACTCACCACTGAAAATCTACGCAATTACGGTACTTGGGCTGGAGAGGAGATTATAATACCAGCTGCCGAATACTTTCTACTTAACGCAACAATCCACCAGCAAAATACACCATCGCTCACATTCACGCCCAAGAATCCAGCGGATGCAGTGAAATCTATCAACCTCAACGTCACAGGACACCACTACGACAGCGTTTACTTGCTTGAATCGCCAAATTTACCCACGGATCAAGCAACCGATAACCAAACTGATAACACCATACTTTCGCCGATACTTAATGCAACACCCATGACCTCCTCAGGGTCAACCATAACATCAACAGAAGACATCCCAGACAACACCGGATATACGATGATACGAAACAGCCCCATATGTAAACCACAAGTCACATGCGAGCGTATGCGCATTGCTACTTGGAAGGTTAGAGGATGCGCCGAAATAACTAAAAGACTCAACATTGACGCGGAATTGACTAACAAAAACATACACATAGCCTATATACAGGAAACAAACATGATACATATGTCAAAACACTATCTCTGGTATCTGTATGCTCGCATCGGACAAGACGCTATAAAGAAATACAGGAAAAAGGGAATTATAGGAACAAACCTCCTTCACAATATTGCACACAAATATTTTAAAAGTTACATCAAAAGAAAATGCATGTACAAGGGCGAGCTTGTCTCTGAAAAGAGATTTCTTCCAGCAAAACAAGGCATTACAAGAATTGCTATCATAAAAGGGTAGGCAGTGCACGATAATTACTATAACTAAAATGCCTAGGAATAAATTAAAATATCTGTAAAATACAGATAGCAAATACGAAATAATTACCGATATATACATAAACCTTACATATAATAAAATAAATACAATAACTTTTACGAAAGAGACATGTAGAGCTCTTTAATATGTTTCTTAAAAGAAAAAAGAGTCGGACTGTCTCTTATAGTGCAAAGAGGTGCGTTCCAGAGTCGGACCGCCCGCAGCCTGAAGGAGCGTTTATACGCAGCGCTGCTATGCCGCGGAGTAGCTAAAAGTGAATAATTAAATATCATCGGAGAACTGCTCATGGCAAACTTAAAAGTAGAAAGACGAAAATTCTTATAAGAGACCCCATAAACAACCAGTGAATTGGACGTAGTTCCAATACGAACCGTAAACTAAATCAAATATCTCGGCACATATATTACGGCAGGACATAGGACCCAATAAAAAAGAGGTGCCGGCAAGCCATATGCAATTCCAAGGCCCTAATGCATTTTATAAAGAAATCCAACATAGACTGAAATATAGTGCGCCTGATTTACAAAATGGTCACTGCACTGTTTATAAAATACAGACAAAAAGCGGCAACCCTCACTAAAGCAAACAGTTGACAGTCAGTATATGAACGCCTGATCCTCAGAGACATGTTTGAGAACGCCAGAAGCTATCCAAGATACCACAAAATTCATGACTGACTACAGGACAAAACGATATCCAAACGAATCAAAAACCACCGGATATGTTACTATACATATTCTGCGACGCCCACAACAGCACTTACTACACGCTCCATTCAAATACGAAGCAAGGAAGAAGAAAGCCGGCCGACTTATATACACCTGGAAAGATTTCCTTAAGCATGACATCAAACATCAAACACAGTTACTGGACAGAATCATCACACAACAGGGACGATGTCAGGAGGGCCTAGAGGCAAATATACCGTATCCCAGAAACAGACAGCAAAAGCGAAACTGGGAACTTACCGGATAACCCAAACGAACACTACTCAGGAAACTCAACTATTAACAATAACTGAAAATAGAAGGAAAACAAGAACTTGAAGAAAACAACAGCTGCTCTCCAAATCCCACATCCTCCCCATTCCACATATCCTATATTGGCTTCAGGCTGAAGAGTCGGTCGATTGAATTCACTATCCTTCCCTTCCTACAGAGCAGGTCATTCCGCCCCCCCTCAAAACTTGTGCCCTCTGGTATGCCGGCCGAAAGACCGGAACAGGTTTAGAACCCTGGCTGGAGAAGCACCATTCATTCATTCATTCATTCATTCCACCTTGAAACCGCTGCTGATGTTTTTGACCACAAAGAAAGTTCGGCTAGTAAATAAACTGGATCTAGCTATGTTAGGAACGTCGTCAAGTATAATCTGAAATACTAAAACAGGTCAATATCGAACGAGAAGACACTACCACAGCCTACTGAAAAAGAAACTTTGAATTTCTTTTCTCCACCTTGAAACCGCTGCTGGTGTTTATGACCACGAAGGAGAATCAGCTAGTAAATAACGTGTATCTAACTATGTTAAATAGGTCTAACAGCATAATCAAGAACACTATTACATGCTAATATCGAACGAGAAGACAGTCCCAGAGCCGACTGAATGTGAACCTTTGAAATTGTGTACTCCAACTTGAAACCGCTGCTGTTGTTTTTGACCATGAAGGAGGTTTGGCTGGTAAATAAACTGTATCAAACTTTGTTAAGTAGGTATTAAAGCATAATCTTGAATACTAAACCAGGTCAATATCGGACGAGAAGACAATACCACAGCCGAGTGAAAAAGAAACTTTGGATTTGTTTTCTCCACCTTGAAACCGCTGCTGGTGTTTTGGACCACGAAGCAGGTTCGGCTAGTAAATAACCTGTATAAATCTATGTTAGGTACGTCTCAAAGCATAATCTTGAATACTAAAACAGGTCAATATCGGACGAGAAGACACTACCACAGCCGACTGAAAAATAAACTTTGAATTTGTTTTCTCCACCTTGGAACCGCTGCTGATGTTTTTGACCACAAAGAAAGATCGGCTAGTAAATAAACTGGATCTAGCTATGTCAGGAACGTCGTCAAGCATAATCTGAAATACTAAAACAGGTCGATATCGAACGAGAAGACACTACCACAGCCGACTGAAAAAGAAACTTTGAATTTCTTTTCTCCACCTTGAAACCGCTGCTGGTGTTTATGACCACGAAGGAGATTCGGCTAGTAAATAACGTGTATCTAAATATGTTAAGTAGGTCTTACAGCATAATCAAGAACACTATTACATGCTAATATCTAACGAGAAGACAGTACCAGTGACTTTATGTGAAACTTTGAATTTGTGTACTCCAACTTGAAACCGCTGCTGGTGTTTTTGACCACGAAGGAGGTTCGGCTAGTAAATAACCTGTATCTAGCTTTGTTAAGTAGGTCTTAAAGCATAATTTTGAACACTAAACCAGGTCAATATCGGACGAGAAGACACTACCACAGCCGAGTGAAAATGAAACTTGGGATTTGTTTTCTCCACCTTGAAGCCGCTGCTGGTGTTTTTACCACGAAGCAGGTTCGGCTAGTAAATTACCTGTATAAATCTATGTTAAGTACGTTGTAAAGCATAATCTTGAATACTAAAACAGGTCAATTACGGACGAGAAGACACTACCACAGCCGTAAATAAACTGGATCAAGCTTTGTTGAGTAGGTTCAACAGCATAATCGAGAACACTATTACATGCCAATATCGAGCCGACTGAATGTGAAACTTTGAATTTCTTTTCTCCACCTTGAAACGTCTGCTGGTGTTTTTGACCAGGAAGGAGATTTTTCTAGTAAATAACCTGTATAAATCTATGTTAAGTACGTCGAAAAGCATAATCTTAAATACTAAAATAGGTCAATATCGGACGAAAAGACACTACCACAGCCGAATGAAAAATAAACGTTGAATTTGTTTTCTCCACCTTGAAACCGCTGCTGATGTTTTTGACCACAAAGCAATTTCGGCTAGTAATTAAACTGGATCTAGCTATGTTAGAAACGTCGTCAAGCATAATCTGAAATACTAAAACAGTTCAATATCGAACGAGAAGACACTACCACAGCCGACTGAAAAAGAAACTTTGAATTTGTTTTCTCCACCTTGAAACCGCTGCTAGTGATTTTGACCACGAAGAAGGTTCGGCTAGGAAATAAACTGGGTCTAGCTATGTTGAGTTAGTCTAACAGCATAATCGAGAAAACTATTACATGCCAATATCGAACGAAAAGACAGTACCAGAGCCGACTGAATGTTAAACTTTGAATTTCTTTTCTCCACCTTGAAACCGCTGCTGGTGTTTATGACCACGAGGGAGATTCGTCTAGTAAATAACGTGTATCTAGCTATTTTAAATAGGTCTAACAGCATAATCAAGAACACTATTACATGCTAATATCGAACGAGAAGACAGTCCCAGAGCCGACTGAATGTGAACCTTTGAAATTGTGTACCCCAACTTGAAACCGCTGCTGGTGTTTTTGACCACGAAGTAGGTTCGGCTAGTAAATAACCTGTATCTAGATTTTTTAGGAACGTCGTCAAGCATAATCTGAATTATTAAAACAGGTCAATATCGAACGAGAAGACACTACCACAGCCGACTGAAAAAGACACTTTGAATTTCTTTTCTCCACCTTGAAACCGCTGCTGGTGTTTGTGACCACATAGGAGATTCGGCTAGTAAATAAAGTGTATCTAGCTATGTTGAGTAGGTCTTACAGCATAATCGAGAACACTATTACATGCTAATATCGAACGAAAAGACAGTACCAGAGCCGACTGAATGTGAAACTTTGAATTTGTATACTCCAACTTGAAACCGCTGCTGGTGTTTTTGACCACGAAGGAGGTTCGGCTAGTAAATAACCTGTATCTAGCTTTGTTAAGTAGGTCTTAAAGCATAATTTTGAATACTAAACCAGGTCAATATCGGACGAGAAGACACTATCATAGCCGACGTAAAAAGAAACTTTGAATTTCTTTTCTCCACCTTGAAACCGCTGCTGGTGTTTATGACCACGAAGGAGATTCGGCTAGTAAATAACTTGTATCTAACTATGTTAAGTAGGTCTTACAGCATAATCGAGAACACTATAACATGCTAATATCGAACGAGAAGACAGTACCAGAGCCGACTGAATGTGAAACTTTGAATTTGTGTACTCCAACTTGAAACCGCTGCTGGTGTTTATGAGCATGAAGGGGGTTCGGCTAGTAAATAACCTGTACCTAGCTTTGTTAAGTAGGTCTTAAAGCATAATCTTGAATACTAAACTAGGTCAATATGGGACGAGAAGACACTACCACAGCCGAGTGAAAAAGAAACTTTGGATTTGTTTTCTCCACCTTGAAACCGCTGCTGATGTTTTTGACCACAAAGCAATTTCGGCTAGTAATTAAACTGGATCTAGCTATGGTAGGAACGTCGTCAAGCATAATCTGAAATACTAAAACAGGTCAATATCGAACGAGGAGACACTACCACAGCCGACTGAAAAAGAAACTTTGAATTTGTTTTCTCCACCTTGAAACCGCTGCTGGTGATTTTGACCACGAAGGAGGTTCGGCTAGTAAATAAACTGGCTCTAGCTATGTTGAGTTAGTCTCACAGCATAATCGAGAAAACTATTACATGCCAATATCGAACGAGAAGACAGTACCAGAGCCGACTGAATGTTAAACTTTGAATTTCTTTTCTTCACCTTGAAACCGCTGCTGGTGTCTATGACCACGAAGGAGATTCGGCTAGTAAATAACGTGTATCTAGCTATGTTAAATAGGTCTAACAGCATAATCAAGAACACTATTACATGCTAATATCGAACGAGAAGACAGTCCCAGATCTGACTGAATGTGAAACTTTGAATTTGTATACTCCAACTGGAAACCGCTGCTGGTGTTTTTGACCACGAAGGAGGTTCGGCTAGTAAATAACCTGTATGTAGCTTTATTAAGTAGGTCTTAAAGCATAATTTCGAACACTAAACCAGGTCAATATCGGACGAGAAGACACTATCACAGCCGACTGAAAAATAAACTTTGAATTTGTTTTCTCCACCTTGAAACCGCTGCTGATGTTTTTGACCGCAAAGCAACTTCGGCTAGTAAATAAACTGGATCTAGCTATGTTAGGAACATCGTCAAGCATAATCTGAAATACTAAAACAGGTCAACATCGAACGAAAAGACACAACCACAGCCGACTGAAAAAGAAACTTTGAATTTCTTTTCTCCACCTTGAAACCGCTGCTGGTGTTTATGACCACGAAGGAGATTCGGCTAGTAAATAACGTGTTTCTAAATATGTTAAGTAGGTCTTACAGCATAATCAAGAACATTATTACATGCTAATATCGAACGAGAAGACAGTACCAGAGCCGACTTAGAGTGAAACTTTGCATTTGTGTACTCTAACTTGAAACCGCTGCTGGTGTTTTTGACCACGAAGTAGGTTCGGCTGGTAAATAACCTGTATCTAGCTTTGTTAGGAACGTCGTCAAGCATAATCTGAAATACTAAAACAGGTCAATATCGAACGAGAAGACACTACCACAGCCGACTGAAAAAGACACTTTGAATTTCTTTTATCCACCTTGAAACCGCTGCTGGTGTTTATGACCACGTAGGAGATTCGGCTAGTAAATAAAGTGTATCTAGCTATGTTGAGTAGGTCTTACAGCATAATCGAGAACACTATTACATGCTAATATCGAACGAAAAGACAGTACCAGAGCCGACTGAATGTGAAACTTTGAATTTGTATACTCCAACTTGAAACCGCTGCTGGTGTTTATGACCACGAAGGAGATTCGGCTAGTAAATAACGTGTTTCTAAATATGTTAAGTAGGTCTTACAGCATAATCAAGAACATTATTACATGCTAATATCGAACGAGAAGACAGTACCAGAGCCGACTTAGAGTGAAACTTTGCATTTGTGTACTCTAACTTGAAACCGCTGCTGGTGTTTTTGACCACGAAGTAGGTTCGGCTGGTAAATAACCTGTATCTAGCTTTGTTAGGAACGTCGTCAAGCATAATCTGAAATACTAAAACAGGTCAATATCGAACGAGAAGACACTACCACAGCCGACTGAAAAAGACACTTTGAATTTCTTTTCTCCACCTTGAAACCGCTGCTGGTGTTTATGACCACGTAGGAGATTCGGCTAGTAAATAAAGTGTATCTAGCTATGTAAAGTAGGTCTTACAGCATAATCGAGAACACTATTACATGCTAATATCGAACGAAAGGACAGTACCAGAGCCGACTGAATGTGAAACTTTGAATTTGTATACTCCAACTTGAAACCGCTGCTGGTGTTTTTGACCACGAAGGAGGTTCGGCTAGTAAATAACCTGTATCTAGCTTTGTTAAGTAGGTCTTAAAGCATAATTTTGAATACTTAACCAGGTCAATATCGGACGAGAAGACACTATCACAGCCGACTGAAAAATAAACTTTGAATTTGTTTTCTCCACCTTGAAACCGCTGCTGATGTTTTTGACCGCAAAGTAACTTCGGCTAGTAAATAAACTGGATCTAGCTATGTTAGGAACATCGTCAAGCATAATCTGAAATACTAAAACAGGTCAATATCGAACGAAAAGACACTGCCACAGCAGACTGAAAAAGAAACTTTGAATTTCTTTTCTCCACCTTGAAACCGCTGCTGGTGTTTATGACCACGAAGGAGATTCGGCGAGTAAATAACGTGTTTCTAAATATGTTAACTAGGTCTTACAGAATAATCAAGAACACTATTACTTGCTAATATCGAACGAAAAGACAGTACCAGAGCCGACTTAATGTGAAACTTTGAATTTGTGTACTCCAACTTGAAACCGCTGCTGGTGTTTTTGACCACGAAGGAGGTTCGGCTAGTAAATAACCTGTATCTAGCTTTGATAAGTAGGTCTAAAGCATAATCTTGAATAATTAACCGGGTCAATATCGGACGAGAAGACACTACCACAGTCGAGTGAAAAAGAAACTTTGCATTTGTTTTCTCCACCTTGAAACCGCTGCTGGTGTTTTTGACCACGAAGGAGGTTTGGCTAGTAAATAACCTGTATCTGGCGATGTCAAGTACGTCGCAAAGCATAATCTTGAATAATTAACCGGGTCAATATCGGACGAGAAGACACTACCACAGTCGAGTGAAAAAGAAACTTTGCATTTGTTTTCTCCACCTTGAAACCGCTGCTGATGTTTTTGACCACAAAGCAAGTTCGGCTAGTAAATAACCTGTATCTAGCTTTGATAAGTAGGTCTAAAGCATAATCTTGAATAATTAACCGGGTCAATATCGGACGAGAAGACACTACCACAGTCGAGTGAAAAAGAAACTTTGCATTTGTTTTCTCCACCTTGAAACCGCTGCTGGTGTTTTTGACCACGAAGGAGGTTTGGCTAGTAAATAACCTGTATCTGGCGATGTCAAGTACGTCGCAAAGCATAATCTTGAATAATTAACCGGGTCAATATCGGACGAGAAGACACTACCACAGTCGAGTGAAAAAGAAACTTTGCATTTGTTTTCTCCACCTTGAAACCGCTGCTGGTGTTTTTGACCACGAAGCAGGTTCGGCTAGTAAATAACCTGTATAAATCTATGTTAAGTACGTCGCAAAGCATAATCTTGAATACTAAACCAGGTCAATATCGGACGAGAAGACACTACCACAGCCGAGTGAAAAAGAAACTTTGCATTTGTTTTCTCCACCTTGAAACCGCTGCTGATGTTTTTGACCACAAAGCAAGTTCGGCTAGTAAATAAACTGGATCTAGCTATGTTAGGAACGTCGTCAAGCATAATCTGAAATACTAAAACAGGTCAATATCGAACTACGAAGACACTACCACAGCCGACTGAAAAAGAAACTTTGAATTTCTTTTCTCCACCTTGAAACCGCTGCTGGTGTTTATGACCACGAAGGAGATTCGGCTAGTAAATAACTTGTATCTAACTATGTTAAGTAGGTCTTATAGCATAATCGAGAACACTATTACATGCTAATATCGAACGAGAAGACAGTACCAGAGCCAACTGAATGTGAAACTTTGAATTTGTGTACTCCAACTTGAAACCGCTGCTGGTGTTTTTGACCACGAAGGAGGTTCGGCTAGTAAATAACCTGTATCTAGCTTTGATAAGTAGGTCTAAAGCATAATCTTGAATAATTAACCGGGTCAATATCGGACGAGAAGACACATATTCATATTCATATTCATATTTATTTATTGATAACGTCAGTTACAAGTCATTAGACACTACCACAGTCGAGTGAAAAAGAAACTTTGCATTTGTTTTCTCCACCTTGAAACCGCTGCTGGTGTTTTTGACCACGAAGCAGGTTCGGCTAGTAAATAACCTGTATAAATCTATGTTAAGTACAATCGGCAAAGAAGTTCGGTTTGCAGGGCACACAAATGCCACTCTTTGTGTGCGTAACGTTGCGACACGAATCGCTGACTTGAATGTGTGTGCGTTACATTGGTCGTCACAGCACAGTCACAGATATTATAATACTGTCTGAGCATACAATCACTATGTGTCTTCGTTGAATATAAGACTAGTTTTTACCGCTTCCTACAGAGTGGACGATAGCCCAACGGGTTAGATGCCAGACTAATGACTTTGAGGTATTGAGTTCGATCCTCTATCAAGGAGGGAAAAAGCATGGTGATGTTTTTTTTTAGATACTTTTTTTAATTATTATTGATCAGACCAAATATTTATTCTAGATTAAGGGCCGGTTTCACCACTGCTGATGAAGCCTATCTGCCAGTTAAACTTAGATTTTTGTATGGCGTTATTTGACAGATAGGCTTTATCAGCATGTGGTGAAACCAGCCTTATTTTTTTCATAATAAAACAAAATTATATTTCGTCCTAATAATAATTTATTACTAGTTTGTTATAATAAACTACACTTAATTTACTTATTTTAGTTTTAGTCAGACAAGGACAGATGTCGCAGTTGATGATATATAAGCTATGAATCAACATGCTAAGCAATTAGAAATTATGTGATAACTTCTAACCTGAAGTAGCAATAACATCATAGACATATAAATCACCTTATCTTATGATAACACAAAGCTTTCACATATTAATGGTTATGTTTTATTTAATATCTTAGTGGAGCTCCTTCTCTTACTATTATTTGTTGTAGTCTACTTCTCATGCCAGTGACCATATTCCAACACATGTCAGTGCCTCGCATTATCTCCCAGGTTGAAGTAACAACTTCATCTAAATTAGACCTAGATCTCACATTCGATGGATCCCAATTGAGCACCATATGTCCCCATAGATTTTCGATGGGGTTTAAATCAGGGCTTTTAGAAGGCCAGTCAATAACTGTCAAGGATTCTTGCTTGTTAAACCATTCTTGCACAATATGGGCGCGATGCACAGCGCAATTGTCATGGACAAAGTATATATGCTCATCCGGATATACAGTTCGTACGGTTGGTAACATGACGTTCTGTAAAATATCCAAGTATCCTTGAGCAGTGTTGCGAGCACTCACTTGCACTAATTCACCGGGGCCCATCGACGACATCCATCCCCAATATCCCAAAGTAATACGGCCACTACACCTGCACGGTAGAATGTTTGCTAAACTATATCGTTCATTATTTCTTCTCCACAGTATTTTACGCCCATCCTTGTCTGATCTAAAAGTCTTTTCATCACTAAAAACAACAACATTATTACACCAATCAAAGTCCAAATATTCACGGGCAAACCGCACTCTGTCTTCACGATGCTCATTAGACATCATAATCTTCTTCGCTGGTCTCCGACATCTTAAACCATCAGCTCGTAAGTGATTGCGAACTGTTTGTAGTGTTACATTATGAAGTGTCGCCGTAGACCGGGTGCTGGCAAACGGATTGCTGTTATGCGCTGCAATGATGTCGCGATGGCGATCAGATGCAGCTGTGTAGGCTACAGGCTGTGGGCCTGGTCGACGACTTTCAACATGTCCAGAATCTGCATACCTATGAACCCACAGTTGCACTGTTCTTCTCTGTAAAATAAGAAAAAAATACAATGAAGTAGTAACACAAGGTATAATTATAATCATAATTTATAAAAAACCTTCAAATTTATTTTTTATATGCATAACTCACCGATATCATTAAACGTCGTGCTATCTCGCTAATTGAAATGTTTTGTTCATACAAAACAATGATTTCCGCCTTTTTAAAAGTGGATAGATGACTTTCCATGATAGATAACAAATCTCAATCACAATTTACAAGGAACGAAATGCAATACAACTAATGCTGAGAGCGCGCAGACGCAAAACAATTTTAAAGAGGGTAGCTGTTACATTTTAAATAAAGAAGGTAGACTATGGCCTTTTTACCGGGCAAGTTTACAACTCTTCGAACTCTAGTTTGGTTAAACAATTGTAATCAATTTATATTCGATGCTATGTGAATTTAATAATACTCGTAGCTTCTAAAAAATAATTTCCTTTGAGGGATCGAACCTTTATCTACATATCGTAATTCTAGCACCTAATCCACTAGGCTATCGACTACTTTGCATAAAGCTGTGAAAACTTGCGTCATAATCAATGAATGTATGGGATCAGAAAAACGCACACAGACGCGACATTAACACGAATACTGTGTTAGTGTGCATTGCTAATCGTAGCTATTGGCAACGTTACGCACACAAAGACTGGTGTTTGTGTGCCCTGCAAACCGATCTTCTTTGTCGTGTGTACGTCTCAAAACATAATCTTGAATACTAAAACAGATCAATATCGGACGAGAAGACACTACCACAGCCGACTGAAAATTAACTTTGAATTTGTTTTCTCCACCTTGAAACCGCTGCTGATGTTTTTGACCACAAAGCAAGTTCGGCTAGTAAATAAACTGGATCTAGCTATGTTAGGAACGTCGTCAAGCATAATCTGAAATACTAAAACAGGTCAATATCGAAAGAGAAGACACTACCACAGCCGACTGAAAAAGAAACTTTGAATTTTTTTTCTCCACCTTGTAACCGCTGCTGGTGTTTATGACGTGTATCTAACTATGTTAATTAGGTCTTACAGCATAATCGAGAACACTATTACATGCTAATATCGAACGAGAAGACAGTACCAGAGCCGACTGAATGTGAAACTTTGAATTTGTGTACTCCAACTTGAAACCGCTGGGTGTTTTTGACCATGAAGGAGGTTTGGCTAGTAAATAACCTGTATCTAGCTTTGTTAAGAAGGTCTTAAAGCATAATCTTGAATACTAAACCAGGTCAATATCGGACGAGAAGACACTACCACAGCCGAGTGAAAAAGAAACTTTGGATTTGTTTTCTCCACCTTGAAACCGCTGCTGGTGTTTTTGACCACAAAGCAGGTTCGGCTAGTAAATAACCTGTATAAATCTATGTTAAGTACGTCTCAAAACATAATCTTGAATACTAAAACAGGTCAATATCGGACGAGAAGACACTACCACAGCCGACTGAAAAATAAACTTTGAAATTGTGTACTCCACCTTGAAACCGCTGCTGGTGATTTTGACCACGATGGAGGTTCGGCTAGTAAATAAGCTGTGTCTTGCTAGGTTATATAGGTCTTAACGCATAATCTAGAATACATTTGAATACCAATATCGGACTAGAAGACCACAAGTACCACAGCCAACTATCTATATTGAATATTGTGAGTATTATGTTGACATTTTAGGGTACATGGTTCATTAAGAAAGTATTGGTTTCATCAACAGGCAATAGACACCATTTATATTGCCTTAAACTTATCATAAAGGCCCTTAGTGATATATGAAAAAGTACCTCCTTAATTTGGTCAGATTATATTGGCTGCTAACTTTCGGCTGCCAACTTCACACCGGTATGTCATCGGCCGTGATGTAGGTAGCTAAACTTAAAGCAGGTAGAAGAAATTCGGTAGGTACGTTTGTAAAAGAGTTTCAAGGACATCAAAATGAGAAAACCATTACCAGATAATTGTGTTATAAATAAGTAAATGACGTTATTCCCATCAATAAATATTACTCCGTAAAAAGCACAAATCTCAGATGAAAGAAACTCTGGCTCAAATTTCCTTTGCCGTTAACCCCTTGACTGGTACAGGAAATGGATAAGGATTTTGGAATAAAACTCTACTATGTGTTAATATACATGTATTTACTTATACATAAGCTATTTTTTATATCTTTTTATATGTTTATATACTTTTTTATTAATGGTGGCAATATACTTGCCACCGTCAGTCTTCTGCATCAGAATATTTTATGTCTAGGTTTAATTGTAATGGAAATTTTTGAAACATGGTACGGAACATAAAGGTACTTGACACCTGCTGCATTGCACCTTAGATCGTTTATTATTTTATTTAGTGCTGCATAGGCGACACCTTCTATAATTTGGTAATTCTTCGGGCCAATGATAACCAAGGTCAGAATAGCGGACTTCTTCAGGCACACCACGCAGTTTCTTTTGCCTTCTTCGCTTTCAAGAGAGTTGGGTCGCTTGGAAGCGAATTTCGGCAAAGAAACAAAAGGTCTTTGACGGAATGTGTTGTTAGCCACTAATTGTCTTGACAACACGATTCGAAATTCCATTTGAGTCATCGTATTGTGATTTCGCGTGTTGGTGGAATATAGTATGAATGCGTTTCTGATTGCTACGTCAATGAGAAAATAGAAGATGCGTTTCCACCATTTGCTGCTTTTCCTGCCTACAGCATACGTAGCTCTCCTGTGGTCAAACCGATCCACGCCTCCCATACGTTTTGCATACTCTTTCACTGATAGTGGGCAAGCAAATGTTGCTTTAGAAGCATCCTTTTGAGTTCTGTCACAACTTGATTCATTTTTTGGATGAAATGCACTGCTTAGAATCGTGACCAATTTAGTATCTTTCCAGGCTACAAAGCCAACATTATTTTTTACTCTCCATTTCCATTCGCCCCTTTTAAATTTTTTGATTTCTTTACTTTTTGTTTCTGCAGCTTTTGCCTTCTTGGCGTCACAGCCCTTATTGCCAGTCGATTTAGGTTTTTTCACAAGTAATGGCATATCTTGCCGATCGCATCTGACTGTAGCTGTAGCATATATTCCAGCATCATATAACTCTTGTAGTAGACCTGGACTAGAAAAAAAATTGTCGAATGCTACATGATCACTCCAACCATCATTGATAAGCATTTGACACAATGTTTTGACCACTTTAGCACCTAGTCCTGTCTCCACCTGTTCACCCTTTCCTGTGTAAACTTGATATTCATACAAATAGCCTGATTCACTATCTGCTCTGGCCCACACTTTGAAACCCCGTTTTATGGGTTTCAAAGGCATATATTGTTTCAAGGACGAACGCCCTTTGAACTTTATCATGCCCTCATCAATCGACTGAGAATTTGTAGTTTTAGCTTTTGTCTGACATTGCTTATTTATGTGGTCAAGCAGTGGTCTAATCTTATAAAGTTTGTCATAGTTGTTATCATCCCGGCTAGGCATATGTGTACTATCGTTGATATGCAGATACTTCATGACCTTCTGAAACCTCTTTAGTGGCATAGTCTCGGCTATTTCAATAACTTGCAGGAGTGGGTCACTTGACCAATAATCTTCTATTCTCGGCAATTTATGTAATCCCATTTGAATGATCATGCCCAGAACAGCTTTTATTTCTGCAGCAGAAATTGGTGCAAAGTTTTGATCATTACATTGGGATGCATACAGATTAGTCTGATTTACAATAATGTCTAAGGCTTCTGAATCAAAGAATATTTCAAAATAGACAAGGGGCTTTGTGCGGTTGGCTATGGTTCGTTGAGGCTCTACTGATACATCATCAAATAAAGATATATTAGGAGACTGTGTCCAGTTCTTCTTTTTCCAATCATCTCCATCTATGTCAGAGCAATCCGCTTCAGATGATTCAGAACTTGAAGAAGACAGCCTTCTTTGTTGATGCAAGCAATCCACTTCAGAACTTGAAGAGGACAGCTTTCTTTGTTGACGCAAAGTTCGTGGTGGTTGTGGTGATACAAAATATAACCTATTACTCCGAAACTCTTGATGTGAACACCCTGGTTGAGGTGATGAGCGCTGATGTTCAAGTGGCGACAATGGTCTCGGGATAGTTTCTGACAATGAGTCAGAAATCACTAAATCCTCACTTCTATTTGTAGTGATTTAAAATACGTAAAAGGAAACATGGTGGCACGTATATTGCCGTTGTCAGGGAAAGGAGTTGGCTGTCCTGTAAAACTGCCAAATGTGTCATTAGTCAATTATTTGATAGTGAACAGTTATTTCTAAAATATTTTTGTTGTTAAGTTAAGTTTTAGTAACCGTTCCAAATTTTTGATCAATCGAGGTGACGAGGGGTGTTATTTATAACATTATTTTAAAAAGTATTTAGACATCTATTATACGCAGTATTCAAATTAATTTCTTAAAATAGGCTAAAATTTCATAAAATTATATAAAAAGTACTACGTATATTAGTTTAGCATGGTCCTTTGCCCAGAATCCTATAACTAGACTAATCATTCATTCCACAGGAAGCACGAAGACCTGGGAAACCGACATGGACTTGCAATGCATTAGCCTCGGCCAGGACCTCCTAGCCAGTCTGGACGGGGAGATCACACTTTCCCGACTGTGGGGCCAAGATGGCGAGAACGACGGCAGCCCTAATCCGCCGCGGCGCAAGTCGCCGCAGCCGGCCTGGTTCGGTGAGTAGATACAACCCTGGCCCCACAATACAGCAGCCTGTGTTTCGGGATCCGAAATAGAGTCATGCCATTGACTGGCACTGTTATTTTTACCGTCAATCACTATCCATTACAATTAACCCAAGGAGACTAGGCGAGTGTACATGTTTTGCAGAATAATATTTATTTAAAGGTACTTAATCGATGCTCCCGACTACAGCGAAGCGAAATAGAGGAGGATTATGTGTTTGACCTGTTTGTTTGTATATATGTTTGTATGTATGTCTGTTCCTGTGTTTCTTCGTAACTACTCAACGGTTCAACCGATATTGATAAATGCTACGTCATTAGATTCGTCTTGATGACCCGAATGTCACTGGGTACATAATATCAAAAAAAATGCCGGATTTTATGTTCTTAGGTTGGATGGACCGGTATCGATTTTTAACCTTATTCCATGGTTATAAAATCCAAAACCTATAACGGGAAATGCCATTTCTAGAAATGCCACTGTGGTTTTTGATTCTTTGCGGCCTGAACAAACTTTTTTCAAGACTCGAGTGGGGTATCAAACGGGTTTTAAAAGGCGAGCGTAATTATTGAGATTCGATTAAATTGTTAGAGTACAGTGTAAAATGAAATGAAATTGGCGGGACCAATTAAATATAATTATGTGGGTTTCGCTTGCATTTAAATTAAATTTATTTTCACACTACTGTGACAATTTTATCGGATCTCAACAATTACGTTAAGTCTGATTAGCTTGTTTTGTCATTTTTAGTGTACCGCAGTTGGGTTTTAAGTTTTTAAAATTCAATGTCAATATTTCAACGTGCTGGGTCTGGCGAAAGAGTGGAACTGCTATTAGCTGAATACGCGTGCTAGGTTCCCGTTCGAGCCAGAACTTGTATGCGAATTGTGTATTCACGCAGAGCTCCTGAAAAGGAAAATGTACTGATTAGTGACGCTAGTCAATTACTAACTAGTTTACCTTTTGTGACCTATTTAATAGAATGGGACGCCTCACACGGTGTTCTGGTTCAGCACTCGTTTGTGACTCATGATTGTTTGTTACTAGTTACCAACTGTTTTAGTCAGAATACAAAACATATTAAACATAATCTAAATCGTGTTTATCACTAAATGTACATGTGTCTATTAAACATGCCATAAACAGAAGTCTTATATTTTTTGGAGTAACGCCCTAAGTGTTTCATTTCCTCAGGCGAAGAAGACCTGGACATGGAGCTGTCTCCCCACGACACCAGCCCGCCCCTCTCCGCCCACACCCCTCCAGCCCACAAACACAGCCCCAAGCCCACAGACCTGCTCATCAAAGACCTGCAAACCACAGTCCATCAGGCAAAGAGTAAAATTGGCGATCTACAGGTGGATGCAACCTTTAGTGGCATAGCTGTCTCGCGCAGCACATCTGGTGTATGTTAGACTTCTTGCACGGTCTGTCCGCTTCCTGCCTCTTTTGGTCAATGCTTAAACCTTGATATTTTAGTCTGTGGGTTTGACAGAGCGCCCACATTTAGACAGCCGACTCCGAATGACTTTGACTTAGTCCTTGACTTTGACATTGACTTTGACTTTGACCTTAAACTGTTTATAAGGGAGTTGGGACCTGCCGCGTGGGTTTTGAATAACGCCTTGGCCCTCTATGCTACTAAGCACAAGCCTCACTTCGTTCGCGAGTCCGACTCGCACTTGGCCGGTATTTTTTTATATTTTTGACGAAATGTAGTTTATTTTTAATTACTTTTTAATGTGTATTTAAATGTATTTTACATTGGCGTTGACTTTGTCTTTGACTATCATGATGTAACCGTGAACGCAAATGTGCCTCTGCCACCCCGTATGGGAAAAGAGGTGACGCATTGTTTTTGTGATTGACTTCAACATCAGATGAGTAACTCGTGTGAGCAGAATATCAATCCAGCAGACTAAAATCTACTCATTAAGGCCCACTAGTTCAAACGCTTAGTGTTGACTCGCGTTCGAAGTAGTAAGTCTTAGCTGTCAAGTAGTTTATTAAAAAAAAAAAAAATAAGTTTCAAGAATAATCTAGAAAACTCACAAATACATAAACTACATATATTTTAGTAGCTAATTTTACATCTAAACCAGTTTCTCTACTTTATATATAAATTAATACCCTACCATTATTAAGCCACTTTTTTAAAACCAATTAAAAATATTGCAATTGCAACAATGCACTGTAAAAAATATATTGTAACAATTCATCTTATGTGTTACAAGTTCTCATTAGATTAAATTGTTACAATATAATTAATTGTAGAAAGCATGTTTGTATTTTAAGTACATATCATATCCTCTTCTCCTCGGTTGGGACATACAGGGTGTTTGGTAGAACTATGCAAAGACTTAAAGCGAAGCTAGTACAGACCATTTACAACCATTTGAGCCAAGTATGCCTATGGCGAAGTCTTATCGTTTATTTTTATTGATGAGTTATTGTTTTTGGCGATTGACCAGCCTCGGTTGTTTAGCAGCTAGCTTTTCCATCATGATTTGCAGTTGCTGGCAATAGACATCTGCCGTAATCGTCTGGCCAGATTTAAGAAAGCTGTAGTGAACGACACCAGCACTAGTCCACCAAACGCTCACAAGTAACTTTTTTGGAGTCAATTTTCGCTTGGGGCATGGTTTGGCTGGTTCGGCAGGGTTCAGCCATTGCGATGAGCACTTCCGATTTTCGTACAGGATCCACTTTTCATCACAGGTAATGATTCGATTTAAAATCCTTTCATTATTGTGCCGGGTGAGTAATGCAACGCAGCAGTCAACGCGCGTTTGTTGATTTGCTTCATTCAGTTCGTGAGGTACCCATCTTTCAAGCTTTTTCACTTTCCCAATTTGCTTCAAATGGATTAAAACAGTTTTATCACTAACACCGCAGCCTGCAGCTAACTCGGACCTGGTTTGCGATGGATCCGCTTCCACAATAGCCTTCAATTCTTCATTATCAACTTTGGTCTCCGGCCGTCCACGGGGCTTGTTCTGCAGGTCGAAATTTGCAGAACGAAAAAACCAAAAACGCACTGTGTTTTCTATTGCGCCACCGTCGCCATACACATCATTAATCCTTCGAGCCGTTTCTGCATCACTGGTGCCACGGTAGAACTCATACATGTAAATAACGCGATATTTCAAGTTTTCCATTTTGTAAGCTGAGTGACGCAAGAAAAAAAACAATTGAGGAAAAAACAAATGAATTATAATTTTAGAAACACAAATACATGAGTAAATAGCTGTATAAATTTGAATTTGGAACTCCTAACCATAGAGGAGATATTTGAGATCAAAGTGGCCAGTACGGCGAAACGCCAATTTCATATGTAAGGACCTAATACTTAGATAGAAAAACAACCATGACTAGGGTACAAATATCCGTTCTCATCAAACAAATATTTGCCCCAACCGGGATTCGAACCCGAGACCCTTAGCTTCGTAGGCAGGGTCACTGCCGACTCGGCCATTCGGGTCGTCAACTTTGCTTTGCTTGCAACAAGTTTGCTTTAAGTCTTTGCATCGATCTACCAAACGCCGTGTATAAAGGCTACATTTATTTATGGCAACAAATATAATGATCACCAAAATATTTTTTTCCTACCCAAAATGGATAAATTAACACCAAAAGTTGCAAAAAATATCAGGGAAAAATACTGCGGTACGTGAAGGGTAAAGGGGGTGAGGGAAGCGAAGCTCCCTTTATCCTTGTATACTTTATACATGTAAGAATAACAATAAATACTTAAAACATTAACGTACACAAAACATAAAAAGAAGTTTGGTGATCATTTATCCAAACACAATTTGGTGGACATTTATCCATTCTGGCAGTCATTTTGAATTTATTGGTAGTAAAATAGGTGCGTTTTTGGTAATCGTTTAAACATAAGCCTTTATTTTTTTATTATATTCTATATCCACAGCCTAAGCAATAAAAATGATGTGTGTTCTACACCTATCCACTTTTGTTTTATGTAAAACTTGTTGCAACAATCGTGTGCCTTCAATGTGAACTGGACTGATAAAATTACTCACAAAACTACTTTTTTAGTGGCGTGGTTTGGTTCAGTGTGTATTAAGATTAAGATTAAGAAACGAATTATAGAAAGGTCAAAGTACAGTAGCCAAATCATAAAATTCATAATTTCATGAAATGAAAGCATGTCTTTTTAGAAGGATTTTTATTCAGCACTATGTGGTTAATTTATACTGCACAACTAACTAATATGTCGAACTGACAGATAGACTAATCGGGGGGTTCGCTGCGCTCGCGCCTTTAGTCTTCACGTAAGCTACCGCAGTGTTTCATCCTAAAAGATTTCTTTGTTCAAAGAAATTTTCTAAACGCAATCATGGTTGGTGATGAATTTCAAGATCTGGCCACGACATGTACGGATACGCAATGTTTCTTGGCGCCTGAGCAAGGCCACGCTCTCGCTCTCGCCCATGTATGCATCTCTTTTGTTCCCATGCGCCGCTACCCCTTCCAGGCGGCACTCAGGGGCTATATAGCGTCTGGTATACATAGGGAGAAACAGAAACGCTTATTTTAAAGGAATAACTAAGGATATAATTTTGAACGATTGTAATTGAGTAATCAATGTGATCACATGAGTTTTTTCATAATACCTGAAAGTTAAACTTTCTGTTACACTGTGTAGCTGGGATTGTCGCTAATTAATAAATAATGCTAGTTTACACTATGCCGCTTCAAACCAAACATAAGGGTTTGTTGTGGGATCCTTAGGTAATCCTACAGCTCTATAATGTAAAGACCAACTCGATTATTTAATTAAATTGCAGAGTTCAACGAGATGCCATTATGTGCAAGCTAGAATTTTGTCTAAACCTTAGTAATTGCAGTCTATCAAAATAGGGTTAGATAGAACTTTTTTTTGGTAGGTACAGGCAAGAAGACGAGGCCTGAGAATTTCGATTGTGTTTGTGCACAGCCCCGGCCAATGGGTTACTTTTCAAGAGTACACTACACGAGTACACGACACGTCTCGTCGAAGTCTTATATGGATGGAAGCACTCACACAAAAGCATTTATTAGGTCTCGCCTTCTGGCACAGTACGGTATAACGCCTTGGTCTCCTATTTTACACTGCACACGACGTCTGACGTCACTGTCAACGTTCGTATGGCATACGTTGACGCCGATGTTTGAAGGAGACCACAGCTGGGGGGTAATATCGCGCGCACTCCACACGCCTATCACACGCTCCTGCTATATAGAGAGAGCGCGAGATAGGCGTGTTTTATGCTTGTGAGCTGCGTGTGATGTGCTTGTGAGAGGCTTGTCAAATAGTAGCACTCCCCTGCACCCGCGGGGGCGGGGGGTGTTGACGCGGGAACGTGAGAGACAGAGCTATGCGCTATATAAAGCTATGTCCCTCACCTTTCGCGACGAACCTCCCCCCCCCCTACCCCCGCGCTCGGCATGCTAGGGGTCCAGGACATTTTATTTTATTTTTCTCTAATAAGCATTTTGATACGGCTAGTATTTAATCGCACTTCAAAATACTGATTTTCGCAGCAAAAAAGGATCAGCAAAAACACTTTATGTTTTAAATATTTTATGAGTAAGTACTTAAGTTTATGTTTTAAGCATTTTTTGTTGTTCTTACATGTTGAAACTAACACGAAGGATAAAGGGGGCTTCGCTTCGCTCACCCATTTTACCCTTCACCTAAGCTACCGCAGCAAATAGAAGGGATATTTGCTGCGCAAACCAGTATTTTTGATGTGCAGTTTAATATTTCCCTTTTGATACTATCTCCAATAACATAAATGCTGGCCTTAACTCAAATAAAAGGCAATTTTAAAGAAATTATCTAAATGATCTAAAATTCACAGGACGAGGCCGCTGGGATGATGGAGGGTCTTCTTGACTTCGGCATCGCTGGACTGAAGAAGGGGCTACGGTTCACGGGACTTAGTGATGATATACAGGTACAGCGCTAACGTTTTAAAGTATGGTACCTAAGGGCACAAACTTCTTCTCGAGTTAACTGCCGCTAAAATATTTATATATTAACGATCTGCCTTTCATGGTGGAGAAATTAACTGACATAGTGTTGTTTGCTGATGATACTTCAATGGTCTTCAAAATTGAAAGACAAAAAGGAGATTTTGATGATGTTAATGGTGTATTGTCTTTAACCTTGAATTGGTTCACAGTTAATAATTTATTGTTAAACGCTGGTAAAACCAAGTGTATCAAATTCTCACTTCCAAATGTCAGGCAAGTTGAGACCAGTTTAGTGTTAGACAACAGCACGTTAGAATTAGTAAATGATACGAAGTTTCTTGGAATAACCATTGATAGCAAATTGCAGTGGGGACCCCACATAGATAAATTGGCTGGTAAATTAAGTTCTGCGGCTTACGCTGTTAGGAACATCAGACAAAGCACGGATGTGGCTACATCTAGGCTAGTATATTTTAGTTACTTTCATAGTGTGATGTCCTATGGTATCTTGTTGTGGGGGAAAGCAGCGGATATTCAAACTATTTTTATTTTACAAAAAAGAGCTATTGCTCTAAATTTATAATTTTCAACGAACAGACTCCTTAAGAGAGCTTTTTAAAGAAATTGACATACTAACAGTAGCTAGTCAATTTATTCTCGAAAATATAATGTATGTACGCAAGAACCTTACAGCATTTTCCAAACTTAGCGATAGCTGTAATGTTAACCTAAGGAATAATCACAGACTATGTTCTCCCCGATTTAGACTCGCGAAGGTTAGCAATTCTTTCAAGGGCCAGTGCATTCTCTACTACAATAAGATACCTCTGGAGTTTTTGAAATTGCCATTTGAGCAATTTAAAAAGCATGTTAAAGCGACTTTGTCGAAAAAGGGATATTACGATGTTCAAGATTACTTAAATGACAGGACTGTTTGGGGTTAATCTGGCTCAACACAGACCTTGCTGTTAATAATTTTGTAATTATTTATTCCTGCTTATTAATCACAACATTTTTTTTTTCATATTTGTATTAGTTGAGCACAACCTATTTTTAAAAGAGATTTAAAAATCAATCTATGGGAGTTTCTACGCCCTTCTACTCCCACAGTGGTCCAATGTAGAGAAGAGGCAAAAAATGACGTTTGCTAAGTATATGTAAATATCTGCAGTAATAAAGTACTTCGACTTTGACTTTGACTTTATCCAACTGGCGCTTTCATTTTTTGCCTAAAGTGACAGCGTGGAGCGAATCTACTTAATAAAACGCTAATGGACTGACTGACAGACAACACACAGCCTAAACAGGTGGACCTAATCATTAGACTTTCACAAGGGTTTCTTATGTAGCGTAGGGTAAACTAAGAAGGGATTTGGCCGAAATTCCTCACTTATGGGGAGGGGGAAGGGGGTGGGGGGGGGGGGGGTTTACAGTTTGTATGAAAATTAAGAACTCCCACACGGTGTCTCTCCTGTCAACTCCTCGGCATAACACTGCCGCCTACAAACACTCTTTTAGGTTAAGGGCATACCGACTGTGGAACGCACTTCCCTGCACTTTTAGGGATAGTCCCTCAATTTTCACTTTTAAGAAAAGATTGAAAGCGTATTTCCTTTCTCTTCCGTAATCGGTATCATGTTTATGTAAGTATATGTATGATATTTTGTAGTTTATATATGTGTATGCTATCTAGTGTATTTTATATAGTTGAGATATATATTTTTTTTATTAGGTATATTTTATTTATATTTTAAAAGTAATTTTCGTACGTATGTATACAGTTTTATTGCGCAATCTCTTTTTAGAGATAAGCTCGCCTTTGCCTATAAAATTTATTGTAACTGTCTGTTTATCGATGTTTTCTGTGCAATAAAGAATATGAATATGAACTACTTTACTTGTGAAGCTCAAACTTTGCAGGTGCACTTTGATGGTTTATAGGTGCGAGAAGTCAGTTAATAAGTATTTCATTTTTATTTTCCCCCGCTAAGAAGGGAGGGCGGATGAAGTTTGTATGAAAAAAATTATTGTGATATATAGATGTGAGACTTCAGTTCGGTAAACATGTTATACAAATTTGCCCCCACAAGGGAGGACAGGGGGGGCATGAGTTTTGTATTAAACTTAGTAATTCTTTCAAGGATCAGTGCATTCTCTACTACAACAAGAGGGTAAGTACTTGTATAAGACACATTGGATTTGGAGGAGGGGGGAGGAGGGGTGGAGGGGAAGGGGAGTTCCCCCCACCTACTCTCCCTTTTAGGAAACCATTAGTTTTTATGTTATGGAGGTCCAAAGATTGAATAAAATGCCTACATTTTTTGGATTTCGGGGGAGTTCGAGGAGGAGAGGGGTTGGGGGAGGGGTTGCCAAGAATAGGAGGTCGCCTCGCTCCGCTCCGCTTCGCTCCGGCTCCCGGGTCTGCTGTAACGTGTGAACCTAACAAACCTATCTTTAGTTTTTAAACACTGCAATTTGCTTCCGTAACTTCGGTGCAACATGGTATCAAAACTCCATAAAGTAGTTAGTAAGTAAACAAAGCCAAAGTCGTCGAGAGAATCACGGATGAAAGGCAACAGCAACGAAAGCGCAACAGAACATTCACGAAACACGGAAGGAAACGGAATGAAATGAGTAAGTCATTATGTCATAAAATACAAAATGGCCGACGCAAATTTCTACTATTACAACAAAATCTTGTAATTTGTACTAAAATCATGTACCAATATCCAACGTTGGAGCTTTTGTGTTCGACATTTGTCGTTCCGAGATTGGCCAAGTTGTAAAAATCGCGTAAACATATTTTATAATTAAAGTGCTAAAATGATGTTTCCTGAATCAGAAAATGGTATCAGAGGGTAGCTAAGGATCCCCCCTAACCACCTAAGTACTCCAATCTTCAAATTTCAATGTGTCTTATATAAGACCCAACCCCAACAAGATACCTCTGGAGATTTTGAAGTTGCCATTTGAGCAATTTAAAAATCATGTAAAAGCGACTCCGACTAAAAAGGGAAATTACTATGTTCAAGATTACTTAAATAATGGGACTGTTTGTGGCTTATCTAACAACCACAGAACTCGCTGTTAATATTTTTTTTCATTATGTATTCCTGCTTACTTTTTGTATTAATTAATATCGTATTATCTGTATTCGTCAAACACAACCAATTTTTAAAAAGAGATCCAAAATCAATCTGTGGAAGTTTCTTCCTTCTGAACCGGAAGTTCTGGGACTGGGGTAGGAGGTAGTTTCTAGATATGGGACATTATTGCCAGTGTAATTTTCTAATTTGCCCAGAGGAGGCAAATAGGGGGAGTATTCACGACTTGGCCATGTATACACAACTCCACGCGGGTGAAGCCGCGGGCAACTGCTAGTGAATATCGAAAAGTATAATCTTCTAACATTTGAAGGTAAATAATCGTTAGTGAATGAGTGAATTGAAGCATTTCCTTCCAATGACAGATGATACTTTTCTTTTTTCGGTCGGCTCAGTGTCAGCATGGTTCTGAGTGTGTTGCGTAATTTTTAGGGTTCCGCATCCAAAGGGTAAAATGGGACCCTATTACTAAGACTTCGCTTCCCGTCCGTCCGTCTGTCAGCAGGCTGTATCTCTTGAACCGTGATAGTTAGACAGTTGTATTTTTGTTGCCGCTATAACAAAAAATACTAAAAAACAGAATAAAATAATAAATTTATCTGTAAACCACATACAAACTTATAAATGAACCTGGTAATGTACATGGAGGGTGAAAGTAGCGCACCAATATCTTTGTAAACAATATTTTGCTATTTATATATTTATATATTTTGTTATTTATTTTGCTAACTATTCACTCCACACCATCCCTACCATTGTACGATGGTACGGTGCGCGAGTCCGACTCGCACTTGACCGGTTTTTAGAAAATAATTTTATTTTTCAGGAAAAAGAGAGATCTCCCTTAAACGGTAAGGAGCTAAGCAGTTCACCCCCACTACAATTCGATGGCAGAATGAAGTTAGCAGCGGGCGAGCCGAGAGAAACAGAGTTGCCTGTCGAATCTAAAGAAGTGATGATTTCCACAAGTGAAGCGAAAGACGTGAAGTTATCTGCTAGTGAAGCTAAAGAAGTGAAGATTTCCAAAGATGAAGCGAAGGATGTGACAGTTATCGCTAGTCAGCCGAAAGATATAAAGGGAGCTGTCAATAGCGCTGTTACGCTGAAAGGTACGTACAAATTAGCAATCATTATAATATATACCTTTTTCAATTTAATGTAGATAATAAATGGCTAGTATTTAATCGTACATCAAAAATACTGATTTTCACTGCAAAAAATGATCAGCAAAAACACTTTATGTTTTAACTATTTTTGTTGTTCTTATATGTTCACCTAATACGAAGGATAAAGGGGTTTGGCTTCGCTCACCCCCTTTACCCTTCACCTTAGCTACCGCAGTATTTTGCTTTGATATTTGCTATGAAAATCAGTATATTTGCTATGCAAATCAGTATATTTGCTATGCAAATCAGTATTACTGATGTGCAGTTTAATATTTCCCATAATAAATTATAGCAATATTGACGGACTACAGCGGGTTATTTTAAATGAAATATTTGGCTTGTCTAATAAATCACACAGTAGTTCGCTAATATTTCACTTTGCCATCTATCTTACTTTCATATTTTTTCAAATAGGATGATGTGATCAATAATTCCTAAACATTCACTCTCTGAATCTGAATTCTAAATTTCAGAAGAGAATGTGAACATAAGCAACGGAGTTCCGCATTTAGTGAAACAATACAGAGTCATATCACAGGACAGTTTGGTGAGTATTACCACAGGTTAATTACATACCTAAGTAGTTTGAGTAGTTTGAGTCAGGTTGAGATGGCCATAGGGGCAAGAGGAAGTCGCGGAGGGGGGGACGCCCCGCACATCCGCAAAGGCCCTGCGTCACCCTGGGACCCCGTTTATCGATTTCGATCTTGCTCATTTTGAAACTTGTACTAGTACTTGTGTATTTAAAACAGCTTAGCTAGTCTTTTCGTCGTTTAAGAAAAGGAATAAACCGATGATCCTAGAAAGCTAAGGAAGTACTAGAAAATTGTGAAATTAATGGGAAAATTCATTTCGTAAGACATGTTCAGAAACTGTATACCTTATGATAATGAATACAGGTCGAAGTATATAGGAATAGAAAAAGAGATGGAAGGTTTTGTTATAGAACTCGGAAAAACCAGTATTGAAGATTCCTTAAGTGTCTAGGGATGATGATGTTCATTAGATTTTGATTGTAATAAATAAAATATTCGATTAAGTAAAAAGGTGATAGATAATTTCAAACTTCATTTAATTTTGAACCTTTTTGGTAACTATCTATAACGAACTAAAGCACTAAAATAGTTTCATACCAACTTGACTTGGACGGTACCTATGCAAGTACTAAACTCTGGGACTGTGTGTTATTCCAGGTTAAAGTCTACCTACCTTAGTTGCAAATTACAGCCAAAATAGCTCATACTCAAACCCTATCTTGTCTACTAACAGTAAAGTAATTCTCCCCCCAGACCCCGCTGCCGTCGAAGCGTCCCCCGCCCCTCCCCCTCGACTCCCCCGAGCCGCAGTACGAAGAGGCAGCGGACCTGTCCACCAGCATCGCCAAGTTGAGGAGTCTGCTGCAGCAGCGGACTTGTGAGACCAGGTACAAAAAGTTTTCGGACATGTCCACTAGCAGTACGAAGAGGCAGCGGACCTGTCCACCAGCATCGCCAAGTTGAGGAGTCTGCTGCAGCAGCGCATTTGTGAGACCAGGTACGAAGAGTTAGCGGACATATCCACCAGCAGTACGAAGAGGCAGCGGACCTGTCCGCCAGCATCGCCAAGTTGAGGAGTCTGCTGCAGCAACGGACTTGTGAGACCAGGTATGAAGAGTTAGCGGACATGTCCACAAGCAGTACGATGAGGCAGCGGACCTTTCCACCAGCATCGCCAAGTTAAGGAGTCTGCTGCAGCAGTGGACTTGTGAGACCAGGTACGAAAAGTTAGCGGACATGTCAACTAGCAGTAGGAAGACGCAGCGGACCTGTCCACCAGCATCGCCAAGTTGAGAAGTCTGGTGCAGCAGCGGACTTGTGAGACCAGGTACGAAGAGTTAGCGGACATGTCCACAAGCAGTACGATGAGGCAGCGGAGCTTTCCACCAGCATCGCCAAATTGAGGAGTCTGCTGCAGCAGCGGACTTGTGAGACCAGGTACGAAAAGTTAGCGGACATCTCCACTAGCAGTAGGAAGAGGCAGCGGACCTGTCCACCAGCATCGCCAAGTTGAGAAGTCTGGTGCAGCAGCGGACTTGTGAGACCAGGTACGAAAAGTTAGCGGACATGTCCACTAGCAGTAGGAAGAGGCAGCGGACCTGTCCACCAGCATCACCAAGTTGAGGAGTCTGTTGCAGAAACGGACTTGTGAGACCAGGTACGAAGAGTTAGCGGACATGTCCACAAGCAGTACGATGAGGTAGCGGATCTTTCCACCAGCATCGCCAAGTTGAGGAGTCTGCTGCAGCAGCGGACTTGTGAGACCAGGTATGAAAAGTTAGCGGACATGTCCACTAGCAGTAGGAAGAGGCAGCGGAGCTGTCCACCAGCATCGCCAAGTTGAGGAGTCTGGTGCAGCAGCGGACTTGTGAGACCAGGTACGAAAAGTTTGCGGACATGTCCCCTAGCAGTAGGAAGAGGCAGCGGACCTGTCCACGAGCATCGCCAAGTTGAGGAGTCTGGTGCAGCAGCGGACTTGTGAGACCAGGTACGAAGAGTTAGCGGACATGTCCACCAGCAGTACGAAGAGGCAGCGGACCTGTCCACCAGCATCGCCAAGTTGAGGAGTCTGCTGCAGCAGAGCATTTGTGAGACCAGGTACAAAGAGTTAGCGGACATATCCACCAGCAGTACAAAGAGGCAGCGGATCTGTCCACCAGCATCGCCAAGTTGAGGTGTCTGCTGCAGTAACGGACTTGTGAGACCAGGAACGAAGAGTTAGCGGACATGTCCACAAGCAGTACGATGAGGCAGCGGACCTTTCCACCAGCATCGCCAAGTTGAGGAGTCTGCTGCAGCAGCGGACTTGTGAGACCAGGTACGAAAAGTTAGCGGACATGTCCACTAGCAGTAGGAAGAGACAGCGGACCTGTCCACCAGCATCGCCAAGTTGAGGAGTCTGGTGCAGCAGCGGACTTGTGAGACCAGGTACGAAAAGTTAGCGGACATGTCCACTAGCAGTAGGAAGAGACAGCGGACCTGTCCACCAGCATCGCCAAGTTGAGGAGTCTGGTGCAGCAGCGGAGTTGTGAGACCAGGTACGAAAAGTTAGCGGACATGTCCACTAGCAGTAGGAAGAGGTAGCGGACCTGTCCACCAGCATCGCCAAGTTGAGGAGTCTGGTGCAGCAGCGGAGTTGTGAGACCAGGTACGAAAATTTAGCGGACATGTCCACTAGCAGTAGGAAGAGGTAGCGGACCTGTCCACCAGCATCGCCAAGTTGAGGAGTCTGCTGCAGCAGCGGACTTGTGAGATCAGGTACGAAGTGTCCGCTAACTCTTCGTACCTGATCTCTAAAACTAACACAATACTATCGACTCTGCCTCCGCCATAGTCTTATAACCTAAAAGTAGCGGAAGGAATCGGATAATGACCGGTTAATCTGAGAAATTCTGCCCAATTTTTACTTTGACCAAGTTGGGCGCCCATTATTTATAATAACCGGATTATTCACTTTGACCGTGACATTCTTGCCTAATCAGCAGACGTGTGTCCAATCCCCCTCCATTGCATTATGGTTGCCGACTGACTTTTGGTAACCGTCCCGTATTCCCTTACTATTTACATTAAATTTCCTTACTTTAACTGTGTTATGAAACTTATGATTGACACATCAAAAGAGAGATTTTGGCCAGTGAGAACAGGAAAGCTATTGTTAAGTATATGTTAGTGTTTTCTGCAGCGAGGAGCACATCTGTTGGGAGGGCGCCGAGGAGACGCGCGGGCGCACGCAGCAGCGACACTGCGGCCGGCCCGTCGACGCGGCGACCTGCGCGGGTGAGTGCGCGCGTGTGTGTGTGTGTGTGTGTGTGTGAGAGTGTGAGTGTGTGTATGAGGGTGTGACTGTGTGTGTATGTGAGTGAGGGTGTGACAGTATGTGTGTGTGATGGGGTGTATGTGTGTGCATGTGTGTGAGTATAAGTATGAGAGAGTGAGTGTCTGAGAGTGAGTGTGTGAATGTGTGAGTGTGTGAATGTGTGACTGAGAGTGAGTATGTCTGCTAGTGTGTGTGTGTGCGTGTGTGAGGATGTATATGAGTGTGTGAGGGTGTGTAAAATAATAATTCAAATGTGAAAGAAATAATTAAATCATCATCTGGACGATGGCGCCTGATTGACTTGTGCCGCGTATTGTAGCAGCCACGTTCACCGATAAGACTACCACTAGGTAACAAAACACAACAAACGAACAAAAAACATGTATACACAGGCACATTAATTGCTTCTGAGCCCACACTAGGATTCCCTGTGTCCAGAAATAGCGACATCACAAACATATAAACAACTGGAGATTTTTTTTCTCTATCCCCAGCCGGAGATCGAACCCGGGACCTCTCGAACGGTAGGTAGAGCCACTACCGCAGCGCCACAGGGATCGTCACTTTTGTCTCCTAGTTTTCACATATGACAAAAATAAATGTAGCCCATTTATATCCCGGATTCGAGTAATATTGAGCCATGCTCCACCGCGCTGGCTCAGTGCGTGTTGATGAGTTATTTTGAATATAGTTAATAATTATAATTGAATAACATTTTCGTTTGCAGATGAGTACGATATGAATGCAGAGCGGAGCTCATCGCCCGGACAGACCTCGAATAATATGCAGAGACTTGACAAGTAAGGCTAGGTTCTCATTACGGCAGTCAGTAAGCGTTTAACTGACTGAGCAGCGAAGCTGAGGCAGCGCAAAGTGTTAATCTCCCTTTCATTGTTTCGCTTGGAAAAGGTAGATTTACGCATATTTTCTGTCCCACACTTTCAATGACATACAACAATCAGAGACCTAATTCACCAAGTTAAACTATTTAAAAAAAGACTTCAAACCCTATTTCTTTTATGTTTTACTTGGAAATTTTAATTTCCAGCTGCTTTTTGATCCAGAATTCAAATATGATTACCGCAAAAGTATTTGGCAACGTCCGTTAAAATTTCACTCGAAGTGCAATAAGTTATTTATTAGGCTAGGGTGGGTAATGCTTGTCAATAACAAACCTTGGCCAACGTATTTGCATGCTAATGTGAAAATACTGAAATAGAAAGAAATTGGAATGTTAAATTAATCCTCTGCCACGCCGTATGGGAAAAGGCGTGACTTATTTTTTTTTTGATATTTAATTTCTATTTAGTTCCGTACACAAAAACAGTTTCGTCATAAAAATAAAATATATTATATAGCCTTAAATAGCCCTCTTTAATTTAGAACAACACAACACAAGTTTCCTTTGCAAACGCTCCTTTTTGACCGACCGTGTGAAGCGTCTCCGTTTCAGCTTGGGCAAAAATGCTGTCGGTCCGGATTTACGACTGTTCTCCTCTACAGGGCGCATGTCTCAACCGATCCCCATGAAAATTTTGAGAGCAGGTTTGTGAAATATGGGTCGTAAATGTAAAATAGACATTTCCCATGAGTTTGCAAAGTCTTATATTTATTTAGCGAGGTTCGTAAAAAGCATTTTTGAACGAGTTAGGAATATAATTTTTCCCAAAATCAAACGGCGAGGGTGCCATTTTTAGCTCAGAAGGCGGAAAAAAACATTCTAAACCTAATTTTAACAAATGAGATGTCGTTGGATTCGAGGAGACTGTGAAAGTAATTATAGGCTATATAATTTTGGTATAAAGTCAATAGGTGGGATTTTAGATCGCAAAATGTAGTTTAGAAGTTGTTATTGAGGTGCGAGTCAATAAAAAGAAATAAACGGACTGCATTTTCTTTCAATACTTACTTTTTTAATACACTAATAATGAAAGCAAATTATAAGAAGCATGTCATGTTTGCTCGTTTCTTATTATGTAATGTGTCGTAGCACAAGATATGGAGGAGGGGGGTGATGGCTGGTGCACAAGTCATACTCGTGAACGGGTGCTGCTTGGAGGGACTGCTCCAGTCTGCTTTCTCATAAGTTATGTTCATTACAGCTTGTCTTTGTTCTTATTTATTTATTTTGTTAGAGTTCTGTTTTGAGACATCTTATTGGCACTTATATAAACATTAAATAAACATAAACATTGACATACAGGCACATACATTGCTTATTGGCCCCACACTAGGATACCCTGTGTCGTGGGAACCAGAAACAGCGGCGGCACACACATATATATAAACATCCAAGACCTGGGGTTTTTTTTTTCTTGACCCCCAGCCGGGGTTCGAACCCGGGACCTCTCGCATGGTAGGTAGAGCCACAACCACTGCGCCATAGAGGTCGTCAACGTAATATATACTATAATATTAAATAAAATAACATTGGTATTAGATAAGATTATTTGTATATTTTACATTGTGTAATAAGAAAAAAAATGTGACGAAAATTTAAAAAATGACATCGCCATAGAGTTTCTTGGTGCTTGCTATCTTCTCTGACGGGCGTATTTCCGAAGCACTGGAAGAGTTAATGGAGTTTCCTTTTTCCTTTGCGAGATTCAGCCCTGAATCACCACTCGTAAGGGAGATTTCCTTTTTCAAACTCAAGTTAGGTTGGTTGATAATTTTTGTTTTATTTTTATTTAGCAAAAGAGATGGATAGATTAATTAAGTTGACTAGTGAGATGCCTCTGGGCGAAAATTGATTGAACACAATATGGAAAATTGCAAAAAAAACTCCGCGCTACGCTTTTCTGTCTTCCCCGGGCCTTTTTTTCTAGGCTGCTTTGAAACAAAACTCGATAATAATGGATTTTCAAAGGAAAATGCTGGTGGCCAAAACTCACCAGCAATTAATTCCCATGAACTTTCCTGGGGCCTATTCAAATAGCGCGGCAAGGTCGACTTTGCTCAAAGGTGTCAAAATTGTAAGCATTTTTAGTACAACAATTTATCATAGCTGATAAAACATATAAGTTTTTGAATCAATTTGTACGCTCAGTGCCATACATATTTTTCGACAATCTCCCTGATATGAAATTGAAAATTTATTTAAGTTTTGTCATAACGTGAGTTGATGAGCTCATTGCATAAAAATTAGGAGTGTTTATTTTTAATTTTTATTTAAGCTTTTACACAGTATCATTGATGTTAGCTATCAAACGACAATCAGAGAGTTACCCAAAGTAATTTAGAATAGAATAGAATAGAAGAATAGAATATGCTTTTATCCAAGCGTCACAATACACAACACATAGCACAAAATAGGAATATACAAAAATAGGAATACACATGGACAACAACAAAAGTGGGTATATTATGTGATGTAAATGGCTTCATAAGAAAACAGCGTAGTGTGCTGGTTGTATACGGCGACGGTGAAAAGGCTCCGGCTCAGCATTATGCTACAGGGCCTACAGGAGGACCTGAAGCGCTGGTATTCTGTCGGAACCGGTGTGACTGAGTGTGTTGTTTTGTACGGTGTTGATTAGACTACGTAATATGCATAGATAAGAGATATAAACAATAAATAGCATAATATAAATGTAGGGTATATGAGTATAGAGTTTGTGTGTGGCATGTAAATAATGGTATGAAGTACGATAAATAAATAAATAAATAGGCACAGTAATTATGATAAATATGAATAATGTACAAACATGTTTGAAAAATGCAAGAGGTTTTGGGGGTCAGAAACGAAGGCTGCCGATGCAGACTGCAGAGATAGCTTCAGTTATCCGCTTTTTGAAGGGCTAGTAAATAGGCTTTGTATGCTGTTTTATAGCTGGTTAAAGTAATTTTTTCACGAATTGGCGGAGGGATATTATTCCAGCATTTTGTAGCCAGATATCTGAAGCTACCCCTGAAAGCAGCAGTCCGATGCCGGGGAATGGAGAGTATATTTGTTGAGCTGCGGTTCATGTGGTGATTGGAAACTTTCCAGGAGAGCTTTTCGTGAAGGTATTCAGGTATCCCTCTCTTTATAACACCGAACAAGAGCGCTGCAAATTGAAATTGTTGTCTGCCTTTCATTTTTAAAACATTTGCTCGATTCAGATAGGGCGTGATATGAGTACGTGGTGGGACGATGTAACAATAGCGAGCGCAGGCGTTCTGCACTCGCTGTACCAATCGCTCAGTGCGCTTATACAAACGCGGCCCGTATACTGTGATGCAGTAGTTAAGCTTTGACAAGACTAACGCCTCACAGAGCTCCACTCGTATTTCTTCTTTTAGGAATTTCCGAATTCTGTAAAGAATATTTAACCTGTAAAAACAGTTTTTGACGAGCTCGAGAACATGTTTGTCAAAACGCAGCTCCTCATCCATGATTAGACCCAGGTTCCGCGCTTCACGCACTCGCTCCAGTTTTTTCATTATTAATAATTTAATTACACATTTGGCAAACAATAATAAAAAAGTTTAAAACCTAAGTTACGCAAAACCCAATAATTTTCGCATAGAGTGAAATTTGTTGAAAAGTTGACTCTACTTTAAACCCTCATAATATGTCTCGAATAACCAATCACCTGTATCATGAAAACGACACTACGAAATCTGTCTTCTGACAGCCAAGTACACACATATTACACGGCGCAACGAATCCACGGTACAATGAGCAGACATCTCATGACAATGACCGTGAACACCGCTAAAAATTTCACAGAAAAGCAATTAACATAATTTCGTTTAGATGGATGACATTATACGTCCATTATTTTTGATGTAGAAAGCAGAGTACTGGGCCGATTTCAGTTTTTTTAAATAGGTCGAAACGGGAAGGTCTCGATTTCAATAAAAAATATATATTTTTAAAGGGAAATATTAAACTGTACATCAAAAATACTGATTTGCACGGCAAATATCCCTTATATTTGCTGTGGTAGCTTAGGTGAAGGGTAAAGGGGTGAGCGAAGCGAAGCCCACCTTTATCCTTCGTGTTAGGTTCAACATGTAAGAACAACAACAAATACTTAAAACATAAAATTAAGTACTCATTAAATATTTGAAACATTTGAAAAGTGTTTTTGTTGATCCTTTTTTAGTTTGCAAATCAGTATTTTTGATGTGCGATTAAATACTAGCCATTTTGAAATAGGTTTACAAATGATACCAGTTTCTTAATATGTACGATCCATTATCCAATAACACCATAAAATACTACATATTTCTGTTGCAGATTATTCCAGCGTACTGTGACTGGGGTGTTCAACTCTATTAAGACGGCAGTGGGTGCGGAAGGGGACGAGCCCCACGCCGGCCAGGGCAGGGACGACGACTGGACGTATGTCTGTGCTAGTGTTGAGATGAGCGTGAGTAGAGATCTCATCAAATTGTCTATTCGTTCATATTCGTTCTATTGTGTTTGTTTTGTAACAATTGTACATTGTTGTGGAGACTGGAAAGTGAGCAGTAGACGGACCAGTGAGTTTGAATTACGAACTACGACGACTACTGCGAGCAAATAAAATTAATTATACAAAATTTGTTTTTAGATAAATTTGATTTGGATCTCCGCCTGGCGGAATCCGCCATTTTCCGCAGTTGAAAGCACATGTCTCGCATGCTTTTACTGAGACGGCGTGAAGTGCCATCTGTCAATATGTGAGAGAACTATAACAAAATGTTGTGAACAGGCCAGAAATGTTATTGTTGTCCTGTTTAACTATTCACTGTTTTCGGGCCCCATGCAGACCATCTTTCGCCACATTTCCGAGCAGTTTCCGTGAAAAGCCTATTTATTTATCTTTAACTAACCAATCACTTGTAACTTATGGCAGTAAGGCTTCCTGATGACGTGATTTCGCTATTACGGTCTGTCACAGTAGTTATAATTATAATAGCCAGGATCGACTGATTAATGTGTCATTGGTATAGATGGGAAAAGAGACTGTTTATTTCCATAATAAAGGGCAAATAACAAATAACACGAATGAGGTATGTGCTGAAAGGCTAAAATCACCTTAGACAGACCTAGAGAACTAGCGGCAAGGAGCTAGTGGTCATAACATCTTGTAAATATTTCTTGTATATTAGTGTCGATTTGACATTTGACAAATAATTAATGTAAATAATCAATAAATCTTTGGCATACCTAACTGTCCGCCATTTTGTAAAATCTTGATTGTTGCGACCCGAGTCAAAGTCAAAGTCAAAATTTATTTATGATATAAACACAATTACACAATTTATTATGTTAAACAAGCTTGTTTTTATCATTTAATTTACAAATGACAACTTCAAAATCTCCAGAGATATATTGTTGTAGTAGAGAATGCAATGACCCTTGAAAGAATTGCTAACATTCGCGAGACTAAAGCTGGGCGAAACTAGTTTCCTTAGTTTACCTTAGTAAACATTACAGCTATCGTTTAGTTTGGAAAATGTTGTAAAGTTCTTACGTACATATATTATATTTTCGACAATAAATTCACTGGCTATAGTTAGTATGTCAATTTCTTTAAAAATATCTTAAGGAGTCTGTGCGTTTTAAATTATAAAAAAAATATTGAATATATGCTGCTTTAACCCACAACAAGATACCATAGGACATGACACTAAGAAACTAACTAAAATATACTAGCCTAGATGTAGCCACATCCGTGTGTTGTCTGATGTTCCTAACAGCGTAAGCCGCAGAACTTAATTTACCAGCTAATTTATCTATGTGGGGTCCCCACTGCAATTTGTTTTCAATTCTTATTCCAATTTTCATTTCCAAATTCTAACGTGTTGCTGTCTACCACTAAACTGCTCTCAACTTGCCTGATATTTGGTAGTGACAATTTGATACACTTGGTTTTTTACCAACGTTTAACAATAAAGTTTTAACTATAAACCAATTCAAGGTTAATGACAATACATCATTAACATCATCAAAATCTTCTTTTTGTCTTTCAATTTTGAAGATCAGTGAAGTATCATCAGCAAACAACACTAAAGTCGATTTCGATAGCATTTCACAATAATGTAAACAAAAATGTCAGTTGACAGTTGTCTATGATTGAGTGAGATTTGAGTGTTGTACCTACGCTGATGTCAAAGGCATTGATCCAAAGAGATATAGTTCGCTGTCGATTTTCGATCGATTTTTTTCTATAAGTAGTACAAAACCAAGGAGTGGGGCGCGTAATTTCAGCTTAGACGAGCTCTAGCATCATACTAAAAAACTTAATTAAATTGTCAGTCAGTTTCTCCGGGTAATGCCTGCATCCGTAGTCAATTTACCCCTAGTGAAACCGCATTTCTTGGCGAGGAGTTGTTTTCTATGGTTGAAGTGAGAGAGTGTTTGATTGAGTATAATATTTTCAAATAATTTGCTTAGTGTTGGAAAAACATCTAATGGTCTCTTTGAAGGATCACCCTTGTTTCCCGTCTTGAACAGAGCTATCAGTTTACTGCGTTTCATGGGTCTGGGATAATTCCATCGTCAGCACATTTATTGAATGTATAAGCTGACTGTGTAGCTATAACTAGAATTACTGAACCATTTTTTTACTGATATACCCAACAGTTCCAAATCTCCATTGTCAGCACATTTATTGAATGTATAAGCAAAGGATGTAGCTATAACTAGAATTACTGAACCAATTATTTTGACAGATATTATAGCCCACAGGTCTTCCAGTATTTTTAAACACTATTAAATTTAAAATCTAAATGATATTTAACGATGTCTGCTTCATACAAGAATGTTTCGAACGCTCGAGCTATCACAGCGTTGGATTTAATAACATCACCTATCTTTAAACAGAAATGATTGTACCGTGGTATATCTGTGTCAGTTTCAGGGTTTATTATTTGCCAAACCGTTATCTTTCTAATATTTGATTTTTGTATTTTTCTATTAATGTGTAAAGATTTTGCAGTTCTACAAACCAACTTGGAAGTGTATCGTTTACGGAATTCATAACCACATACTCGTGTATTCTTTTGTAATAATTTTACTCTATCGTTTGACACCAGTTTTTCTTCTAGACGAAAAAAATCAAGATTTTTCAATATGGCGGAACGTAGGTATGCCAATCTCCTTACAAAAATGTTCGAACCCTTGTGACACTCCGCTGGTTAGCGGCGTTTCTATTCAGTATTGCTCAGTCAGTACTGACAGCCTTAGTGAGTACAAAGCCTTATTGGTCCTTGTACAGGTGTCGGGCGCGGTGGCGCGGCTGGTGGGGTCGCGTCGTGCGCACGCGCATGTAGACGCTGCACTCGACACGCTCGAGCAGCTGCCGAGAGCGCATGACAGCGCGCACGAGACAACTGACGATCTGGGTAGGTCATACATATTAGGTCCTTACATATGAAATTGTCGTTTTGTATGGAGAAATTGAAGTTAACTCAATTTTCAGTACAAATATTTTTGTATTTTTTTAGGAATGACAGATCCTAATTTTATAAACTTTGTGTGTATGAATGAGACAACATTTAGCTAACAGAAAATTTTATATAATTTTTAAAAAGTGTCAGCTGTAAAAAAATATTACTAATATTATCATGAAAATGGATGACATTTAGGAGGCACTGATTTTGAAAATAACATTTTAGTTATCAAACTGAAAATTAAAAGAAAATTTAATAAGTAGATGTAAAATATTGAAATTAATTTTAAAACAATAAAAAAAACTGGAAATATCTATTGAATTACTCGAATTATGAACTCCTAATCTGTAAGAAGAATTCGCCAATTTCATAGGTAAGCACCCAATACTATTACGATGCATAAGAGTTGAATCCATTTGGTCGAATTATTTTAATGTTTTGTGGGTCGTAAAGGGACGGACGTAGACCTACTACAAAATAAATGCAAGTTCGTATGTTAACCTAGACACATCAAAATAATCATGTGTATAGAACACAATGCAATTTAAAAATCCCTCTTCGCTCTTGCGGATAAACATATGTTATTGAAAATAAGTGATTTACATATTTGTAATTAAAACTACTATTGCTGTCGTTTAGACGAGTGGTGCGCTGTGAACGGTGCGTGTTACAGCGCTGTTTCCGAGTTGCTCTGCGCTGCTGAGTTAACTCACTCACACGTGACTCATCGCGTCGCAGCTCTACTGCTAGCCGGTAAGTAGTTGGTCATTATAGTAGTTTATGTGACTGATAATAATGAATGAATAATGGAGGGCATTAAAACTCGAGAATATAGCACTCAATTAATCAATATCATCTTAGTGGGTAAATGAATAACACAAAAAGTGCGGAATAATAGGATCTTAAATATATTTTGAAAAAATAATTGTGATCATGGTCTCTGAGTTCGAGCGGCCGCACTTCAGGAATACTGGTCGTAATTGATGTTCCCGAGCCTCCTGCTCCTCCTCCTCTGCTCCACAATTAATCTTCTAAGTCACTCAAATTGCTTTCACTGTCACTCTGTGATCTGTATATATAAAAAGAGAGGGCTTGACTCACTCACTGACTCATCAACGCCCAGCCCAAACCCTGCAATTTAGAAAGCTGAACAAAGTTTATCTATACACATATAATAATAATAATAATAATAACATTGGTCACTATTTACACACATTGATCTAGCCCCAAACTAGGATTCCCTGTAGCTTGGGTACTAAACAGCGATACACATACTTATATAGACAAATATTATACTTAGATAGATAAACAACCATGACTAGGGTGCAAACATCCGTTCTCATCAAACAAATATTTGCCTCCACCGAGACTCGAACCCGGGACCCTTCGCTTCGTAGGCAGGGTCACTGCCGAGTCGGCCATTCGGGTCGTCAAGCTCTCTATTATAAGCTCTCTTTTATGTGTTCGGGAACCGCATGTTCGACCGGCATTGTGGCATTGATCATTGGTCTGCTCTTATTTAGCTTGTTCTGTAGTACCAACTTCACAGACAAACTGGGCGCGCAGGCGGCGTCGGCGTTCGAAATCATAATATGTCGAAATATTGATATTTTTACCAAGTACTATGTCATTATGCTGGTCGTAACGTGCGGTTTTTGGACGCAGTAAAGAGGGCTTATGATACGTGAGTAGATAAAATAATTAAAGTATTTAAAAACTAAAAACACCCTTTTGAAATGTTATTTTATGACGTTTCAAGTCTTGTTATGACGAATCAAACGAGACCAAGCTCGATATGTTCACAAATATCTAAGAATACCAGTCTTTCGTCTACCACCTTGCAGCTCCATCATCAGGTGATGATGATGAGAACTTCGCCAGGAAATATAAATATGACTTTTCACAACAAATCTAACGAGCCCAAACTCAAATTCATCTAGGCCCGAAAAGTAAGCTCAACAAGATATGATTGTGTTATGGGTACCAGACGACGATATATTTAATAAACATAAATACTGATATAGAAATATATAGAAAACATCCAAGACTAAGAAACAAATATTCATGCTCATCATATAAATATTTGCCCTTGCCGGGATTCGAACCTAGCACCGTCAGTTACGGAGGCAGGATCACTACCCGCTAGGCAAAACCGGTCGATAACGACAATAACGCGTATAGTATCATTCGTAAATGACTGGAAATGTTTGACGTTTTCGAAAAGAGAAAGGAAAAGAGGAGAAAAAAATATAGGGTTGTACCAACGTTACTAATTCAGTTCATTCATTTAGCGAATGATTGATGTTGGCCCCAGTCAGATTCATTTTTATTAGGGTTCCGTACCCAACGGGTAAGAACGGAACCCTATTACTAAGACTTCGCTGTCCGTCCGTCTGTCACCAGGCTGTATCTCAAGAACCTAGCTAGCTAGAGAGTTGAAATTTTCACAGATTATATATTTCTGTTGCCGCTATAACAACAAATACTAAAAAACAGGATAAAAGAAATATTTAAGGGGGCTCCCATACAACAATTCTTTCAATACCACATACAAACTTATGGATGCACCTGGTTACGTACATGGAGTGTGAAAGTAACCGCACCAATAACTTTGTAAACAAAATTTTGCTGTGTAAAATCCAAACTATTCACTCCACACCATCGCTTCCATTGAACGGTGGTACGGAACCCTTCGTGCGCGATTTAGACTCGCACTTGACCGGTTTTTAGGTATAATATGGCAATGAGCGATTCTTTAAAGTTTTATTAATTTGGATCACTCACTATCGCTAGTGATGCTATCAGAATCATTTATTAGCACTTTCTATTACTCCATCCATCATATCGTCGACTTGGCACATTTTATCTTCTTTTAATCCGTGAGTCACACAGTCATTCCATTTTTGGGAAGTGATTTTATTTATTCCATCTTGCAATAATTTTTTCACGTCCACCATTTTGAAAGTGTTATTATTAGTGGCTACGTGACCTTTTACCTGCGCCCTTACAAACCATTTCAATGGGGTTAAGCTGGCAATGGTATGGGGGCAGGCGTAAGACGGTGACTCCGTGCTCCGCTGCCAACTCGTCCAGAACATATTTGATGGGGAATTGATCTTTGTGCTGCCGTACGATGTCCATTAGAGTAGCTTTTACACTATCGTCATTGAATTGTATATTTTTATTTTTTAGCCATTACTGTATTTTTCCTTTTGTCCAAGACATCGTCGGCAGCAATTTCAATTTTCTGGAGTGGTAGGGGGCGTTGTTTGTAACCAAAATAGAATTTAACTTCAGTTTCGGTAAAACCCCCTTTAACCACTCCTCGAAACACTCCGCGTTCATCTTGGTGGTAATCTTCTTTCCCACTTTTTGATTCGAAGTATATGTGACTTATTATAAAGCCGTTTTTCTTTGCCAGTTAGTGCTTCAATCCTGTGGTCAAGCCTTCCTTAAAGGCTTGTATGGTTTCGTCTGCCCATGCCTTGTTTTTTGTGTGTCCTACAATAATTAAATAACATAATCATTAGCCGACAGTCGTATCATTGTAGCTTTTATAAAAGTTTCAGAAAAATAATTTCGTATCGGGCGTTCTAGATTCCAGTTTATAGATCAATACACGCAAATAATCATATGACCCTGGCTTTAATATGTGAGTGGTAGTTAGCTTCATTGACCCTGGTTTTGTCTTAGTAATAAATATATCTCCCTTCTCTTCTATATTGTTTAATTTTATGCTGGTATATCAATCGCCACAATATAATTTCTTGTATTTCGATCAATAAACTATTTCTTGATTTGGGCAGATATTTAAATTTTAAATATTTCTTGATCCTCCACATTGTACTCCAACTGAATGTTGGTAATTGCGGATCACCATTTATAGCTTTCATAACCTGTAAAGAACAGAAAAAAGTTGATGTAAACACGACTCATGAATGTTTTTTTTAACCTTTCCACCGATAGACAAATAAAAAAAAACGTTAAAAGACGGCTGGTTCAATATATGATGCAGCAACACTAATACTTAAAGTTGCAATAAATAATAAACACATGGAAATATTATCATCCTTTAAATTATTTTTAAATGTGAACTACCTAACAGTTGCAGTAAAAAAACCCATATTTGATATTGTTAGGAGTAGAAATATGTTGCATAAAAATATTACCTTTTCATCTGTAAGTGCAACGTTGTTAAAAAAAACTGTGAACATGTCTTCTTATAGCGGACAACGTAAAATTGTCCAACTTGTCTTTAAAAGACAGTTTTCTTCCTGGTTTTTCTGGAGCTTTAAACTGAGTTGTCTTATTGTATTCCATTATTACATTGTATACGGAATGCTTGGATATTCCCAATATATCTGCAGCTTTATTGGAACATTCTTGGCGTGTTGGTTTTTCTCCAGGTATTAATGTTGAAAGAAGTAATTCGAACACGTATTTATATACGTTTCTAATCATCTCCATTTCCGTAATAGTAAAGGCAGATTTTCTTCTTTTTTTCCTTGGAGATAACCACAACCACAACTTAACAGCAACAAAGTAACAAAACTTTAGCAGCAACCACGAAACAAAATAAAAATTCAACGAAAATTCAACAAGAAAATAGCGTATTCGCAATGACAACATTCGTGCTCTCGGACCGGCGGCGGTGAGAAGACGAATAAGTACTTGCCCTGTTTCAAACAAGATGGCCGCCGGATGCCTGCCCTTGCCAACCTTCCCCTTACCCCCAAACTCCAATAAATAGTATATTTATTGACCAATGACTGTTTAGTTACAATTATATAATTATAAATATGCATTGTAATGTAACTTAAAAGTATAATTGCTTGTAATATTCGTAATCTGATTTTTTTCTTACATAATGAACGAATGAATGGACTATACTTACAATGTATCTTTCATTCGTTGAAGCACTAGTAAAATAAATCTGGCCACATTATTTAGGTAAATGACAGATCGACCTGTCAAACATTTCCAGTCACTTGTGAATTCCACTGTAGACACAAATGTCTCAGCTAAATACCAACTTAGTGACAAAGGCGATGTTCTACAAAACAGAAAATAGCCGATTGAGTCTTGCAAGCCCGATGTGGGTTCTTCACCGTCTACTGTTAATGTGGGTGCAAGTTCGAATACATACCTACTATATCAAAAGCGAACGCTACCTTCCATAGTGATCTTCCAGTTTGCAGTGTACGCACGCTAGAATCTCAGTTCGTACCTAACGCACGCGGACGTCCACAGAAACTTGTCACTGTTCCCCGCTAATTAGAGAAAGCTGTCAAACTCACGCGCGTCGCAGGCCCAAATGTCTATATTAGTCACCTCCACTCCAAATACACCCATATTTAAATCCAGATTGAAACGCTGGCTAGTCGAGCAAATGTTCTACAATTACATTGAATTATTTACGTTTACCGTATGACATTTTATTTTTTATTTTTAAAACTGACATTTTTGACATAAGTTTAATCTGCATTGTTAATTATTGTTAAACCTACATTTGAAACTAAATTATTTAATTTTCCGGACATGTAATGACAATTATGAACTAGTGGTTTTGTGAGAAGAGTAGACCTCGCGAGGCCTTATAACGATTCAATAAACTATGTGTGCCTTTGCCACATTATCCGAATTCTAACCTCGATTTCTTCTCCCAGACATATCGGAAGCCCTCATTCACACCTGGCTCAACCAGCTCACTAGCTGGCTGAAGACGGAGATCTTCTCAGCGTTCGAGCAGATGTCGCGACAACCGGACAGCGGAGGCCACTGCCGGCCGATGCGGGAAATGGACCTGGATGAAACGAGGAAGGTGGTATTGGAGAACTTACCTGGTAAGAAGAGTTTGTTTTTTGCTGTCTCTAAAGGTGTAAGGTTGCGACCGCAACTGCAGACAGACGTGAGGCGTCAGTGTGAGCGAGACAGTGAGCGAAGTTGCCTAGCGGGTGAATGAGATAGCGAGCGTACTTACCTAGCGAGTAGACGAGACAGCGACGGTTCTTACCCAGCGAGTGAACGTGACAGTGAGCGTACTTACCTAGCGAGTGAATAAGACAGCGAGCGTACTTACCGAGCGAGTGAACAAGACAGAGAGCGTTCTTACCCAGCGAGTGAACGAGACAGCGAGAATAGTTACCTAGCGAGTGAACGAGTCAGCGAGCGTACATACCTAGCGAGTGAACGATACAGCGAGCGTATATACCTAGCGAGTGAACGAGACAGCGAGCGTACTTACATGGCGAGTGAACGAGACAGCGACCTTACTTACCCAGTGAGTGAATGTGACAGCGAGCGTACTTATCTAACGAGGGAATCAGACAGCGAGCGTACTTACCTAGCGAGTGAACGAGACAGCGAGCGTACTTACCTAGTGAGTGAACGATTTAGCGAGCGTAGTTATGTAGCTTGTCAGCGAGGTAGCGGTAGGTACCTACTATGCTCGCTGTCTGGTTAATACGCTATGTAACTACTTTCGCTGTCTGGTTTATACGCTATGTAACTACGCTCGCTGTGTCGCCCAGACACTCAAGCGACACGTCGTCTTCGGTTGCGATCATAGAAATCGTAACGGCCATACGCACAGGGAGCATCAGGAAAGGAACTGAACTAGTTGGTAACTGGTTACTGACTCATAAATACTGATTGAATCAGTAGCGCCGAGTGTGGCGCCCCTTTTAATTACACAAGAAGTGACTTACAATAATTATATCAATAAATATGTATTTTAACTGAAAAATAATGAGCAACTGTGCAGTTCTAACTTTGTAAAAATAAACAATATTCTGTGGACTCCGGTACAAGCTGTTGTTGAATTTTGATGGAGATTCAAATGTGATCTATGAAAAAGGTTTACTTTGGTAAGTAACACGCGGAAATGATCAGTGCAGTTCCTGTTCAGTTCCAAATGATTAAACTTTTTTCCCATTAGCTCTCCATTTGCGGTTCTGTACCCGAAGGGTGCCAAAACCGACCCTATTACTAAGCCTCCGCTGTCCATCTGACCGACAGCGGACTATATCTCATAAACCGTCATAGGAAGAGGGTTGATATTTCACATAATATGTATTCCTGTAATTAATAAGCAACACGCAATTTAAAAAATTACAAGTGTACCTATACAAGAGTCGTCCTTTATTGCGTTTTTTCTTGAACGGAACCGTTCATGTGAGAGTTCGACTCGCACTTCACCGATTTTATTATATTTCTCATTTTAAACAACATAAACTCCCTTTTTTTCCACAGCCCCTCTCCAACTGTTCGGCGAAGACCGCACAACAGCGGCAGTGAAGCTCATCACGTCAAGTCTCAGCCACAAGGAGCTGAACAGAGACATAGCATTCCGCCTACTGGACCTCTTTGCTTTACGGTTTCACCACTCTGCTGGACTGAGGAACCCTAGTTTTGAGAATTAACCACCAGTAGTACTAACCCGATACTTTAAAATAATAATTAGAATTTTTGAGGGCTGTTCTTTTGAGTTCTTTCCCAAAAGTTTACTCTTTTGAAGCCAATCATAGCCTATCCAATGTTTTCAAAGGATTTATTCCGCGATGCCATTTGTCTTTGAAGATTTTAAGTATAGAGCTTTTTTTTCGTCTCAAATTGTTGATATTGTTTATACTTGTTGTATACTTTATAAATATGGATGTGGCAGTTATCTTTCTAAAGGCGATTTGAATATTCTTGCACGAAGCCCGGCTCTTTTTTATTGCAGCCATTTTTATAGCAGAGGTATGGAAAAATATTAAAATTCCTTATATTATTATTGCGCAGCAAATATAATAACCACCAAAATATTTTTTTCCTACCCAAAATGGCTAAATGTCCACCAAAAGTTGCAGAAAATATCAGGGCAAAATACTGCGGTAGCTTAGGTGAAGGGTACAGGGGGTGAGCGAAGCGAAGCCCCCTTTATCCTTCGTGTTAGGTTGAACATGTAAGAACAACAAAAAATACTTAATACATAAACTTAAGTACACAAAACATAAAAAGAATGGTGATCATTTATCCAAACACAATTTGGTGGACATCCATCCATTTTGGCAGTAATTTCGAATTTATTGGTAGTAACTTTCGAATTATTATCTTATTGTAACTTGGGATCTCATAGTTTTAAGGGATAAGAAAATGAAATAAATATATGATATTCCATAAACCATTTTATTATATTTCATTAATCTAACATACAAACACATTTTAAATATCACAGACCGGGATTCATAATCACACACAGATGGACAATCTGTCCGATGAACAGTGGGATTCACAATTTGAACAAAAAAGCTATGATAAAATATATAAACTAATCAGATCACTATGAAGGACGGCAACATTATTTGAGATTATTTTGATCAACAAGTTTTATGGTGGTTTTGATATGACACGATAAAACTGTTATGACATGATAAAAATTAATGGTTATAAAAATGTAATAACTAATTTTATTAAGTTTCTAGTTAATTACATCTTGTGATAATTAGCTCCCTAAAAATAATACTTACACACACACATTAAAAAAACTACATATAATTTAACAAGTCATGATTCGGTAACAATATTTCACAACCATTTCTTACATTGTAGGACCAATATCTGGGTATGCTAAGCTCACTAAGGGGCCTATTACATTGTCATTTATATGAACATTTATCTTGGATCCAATCATAGTTCTTTCTCTCTCACCTTTATGAGTTACGTGTGAAAGATAATGAATCATTATTATTAATGATATTGGATATCATTATTTAAAAGACAGTGTTATTACATTACATTTATTAATAGGCCGTATTAATAAATAGCTCTGATAGCTATCTGAAGCGCATGAACATGACAGAATTTGATATGGCGAAATCGTCATTGTGAGAAGCTGAGACAACTTTCAGAGTTGAGAGCGGTTTATTAATACGGGCCTATGACTCTAGTCATAGTTACAGTAAGGCAGGAAGTAACCACTAATTGAGCAAGACAGATAGACAATGATTCTGTGTAACAATTCCATTGAAAAATCCAACAATATCGTGAGGAAACCTGCAAATCTACGTAGCTGCGGCGATGGGCTACCCCCCTGTCACGCAAAATAGAATATTAACTAACTGACTAATCGTGGGCAACTGTCCCCTTATGGGAAAAGGCGTGTATCAAAATCCAATATTTTCCTTGTATTGTCCTTTCCACATCTAGGCCAGTCGGTAGGGTCGTTCTATGTTACAAAAGGTGATGCATTCGTTTTTTTGCCATCTTGTAGATATGGATGCCACTAAGTTAATATCAAAAATGGTAATGGACGGTGACTAATTACATAAAAAGAACTTTAATTGTCCTAATCGCACATGCCCGTTTATGTAGTTTTAGTATACTGTTGGCAGCTGCTGACAATGCCTGGAGAAAAAGTTATACACGACCTCTATTACATATATAATTTATAATTCACCACGTTAAAAACTTAAGAAAACTGACTTCAAGTTCAAGCCCTATGTCTTCCTGTTAAAGATGTTTTTGAACGCGACCTTTAATGAATGTTTGTTATGTGGCGCCACCTCTCTCGCGTACTATTACTATTCTCATATCAGTTTGTTGTTGCTCCGCTAAATTACAACAAAAATAGATATTTTTTATTGTTTCCAATCTCTTGCTTTATTCCATTGTTTCCTCCCCGGTCGGGATGCAAATGTCATCTACATAAACTAAAATAAAAAAAATAAAATAAATGGAATGGTCAACTTTTGGCAGCTACAAAACCCCGGAATGTTAGGACATTTTTTGTTTTCGCAGATAAATTCTTTACGGGTGCATCCTAGATCTCTGGGACAACTTTTGGCAGCTACAAAACCCTGAAATGTTAGGATATTTTTTGGTTTCGCAGATAAATTCTTTACGGGTGCATCCTAGATCTCTGGGACAACTTTTGGCAGCTATAAAACTTCGAAATGTTAGGATATTTTTTGGTTTCGCTCATAAATTCTTTACGGGTGCATCCTAGATCTCTGGGACAGCTTTTGGCAGCTATAAAACACTGAAATGTTAGGACATATTTTGGTTTCGCTAATAAATTATTCACGGGTGCATCCTAGATCGTTGACACTACAAAACCCTGAATTTTAGGACATTTCTTGGTTTCGCTCATAAATTATTTACGGGTGCTTCCTAGATCTCTAGGACAACTTTTGGCAGCTATAAAACCCTGAATGTTAGGTAATTTTTTGGTTTCGCTCATAAATACTTAACGGTGCATCCTACCGAAAAGTTACTTTGTTACAAATTAAAGAGCATACCTTTTTGGTTCTTATAAGACAAATAAGTATTGAAACTTAATAATTCAGTCAAGCCATATACAAGAAAACAGTGATTCATTACTCCATTTTGCGTAACGGGGCTAGCCCATCACCGTAGTTATAGGGTAATGAAGATCCTCACGTTGTTTTCCATCACGATCAATGAAATTGAGATAAATTACTTATTTCACTAGCACATGGTCAGCACCGAACTCAAACCTGCATCTCCTACGTGAGAAACAAGTGTGAAACTCACTAGACAACGGAGCTCTTCAAGGACGACTATAATCCACTAATTTACAAAGGTGGGAAAAAACTTAAATTAATTTGTTTTCCGAATTTTTAAGTTTTGGTACTCATTAGACGCAAAATTTTACGCTGTTTAATATGATAGAAAATAACTTTTCGCTAGGATGCACCGTAGAGATTCAGTTTCTGTGAGCCAGAAAAGGGGTCATGATTAGATAAAAGCGATCGACAACCCAAGTTATTAATTTTATCTACACACGTATCATCAACCCTCTTTACTGCGTCCAAAAACCGCACTTTGCGATCAAACCGCCGCATGTTAAACTACTTTGTAAAAACTCATTTCTTAACTGAATATTGAACATTATGACCATAATGTGTAAATTTTCTGCATATTATGACATTCAAATTTCGAACGCCGACGCCCGCCTGCGTGCCGCCCCTACTTTGTCTGTGAAGTTGGTACTACAGAACAAGCTAAACAACTCAATGCCACAATGCCGGTCAAACATGCGGTTCCTGAACACATCAAAGGGAGCTTATGATAAGTGTGTAGATAAACTAGTGTATGTAATGTACATAATTAGGCATTATGTATCAGTCACATAAACTACTATAAGCTTTAGGCTAAAAGTGATACTTCTAGAACTTTTTGATGGAGCGCTGGAATCAAGTCCGATATGCGCTTACTCTGATGCCTTTAGGTCTATTATGACCACTTCCCAATTCGTCAGCATTTGATTGTCTGCCCACGAGTTACAAGGTTAATAAATTTAAGTAAACCGCTCACAGTATGGGTAGTGGTGCTCGAATTGAAAAGTGATCGAATCGGGAAATGGTCTAATTGGAAAGTGGTGGAATTGGAAAGTGGTCAAATTGGGAAGTGGTCGAATTGGGAAATGGTCAAATTGGGAAGTGGTCAAACTGGGAAGTGGTCGAATTGGGAAGTGGTTTAATTGGAAAGTGGTCAAATTGGGAAGTGGTCGAATTTTAAAGTGGTCGAATTGGGCAGTGGTTGAATTGCGAAGTGGTGAAATAGGGAAGTGGTCGAATTGGGAAGTGGTCAAGTTGGGAAGTAGTCAATAGTAGATAGAACCAAGCAGATTCGAATAGCAAAGAAACTCCGAATTCACGAACATCTCGCCTGTGTTAGAATGTACCTTTGAATCACACTCTCTCTTTCTAACAAAGGCGTTTTGACGTATAGTGAAGTTTTCGTTGAACTTCTTGCCTATACCTATATGGTTCTATGGTCGAAATGAGAACTTGTCATTATGGGAAGTGATCTTAATAATAGACCTAAAGTTTCTGATGAAATCACAAACTTGTTTATTAAAATACCACAAGGCGCATGCATGTGAAAACTGCTTTTTAGCCCAATATGAAGTATTTATTGGCAGTGAGAGACGTTGTTTATTGTATGTAAAATGCCCAAAAAAAACAACAAATGCCCCTTATTTAGTACCATAATAGTTTGAAGTTTAGTTACGGATTGCGTGTCCTCAATATATCGATAGATGCAATCAAGGATTAATAAATAGGAATCAAAGAGGACATAATCACGTTTGTTCGTCATAGTCATAGCGATGTAACACTGCTCAGTTCATCGCTGCCGCGTTGTAATGTGGGGGAGGCAGACTCCAGGTCTTTCTCCACGTCCAGGTGTAAACTGGTCTCGTCCTTCTTGTCGGTGAAGCTTAGGAACATCTGTAACGGAGGACAGAATAATGTTATGCGTACCCACTTTCATAAAATGAATCGCAATGATCAGAAAAATATCATATCAACATGGATCATCATAATCATTTGCCATTTGTTATAAATATGTCGCAGTAAGTTGGTTAGATCAGACACTTAGCTAACTCTCTAGACCAATAATTAAATACCGACGTTTAACCAAGTCACTAAAATTCCGTCAGACAAGTGAGTGAACGAAACGTTCCTAGGCAACAAGACATATTTTTATGCTTAAGTTTATGTTTTAAGTATTTTTTGTTGTTCTTACATGTTCAACGTAACACGAAGGATAAAGGGGGCTTCACTTCGCTCACCCCCTATACCCTTCACCTAAGCTACCGCAATGTTTTGCCCTGATAGAAAGCTGTGCAAATCAGCAGTTGTCGTGACGCCATCTTGTTTTCCATCACGCCGGCTTTCGGTAAGACAAAATATTAAACGTTTTCGACGATGCTTTATTTGAATCGAAATGCTAGTGACTTGGTTAAACGTCGGCATTTAATTAACGGTCTAGAGAGTTAGTTAAGTATCTGATTTAACCAACCAACTGCGACATATTAGGTCCTTACATATGAAATTGGCCTTTTGCATGGGAGGAACAAAGTCGTTTTTTTTTAAATATAATATATCTATTTATTTAATCAAAGTATGTACCATTGCTATCTATTACACTTTTGCCATCTCATAGGTAGTACTTCGATCCCTTTACAAAAAAAAATTCGGACGGGAATCAATAAAATCTTTAAAGGCGGTTTGGACTGCCCCATCGGAGTTGAATTTTTTCCCTTTCAAGAAATTATCCAAATTTCGAAAAAAATGGTAATCTGTTAACAGGGATTAAAACAGTTTTATCACTAACACCGCAGCCTGCAGCTAACTCGGACGTGGTTTGCGATGGATCCGCTTCCACAATTGCCTTCAATTCATCATTATCAACTTTGGTCTCCGGCCGTCCACGGGGCTTGTTCTGCAGGTCAAAATTTCCAGAACGAAAACGTTGGAACCAAAAACGCACTGTGTTTTCTATTGCGGTACCGTCGCCATACACTTCATTAATACTTCGAGCCGTTTCTGCAGCACTGGTGCCACGGTAGAACTCATACTCGTCAATAACGCGAAATTTCAAGTTTTCCATTTTGTAAGCTGAGTGACGCAAAAAAAAAAACAATTGAGGAAAAAACAAATGAATTATAATTTTAGAAACACAAATACGTGAGTAAATAGCTGTATACATTTTTATTTGGAATTCCTAACCATAGAGGAGATATTTGAAATCAAAGTGGCCAGTACGGCGAAACGCCAATTTCATACGTAAAGACCTAATATGTTTATCTTAGTGTGTCCATTGTTTGATGGCTACCATCCTATGTCGTTAACTGGGCATAGGTTATGTAACGATTACCTCTGACGTATGACGCTACGTCGTCAACTAAGCATAGGTTATGTAACGATCGACTAGGAATAGGTTATGTAACGATTACTTCTGGCGTATGATGCTATGTCGGCAACTAGGCATAGGTCATGTAACGATTACTTCTGATGTTATGACGCTATGTCATTAACTAGGCATAGGTTATGTAACGATTACTTCTGACGTATGACGCTATGTCGTTAACTGGGCATAGGTTATGTAACGATTACCTCTGACGTATGACGCTACATCGTCAACTAAGCATAGGTTATGTAACGATTACTTCCGACGACGTATGACGCTATGTTGTCGACTAGGCATAGGTTATGTAACGATTACTTCTGACGTATGATACTATGTCGTCAACTAGGCATAGGTCATGTAACGATTACTTCTGACGTATGAACCTATGTCATCAACTAAGCATAGGTTATGTAACGATTACTTCTGACGTATGACGCTATGTCATCAGCTAGGCATAGGTTATGTAAAGATTACTTCTGACGTATGATGCTATGTCATCAACTACGCATAGGTTATGTAACGATTCTATCCATCTTCATATGTCTGATCCATCTTCATAAAATAATAAATGGAGCAATAGTAACTTCTACTCTCTCAGAAATCAACTTTCAAGTACCAAGCAGGTCAGTCAGAATACCGCGTCCTTTCTTCATCCCAACATGCAGGTCGAACATCAGCGCCAATAACCCCATGCTTCGAATGTGTCGTCGCTACAATGAAGTTGTGGCCACCGAAGATGATGTTCCTGACATCTACCACGTCTCGTTGCCTTGCTTTAAATATAAAATGCGCAAAATCCTTAAGCAGGTATGATAATTCATTGATTGTACCAGATATCGATCATCATTTATTTATGTTTTTAAATTGTTTTTTATTTAGTTTTTTTAGGTCTATTTCATCTCTTAAGTGTAGAAAATAAATTAAGTTTTTCCAATAGTTAAGTAGGTAATCTTTCCATTGTATGTAGTTTTTGTTTAGTTAGTTCTAGATTTACCTTACACCATGCTGTGTACACATACTTTTGGCGCTGGAGACAGCCCCTTTTGTACTTGTTTTGTTGCTGTAATTTGACGTATTATCTCTAGTGCTGTTTTGTGTACCTAATATAATAAATAAATAAATAGATTACTTCTGACGTATGACGCTATGTCGTCAACTAGGCATAGGTTATGTAAAGATTACTTCTGACGTATGATGCTATGTCGTCAACTAGGCATAGGTTATGTAACGATTACTTCTTACGTATGACGCTATGTCGTCAACTTGGCATAGGCCACGTTGAAGATAACTTTTGACGTATGATGCTATGTCATCAACTAGGCATAGGCTATGTAACGATTACTTCTTACGTATGATGCTATGTCCTTAACTAGGCATAGGCCACGTTAACGATAACTTATGACGTATGACGCTATGTCGTCAACTAGGCATGGGTCACGATTACGACTATGTCTGACGCATGACTCGTGAACGTGGCCCATGCCAAGTGGTCTGTATAAGCACACATAAAACACACTAAGACTAAATTACCCGAACGAAGTTCCGCGCAATTACACCGCAACGATATTTCAATCACCACCACCACCCTTGCCGAAATTTGCATTTTGGCGTGAAACCAACTCCGGATGGGCTTATTCGGTGGCAAAGTGCCTCTATATAATTCTGTCACTTCGAACGCATGAATTCCGCTTGTTTGGTGAGTCTACGACCGACGTAAAATCAGCCGCGGAACCTCGTTCGCGTAATTTCGGCATGGTGTTTCGACTCGCTAAGATTCTTTTTATATCTGCATATTATTGATAATAAATTGTAAGTAATCATTAATATGATGTTATAGTAGTTTATGTGACTGCTACATAATGGAGGGCATTAATACTCGAGAGTGGGTTTATGAAACGAGCCGAAGGCGAGTTTCATAATAATATCACTCGAGAATTTTAATGCCTAATTATGTACAATTACATACACTAGTTTATCTACACACATATCATAAGCTCTCTTTGATGTGTTCAGGAACCGCATGTTTGACCGGCATTGTGGCTCTGCAGTTGTTTAGCTTGTTCTGTAGTACCAACTTCACGCAGGCGGGCGTCGGCGTTCGAAATTTGAATGTCAGTACCAACTTCACACACAAACTAGGAGCGACACGCAGGCAGGCGTCGGCGTTCGAAATTTGGATGTCATAATATGTAGAAAAACTACACATTATGGTCATAATGTGTAATTTTTCAGATAAGAAATGAGTTTTTACCAAGTAGTTTAACATTATGCTTAAAGTACGATCACGTGTCCCAATATCGCAGGGAATTAGGCTGGCTCCCGATCCGACTTCGTCGTGATATGCACATTCTCTCCTTCCTCTTCAATATTTTGAGAAATCCGCGCTATCCCGCATATCTTCGTGAACATTTTGAGTTTCTTTTCTCTGGGGATAGACTTCGGAGATCTCACACGGTGTCACTTTTGTCAATTCCTCAGCACAACACTGTTGCTTACGAGCACTCGTTTAGGTTAAGGGCAATACGTTTGTGGAATGCACTTCCTTGCGCTATTAGGGATTGCACATCCTTGTTCTCTTTTAAGAAAAAGTTGAAACAGCATCTCCTCTCTTCCGCATAGTGGGTATCTTATAGTATGTATGTGTATCTATGTATTTATTGTATTCTATTAATTTATTTTATAGTATGTGTAGGATGTATTGTGATTTATCTGATAGTATATTGACTTTATTTCTTTCTTTTAAATCTTAATTGTACACTAGGATTACCTCTCTATAAATATTTTTTCCTTTCCTCACAGGTTAGCTGTAAGAAATTTCTTTTTAGAAATAAGCTCACCTTTGCATATTGTTCGTTGTATTTTTTCCATTGTGTTTTCTGTGCAATAAAGAATTATTATGCTGATCGTAACGTGCGGTTTTTGTACGCAGTAAAGAGGGTTTATGATACGTGTGTAGATAAAATATTTATTATGGATATTGTGTTAGCTTTATTTTTTAAATTATTGAAATCACATCTGATTTAAACGTTGCTGTAAGACTCGTTCGTGCGCGTTTGAATGAGATTGAAATAACCCAAGATTGTTCATAAACAATCTTGGGTTATAAGATAATTATTTATGTTGGATTAAATTTAATCATTAAATTCAAGAGTAGTCGTCGTAGTGAGTAAGTATGATAAGTAGTCGTCAAATTACATGCAATTTGCAAAGCGCGGCAAATCGGATATACAAACGCCATGCACTACAACTTTCACTAGAAAAGGCATTCAATGGTTATATATGGCATTCTAAGGCTATATTATCATAGTAACATCTAAAGATACTACACACACACATATAGGAATCGTTTTAGTCCGTATCCTATACGAGCAGATGCTCGTAGGGAATCGGACATAGCAGGTAGGTCTGACTGCTGGGCCATTCCATTTTTTCCCCTCCAACAAACAAAAATAAATTTCGCGCTCATTCTTGTGTCGACCGTTGTGACGTGCAGAAATATATTAGTGTTTTTTAAAGTCTGTGTCATTTTTACTCTAATTTTTCTAAAGAGTGCGTGGCAGTGTTAAACTAATTCTCCTGGAAGTGCGTGGCAGTTTTACAATTGTATTGTCATATACTTTGTACTTATTTTTATGAGATCTACAAATATTTGTGGGAGTTTCTACGCCCTTCTCTCCCACAGTCGTCCAACGTAGAAAAGAGGCAAAAAATTATGGCTACTAGGCATATTCGTAAATATCTACCGTAATAAAGACATTTACTTTGACGTAAAATGCTATCTCTATTAGCAGATACAACTTTAAGCGTATGCTTAAAGGCTATTTGTTGACGCTCCAGAAATCATCCTAATCCCCAGCACTGTGACAGCAATAAATATGCCAATTGCATTTTTTTATTTTATTATCTAGTTTTGTTTTTAAACGTTTAGTGTAAATATTATATTAATTAAGTGCATCAAGGTAGTGTGTACATTATTATCTCACTTTGTATTTATGTTCATTTCTCTTTCGCCTGTCTCAATAATTTAGGTAGTTTATAAGTATATCCCTTTAGAATGACGTTTCCGTGAGTTACCGACGGTGCTGGCTGAAAATCAGCGCTATAGGTGTCAGACACCTCACCATAATGCTGAGCCAGCGTCCGGTTCACTACCGCAGAGACACACTTGGTTCATGTTTTATCGGTCTTTTTTTTTGTTTTTTTTTTTATTGTTTAATATGTATGTCCTGTGTATTAGTGAATAAACATATCTTTATTTCTTTCTTTCTTTCATCTCGTCAACTAGGAACACTTTTGACGCTATATGATACTCATGTTGAACCACGACATCAGTCTGAGTTAGTGATATCTACTGGTTCGGTGATGTAAGATCTTACTGAGTCAGATTAAAGACGAAACTCTACTCACTTCGTCTAGAGAACTTTGGTTGACGGTGAAGTCTTCAACATCGCAGGAGACCTGCATCTCTGCCATCAACCGGAATATATCGCTAAGGCGGGTACGTATTTCTTTGTTGTCAGCTGAAATAGAAGATTGTTATGTTAGGACCAGTCTCATAATATTTGGGGCCCGAGTTTATGAATAGCAATGAATGCTTCAAAGAGGGCAAAATGCCGTATTTGGTAGTCAGTCTTCAAACAAAAGAGACACCGCCAACAAGCCAAATACGGCATTTTACGCCCTTGGGAGCTTCGATAGGCTATCGCATTTGTTGTTTCTTAAGATACTTGGGTACCTGAGCGATTGTCAACAGATGATGCGGTATTTTTGGAACGGATAGCCGATGGGCAATCTGATAAATCTGAGTAGGCACGGGATATTGCCTCAAGAATGGGGAAGTTACGTTTGAGCCATTCTCGGATTTTTTTAAGCCATAAAAGCCACTTATCGAATAGTAAGCATGCCAAAGCTGGCAACGGACTGTATAACAGCTTCATGTACATAAGACCTCTGCGGCGCTGCGGTTCGTGGCTCTGCCTCCCAACTGAGAGGTCCCGGGTCTGAATAATTGCTGGGGAGGATGAAAAAAAAACCCCCAGGACTTGGATGTTTATATGTGTGTGACGTCGCCGTTTATGGTTTCCACGACACAGGGTATCCCAGTGTGTTTGCCGGTATATGTTCATGCTCACCCCCCTTGCCCTGCTCGGGCACCAACACCAGAAGCGAGCGCGCGTGCAGGGCGCGCAGACGGGCGAGCGGCACGCGTGCACGCAGTCGCTGCCACGCCGCCAGCGCGGAGCCGCGTCGCACGCGCAGCGAGACCAGCGCGCCGCCACCGAACCTGAGGACACGCGCAAGATCACTAGCCGATAATATAGTTTAATGGCTTCGACACACCTTCGGCAGGTCAGTAGAGGGTGTAGCAGGGCGGGTATCACATGCAAGAAACTATATGAAGCATGTCACACCAAGCGGGCGGCGGTTTGAATGCGTGCACGCGCTGTTGCGTCAGTGTGGCCACCATTTGACACATTGACAACTGCCCCACCACCGCCCCGCTACCGACCCGCTGGAAGTATGCCGAAGCCTTCAATGAGTTTTAATCTCTGTATGGCGTACTGGCGTCCCCATATGATGACATTTTCCCGTTATAGGTTTTGAATTTTATTACCATGGCATGAGGTTCACAATCATGACCCACGTCAGAAACTGTCCCCCTCCTTGCTGGGTATAGGCAACTTCTTCACCTCAGATCATAACAGTAAGTTTTTTTATTACTTCTATAATCTGAGTTCTTCACCAAGCTATCTGCTCCAGTAGTGAGCCTCCATGTCTACCGGCACAAACCCCGTCCATCTGGCTGTCGGTACCAGCTATGTCATTCCGACTACATGTCACTGTCAATGTAAGGCAAACGCGGAAGCAAACTACAAGTTAGATTTATGCGTGAAGCTTTTGGAGGCAAACACCGGGGACTATGAGTCAGACGCGGGGGGAGAATAGGAAGAACGCCCTACACTCACCTCTCGAGACAGTCTTCAACCGGCGCCACCGCGCATAGCCGGCCGCCGCGCACTAGCGCCACGCGCTGCGCCAGCCGCGCCGCGTCGTGCAGCGCGTGCGTCGACACGAGCAGCGTGCGCCGTGCGCTGCACGCTGCGCGCCGCACGCATGCACGCGCGCCGGGGTCCATGCCGCTGCGGATAAAGACGTAGCGTCACGCATTTTCCCGTACGGTGTGGCAGAGGCACAATTGCGCCCACTTTTACCAAGTTAACTCTCCCTTCATAATGCGCGAGTGTGTGTGAATTTCCATTGGTTTTGGAGTTTAGTGAGCAAGTCAATTAAGCTAGCCAATAATTAAGTAGAATTAAATAACAACACTTATCTGAGCATTTGTGACTTAATAAAAGAAATAAGCTGATGAATTTATTTATCTAAAATGCTATTATTTATTGCAACGGCAACAGGGATCTGAGGTGAACTGATATGATGATAAAGCTAGCTATGTATCTAAGATTACCTGGTAGGTTCATCCAGCAGCACTAACGGAGATCTCCCCATAAACGCCACGGCAGTACAGAGTTTCCTCTTGTTGCCACCGCTGAGTGCGTCAGTCAACACTTCGGCGTATTTGGTCAGCTCGAACACTGTCATGGTGCGACCGATTACCTGAGGAAATGATGTCAACATTTACATAAATAACAACATTTCCGTAAATTAAATGGATGCTCAATGACAATGACAAACCGCTGGTACTCTATGCACCTACCTAATGATTGGTGTTTGGTGAATCCATTTCAAATCATGATATGATTTATCAAAGGGCATTGCATCTGTCCCCACATAAGCCCTAAGAGCACATTATATCTAGTAGATGTTGAATCAATATCTCTTATATGTTTTAATAACGACAAGATATTTATTCAACATCTCTACTAAATATAATGCGCTTTTAGGGAGTACTACCGATCTTTCCCATTTTACAGGTATGCGGTTCCTTGTCATATTAGTTTCGTTATTAGTTTTAGCCCCGGTGATAAAGAAAAGGAGTGTCATAAGTTTGAAGCATCTCGTGTGTGTGTGTGTGTGTGTCTGTGGCACTCTAGCGCTCAAACGGTTGGACGGATTTCGATACGGTTTGCTGTAAATGGTAGTACACTTCCGTGAAATGGTTCTTTACCCTGGTTTATAAAAATTGGCTCCGTGGTTCGCATGTTCGCATTAACAAAGAAACAAGTCAGCAAAATTTTAGGTTAAGGTTTAATTTTTTATTTTATAGTATATTGTTTAAAATATTAATTTATAATAATGTTACCTCGGTTTCATCCGTGATTCCTCTCAGTTGGCAGTAGAAGTTGAGCGTCTGTCGTACTGTCAACAGCGGGTCCAATGCGTCGTTTTGTGGACAGTAACCTAAGGATGTAAAATAAGAGTTATAACACGACACTAGCTTATTGCCATTATAAGTCTAAGTAACTTGTTATCTTAGATGGATTAATCTGTATACTTATAAAAAATTATCGCTGTATGTTAGTCTTACTAAATCTCTAAAATGGCTCATCAGTTTAAATAATTTCTATTCAGGTAAAAATAAAATAAGGAAAAGCGTAGAGAAATAGCCAAAACATCAAATAATGTTTTGTATGGAAAGTGGAGAAGTCTCAGCTTTCTATCGCTAGATGGCGTAGGTAGAAGATTCAAATTCCTTTGTTATTGATTAATTAGGTAATGCATTTAACCTCTTTGTTGGTAGCGGACTTTATGTACCACAGCTGTACGGTGTATATAGTTTCTAAGCAAAGGATAGATGGCGTTAGTAGCGGATCTCTTCCACTTACCGACGTGTAAATTACTAACACTTTTATTTAACGACCAACTTTTTATTGCTAAATTTCTCGCCAACGCGACATTTTAGGGTATGATTTACCATATTACTTATTTGACAATCAAAATTTACGTGGTACAAAGTTCACCGGGTCAGCTAGAACTTATACAAATCTCTTAAATGGCCCTATCGGTTTTTATAATTCCTATTTGTTTTTTTTTCCTCAGTCCAGAGGTTTAGAGAAAAATTAAATTAAGAAAAACGCAAAGATACAGCCAAAAAATCGAAAAATATTTTGTATGGAAAGTTCAGCCTCTTTCGGTAGATGGCGTTGGCCATAGAACTAGCATCACTCAAGCGCCTTCGTCGTTAATTAATTTACTTACCATATTCCACCTCTTTGTTGGTAGCGGAACTTATGTTTGACAGTGCGATGCATAAAGTTTGTAAGCAAAGAGTTTCTGTAATCTGAGGTCTGATGCGAATTATGCTCAACAATGGGCCGATAGTGTCGATGTGGATTTCAGAAACCTATGAAGGTGCCTCTAAAATGATAAACGAATAGTTTCATGGCGGGGAACTCTGAGAATAACAAAAACGCGTTGCGATGCCGCGCCACGGGCGGCTAGTTTTACAACCATTGGACTTATGCACATTCAAGTACCTATCGAAGATAATACAGACACAATATAAGAGACAATACGCCGCTGATTGTACCCACTTATATTTGCGACCGTACTCACTAACAAGCCCGACCGACTGTCCTCACTAATAACTTTGACGACCCGATAGGCCGAGTCAGCAGTGACCCTGCCTACGAAGCCAAGGGTCCCGGGTTCGAGTCCGGGTGGGGACAAATATTTGTTTGATGAGAACGTATATTTGTACCCTAGTCATTGTTGTTTATCTATCTAAGCATAATACTTATGTATATAAGTGTCCGTGTGTCGTTGTCTAGTACCCAAGATACAGGGAATCCTAATTTGGGGCTAGATCAATGTGTGTTAATAGTGTCCAAGGTATTAACTCCGACTATACTCACTAATAACTCCGGTGCACAGCTCCCGTGCCGTGACCTCTCTTCCCTGCAGGTACAGCTGGCCGCTGGTCGCGCGCAACTCGCCCGTCAGCATCGAGAACGTGGTGGACTTGCCCGCGCCATTCTCGCCTATTAGCGATGTGCACTGCGATGCAGAAAGAAGCATTACATTATGACATAAAACATTTCCAATCAGGCACAAACATTGCCTCGGACCACCAGTATATCCTGAGTCCCCACGTCACATGTTAACATCATATTAGCACCGTGTAACGTATCGCAGTGTCGCGTTCTTTGATACATTTGTTGCATTTCTCTCTCCTCCTCCAGTACTAGTGTGCCAGCATGACACATTGACATGTGTCGTATGCCCCGTGGCCTGTCACCTGTGCAAGATGCCCCGTGCCCAGTGTCAAAGACCCTGTTTCTTGCCTGCCCTGTCAGTACTCCCAGCATCACCGATTCGACAGCCGCATTCCTCTCGCCGTTGGTCCAGTGCTCGTGTCAGCGTGACACATTGACCTGTGTCATATGCCCCGTGGCCGGTCTCCTGAGCAATATGCCCCATGGCCTAAGTCACAGGCCCTGTTTCTCACCTGCCCCTTCGGTACTCCCAACGTCAGCGCTTTGACAGCCGCATTGAGTCCAGTACTTGTGAGTCAGCGTGACACATTGACCTGTGCCATACGCCCCGTGCTCTGTGTCACAGACCCTTCTCACCTGCCCTTTCGGTACTCCCAGCGTCAGCGCGTTGACAACCGCATTCCTCTCGCCATTGGTCCAGTACTCGTAGCAGCGTGACACATTGACCTGTGTCATATGCCCCGTGCCCTGTGTCGCAGGCCCTGTTTCTCACCTGCCCCTTCGCTACTCCCAGCGTCAGCGCTTTGACAGCCGCATTCCTCTCGCCATTGGTCCAGTACTCATGGCAGCATCACACATTGACCAGTGCAATATGCCGCGTGCCCTGTGTGACAGGCCCCGTTTCTCACCTGCGCCTTCGGTACTCCCAGCGTCAGCGCGATGACAGCCGCATTCCTCTCGCCATTGGTCCAGTGCTCGTGTCAGCGTGACACATTGACCTGTGCCATACGCCCCGTGCCCTGTGTCATATGCCCCGTGCCCTGTGTCACAGACCCCGTTTCTCACCTGCCCCTTCGGTTCTCCCAGCGTCAGCGCTTTAACAGCCGCATTCCTCTCGCCATAAGTCCAGTACTCGTATCAGCGTGACACAGTGACCTGTGCAATATGCTCCGTGCCCTGTGTGTCAGGCCCCGTTTCTCACCTGCCCCTTCGGTACTCCCAGCGTCAGCGCTTTGACAGCCGCATTCCTCTCGCCACTGGTCCAGTACTCGTGAGTCAGCGTGACACACTGTACCACATCGCCCGCAGTGTCGGGGACGCGCTTCAGAGACGTCCATTTGTCTTTGTCTTCGTTTGATATGTAGCCTGTGGTTACATATTTTATGAGAACTATTTAAATGATCACCAAAATATTTTTTTCTTACCCAAAATGTGTAAATGATCACCAAAAGTTGCAGAAAATATCAGGGCAAAACACTGCGGTAGCTTAGGTGAAGGGGGTGAGCGAAGCGAAGCCCCCTTTATCCTTCGTGTTAGGTTGAACTTGTAAGAACAACAAAAAATACTAAAAACATAAACTTAAGTACACAACACATAAAAAGAAGTTTGGCGATCATTTATCCAAACACAATTTGGTGGTCGTTTACTAATTCTGGCGATCGTTTCGAATTTATTGGCAGTAAAGTTATATGTGATCGTTTAAACATAAGCCTATTTATATTAGACTCGAGTTTCTTTTCTAACCTAACCTTTACGATACTGTGCAGTGCAGATAAAGTTTTGGTTAGGTTAGGTTATTGCATTTTGCAGGGTAATCTAATAAAAGTTTAAGCTCCCACCAAAAAGTTTTTCATCTTTCAGCTGGTTCGACAGTCAAACAAGTAGCCAAATGGGGTACTCAATCCACGTCTTCTAACGAGCCATTTCCAAAAACTAAAATTCCATAATCAGACATAATAACGCGTGGCAGAAGGCGCAACCCATTACACAATTCACACATTTCCATAATATTTCTATCAGGGATCATATATATCTTTCAAAACACCTCCACATATACAGTATGTGAAGTATGTCTGACCTACCCATAGATCTAGCAATACGTTAAGACGTTGCATGATGCAAACTCTTTGAACCTACCAGCATTGATATTCCCGATGGTGAGCAGATTGACAGGCCGGGCCGCGTTCACATCGGTGTAGACGCGTCTCCGTTCCGCAATTACGCCCGGGTCCTCTGAGCCGTCGGCGAGGGCGTAGTCAGTGCCGGACGGCGGCCGGAGTCTGTTGAATCACATAGAGGTACACAAACATAAACATTTGTATACAGGAGCACACATTGCTTCTGGCCCCACACTAGGGTGCCGTGTGTCGTGGGAACCAGTAATAGCGACGTCACACACATGAACATCCAAAACTTGGGGTTAGACATACATTACCACAGTCTTGTTACTAACAATCCAACCAATATATACTAATAGAGTTCCATAGTCTATTTGGTTTTAGCGCGGTTGGACGTTAGCGCGCTTTCCCCGGTTTATAAGCGTGTTTCCGTAATATACAAGGCCATTACTAGGTCTGTCAATTATACTGTATACTTTGGAACGCAATATTTTCACTTACGTCTTCCGAACTATACATCAGCATTACGCCGCAATCGTGTATACTTCGGAATTGTCTACGCCAATTTTATGGTTCCGTTATATACTGCGCAATTACCCAATGTAAATACTTGTGTTATTAAATAAATATTTCTATTTTTATATTTTATATTTCAGCGGTTAATATCAGAGTTTAAGGGAAATATTAAACCGCACATCAAAAAAACAGATTTTCACAGCAAATATCAGGGAAAACATTGCGGTAGCTTAGGTGAAGGGTATAGGGGACAATCGAAGCGAAGCCCCTTTATCTTTCGTGTTAGGTTGAACATGTAAGAACAACAAAAAATACGAAATAAAAACTTAAGGACAAATAAAATATTTAAAGTGTTTATATTGAACCTTTTTTGATGCGAAATTCAGTATTTTTGATGTGCTATTAAATAATACCTTTGATAGCGTGCGTAAGAGACACTGTATAGTTTGGAACTAAACTTTCGTACGCATTCATTACAAACTATACACGAGTAGTTCGCAAAATTCTTGTATATTTTGTTGTTGCAGATGTGAGTATCAGCATTCCGAAATATACACGAGCAGTACGCTATGGGAGCGTAATGGCCTTGTATACAACGGAAATACGCGGTTTATAATGAACGCGGGAGAATGCGGGCTATTTGCGTGCTCACAATGTAAACCAGGGAGTATACAACGATTGCAGGGTGCGCACCAAATGCGCATTGTAAACCGTACCGCTTGTGTCGTGGGAACCAGAAAAAGCGACGTCACACACATATAAACATCCAAGACTTTGTTTGTAGCCTGCCTTATCATGTTATTCTGACCTGAGAATTTGAATCGCTTTGGAAAAGATGACCAATCACAACACGATTATTTGACTGTGAGCTGTCTTTTATCAACCGACTTCAAAGAGGAGGAGATTCTCAATTCGACTGTTTTTTTGTATGATATCTACACACGTATCACAAACCCTCTTTACTGTGTCCAAAAACAGCACGTTACGACCAGCATAATACTGTACTACTACTTGGTAAAAACTCATTTCTTATCTGAATATTGATACATTCTGACCACAATTTTCGACAAATTATGACATTCAAATTTCGAACGCCGACGCCCGCCAGCATGCCGTCCCTAGTTTGTCTGTGAAGTTGGTACTACTGAACAAGTAAAACAAGTGCAGAGCAATTATCAATGCCACCATGCCGGTCGAACATGCGGTTCCTGAACACATCAAAGAGAGCTTATGATTTGTGTGTAGATAAACTAGTGTATGTAACTGTACATAATTAGGCATTATGTATCAGTCACATAAACTGCTATTATCTACACACGTATCATAAACCCTCTTTACTTCGTACAAAAACCGCACGTTACGAACAGCATAATGTTAAACTACTTGGTAAAAACTCATTTTTTATCTGAAAAATTACACATTATGACCATAATGTGTAATTTTCAACATATTATGACATTCAAAATTTGAACGCCGACGCCCCCCTGCGTGCCGTCCCTAGTTTGTCTGTGAAGTTGGTACTGACATTCAAATTTCGAACGCCAACGCCCGCTTGCGTGAAGTTGGTACTACAGAACAAGCTAAACAACTGCAGAGCCACAATGACGGTCAAACATGCGGTTCCTGAACACATCAAAGAGAGCTTATGATATGTGTGTAGATAAACTAGTGTATGTAACTGTACATAATTAGGCATTAAAACTCTCGAGTGATATTATTATGAAACTCGCCTTCTTCTCGTTTCATAAACCCACTCCCGAGTATTAATGTCCACCATTATGTAGCAGTCACATAAAACTACTATTCTTATTCGATTATTCCGTTAATTATGAATCGATTCTGACGATTCTTATTTTGATTGGTAGGTCATGTTCCATAAAAAGTTTATCAAAATTGATTTAGCGCTTTTTAAAAAAATCTACAAAATCAAAAAATATATTTACAAAGATGACATTTTGGTTTGTGGTTCCGTGCAGCACAAGTTTTGATGAGGACTTTTAATGTACATTGACTTCATTCGCATCCCGACCGTTAGCGCTTGAACTTGAAGTCGATTTTTTTAAGTTTTTAACTTATTGATAATTTGCTACTTTGCATGTATATGCGATGTGCTGCTTGCTAAATTTTTCAAAAGCGAATGTAATTCCTAGATGTCAGAATTACATGATAAGGGTACTGTTTTTTTCTTCCTCCCCAACGGGGATTCGAACCCGAGACCTCTCGCTTGGGAGGCAGAACCTCGGACCGCAACGCCACAGAAGTCGCAAGACATGTGGATGCGTTGTTAACCGCTGGAGACCTGGTGATGCTAGAAGGTGACATTTTCGCGTTATAGGTTTTGAATTTTATTACGATGGCATGAGGTTCAAATCGCGATGCCTCAAAACCAAGTCCAGGTCTTGTATGGAAGGATTACAGAGTCTGATCCCACACTTCTGTTGTTATTAGAACACACCGTATTTATGATTATAAATAATATGGAACCAGTCACTTCCACAGTTGAGACAAATCCAGCGACACCATTCTGCAACCCGTCAAGGTCCGTCCGTACTGGCTCTGGCAGAATACCAGCGTCACAGATTCGTCTGTCACATTGCTGAGTCAGGGCCATTTCATTGTCGCGGTACAGTCACAATACCATATAGTGATCCTTACCGTACCTCAATGTTTGCTTGTATAATTTAATTATTTATTGATTGTTTTATTTAACTGCTAGGTTGCTTTATTTTTGTAGTTTTTTTTTATTGTTTGAGTTATAATTATGTATTTGTGTGTGTACCATGTTGTAATGAATAAATCAATTTATCTATTGACAAATTGACATACATAGGTACATAAAAACCCTCAAAACCCTTCCTTCCTTCTGACTTAGTCTCTAGCATACGCTAACAGAATCCTCACCTTCTAACCAACGCCTCGAAGTAGTCGTACTCGATCAGCAGATTGAGTAGGGTCAACACAACAAACAGCAGGAACAACGCTAAGTAGTGGTAGGTGATGAGTGAGCCCCACAGCGGGCTGACGTATGTATCCATACCGAAGCGATGGAGGACCTGCGAACAGAGGTTTTAGGGAAAATGAACGCCGGTGGCACAGCATCAAGTTGAATGACGTGTAGAAGCTGATTGCGATGAGTTAGGATATAAATCCTCGTCATAGCTGCTGGTAGTGGATGTGAGAGGCTCAGGACTGCAGTGGGTCAATGCGGGTGTAGATGATATGAATATGAGGTTGAAGCGATCGGGAATGCGTCTCCAGATAGTTGACAAAACCACGCCAATAATCAGAAAATATTTGTAATGCAATGACTCAAATGGCTTATTTCAGTTGATAATAATAGCATGCTCTAAAGAGCGAACTCAAATCAAACTGTAAATGCACTGTACCTGCGCTTGCACAGTGTTCTTGGCGACTTCGACCAACGCATCCACCAGAGCAAACTGCGGAGATAGCATGAAGATCTTGTGCAGAGTCCACCTGGCGTTGTCTGTGGCCTGGAAATAAGGAATAAAATTAATGAATAAATAAATGTAGCCCATCAACGTCCCCACCGAGGGGAACGCGTCTTCACAAGGATACGAGTTAGCCATATTTCACCACGCTGGCTCAGTGTGGATTTGTGAAGGGTGTCGGGCTAGTGGTCAAACCGACTGTCAGCAGTTTTCAAGCTGCCCCATTTAGGGCCTCTGACATAGCTTTACGACTGCTACTACCAAGTAGCGATATAGTAGCCGAAATGGATAAAGGAATTTTATCATACGCTTTCCCCCAGTTTATAAAAGAGTGGTCAAAGAGGCGATTAGTCGAAGATTCATTCAAAATAGCGGTACGTGATTGGCTGACATCAGTTTAACACGAGATTAACAAGTTGTCCAGCTAAATTTTCCTTTCGGAATCCGGGCGTTAGTGACGAATAAAGGGATAAACTCGGACGATTTTGTACCACCACTTCGTGTGGGAAAAGTGTCACGTTTAGTCTATCACTCGGATTAAGCATCAAATCGGTTCGTCGGTGCTGGGATGGGTAACCAATTGATTAAACCTGGCCTTATATGACTGTTTAACGAGCTGAGGGGTTCTTATTATAATAACCAGAGAGGTGGCCAAGAATGGTAGAGAATGCTCGTCAGAAGGTTATAAAGCACTAAGCACTTTTGTACACGGCGTAGTTTTTTACGGGCAGATGACGTGATTTCGATACACGCGTTACCAAAGTGTATTCGCAGATTATAGGCGAGAAAAAAGCAAGTGGGACGCACTTCTAACGCACGTTTATCGCGATACAAACGCAAAGATCGAGTGCAAAGGTCACTATGGCCTTGCGACTACTGAGCGTACTACACGCTTTCAACGCGTCGTCCGCGCGTTCTGAATCCTGATGTGTAAAGGCTCTAAGATGTCGATAGGAGCAATGGACTAAAATTGCAGGGAACCGGAACAAATCGGATTCTTGGAGTGATAAATAGATGGTGATGGTGCCTAGATACTCACGTCAGATTCGGATATGATGTCAAGTATGAGCAGCAGCGCAATCCCACTCAGGCCCACAAAAGTGTTACTACAGAACAACACCATGTTAGCCATACTCGGGTCTGTGAACAACTTCTCTAGGACGTGGACGAGAGCGTTGCACGACAACCTGGGAAATAAATAGTTAATTTAGGAAAATACGTGTCCATATTTCAAGTAATCTTCTAATAACTAAAATCTCATTATACCTACATCTTTTAGATGCAGGGTGTTGATTTGTAAAGTGACGCTCGACTCAGGGACGACTTAAACTTATCGATTAAACTAAAAAAATGTTTTATTTTTCCGTCGCATAAATTTGATTCACAAATTGTCGTGTTCAATATGTCCTGAAGTACCAGCAAGGTGCGGACACCCCCGGCCGGTCCACGAAGCGCGCCGTACATCTACTGAGAGCCATAAAAGTAAGGCCGCAATTTCATGGCTTGTAGTTATTTTTAACTGAAAATAAAAGTATTTATATACATACATATAATAATAAAAACCGGTCAAGTACGAGTCGAACTCGCGCACGAAAGGTTCCGTACCATTGTACAATGCTAGGGATGATGTAGAGTGAATAGTTTGGATTATATAGCAAAATATTGTTTCCAAAGTTATTGGTGCGGCTACTTTCACACTCCATGTACGTAACCAGGCGCATTCATAGCTATACAAGGTGACATTTAATTAGCTGACCATATTTTGGGGAATGATAGCACCGATGATTATGAACAACTTTCCCCAAGAAACATATGCTCGTAAACGAAAAAAAAATTTGGGTCTCCCATAGTAACTTGTAGTCAGCTGATCGGGTCAATGTACTGAGGGACAAAAAATGATTTTCATTTTCGACCATATCTTTCTTTGGGTAAGTTGTTCATAATGATTGGTGCCATAATTCCCCAAAATATGGTCAGCTAATTAAACGTCACCTTGTATAGGATCCCATTTGGCACCCTTCGGGTACGGATACGGACGGTACTAATAAAGGTATCCCATTAATGTCCCCACCAAAAGGCACGGGCCTTTACATGGATACGAGTAAGATTGAGCCATACTCCACCATGCTGGCTCAGTGCGGATTGATGGAGTGGTGTCGGGCTTGTGGCCAACCCGACTGTCAGAAGTTATCAAGCTATAGGGCCTCTGACACAGCTTTACGACTACAGTGTTCACGAAATAAAAGGCCCGATGACAGCGTCCGTGTCACTGACGTAATAAGGTTGAGTTTAGTTTGGGCCTCCGTGCCTTTTATTTTGTGAAGACTGTACTACCACCGAGTAGCGATAGTAGCCGGAAGTTATCAAGCTGCCCTATAAGGCCTACTATGACACAACTTTACGACTACTACCACCGAGAAGCGATAGTAGCCGGCTGCCGGGACTGGAACCACAGAAGCGTCCGAAATAAACGCAACATAGAACGTACACCCATCCAGAGCCCGTCTCGGCTAAATGTTGCTACCCGCACGATCGTTTCCGATGTGCGAATACCTCAAGCCACGGACGCTTCTTATAAATTGGGGTTATTTTTTTACATCGTGTAAAAACTACCCCTGAGTGTCACTTTACAACTGTTTAAAGGAAGCAATCCTTTATTGAACAATTTAAATGACCACCAAAATATTTTTTTCCTACCCAAAATGGGTAAATAATCACCAAAAGTTGCAGAAAATATCAGGGAAAAATACTGCGGTAGCTTAGGTGAAGGGTAAAGGGGATGAGCGAAGCGAATTCCTTTTATCCTTCGTGTTAGGTTGAACATGTAAGAACAACAAAAATTACTTAAAACATAAACTTAAGTACACAAAACATAAAAAGAAGTATGGTGATCATCTAACCAAACACAATTTGGTGATCGTTTACTAATTCTGGCGGTCGTTTCGACTTTATTGGTAGTAAAATAAGTGCGTGGTCCTCTGTGGTGCAGCGGTTGTGGCTCTGCCTATCATGCGAGAGGTCCCGGGTTCGATCCCAGGCTGGGGGTAAAGAAAAAAAAAATCCCTTGTCTTAGATTTTTTATTGTGTCTGACGTTGCTGTATCTGGTTCCTACGACACAGGGTATCCTAGTGTGGGGCCAGAAGCAGTGCATGTGCCTGTACCTATGTACGTAACAATCTGTAAGCAACTGACTTTGACTATTTGGAGTCTGACTGCCAAATACGGGAATTTGCGCTCTCGCGAGCAATCGATACTTTATTGCTCGGGTCCCTGATCGTCTAAATAGCCGTCAAACTTACCCAAACAAGAACAACAGTAGGCAAATGGCAGCCAGGTTTTCTCGGGCCACAAACACTGGGAACCCAAACGCAGTCAGCACGCACGATGTGATGCCGATGTTCACGACTATTATCTGGAATTAAACAATCACAAATGATCTGGAATAAGATAATAAAAATATTATAAATGTGAAAGTTATAAATGCGATCTTTAGATGTTTGGATGTTTGTGTGTTAGAGCCTCAACAACGCTAAAACGGCTGAAGGAATACAATTTAACTGACCTATAGTTTATGGGCTAGATAGAGATAAATAGGATACTTTTTACCCGACTGCATCAGAAGAAGGGTAATGTTTTCTGGGTTAATGATAATTCCTAGGTATACGCAGAAAGTGTCGGGCACCAACTAGTAAAATTATAAATAAAAAAATGAAGACCCGACATATTAATGAAACTGTCATCCAGTTGTTTCCTACTTAAGCTGATAACTTTTGAACCGCTGAACTGATTTAAAAAAAATATATATCAAGTAACCATCGCAGTGAAGTCCACTGCCAACTATAAAAACCGCGTTAAAATCTGTTAACCCGTTTGACCGTTATACCTTGTTGAGTTCATAACTTTCGAACGACTGAAGCGATTTAAACAACATCTTAGAACTATAGCACAAAAGTTTACTACCAACTATAAAAAACCGAATCAAAAGCCGTCGACCTGATTTACAGCTATTCCTTGTTAAGCTAATAACTTAAGAACTACTAAACCGATTTTCATAGTACTTATCCAGTCATGGGGCCATCAAAAAATGGCCCGCGATTTTGGACCTTAATGCTTGGTAATAAAGTTCACATATAATAATAATACAGCCTTATTAATGTTCCCACCGAGGTGCACGGACCTTTACCCGGATACGAGTAAGATTGAGCCAAACTCCACCACGCTGGCGCAGTGCGGGCTGATGGAGGAGTGTCGGGCTAGTGGCCAAGCCGACTGTCAGATGTTTTTAAGCTTTCCTATTGGGTCTCTGACCAGCTTTACGCCTACTAACATCGAGTAGCGATAGTAGCCGGGACCTACACCATTACCAGAAACGGACACCCATCCAGTACCCGTCGCAGCCAGATGTTGCTACGCGCACGATCGTTTCCGATGTGCGAATACCGCTAGGCCACGGACGGATAGGCCTAGGCACAATAGAAAATCTATATACTTACAACGTGTCATTGAATAAACCATGACTTTAGGCACGCCAACCTATTTTTGATTAAAAAAAAATATTGAGAAAGAAAAAACAAAAATTTGCCTCATATTGTAGAAAATATTTGAGACTTAAGTTATTATGTAATTTCTGACAAATTTACAACTCTGTGTTGCGTGCGTACCGCCACACTTTTTAAGGTAGGTTAGTTTTTTTTTGTAAGTTAGGTACCATAGCAAAATCGTACCTATTTAGGAATAAATCAATAGAAAGATGAAATAAAACTAAAAATATGTTAGGTCCTATCGCAAAGATCTAGGCACTTCGAATTCCCCGCCCCGCCCTCACTTACCGTAAACTTCACGCGAAGTTTCGCACTAAGCTCTCTCTTTCACTCGTAGGGTAAGGGAAGGGCCCTTACCCTATGAGTGAAAGAGAGAGCTTGATAACTTCTGACAGTAGGGGTGGCCGCAAGCCCGACACCCCTCCATCAAACCGCACTGAGCCAGCGTGGTGGGGTATGGCTCAATCTTACACGTATCCGGGTAAAGGCCCGTGCCCCTCGTTGGGGTCATTAATGGGCTACATTTTTTGTTATTATTAGGACTTTCCTTATCCACAAACTTTCCTGTCCCTTGGTTTGCTGGTTATTTAGGGTTCCGTACCCGAAGGGTTCCAAACGGGACCCTATTACTAAGACTCCGCTGTCCGTCCGTCCGTCTGTCACCAGGCTGTATCTCAAGAACCTAGCTAGCTAGAGAGTTGAAATTTTCACAGATTACGTATTTATGTTGCCGCTATAACAACTAAAAAACAGGACAAATGAAATATTTAAGGGGGCTCCCATACAACAATTCTTTCAATACCACATACAAACTTATGGATGCACCTGGTTACTTACATGGAGTGTGAAAGTAACCGCACCAATAACTTTGTAAACAATATTTTGCTGTGTAAAATCCAAACTATTCACTCCACACCATCGCTTCCATTGAACGGTGGTACGGAACCCTTCGTGCGCGATTTAGACTCGCACTTGACCGGTTTTTATTATTATTTTATAAACATAAACATTTATATACAGGCACATACAATAGGATAACCTGTGTCGTGGGATCCAGAAACAGCGACATCACACATATAAACATCCAAGACCTGGGTTTTTTTTTCTTTATCCCCAGTCGGGGATCAAACCCGGGACCTCTCGCATTGTAGGCTGAGCCACTACCGCAGCGCCACAGAGGTCGTTTATTTTTAAGAGATAAGCTGTAAATTGTTTTGTAACCTCTCCATTAAAATTTATGTGCAATAAAGGTTATGAATAAGTCACCATCACCAGTCTATAATAAGCAACTTAGGCAACTTGTACCACCCACAAAGCACTTACCATAATATCCCACAGCATGGCCGCCGCCCAGTACATCGCGGGTGAGACTCCGCTAAGCAGCTGCAACCGTTTCTGCTGCGAAGACCTCTCCAGCACTAGGTAGATGGCAGCACCAGCTGGAACCAAGCTGTATGCTAGCAGCAGCATGCCGGATATACCCGCGTCGGCGACGTGCTGGAGGCTGGAGGGAGAGGGAAAGTCGTTCGAAAATCCTTAAGTTGGTTTAAAGGCTAATTAGTTTATGTTTTTTTTTGAGTTATATATGTTACCGGCAATCTGTATAATCCGGTGTTATATATAATCTATAATAATGCCTAAATATATATAATGCCTAAAACGTGCAGGTAATATATGATATGAAATATTATTTATTTTATCTAAACACGTATCATAAACCCTCTTAACTGTGTCTAAAAACCGCAGGTTAAGACCAGCATAATGTAAAACTATTTGATAAAAACTCATTTCTTATCTGAAAATTTGTACATTATGACCATAATGTACAAAAAATTGTTAAATTATGACATTAAAATTTCGAACGCTTACGCCCGCCTGCGTACCGCCCCTAGTTTGTCTGTGAAGTTGGTACTACAGAACAAGCTAAACAACTGCAGAGCAATGATCAATGCCACAATGCCGGTCAAACATGCGGTTCCTGAACACATCAAAGAGAGCATATGATATGTGTGTAGATAAACTAGTACTAGTATGTAACTGTACATAATTAGGCATTAAAATTCTCGAGTTATATTATTACGAAACTCGCCTTCGGCTCGTTTCATAAACCCACTCTCGAGTGTTGATGCCCTCCATTATGTAGCAGTCACATAAACTACTATTATAATTTGCCTATGTATTAAATATATATAATGCCCAATGTGCAGCCGGTAATGTATGAAAAAGCGTAAAATACTGCGGTAGCTTAGGTGAAGGGTAAAGGGGGGGGGGGGGGGGGGGGGGTGAAGCGAAGCCCTAAGTACTTTTTGTTGTTCTCTATTTAATTTAAAAAAAATCTATTTTAATACTTTGAAAATCTATTTATTTTACACATTTCCCTAATCCCTGGACATTGTATATATTACCTAGGTAGGGTATGTAATGGACATTAATATTAATAATAGTTCATACTTTGCCTGAACGACCCAGGTATTATTATATAAATCGCCTAAGTATTATATAGAATACCTCCATTATGTAAATCCTCATCGTCATGCGTGTGTGTGTGCGTGATTGAGTGTGTATGTATTTGTATGTGAGTATGTGTCACTCAACTTGCTCAGCTGCTAATGCGATATCTTCACCGGGTGCGTATGTCTCGATGCTTGCTACGTGTCGCAGTTATGCCGAGTTTATGTCGCTCAGGTAGGACGGCATGGCCTGTGTTTGAGTAATTATGTGTGTGTGGGTGTGTGTAAGTGAGTGTATGTCACTAACAAAGGGGACTTGTTCAGCTGATCGTTTCTATATCTTCAGCGGGTGCGTATAAGTCTCGATGCCTGCAACGTCAGAGCTAAGTACGCGTCGCACTAATGCTGAGTTCATGTCGCTCAGGTAGGATGGCATGGCGTGTGTGGGACTGTGTGTGGGTGTGTGTATGTTTAAGTGAGTATGTGTCGCTCACACAGTGGACTTGCTCAGCTGCTCGTTCGATATCTTCAGCGGATGCGTATAAGTCTCGATGCCTGCAACGTCAGAGCTAAGTACGCGTCGCAGTAATGCTGAGTTCATGTCGCTCAGGTAGGACGGCATGGCGTGGTGGCCCTTATTATTGTACCAGACCACGAAGTTGCTGCGGTTATTCTTCAGAGCTGATGTGAAGCCGCCATATCTGGGGATTGGCAATGAGTTGAATGCGTAAACTTCTGTCACAGTGCTGCTCACGGTTTGAATAATCCTCGTGCGCCCTAGCGAAATTAAAAAGTCGGCAAAATTATTAGACGCTAGCAAATACTACCTACCTATTATTGTCTGGTTTTCATGACTTTGTGAAGTCACAAGTGAATAAGTGACGGATCATGCCCGTGTAGGTCAATTTAAACTCGATTATTTTCCTTCGCCGAACCAGGAAAGGCAGAAGGACTATAGCTATGACTCCTCTAGTGTGGAACTCGTCCGGTTGAACCTAAATTTAGCAAATAACTCAATACTTCTTTGAGTGACCGAGCACGTGATGAGCTTGATTAATCAGGGTCTCAGTCTAGGCCTTTTAAAAGGTCTAGTTAGGTACATTACCTTTTCTGCATATAAATCTCCTGCGAGCTAATAAGCCAGTCATTCAGCACGGTGGCGTTAGGTAACGCCATCATCTCTGGCAGCCCCGGATAGTCGTCGCCAAGCTCGCACTCCTGTTTCACTTCACCGCATTTACAATTAGGAGAATCCTGGAAAAGTTCATTTTAATTTTCATACATCCACGGCTATCTCAACCGACATACACAAGGTCATGTTATGAATTCGTATAATTGATGACGTAATTTATGATGCCAAAAAGAATGGCCAAGATCAGAGTTGCAATGTCACACGCTAACTTCATCACAGGTGTACCGAGGGAGTAGCGGCGCATGGGAACAAGAGCGATGCATTCATGTGCGAGAGAGACTTTGCTCACACGTCAAAAAATGGAGAGGTACTGGAGGGCTGATACACTACATGCTATGCCGACCCTGCACTAGGGCCCGAGTCTCTTAAGAAACACGAAGGGTAATAGTGTATCAATTTCTCCTAATTTCGCTAAATGCCGTATTTGGCTTGTCGGCGGCTCCTATTTTGTTGAGAGAATACGGCATTTTGCGCACTTGGGACACACAATCAATACACTGTTGCTATTCGTGTTTCGTTAGAGTCTCGGGATCCTGAAGTCTCGAGCCGTACAGACGTCACGACAAAACCGAAACTCTACCGCAGAACCTACTCAGCTATGTTGTTAGTCAGGATATCAGTATGTTACATTAATAATAAATAAAGAAATAAATTTTGTCACAGAAAGGAAACAGAATCATCAGCGTCAACCTATCCCCTTCACTTCTCTGCTAGCCAGAAAAGAAAAAAAATCGGCCAAGTAAGTGTCAGACTTCGCAAATTTATGGTTCCGTACCAAATGTAGAATACAAGCCTAAAAATTAAGGAAATTCAAAGAAGTAAATCAGATTTATCAATATTTGTTGTAAAATATACATAATGATACACATTATCAAAAAAAATTATGGTCATAGGTCAATAGGAAGTCAAAAATTTCGATGTGATATATTGTAAAAAAGCTTCTCATTCCTTTGATTTCCAATATAAAAAACAGTATTTATCTAGTTAACGAGTTCTAAACAACGATACTCCACTGGGTTAAAAAATATTCAAAATATTTTTTGACATTTGGTATGACTTTGGGTCAACCTGATTTGTCTTACAGACAATTTTACAAACCTCTGGGACAGACAACGATTGGACCCTTCAATATGACATAAATTAGGGCAATTTTTATGTTGTTCCTCTACAAATGCCCACAACATAGTCTTCAGTACCCTGTGTAACGTCTGTCAATTACAGGACTGGATAGTCCTTACGCGAGCCTACAAACTTTATTTATTCCTGCCATATTTATTTACCTTTTCAGTCCAATCTCTTGATATTTTCGGGTGCATTAGAATATTCATGACGCTCTCAGCATAGGCGGGATCTTGTTCTTCTGAATAAATCGTCGGTTCGGATCTGTAATAAAAATAAATTAAGGTAAATATAATTTAGAAAAATTAAAACTCTGATTTGATTCATTTGGTTGAAACATGGAACCTGCATTTGCAAAAATTGTGTAGAGTTATTTTTCCTCAGCTATCATAATTGTATTTCCGGATGCCATACGAATGTCAGTAGTTACTTGAGCTTAATTGCCTTCAGTCCAGTAATTACTCACTTCCCATACAAACCAGTGATTACTCAAGGTATCTGTGTCTAGACTTCTAGAACTCTAGTATAAAGGGTCTTGAGCGGTCAAAGTAAATAAGTTTCCGTACCCGAAGGATGCCCGACGGGACAAGCCTCCGCTGTCCGTCCGTCCGTCCGTCTGTCCGTCAGCTACACCTGTATCTTACGAACCGTAATAGGAAGATACTTGAAATTTTCGCAGAATGTGTATTTCTGTTGCCGCTACAGCAACAAATAATAAACTAGAGAGAGAGACGTGTTTTTTCTTGAATTATGGTACGGAGCCCTTCGTATCCGAGGACGACTAGATTTTTTTCTGACGCTTTTTTTTTGTTTTTTTGTACAATTTTCTCGTCACGTGAAATAATGGAATCAGAGTTTAATACAAGCAAATTCAGAAGTGGGTCACGATAACATCATCAAATCGGTGTAGGCTTAAGTTAGTTATAGTTAGGTAAAGTTAGTTAGTTAGTTATTATAGTATGTTTCTTTAACAGCATTAAAATTTGACTATTCGATCCTTTTACACCCTGAATAAATAACTATGTATTGTTTAGCAGATGTCTAGGCTATCTAATGTTTGTGCTAGGTCTCGTACATAATTATCCTCAATGATATTGCGACTGGTAACGAGCTATCTTAGTTAGTTGTCATGTCAATAGTAAATTAAAACTTCAGTAGTAGTAAACAGTAATTTAAACCTATGTGGTTCATTATTACATTACTGATGATTAATGAATCATTAGTGAAGTGAATAATGGTCTAAGCTAAGAATAAATATAGGTATGTACCTATGTCTCAACCTGCACTAACGCAACTAATGTATAATGTAGTTCAACTACCTATGACCCAAAGTGTTAGAAGCATAACAAGCGACAAACACACATAAATCTGCATTGCTGATTACTATGGATCACCATATTAATGGTGATACTATGTCGATAAGAACATTCATATTCAGTTGTAATCCATTGTTTAACGCGTCAACACATCTTGAGTTGACGACAATTATGTTTCTTCTAACGATATGTTTTCTAACAAATTTGTTGATCAAAATAGTAGTTACCCTAGTTGTACTGTTTGTGGTATTTGTGATTGCTTTGAAACTTTATGTGGAACCAATAAAAGGTGTGTGTAAGTGCAAGACAAAGTTGACCGGAAGAGTGGCGTTGGTGACCGGCGGAAATTCTGGTATAGGACTTGAGACCGCAAGGGACTTGGCCTCAAGAGGCGCAAAGGTCATAATCGCTTGCCGAAACGGTGAAAGATCTGATGCAGCTGTGGCTGATATAATAAGGACTACAGGAAATTCCGATGTGCACTTCAAGTATCTAGATTTGTCCAGTTTCGACAGTATCAGAAAGTTTGCAAATGATTTCAATGATAAAGAAGAACGGTTGGACATTTTAGTCAACAACGCAGGATGTGCGGGTCTTAATAAACGGATTAGCGGAGACGGGATAGATATAGTAATGCAGATTAACTATTTCGGACCATTTCTACTAACCAACCTATTATTGGATAAAATGGAGAAGTCAAAGATAGGCCGTATAGTCATCGTGTCCTCGTACGCCCATCATCATGCTAAACTAGCGGTTGATGACCTGATTGGGATCAAAACTGTTGGATACTGGACTACGTATGCTAACAGCAAGCTTTGCAACATTCTATGGGCGAGGGCGCTTGCCAACCGTTTGCCCAACGGAATCACGGCCAGTGCCTTACACCCGGGTATTGTCAAGACGGACATATTCAAACGGTTACCAGAAATACCGAGGGTTGTAATTCTGAAAGTGTTAGATTTGGTATTTAAGAGTCCGGTGGAGGGCGCTCAGACTACAATACACCTGTGTGTGGCTCCTGAGTTAGCGAATGCTTCTGGTGGTTATTACTCTGACTGTAAGCCGAGCGATTCGTCCGCTTTGGCGAAAAATGAGGATATCATTGAGAAAGTTTGGAGAGAGAGTATTAGAGTCACTGAAAAGCTGTAGACATCCGACAACGACAACGAATTGATTGATTAAAGTAGTTAAATATCAATAAGTATGGTGTTGTTTCAATATGCCAGTGGTTGCCCGTCATCATACCACTTAAGCCCACTACTGGTTCTCTAAATCTTCTAGACCTTATTTAGATCCCCTATAACGCCTACCACACCGAAAATTTACCTATCATTCACTAAAGGTGCTTGCAGTGTGTTTCTAGACCAAACACCATCGGACTATGGTCTAATGTCGTATCGATTCGCATACTTATTTACGTAAGTCCAATGTCTGGTGTTCAGTTAGAAATGAAGAATGCAATCAATCAGCAGAGCCGGGTTGCATGCTAAGGGCGACATGCACCAGGTTTTTGACAGCCACTAATTACAGTTTAAACACAACGTAAGCACAACACGGTCAAATTACGTAGTCACGGCACGGCAGGGTTATTGCCTGTCAGCCAGGTTCCCACTTAGCTTAGCCATGTTGTATTTTAATGGCACCTATGCCCGCCTTTGCTCCCGCTTCGTGGCTCTGTAGTTAGAGGCAAAGAGTTTTATTCATCTGAAGTTAGGTTCAGAAAACACGTCACGAGACCTCTCAAATACAAAATTAACCTCAAATGAGGTTAGGACGCCATAAGTTGAATGAAGAATAATGTGACGACTTGGATAGGTAGTCAGCCTCCAACAAATACCAGCGCTATCTGCAATGAGCTTTCCAGATTGTGTCTCAACTGTATTTAGCTGTTCTCAAAAGTCTGGTGCAAGTCGGCCTAAATGTAGAATGTCGGCCCTCCCAGCTAATTAAGTTTGCTAATATTTAATCGCACATAAAACACTCAGCAAAACACTTTTTATGTTTTAAGTATTTTTGTTGTTCTTACATGTTCAACCTAATACGAAGGATAAAGGGGGATTCGCTTCGCTCACCCCGTTTAACCTTCACCTAAGCAACCGCAGTATTTTGCCCTGATATTTGCTGTGACAAGTATTCAGTGTTTTTGATGGGCAGTTTAATATTTCCCATTAAGTTTCTTACTGGACACCAGAAATTGGACTACCGTAAATGATCAGGTCCTCTCTACCCTGGCTAGCGGTTATTAGAACAGTCATGGTTACTCACACTAAGAACTGCGTGGTGGTGCCATAGAGTTCCGGCGACAGTTTCAAGGCGAGCTCGTTGTCTGGCGGCGGGCGGATCATGGAGAAGCCCATCGCCACCGCCACGAACAGCGATGGCAGTATTAGCAGCAGGAACAGCAGCCATCTGTAGTGTTAACTACAACTCAACATCTAATAATTTACCTTGGACAGTATTTACACACATTGATCTAGCCCCAAACTAGGATTCCCTGTATCTTGGGTACTAGGCAACGATACACATACTTACATAGATAAATATTATACTTAGATAGATAAAAAACCATGACTAGGGTACAAACATCCGTTCTCATCAAACAAATATTTGCCCCCACCGGGACTCGAACCGGTACCCTTGGTATCGTAGGCAGGGTCACTGCCGACTCGGCCATTCGGGTTGTCAGATATCTACAAATATGTACAATATATCAAATTCAATATTCCTCAACCTATACCGGGTGACATTTAAAAAGTTGAGCATATTTATTTGAATGATAGTACCCATAATAAACTATGAACAACTCTCCCCAAGAAACATAAGGTCGCAAACGAAAAAAAAATGCGGCTCCCATAGTAACTTGTAATCAGCTGATCGGGTCAATGTACTGAGGGACGTTTTTTAGGGTTCCGTACCCGAAGGGTTCCAAACGGGACCCTATTACTAAGACTTCGCTGTCCGTCCGTCCGTCCGTCCGTCCGTCTGTCACCAGGCTGTATCTCAAGAACCTAGCTAGCTAGAGAGTTGAAATTTTCACAGATTATGTATTTCTGTTGCCGCTATAACAACAAATACTAAAAAACAGGATAAAATAAATATTTAAGGGGGCTCCCATACAACAATTCTTTCAATACCACATACAAACTTATGGATGCACCTGGTTACGTACATGGAGTGTGAAAGTAACCGCACCAATAACTTTGTAAACAATATTTTGCTGTGTAAAATCCAAACTATTCACTCCACACCATCGCTTCCATTAAACGGTGGTACGGAATCCTTCGTGCGCGATTTAGACTCGCACTTGACCGTATTTTTTTTCATTTGTGACCATATGTTTCTTGGGAAAAGTTGTTCATAATTATGGGTAATATCGTTACTAGATTCCCCAAATTATGGGAGCTACCTAATTAAATTTAACTCATTATATTTATATGCATATTTAGGGATAGCTAATTGCGTATCTGAGACTCATAAAGTCAGTTACCAATAACATACCCATTAATGTACTCACCGAGGGCCACAGGCCTTTACCCGGATACGAGTAACATTGGGCCATATTCCACCACGCTGGCTTAGTCAAGGTTGACGGAGGGGTTTTACAACTAAGTACTACATCAAGTAGCGATAGTTAACTTGTCATCCGAAACACGGAACGTCCGACAATGTACGAAAATTACTTACTTATCGCTTTGGTACATGGTCAGCTCCGGATTCGAACCAGCATCTACAGCGTGAGAAGCAAACGTGAAACCAGACCACAGATCACCTACTATTATTAGTAATAATAGTATTGTATAATAGTATCAAAATAATTGAAACATGTTACTACACATGCACTCTACAAGCAATCTTTGCAATGGCCACGACATGGCACTATACTGATAAACGCCTGTTCCTTTTCGTGCAGTAAGTAATTAGGTATTTTTCTACACACGTATCATAAACCCTCTTTACTGCGTACAAAAACCGCACGTTACGATCAGCATAATGTTAAACTACTTGGTAAAAACTCATTTCTTATCTGAAAAATTACACATTATGACCATAAAGTGTAATTTTTCTGCATATTATGACATTCAAATTTCGAACGCCGACGCCCGCCTGCTTACCGCCTCTAGTTTGTCTGTGAAGTTGGTACTGACATTCAAATTTCGAACGCCGCCGACGCCCGCCTTCCTGCCGTCTCTAGTTTGTCTGTGAAGTTGGTACTACAGAACAAGCTAAACAACTCAGAGCCACAATGCCGGCCAAACATGCGGTTCCTGAACACATCAAAGAGAGCTTATGATATGTGTGTTGATAAACTAGTGTATGTAACTGTACATAATTAGGCATTAAGGCGATGATGGAATAAAAATGCGCTGTCGAGTGGAAGTGAGATGCAATAATTACTCGCGAATAAGAAAAAGCGGGATGCCAATAATGCACTCGCGACTAATCTGAAACAACGTAAGCGCCAAAACGTAAAAAAAAATCATAAAAAATAAACTATTTCAGGGAATTAACTTTCAAATTGAAAATCGTTAGAAATAACAATTGTTCATACATTGCAATTATCACACAGTCATATTCACTTACTACTGCGGTGTAATAGGATAAAACCATAAAAAAAGGGTTGACTTTGTATTTATTTTCTATCGAGAAAATTTTATCCAAACATGTTTTCCAATTAAGAATCTCTAGATTATATAGTCAAATTAAATATACCAGAAATTAATTACGATTTGCCCAGTATTTCCTGAAAAACACATGAAAACAGCACCCCATATTTATTTAATCAGCGTCTTAAAACTCTCGAGTGATATTATTATGAAACTCGCCTCTTGGGTTTTAATGCCCTCCATTATGTATCAGTCACATAAACTACTATAATATTGTATTTGTATTAGTCTCCGTTATTATGTATTTATCTATATATCTTTTATTATAATATATAATTTTATTTATATAAAAAAAAATGCACATCGATATAATTAGTTAAGCTACTCCAAATTTGTATATAACACCGTAAAACAACCTATATTTTCAAATAAATAAATTTTATTTTGATTTTGAATAGCTTGTGTCTGTCAATTGTACTATCATTTTCGTTGTATATACAGGGTGTAGTCATATTTTAGGGTGTTGAAATGGGCATCATTCTAAACAACTTTCACTATGAAACCGATTTGATCAGAGCAACTTTTTTTTTATAGTACAGCTGATCGCCCGGAGCTATATGGAGAAGTGAAAATTAAAGTTAAACTGATCAAATTGGTTTCTTAGTAAAAGTTGTTCAGAATTATGTCCCTGACAACCCCCTAAAATATAAATACACCTTTCTATTATAATAGTCTTATGTTTACTTTTTGTATTGGGGTTGTTTTGTGTATTAAGGCGCTTGAATAATCGTTTAGGTATCTGTTAATATATGATGGGATTTCCTCATGATGATTTCTTCACTTACACTTACACTAAGGGATGGCATGATGATCATGACGTGATGATGATGATTGTCTTATGATATACTACGACGATACCTGTTCCTGGTATAGTGCACACAACGCTTGTACAAGAGTGCTCTGAACTGCTCCCAGTTCGTGCCTCTGAGCACTCCGTCGTTGGACACGAGCTGACTCTGGTCGTGCTTAATGCTGGACGTTGAAGCTGTCGGGGTTTCTGGTGACAAATAAAGTACCTAAATAATAATTACACTCGTCTAAATAACGGCTGAATTTCAGTATCTAAATCTAGTGTCCCCGCATACTGGTGAGCCGATTTTATTACTTCATACTATTACACGAAAATTCGAATTATAAAACGTTTTATCAAATAAAATTAAGTAACAGTAAAAAGGGGCTAATTGGAATTGAGGGGCTTATTGAAACCATTAGAAAATGCAGCCAAATCTCTGCTTTTGTATTAGTTCCAACTAGCACTTCAATTCCAATTAGCCCCCTTTTACCGGTAGTTTAAGTTTACTTCTAGAATTATCTATGTTCTGTTTTGTGTCTGAATATACGCCTGTCTATCTATCTAAACATGAATAAAACATAAACATTAATACAGGCAGTTACATTGCTTCTGGCCCCACACTAGGAGCCTTTGTCATGTCGTATATATAAACATCCAAGCAAGGCCTGGGGTTTTATTTGTCCGTCCCCAGCTGGGATTTGAACCCGGGACCTCTCGGAATGGCGGTAACTTGACCACCCAATGGACAGCTTCTTTATCAGTAGAAGGACGGCGCGACACTTCTTTCCACACAAATTTAAAGTTGAAATAGAATGTTATTCCAAATTTCCCTGAATAATAGGGTATCGTGTTATAAGCCGATATTTTGCAGGTAGGTAGTATATAGGTATGAAAAGTCTACCAAGCAAGGGATTTTGCTAATTCGCCCCCGCCAAAGGATGAGCCTTGTATGGACATAAAAATTACTTGACCTATGAAGATGGGGGGAGGGGGGGGAGGAGGAGGACGGGTGGGGGACAGGGGGGAGGAGGAGGAGGGGTGGAGGAGAGGGGGGAGGAGGAAGAGAGGGGGGAGGGGAGAGGAGGGGGGGGGGAAGGTTTATATTTGTATAGACTGGCCATTTTTACACGAGCTTGCGCGAGCGAGTTCGTTGGTATCTACTAGTTACCTAAATACAAGAGGCCAACGTTTAGCATTGGAACTGCTATAGGCTGAAAATAAATTGATTTGACGACCTCTGTGGCCTTGCGGTTCGAGTCTCTGGCTCCCGAATGGACCCGGGTTCAAAACCCGGCCGGGGAGGAAGAAAAATAAAACCCCGGGACTTGCAGGTTACTGGTAGGATACAGGGTATCCTAGTATGTGGCCGGAAGCAATATATGTGCCAGTATTAGCATGTTTATGTTATGTTAAAGACAGTACTATCACAGATAGAAACGGAATTAGCTAGGGCACCTGTAGAGCTGCTAGACGACACGGTCCCGTAGTCGATGCTCGGTTGAAGAGAGTCGGCTTGAGTGCAGATGTTGTAGAGAACTTGCTCCAGACTGAAACCGCAGACAAACGTTAATATCTCTCCGTTCTGGTTCTGCCCTAGAAATTGTGTGTGACTGTGTGTGTCCAATAGTAAATTGCACACATACACAGTCCGCTACACTATTGACTCACACAGGTCAGTTCAAATATCACAAGTTTGAACACGTGTTAAATGACGTAGTATAAAAATGGCCATCACAACCGGTCTCGAGCTAGGTATCGTATGTGAAAATGTTAATATATGTTGAGGTTAAAAGTGAAAATACTACTTTCTGTCACTATAGCGATAGAAATATTGTAGTATACTTTACAGAAAAATATGCCATCTAGCTACTTGAAATATCTAATACCGATCCTGAAACTGACGAGCCATTTTATAATAAATTGTGCAGGCCACCCTGTACTAGCTATCTCGCATGATGCTTTCGGTGTTGTTATTTAAACAATAGTTTTTGGATATTCGTGTGCAAGCGTTTAGGAGATGTTTTAAGAAGTTCTAAGATAAAGTATACAGGGTCTAACAGAAAGGGAGTTACAGGCCAAAAGGTGGTTCTTAGGGACATCATTCTGAACAACTTTTACTATAATTACGTCGGGATTAGAGCAACTTTATTTTTCTTATCTCAGTACATTTCGGGCCTAGCGCTCAGCTGAGTTATATGGTGGAGTTGAAAATAAAGTTGCTCTCATTAAGTCGTCTACATACTAAAAGTTTTTCAGAATGATGTCCCTAACAACCACTCCACCGTATAAAACAACTCTTTTCTACGTTAACCATGCCCCGCACTATGAGCTTATTCCGCCCGCCGCCTAACGTATGGGGGATATATGGCAGTGTGTGCATGTTTTATAGGAGCTACCATTTTTAGAGTTTTGCGGGAATAAATAACCGAGTATGCCAGGTTATAGATAGTATTAAGAGATATTATGACGAGAAGTTTGAAAAAAATCGTTAGTCCCGTTTTTGAATAAACTCAATAAATGAATTTGATTTGTATGACAGCTAACTTAAATAATCAAGTTATCCAAAAACAAAAAATAGTCTTAGACATTTACAAAAAAAACCCCCAAAACAAAATTTTATCCAATTCGCTTCAGTGGTTTAGGCTCTAGCTGACAACGTAAAACAGCCATCCATACATACATACATACATACATACACACGTACACACGTACACACACACACACACACACCCTCACACACACACACACACACACACACACACACACACACGACACATACATACACTTTTTTTTACTTTTTCGGACTAAGTTAACAATAGAGAATTTTTAGTTAACGATAGAGAAGGTTGAAAAAAAAAATGGAGGTTGAGATTTTGATGGTGCCTATCCCCATCAAAATCTCAACCTCTATTTTTTTTGCGATTACAATACTTCCTTGATTTTCACTTCGTTCAACTCGAACGTAAAAAAATGCTTTAAATGGCTACTTCAGACTTCTATAGGTATTTCTATTCTACAGTCAATTACTCAATTTGTATGACGTACCTGCTGCAGTCCATAGCGTAGGTCTTGTATCCCAGCTCATGTTGTTTCTCTTCAAGTGTAGTGCATACCTGCAGGAAACTGTTGAAAGATATGTAGGTATATTAACTATTTTGTTCTTGTTTTTGCAACACACGGAATTAGGTACCCTACAATATTACAACCTTCTTATTTATCGTTATGACTTTTTTATTTTATTTTTTTATATATTTATTTTCCATCTTTCTTATATCTTATAACATGTGTAAGGTAATGTTCCCTTAAACCACTGAGGTATGTCTGGACTAGAGATGTAAGCCCGGTGTTTAACTGATTGGTTGAATACCAACTGTGCACATTTAACCGCACATGTGCGGGTAAACGGGGGTTTGGCTTAAATGCATCTTTTATCGTAACTAATTGAGTGTCACTTTTAAATTAATTGTCAGTTCCTCGTGGATTTTTAAAGAGTTCTATTAACGAATTTCCCGATGATACTACGGGAATCGGAAAAATATCGTATCGTATCGTAACCTTTACTGTTCCGCGGTTCGGCAATAATTTCTAAGTACCGGGACAACTGAATGAAAATAAATTTATATTTATGGTAAAACTGTAAAATATTCTAAATAGAATTTTTAGAGCAAAAACTCTCATATTATTTTTGGAAATATTACCTACCTAATTTTATAGCGGTAAATATATCATGCCCCTTGTTTTCTCAAAAAGAAACGGAGAAAAGCTAAAGATAAACATAAAATAATATTTTATAAATATTATCACAATTATGTGTGTGTTCTTAATAATATACAAAACGCCTTTTATTACATGCGCCATTTGTTTTGAACACGATGTCACGTATTTTTATACATGCAGTGGTGTCCGCATATAATACATACATATAAATATCGAGTAACGAGCATTTATTCGTTCACTTTTGCATTTAACGGTTAATTTACAACTCTACTGGACGCAAGACCTTCGTGGTTATCACGCAAGTATATGAATACAAGAAGGTACATTATTTAGGTCATAGGTACTTAAATAATTAAAATTTGAGTACATCTCGTAAATGATTACAGTTTACACATTCCACATCATTCTCGACGCCCCGCATACATAAAAACAACTTAGGTTTGTAGCCTCGCTCGATCCTGGCTGTCTAATGTTTACCTAAAAAACCGGTTTGTTTATGATGATATGAATAATGTGTTGGTTGTTATTTGCCGTATTGATTAGTTGTGATGTAAATAGTAATTTATGATGTTGTGTTTTAAGTTTGTGATAGTTATATTGATTCTTTTAGGCTAGAGGATAGTTCATTAATTGGTGGGGTAATACATATCAATATCCGCCTGTAGCTATTATCGGTCCAGATATGTAGTGCATTGTATCGTTGTCACCATAGGAAATCCTTGTTAATGTACAGTATAACTAGATTGAAAATAGCCCTTAAAAGTGAACCGAATTTAGTGAGTAATTTAGTGAGCTTATTTTATGTACCTACAAGCAATATTTAGGTCATTGAACTTTGAACTTGGTTTTACCCCTCAGCTGATGTCATGTCCTCATGTCGCACAGCTGATGTAGTTTAGTAGTTAGATATTGTGGGGTTGCTATGTTATGATTTAGGTTTGAGTGAAATTTCAATATTGATTGAACTATAAGTGAACTTGGAAGCCTTATGAGGAGTGATCAACTGGAACAGTTTATTTATGTATCAAATATGAACGCAGGGTTCAAGTTTGTGTTGATTTGACTAGAACATATAATATAGGGGTCTATATGTTGGGATTATTGTATAAGAAATAACATTGAAAGTGAATTATTGTACTTTAAATTGTTGAATATAGAAATTTAAATTTAATTGTTTCTCGGACCCGACACTCGTGTCGTCGTCGTGTGCGTTGTTATAGCTTGATTTAATTAAAGTTTCCATAGTTGAGTGTAACAGATTTACGTCCTCATTTAACCAGTAATTACTACAGTGTAGTCATTCTTAGAATTAGCATTTGGCATCCGTCAATAGAAGAGACAGAGCGATGCGTCGGGCTCCCTTACTTTTCCAAGAAAAACAAGGAGAAGTCTGACCCAAAGCCTTGTCCCAACTGTTGACAGGTGTCAAATGCGAGTTCTAAGAATGCCTCCACTTTAATATTTTTGCGAAGGTAACTAAACAAAAATATTATCTAGAAGCGTTAACAAGAAGAGGGCAAAGATCACAGACGCAAATTAGACTTATAGATAAAATAATACTTACTTATGTTGTTAGATCATGGTTTTCTGACATACAGTTCACGGCAGCGTTTTTAACTTACCTACCTATTGCCACCTAATTACCATTCATATAACATATATATAAAACATACATATATAACAACAGCGTTTTAGTAAGTAACACTCCTCTCTTAATTGTGGCATAGGGTTCATCCCTGTAGGAGTTTTGCTAAGTTCATGGATAAATATAGAAAAAAATAACATATTTTTATCGAATTAAAAACATACAATGTGCTGGTTCCATAAAAATTATAATAAAACAGGTCAAGTGCGAGTAGGCAGTCGGACCCGCAGACGAAGGGTTCCATACCATTGTACACGAAATAACGTAAAACGACTGTCTTTTGTGAGAGCATACCATTTTAATTTTTAATAATAAAATATTCAATGTCTGGTACATCTACATTCAAGGCCGTACATCGAAACATTGAGTAAGAGTTTTGTATATGTAGTAGATATGTAAGTATTGAACTATGTACTCAGGTTAACGAAACCGGAAATAGGTAGAAATTTAGTAACTTATTTAGAGAAATAAAATCAAAATGATAAAAAACATAATATTATTTATAATAACTCTAATGAGCAATTATTAGTCGTATAAATCGTACAGATAACAAATAAAACAAAATGGCTAAGAAAATGGCCATACTAATAATTTCTTGCATGGGTACTTCTTTTAATTCTTAAAAACCGGTATGTTTCATTATTTGTTGTTAAAGCGGCAATAGAAATACACCCTCTGTGGAAATTTCAGCTATCTACCTATTTCGGTTGATCCGGTAGAGCCCGGTAACATACGGACAGACGGACGGACGGACAGCGGAGGATTAGTAATAGGGTCCCATTTGGCACCCTTCGGGTGACAAACCGTAAAAAGTATAATATTGGTGTATGATTTGCAACACCCGTTAAATGGAAACTCACTCATTATTCAGCCCATTCACGTCAAAGAACGGCAGCACCATTTCCGTCTCGCGTCCATTGTCCTCTGTCAGCTGAGCGTTCCCCACTACCCCCCGCACCGCTGCCGCCAACCTGGCGCTCCTTTCCTCTCCCCCTTTCGTGACCTCATCCCCTCTCTCGCCTGCGGAGGTGAGGGGAGGGAAGGTCACAGTGAGCGTGTACCCGTGGCCCAGGCTGCGTTTGATGTCGATGGGAGAGCCGATTGTGTGGATTTGACCCTGGTAGAACATGAGGGAGTTCAAATGTAGACCCTATATTCCCGTACCGTACGTGGTCACTTAACCTCTTGGATACCACCGGCGTTAGCTAACGCCACTTTTCCGTTATAGGTTTTAAATTTTATTACCATGGCATAAGGTTAAAAAACCTCGGTTTTTGAGAGGTTAAGTCCAATGACGGTGGATGAAAAGATGCCGAAGAAGTAGGAGATCGCCTCACAAGGGGTTTGTTAGTTTCAGTGGTAATTTTAAATACGTACAGGTCGAAGGACCATTAATATGTTGATGATTGAAAAGTTTCCTGCTGATCTTAAATGAATATACCGAAGACGACAGAATAATAAATAAAGAGTAACTTTGACCGACCCATGGATGTCCTCTGTTGTCCCCATCATCATACACATTCCATATCAACCCACGGTCTGCCCTCTTTGAGTAGTCAAAGTCATCACCAAAATGTAGTGACGCTCGTACCTTGTGCATGATGACAACTTGGTCACTGAGCAGCTCAGCCTCGTCCAGGTGATGTGTGGTCAGCAGAACTGTTCTGTCTTCTTTCAGCTTCATGATCAGTGTCCAGATGTCTCTGAGAACCCAATTAAAAATATTGCAATTCTACAAATAGCACCGGAGTAGACATCGTGGTAATGAGTTTTATACTCTGCCGTAGGTGAATGTGGGGTGATTGGTTCAGTTCTACTTTCAAAGCTAGCGACATTGTTTGAGACTGGATTTTTTACTGACTATGTACAGTCAGCATCAGATATATGTGAGCAGGTTAGCTACTCAAAAAGATCTACATATCTTAAAAAATCAGAAATATCTATACAGCCAAAGTATCAAAATTAAGTCAACAAGAGTTAGCTTGGATGTTGACATAATTTTGACACGTTGGCTGTGTAGATATTTCTGATTTTTTAAGATGTATATATCTTTTTGAGTAGCTAACCTGCTCACATATATGTGATGCTGACTGTTCATTCGACGGCATTTAATTTCCGAGTACCTAATGTACAATCGAACCAACTGAATCATGACCCACTTGCCTGATAATTCGTTTGAAACTTTCAAACTTGTAAGATCTATCGTAATGTCAGTGTCTAATCAAATGATAACAAGTTCGTTACCAAGGAAATAAACCTTCAAGCGAATTTCGACCTACTTGCATTTAAAGGGTTTAGCAAAATAAGCTTATGGTGGGTCATGATTCAGGTGGTTCGATAGTACAATATCGTAAAGCAAAATGGAACCATAACATCTATGCCACGTATGTCGATACGACAAAGTTGCATGTATTATTTCCCTGATTAATAATCAGTTGCCTATATTGTAGCCTCTGTAGTGTTGCGGTCGAGCCTGTGCTACCCAAGCGAGATGTCCCGGGTTCGATTCCCGGCTGGGGCGAGAAAAAATGCAAGGTATTGGATGTTACAGGTTTGTATTGTCGCTGTTTCTGGTTCCCACGACACAGAGTATCCTAGTGTGGGGCCAGAAGCAATGTATGTGCCTGTAGGTGAATGTTGTGTTATGTAATGTTATCATTCTGAGCAGCTTTTACTACGAAACCGGAATGATTAGAGCAACTTTATTTTTGGGATCTCTGTACATTTTAGGCCGGGCGGTCAGCTGATTTGTATTTAAGAGTGAAAAATTAATTTGCTCTGATCAATCAGGATTTATAGTAAAAGTTGCTCAGAATCATGTCCTTAACAAACCTTTTATAATTAACATACATGCTTCTAGTGTACCCTGTATACTATTGAAGTGAAAATAGTAGTACATTGTTGCAGGGGCTGGAAAATGAGCATGGACGAGGTGGGTTTGAGGGCCGAGCCGCAGGCGAGGCGTTCTAAGATACGTATCCATGATTTGCACTTTTGGCCGAGACAGTACATAGTGCTTTTCATTACTACTGCGAAGAACTAAAATAGTATAGTATAGGATAATTTAGGTTTGGAACTCCGCCTGGCAGGTCCGCCCTCAGATGAACGAAACTTTTTGGTCCGCCATCTACCGCAATTGACTACATCGCGGATCGCGACGCGTCGTTTGGGCGTTAAACAGCGTCTGTAAGCGCATCTCTCATTTTTATACGCTAAGCGTAAGAAAAACGGTCGTCTAACCAAGTGAAACGTGTACAAATGAAATACAACATAATCTTCATCAAATTGTGCATATAATTATCCCGGTATCATAAGCAGGGATACACTTTATAACACAGAAATAAATGTGAATACGTTGATCACGCGGTATGAACGTGGATCAGCTGGTGGCGGGCCGCCCCGGGCGACTTTCACGGTTCCGCGAGCCGCTTAAGCTTCAACTTCGCGTGCAGCACCACTCCAGCGGTAACCAGCAGCGGCAGCGGTGAGTCACCTCCACGCGCTAATCGTCACCCGTCGTTCAAGCGAAGAATAGTGTATACCACATAAGTGAAAATTGTGTATTTGTCCAAAGTTGTCTCCTATTTGCTAAGAGGCCGCTATCTTAAAATAACTTAAAGCTTAAGGCTTGCTGTAGTATGTGCTATTTGTAATTAGTTTATGTGGCTAAAGAAAATTTATATGGACATTTTCTTTGACATAAGCTTTGCTTTGACATTTTTACTATTTTTATTTTTTAATGTACATATTTTTATTTAAATTGAATGTAATTTGACTTGTAATCTGTGATATTTACTTTATTATATTTGTCTGCATTTATTATGAGTGCGCCTGCAGCTCTGTGCCCCCACTGCCCAGGTTCGTTGAAGCAGTATGTGGTTCCACGTGGCTTGAACGTGCACATTAGCCGCATCCACGGGAGTAGCCAGTCGCGTACCGCGCGGTTGCCAGTCCAGGATGCTCCGGGGGTAGTTGCACCACCACCTTCGTTGGACCGTTTGTCAAATTTCAGAAAAAATGTAAGGGTGCTTAAGCACATGCCAAAGGGCGCTAGATGCATTGCTGCGTCGAAGTTGTCGCAGGTTATTGAGCGTTGCATCCAGTCCAATGACCTATTGGATTGGTATAGCCTTTTGATATTTTCCTATACAGCGCTTAGGGCTCCCTCATCGGAGGACCGCAGTCGCTCACTTACCGCGAAGGTGAAGGAAATTGTCACAAATGGAAGTCCGGGTGAATCACTACCGTCACTTTTAGCCCCTGGGGGAGTTTCCTTTAGTCCGAGGTCACTTTATAGGATCGTTGAATCGAAGGTGCATGATGGTGACCTCAGTGGCGCGGTCAGGGTTTTATTATCAGACTGCACCATCGCGGACGATAATGTTGAGACCTTGTGCGCCTTGCGAGACAAACATCCTTCTCCCAGCCGTCCTTTAGACTCTCCTCCGGAGCCAGATCTTTCGTCGGAGTGCCTGTCCGTGGAGGTAGAAGACGTAGCGCAGGCTATAGCCACTTTTAAGAACGGTTCCGCCGGAGGTTTAGATGGCCTGCGCCCAGAGCACCTTAAGGAATTAACTTCTTTGGGGGCAGGTGATGGCGGGGTGGCCCTGCTGGGTTCTTTATGTAACCTGGCAAACTTTATGTTAAAGGGCATGATTAATAGCGAGGTTTGCCCTTTTCTATACGGAGCCGCTCTATGTGCATTAAAGAAGAAGGACGGGGGAATTCGTCCCATTGCCGTGGGGAGCGTAATTCGCCGTTTGGTGGCAAAAATGTGCTGTGTTGCGGCGAGGGATGCTATGGCTTCAAAGCTACAACCTGTGCAGTTAGGGTTTGGTATAGCTCTTGGTTGTGAGGCTGCTATTCATGCCACGCGGTATTTTGCCATGAGTAGGGACACAACAGAGGACATCATTGTTAAAGTGGACATAAAAACGCCTTTAATTCTGTTGAGCGGGATGTCATCTTGGGGACGGTGTTGCCTTGTTGTCCTTCTTTGTACCCTTTCCTGCATCAGTGCTACAGTGACCCAAGTAATTTAGTTTTTGGTGAGAACTTGGTGCAGTCCCTTGTTGGTGTACAGCAGGATGATCCTTTGGGTCCTATGCTTTTCAGCTTGGCAATTCAGGAAGCCGTGGCCTCTCTGCGCTCCCCGCTGAATGTGTGGTATCTGGACGATGGCACGATCGGTGGTAGTCTGGAGGAGGTTGTGGAGGATTTGGGACGGCTTAGTCAGGGGTTCGGCGACTTAGGACTTAGTCTGATTACTCAGAAGTGTGAGGTGTATTCTTGTTCTGGGCAATTGGCGCAGGAGTCGTGCGCCGATATAAACTCGGTTGTACCGGAAATTGTCCATGTGAGCAGGATGGATTTCACACTTCTGGGAGCCCCGATTTTCCCGGATGGAATCCCTGGAGTTATTCATTCAAAGATTGGTATCCTCGCGGCATCCAAACAACATCTAAAGCAGCTCTCCGCACATATTGCCTTAACAGTTTTAAAAAGTTGTCTGTCTTTGCCTAGACTAACTTATTCAATTCGGACTGCTCCGGTTTGGTTGCATAGGCAGGCAACTTTAAGTTATGATGCAGTTTTAAAGGATTTACTGGTGTGCATCATAAATGTGGAAATGTCCTCGTCTCAGTGGATACAGGCTGCGCTGCCTGTCCGGCATGGGGGTTTAGGAGTGCGGCGCTTACAGGACACTCAGCTTCCAGCCTTTTTGGCTTCTTCGTATGGTGTTGTGGATCTCGTCACTCATATCTTGGGTATTCATGGTGATGGGTTTCGCATCCCATTTACGGAGGAGGCGGAGGGCCTATGGAGAGCTCGTTGTACTGGGCGTGATCTGCCGGAAAGGCTGAACAGTCAGCGTTCTTGGGACGAGGTCATGTGCGAGGTCACTCGCGATGGTCACGCCCGAATCGGGTCTGTGGCTGCACGCATTACCTTCCCCACAGCTAGGCACATTCTTAGACAATGATTCTTTACGTGTGGCAGTCGGCTTGCGTTTGGGTTGCACTATCTGCCAGCCGCATCGATGTGTTTGCGGGGCATGGGTGGGCGAGTTGGGCCGCCATGGCCTACATTGTGTTAGGAGCGCTGGCAGGTTTTCGCGGCACCACGCAATCAATGACATTGTCCGTAGGGCGTTAGTTTCGGCTAACGTTCCGTGTGTGCTGGAACCGCCAGGTTTGTGCCGTTCGGATGGGAAGCGCCCTGACGGCTTGACCTTGGTTCCTTGGGAGAGAGGGCGTTCTCTTTTGTGGGACGCAACTTGTGTATGTACCTTCGCAGCCTCCCATGTAGGGTCGACTGCGGCTACCGCTGGTGCTGCGGCCGAATCTGCCGCTAGACAGAAGTGTCTAAAATATGCCGCTCTCACGTCGGCCTACATTTTTGTACCGCTGGCGGTCGAGACGACTGGGGTATGGGGGGCGCAGGGTAAACTATTTATAAGAGAGTTGTGGCGCCGCCTTAGGGACAAAGGTTTCGACTACCGCTCTGGGGCATTTCTTATGCAGAGGATATCACTGGCTGTTCAGCGTGGAAATGCTGCCAGCGTTATTGGAACCTTTAGCACGGAAATGTCACGGCGCGGTTTGTTCAGTTAATTTTATGTTTTGACATTTTATAATTTCTAATTGATATTTAAATACATTTTGACGAAGCGTGTGTGGATAGTATTTTGATTGTATATTATTTTTTAGTTTTGTAAATTGTGTAATTTTTTTATAAATAAGTTCATTGACTACATATGTCAGGCACGTTTTTACCGACGCGACGGCACGACTCACGATATGTGAGTAAAAACCGACACGGCTTGTAGCACCGTCTATTGACATGTGACAGAACCATAACAAACAAGCCGACAATGTTTTTTCTGGCCTGTTCAAAAGGCCAGAAATATGTTTGTTTTCTGTTTAACTATTAATTGTTTTGCATTCCCATTACTGACCATCTTTCGCCACATTTCCGAGCAGTATAGTGAAAGTTATATAAGTGGCTTTAAAAGCCAAGTTTTAAAAACTGTGTTACAGTTAAACTGCATCTATTATTACTGTGTAGTGTATGAGGATTGTGACGAGATGATTTTTAAAAAAATATTTTCAGCATGTTGTAAGAAACCATTAAACTGTTTGTATCCAAAGGGCACCTACGATACACGCTTTGTCTAGTGCAAGGCCATAAAAAATCATTTTTATTGGTTATAAAAACTATTGAATAAATACTTACTGACATATTGACTTACTTAGCCAATCTTTCAATTCTTTACTATGGGTATAATGAGTCAGTGGGTCACTAACCGGCGGTGCGTGGGGTCGACCCCACTGCTAGGTTCGTCCAACAACACCAGCGCGGGTCGGCCAACGAAGGCGAGCGCCACGCACAGGCGCCGCCGCATCCCGCCCGAGAGACAGTTGGCTGGCGTGTCGGAGAGCGTGGAGAATGACAGCACGGATAGGATTCTGAAAGAGAACGCGGGGGTTGTGGCATAAAGTTGGAATAAAAGTTATCAACCAGTCCGACTTGGTCTAAAATGGCTACAACATTATGTACACACACGCCAGGGCACGTCGCAAGGTACAGAACATTATATCGCGGATATTACAATTTTGTTCTACATTCAAAAACTATTTCTTAAATTTTTATATTCAAAATATTATCGTTGGCCAGGAACAGAAAACTATCAGTGTGTCCTTGATACTCACTCCTCAACAGCCTTAGCTGCTTCTTCTTTCCGTATCCTTCCTAGTTCAGCGTATATCCCTTGATATACCTCGCAATCAGTGACAATACATCTCTCTGGGGGCAGATGCTTAGGGTAGTATCCCACGGGTTTTACGTTCCATTTTTAAAAACCCATTATTTTCTTTCTACCGAGTTCCATTTTACAAGTTGTATCAGCCAGCATCGGAAAATTTTGACAGAATGCTTACTCTTTCCGCGGATTGAAATTATGTTCCAAAATATAAAAATCTGGGTGTCCTTGATACTCACTCCTCAACAGCCTTGTCGGCCTCTTCTCCCCGTATCCCGCCTAGTTGAGCGTACATCTGAAGATGTTCTCTGGCAGTCAGGGATTCGTACAACACATCTCTCTGGGGACAGACGCCTAGGGCGCGGCGAGGCGCGGGGGAGGGTGAGCGGTGTACCACGTGACCGGAGGACGGTTGTAGCATGCCTGTGATGATCTTACTGCGGGGGGAAATTAGTGAATCGTGATTAAATAAGGGGGTAAAATCAAATATATTTCAATTTTTGGTTTTATGTGGAACCGGGAGCAGTAGGGACTTAGCTCGTATCATGGTTTCGTAGAGTCTTTCGTGGGCTACGGTATAATGTTCTGGGGAAATGCGACGAGTAAAGAGAATGTTTGTGGGCTATGTGCAAGCTGATCCCAACTGACAGTTGTAGACCCTACTTCAAGAGTCTCAACATTCTTACGATGCTGCCTATTTATAAATACGAAGCCTTGGTTTTTGTCAAAAGTAAAATGCACCTTTTTCAAAATGTAAAAGGCTGGCGTCACCACAAGAAACTCAAAATGGAGCGTTACAAGTCTGCTTATTATAATAAAAGTATATTTTGCATGGCCATTACGATATATAATAAACTCCCGCAGTCTGTAAAAGAAATATAAAATGTACTTACATTTAAGAATAAAATAAAAGGTCTTCTAACAAATAATAGTAGTTTATGTGACTGCTACATAATGGAGGGCATTAATACTCGAGAGTGGGTTTATGAAACGAGCCGAAGGCGTGTTTCATAATAATATCACTCGAGAGTTTTAATGCCTAATTATGTACAGTTACATACACTAGTTTTTCTACACACATATCATAAGCTCTCTTTGATGTGTTCAGGAACCGCATTTTTGACCGGTATTGTGGCTCTGCAGTTGTTTAGCTTGTTCTGTAGCACCAACTTCGGGCGTCGGCGTTCGAAATTTGAGCGTCATTATATGTAGAAAAATTACACATTATGGTCATAATGTGTAATTTTTCAGATAGGAAATGAGTTTTTACCAAGTCGTTCAATATTATGCTCATCGTAACGTGAGGTTTTTGTACGCAGTAAAGAGGGTTTATGATACGTGTGTAGATAAAGTTTATTACAGTGTCGATCAATACCTCCGTGATGTTTTATAAAGATGGCGAAAATTTATTATTTACCAGCAAAGTAATCTCTAAGTTATAATATAAATTATAATTATAATTCATAATGTTCACACATTACATTGATTAAGATCTGCATATGTTCCTATGTTCCTGAATAAATGATTCTGTATCTTTATGTATATGCCAATGTTCCTGAATAAATGATTCTATATCTTTATGTTATATGCCAATGTTCCTGAATAAATGATTCTGTATCTTTATGTTATATGCCAATGTTCCTGAATAAATGATTCTGTATCTTTATGTATATGCCAATGTTCCTGAATAAATGATTCTGTATCTTTATGTATATGCCAATGTTCCTGAATAAATGATTCTGTATCTTTATGTTATATGCCAATGTTCCTGAATAAATGATTCTGTATCTTTATGTTATATGCCAATGTTTCTGAATAAATGATTCTGTATCTTTATGTTATATGCCAATGTTCCTGAATAAATGATTCTGTATCTTTATGTATATGCCAATGTTCCTGAATAAATGATTCTGTATCTTTATGTTATATGCCAATGTTCCTGAATAAATGATTCTGTATCTTTATGTATATGCCAATGTTCCTGAATAAATGATTCTGTATCTTTATGTTATATGCCAATGTTCCTGAATAAATGATTCTGTATCTTTATGTTATATGCCAATGTTCCTGAATAAATGATTCTGTATCTTTATGTATATGCCAATGTTCCTGAATAAATGATTCTGTATCTTTATGTATATGCCAATGTTCCTGAATAAATGATTCTGTATCTTTATGTTATATGCCAATGTTCCTGAATAAATGATTCTGTATCTTTATGTATATGCCAATGTTCCTGAATAAATGATTCTGTATCTTTATGTATATGCCAATGTTCCTGAATAAATGATTCTGTATCTTTATGTTATATGCCAATGTTCCTGAATAAATGATTCTGTATCTTTATGTATATGCCAATGTTCCTGAATAAATGATTCTGTATCTTTATGTATATGCCAATGTTCCTGAATAAATGATTCTGTATCTTTATGTTATATGCCAATGTTCCTGAATAAATGATTCTGTATCTTTATGTTATATGCCAATGTTCCTGAATAAATGATTCTGTATCTTTATCTTTTATGTATGACAAGATTGATTATTTTACTAAAAATATTCAACGTTGTTCTTCACTGAAACCGTATTTTTTATCAGAGTAACAAGTAGCAAGTATTATTCCGGACCACAATCTACTTTTGGTCCAAATCGTAGCCAAATCGTTTCAGAAGTTCCGACTTTAAGAACATACACACCCGACAAATACACATACAAACAAGCAGATAAATCACTTACATAAGCGTGGTCTTCCCCGCGCCGTTGTGTCCCAGCAGCGTAGTGACTTGCCCCTTATGTAGCTCAATCGAGACATTCTGCAGTGCTGGCTTGGTTGCTGATCTGTAGGTCTTGGAGACGTTGACGATGCTTACTCCAGCCTTCTCGCTGGTAGTCGTAGTGGTAGTGATGCTGCTTTGAAGGGTCTTTGGACCTGGAGAATAAATGAGGTTAATATGAAAACTAAAAACTCGACTGCGGTAATTACGTGAAGTGTTTTTACGTTTTTATAATTACGTTCTTTATTTCCATTCTTCTTCTTGAAACATTACGAAGAATGTGTAAATTCGATCGATAGCGATATCGATAAATTAAACCGATAAACCGTACTGCTTACAATATGACGCGTTAGTTTATAAAAAAAGCTAAACAATAACTGTTTCCTTCATACTCATAAGTAGACAGAGAGAAAGACAGACTATCCTTGATGACCATGCAGTGAAATGTGTTGAACATGCCGGCTTTAGTTAACCGATCTATACCTACTATACGATATGAGGTGATCTAAGAAGATTCAGAACTAATGCTAGATGTTGTATAAATCTAAATCAGCTATACCGATACCTTTGAAAGGTATTGCGATTGTGATTGCAATTTGCTTTCCAAATTCAGAAAGCGGTTCAAATCGGAACTGTGTCAAACAAGTGTTGGAGAAAGTCCTTCAACACGTTCAAAGGGATAGGTAAAAAACTACCTCGTCGCTTTTAAGGACAACTAGACCGGCTTTTAACTTTCTATTGACAGGCTAAAGAACTGCATTTTACGAGTAAACCTGCTATTAACTGTCCATTAATGAATGAAAGAAACGGGTTTATAAGACAACGTTATATAGACTCACCATAGAACCTATCTATCAGTAGTCCAACTGCCAAATAAAGCAGCGCGTCCACTAGCAACATGGCCGCCGACACACCAATCGTGATTCTGTCTCCGGTAGGCGAACTCCACAAGTCTGCCCAGTGTGCGCCGACGCCTATCGCCTCGTAGCGGGCTATGTGCAGCATGGAGTAGCAGAATGATGTCGACATTGAGAGGCTCTGGGAATAAAATCACGGGTACAGTCAGCATCAGATAACATACGAGTACGAGTCAAAACCATAAGTTTATAAAGTAACGCGTTAGTTTGTAAACTATTGACACATTGTAAACCAGACCGACAGGGTATAGAATTTACGTTTCTTTTGTTCTTACATGTTAACCTAACACGAAGACTATTCGGGGGCTCCGCTGCACTCGCCCCCTCTAGTCTAATATATATATAAAACAAAATATATTATATTATAAATATATTTTGTATTAGTTAAGCACAAGAAATTTTGTAAAAGAGATCTAACAATCAATCTGTGGGAGTTTCTACGCCCTTCTTCTCCCACAGTGGTCCAATGTAGAGAAGTGGCAAAAAATGACGATTGCTAAGTATATGTAAATATCTACAGTAATAAAGAATTTTGGAATTTGGAATTAGGCACCTAGGTACTTAATGTTTTATTATGCTTGCTTGATTATGTTATGATGTTCGATTATGTTATGATGTTCATTAAGTCTCAATTTTTGTGCTATTATGAATAAAAATCTTTGCATTGAATTGAATTGAATTGATAAATATCGAAGGAAAAGTTAAAATGTCCAATTTTTTTAAGTAAGTTATGATGAGTCTAGTTGTGTAGCTTCCGTGCTCGCATATATCTGAAGACTTCTGAGGTGTTGCGGTCGAGGCCGTGATTTCCATGCGAGAGTCGCCCGGTTCGATTCCCGGTGGATGGGAAGAAAAAGCAGGTCTTGGATGTTTACATGTTTGTGACGTCGCTGTTTCTGGTTCCCACGACACAGGGTAACCTGGTATGGGGCCAGAAGCAATGTATATGTCTTTATGTTATGTTATGCTGACTGCACATGTTACAATTTCACAATACCACTCACAAAAGTAGTAATTTTTAACCATGGTAATCTTTTGTACCGCCGACAGGCAAACAATTATCAAATCAAAAGTTTGACTTCTAAAGTCATGATGATTCTAGCGCTCTCCTGTTTGAGAAGTCATACTTTAAGCTGGCATAGTGTGACCGACTCCAACAAATCTTCCGTCTCATGTAACATACACAAACACACCTGTGAAACAAAACATGTTCAAGGCGAATAAGACATGAGACGGCAGATGCCTGACAGTTGGCTTGAAGGATTAGTATGATAGTTTTATGCTACAAACAACTACAAACCGTAAACAGCTTCTGCTGATCCGAGAGGCTGGCCTCCAGCGACAGAATGATGACGAAGGGCATGAAGCTCAGCAGGTAGCCGAGAGCACCACACACAGCTGCCAAGCTTGCTGATGAGAACAGCTTCGAGATCATGTAGCTGGGGGAAAAATATACAGATATACTACATCCTAAAGTTAACAAGATATTCGCAAGGACTGCGATTCGTATGGCGGGTAGTAGGGGTAATCGAGGTTAAAGTACATAAGTTAATAAACAAATAAATAAATAAATAAAGAAGGTGATTTATTTAAAAACACTAGTGAAATACATAAAGATCTGTCAACGCTAATTTAAATACCTAGATTCACTCTGGATTCTCAAGGAATCAATTCAATACTACGTTCTTAGTTTGGCAGAGTGCTCGTCCTATACAGATTAGAATTACTTAGTAGCCTTTCGTTATCCAGAGAAATGCACTGGGAGTAACGATTGCAATTTAAACATCATGTCTTCAATCAACATACTTCTTGCAGTATCCTCGATAGAGGAGATTATTCTCATCAGGGAAAGTAAAGCCGTAATGCAGAGATATTCTCACAAGGGTTGGTAGAAGCAACACTCACCAGAACATGAGTACGAAGATGACAAAGAGCAGCAGTAGCGCATATGGCACTGATCTACTTTAACTGGTCCTTAGAAATGTTTCATCAAAATTTGTTCTGCCTTACCAGAACATGAGTACGGAGACGGCGAAAAACAGCAATGGCGCATACAACATTAATTTACTGGCACTATTTCTTAGAAATGTTTCATCATTTGGTTCAGCCTAAACAGAACATGAGTATGGACATGGCAAAGAGCAGCCAGCAGCGCATACAGCACTCATTAACTTGCACTAGTTCTTAGAAATGTATCATCAAAATTTGGTTCAGGCTTACTAGAACATGAGTAGCAGCAGCGCATACAGCACTCATTTGCTTGCTGTGGTTCTAAGAAATGTTTCATCAAAATCGGTTCAGCCTTACCAGAACATGAGTACTGAGATGGCGAAGAGCAGCATCAGCGCATACAGAAGCGTGGGGTCAGTCCTCGGTAATACTCCGCCGCACCAGAGCACCGCCGTGATGCAGAGGCTGGTCGCCGCAGCCTCGATGAGGGACGCGATGAACCAGGACAAGGTGTGGTTGGTGAGGTTCACGCCCATTATCGAGAGGAGCTGTGGGGAGTGGTGGTCAAGGTTCGCCAATCAATCAATTTATAATCATAATAATAATACCTTGGACATTATTGACACACATTGATCTAGCCCCAAACTAGCATTCCATGAATCTTGGGTACTAGACAACAATACATATACATACTTATATAGATAAATATTATACTTAGATAGATAAACAACCATGACTTGGGTACAAACATACGTTCTCGTCAAACAAATATTTGCCCCCACCGGGACTCGAACCCGGGACCCTTGGCTTCGTATGGAGGGTCACTGCCGACTCGGCCATTCGGGTCGTCAGAGAATTTGGTTCTTAGAAGTGAGGAGCAAGTCTGTGCACTGCAATTGCAGACGTGTGCCGAGTGTCGCTGCCTCGCTCTCTCGCGGTCGGTGACGAATTTGTACAATAGTGTAGAAGGCTCACAAGAAAGGTGAAGTCATGTTATATGGGGTTCTTAAGGCCTTAATTGTGAACAACTTTCTTTGGGGGACCAATGTTATCAGAGCAACTTAATTTTTCACTTTTCCAAATGGTTCGTCAAAGTAAAAGTGCTCTCATAAAATTGGTTAATAATAATAGTAATAACTATATTTTTCTGTTGCGACCTGAACAACTGCTGGAAACTTTTCCAGTGGTTATAAACGAAGTAATATCTCACCATAGTGTTACCAGATTCCTTCTCAGCGACAATGAACCTTATTGCAGACGATGCACTGAACACGAGAGAGAAGAAGAACGCCACAATCACCGCCTGGGACTCGTATAGGGATGATTGGAAACTGAAATAATATACAATACAGTGGCATCACATTTTTGAAAAACTTAATATTTCAGCACTCCATATGATTGGGCCTTCGTCTCAGGCCATCATGTCGAATGGATTGGTATCATCATAAGCAATCAATCAGCCCTCATTCACCCACTGCTGGGTAAAAGCCTCTTCAATGACATCATTGCCTACAAGTTATATATATATCCGGGTCTCGAAACCAAGGGTCCCGGGTTCGAGTCCCGGTGGGGGCAAATATTTGTTTGATGAGAACGGATGTTTGTACCCTAGTCATGGTTGTTTATCTATCTAAGTATAATATTTATCTATATAAGTATATGTATCGTTGTCTAATACCCAAGATACAGGGAATCCTAGTTTGGGGCTAGATCAATGTGTGTAAATGGTGTCCAAGGTATTATTATTATTATTATTATTATTATTATTATTATTATTATTATATTTTTATGAATTTTTCATTTCACTCCTGTAATAAAGAGGTTCTGATACACGGGCTTACGCCAAGTGCTTATCTACTAAAGATCACGGTCACATGTATTTAGTATTGTTGCTTTTTGAAGAAGTATGTGTGTGGATCTGGGTATATTTAATGTTTTGAGACTAGTGTGTAATGTGTATGGGATGACTCCTCTGGATGAGATGACTATTGGGATGGTTTTGACAGATTGTACCTGCCATTGTGTTTTAATTTCAATGGCAAGGTCTGTGTATTTTGTGTTTTTTTCTGTAAACGTTGTGGTAAGGTTGTGTGTATTTGGTATGGCTATATCTATGAGAAATACTGTTTTGTTTTGTTTATCGTGGAGAGTTATGTCAGGCCTGTTGAAATGAATATTTTTGTCTGTATTTATAGTTCTGTCCCAGTAGAGTTTAAAGTCTGTTGATTCTAAAACTGTTTGAGGTGTGTATTTATAGTAGGCTGTTTTTTGTGCAATCAATTTGTATCTGAATGCGAGGTGTTGGTGTATGATGGCTGCAACTTGGTCGTGGCGATGTTTATAATCTGATTGTGCGAGTGATCTGCAGGCTCCTGTGATATGCTGTATTGTTTCTGAACTATTTTGGCACTGTCTGCACATGTCGCTTGCCATTGTGCGGTCGTGTATGATATGTTTTCTGTAGTTACGAGTATCTATAACCTGGTCCTGTATGGCTAACATAAATCCCTCCGTTTCCGGGAACAGCTCGCCTCTCTTAAGCCACGCGTTCGATGCAGTTTTGTCGACGTTAGGGTTGGCTAAGTCTAAGCGGTGTCTGCCGTGGAGGGATTTTCGTGTCCAGATGTCGATTTTCTGTTGCGGTTTGATGATAGTTTCATTTATCTGAGCTTGATGGTCTTGTAGGTTAAGTGGAGTATGTTTAAAGTCTGACTGAGCGACGGCATTGTGCAGGGTTGAGTGCGATGATTTAGCGTGAAAGAACCTTCTTAGTGTGGTGATTTGTTTGTTGTGTAAATTTTTTAAGTCTATTATTCCCCTTCCTCCTTCAATTTTAGGTAGTGTGAGTCTTTGTATGCAAGAGCGTGGATGGTGTTTTCTGTATTTAGTCATAAGTGTGTTGATGGTGCGTTGGTATTTTATTAAGTCTGATTGGGACCAGTTGATTATACCGAATGAATATGTGAGGATTGGGATGGCGTATGTGTTTAATGCTTTGACGGTATTTCGAGCGTTCAACTGTGTTTTAAGTATGCTATGTATCCGTTTCCTAAACTTCTGTGTGATTGTTTTTTTTGTCTCCCTTTGATGTATCTATTGCGTTTGATAGTAACCTAAGTATTTATATCCTATCTCGTTATCCACTGGATCTATTTGATCTCCGTTCTCTAATATGTATGTATTGCTCTCAACTTTTCCTCTATGAACTGATTGTATTTTGCACTTATCTATTCCGAACTCCATCTGTATGTCATTAGAAAACTGTTGTGTTAGATCTGCAAGTTTATGTATTTCTGTTAAGTTACTTCCAAAAAGTTTTATATCGTCCATATATAGTAAATGTGATAATGTGTGGTGTGTGTCATCAAACTTTATTTGGAATCCTTTTTTTGTGTTATTGAGTAGATTTGATAGTATTATTATTATTATTATTATAATAATAATAATTATTATTATTATTAATATATGGCAATGACGTCATCCTTCCATCTGGCTGGTAGTCTGCCGACTTGACGTCTTGCAGTTCTGGGTAGCCATTCTGTTATCGAGAGCCTTAGTATCAATGACGTGGGGAAAACCTGGATTCGATTGGCACAGGACCAGATAGGTAAGCAAGGAAGGTAGCTTATCCCGACCAGCAGAGGGCGAAAACATGCTGCCGATGATAAAATAGGTACAGTAAAAAATTGACTGGGTCGGTGTGCCCAACTTTTCATGAAGGTCGGCAGAGCCAATTCTGTTTCATACTATACGCATGGAGAAGTGAAAAATTAACTTCCAGAATACTTACTAATCCCTCTTATAACAGGGGTACGGAATCTGCTGCGTATAAACTCCGTACTTCTCGTCGTTCCCCACATCTCTCTTGTGTCGAGTATTATTGCCAGCTATCTGTATGATGGCGGAGTCTATCAGGTCCTGAATCTGAATGAACCCGCGGAAGTAGCGCATGTCTTCGAGGAATGATGCTTCAGGGCCTGGCGTCCAAAATCTAAAAGGTAATGTTAGTTATACATAGTTACTTATCATCATCATTATAGCCAGCAGTCCACTGTTGGACGTTGGCTCTCCAAGAGTTTGCTATCGCTTGCGATCCTTCGTCTTTCCAGATACCTCTATCTGGATGAGAAAGTTAGGGGATCGCAAACTACTAGAAGCCAGATAAAGTTCTTTTAAATTAATTCCTCCGGCTCTTCCATAAGTATACCGCTGTCATGAAATCTATAAAATCTTCTAAGAGCTGACGGTATTATTGGCCGGAGTTCGAACCAGGTCCTTGTCAGGCTTAGTTAGATAACAGCGTTTTCCTTGCTTCTTTCATTAGTTTTCTCTCACTCTCTTTACTTCCTTTTGGGTTCCGGACCTTAAAGGGAAACAAGGAACTTTTATAAGATCAGCTCGTTGTTCATCAGTTCGTCCGTCTGTCTGTCCGTCTGTAACATACTTACAACAATTATTTTAATACCATAATCAAACTTATGAATGCACAAGGTCACGTACAAGGAGTGTGAAAGTAGCCGCACCAATAACTTTGTAAACAACATTTTGCTATGTACAATCCAAACTATTCACTCCACACCATCCCTACCATTGTACGGTGGTACGGAACCCTTCGTGTGCGAGTTAGACTCGCTCCTGACCGTTTTTATCGTTACTTACTTGGGTTCTCTTGAGACTTTACTTCATTTTTCTAGTTACAGTAGTGAGCACGGACGCTAAGTTCTATAGTACTTACTGGTTCCGTATCCTAGAAGTGGTAGGCACACTGTCAATATCCATTCGTATCTTGTATTCCACGTTCCACGGCTTGTCATCTTTTTCTAGCAGGTTCGTGAATACCAGACCTGGAACAGTATTAATTGTATTTCGTATCGCATTTAATTATAGATTATAATAATAATTATAATAATACCTTGGACAATATTTACACACATTGATCTAGCCCCAAATTTGGATTCCCTCTATATTGGGTACTAGACAACGATACACGTACTTATATATGTAGATAAATATTATACTTATATAGATAAACAACCATTACTAGGGTACAACATCCGTTCTTATCGAACAAATATTTGCCCCCACCGGGACTCGAACCCGGGACCCTTGGCTACGTAGGCAGGGTCACTGCCGACTCGGCCATTCGGGTCGTCGGCTTAGGCTGGACATTGTATCTGAGTGTCCGTTCAGTACACCGTAGCTCCCAAACGGTTGGACCATGTTGATTTAGTTTTTTTTCTGTTAAAATCTAGAATGATCTTAATTCTAAACATTTTTCATATAATGGGAGCAACCGTGCGATGATTCCCAGTTCTCATCTAGTTGATGAATGATCATCTGAAAAACTTCTTCATGTCCGATCGTTACAGAGGATCATGCGAGAGATTACTCCCACCTTATTGCTAGTTTTATCTATTCTGTATCTCTATACTTATGTATTCGGCTTATGCCGATTCTTTCCATTTGAATAGAAAACGATAGCTCGATGTTTTTGTGTTTGTGCCTCAATCACGCTGAAAAGGCTGAATAGATTGAAATACAATTTAGCTCTTTTGTTTGAGAATCATTAACATAAAGGACACTTTTTGTACAATTGCGCCAGAAGGAGGGTAACGTTATCTCGGTAAATGATAATTCCTAGTAGCACGCAGATGAAGTTGCCGGCATCAGCTGGTATATATATATGTTACGGCTAAAACCCGAAGCGCGGCTGCACCTAGTTTTAGCCGGTTAGAACTAGGTGTTACTTACTCTTGGTTAAACCTAGTACGAGCCGATTATTTTCGGGTAAAACTAGGTCTATCCTTCATCATGCCGACTACAACTAGGTTCGGCCATTCCCTGTTGGATAAAACTAGGTCTATCCTTCATCATGCCGGCTACAACTAGGTTCGGCCATTCCCTGTTGGATAAAACTAGGTCTATCCGATATCATTCCGGCTAGAACTAGGTCCAGACAATCCCTGTTGGATAACACTTAGATGCGTGTCCCGCCAAGCCTTCCGCCCCGCGTCACACTCATGACTCACAGCATCTGCAGCAGCGGCGCGGGGTGGAGGGCATAGCGAGGCACGCGCCTCTGCAGGTTGTGAGCGCCAGGTGCTGCTGATCTACTGCAGGTCTACCAGCGAGTGTGACTCACAGCGTCTGCAGCAGCAGCGCGTGTCTTAGTTTTATCTAACAGGGATTGGCTGTACATAATTGTAGCCGGCATGCTATCGGCAGAGCTTTTTTAGATATTAAAAAAAAACATCAAATAAAAAGAAACGTAGAGAGTTTTTTTATTCTTATAAATCACATTGTAATAATTAAAACAAATTATTGGGAGTACAATTTTTAATATAATAGGAACAATGAGGAACATTTTTTTAACAACACAACCGGAAGCGAGTTGCATATTATAATTTAAAGAATGTTATTATAATTATAAATCACACTTTTATAAAGTAACATAAACTATTTTTTTTTTCTTGTTTGTTTATGTGTAACATTAGGAGGCGAATTTATTAATCATTGTTCAAAATATAGTTTACAATTCGATTAATCTACAGGAAACTTCGTCAATAACTTAAAACTAAACTTAAACACTTGCTAAACTACAAGATATGGCAGGGAAACAACTTAAAAATTATATGCTTCCAAATAATAATAACCTACTTAAATAATAAATAAATCTAAAATACATAAAACTACACAAATAAACCACCCCAGTACGCTCCCGGACCAAAGGTACCCATTACGCTGGCAGCGTTGCCGCGCTGCACAGCAAGTGAGACCCTTTGCACCAGGAACGCTCCGGAGCGGTAGTCATGGCCTCGGTCCCTCAAGCGACGCCCAATGTCCCTGATGAAGGCCCTAACTATTTATTAGGACAACTTAAACTTGAGTGACATTTTGAGTTGCACAAAATACCAGCAGCTTTGCAGAGGCACTTTTTGTTGCCACATTTGGTTTTGCAGTGGCATCTTTTATAGCCTTGCCCACCAGAGGTCGATTGTGCATTGGCTATTTGGCGTAGTGATTTCTTTTCGGGTGAAACCATGTCAATATCTAAAAATTTTGAGTCACACACAGGGAACTGATTTCTTGAAAATAGTTTTGTTATAGTGCCGTATTTGTTTCTTAATTTGTATAATCCCTTGTTGTTACATTCAAGTACAACCATTGACACATTGGGAAACTTTGTGACTGGCTGTGTCGTGGTTTCCCATGCACAATCTTCAAACCTGGCCACATCTGCGTCAAACTTTCCACAACTCGATTCGCGAACTCTCTGCCATTGTCGGATTGAAGTATTGAGGGTGATCCAAAGATACAAAATATATCAAGTAATTTCTTTGATACTTCTTCCGCAGTCTTACTTTGTAAAGGATGAAGTTGTACGAATTTCGTGAGGTGGTCCTGATAAACTAGTATAAACTTGTAGCCACCATCTGGGTTTGTCTGCATGTCTATCAAATCTACTTGGCAATGGCTGTTTAGCTCGCTGGATAAAATAGGCTTTACAACAAGGCCTTTTTTGGTAGATTTTTGTTTCATTTGACATGGCTTACATAAACAAAGATACAAAAGAATCGCCTCCTGAGTAATATTTGCATACTTCTTTTTAGCTTCTGCAACCATTCTATTTCTTCCGCCGTGCCCAACACACAGATGTATTTCATGAAGAACATCAAAGAAGTCTTCATTCTTGACGTAATATTTGATATTTTCGGAATTTTCGTTGCTCGACACAGGAGAAATCAACTTTTCGATGTCGCCAATACAACAAACATCGAAGCGCTTCAAACTGAGATATTGTAACGTAGAACGTTTCGTGGATATTTTGGCAGCTTTAATGTCTTCTATAAACTTGGAATACTGCACATCATTCAAAAATATAGCTTTAATTTTCACCATGTTTTGTGGCTAATAAACACTGAAACTGTCCCAAAAAACTTGACTTGGTCTTCATTCGCAGCCATTCTGAATTCGAACGTATGAATACGCAAAAACAAGAAAGTACGTTCGTTTTGTACAACGGCACAACGCGTACTAAACTCAAAGCGCAATGGCAAACGCGGGTGTATGGGTGGCGGGCGGCAGGGGCGCGCGAGCGCGACGCGACTCGCGTGAGCCAGGCGCCTGTTACTGGTTTCAACTTGTTTGCATCTAATTTTATCTAACAGGGAATGGCTGGACCTAGTTCTAGCCGGAATTATATCGGATAGACCTAGTTTTTTCCAACAGGGAATGGCCGAACCTAGTTGTAGCCGGCATGATGAAGGATAGACCTAGTTTTATCCAACAGGGAATGGCCGAACCTAGTTGTAGCCGGCATGATGAAGGAAAGACCTAGTTTTACCCGAAAATAATCGGCTCGTACTAGGTCTAACCAAGAGTAAGCGGCTACACCTAGTTCTAACCGGCTAAAACTAGGTGCAGCCGAGCTTCGGGTTTTAGCCGTAACATATATACTTATTGCAAAAGCCTGTATTTATGGTTAGTAGACCCGTGCCTCTTACGAGTATCGTAGACAATGGTTCGATGGTGTCATGTTGTAAGCAGCTACTTCTGAATGAGTTACTGGTAATGAAAATAGCTATAAAACTGGCGAACAGCTTTCAAAACATCGATTTGTTAGCTATCGGGATTTATTTTACACACACAGAATGGAGCTACAGGTATTTATCATGACCTACACTACATTTGCCATCTTGCGGCGCTGGGGAACTCACCAGCGGAGAACTCGTTGACCCTGGTGAGTTTGACGGCCTCGTTGGTCAGTCTGAGCTCGTCTGGCATCGCGTGGAATCGGTTCAGGTTGATGCAGCGTATCAGGTTCGAAGCTTTGGTCAGGAGGCCTCCGATGTCCTGAAATAATTCGTGTATAAGTTACGTTCCTACAATCTCACACAATTTCGGGTAATTCCAAATAATATTTTCGCAGTGCATATCAAAGATTTTCTTACGCACGCACATAATACATCTTATGCATACGTGTGACCTAAATACGCTTGGGGAAGACCATTGTAGCGTAAAAGGTGATGACCATTATTTCGCTTGACAAAAACAGCAATTTGAATTTTAAGTGGATTAGAAGGGGACAGATGTAGTGATGATCGTTCCCAGATTCGAAACGAAAGCCTACATGCATAGGCTAGGATAAGTGTACAATAAGAACCTGATCAATATTACCTGCAAGTCACCGAAGTCGTCTAGCAGCCCCCCCACCCGATCTCCCTCATCCCCTCCAGACTTAAAATCCTGCAACAGGCTTGCAGCAATACTACGCAGCGCATCCACTCCACGCTTATGTTCAGATAGTAGCCGTACAGAAGGGAAAGATGACGCGAAGTTGTGCACTATATCGGCTAGAGTGGAGAAGAGCGCGAATGTGCTATTTGCCTGGGTAAAAGAAAATATATAGCAACTTAGTCATTTTGGAAATCTAGCGATATTAGAATTTCAACTATCGGTAATGAATGACCGACTACAGAGTGATTACCATTATATTACAAGGCAGAATTTGTTTGGCAAAGACAGACTGCTAAGAATAAAAATTGAACTTGAATGAAGAGAGATGACCAATCATGTAAATAAAACCTGCTTACCATTGCTTTACTGAACATTTCTGGTCTACAATCTCTTCCATGAGAATATTTCGGAAGGTATATATCGTTTAGATTAGAGCAAATACAAAACTTGCAATTTTTTTGCAGTGACATGCATGATCTTCAAACACTCACGAAAAAAACATCTTACCCTCTCAACAATCCTATTGACCATCGGCGATGGCGGAGTGTAAAGTATCTTTCCCATCAGCAGCGGCTTCACGAAGCTCCAGATTATCTTCCCGCCGCTCATCTGCAGCACATCTCGGTACAGCGAGCGACAGAAGTCAGCTGTGAGGGGATTTGTTGAGTCGCGTGTTTTCTCAAGTCGAGTGGTATTGGATAAGGTTTGGAAGATATGAGTCATGACATGACTGGAGCCATGAGATGTCAATCTGGTTGTAGATATGTCGCAGATAGTTGGTTAAATCAGACACTTAACTAACTCTCTAGACCGTTAATTAAATGCCGACGTTTAACCAAGTCACTAAAATTCCGTCAGACAAGTGAGTGAACGCAACGTTTATCGAGTTGTCTAAACGTTCTTAGACTACAAGTTTTTTTTTATGTGTACTTAAGTTTATTATGTTTTAAGTATTTTTGTTATTTTTACATGTTTAACCTAACACGAAGGATAAAGGGGGCTTCGCTTCGCTCATCCCCTTTACCCTTCACCTTAGCTACCGCAATGTTTTGCCCTGATATAAACTGTGCAAATCAGCTGTTGTCGTGACGCATCTTGTTTTCCAACACGCTGGCTTTCGGTAAGACAGATTGTTAAACGTTTTCGACGATGCTTTATTTAAATCAAAATGCTAGTGACTTGGTTAAACGTCGGCATTTAATTAACGGTCTAGAGAGTTAGTTAAGTGTCTGATTTAACCAACCAACTGCGACAGATATATGATATCCCGCAGAATTCAAAACTTATGGATATGATACTGGATATGGACGGATTTGGGGAGATATAGGTGGTTGAATAGAATAAGGGGATAAACACGCCGTAGTTTGCCGCTAGGGGCGCTGGTGTACCATGAGGTCTCCCGATATATTACGATTTGACAGCCTCATCCCTTTTTAAGTTGGTTAATTTTTGACAGCTACTTCATACTTCAGGACCTTACAGCCTACATAGAAACGGTAGACTTTATTGTTGGATGGTTATGGCCGAGATTTTTACTTCAAATCCTGATTTGTCAATAGATAGATTTGTCAATAAATCCTGATATGGCCTTGGTAAGATGATTTCGTCCGTCCCACCAAAAAAAAAAAGAATCTATGTTTGGGCTTGGATAGATGAATGGATTCATGGAAGGAATCTAAATTTGGATCGATGCATATGATGGGATGAATACGGATGGATATATCTGGATGATTGAACAAAGATGAGTAAATGCCTATAGATGAACGAATGTAGATATTCGGAAGTTCTACATACTAGGTAGCACATCCAACTGAGCCATGTCTGGCTCAGTGTTAAAGTCCTTGCTCTCGGCGATGGCCCTGTAGAAGCGGTTGTCGTTCGTCACGAAGGGCTTACCGCAGACCATATTGCCCGCACTGGCCAGGAATTGTGACGCTGGAAGAAGCAACCAGAATAATACATAATTCACCAAGTTAACAAGTTAAAAAAAATCCGGTCAAGTGCGAGTCTAAATCGCGCACGAAGGGTTCCGTACCACCGTTCAATGGAAGCGATGGTGTGGAGTGAATAGTTGTAGTATGAAAATATTGTTTACAAAGTTATTGGTGCGGTTACTTTCACACTCCATGTACGTAACCAGGTGCATCCATAAGTTTGTATGTGGTATTGAAAGAATTGTTGTATAGGAGCCCCCTTAAATATTTCTTTTATCCTGTTTTTTAGTATTTGTTGTTATAGCGGCAACAGAAATACATAATCTGTGAAAATTTCAACTCTCTAGCTAGCTAGGTTCTTGAGATACAGCCTGGTGACAGACGGACGGACGGACGGACGGACGGACAGCGAAGTCTTAGTAATAGGGTCCCGTTTGGAACCCTTCGGGTACGGAACCCTAAAACCGACTTCAAGTTCAAGCCTTATTGCTTCCGCACCGGTCGGGATGCGAATGAAGTCTATGTTCATGAAAGGTCCTCATCAAAACTTTTGTTGCACGGAACCACATACCAATACGTCATCAGCGAATATATTTATTGTTTTTGTTGATTTTTTCAAAAAGCGGAAATTTGATAATATTTATATGGGACCACCTCTGACGCATGACCTACCAAAATCAAAACAAGAATCATCAAAATTGATTAATAATTGACGGAATAGTCGCGTAACAAACATACAAAAAAAAGAGCAAAAAAACGGTCAAGTGCGAGTCGAACTCGCGCACGAGGATTCCGTACCACCGTGCAATGGTAGGGATGGTGTGGAGTGAATAGTTTGGATTTTACATAGCAATATGTCGTTTACAAAGTTTTTGGTGCGGCTACTATCACACTCCTTGTACGGAACCAGGTGCATTAATAAGTGTGTATGTGGTATTGAAATAATTGTTGTGTGGGAGCCCCCTTAAATATTTATTTTATTTAGTTTTTCAGTACTTGTTATAGCGGCAACAGAAATACATCATCTGTTTAACTGTCACGGTTCATGAGATACAGCCTGGTGACAGACGGATGGACGGACAGCGGAGGCTTAGTAATAGGATCCCGTTTGGCAACCTTCGGGTACGGAACCCAAAAAACAGACGTATTGAGAGCCTCCTCAGTTGATAAGTTCTTAAATGATAAACAGACACAGGGAACACCTTCACATGGCTTCCTTTGAATGTGAGGGGCCGTGAATGGGGGTTTTGCGTTTTGGTTTTGCGGAAAATAACAGGGCAAAATACTGCGGTAGCCTAGGTGAAGGGTAAAGGGGTGAGCGAAGCGAAGCTAAACTTAAGCACACAAAATATATAAAGAAGTTTGGTGATCATTTATCCAAACACAATTTGGTGATCGTTTACTAATTCTGGCGGTCGTTTCAAATTTATTGGTAGTAAAATAGGTGCGTTTTTGGTGATCGTTTAAACATAAGCCTTTATTTATTTCATTAAGTGTTCATTTAACTATATGTGTGTCTCGTGTTTGTACCTATATGAATCCATGTTTACCAAAATGAGCCTTTTTAATTTGGATTTGAGCAATTCACCTCGCGAGTCTGCAAAAATCGCCTACTGCGATTGCAAGGACTGTGCTTTGATTAGTCCAAGAGACGTGAAATTGGCTTGAGAAACGTGACTTGTGTGAGTGAGAGACAAAATCCATGGTCCATTGATTTAGTTATACCAAAAAACCAAAAATAGTAGGGACGGGTATTAATTATTGTCAGTTTTGCTCTCCTTACAACAATAATTACAAATGCTGCCTAAGATGCCGCCTTTGTGTCGAAGATATTTTGCATTGAAATTAGCCATTAACATGCTTACAACACTCTCTGCGACCTCTGTGGCGCAGCGGTTGTGTCTCTGCCTACCACGCGAGAGGTCCCGGGTTCGATCCCCGGCTGGGGGTAAAAAAACACCCCCATGGATATGTATAAAAAATATGAAAAAATTAAAGACAAAAAGGAGATTTTGATGATGTTAATGGTGTATCGTCTTTAACCTTGAATTGGTTCACAGTTAATAATTTATTGTTAAACGCTGGTAAAACCAAGTGTATCAAATTCTCACTTCCAAATGTCAGACAAGTTGAGACCAGTTGAGTGTTAGACAACAGCACGTTATAATTAGTAAATGATACGAAGTTTCTTGGAATAACCATTGATAGCAAAGTGCAGTGGGGACCCCACATAGATAAATTAGCTGGTAAATTAAGTTCTGCGGCTTACGCTGTTAGGAACATCAGACAAATCACGGATGTGGCTACATCTAGGCTAGTATCTTTTAGTTACTTTCATAGTGTCAGTCCTATGGTATCTTGTTGTGGGGAAAAGCAGCGGATATTCAAACTATTTAGATTTTACAGAAAAGAGCTATTCGAGCAATTTATAATTTAAAACAAACAGACTCCTTAAGAGAGCTTTTTAAAGAAATTGACATACTAACTGTAGCTAGTCAATTTATTTTCGAAAATGTAATGTATGGGGTAAATCTAGCTCAACACAGCTTGCTGTTAATAATTATGTAATTATTTATTCCTGCTTATTAATCGTAATAATTATTTTTTTCATATTTGTGTTAGTTAAGCACAACCTATTTTGAAAAGAGATCTAAAAATCAATCTGTGGGAGTTTCTACGCCCTTCCTCTCCCACAGTGGTCCAATGTAGAGAAGAGGCAAAAAATTAAGTTTGCTAAGTATATGTAAATATCTACAGTAATAAAGTACTTTGACTTTGACTTTGTGTGATGTCACTGTTTCTGGCTCCTACGAAACAGGGTATCCTAGTGTGGGCCAGAAGCAATGTAAGTGCCTGTATGTAAATGTTTATCATGTTTATCACAAATACTCACAAGACAAAAGCCCATTCAACGATGAACTCCCCTTGAAGGCTTCAAAGAGCGGTTCCTTCGCCAACATATCAGTAACGTTGCCAACATTCTCTTGCACCACTGGAAGTAGTACCAACATATCCTTGTATTTTGCTAGGACTGTGTCGCCCTCGGTATTGGAGAGGTTCGAGGCTGAGTATACTTGGGTGAGGATTAGTTTGAATACCTGTGGAATATATTGAAATCAGTCATAGCGCTTAGACATAAACCATGTTACTACAAAAAATATCAAAACGCAAAACAAACACCAAATCCTATTCATTTTTGTTTTTAAACGAGTGTTGAACAGGTTTTTTTGTATGAAGACCAAACTGTCCGATGGTACTTTAGTACCAAGTGCGTCGTCGTAAGTAAACGGTTTCCGGAATCCGGACATTTGAGTCATTAAACAGACGTATACATGGCCCCACACAAGGATATACCTTGTATCATGTGAACCAGAAATAGCCAAGTTTTTTATTCTTCTACTTCTGGGATTCGAACCCGGAACCGCTTATGAGGAAGAAACTCAATACGCCTCAGAGATCGCCATAAAAGAGTTGGTTCCTGCAATAGTGGATCGGAGTGAGAACGTTTTTATTTCGGTAACTTACCACCACGCATCGGAAATGTTATTACGCCATTGTAAACTTTGAACAAGAGGAATTATTGTAAAAACAAATAAGCCGACTGTGATTTAAATCTTTCAGTTTTTTATTTATTTATGAAACCCTTTATTTTGAAACACCTGTCGCAATCTGAATGAAAAATATATCTCAATCTGCAAAAAATCGGCCATTTTATATTTTTAATTATGAAATACCCACTGGTATCACTCTCACACTTGAGACGATTCTAACGACACCTCTCAAGCTAAAATCCATCAAGTAGTTTAGGCTACAGAACGTGCCAAAGAAATATACATATATACATTCACTCGAAATATTTAACCCTCCTTCTGGCTCAGTCGGGTAAATTCATAGCGTCACGCCTTTTCCTATACGGGGTGGCTGAGGCATAAATTCTTCGTTGTAAACGTACTCCAACGCCAAACCTAAACCCATTAAAACTTACTCTATCCATGACGAAGCTGTAGTTGAGGTTGGCGAGCAATATTGGCGCCACTTTCTTCGCCGTCGCATCGCTCAGTGCGCAGAACTGATCCACCACTGCTGCGCATACGTCCTGCATACAGATAGATCAATCAGGTTCTTCTATGAAAGTGAACGAACGAAAGAATAAAAGGATTACCTAGAAGGGCTAAACCAATGAGAGCAATGGAGTATTTAAAACACATAAATTTTAATTTAAAAAAATTCGTCTATTTGAATGCTGAGGCAGAGACAGATAATCACAGAGATGTAGATAAAGAGAGATCAGAGATACACAAAATAGGCTTATAGTTTGTTGTATGAATGAACCTGGAGTGAAACAAATCCTCGATGTTCAACTTCTCGATTGTGTTTTCGAATTCTATGTTCAATGTAGAACAAGAACAACACAGCGTTGTTGTGAAACCGTACAGTATTTACAAACCTGTGACGTCACCACATCAAGGTTCGAGGGAAGGATCACTAGGGCCATGTCATCCAGCTGACATACGTATGTTGATAGATGCACTTCGGGCTGACTGGGTGATAGTAGCTGGAAATACAGTTGGGCTGATGAATTAAAAGATATTTTATTTCATCACAGTTAAAATGGAACTGTTAGCCGTAGACCTCGCGAGCCTGTCTTTGGGGACACACAAAAGACGTTTTTTTTCATTATTTACGCCTTCCACCCTACAAACACGTGAACTTAAACGGATGAAAAAGTTTTTCGGACATAAATTTGTGACTTAATTAGTGTAACAAAAAAGTTTTGTGATATTTTTTAACAATTTTCGAAATGGCATAAGTTTGTTTTTATTTTACATTTTCAACCCCCATATCTCGGCAATTTCATGAGAATCATTTGAAAAAAGGGACCTGTAGAGGGGAACAGCCTTAAGTCTGGGTAGATATACGGAAGCCTTTTTGCCCAAACTGAAACGAAGACGCTTCGCACGCGGTTCGCGGTCACGCGATTCGCTCGAAAAACCGTGTTAACGACTCACGTCCCATGGCATTTCTAGGAATGCCATTTACCGTTATAGGTTTTCAATTTAATTACCATGGCATAAGGTTTAAAATCGCGATGCCTCGTGGGCGCGGTAATGGACCGGACTAGCTAGTCTATTAATAACATCATGTGAAAAAGTTGTTTCTGGATAATTAGATAAACCTTTTGACTCTCTTGCTATCTTAGGCCCGGATTCGCTACCGATAATTCAAAGCTTGACGATCACTCAAAGCTATGCTGTCAAAGACTCTCTCTCCTGAGCGAGATACATTGACAGTACCAGTATACATGATGTTTATGCAGATATTTGAGCAGCACTTACCGGCGTGAGGTCAAACAACCCCGCATGTATGCGAGCCGCCGCGAGGGACCAAAAGTTCGTGTTGTTGATCCCAAGGGCGTTGAGCCCCCTCTCTATGCGCTCCGGGTTTGAGAACAGCTGGGAGACCTCCACTGGAATGTGAGCAGTATGAATTAAAGAAGTTAAGCGGCTGTGTCTGCCGGTCCAGCATCGGCCTGTATAGTTACGAGCGCAGATGTATCTCGGACGCTGCTTGAATCATCTGTTACAGATGTTATTTTAAAGGCAATAAATAATTCAACATGATACAGTACTATCCTATTTGATGAAGACGTCTTCCATGACCTACCATAAATTGCGATTCTCCATATTACTGAACCTTTTTCAGAATTTCTGCATATTCATCTGAGGATATTCTATTCTACAGATGATAATAAAAAGGTGTACTCTTATGTTAAGGGGTTGATAGGGATAACAGGGTAGGAGCTGAGAACACAATGAATAAGGATACACACACATACGTTCGTATAAGTTCTTCAACTTGCATCCAGAAACAAGTCCAAACGCGTCATAGTTTGCGGTGACTTTAACGTAGATTTACTAGACACCGCAAACCGCTCTATTCGCACTAGGATCCTAGCAGTATTTAAGTCTTACAATATGTGCAATGTCTTTCTGGAGCCTACACGAATAACGGCTACCTCCGCTACTTGTCTAGATAACGTATTCTGTGAATGTAGTATTCACGATAAACAAATAGTTAAGGCATTAAGTTCAGACCACACTGGTCAGATTGTAGTATTTGAAGAAAGTAATGCTATAAAGCCCTTTAAAGTATTGTGTAGACCAGTAACTTTGAAGAAAATGGAAAAATTTCGTAGTGGACTAGTGTCAAGTCTACCGTTAACACCTTACTGTAAAGATACGAACACATTATATTCCAGCTTCTTCAAATCTGTATCTGCGGAATTTGAAAGGGTTTTCAATCTGACAAAAGTGAGACCGGACAACAAATCAAAATTCTCTGAATGGGCAACAGAGGATTTAAGACAGAGCAGGTCCAGATTATATGAATTGTATGAGCAAAAATCCTATGATCACAGTCCTGAGTTTAACGTCTTTGTCAAAAATAGCGCTAGTAGAACACATTTATAGTGCGTGGGAAGGATCACAGGATGCGGTTGGTATTTTCTGTGATCTTTCCAAGGCCTTTGACTGTGTGGACCATCAAACTCTTTTGCTCAAACTTCAACACTATGGTATCAAAGATAATGCGTTAAAATTAATGGAATCTTATTTAATGGAAAGATTACTAAAAGTAGATATAAACAGATGCAAGTCCACTGGAACCCATATGAATATTGGTGTACCCCAGGGTTCTATCTTAGGTCCGTTCCTTTTCTTAGTGTACATGAATGACCTGCCTTATATGGTGGAAAAAATGACTCAGATTGTTCTATTTGCTGATGACACATCTATTATTTTCAAGGTGAAAAGACAAGAAGAAATTCTAGACGACGCAAATAGTACACTCTCTCATGTGTTAAGTTGGTTCAATGTAAACAACCTGTTATTAAACTCAAAGAAGACTAAATGTATCAAATTTTGTTTGCCTAATGTACGACAGGTTGAAAGCAGTGTTAGAATAGGATCTGAAAGATTGGACCTCGTTGAAGACACAATCTTTCTCGGAATCACTATAGATTCGAAACTTCAATGGAGTCCTCACATAACTAATCTCGCACGAAGACTTAGCTCAGCCGCTTTTGCGGTCAGACAAATCAGATATCTTACAGATGTTGAAACTGCCAGATTGGTTTACTTTAGTTATTTTCACAGTATTATGTGTTATGGAATATTGCTCTGGGGGAGAGCAGCAGATATAAATACGATATTTTTCTTACAAAAAAGGGCGATCAGGGCGATATATCAATTAGATGCTAGAGAATCATTAAGAGAAAAATTCAAAGAAATTAATATACTTACGGTTACCTGTCAATATATATACGAAAATATCATGCATGTAAGAAAAAACATAGCTTTATTTAAAATTGTAGGTGATAGCCATACAATTAACACTAGAAATAAAAATAGGTTAGCACTACCATTATTTAGACTAAGTAAAGTAGGCACATCATTCATGGGGCACTGTATTCGCTTCTACAATAAAATACCACAGGAATCATTGATCCTTCCTGAAAAGAGGTTCAAAAAATATGTTAAAAATGAGCTGATAAGAAAGTCCTATTATAGTATTAAGGAATACTTAGATGACAAAACTGCATGGTCCATATCATCTCAGCGCACAGAAATTCGACGAGGGGCGATGGATCAAGTCTAATTTTAAATTTTAAATTTTTAAATTTAAAATTGTAGGTGATAGCCATACAATTAACACTAGAAATAAAAATAGGTTAGCACTACCATTATTTAGACTAAGTAAAGTAGGCACATCATTCATGGGGCACTGTATTCGCTTCTACAATAAAATACCACAGGAATCATTGATCCTTCCTGAAAAGAGGTTCAAAAACTATGTTAAAAATGAGCTGATAAGAAAGTCCTATTATAGTATTAAGGAATACTTAGATGACAAAACTGCATGGTCCATATCATCTCAGCGCACAGAAATTCGACGAGGGGCGATGGATCAAGTCTATCACTCGCCGGCGAATTTCCTTAGACCGAAACCAGCACCTGTTGTAAAGTCACTTTTAAAAAAAAAAGGTATGGGGGAGTTTCTTGCCGTTTCTTCTTAACCCCGAGGCCCACCTTCCGAAACGGTGTAGTCTTTTTTTATATAAAAAAATTGACTTGTAGTTATAAGTAAGTATAATTTTGACGTTGAATAAGATTATTTATTTATTTATATTCACACAAACACACACAAACACACACACACACAAACACACACACACAAACACACACAAACACACACACACACAAACACACACACACACACACACACACACACACCAAAATGCTGGAGAGAGGTGAAATAGATTCTTAAATAAACATAACTACACAGAACCATAGCTTCAGGCTGCCAAAGCCATTGTTAAAGCTTTGTTCTTTACCTTACACTTATCCTTACAAAGGAAATGAAGGAATACCGCCACTGGACATTTTGTGCAGCAGGAGGCAACATCTGCAGCTCTAAGTCTGTACAATAGGGGATAAAGGAAGGGTCAACCAACAGACAGTGGACACTGCAACATTCTAGCAAAGGCCCTCAACGAGGTTCCTGAATACAAAGTCACGATAACACTACAGAGCTGACTCCAAACTTGGAGATCAACAAAATAACAATAAACAGCGATGGCTCAAAAATTATTATCACACAGAGTGGCATCTTCTCACCGGAGCTGAACAACAAACATTCCCTTAGCTTCGGAAGGAACACAACAGTGTTTCAAGCAGAAACTCTCAGTCTCCTGCATAGTGCATTGCACGTAGTATGGAGTGAAGAGGAGAGCGAAATTGTTTTTAAAACAGACATCGCATCTCTACTCTGCGTATTACAAAAACCACAAACAAAGTCCAAACTCATAATGGAATTTCACGAGATGCTCGACAGACTGGGAGAGAATAATAAAGTAAAATTACAGTGGGTCAAAAGGTCACCTAAAAGACAAAGAAAACATGTGAAGCGGACAAATTAGTCTAAACAAGGGTAAGAAGGGAGGCAATTGGCCCTCCACCTTTCTCGCTCCTATCAGCAGAAATAATACGGAGCAAACTCAAAACAGCTACAACCGAGCAAAATAATACATTATGGGCGGGCAGGGTAGACTGCAAAAACACAAAATAAATTCCTAACAGATACAACCATAAATATAACCATAACCATTCACGAAATACCTGATGAGACTGCCACGCATTAAAATAAAAATACTAACTGGCCTGATACTTAAGATTTTTTTTAATATATCAGGTGCAACAGATAACTCACAATGCAGGGGGGTGCAATGGAAGTGGGAGAGACCGTGGAGCACATGCTGCTGGCGTGCCCGTCTACCAGAGTCCAGGATGGATCCTTGGAGAAACACCGTCGACCACAGACCTCTTCGAACATCCAGGACTCCTACTCCAGCTGGTGCAGGAGTTAGGAAGGCTGAATAAGAATATTGGGCGCAGAGACATGCCCGAAGACCCCGCTCAAGTGGGCCAGGTGCCCCATACAATATGACTACACCTTTCTGATGCTGCCTTTACAGCATAGAATATTATTTAATATTTATTTATTTACCTTTGAGGTTTACATTCTCAACAAAGAAGGTCCTGTATTCCCCTATTATCTCGAGTCCGCGAGTTAAGGCGTTCATGTCGAAAGCTAGCGGTGTGTCTTTCAGAAGAGGATGGAACTCCTCACAGATTTTTTTCAGACTGGAACAAAGAAAGGAGATTAAAAGGCATTTCACAGGTTGTTCGAAGTTAGAGATACATTTTGAAAAGTTGACACTATTATAATGGCAATATGGTAATTGATGGCTTGAGTTTATTGCTGAAACAAAGTTTAATAATTATATTTATAGCAAATTACAGTGGGTACCCCATACTCAGAAGTTGGCAGCTAAGGTTGTATTGATCTGGAATGCTGGTAAAGCCATAAAATCAATTGTCACTAAAGGGTGTATGTACCTACGGCCATAATAACAATATTGATAATTACAAACAAAAAATGTTGATAGCAATTTACTTTGGTATTGTTAGCCCACAAACAGAAATGATCGTTATGTAAGGATGGCGCTCCGTGGGTCCTTTTTAAAAAAACACTTTTATTACTGCTGCTGAATAAATTTATTTCACTGTACTACACACCGAATTTTAGACAAAAATAACGAGAGTTTACAATGTATGTATCGGACAAAGGTTGTGGGTTGACTGCTGCCAGTCTCTATCGAAAACAGTTTTATATAAAATGAATTAGCTTAAGTCAGCGTTTACTGCAAACTACATTCGGTTATAACATCTCCCCCCATAAGACTGAGCTTTATCAATCTAAGATAAACGAAGGAGTAAACAAAACAAATAGATTTAGATTAAAATCAAAATAAGATACAGTGACTAAATACTAACTTGAATGTCACCTTTACTATCTTTAAGCAGTATCGCTACACTATAATAGTAAAATCTAAGTTCCGAAATAGAAATCAATAATTTTTAATATGTTATTTTATTATTAATAGTTACTTAAGTTCCGATTTGCGGGTATTTTTTCAAAATTCCTAAACATAACTTTACTTTTGTTTTTATTTATTTCTATTTCAGGCAGGCTTCTAACAGACTTCTTATCGCATTCAAATGATTCATCAGATTCTGTGAATTCAATAGATGTATTATACTTTGTTTCATTTCTACTAGACTTCTTATTATGACACTGGTTATATATTTGGATGCAACAAGATGTGTTTTTACAGCAGGGTGAAAACCATTTCTTATATGCCTTATATACTAAGTAAATTATAATAGCTACTACAATGGCATAAGTAGTTCCAGAATAATAATTTCCGTATTTAAATATATGGGACTGATTCTTAGCTTGATTAATTTGGTTTTCAAGATTATCAAGTTTATGAGAAGCTAGTTTCAGTGATTCTAAATCAACATCAGTTATAGAAATAGCAGAAATTACACCTGCACTATTATTGATAAAATTATACTTACAACAATCATCTTCGATTATGTTGAAATCGATTAACAATTGGCTTGGCAAAGTTTGTTTATACGTTTGAGATGAGTGAAACTGTAAAGTCTGAAAGTATGCTGTACAATCTTCTTTTAAGGATAGAATTCCTGTACCTTGCAGGGTATAATCTGTTATATTGTTTTTACATTTCATTGATAATTTGTTAGGCTTAGACTGTACATAGATAAATCTGCCATCATTAAGTTTTTGCCATATATTAACATTACCATATATTATCTTAAAGTCACAGATATCGGGAAGAGACAATGTTACTTCTGTTAACAGTTTTGTTTCACATAAAGGATTGTTTATTGTAGATAAAACAGAGGGTAATGGACAGATCATATACTCATAATTAACCTTATGACAATCACTTAGGCTATCTAATAATGCGTAACTTAATCTATCATCCGTAAGGGCTACATACATCTTTGATGAATGAATTAAAACATAAGTTTGGAAGTTGTACTCATCTTTCGGTGTAGGCAACGGTAAAATCTTATAAACATTAAACTTAACTGGGTTAATCAAGGGTATTTGAATTACAAACATAATCTTATTATTATAGTAATATGAAGTCATCCTAGATAGATCTATGATACTATGTATATTCTCTAGTGATAGAGAAACTGGGAACTCAATGTTCTTTTTATACATCTTGCTTTTACTTAGCTCGTTAAACAGGTGAGTGGGAGTCAAAACATACGGATGTAAAATATTAGCTTTAGCAAAGAGGATAGAGTTCAAAATTGTATCTAAAATATTAGATTTATTTTTGAAAGATTTACACAGTTTGTAGTTACTTTATTATTTTGTTCAAATATGTAATTTAGTTTTTCGATTTGTTTATTTATTCTTTTCTCATTGGCATTTAATTTTAGAATAGAGGTATTGAAATTATTTATGGTTGATTGGACAATGTGAATGTTATCCTTCATTAATGAAAATATCTCCTGGTCGTTATGTTCACATGTGGACAATGCGTCATCATATTTCCTAGCATCGTCTGCGTCTAGAGTGCCAAAGAAAAATTTAAGAATTTCACCGCCAAATTCCAGGGCTCGCTTGAAGCGATCTTGAGGTTTCGATTCCGATATTAAATGAGAAAATGAATCATATTTTAATTTATTAGCTTTTATCAAAATCTGAAGAGGGTTTATGGCATCCTTACAATTTATATCAATAGCTGAATTCTGTGCTTTTTCACAAAAGCTAGAAATGCTCGAGATCGATTGGTCAATCTTTTGTAAGTAAGGTTCTATAGGTATAACTTCTAGATGCGTCACTACATTCCAGTAGTCGTCATAGAAATATACCACAGACGTCGGATCGAAGTATAGTCCAGGACTGTGCGTGATTGATTGGATAGGCTCTGAATAACTTGTTCCAAGGACGAATCTGAAACAATTATTGTGCTAACTTTATTTCATTAATGTGATATTTCACATGTTTCCTATTTATGCTGACTGTAACATTATTCTTGTCATTTACTTTAACTATCTTATAAGGTCCTTTCAAAATTGAGGACAGGGCCTTGCGCAGCCTATGATGTTGTTTAATGTAAACCATATCTCCTGATTTATACGTTTTTGTTCTGGATGAAACATCATAGTATCTTTTTGATTGTTCTTTACTTTTAGTAATATTTTCTAAAGCTTTTTCACGGGAGTACTTCATTCTGTACTGTAAAGCGCGTATATATTCGGCATATGTTGTGCTATCACTTGAATCGTATAAACTACTGGGAATGGAAGGTTTATGGCCATACAATAGTTCAAACGGAGTGAATTCTGTTGTACAATGCGGAGTTGTATTATAAGCTAGTATTGCAGTTGCTAGATAGCAATGCCAATCGTCGTGATTTTCATTCACGAAAGACTTTAGGTACTCCTTAAGAGTCGCGTGACTACGCTCTAGAGCGCCATTTGTTTGAGGGTGATAAGGTGTAGAGAATAAGTTTTTGATCTTAAGAATTTCAGTCAATTGTTTAAATAATTCAGATGTGAAGCATGTGCCTTGGTCTGTGAGGATCATTTTTGGAAATGAAAATAGTGAGAAGAAATTTATGAGGTTACGTGCAATCTCATCAGTAGTAGAGGTTATCATAGGATAGGCACAAGAAAATTTCGTTAAGTCATCCTGAAGAGTTAAAATGTACCTGAATTTTTGAAGGCCAGCTTCAGGCAAAATTCCAACAATATCTAGAGCTAATCTCTCGAATGGCTTAGTGCTCGAGGATGTTATCACCATAGGTGCTTTGTTGTAAGCTCGTAGTGGCTTATTTACTTGACATAATCTGCAATCTTTTACGAAACGTTCAATATCTGCCCTCATGCTTTTCCAATAAAACGAAGCTTTGATTCTGTTGAGCATGCGTTTTACTCCTGGGTGACCAGCTATGGTCGTGCCGTGATTTTCTTTCAGGATATTTGGAACCTCGGCCGGAGTAGGATAACGAATTTGGTTTTTATAGATATGTACTTTTATGTTTGTGCCATGAAATATGTATGATATCATATTATATATTTTTACATAAGCTAGCTTGGTGAAAGGTTCTGTAAAATCTGAAATAGCTAACTCCTTATCATAATCATCTTCGGAAATGATCAAGTCTCTCAATTTGAGTAATAAATTATAAATAGTTCTGTAACTCGTTTCATCATAATGATGGATTTTAGTGTATAAGAAATAGAGCTTCTTATTAGTCGCCACAACTGACTGCACGGTTTCAAGTTCGCGTTCGGCTGATAAGAGCTCGGCAGAATTGTTTACTACGGATAACAGTTGTTCGCTGTGCGGCATAGAGCTATCAAAATCTAGAGAAACTGGACAAGCTATCGATTTAAGTTTCGTGGAAGTTAAACTTGGTTATATTCCTGAATTTGCGTATCATTAGAGATTGATTTCGTGAATTGTTTCTTGAAAAATTGTTCATAAGTTGTCTTATTTATTCCTGAAAGAGTGATGGCATTTACTGGGTTACGAGATAGAGCGTCAGCATTTGAGTTTATACGGCCCGGTTTATAAACTATCTCGTAGTCATACTCCTCTAGTTTCAATCGCCATCGCAATAAACGTCCTCCTGGATCTTTTGCATTGAAAAGCCATGTAAGGGGACGGTGGTCAGTGACAATTCGAAATTTATACCCATAAATATATGGTCTGAAAGTGTTGACGCCGAAAAGAATAGCGAGAAGCTCCTTTTCAGTCGTGGAGTAGTTTCCTTCGCATTTATTTAATGTACGAGACGCATATGCTATTGGCTTATCCTTTCCAATTTCGCCTTGCGACAGTACTGCGCCAATGGCGTAGTTAGAAGCGTCTGTAGTTATGATGAATGTTTGAGTGAAATCTGGGTACTGTAATAATGGTGCTGAGACTAACTTTTCTTTCAGAATGCTGAATGCTTGTTCTTGTTCATGAGACCAGTGAAACACTGTGTCTTTTTTCAATAATGAGGTTAAAGGTTTAGTTAAGTGAGAGAAATTCTCTATGAAACGTCTATAATAGCCGGTTAGTCCTAGAAAAGATTTTATGTCTTTCGGGTTCTTGGGTGTAGGGAATCCGGAAATAGCCTTTACCTTGTCTGGGTTAGGCAAAACACCCTTGTCGGTTATGACATGCCCGAGATAAGCGACTTCGCGTCGCAAGAATTCACATTTGTCAGGCTGCAACTTCAAGTTGGCCTCTCTGAATCTTGAAAATATGAGTTCTAGTTTTTGCATGTGAGATTGAAGGTCATGTGAATAACAGATGCAGTCATCCAAATATATATAACAATGAAGACCTTGGAGCCCAGAAAGGACTAAATTCATGAGTCTCTGGAATGTGGATGGAGCATTTTTTAAACCAAAGGGCATTCTGGTAAATTCAAAATGTCCTGAGATACCATTAGTCGGAACACTGAAGCCAGTTTTTTCAGAATCTTTGGGATCTAGCAACAGCTGATGAAATCCTGAAGCCAGGTCAAGAGTACTGAAGTACTTTGAGTGACCTAACTAGTCTAGGATATCTGTTATGAGAGGAAGAGGGTAAACCTCTGAAACTGAGACGTCATTAAGGCGTCTATAGTCAATTACGTTTCGCCATTTTTGCTTGCCAGAGGCATCGAGTTTCTTAGGAACAACCCACACTGGTGCATTCCAGGGGGAGGTTGAAGGGCGAATTATATTTTGGTCAAGCATTTTTTTTATTTGACTTTCTACCTCTTCTTTATGAATTTCTGGGAACCGGTATGACTTAACATGGATAGGAGGTGCATCCCCGGTATTAATAGAATGTTGAATTTTATCTGTATGAGTTAGGAATTCACCATTAAGGTGAAATATATCAGTATATTTAGAAAGGCAGGTCATCAACGCCTCCTTTTCTTCTGCGTTTAAGTGAGAGCATCGTATCTGCTCGAGAACCTGTCTAGAACGATCAGTGTTTGAAGAACTCAGCTGATGAATGAGCTCATGCTGAGCATCATCTGAGTCTGATGACGGAAACTCAAGGGTTGTTAATTGAACCTTGAAGTTATCTATTGAAGTCTCGGATTCAGTAGTGTTTAATACTGATACGTTTACCCTATTGTTGGATTTGACATTGACTATGCAGTTTGCTAAGAACACACCTTCACAAATTTGTTGATCTAATATTAAGGCATCTTTTTGGCCTGAAAAATCTGATAGATTGGCAATTGGGCATTCAATCACCATCTCTGACCGTGGAGGTATAACATATGATGGCTTACTAAAGCATATAGGTATCGAGTGTCCTTGCATGTTTAATGAATTTGTGGAATACTGCACGTCGATTTTGAAATGTCGAATAAAATCACTACCTATGATTCCGTCAAAATATAGATTGATCTTGTCGTCAATCGCGTGGAACAAAAAGTCAAATATTATATTGCTTTTATCGGAAATTACGTGTTCAAAATTGAGCTGGATGGACCCAAGAGATTCACATGTGGAATCGTTGTCACTAAAACCTTTTAGAGTGACTGTTAACGGTCCGAGCACTGGTTTGATCAAACCTGACTGTTTTACAATAGAAATTGAGGACCCAGTGTCTATAAGAAAGCATAGAGGCTTTTCATTTAAATGTGTCTTTAAATAAACGTGTGGTAAAGATATTTTATTGTTCACGTTATTAATTTTATAACTCTTTTCACGTATAAAATCCCTAGAAGAAAAACTCGGTTTGTCGCGAGTAGAGGGAATAGTTTTAGAATCTCCAAGTTCATTTGAATGACCAAAAATAATTTCAGGATTAACTTGTGTTAGGACAGATTTAAGAACACAAGATTTGAGTCTTTTGTCTTGAATTTTAGACTGAGGTAGAGGCGCATCAAAACCCTGATTTTTACAGGTGCTGCCTGGTAGCTTAGTTAAAAACTCAGTGAAATGAGGTTCTGACTGAGGGGAAGGTGCAGAAGAATCCTGTGCCACGGCGTGTGTGCTACAGGTGCGACCTTGCAACTTTGCTGAGAACTCAGTAGACAAAGACTGGTCAATTTGTCGAGATTCATTTTCCATCATCTGTGCTGGGGGTAATTTAAGAGCATAGGGTTGATTTTTAATCTTCCGTGCTGGGGGTAATTTAAGAGCACGGGGTTTACCTATAGAAGGCTTATCATTCGCGTCGTTTACATTATTACATTGTTCCGGCAGACACGAGACCGAAACAGTGTTTAGTTTAAATCAACTTGGTCATCAGAAGAAACGCTAACAACATGAACATTAGAGCGACTATTATTTGCCGCGTTGTTGTGAAATGCACCTGCGCTTGGCGATGCAGCGTCGTGGGAGTCGGCGGCGTTTTGATTATTTTTATACTTAAGTTTGCGACACTCGCCGATCAAGTGACCGTGTTTCTTGCAATATACGCAAGTTTTGTTCGAGGAAAACCTTGAATTCTGGTTGTTTCTTTGAGCAACATGAGGATTCGAATTTACGTGATGGAAATTAGGACTTGAAGTTTTCGCTTTATTTTTGTAACAATCAGAGGCCAAATGTCCAGACTTCTGGCAAATAGAGCACTGCTTATTTTGGCGTTGTGCTAGTTTAGAAAGTTTATAAAGCTTTTCTTCCTCAATAGCATGAGTTATAGCATCTGATAGGGTCTTTGGATTCCTACAGCGCACTATGTGAGAGTAGTTGGAATTCATTCCCAACAAAAATGTGTTAAGGGCAAGATCCTCCATAGCGGCTAATCTGCCGATTAATTCTTTGTCATCGTCGCAACTATAATGTATATCAGACTGTAAACGTGTGAGACATGATTCAACACGTAATGAATATTGTGTCACATCTTCTGTGGGCAATTGCTTGCAATTTTGTAAGTCGACGAGCAAATGAGTTGAATGTTTTTTCTCTCCAAACGTGGCCTTAAGGAATTGTTTGATTTCAGGCCAAGTACTGAATTTCTTGAGGCAGCAGGCTAACTGCGCCTTGCCCTCAAGTTGTGACACGATATACTTGCATAAAACATCCTGTTGATCTGTACTAGCTAATGAGAATGCGTTTTCGCAATTAGTCAAGAATGCTGGCAACAACGCGCGGTCCCCATTATAGGGTTTTATGAATTTGGTCAGGAACGAAAGAGTAATTGATGAAGTCATTTTGGGTTTTTCTTTTTTCCTAATTGTTACTTTGGGGCTTTGGTTTTGGCTTTCAGAAGAGGAACTTTCTGAATCAGATGTAGTTAATTTATCGGCTTCTTCTTCTAATTTTACTTCTTTTCCAGTCGACATTAAGTTACAGCTTTTGTAATGTAGTACAGATCATCAGTAAACACAATCAATAAAAATGTAAAATACAGTAGAAAGTGTGATTGCACTTTAAAAATAGTTATACAAAATTTGGAAAAATAAATCTTGATGTATATAGTTGTAAAACTTGTAAAAATCACTTGCACATTCACTTCAATTAGAAAGTTAGGAATAGATAAAATAACTCACAGAATGATGACGGCACTCACGAACATTTTGAAGAACGGCTTTTTCCAAAATCCGCGTAGAAACGGCGCACGGCAACTGCAGTGCGACGCAGTAATGACGTCAACAGGACGTCGAAGGCCCGGCGACCCAGGGAGTCGTATTACGGAGTACCTCGAAGTCACGTTGCGTTGTTCGTGATCCCGTTGACTTCCACGTGGAAAGTCAATATGAGCTGATGATGATGATGATTGGTTCACCCGTCCGTTTATGAAGACGGTGGTGGTGCAGACAATTGTGGTGCGGGCTCACACTCGAAAGCGGAGACTTAACGTCGACCACAGCAGCAGGAAGCGTCCAGGATGAGATGCGGGCTCGCGCCTGGCAGCGGAGACTTATCGTCGACCTCGAGAGCAGCAGCGCGGGCTTAGGCTTGTATGCCCAAGTCTTAACGTCGACCACTGTCTATTAAAGGACCTTACTCCACAGAGCCACTAAATGGTTGTCAGGCGGGAAGTTATTTCGCGACGCGCCTAACACCTATGAATCTCAGTACTCACGAGTTTTCCTGAGATCCCACTTCCGACACCAAATTTGTAAGGATGGCGCTCCGTGGGTCCTTTTTAAAAAAACACTTTTATTACTGCTGCTGAATAAATTTATTTCACTGTACTACACACCGAATTTTAGACAAAAATAACGAGAGTTTACAATGTATGTATCGGACAAAGGTTGTGGGGTGACTGCTGCCAGTCTCTATCGAAAACAGTTTTATATAAAATGAATTAGCTTAAGTCAGTGTTTACTGCAAACTACATTCGGTTATAACAGTTAGTCATAATTAGTAAGTGCTGCTGCGCTACCGCATATTATACAAACAAAACAAATAGCGTTGCAGACACAAAACTTACCTGTACAAGATATCCCTCAAACTGTCTTCCTGCACAACTTGCAACACAGCATCCAGCATGGCTTCAAGTTTTCCTTCGAAAACACCGCCCAGGTCCATTCGACTGGCGACAGAGAGCAACCGGGAAACATGCGAGAGAGAGCTCTCGATATGGTAGAGAATGGTGGAGACGAAGTCTAAACGCCAGAATTGTTTGCTTTGTAAGTCTGTCAGCTGGAAATTATAACAGAGAGAAACATGATATATACAGAGAAAATCCGTTGAGTAGGTATTGAGAATTTCATTCCATAGTCTCGAGGGGTATATTGCAATGACCATTTTTGTGACCAAAGACACACTGTCAGATTTTAAAAAGAAAATAGCTTACCGTTTTCTCAAACCACTGTATATCGACACTTTTGTACAGGACGTCTGCAATCATTGAGCAGTTGTGTGTGCTGCAAAATTCATCTAATACACTCTGTGGTAGCACTAACCATTTGTCTATAGCATCCGGGGATTTTTTCAGCTGAAATATAAGTTTCTAATGAAAAATCAAGCAAAACTTTCCACTAATCTGTTTTCAAACCGAAATGGCCGGGAAATAATATTTATACAATTTAAAAGCTGGAAATAAATAAATAAATAAAAATACCTACACTTATTTCAAGCTCATTGGACCAACGTGGCAAGTCACTTTTCATAATTTTTCGACTTACCCAAAGCAAATCCACACTCGCATCCTCAATGCCCTTCACAAACTCAGCATTCGATTTAAACACCTGCTTGAACCCAGCCCGCACGTGCAGATTCGGTGACACGTCAGCATGTAATTGTCTCAGATACGGCACATCTGTGACGCCGGCGATCTCTTGAACGTGCGGCAGTTGCGAGCGGAAAAGCTTGAGAGTGTGGGATAGGACTGAGATGAATCTGGAAGAGATGGTAGAACTAAGGTTCAGCCAAGAGTTCTCTAAATAGCGATAGCAAATCCACAGAATATATAGGTTTATACATTACACAAGAGGTCCTGCTAATTCGGGTCAATGATCAGTTGAATCTCCTTCTATGTGTGTCGCATCAGTCGCCTGATGCTTAAGGGAATCTCTAGCTCAGAGTTACTTCTGTCAAGCATTAATTGCTCGATGCATGTCCCTGCTGAATATTTTGTCAAACATCGGTCGTGACTATTTCTTGCTTAGCATTTTTCAAATAATTGAAATCGGTCGATATTCGACCGATTTCTTTCATGCATTTGTAGCAGTTGGGAGCAGCATATCATGTAATATCACTGCTCCCGCGGGTTCCACTACAACAGGAACCTATAAATTTATCTGGATTTTACTTACAATGTGGCATTCCCCACCGAGTTTCTAGTGACGTTCCTCGCTAGGCAATCCGACAGCTTGGTCCTCTCAGAGGCGACATCATCCAGCAAGTGCAACTTTATCTGTTCGAGAAACTCACTCATGGCTTTGTTGAGCTCGTAAGTCGTGTAATTACGGGTTGATATTAGCTGAGGAAGATGAATAGGCATGAAAACATCTAATCAATAAATATAATGTCAAGCAATAGTTGAGTTAAAAATAAATCTACAGGTTGAGTTATCAATATTTCAAACATCAGCTAAGATCGCAAAATTTAAACGAATAAAAAGATGAATTCTGATGCTGATCCAAAAAGCAAAAGAGACCAAACTTGAATGGGGTAGAATCTAAATAAAGGGAAATATATTAGCAGATGGTAGAAGATTCTTAAAGCTTCTTATGGAGTCTTAAATGCAGTTAATCGGACAATTAGAAGAGCAGAGAACCAGTAGGGGACCAAAACAAATGGTTTGAAGGTATATGCTGGGTTAAAGTGACCTAATAAAGATGATTCTTCTCCTAAAATGGTCCAAAGTAGAGAAGCGCAATATTAAAATGATTAAAAAACCTTGTCTTAGTATTTTTATAAATATCTACAGAAAAATTTAAAAGTTACCTCTCTCAGCGCCATATCCCAATGGAAGTCGTTCTTCAGGGTGTGGTAGACGTCCTCCAGGGGCATGTCCTGGATGTGGCACAGCAGAATGTCATAGTCCTGCTTCTTGAATAGCTGCAGGTTCAGCTGCTTGAACCAGCTGGTTAGCTGGGAGCATAGCTGGCATTGGCTGCAAGAGTTCGTAAAGTGTTTATCACTGAAACATTTTGTAGGATACTTTGCAGATGGAGAGGAAGTCATGTACTCTCTAAATGGAAGACTCTTGCTACGTCTAAATTATTGGGCTGTCTAAGATTAGGGCTGCGTTTTCAAAACCCCAACTTTATACGTTTTGTATTGTCTTGTCTGTCTGTCTTTTTCGAAGGAACTCAAGAAATACTTTAGCAAAATAGTATGTAGACCTATTGGCGACCAAGAGACCAAAAGAAAATTCACCTGTTATTCAAAAACAATGTCGACGCATCCACAATGTTACTCAGAACTCCAAAAGATATTTTCACCAGCATTTCCTTAGACAGAAAACTAGTCGCCATCTTTCTAAGTCCCGTCAATTTCTCGTCAGTAATCCAAGATGGCCGCTGCGGGGCCAGTGGGCCGTTGCGTATGAGTCGGACTCGAGTCTCTGTTCTGTTTATGTCGGAGTTCAGATCTGTGTAGTTAACGTCCTTGGATAGTTTGAGGCGGTTGTCATAGCCCTGCGGGAAACGGTACACTTACAGAAGGCTTAAAAATAGGCTGAATTGACTTTCTCTATGTCGGGTGATGTCAGGAAAATATCTAGAGTTTAACATAATGGAGATAGAGAAACTTCCAATACAGATCAACGTTCATTGTATCTCACAATTCCTCTGTGTGACCTCTGAAGCATTGAGGTTCGAGGCTCTGCCTCTCAATCGAGAGGTCCCGAGTTCGAATCCTGGCTGGTGAGGAAGAAAAAATATCCCTGGGTCTTGGTTTTAACATGTGTGAGACGTCGCAGTTTCTGGTTTCACTACACCTGTGATTCCAGTGTGAGACAGAAGAAGTGTACGTGCCTCTTTATTTAAAAAAGCGTGTATTTACCTGACTAACTATCACCATTATAGGCAGCTCCATAAACAACTCAGTTTGGTCGACGTCGCACATCTGACTCTTCAGCAGCGAGAGTTTGCCGGTGCGGTCCGGAATGTACTCGGAGAGCGTCATGTTGGACAGACAGAATGACTCCGTATCGTTGAGGTTGATGTCGCGGAGCAGACGGACCAGCTGAAAGATGATGATGAAGTTAAAATACCAGATTGTTTAATTTTATCCACAAACTCGAAAAGGATTTCATCTCTTTGGTAAACCTAATCCTCATAAAGCTTAAGGGCGCTTTTAGTGATAACATCACGCTAACGGGATTGACGCGCGAGTTCCGCTTGCGAGTGCCATGCTTTGCCATAAATACTTGTATGAGAAGGATACTACCGGGTACGATACATGCGGGCCAAGCCCGCGTGCATGATTGAATTGTTTTATGTACCTATACACGATGTCAAAGACATCATTCTGAACAACTTTCACTGTGAAACCGATTTAATTTTGGCTTTAATTTTCACTTCTTTATACATTTTAGGCTGGGAGGTCAGCTGGTTTGTATGAAGTAGTGAACATAAAATTGCTCTGATCAAATCGGTTTCATAGTGAAAGTTGTTCAGAAGTCTCATAACAAAACCCTAAAATATGATTAAGCCTTTATGTTACACCGTGTTCAAACCAGTTGTTTTTCAGGTTGAAAGTGATGTAGGTAACGATAAGTCAAGAAGTTGTTTTGACAGGTCCGAGACGGCTGCTTCTAAAGCTTCCGAATATTAAATATCTAAGACTCACGCGTATTTGGTCCAGATGCATGACAACATCTTCTACGATGTCCACACTATTCTCCAAAGTATCAAAGAAGGTATTTGCACTAGGTCCATCATACAGCTCCCTTAATTCGGCCCACCAGTCTAAACCAGTAAGGAAACTCAGAATAATGTTGTAGTGATGCAGATTGGCCTGTAGGTATTTGAGATAGATGGGTGTGGTCAAATCGTCGGCGTACTTGATGGACTGGCGTAGGGCGTCTACTACTTCTTTTCTGTGAAAGCAATAACGGATAAAGTTAAAAGGTGAGCCATAATATCTGAAACTGTGTCACGGATAGAAAATATATCTAGTGTAGTTTAAAGCGTTAAAGCAACATTGTATAACTAGGACGCCCTTGAGTTTCCCACAAGTTTATTATATAAATGTTAATACGCACCTTTCACTGAAAAATTCAAATATATCCTCAACGACTTCCTCTTCATTTCTTTGCAGCAAATTCACAAAATTTCTTAATGTTTGTCTTGCCAGTTCCAAATCTTCAGCGATCTCGTCTTGAATAGCTCCATAGATCACCCCGTATTTCTTAGCACAGATTTGTGTCAGAAATCTTTTATCATCGGTCAGTATGCTGTAGTCTTTTCTTTTGTCCAAATTATCACAAAATGTTTTTATTGCTGTGGTGATTGATAACCCCTCTTGGTTTGTCCATAGAACTTGACTTAGGATATCAAAATGTAATCCAATAGCTTCTGTTGGTCGTCTTTTGAATTTCTTTTGTATGATCACAAGATCTGCTTCTAGTTTTTTCAACTCATCCTTGGGTAAGTCTTTTCCGATCACATTTGTGTCTAGTGTGTCTAGAGCTGTGTGAATTTTGTTGATGATTGCGACAGCTCGTGTCAAGTAAATCGAGGATATGAATTGTTTTTTATTCACTTCGTTGAACAGAATAAAAGTTGGGTCTGAGGCGTTCAGCTTCCATGTTAGTAGATAATCGACTACCGTCTTGACTTTTTTCTCAAGAGTATTTATGCTGAGGTCTTCTTTAGTTATTATCTTGGTATAGTTCTTGTTGCTTAGTTCAGTCAAGAGATGTGTAAGTTGAGTGAATTTATCAAAAGCCCCGGCGTAGTCACTTTTTAGATCGCTTACGTGCACTGTGTAGAAGTAGAATTGCTGTAAAACAAGAAGTACAGGTTATTACAATCACTGGTCACAAAATAAAAGGAAATTATAAGGATAAACTTATTCTTACTTATTCTTAAAAATTGACTCGATAAAGAGCTAAATGTGGGTCAACCCTACTGGAAAATATTTGCCACTTACCACAACTTGTGTGGCGTAGCGGTTGAGGTTCTGTTTTGCAAACGAGAGGTTTCAGGTTCAAATCTATACCGAAAGAAACTCGCATCTTGGAGGTTTATAAGTCGTCGTTCTTCCTGATTGTGTGTGTGTGTTTTGCCTGTATAACAAACAAAACATAAGGCCTTTTCCGTACGGGGTACGAGAAAATTATATAAACGTTTACTCACAGGTTTAGCCACGACATCAAGCAGCGAGTTCTCCCCCCTTGGTAGTGACACCCAGTAGAGCAGCGAAGGGCACACGTAGGGCCGGACCCTCTCTATGTCGTCCTTGGTTACGCGACTACCCGGTGGTATGACGAACGCGTCCACCACGCCGTCGCAGTCCCAGAACTGAGACATGGAGGCGCGCCGGATCTGATGAAAATGTAGAAGACATCTGTTAAATCCATATTTAACAGTCTTCCAATCCAAGTTTACTATGAAGGTTGGATTGGAAGACAAAAACAACACAATGACACTCCTTTTACACTTATTGTTACGCCTATTTTTCACTGCTCCAAGGGATTACAGGTATTAATTTCAACTTAAAACCTTCACGCATTTCTAAGAAAAAGGTTCTCCACAGACGGACTGACAGATAGACAGACAAACAGACAGCCAGCGCATAATGAATGAAGTGATCGTAAAATAGGTTATATTCTTTGAAAGAAAATTTAATTTCAATATTTCACACCTGATTCATAAACCCGTAGTCCCAGTAAGAGTTTAGTAGTACTCCGACGAAGTCTGCGAGTTTCTCGTATAATACATAGAGGCCAGTGTGTCGAGTGAAGCCCATTACTTGAATAAATGTCGCATTTGGTTCTGCAAATACAAAAGAAAAGAGCCAAAGTTATGACAAGTGCCAAACCTCATTTTCTCATCGTCGAGAGTTCCTTTCTCAAACCCTTGACGTCAAAAGGTCCCTTTAACCACTCTTGATGTCAAAAGGAACCAACAGACCACAACTTACCATTAATCTCAGTGAAGAACTCCAAAAGGTCCATGATCACCCCCCTTCCCATCACCGACATGAACTTAATAGTGTGTTTCCACGTAGTCCTCCCGAGTCTAGAACATTCTTCGTCCACTGGTGTGTTATTATTGCACTTGATGTACTCCTCCCAGAGATATGTTAGTGGATTGTTTTCTGGTGTTGTGGTGTTGATAGCATTTAGTATCGTGTCGACTTTGGTAAAGAAGTTTCTGGAAAAGCAGTATGATTAAAGTTCATAGCTTTATCTTTTCACCATTCCAACGATATAACGTACGATTTCCGCTCATTAATGATCGATTTAGAATGGAAAGAAGGCAATTTGGAACATATAGTGAATTTGTTCTTATAACCACTCAACCGTCCGATAAACAAGTTTAACACGGGTTTTATATTCTGTCTTAAGAATGTAAAACCCGAACTTAACGAAATGGGAATTGCCGATTACCTGAGAAACACTCTCTTACACCAAAAGTTGACTTACCCAAAAACTTGCTGTCTATTTGTCCCGTTCAAGACATCGACGGCGTACTTCCAAGCACCAATAAAACTCGGCGTGTCAGTACTGTTGTCCAGAACCTTGTCCAACTCTCGTTTCAGATTGTTGGCATGCTTCACCAGGTCATTGAACGAGGAGGAAAATTTGAGAAAGATATGCTTATCAAACGTTGTGCTGTTTGAGTTTTTGAGGGAGGTCTGGAAAAGGATGTTATCATTTACGTATTTATAAATTCGAAAGACGAACGATTAAATGAGTCCAATTTAAAAGAACGGAGAAGAGGTAGAATCCTTGGTTAGAAAAGACGAAACGCTTCGAAAAAAGGTAGTGGCTGATTTGCCCAATTAGTTTTGGCTAGGGCACAGGGTTGCCTCCAGATATTTACCTGTTTACTGAATGCTATAGGTATACAGGATGTCTACACTTCTTCTAGGAAAAGACCGTGAAGGTATGTCTTTGTGTACGTCAATTGTGTACGCAAGCGAGATTACTAAATATTACTGAAGGTACTTACAATAAGTCTCACCTTCCGTGCCTCTCCATACTCTGCCCACTCCTCTCTCATAGTACCATTCATGCACAGTATACTCTCAATCCCTCTCATAGCAACCTTAGAAGAGTTGCCCAGTTTGAGAAGATCCCCGATGCTGTCTTCTGAACACGGCCAGCGCGGTTCTAAGTTCAGCAGTTGGATGATTTGTGAAACCTGAGAAGAGGGGAAGATCAAATCAAACATAAAATTGATCTACCTTGCTAAATCAATGGATCTTGGAAGTTTTGATCATAACGCAGGAAGCATTTTTGTTTTATTTAATAATTATTCTGAGGTATTTAGGAAAGAAGTTTGTCCTGTCATACATGTCCGGAAGACGTATTATACCTGACGTTACCTGGCTTTAAGCCTAATATTGAGAGTAGCATACTTGACTTCCTTTCCGGTGCGACGAAATTAGCCCCAAACAGCTCACTCCCTATTTAAAACTCCTAAAATACATGTCATATCCGTTTTGAACCTCAGCAACATTGCGCGCGTAAAGTTTCAGAAATGGCGGCAATAGTAGCCATCATTATGCGCGCGCTCAATTTTCAGGTCATTGGCGTTTTGGATTTCTTTCCGTGCGCACGCGTTTAACAAATTTGAAAATATTCCAAGTTACTTTTCGAAATATCCTTGGAATTTTGTTACGCTTATAGTGTTAATTGTTCAGTGTAACGGCAAAAAATAATCCGTTTAATAAAAACCGCGGTAAATAGCCCCGCGTAGTGAATCATCGAGGAGTGATCGCTACTGCAGTTCCACTTCCACGTCTCCGGAGATGAGGAGCAGCCGGAGGAGAAGACATCGGGGGAGTAAGAAACAATTCAAGGTCAAGTAATCTGGAAAAATCGTTCCAAGATTCAGCTAGTAACATCTCGGCAATGCATGATCGTATGCTAAACAGATCAAGTGATGCAATGTTTAGTAACTCACACAATCTCGCAATAAGATATGTTTAATTCTGACATTGAATTTGATAGGAACATCCCCTTTGATATGGGAGTGATATTTATAAGTAGCTATTTGTAACTACCCTCGAAAGTACAAACATTGCATTCATCCGAATCTCACGCCGAGAAAATCATAAGTAAATCCAATCCGGTCAGTTTAGGTATTTGCCGTTCGCATGAGTTACAAACTTTTATTGTTCTGTGCTGGGGTTCATTGAACTCGAGTGCGCCAAGTCCTAAGATGGCAATCATACTTGGCGGGAACGTAGTGACCGCCCATGGTTATATCACATGGTTTGATCAAGCAGAAGGAGGCGCAAAAAGGGATATTTTCGACGGTCATGTCTTGGCTTCTTGAGCACCAAGCAGATTCCGGCTACAGGGATAAGGTATGTAATACAATCAACGAGAGGTCTTCCGAGGGGGAATATAATAAAATCGATTCTTGTCAATTGCGAACTATTGACGTTGGACGAGTGGATCTCTACTCAATCTATACTCAATGCATTCACGACCATCGCGTAATGGTAACCTCGTGCAAGATTTTGCCCTCGGTGGATATTCCATAACTAATCCCAGTTTTACAGATTTTATGTCCGAGGAAGGAGAAACCTGGAGATTTTTCGTGAGTTTGACCTCCAGAGCAAGGCAAACAGAGGAGGCAATCCCTTGTGCAAAGGGCTCCCCGAAACTGGTAGCCCACGCCCGCGCGCAGCGGTGACGCGCCCCCGCCGCCCGGAGCCGTCGTACGGCGAGCTCTCCGGGCCGCCAGCCTGCGCAAGGCTGGCGCGTGCGCGGAGAAGGAGGCAGGAGGCGAACGACGACGCGGCGACTACGAGCCGCAGCCACGTGTTGGTGCCGCAGCCCAGTCTGAGCGCCATAAGTACACCAATTAGCGCGGCTTGGCTACAGGGAAATTGAAAATCCTGCGTGAAGTGACCTGTTGATCAATCTTCGATGGTAATATGCCGCTGATATAGTTTCTGCAACTTAGTCCACCTGCAAGGTTTAAAGCGACATTGACATGCAGTTACGTCAGCCGTTCGCGGTTATGCCGGTAGTGCCTGCGCGTAAGGGGTCATCGCTACTAAACGCTCGTGTGAGTATGAAATAAATCAGTCTATGCGAAACGGTTCAATTAAACATCTTGCGCAAAGATCTGATGGCTGGTTGTCGTGCATTTCTAGTATGCCGGCGAAACTTGAGATCTACCACAGTCTCTGCAAAGTTTCCATCTGTGCAAGGTTCAAAGCGACATTTTCATACAGAAACATCGCCTGATGTGTGTAGAACAAGGCGGACAGAGTGGAGGCAAACACTATTTTATATTCCATTTACACTAATTACTTTATGTAACTTTCTTTACTTTGAAATCAATAATTTCCATTTTAGCGCTGCTGCTTTCAAGGGATTAAAAGGGAGTTCTAAACATCAGTATGTGGCTGGAGGACCGGCTATCTATACGATTCAATACTCAAAGGGTAAAAGGGTAATCATAAACTACTCGTATTGTGGTTTTGGTCTTTAAGAAGTTAAACCACATTGATAAAGAACTTTGAGTACCTACCTAGCTTATTTCCTCCAACCCCTAATATAACAACGCATTACAATCTAACAGAGCCGTCGTTTTTCAATCCGACTACTTTCATCAATCCGGCAGGATATGGTCGGCAATATGCCTACTTCACTGCTTCAGACAATTATCATTGTAGCAGTCACCTTTCAGTTTCACTATCCAAAGATATAGTCTGCTAATATTATTCAGACTGTTATCCGCCAGGATATTGTCGGAGCCATATAGAGAAGTTATCTACATTACTTCTCACAAATGACCTACGTGTCACTGGACCGTGCAGGTTTTCATAATTCACTAGGTAAGTGGCTGTAAGAATGCACTTTTCAGTATATTAGCCAAAAGGAGCTGATGACAGTCCTCGAGTCTCTCAGGACATTAATATAAATTTGAGATTATATATACATCGTGATTTTTTCACATCTCCACTATTTATTTGGTTGTATCTCAATAGTCGCTTTATTTCGACATATCCCAAGCGAACAGCAAAGGCAGCTTTTACCAAGTCGACGAAATCGAGGTAATCTAACCATAATGTGTCTTGGATGTGGCCGGTGCAGCATACAGCCCACAAGCAGAGTTCCTTAATATTTCTACAGCTGTTCCGTAGACTACCTACATAGTAAAGGAATAATAATTATAAAGTGAGTAGCAATGGAGTATTCAATATCGGACTGAGCATGATATACATTAGCACATTGAGCGTGGGCGCCATTGTGCCTCTGCCGCCCCGTATGGGAAAAGGCGTGACGCTATGTTATGTTAGTACACCAAACTGGTATTTCTACCAGTGAACTAGCTTAATGACAGTTTTTCAAAACTTTTATAACCATTACACATTATTATTTTAATGAATGTTATGACCACGCTGGATTATCCCAGTGAAGTATGTATATTTGACTTTTATGGTTCAGTCCTAGGTAACATGGATTCAGTTAATGTTGTCTACACAGCTGCGGGTAATAATGAAAACGCGTTCAGATAGTTGTATTAGGTATCACATCAATGATAATTGAATACGATGGATACTAAACTTCTTTATCACTGTAGGCATTTACAAATATACTTATTACGCGTAAACTTGTCTTTTTCACTATGCTTGCCCACTGTAGAAACATCTTCAGTTTAGTCAGATAGCCACACTAGATCCTGTAATAGAATAAGCCACATCTAGCTATTCTTCTCAGAAGTGATACGAAAAGGTATTTAGATTAATTGAGTCACTTTATTATTAAAGTCAGATCACAGACTTGTACGCCAGTCTTTTGCATAGACCAATCATATGCGGAAGTACATAATCAGTGGTGGATCCAGGAGGCGCCCTCCCAATTCAAAATACAGCAATTGTAATTTGATTATACCTACTGCTAATCACTAATTTCATCAATGTTTTGTGTTTAAATCAGATTGGCCCTGTCTATGCAAGGTACAAATTATAATAACTCATTTTCACATGTATTCGATTCGGCTAGCCTACATCTCTAGCTCCGAGTTTCGTAGGTCAGGCGACCGACCTGATATCCTGACCTCACAACTGCAGTCTTGGTAGTCGTCGAGGTGAATGGCGAGCTAGCAGCCAACCACCGAGCACCAATCTCGGTGAACTCGTACGTAAGTGATGACTGAAGGGAAAACCTACTGGAGGTAAAGCTTTGCATATTTTTAGATTCATATAGATCAGATGAGTCTTAATAGCCAGAAACTAACTAACCAAGTCTAACCTAGCCAGCCCGATACTCGGCTGGCTTCAAAAGATGACTTCATCAGACCTTTATTAAGTCTGTGTTTGTTTCTATCTATTTGCCTTATTTTTGAGTTGCATTTGCGCAGCCTATCTTTGCATCACGTACACGATGATGCATACACATTCAGTATCATAATTTATATAAGGTTTCCATAAATGAACTCCTAGTCATATCACATTAGCGTCTTTAACTCAGCAGTCGATACCAAACACTACTCAATATTAGGCTTAAAGCCAGGTAACGTCAGGTATAATATAGCAATTTTACCTGAAAATAAAACTGTTATTATACATACTTACCTGGCTTTGAGCCTAGGTAAATCGCTGTCTGCTGAGCACATTACTGAGCATTGCATGATCGTAACACATTCTTAGACACGATCAGCTCTTTATTGAGTTGCCAATGACCTGAAAATTGAGCGCGCACAATAACGCTGGCTACTATTGCCGCCATTTCTGAAATTAACGCGCGCAATGTTGCTGAGGTTCAAAACGGATATGACATGTATTTTAGGAGTTTTAAGTTTAAGTAGCGTGCAGCTTCGTATTCACGAAACTGCACGCTACTGTGGATATAGTGAACTTACTCACCTCCGCTCCAAACACACCCATATTTAAATCCAGATTGAAGGCCTGGCTAGTCAAGAAAACGTTTTACAATTATAATGAATTATTTACGTTTACCGTATGATATTTAATTTTTAATTCATTGACATTTTGTATTAATTAATTATTGACTTAATTTCAATCTGCATTGTTGGTACTATGACATTTTATAATTTTATCTATCTTATTCACGTTTCCGGACATGTAATGACAATCTAATTCCTCCAACTAAAATTTTAAATGTGAAATTAGCTATGTTTGGATATTTGTGTGTTTGTGCCTCAATCACGCTAAAACGGCTGAACGGATTTGAATGAAATTTAGCACAGATATAGTTTATGAGCTAGATTAACATATATAATACTTTTTATCCGACTGCACCAGAATGAGGGTAACGTTATCTCGGTAAACGATAATTTCTATGAACAATCAGATGAAGTTGCGGGCGTCAGCAAGTTATGAATAAATATCGTATATATCTTACATCAGCTTCATTCCCCACAATGACGTTAGTGGTATCCACGATGAGTTGTGGAACATTGGGCAGGATCTTTCTGAGAGCGACTGCTGTGGTTCGGGGCAGACCGCTTGAGAAATCATCGTCGCGGCTCGAAAGAGCTGTGGATAGGAAAGATGTGGTTGGAAAGCTTATTTATGATTTTATGATTTATCACCTACATAGATCGAGATATACCATCTAGATCTCAATCCCATATTTGTACTGTCACTAGTTTCCAAAAATATGGAATACAAAAGAACATTTTGTTTGGTCAACGAGTCAAGATATTTTCAAATATTTAGGATGATATCTTAACAGAATATCTCGATCTATGTAGCTATTAAATCGTTCAAAGACGGTCTTTGAAAACGTTATATTGCTTTTTGTATGGCTATAATTATCTCATGCTTTGGAAAATGCATTAAATGAAAGCATTTCTCACCAGTGATAAGTTTGATAATCTCATCACAAATCACGAGGAATCCATTCGCCGAGTTCAGGCTGTGCTTCACTTTGTACCAGATGTCATTGCTGATGTTGAAGATCTCCCGGTCGATCAGGTCGAGGGACCGGAAGAGGATGTTGATACTGGAACAGGTTAAAGGCTGTTGATTAACTACTTACAACCCGAGGGTAGTTAGGACGGATCGCGATTTTGAACCCTTGGAACCCTTTCTATCCTTTGTACCTTAGGCCCGTTGACTACAGATAAGATTCGTGCTGACTATCTTTCTATCCTTTGTACCTTAGGCCCGTTGACTACAGATAAGATTCGTGCTGACTATCTTTCTATCCTTTGTACCTTAGGCCCGTTGACTACAGATAAGATTCGTGCTGACTATCTTTCTGTCCTTTGTACCTTAGGCCCGTTGACTACAGATAAGATTCGTGCTGACTATCTTTCTATCCTTTGTACCTTAGGCCCGTTGACTACAGATAAGATTCGTGCTGACTATCTTTCTATCCTTTGTACCTTAGGCCCGTTGACTACAGATAAGATTCGTGCTGACTATCTTTCTATCCTTTGTACCTTAGGCCCGTTGACTACAGATCTGCCCTCCTTTAGCTAAATGGTCGTTAAGCCACATGGGGTCGATTTTTAGTTATAAATGACATCATACTTAGGAAAAAAATCTCTATCGATCTGTCTTAGAGTCGTTTATACAACTTTTCTAGATCAGGAGATGGGTCTAGTAAAAAAGACCTTAAATACGATAAAAGCTATGTTTTACACAGCTAAAATGACTTCAAACATCAATACTTAGGTAAATGGCCACATAAAGCCCTTAACGCCATCATTGTACCGAAATTATTTCAAACTTTGCTTAGCTAAAAACACGTTATTTGATTGTTCTACACTAAAAAGGCGTTAGGATATTTTCGCGATATTTATGCCGCAGTTTATCTATCTATATTTTGCTGATATCCTACGCTTTAAAGCAGTTCTACTTAAATACTACACTTTACGGGCGTTAAACACTCTTAACGACTTTATAGCGTAGGATGATTGAAATAAACTGAGGTCATTTACTTTCTCAAAAGCACTATCGGACTTTAAATACTGATGAGGGATAATATTTTGCATCCAACTCCTTAACTAGAAGGACGTTAAGATAAATATTAAGCTAAAAAGGCGCAATCTGATCTCGCGGGGTGAGCCCCGCAGGCCCCCGCATCGCGTTCCTTATTGTCTCCCGGGCCGTTGTTGAGAGTGGACACGCGTTGCTAGGCAGGAGCGTTCCCGCCAAATTTTCGTGCTGGATGGGAAGACACCTGCGCGGTAAGTTTACTAAATTTTTGCCATAATTTGAACGAGATTTTGATGGGGATGGGTTCTCTATCGTTAACTGAGTCCGAAAAAGTATAAATAAAACAAATGTGTGTGTATCTATAGTTCGCGTTTTGTAAAAAGATCACGTCTGAAGGTAGCTGCAAGCGAGTTTTGCATTATGCAGTCGCGTAACGGTTGCTTTTTGCGCGTAAAAGGGTTTGCCTAGCTTCAGACGTGATCTTTTTACAATACGCGAAGTATATGTATGTCTGTTTACCGTCGTTAGTTCTAGAGCCTAAACCATTGAATTTAATTGTATTTCATTTTGTATTGGGGGTTATTTTGTAAATATCTAGGATATCTAGTTTTTTTTTTGGATTTAGGATAACTTTATTATTTAAGGTACCTGTCATACAAATCAAACACAGTTATTAAGTTTATTAAAAAAACACCCATAAAATTAAATTAATAATAATTATAATAATAATAATACTTTAATACCTATGAGTTTAACATGTAATTTTGCATAGGAAATACTGGGAGGATGAAGCTCATAGTGCGGGGGAATAAAGTAGAAAGGAGTTCGTAAACTTCATCTTAAATCACCGAAAGCATCATGCGAGAAAGTTAGTACAAGGGCAGGGTGGCATGCACAAATTTATTTGAATAAGTAAAACATTTTACTAAATAGTGGGACAGGAGTTAGAACTAAGACGACTCACAGTTAGTTATTTTAGCTTTGTTTGTATTCAGATCCAACGTTATTGAGTTGCTTATTGTACCTACTTTGTGTTTTTTGCAGACTACCGATGACTTCTCAGCGAGCAAAGAAAATGCTTAGTATGGTAGCAGAAACTTCTGCTACCATAAGCACAGATCTCCAGCAGAGATCTGTCAATGATCATCAGTCAATTACATCAACAAATAATAAGAATTAAAAGGAAATACATCCGACAAAACGACAAAGTATAAATGGACTATATTCACGGCCATACTCCATGACATCAACCGTATTTGAGAATTTTTGTGAAACTCAAAACACATTATCTTCTCACCATTTCCACGAGCTGGAAAGCCATTTAGTCATTCTGAATAAGAATTTTCCGAAATCTCCAAAAGAAAACATTACTGGTGACTTTGTAGCGTCATCTTCCCAAATCCGTGACGTCATCACTCCTTTGTCTGGTATTTCATGTGGACCGATGAACTTGACCTGTCATGAAGAAATTGTGCCTACACCTCAAGAACAACATCAGCTTGAACTTAATGCTTGTTCTCGATAATGATGAACAGAGTGAAGATAATACGATGCCAGGATCACCAGTACCAATTACTGTGTTAGCTTCACTTGATTATGATTCTGACGACTCTGTTTTAGACAAAAATTATGTGCCGTCTGATTCAAGTGACGATTCCGAGGATGACCAACCGGCTCGATCAAAAAAACACTTATCGACAGCAAAATCCACCGTACCAGAGTATGTGCTTCCCGATTCAGGTGACGATTCCGAGGATAACCAACTGGCTCGGTCAAAAAAACACTTATCGACAACAACATCCACCGTATCTGCTCCGTACACTACACTCCAGCCGCCACTTAGAACTGCAGAAGAGAATCTTACCAAGAAAAGACGCCGAACCGTCGATTTCAGCGAAATGAGATGCACAGTAGTATCCGAAAAGATATCACGAAAACGAAGGAACACATACGATTTTATAGGACAAAGAGAAGAAAAGGAATCAAATAGCAACGAAGAAACCGAGAACGAAAATAATCAACAGGCCTCCAAGAGAAGAAGATACGAAACTAGTTTGGCTCAACGAAAAACAGAGAAAAAATATAGAAAGAGGATGGAGTATACCGTGAAACCAGGATGCAAGGAAAGATGTCAGAAGAAATGCTTTAAAAATTTTAATGAACAAGACCGCGTTAATCTGAATGAAGAGTATTGGGCCCTAACGTGGGAACAAAGACGACTGTATGTCATATCAAGAATTGAAACAGCAATACCAAAAAGGAAAACTACCAGCGTGCCAAAGAGAAACCAAAAAAGATCTTTTAGACTCTACACAAGGGGTGGAACTACATTCGAGGTGTGCAAAATATTTTTTTTGACTACTTTAGGGTACAAAGAAACTAATGACAAGGTTTTGAGCATTGATAATCTCCAACCCACTGGTCTTGAAGAAGATAAACGTGGCAAGCACCAAAAAACACCGCCGTTTGATCGCCAGTTACTAAGTCGACACGTGGAATCGTTCCACCCAAAAGAACCACACTACAGACGGGAACATGCACCGTTAAGGAGATATTTACCAAGTGATATTAATATCACCGACATGCACAAGCATTTTGAAAAAACTCATCGTGATCAAAGTGTGTCTTATGAGTTGTACCGAAAATATGTCAAAAGCATGAATATATCGTTCACACGGCTTGGTAACGAAGAGTGCGAGCAGTGCGAGGCTTACGATTTGCACAAGAATCTAACTTCGCACGATGCAACTACTCAGATAGTAGCAGAATGTAGCACTTGTGTAGAGTACGCTAAACATCATGACAAATATACTAAAGCAAGGCAGTTTTATGCTTTTCACAAAACCTTTCCGCAAGACGATAAGAAAGTGTTCTTTACTGCAGACCTAGAAAAGGTAATCATGCTACCGAGGATGGAGAAATTTCAATCAGTTATTTTTGCTCAAAGACTCGTGGCTTATAACCAAACCTTTGCACCTGCAGGAATAATCACTAATCAGAGCAAACCGACAACTGTCTTGTGGCATGATGCAATCGCAGGAAGAAAACAGGAGGACATCATGAGTGCGTTTTATTTATTCATGATTCGCAATCGTGATGTCCGTAATGTGAATATCTGGGTGGACAATTGCAGTGCACAGAACAAAAATTGGCTGTTGTTTTCAATGCTTGTCCACTTGATAAATTCAGATTTGATCTGCACAAGCAACATAAATCTGCATTACTTTGAACGCGGGCACACTTTTATGAGTTCTGACCAAGTGCACAAACAAGTTGAACTTGCAATGAAAAAGATGGGAAAACTGTATGACTTTACAGATTTTGCACAAGCTGTCGCATCCATAAATAATGGAAAAGTATCCGTTGAATCGATGACACCACAAGACTTCATAAACGTGCCTGATTTTGTATCTCAGAGACGCATAAAAAAAACAGAGCCCAGAGCATACCTGAAAGACATGGTCCAGGTATCTTTCCAACGCAATAATCTCGGTCTACTGTACAAAAATGATTTTGATTACGAATTCACGTCATTACAGTTCATGAATGACAAATATTTGAAAAATCCACGTGCTCTCTGTATCACCTTTCGTACATCTCCGAAGGGTATCGATGCAGAGAGAAAAGCGGGTATAATAGCAAAATGTGGCAGCATAATACCCCCACATAAATTGCTATTTTGGAAAAATTTGCCAACAAGTGATTAGTGGTCACTTGTTGGCAATTTTTTGTCCAATATGCAATTACCTTTCACCTAAAAGACTGATGTTTTAACTGCCATTTTTATTTAGATGTTAAGATGTGAGTCCTGGTATTTTTGACAAACGTGTTATAGAGATATAAATGAATGTGATATGATGAGTTCCTAGATACCCATTAAAACCTTTTTAGAATTGAGCTAATAGTAATAATAAATAATGTGATAAACGAGTGAAAGAAACAATTTAAGACTAATGTGATAAAAATATACTCATACGGTTAATTTCAATAAGGCTGACATAGTTAACAATTGAAACTGTTATTTTTTAATAAAATTGGAACAACACTTTTTCATCTGGCCAAGTTACCTATTATTTTTAATGTTATCTTTTGATAAAATCTTTATTTTGGTCTGTTTTAATAAGTAAATAGCTAGTAGGAGTAGTTGTTATATAAAAAGATCTTTCTTACGAATTGAATAATGTAGATACCTAATAATACGTAGATTATTCAATTCGTAAAATGATGAATATTGGTTTCAAAGCCTATTTAAAATGTGTATTTTTGTGTTTCTGATTTATATTTTTACGAACTAGTGAGTCTTGGCCTCAATTTTTTTAATTGCTTTTTAATAAACAAATAATTACTACTTAAATTTAGTTTATTTTCTTTCGTTACTTAAGCCGCATGTCTAATTAGGTCACTTTATATCGGATATTTCGATCAAAATCCATAACTAAAAGGTCGTTTTAGTTCAGGGTTTCACGCTTACCTACCTTATAGTGTAGTAATTGTAGATTATAATGCTATTGTAAACAAATAAAATAACGCTTAAGCCACAAAGCTAGTCTACAAAGCAGTTAAAGAACTGTAGTGATCTATAAGGTAAGGTTTGACGGAAATAAAACTGATGGTCAATGCTTGACTATATAGCCGTTATGTACCTTAGCGCCTTTTTAGTGTAAGAATTGCATTTAATTTTAAAATATAAAAATCTAGCTACATGTTTATGTGTAAATCCTAAACTATATAGTCGCTAAGGTATACTTAGTGACCTTTTAGTAAATTATTTTATGGTATAAGAACCAAATTTTACACTGCTAGAAAGCCAAAAGTGTCTTTTCCCTATTTAAAACTAGTAATTAGAAATCAAGATATTCTTTATTTGATAGCAAATCAAAAGAGCTATCTTACTACATTTCCACTTTTTTATGCGAACAATAGCTATCAAATTGCATGAATTCTTAATTTTTCCCGCGTTTTTCGCTCATATCTCAAAACTAGGTTTTGTGGCTTAACGACCTTTTAGCTAAAGCAGGGCAGAGATAAGATTCGTGCTGACTATCTTTCTATCCTTTGTACCTTAGGCCCGTTGACTACAGATAAGATTCGTGCTGACTATCTTTCTATCCTTTGTACCTTAGGCCCGTTGACTACAGATAAGATTCGTGCTGACTATCTTTCTATCCTTTGTACCTTAGGCCCGTTGACTACAGATAAGATTCGTGCTGACTATCTTTCTATCCTTTGTACCTTAGGCCCGTTGACTACAGATAAGATTCGTGCTGACTATCTTTCTATCCTTTGTTTTATAAAAATCATATCAGTAGATGATCAGTAGTTCTAAAGACATCAGCTTACCAAGGAGTACCGGTCAAACAGGAAGACGGATTATATATTATAGTACGGTTTTTTGAAGTTGGTAGTAAACTTCAATACAATGGTTCTTAGATAGGTTTTGTTAAAATCAGTTCAGTGATTTAAAAGTATCAGCATATATCAGCATAGCAAATAACAGCGGTCAAACGGATGGACGGATTTTAATGCGGTTGTTGTAGTTGGTATTAGACTTCACTGTGATGGTTATTAAGTATATTTTATTCAAGTGGAAGATATCACCTTAAATAAGGAACAAGTGAACCAAATTTTGCTGTAAGGTTTTACTAATGTGTTGGAAGTGTTTTAAATTTTTATTTATATTATTCCCTAAAGAGATGTCATCATCATCAACTTTCGTTCGTACTTTTTCCTACTAATGGGGTAACCCGCTCGACCCAATCAATACGTCTGTATCTTTGTTATAATTTGTATTTAAATCATACACTCGTATATTTACTTACCTCAACTGAACAGCCTTATAAAAATTATTCCTTCCAAACCAGTAGCTCTTCACATCCTCCAAAGTCTTATCCACCACAGCTCTCGTATTTTCATCCATTGCATAGCTCCTGAACTCAAACAAGTAGGGGTAGTCCGCATACAGCGTCGTGTAGAGGGATTTGAGACCATCAATTAGTTTCGTCCAGTTTACAGTTGTGAACTGGTCTTGTTTGGATGTCATCATTCTTTGAACCTACAAGAAATGTATTTTATTTTGTTATGGATTCGTGGTGTCTGGTGACGCTTAAGAAAGATGGATAATATTGATTTGCTGACAATTATTTCGCGTATATACGAAGGAAGTGTCTCAAAAAAACCCCAGGCCCCGCTTAAAAAAAGGCATCTCAAAATAAAAAGTATTAAGTATAATTAGTACAGTTCTTATAAAAATAGTTATTGTCAAATTCGATGGCACGTGTTTTTGTTTTCCCGTCTGAACTCTGGCAGGCATACAAACTACTTAAGAACTTTTACTGAATAAAATTATAACTATTGTCATTATAAACTCAATATATTTTTTAATTGCTAAATCTTTTTATTAAATTTTTTTCATTGATCAAACTTCAGATAATCAGATTAAATTTCAGTTTTTTTTATTTTTACAAGTAAGATAACATTTACATACAACTAAAACTAGCTAAACGTACAAATAAAAATATTAAATTATATAAACATTTCCTTCAGGACGCCGTCGTCGAGTGGCAGGGTGCCCAACATGCTGGCACAATTACCTCGCTGTATGGCCAGACTAATCCTCTGGGCGAGCTAAGTGCCAGCTCTTGTATCACCCGACGCTTCAACTAATCTCTTGGAAATCATTATAATTATTTATTCGCTTTATTTTGAGATACATTTGGTTCACGCCGGGCCTGGTTTTTTTGGGGATTTGGTACATCTCATTTGACATAATCCCTAGTGTGCGACATCTCAAATTTATATGGGAATATTGACTAATTATTCGAAACTGTAGGTATATTTTAACACCATAACTTTAACTTTTTCGTAAGTAATTTTGCTAACTGTTTGTTTCGTTAATATACGAATAAATAAATAAATAAATAAATTGACAGTCGTTGTTCACTGTCAGCCGTAATGAGAACAAAGCATAAAAACATTGAGAACTTAAACATCAAACAAAACAGCACCAAGCTTCCATCGCGCTACCACAAAAAATATTACCTAAATAGCGTTGAACCTCAAAACAAACGTCAAATCCAATACACTTTGTTTTTAAAACAAGTGTTGAACAGTAGTTTATTTTTTTGTCGTAAGGCCCTTTAACTCTTACTCCCGAGCAGCATGCGCGCTGGCAGCAGCTGGCGGCAGCTTTAAAACGTGTTGACAGCAGACATCCTCTAAAGGCGTCGGCAGTAGATTTCGATGCATCGACATTTCTTACCCTTTCGAGCCCTGGACCTGGTTGGCACCAGGCACCGACATGTTGAACCTCATGCCATTTAATCAAATTCAAAACCTATAACGGCACCACACGGCGTCACCAGGGTTTAAGGGGTTGCTGCCGTTGCCTGCTGTCGACTGCTGCCGACGCTTTTTATTCCATAACATAAAATACAAACATTTACATAAAGGCACATACATTGCTTCTGACACCACACTAGGATATGTCGTGGGTACCAGAAACAGCAACGTCACACACAAACATCAAAGACCTGTTTTTTTTTTCTCTACCCCCAGCCGGGGATCGAACCCGAGACCTCTCGCATGGTAGGCAGAGCCACAACCGCTGCGTCGTAAGTCGTCAAATTATAGAGCGTCGACAGCAGGTTTAAAGGCTGCCGTTGGCTGCTGCCTACGCGCATGCTGATTGTGTCTGACAGCTCCTTCCAACGGAAGGCATTTCGAGATAGAGATGGCAGGGGCAAAGTTGAAATACTTACAGTCTTCCCAACAATAGAGTTCTTCATCAAACCCCCTTCAATAACCTGCGTCATCCTGCACAAGTTTGTAACCAATGCCTCCTGATCCACATCTGAAGGTAGCTTGATGTATTGTGACGCGTTCTGTACACCGTTGCAGAACATATCGATATTGTGGGTTGAGAGCAGCATATATGTCTGAAATGGTGGTCAGAAGTAAGTAGTATCTTTCTCACAGCCTTTATCGCCAAGGGCCGTAGGTTCGAATGTTGTTTTTGTGCCGTTTTGCACCATACTTTTGATATCCACTAACAGTTTAAGCACACTCCTTCTCCCACAGTGGTTCAATGTAGAGAAGAGGCAAAAATGACGTTTGCTAAGTATATGTAAATATCTACAGTAATAAAAAAAATTGACATTGACTTTGACTTTGACACAACTTAAATACATCATGGCTGTTAAGTGGGAACCTGGCTAACAGGCAATAACCTTGACGTGCTTGACTACGTAATTTGACTTAGGTTGTGTTGAAACTGTATTTAGCGGCTGACAAAAGTATGGTGCAAGTCGCCCTAAGTCTAGAAAAAGATAAAAAAATACTGTGAAAACATAAAGTTATGTGGACCCTTAGAATTTTGAAGAATGATACGACATTAATGGTTATCTTTGCTCTAAACTCTGTGCCTATGTAATGTAAGAAAATACGGGATCAACCGTATTCGCCTATCGCAACCATAAATAAATAAATATGTCCCTACTAAGGGGCAGACGCCTTTACCCCGATTATCTTATTTTGATATCTTCACTAAAGTGCGATTGCAGAGCAGGAAGAATTTCGGTCATTATCCTGTTATTTCATGTCTCTGTCGCTCCCGCGTAAATATATTCAAGTCACGCTCGCACAGGTGCAATGACCGTCGTCTGAGCGAGCGTGAAGTCAATATATTCACGCGGATGCGACAGAGACAGGTAATAACATGTTAATGACCGAAATTCTTCCTGCTCCGCGATCGTATGTTAGTTCATAAATAGACTATCCTTCGTACCTTATCTTCATCTAACAAACTTATCAACACAGCCTCCAAAACCTTCGGGTACATCCTCTTGAAGTCGGCTACGACAGTTTTGCTTGTAGCCGCTAGTTGTGCATTCAATGCTGAGACTAGCGTAGCCACACTAGACAGTATGGGCGATATCTTGATGTCTAATATGGTGTTTTGTTTGACTATTTCTTTTGCTAGAGCCCCGTGGACTGTTATTCTGAAAAGGGTATTTATGAACTAGTTACGCCAATTTCTTATGATTGAGCAATTCAATGAAACAAAAATCACGTTTTTAATACGTAAAACGCGATTTGAGTTTCATTGAATCAGGCAATGATCAATAATATATGTCGTTTGTGGTTATTATTCAAGCGTCAAAAATAAACTTATATACCTATTAGAAAAGCATGTGTTAAAATTGAATATATAACAACCCTAAGTGCTGTTGGATTTCAAGTTCGTTAGTTAATTAGGATAGTGCTCGGGACATCGTCTGCGTGGATTTTGGAACTGGCATATTCCGGGACAAAAAGCATTCCATATCTCATTCCAGCTCATAAATGATCTGCATACTAAATTTCATCCAAATCAAAGGTTTTTGCGTGATCAATCAACATTAGCACAAACTTTCACTTTATATTTGCGGAATACTTACAACACCTGGTTCCCTAATTGTCTTCTGTCAACAAACATCTTCATCAACTCCGAATCCTCGCTTACATTGAGCAGGTTCCCCCAATCCACCACGACCCTGGGTTTGGAGCCAGTATTCATCAGTTCCTGGATGAAGGTCTTCAAGACTTGGAAGTCCTGGTCTATGGAGTAGAGCTGGTCAGAAATGTCTTTCCCGAGGGTTTCTTGGACTACTAGAGATGCCATTGCGTTTATCTGAAAGTGTGTTTGGTAGACTGCTGTGAAACTTGTACAATTTAGGTATTGTATATTAGGTCCTTACTTATGAAATAGGCGTTTCGCCGTACTGGCCACTTTGATCTCAAATATCTCCTCTATGGTTAAGAATTCCAAATTCAAATTTATACAGCTATTTACTCGTGTATTTGTATTTGTGTTTTTTCCTCAATTGTTTTTTTTCTTGCGTCACTCAGCTTACAAAATGGAAAACTTGAAATATCGCGTTATTTACGAGTATGAGTTCTACCGTGGCACCAGTGCTGCAGAAACGGCTCGAAGGATTAATGTTGTGTATGGCGACGGTGCCGCAAAAGAAAACACAGTGCGTTTTTGGTTCCAACGTTTTCGTTCTGGAAATTTCGACATGCAGAACAAGCCCCGTGGACGGCCGGAGACCAAAGTTGATAATGAAGAATTGAAGGCTATTGTGGAAGCGGATCCATCGCAAACCACGTCCGAGTAAGCTGCAGGCTGCGGTGTTAGTGATAAAACCACTTGAAGCAAATTGGGAAGGTGAAAAAGCTTGAAAGGGGTACCTCACGAACTGAGTGAAGCAAATCAACAAACGCGCGTTGACTGCTGCGTTGCTTTACTCACCCGGCGCGTTGACTGCTGCGTTCCATTAATGAAAGGATTTTAAATCGAATCATTACCTGTGATGAAAAGTGGATCCTGTACGATAATCGAAAGCGCTCATCGCAATGGCTGAACCCTGCCGAACCAGCCAAACCATGCCCCAAGCGAAAATTGACTCCAAAAAAGTTACTTTTGAGCGTTTGGTGGACTAGAGCTGGTGTCGTTCACTACAGCTTTCTTAAATCTGGCCAGACGATTACGGCAGATGTCTATTGTCAGCAACTGCAAATCATGATGGAAAAGCTAGCTGCTAAACAACCGAGGCTGGTCAATCGCTCTAGGCCACTGCTGCTTCATGATAACGTTAGACCACACACTGCACAACAGACGGCTACCATATTAGAGGAGCTTCAATTGGAATGTCTAAGACATCCACCATACTTTACGGACCTTTCTCCGACAGATTACCATTTTTTTCGAAATTTGGCTAACTTCTTGAAAGGGAAAAAATTCAACTCCGATGGGGCAGTCCAAACCGCCTTCAAAGATCTTATTGATTCCCGCCCGAATGTTTTTTTTTTTAGTAAAGAGATCGAAGAACTACCTATGAGATGGCAAAAGTGTATAGATACTTTGATTAAATAAATATATTATATTTAAAAAAAAAACGACTTTATGTTCCTCCCACGCAAAACGCCAATTTCATATGTAAGGACCTAATATTAGGCATTGCGAGGATGGAAGGTACAGGCTGCTCAGATATTGGCTGGACCGGTCTGAATACTAATTTAATACCTGGGCTGACCTACATTTTGGTCAAAACAAGTTGGTCTGATGACAAAGTATAGGCCTTATGTGTAGCGGACACAAGGCTTCAGCGGACCATCAAGAGTGTCGAGTTTTCGGCGGTCATGCTATAGCTTATAGTCACTCAAATTGAATTTCAATTTGAAATATTAGAATTTGATGAACTGAATAAGGCAATTGCAAAGCCATCGATCAGATAACTGATAATTAAAAAAACTTACATTTTTCTTAACCTCAAAAACTCCAAAAGACTTGATCAGATCAGATACATAGTTGATCCATTCATCAGAACACAGCGTCTTCTTAAGATGAGCCACCTCATCGGCGGGTAGTTGGAAAAACTTCTGTAGTCTCATGTCTTCACAGAACATATCTCTTGGACTGTTCAGTTTTGCTGTCATCACCTGGAAAAACAAAGTTAATGAACCATAGAATTAAAAGTTCTGCCTTAGAGACATAAATTAAAACTGAATCTCTGAGATCGATACGATGGGTTGCCACTAAACTAACTAAAAATTCGTTTGAAAATAGAATCCATGGCAACCATCAGCAAACTGGCAAACATACAAAAGTTGTCGTAATTCAAGTTATCAGTTTCGTTCGTTATTTAGTAAATTATGACTCTGAGAAATCCACAGTTACATTTATCTAATAAATCCCGTAGTTATGAGCCTAACTTAGTTAAGCAAAACTTTAGATAAAGGTTCTTTCTTTTCCCATCTTGCTTCGCATGTTTTAACGACGCTGAAAATTTAGTGTGGGCCCCTGCAGTTGTAATAATGTCTACTCCATATTGGCACCACAACTGTGGGAGTTTATTTATTTATTTTAATGTTTCTTCGCCCTTTTCTTCCATAGAGATCCAGCGTAAAGAAGACGCAATTTGTAAAGATCTACAGTAATAAAGAACTTTTGATTTGATTTGATCATGAGTATTTTCGATGACATCATACAAACCATATATTTTATTTTAATTTTATTGTCTTAGGAAAACCAAGGTTTACAAAATTTTAGTAGGGTTACAAAGTATTACACATAAAAACCACTAATAGGTTCTCACCGATAGAAGTTACATATTAATTAAAACTAGAAGCACTAACCAACGCATTATTAACCTCGCTCAAACTATTGACGAATTAGTATTAATTACCGCAACAGAATATCTAGTTAAGAATATTATGTGGGCCATATACCATATAGATACCGTCATATGGGGTTGAACAGGTTCAACACAGACCTTGCTGTTAATAATTTTGTTATTATTTATTGCTGCTTATTAATTGTAATTATTCATATTGTTATATTTGTATTAGTTAAGCAGAAGCAATTTTTGAAAGAGATCTAAATCTGTGGGTGTTTCTACGCCCTTTTTCTCCCACAATGACAAATGACAAAAAAAAACGATTGAAAGTATATGTAAATATCTACAGTAATAAAGAGATTTGATTGTTTGATTGATACCTGAGTCCGTCCAGCGTCAGTTAACGCGTCGAATGCCTTCCCCACAACTTTGGGAGTTAACCCCATTAACACTTTCACTCCAGCAGGGTTCTTCACGGAAGCATTGTAGACCATCTGCTCAATATTCATGTTGTGTATGACCACTCGACGGGCTGATTCAGTGAGCTTCGCTAGCAGGGTTCCGTAGAACACAACGTCGTGTTTTGTGGGTTTCGGCAGCAACTTGACGATGAAGTTGGTTATTTTTGGGAGGCTGTAGACATACTTATGATAAGACTAACTGGTAATTCATCTTATCCAAAATACCTATGAAGAGATGGAGTGATGAGGTCTATGGGATAAGGACCGGATGGAGACCGCTCATGATCAGATTGAGTGAAAGAGGGCGAGATAAGCCTTTTGCCCAGCAGTGAGATAACATAGGCTCGTAATAATAATAATAATAAATTACCTATGCATTTATATTGATGGGCTTTATTTGCTTTTACTACAATTTAAACCATTGGCCCTGTGAGTGACCTCGCGAGGGACACAGGGTATTTGCATTTTTTCGATATTTTTTAATTATTATACATCACACACCCGACCCCTCGAAGTTTATCGGATAACCAAGTGGAATTATTATAAAAAAAAACCCAACCCGACTGAATTTTCTAATACAACATACAAACGTATCAATGCACCTGGTTGCGTACAGAGAATATGAAAGTAGCCGCAACAATAGCATTGAAAACCCATATGTCCGCCATTAAAAAAATATACAAAAACTGAAACACCTATGAAAAAAACATCTATCTAACTATGAAAAAACATCTATATATCATCTATTGAACCTGAACAAAAATTTCACGTGAATATTTGGCTAAGCGTGGGCTCAACTGAGCCTCTGTCACATCGTGTAGGAAAAGCGTTGACCCAATTTTTGCTATGATAAGGAAAAAAACCTTCCATTCTCTTTTTCATACCGCGTTGCGGGTCGAGGCTTTACCTCCCAAATGAGTGGTCCTGGTTTGCGAATAACGCTGATTCTGGTTCCAACGACACAGGGTATCCTAGTGTGGGGCCAGAAGCAATGTAAGCCTGTATGTAAATGTTTGTGTTTATATATCAGCTTTCTGACTGTGGGATTCTTATGGACTCCAGAAACGTTTGGTTTTCGCCCCACATTGCAACTCACACATCAAACACGTCGTCAACACTGATTGCCTCCAACCTTCCAAAGAGGTCAACCACCCGAGTGAACTGCGTGCTCAGCCGACCACCTGCCACGTTCACCTGTCTGTCCAGCTGTTGCAGGACTAGTCCTGACACCTGCAAATTTATAACGTATACATCATAGACAAGACGTCTGGTGGTTTGGTGGTATCTTGCTTCCCACGCAGGAGATGCGGGTTGGAATCCTGTGTTGACCCTTCGTACTCGTACTAATGAGATAAGACACATTAATTCATAATTTCTTTATAGGACACAAATAATATATTTGTGTGCTATAAAGACAACAAGACTTACATTAAAATTGTGTACAAAGGCGCGCTTATCGCTAACGTTTGTATCTCTTTTTATATGTATCTATAAAATAATGTTCAGTACAGTATACAGACGTTCTAACGGTGATAGAAGACATCGCGAGGACACCTCTATAGCTGCGGCGATGGGCTAGCCCCCGATCACACAAATTATGTATGAATAACTGGCTAAGTCGGCACAATCTTCTATCCCGTATGGGACAACAATTTTTAACTAAATTTTCATTTGTTACTTTATGGGTGTTCCGTTTCTATGCGGTATTTGTTTCGGTCGTTTCCGTGTTTCGGATTAGGCCGTCCTGTCTAAAATCGTTGCTCGGTGGTAGTAGTCTGAAAGCTGTGTCGGAGGCCCTAATAGGGCAGCTCGGAAACTTCAGACAGTGGGTGGCCCAACATCCCACACCCCACTATCAACGCGCACTGAGCCAGCATGGTGGATTGCGGCTCAATCTTACTAGAATTCGAGAATTGGCCTGTGCCCCTCGGTGAGAAAATAATCGGCATTTATTTACTGCCTACTCAAATTCCCAAATCAGAGAGTGAGAACTGAACTTATGGTCAAATATGTACAGCAAAATCTAACTATACCTGGTCGATAGGGTCAGTATTGTTCTGTTTAGTGAACAGCCGATGTAGCCACTGTACAGACGAGACTGCCGCCTCGGTTAGGGACCTTACAGACTTGTAAGCCTCGGTGTCTTTAAAAGTTGGCTCAAAGAGGTCCAGCACTTTTGTTAACCTGGATAACATAGAAAAGATGCATAAAAAAACAACATAGAAAGATTCATACATATAAAAATCGGTCAACGAAGGGTTCATTATATAAGAAGAAACGCAGATGTGTGCCTCTGTTGTTGTTTTAAGTAATGTCTTCAAAACTACTCTAACGATTTAGATTAAAATATCTACTGATCGGTTGGTCATGTAATCGGAATCTTTCTATAGGTGTAATTTGCTAATCGTGTAAATGGTATGAATGGACCCATCGGACGGGGACGGCCAAAAAGACGGGCAAATAAGGAGTACCCGTAACCGGCGAGGTTGTATGAAGAGATGTATGAATGTTGAAGAAGCGAGAGATATATGCCAGCAAGTGTTATCTACCTAGCTCCCTGTCGGGAAACAGGCGTCAGCATATGTTTGTCTCGGTGGTGCAACTGTGTCATTTCAGTCTGGAGGGTACTTACATGGTCAGATTGAAATAGGTGAACTCCCCAACCTTCACGCTAGTGGCAATAGAGGCAAGCTCTGGCGGTATAAAGCTGTTGATGTTGGTCACCCTGAACACGGTGGTCACGGTGTCCGCTAACTCTCGGAGGCGGTTGTCCCCGTTTAGCTTGGAGTACATATTGCCAAGCTGGAATGGAACGGAATGTTTGTATAGGTTTTGTAACTGGCGATGATTCTACCTATAATTCAGTGCGAGTGGATTCGGTGAAGATAGTGCAAATTATCAGTTTTCAGATTTATATTTTTTTTGTTTGTTTATTACGCATCTTGCATTATGACGAGCATACATGAATGACCAACCTTAATAAAGTTACCACATCACAACCTGTATTGAGCAGTTCCGGTGGCCATCTGTGGTCTTCATCATCAGCTCCACTTCACAAAATGATGCTTCCTTATGTAATACATAGAAATCATCCAAGACTAAGAAACAAATATTCATGGGCATCACACAAATATTTGCCCCTACCGGGATTCGAACCCAGGACCGTCAGCTTCGAAGGCATGGTCACCACCCGCTAGGCTACACCGGTCATCGAACAAACATAAAAAAACATAGATCCCGACGAATAATAAACCTCCTCCTTTTGTGAAGTCGGTTAAAAACGGGGCTACGTAATCTGTCTTCTGACAGTCAATTCTGTCTTCTGACAGTCAAGTCTGTCTTCTGACAGTCAAGTCTGTCTTCTGACAGTCAAATCTGTCTTCTGACAGTCAAGTCTGTCTTCTGACAGTCAAGTCGGTCTTCTGACAGTCAAGTCTGTCTTCTGACATTCAAGTCTGTCTTCTGACAGTCAAGTCTGTCTTCCGACAGTCAACACTGTCTTCTGAAAGTCCAGTCTGTCTTCTGATAGTCAAGTCTATTTGCTGACACACAAAAACGACATTAACGAATATAGGTTACATAAAGTCAGAATTCATCTCATGACAATAACCACTGAAAAGTCACAGAAAAGCAACAATTTTGTTTACTTCGATACATCATAATTTCAGTTTTTTCTTAAATTTAGAAATCAAACTTCTGGACCGATTTATAATTTTCAAAATATGGGACCAAACTGAAGGTCAAGTCTTTCAAATTAAATGTAAATTTTTCAAATCGCTTTGTAAATAATACCAATTTTGAGGTAACAAACATAAAAAAATAAGTAGAACCAAATTGGGACCCCACCTTTTTTAAGTCGGTAAAATAGAGGCCTATATGCCTGTACCCAGCAGCAGTGGGTTGATGTGTGATGAGCGTGATGGATGACAATGATGATGATGATATCAATTAATACCCGATCAAGCCAAGTAGATCTAAGGTGTTATTCTGTATCCGAGCGCAACTTTACTGCAGGCGTTGTGACGTGGGTGAGCGAGACAGCGAGCAGTCACCTTGCGAGTGAGCGAGACAGCGGTATGTATCTGTCGCAGTTGGTTAGTAAAATCAGACACTTAACTAACTCTCTAGACCGTTAATTCAATACCGACGTTTAACCAATTCACTAGCATTTTGATTTAAATAAAGCATCGTCGAAAACGTTTTACAATCTGTCTTAAAAGCCGGCGTGTTGGAAAACAAGATGGCGTCACGACAACAGCTGATTTGCACAGCTTTTAACAGGGCAAAACATTACGGTAGCTTAGGTGAATGGTAAGGGGGGTGAGCGAAGCGAAGCCTTTATCGTTCATGTTAGGTTAAACATACATAAAAAATAATTGTATATGTCTTGTTGCCTAGGAACGTTTAGACAACTCGTTAAAAGTTTCGTTCACTCACTTGTCAGACGGAATTTCAGTGACTTGGTTAAACGTCAATTTTTTAATTAACGGTCTAGCAAGTTAATTAAGTGTCTGATTTAACCAACTAACTGTGACATATCTCTACGCTCGCTATGCATTGCTAATGTTCTGCCCAGCGGTGTTGAGCTAAAAACTCATCATAGGTTCTTCTTTTCACTGGTGCATTCAGAGAACTTTATATTTTACTGAAAATATCCGAGTGATTCTTTTAATCCTTAACCGCTAGCCAACAATAGTGATTACACCCAAGATAGTAATAAATAATAATTACCATAGTAATAAACTTGCTGTAGTCCACTTCCAATAGTATCTCAATCAACATATTTTGCAGCTCCGTCGTGGAAAGTGGACAGATCTTTTGTACTAACACTTCTAATACCTCTGGGTCCAGAAGTATAGATTCTGATAGCGTGGTCACGTTGCACCTGTCTAAATTACCTTTTATGACCTGGAAACAGTAAATCAATTTAATAGGGAGGTAGTAGATGATATATCTCCATACGCATACGTATGAAATAGTAGTTTATGTGACTGCTACGTAATGCCTAATTATGTACAGTTATGTACATACACTAGTTTATCTACACACATAATAATAATAATAATAATCGTTTATTTACAGAAATAAAAACAAGCTTGTTTAGCAGGGTAAACAAGGGATGTATCGCTACTCCCTAAAATAGGGCGAACCCTGTGTTTTAGGATAAGTTCTCTTAAACATATCATAAGCTCTCTTTGATGTGTTCAGGAACCGCATGTTCGACCGGCATTGTGGCATGTATCATTGCTCTGCACAGTAGTACCAACTTCACAGACAAACTAGGGGCGGCACGCAGGTGGGCGTCGGCGTTCGAAATTTGAATGTCATAATTTGACAAATTTTGGTACATTATAGTCATTATAGTCAGTATTCAGATAAGAAATTAGTTTTTACCAAGAAGTTTATCATTATGCTGGTCGTAACGTGTGATTTTTGGACGCATTAAAGAGGGTTTATGATACGTGTTTAGATAATGGTATATAATTTAAGTTTATTCTGTGATTTAGTTAAAAGTATGTATGTACTATCACAAAACAATCGATAAAAAAGAAGATATTCCATAATCCGCAAATTAAAACAAAAATGACGCAGCGGTAAATAAATAAATACCTATATTACATAATTTTTAGTTGAGAATAAGTCGCCAGTATTTTTGGTTTTATTTGACTATTCCTTTCAAACCAAAAGAGGTTCTAATAAAAACTTGAAAGAGATCTGCATAAAGCCTTTTCAGAAAATAAATTACTAGCTTAACGATGATGAAGGCGTTTTCTGAGTGATGCTAAATCTATGACCTGACCTGAAACTATAATGTTTGCGTTATAATTGAACTTACACCTTGCAGACTTATTTCGGCCAGCATAATTTTATCTGCTTCATCGTTTGTTAGTTTCAGTCTTGTAGATAAAATGTTCCTCTTCACTTTCCTTGGATTTTGGAACAAGTCCTGCACTTTCAGCCCATTCTCTGAGGAATGAAAATAAATGACTCATATCATAATAAGGTACATGGTTACAAAAACAAACATAGCGTCTTGCCGTTGCCCCTGAGGTGAGAAAGTGGCGCAGTTGTTTACCAAATTGACTAAATAGTTACAAAAATGTTCACCTAAATTTCACACCCTAATTTATACTAAACTAAATGCGCTTCGCTCCGGTCCGCTTCGCATCGGCTTCAGGTTGTATCATAAAGTTGTGACCTAACACATGTTACTTTAGTATTCGGACAGAAAGTGACCTGTAGCAACCAATGCGGTTCTGTGAATCTACACGAGGGCACTAAATCTGGTGAGCCTTTAGCATATTTCGGAGTCTCTAAACTCATATTGGTAAACAATATATTTGTTGCTGTTGTCGTGCACGATTACTTAAGACAATGGGATCGTGAAATGCCAATCTTTGAAACCTTAATCTTCATTTATTGTAGACACTTTCCAAATTCAGAAAAAAATATGTGTCTTCACCTTAAACGTAACATTTCTTGGACCAAAATTGATTGATATATATAAAATTGATATAGTTCTTGCGTCAAAGACCTCGTATTCAAAAAGTCTTAAAACTTAGTATTTGAAATTACAGATACAGACAGATGGACAACGAAGTAAAAGGTTTATTTTTTTTACTTTGCGGTGCGACACCCTATAAATGTCAAAAAAATAACATTCCTGACCCCCTTTCATTTAACGGCAAAAACAAAACGCATATTAAAGTTGATTATGCGGCGCTCGTGCGCTTAAACCATTAACTTCACTAAAAAGGAGGAAGCAAAAATTCTACGCTTTTTCTTCTTCTATATTTTCGCTTTTGACATTTTCATCCTATCTATTATATTTTTCCCACAAAAGTGAAAAAAACTGTTTAGGGTGGGTGAATTGGGGGGAGAGAGTTGTGAGATTTTAACACTACACCCAAAGGTATAGTGTGACACACGTTTCAAAACTTTATCTGTTTGATATTCCCATACATGCCTGATTCATAGATTTAGCAGGAATCAAAAAACTCCTTCTTCGATACTTAGAATTACTTCATAGGCATGTCGTGATGGCGACAGAATCAATCAAATTATTTCAGTCGATAAGCCAGCCAGCTGTCTCTGAATATCCTTAATTTTAAGACGCTCATATTGCTGAAGCTCTGTGGACTTCTTTTGTCTGTGTGAGCGACCGGAATCCAGTTTTTATATTTCATATTTTCATGGACTTTCTTCAAAATCGCGAACCATTTTTTACGGCCCCACAGATGACTGACTGGTTAACTGTTCTTTCAGTTCCTGCTAAATCCTTAATTCAAAAGGTTTATTTGCCAGAATCAAGGAGAACATTTTTTTTAATTTTACGGGAATAATGCTATACAGATCTAAAACGAAAGAGAACGTACTAGTAATATCCAAGAACGCCGATCTAAGACGAAAGAGAACGTACTAGTAATATCCAAGAACGCCGGTTCGTCCATCGCATTGGCGACGGTACCAAGCAGTTTGAGCGCATTCGGTACAGCCGCTGCAGTCTCCAGGACAGTCCGGTTATAGAGGAACGGGCTGAACTGCCTTTGGAGCTGGGTAAGTCTGGAATAGAGGTTTGTTTTCTTTAATATGTCGGTCTTAAGAAGAGGTCTGTTTTGGGGAAAGGCGTAAACATACAACAGACATGACATGACATTAAATCAGCTGACCAAATTTATTATCAACAAGTTTCTCCTAGAAATCTGTGGTCGCAAACGAGATTTTTGGGTCATCCTTAGTAGCTTGTAATTAGCTGTTTGCTGCTTGTAATGTGCTGAGGATCAGTAAAAATTATTTCATTTCTGACCATATGTTGCTCTGGGAAAGATGTTCATACTTTTGGATATCATCATTCCCCAAATTACGACCTAATTAGTACCTAGGCATTTCTGAATTTCTTGAATGATGCTCAACCTATAGTAAATGTTTCCTCGACTTACTTTCCAAATTAAGGCAATTTAGGTAACAAAAATTATCATTTTACTTAGCAATGCATGGAATTGTTGTCAAGTCACATTTCGTAGGCTCGTGTTAATGGACGATATTCGGGTACCAGCCAGGGACGAAGAAATAGGGTTGAAGTATTTTATTTAGTATACATGTCTAAGCATACCACAACCAAAAAGTAAGATCTTAAAATGACACAAATCATTTATATTAATTATGCGTGTTACTAAGTGACGTTAGTTTTTTAGTGTAAAACACATTATTTTTTTGTTATCGTAAGTTTTTTTTACCAAAAAAGGAATCTCACAGGTAACTTTCGTAAAACTTACCGTCGAAAAGGAAACTTTCGAGGTAATTTTCAATCCAGGGCCACAAGTAGCGTCACCTCGCCTTCTGTCACACAAAGCCAACTAATGTTGTGTCCCTGACAGTTCAATGCCCTTTCTTATTTTTAAACACCTCTTCCATAACAAGGAGATAAATCGACGACCTCTGGCGCAGCGGTTGTGGCTCTACCTACCATGCGAGAGGCGGAGGGGTGAAAAAAAAAGACCAGGTCTTGGATGTTTATATGTGGGTGACGTCGCTGTTTATGGTTCCCACGACACAGGGTAGCCTATTGTGGGGCCAGAAGCAATGTATGTTAAATGTATAAAGGACCAACATACCTTGATTTCTCGAAGGTAGGAATTTCATCATATTGGTCCATCGGCGAACACTCGTTGTTGATGCTGCATATGAAGGACTGTAGGAAGTTCAGCATGCCCGCACTGGGCAGCGCACGCGCAGGGAACTGGCCTGAAAGTTTTAGATACTTATACATACACTGGCTAAATTGCAATGGCGCCTCTGCCACCCCGTAAGGCTGTGCGTGCGCAGATACATACATATGAACTTTTGTACAGGGTGTATAGAAAAGTGTAGTCGTATTCTAAGGGGTTGTTAAGGACATCATTCTGAACAACTTTTGATACGACACCGATTTGATCAGATCAACTTTATTTTTCATTCCTCCATAAGTTTTAGCCCGGGCGGCCAGCTGATTTATATGGAGAAGTGAAAAATAAAGTTGCTCTGATGAAATCGGTTTCATAGAAAAAGTTGCGGGTAAGTACTTGTATAAGACACATTGAATTTGGGGGAGGGGGGCGTGGAGGGGGGGAGGGTTGGGGGAGGGGAGGTCCCCCCACCTACCCCCCCTTTTAGGAAACCACTAGTTTTTATGTTATGGAGGTCCAAAGATTGAAGAAAATGCCTACATTTTTTGGATTTCGGGGGAGTTGGAGGAGGAGAGGGGTTGGAGGAGGGGTTGCCAAGAGTAGGGGGTCGCCTCGCTCCGCTCCGCTTCGCTCCGGCTCCCGGGTCTGCTGTAACGTGTGAACCCAACAAACCTATCATTAGTTTTTAAACAGGAAGTGACCTAAAGCAACCAATTTGGTTCTGATAAACTCCATAAAGTAGTTAGTAAGTAAACAAAGCCAAAGTCATCCAGAGAATCACGGATAAAACGAGAGCGAAACAGAACATTCACGAAACACGGAAGGAATCGAATGAAATGAGCAAGTAGGGGGTCGCCTCGCTCCGCTCTGCTTCGCTCCGGCTCCCGGGTCTGCTGAAACGTGTGAACCTAACAAACCTATCTTTAGTTTTTAAACACGAAGTGACCTAAAGCAACCAATTTGGTTCTGATAAACTCCATAAAGTAGCTAGTAAGTAAGCAAAGCCAAAGTCATCCAGAGAATCACGGATAAAACGAGAGCGCAGCAGAATATTCACGAAACACGGAAGGAATCGGAATGAAATGAGAAAGTCATTATGTCAGAAAATACAAAATTGCTGACGCAAATTTCTACCATTACAACAAAACCTTGTAATTTGTACTAAAATCATGTACCAATATCCAACGTTGGAGCTTTTGGGTTTGACATTTGTCGTTCCGAGATTGGCCAAGTTGTAAAAATCGCGTAAACATATTTTATAATTAAAGTGCTAAAATGATGTTTCCTAAATCAGAAAATGGTATCAGAGGGTAGCTAAGGATCCCCCCTAACCACCTAAGTACTCCAATCTTCAAATTCCAATGTGTCTTATATAAGACCCAACCCAAAGTTGCTGAGAATAACGTCCCTAACAACCCCTTAAACTATGACTACACTTTTCGGTTACGCCCTGTATACAGGCACTTACATTACTCTAATAACACATATGATAATAATAAAAACATCCTTCTTTAATTGCGTACACAAAGTGACTGCAAAATCTTAGAATATGGTCGGAAGAAAAAAACATTTATAAACACTACACACTACTTATTTTAATTATACACGCACTCTCCGTTTTCTATCACAAACACAAACTCACCTATACAAACTGCCATAGAAACCACCGGGGTCTGGGGAGTGCAGGGCAAGGCATTCATTAGGGAAATAGGGCGCCGCCTGAGGGACCGTGGCTATGACCGCCGCTCCGGGTCCTATCTTATGCAGAGGATCTCCCTCGCAGTGCAGCGCGGAAACGCCGCCAGCGTGATGGGGACCTTTGCATCTGATATGGTCCGGGGCGCTTTATTTTCTTAGTGTGTTTGTGTGTGTGTGTATGTTTTTGCATATTTAAGTTTTGTACAAAGTATTTTTAAATGTATGTACATGAAATAAATTAAATGTTGTAGAGTAGGTAGCAAGAAGATTTTAATTTAATTTCAAGTTTACTCTATTGTAACCAGAAATAAACACGTAGCATATACAAACTATTAACAACCACCCTCAACTTAATTTTGCTCTAATTTTAATTTTGTATTTTGTGTCTCAAATTGTTTAAATTCTATTCTAAGTGTTTAATACTGAGCCATTTATTCTAGTGGAAAGTAGAAGCAACAAGCCCTTATCCTTAAACACAGGGATCGCCCTTTTTAAGGAGTTGTGTGATACCTCCCTTGTTTAACATGCTCAACAAGTTTAATTAGTTCATAAACAATTATAATTATTATTATAAGATGGGGCAGGAATACTTTGGTGACGGCATGATCTCGTGGAACAGAAATACCTACATATGTTTTATTTATATTTACATATATATATACTTTACAAATTATGTTATATTCTATGCCTACTTGTCGTATCTTCTAAGTTCTGTTTGGTGTATTATTATAATTATTTCTTGCCTCACACAAGAATACACTGTGGAAAACAGAAACAGCGACTTAATAAAGATAAACATCCTAGACCCGGGAACCTATTTTCATCCTCCTGGCCGGTTCGAACCCTGGACCTCTTGCCCGAAAGGCAGAACCTTGACGTCTCAGTGGTCTCCATGGGTAACCTGACCTGAACTGGTTCGCAGTTCATCTAGCTTAGCTTCAAGGGGATTCTTCGTTGGACGTCGAAATCTCCGTCTCAATACTCACATGTCGGGTAGTCCTGGTTGTCCACGTTAACCCGCACGAGGTATAGACTGAGTAGCACCAGCGTCGCCCATATCACACCGCCGACTGTGACCTGAAAATGTGGACGTAATTTAAATTTAATTCGTTAGAAACACTTCATAAAAATATAGACATGGCTGCCTACTCTAATAGAATATCTCATAATCCTAGACAACTATTGGGAATACGTAAAAAGTGTATAGAGTCAAAGTTGCAGAGAATTTGATCAGCTTTAATTATGTAGTACACCAAAATATCCTATGATTGGTCGTTTTCGAGATGTAAGCAAAAAAACGGGACCTTCTTTGTGCCCCGTCAGTCCTAGGGCTCACCAGCTCAGTGGGGTCAGGACTTTTATCCTAACTAGTCCAAACAAAGTAGTAAGTTATGTAGTATGTATGTATTGTATTATATATAATTGTATTTTAGTATGTATTAAGTAGCTGACGACCCGATTGGCCAAGTCGGCAGTTACCCTGCCTACGAAGCCAAGGGTCTCCTTCTAGTCCCGGTGGGGGCAAATATTTGTTTGATGAGAACGGAGTTTGTACCCTAGTCATGGTTCTTTGTCTATCTAAGTATAATATTTATCTATATAAAGTATGTGTATCGTTGTCTAGTACCCAAGATACAGGGAATCCTAGTTTGGGGCTAGATCATGTGTGTAAATAGTGTCCAAGGTATTATTATTATTATTATCTTATAAGTTTTCTGAACATGATAATTGCACTAGAATAAAGAAATTATGAAAGTTCCTAAGTCAAATTTCTGCTTTCGAATGTACCATATAGACCCCCCCTATGAACACATATTTACTACTAGACCCCCCTTATGAACACATATTTACAAAGTTATAAGTTTAAGCATGCAAGCAAGGGGGGTGACAAGGCAAACTATCTGCCCGATAGTCCAATGGTACCATCAAGTGGACTGGATCTTACTGGTTGCGTTGGCACAGGACCGAAGATCGTGAAGTGAGCTAATAGAAGAGCCAGAATATCTGGTGTCGATGTGTCTGAACATGATGATTGATTAATCTGTGGTGACTGCTTCGTCATGCTAGTGATGCTGTCTCTTGTTATGGTTTAACCATGTTTTGGACTTTTTGATCAGCAGTAAACGGATTCAGAAATAGAATGTTAAAAAAATAAGAATCGAAAACATCGAAACTATTTTAGTTTGAACAGCTGGGTTCTAAATCAGGATGGTGGCGTATCCTTAGCTTCTCATTCACAGAGGTCAACGATTAAATGTCAACGATTGGTTTTCTTGTTCAACGACTGCGTCGACTCATTATTTGGCTCTAAAAATAAGACCAACTCAGACCAGATGCAGTCACACGCACAAAACCTGTTGTATTTTGGTATTTCCCGCGTTATCGTAATGTAATTTTTCACAAGCCGCTTCTCGTCAGAGGCCTAATGGATCAATTCGATGCAGACAATGCGTGTTTTAAGCTTGGACCTTGTACCATACTTTTTCGTGCGTCATAGGGCCTAATTAATGCGATGGTGTATCCCACATTGTCCAAAAAAATATTTAATACAAAAACAATATAGTCAGGCAGGTTTAATAAGAACTAAGTGTGTACATTGTACGTACGTAAGGTATGTTAGTTAGAGTATTTAATAACTCGGTGTACTTGTGCTGCTTCACCACGTGTAACGAAACGGTATAACGTTTTGTTTTTGTTTTTTTCAGATGTCAGATACTATTCAGATTCATGTACCTAAACAGGGTGTAACAGAAAGTCTATTTTTTTCCCCAGGCTTTTTTGAAATATTTTTAAACATAGTGCTGCCATGTCAACAATACTTTTGACGTCATCTTTTGCATTTCTTTGTTTATTATATATACAAGTAATGGCGTTTGAAATAACGTAAGTGTTTTTTTCATATGTTCAAAGGTTAACGCAAGCGACAATATCTGGTTTCATTCATAAATAATTGATTAATTATGTTAAAGAACATTAAATAAGACCAACTAGGTAACCACAATTTTAATACAAAACAATGCAAAGATATAGGTAGTATTCATTTGAAGCTTCCATAAACAATTAATTAAAACGTTCTTTTCCAATAATGTATTTGTATAAAACGACCGAAAGACAACAAAAATATTGATGCGCTATACGGCTATATTGGTTGCGATAACAAGTAGATTGCATTATTATAAGACCATAGTAACTTACGATAAAATGATTACGTCAATGAAGTTAAAAATACAAGAATAACTGTAAGTATGACGAAACTCGCAGTTGCTAGAACTTTCTTTTGGATTTACTTTGGCGGGAAACGTCAATGTGGAACCATCCGTTGCAATAAAAAATATCATATATCACATATGAATAATATCAGCTGACCACTCGGACCAAAATGTATGTACGGTTTCATAGTGAATGTTGTTCAAAATGATGCCCCGCACAACCCCTTAAAATATGACACCTTTCTGATACACCTGTAGAGATAGCCGCGACGACGGGCGGCTGTGTACCATCCGTGTAACTTAGATTTGTGTTCGCGATGTAGTGGTTTCGTGGGAAACCCAACGATTTGTATATACTTACTTATTTTTCCGATGGATCTGTCACAGTTAGTTGCTTAAATAAGACACTTAACTAACTCTCTAACCGTGAATTAAATACCGACGTTTAATCAAATCACTGAAATTCCGTCGGACAATTGAGTAAACGAAACGTTTAAAGTTGTCTAAACGTTCCTAGGCAACAAGAAATATACATTATAAATATTTTTTTATGTGTACTTAAGTCTAAGTTTTAGGTATTTTTGTTGTTCTTACATGTTCAACCTAACACGAAGTATAATGGGGGCTTCGCTTCGCTCACCCCCGTTACCCTTCACCTAAGCTACATACCGCAATGTTTTACCCTGATTTATGCTGTGCAAATCAGCTGTTGTCCGTGACGCCATCTTGTTTTCCAACACGCTGACTTTCGGTAAGACAGATTGTTAAATGTTTTCGACGATGCTTTATTTAAATCAAAATGCTAGTGACTTGGTTAAACGTCGGCATTTTGTTAACGGTCTAGAGAGTTAGTTAATTGTCTGATTTAACCAACCAACTGCGACAGATCTTTACTCTAACTAAATGAACGTAGGGAAAACTTTGATAAATCTAGGTACATTCATAATCAAGTTCTTACTAAAGGAACCGGACCTAATTTACACACACAATAGTTACAAAGTTCGAGAGCCCTTGGCCACTTAAAATTCAAGACCACATCCAACTGCTCCATCCATTACCTAATACTGAGAAAGTGGTTGAGTATGACTTATCTAACAACAGCTAGTGATAGTGACACATATCGAAATACATCATAAGATAAGCCATCGCGTCACGCCTTTTCCGATACGGGGTGGCAGAGGCACAGTTGTGCCGACGTTTAGCCAGTTAATTAATCATTTTAAGTGACAGGGGGCTAGCCCAGCGCCGCAGATATGGAGATAGGATTCCACTTCGGGGGTAGGCTATCCGCTCCGATATTCCTCTCGGTGTCTTTCAGGACGTTCAAGTAAGATAACATTAGATTTAAATCTACATACATTGCTTTTGGCCCCACACAATAACACTATACAATGTATGCAATAACAACTTTGATTGCAGAGACCTTACAAGTAAACTATGTTACGTAGGTTGTATATTGTATACGGGCCTCTTTAGAGTGGGTGTCACTTTGGCACCGTTACTTGTTTGTAGTTTTAAAAAAAGAAAGAGGTTGGGATGTGGAAGTCAATGTGACACACTTCACCGTAGGCTTCGGCCAGTGACTGAGCTAAATCATAGTGAGGATTAGATTAGTGGCTATCGAGCCAGTTGTGGATCCCTTTTGTAAAAAGTGTAAAATAAACTAGAAACCAAATAAAAAATACAAGCCCATAAATATAAAGTCTTTAAATATCCCACACAGGGCTGCTAAATAGATAGTGCTAAATAGTACAAGTATTACATTACTTACCTGGTGCCTCGGTCTTCACAAAGTGTTTAGTGTTTACATAGTGTTTAGACACTAAAAGTTCCAAATTAATATTAGAAGACAATCTTACACAAATCGAACTAGGCCCATACTAAGCTCAATAAGGCCTGTGTTATGGGTAGTATACCCGCTATTGGGTGAAGCTTAGTCGTTGTCGAGCCCAGGCGGTTCCCAGGTATAACAACCGCGTAACCCTTTCAGCTGGAATAGATACCGAGCTGGACCTTTTGCTCTACTACTTACCAGTTTCCTCTTCCTGATGAGGTAATCCTTCCACAGCAACAGCCGCAGCTGCCGCCCCGCGCCCCCCGACATTCGCGCCGCCCCGCGTACCCCGCATCACTGTGGACAATACAGGTCAAGGTTCAATCATCATCACGGTATCATTTATATCATCAACGTCTCATAAATAAAAGAATAAATAAAGGCTAGTATTTAATCGCACATCAAAAATACTGATTTGAACAGCAAAAAAGGATAAAAAACACTTTTTATGTTTTAAATTTAAGTTTATGTTTTAAGAATTTGTTGTTGTTCTTACATGCCCAACCTAACACGAAGTTTCACCTAAGCTACCGCAGGATTTTGCCCTTATATTTGCTGTAAATCAGTATTTTTGATGAGCAGTTTAATATTTCCCATAAATTAGTAATAAAAAAATACCTCATCATCATCATCATCACCACCGTCATTACGAGCCTGTGGTGGTCGAGGATATGACTCACAAGCGGGAAATACCGGGTTCTATATCCGGGTTTCAACTTCGGTGTGAGAATAACGAAAAATTTTTTTACTTTAATTTTACTCCGTGCTGCCCTACAATAAATAAGGAAACCCTAAATGTTCATGCTTGCCTCTTGTGGTTTAGGCTGAGTATTTTCTGCTAGTCCATTAGTTCAGCATTAGCGAGCTAATCAGTAGATTTATTTTCTTATAAAACACGCACACCAGTGACTAGAGGCATGTGGAGGTCATAAAACACTAATAAAAAGCATAACCTGTTACAAAGATTACCTAAGACAGATTTATAGAACTAAGTGCTATAAATAATGGACCTCTTCCTTCTCATGGCAAATAAAACCACAATCGTTTCTTCACAACACGACGCAGGCAAATAAAATAAGCATCGTCAGTATAACCTTACATTCTCATTTCCATTTTTAAGGTTCCGTACCCGAAGGGTACCAAACGGGACCCTATTACTGAGCCTCCGCTGTCCGTCCTTCTGTCACCAGGCTGTATCTCATGAACCGTGATAGATAGCCAGACGAAATTTTAACAGATGATGTATTTATGTTGCCGCTATAACAACAAACACTAAAAAAAAGAATAAAATAAATATTTAAGGGGGCTCCCATACAATAATTCTTTCAACACCACATACAAACTTATGAATGGACCTTGTTACTCATATGAAGTGTGAAAGTAGCCGCACCAATAACTTTGTAAACAACATTTTGCTATGTAAAATCCAAACTGTTTACTTCACACATCCCTAGCTTTAGGTTAATGTTAGGCACGTGGTTTTAATCGTTGTTTGTTATCTTAAAAGTTGGATTTTCGGTTTCGTTTTGTAGTAATTTCATGATACATTTTAATTTATTTATTCGTATGGCCAAAATCTTGACTAAATATACAATATTGAGGTGTTTAGCCATTCATCTCCTTCGTCAGAGTGAATAGGACTTTGGGGACTCAATTTTCTTTTCTTTTAGGACAGACTCGAATTATCCATCCGATCCGCAATCACAGCCATCAGATTCTCTCCAGCCACAGAGATGCATGTATTTATTACATGTGGTGCCCGGTTCTGAGGCGGTTCAGTTGACACCATGCTTTACGGGTAAGGCCCTCCGCTGGGTCAAAGTTGGCAGGGGTGCATTTGTTCAGGTTCGGAGTGGGTTGCAAGTCCAATCCTGTTTCCAGTCATCCGTGATGTTGAAGTTGGTCTGGATGAGGCTCCCTGCCCTAAAGTAGGGTGGATGGCGAGATTTCAACCTTTGCCTGGGCGGATTGAAAAACTCTTTATGTACTATGAGGTTGCGTTTTCTCTGGTTTTTATATGGATGGGGGAAGGGGGGGGGGGGGGGGTGTGACTGAGTTAATAATAATAATAATAATAATAATAATAATAATAATAATAATCATTTATTCAGTAAAAAGTATACATTAAAATTTCTTGTTTTTACATTTGTAAAAGATCAAGGGATGTTCACTACTCCCTAATAAAGGGCGGACCCTGTGGTATAGGATGAGTAGTTGTACTTCCCACCAGTAAATGACACATTAAATAGAGTTTTCGAAAATAGGTCTACATTGTCTATACTCAAGCAGACACTTGAGTCATTGATTTAAAAGAGAGTGCAGTTTATAAAAAATCAATAGAGAAATATAAAAAATTAAACTAAGTTGTGTATGTTATGTGTGTATTTTTGTGTGTAATAGAAAAGATGACAAGTGTAATGTTTTTATGTTTGAGTGTGGTGAGTAGTGAATGAATTTGTATGTTTTGTTATTATACCTCGTTATTATTTGTTTAGATTGTAAATATAATACCTATTGGTTTATATATATATATATATATATATATATATATATTATGTAATGAATAGTTCATTGATTGTTATTAGTGTATTAGGATAAAACTGTCATAATGTTTTCAGTTTCATGATATGTTAACTATCTCAGCCATTTGTATATAGTTTATTTTATTTAAATACATCTCATGGTCTTGTTGAGCTCCACATCTATCTGGTTGGAGTGGGCGCTATTAAAGCATATAGGTGAGCAGTATACCGTCGCTGAGATCAGTAGTGTGGAGTATACCGCGCGCCACGACTTCTGAGCGGTGGCCTCGAATGCACAGTAGTCACTTTTCAATACCTGTACATATGCGCAGTAATTCCCGCCAACGTCGTCGCCCAGCGCTCTTAATTCGTGGCGCGAGATATACGTCAGCGCTAGCTCCTTAACCGGTTCCAGTAAGTTTATGCAAGATGTTGTTGCCTGTTAGTAGCTGTTTTCACAACTTATGTGTGTTGTCTTTATGGTCAGCGCTCTGTCTTGTGTCATTCCAATATATCTTGGAAAGGGCTTTTATTTAGGACAGGTCTCTGCCAGTACTACCTGTGGCTCGTATTTGGAGTCTTTTATTATTCAGGTGGTAAGTAGACATTCCGTCTTTTCAGCACCTTGGGATCAGTCTCCACTTGTCAAAATAATAAAGAGTCTTCATATCCCTGCTCAAGACTTCTACTGATTTTTCGAATGTCTTATCTGCATGTCATGTGGATGGTCATGGATGATGGATGGGATGTCATCTGCCTATTTTCCTTGCTTCGGTTTTAGATAAACAGGTCTAAAAGGATGAAGTTGTTCGCGGCCGCAGGAGTTACCTCCCACAGCCCTACACGTGTCCCCGGGGTGGCGCTGATAGAACAACCAAATTTCGCTGCCGTGGCTGTTCTTAAGTCCCCACGGCAACAACTTTCCGAGTCATGCAAAACACATATATGACATTCAAGGCACAATTTTAAGTGTTGAAAATTTAATCGCCATGACAATCAGTCTATCATTCAAAGGTTATCCTGTACACGTTTTCTATATAGAAAATGTTTTATTGGTTTGTAGCAATTTTGAAACCGAGATGCGGGCATAATTGAATGCCTATTCACAAGGTACATAAGTAGGTACTATGCGGTACTGTAATAGCTGTGATTGCGCAACTGGTTAGCATGATCTGTTGATTACACACGATATCAAACCACACACCATTGATTCAATGATTGTAGGTACGTAAAGTGAAAAAATAAGTTTAAGATAGGTAGGAGGCAAAGCCATAATGTTAACACCCAAATTTAAGGATTTAAAGCGGTTTATAGATGTTGTATTATATTATTATTACGAGCCTATTATGTCCCACATATAGGCATTAATTTATATTTAGTATATAAAATATTGTGTTAATTTTGGAAAAATAATCTTATCTGCCTTCTTAGTACATTTATTAATAAAACTTCATTAAATGAAACACCCGAAATAAATTATTCAGTATTTAAAAAGGTTTCTCTTCCATTAATACGAATATTATACTAATCTTGAACAACACAAGTACAACTTACACAATTCGAAATACACGTACTCAAAATCAAATCAAAATCACTAATTGAGCAAAATATCATGTCACACTAAAAAAAAAGGAGCTTTGTTGAATCGTTGCTTGATTTGTTTTGTCTCTGAGCTACATTTTGACTCTAGTTTACGGAAATAATTTGTACCCTACTAATCTCGGCGCAATTATTTAAAAAAATAACGCTTTTAATAAGGGTTTCAAAAAGGTAGACCACATTGGTACTGTTCTATCTATATATATTTTGTATTAGGTCGAAGGGTAATTATGAAACTGCACTCAGAGAAAAATCGGCTAACAAAGCGACAATAAAAGCTTTGTTAGAATTTTATTGTTACCGCACGTAAGTGTATCGTCGCTGCAGCTATAGGCCCATAGTTGCTGTGGCAACCTTTTTATTGTTGAAATTATTTTTGTTATTTTAGCTAAAGACACGAAGATACGGTAACTATGTTAAAAATGTTTAAACGGGATAACAACGGCACGTTGTCAACTTATCAACATTATGAAGTGATATTGTAGCAAAGTTTAATCTATCAAAATAGGCGTTGTTACTATGGCTAAATGGTGTTGTTAACACGGCAACCTTATGAAGTGATGTTACAGCAAAGTTTAATCTATCAAAATAACAGTTGTTACTACGGCTAAATGATGGTGTTGATACGGCAAAGTTATATACTAACAAAATACGAAGTAGATGTTTTGACAAAGTATTCTTAGATAAAATTACAAAGTGACGTCTTATACTTGTTCTCGCAAGCGCTAATTGTTTCTCCTATTCTGCCAGTTTCAACGTGGATGTCGTGCAGAGAAGTAGTGTTTGTGCTCAAGAGTGATATGAAATATGGCATTGGAGACTTTTTTAACAGAAAATAAACTGCGGCATCTGCTGCAGTATATGCTTGGAAAGTTGTTAATTATGAGGTTCATTTGGTTGACCCGTTGTCGTTGTCGATCACCGTCTTGAATCCAGAAAACCACCAAACAAAATCGCGATAAATTTGCTGCAAGAAGACTCCAACCTCATGCAACAATGGAACTCAACAATGGCCGGCAAATTGGGCTCAGATCTTGTTCCAGGCTCCAAAATAAAGGGGTCCCAGCTGCCGAGGCACGACTGGTGTAACTTCAACAGACTACGCACGGGACTACGCATGGACGCTGTGCCCAATATAAACATCGCTGCGGCTGGATAGACTCCCCTGCTTGTACCTGCGGAATTGAAGTACAAGACATCCAACATATTATCTCTGAATGCCCAGAAACGCGATATACCGGGGGACCTCCCAAGGACCTGATCAAGCTTACTGACGAAGCCACCGAGTGGCTTAAATCCCTTAACATTAACTTGTTATTTGGTATGAACTGTTTACTAATGCCATAGGAATAAATAAGTAAAGTAGAGATTATTACATACTTTTGATATAAATATTTTCTTATTTCTTTTAGGATTCTCAAATACCTCTATCCTCTTATCGTATCTTGTGCTACCCAAGCAATGTACTACATTGTAAATTTCAATCCATTCACTTTGTAAATGGTACATTGAAAAAAATCTATATTCCTCGAAGCTTCTGCCTATATATTGTTACGGGTATACGTACCTTGCCCGGAGTGCTCTGTGTATGCACCATACAGATGTATGGTGTACATTAAACATAGTTCAGGGTACGCATACTCCTGGAATAATAGTCAGAAGCTACGGGGAGTATATAATATTTTTTCATGGTGTACCATTAACAAAGTGCAGGGATAAGATCAGCCATGTTACTTTGCTAGAACAGCAAAATATATACGAGAAAAGTAACTTTGTCGGAGAAGCAACAGTGAATTGATAAAAGCACAAAGGAAGATAGCTAGTTCAACAAAACAAAGTTAGATCCACGGACAGTAAACCTTTGTCTTTTTAGCAAAACCCCTTGTCATCGGGACAATATACCTTTGATATGATATCTAAAGTCATTTGTCAAGGGAACAAAAGGACAAGAAATCATATAGTGACACGAACAATTTTAGCATTGTAATTTCAACAATGTTTTATTGCTATTACATCAAAATTGGTAAATTTACTTAGTATCAATAAAAACGTTGCCCTCATAACTATGCACCTTTGACGGCTGTCCAGCATCAAAGTTTTTTTGTTGCAATGGCAATATTTTTTTGAGAGTGTGTGTAATAAAGAAGGTCACTTTGAGGTATTGTATCATCACGAAAATTGGCATGATTATGTAGTTCACATGATCATAGAATAATATGGTACCACCGAGCTGGCCTTACTCTCTAAGCTTACGGAACCCTGAGACGCTTACATGTATGCCCATCGGGTTTGGAATCATCCGATTCGTCGTAATATGACTAGTGATTCAATCTTTGAATCACCTAACGAAGAGGACCTGATGATGGAACTGGAAGGTACGTGATAGGACCCTTAAAAAGCTTCTAAGAAACCAGACGTCTTGGCTCCATCAGGCTATGTTACTCAGACTGACAATGTATAACACTTCGTCAACATTACGGCTGACTGGGTGCGCTGGCAGTCTGGCATCTATTTGTTAAGTGTCATTGATGGAGTCAGCAGGCAACTATGGAAACAATACAGACGGCCATTCACCGAATGAGCAATAAGAACAAACCCTTAAGAGACACTGAGCAGCTCGGCACTCTCTCTGGCAACCGACTCAATAAGTGATACTTGAAAGCAGTGACAGTGCTGGCACCCCCGGAGAACATAGCTCAATTAAGACAATCTGTTGATTATCTCGAACTCGATGGGTTACGTAGTAGCCATTTCGGTGTTCTATCACCTACATACCGGTTCCATCATTATCATTTAAAAAAACTGCAACTTTGCCATTTGACATAGGCCGCGTTCACACGCAATGGTACGGTTGCGTGAGATTTCCTGTCCATTTATCTAAATAGTGTTGTACACTACGGTGATTCAGATTCAGCGGTAACTAGGAGCTGTGGTGAGCGCGACTGACAAGGCGGCTTGTGGCCACACTGTGTCGCGAACTTTTGGGCGTTTGGACCAGTGTGCAGTTGTCGCAAGCCATGGATTCAAGCCGTCACCTCAAACCGATTACAAGCATCCGCCGTTCGATAATGTTTATCGATTACACACAAGTTTACCCTTTGAATTCGATTAGGGGCCCGAGGCCGAATTTCATTAGTCAGACGGATGGGTCCATCATCATCATCATGAACATCCTCAGCCCACATCGACCCACTGCTAGTCATAGGCCTCTTCTCTATAGCGACAATCCTCACGGTCCTGTGTCAACCGTATCCATGGCATCACGTGATGATGATATCGTCAGATCATCGGGCAGATAGTTATTGTATGTAGATCTCAAGAAATATCACGTTGTAGGTGGAAACCACTAAACGAATGCGAACATTAAACCATAATAAACGTTGTTTATATTGGTTATTAACTTATGAAATGGGCGAATTTTTCTGACAGATTTAGGAGTTCATAATTAATGTAGTTTAAAAGTTAATTACAAAGTTTTACATGTATATAAAAAAATATAAAAATAAAATATCTTAAAAATCAGTGGTCCTAAATGTCATTCATTTTCATGATAAGATTCGTAATATTTTTTTACAGCGGACATTTTTCAAAAATTAAAGCACATTTGCTATGAGCTAAATGTTGTCTAATTAATACACATAATTTTTTATAAAATTAAGATTTGTCATTCGTAAAAAAAATTAACTGAAATGCACTGCTCATACTGAAAATTGAGATCTCTTCAATTTCTCCATACAAAACGCTGATTTCATAAGTAAGCACCTAATATTAAGATATATTACCTGCATTAAGTATTAAAATAAAAAACAATACTATGGGTAAATTCACTTCTCACTTTGGCATATAAATACGCCGGGTGAGTCCCTATGAATTTTTGTCTGTTGTAATATATAATAAAAACCAGTGTGAACGGGCTCGTAGACAAAGCATGGCGAGCGATAAAATTTTACACCTTGACATGTAATACTAATAAATACATATATTCCATAGTGAGAACGCTAGAATCGTCCAGCGATATTACATCAATCGCAGTCGCAGTCTACAACACTAGTTTGATAAATTGACGGAACTGCACCGTTCAGTGTGGCCGCTCACAACTCCTCAGTGTTATCAATACATAAAACAGGTCAAGTGCGAGTCTAACTCGTGCACGAAGGGTTCCGCACCACCGTACAATGATGGTGGTAGGGATGGTGTGGAGTGAACAGCTTGGATTTTATATAGCAAAATGTTGTTTGCAAAGTTATTCGTGCAGCTACTTTCACACCGCATGCACGTAACCAGATGCATTCATAAGTTTGTATATCGTATTGAAAGAATTGTTGTACCCCGCATAAATATTTATTATAGTCTGTTTTAGAAATACGTCATCTGTGAAAATTTCATCTGTCTAACTATCACGGTTCATGAGCCTGGTGGCAGACGGACGGACGGACGGTCAGCGGAGGCTTAGTAATAGGGTCCCGTTTGGCACCCTTCGGGTACGGAACCCTGGGAACCAATTAATACCATTTAACTTTCGAGAAGAAAATATATGTGCTACATTGGTATTTTTTTATCATTTCATTCGTAATTCATAATTCTTTATTGCACACACACATATTAAATTTAAAAGATTACATTAGGAGAAATCATATGTACAAAGGCGAGCTTATCTCTAAAAAGAGATTTCTTCCATCAAACCAAGGCATGAAAGGGAAATGTATCATGAAAGGGTAGGCAGTGTACAATATCTAATATCTAATCTATACCAATACATATATAATATAAAATACGGAAAATAAAATACTTAAATACCAGACTACTAAATACAGTACATACATATACCTGCAAATATAGTTTATATATTATAATGATATACATACTATATATAACTCTCACGAAAGAGAAAGGAAGTGCTCTTTTCCCAGTTTTGGAAAGAGACAAGAGTGGGACAGTCTCTTACAGTGCAAGGTAGTGCGTTCCACAGTCGAACCGCCTGCAGCCTGAATGAGTGCCCATATGCCGAGGTGCCTTGGAGTGGTTAAGAGTGAGACAGTGTGGGTTCTCCGGTGCCGATCTCCTGAAAAGAGATACGCAAAGCGGTCTCGAAGGTAGCTGGGGTAGCGCGGATTTTTCAATATATTGAAAAGATAAGAGAGAATATGAGTGTCTCCGTGATGACGAATTGGAAGCCACCCCAACTCTGCGATTTTGAGAAACATGGGCACAGAATACAAGCAGGAAGGAATAGATGGTTTGAGAAAGGATTCTGAGACAAGAACTCCATGTATAATCTGATCTTTGAAAGCTTCAAGGAGGTCAGCATAGCTAGCAGGAATACTTTGGGCGTTAATATGTACGACATTGAACTTTAACTCCGACTGCGTGAACACGCTTTTCAGGTTGCTGGACAGTGACGCGTCTGCCAGGGAGTCGGCACCTCCAGCACCAAGAGAGTCACTGGTGGAAGAACATGTAAAAAGGCTATCTTTAAAATTATATATGATATCCATAAAATAAAATAAATATACTACAACAGCTAAACATAAATATAAAACTAATCTATAATCCTCGCCTTACGAGGAATAACTCTAAATTAATAAAAATACTAAAAGCCTGAACCCCGTCACACTGGGGTTGCTGGGAAAGGAATCCATTATATATACATTACATAGTTTGAGACAATACACTTAAAACGAACAAGCCGGACCGTGAAACGAAGTTTTTGTAGTTTAAATGGAACGTGATCTACATTTCGTTCCGTTCCGAAAACATGAAAACAAAATAAACTTAAATACAAGCAGATATAAATTGAAAGTCGAATCAGACAGAAATGACATCTCATAATACGTGAGGACAAAGTACAAGATACACAAGTGCCGCAAATATGCTTTTTTGAAAAGCAATTACATATTTGCTGCACTTGCAGTAGAAACGTTCGGGCCATGGTCGTCAGACACTAAAGGAACAGTGAAAGATATAACTAAAAAATAGTCAGTGTCTCTGGCGACTGAGGGCAGGTTCCTACTTCGCCCAAAGGGTGAGCATGGAAATTCAGCAGGAAAATGCGGCCGGCGTACTGGGTACAATGCCCCGGGCTCGCTTAAGTTCCTTATAATCAATTTAATGTAACTATTTGTTAGTAAACACTTGAAATTTATTACTAGCATAATTAACTTGTTGAAAGATACACATAGAGTAAGTGGAACACGCCCCGCACGTTCCGTTGAAAAAATAAATAGACTCAATGACACCTACATACATATTCTTAATCTGTGATTGACACATGACATTTAGTTTATGTTTTGCATAGACTTAGGATTTTTGCTGTGATGTTTTGAGCTATGAATTTGATTGATGTGAAGTCCAGATGTTTTTGGAAGAATGAGCGTTATTGAATAGACAATAAATTATAAACCTACCTACCTGCTAAAACAAAAAATCCTTATAATTCGCAGAAATAAGGAGAACACTTCGGGCAGCAGTTTTTTTGGGAAATATGACGTAGCGACCTAATTCTTGGCTTCTGGCGGCGGCGGCGGCACTCCTTTTCGCCTGATGCTGGGGGGACGTTTGTCTTATTTCCGTTATTTCCTTGTTTAAGTTATAAAACGTTATTGTCTTTGGAATAGATGTGGTTTTTGGTGTCACGAGTCTTTTATTGACGGTTGAAAAATTACTACCAAGAGTAACTACGCATCATACAACGGTATCAGTGCTATTTCACCTTTTTTTAGGGAATACGTAATACAGATATACGTAAATAGATACAAATACATATTAATACTTACATAGAAGAGAAAGATGGTGTTCTTTCAAACGACTTTAAAAAATGGTAATTGATTGACTGTCTCTGATGGCGCTGGGGAGTTTGTTCCATAGACTGATAGCTTGTGGTCTGAACCTATAGGGCCTTGGCACAAAAAATAAACTACTGTTTAACACTTGTTTAAAATCAAAAATGTATGGGATTTGACGTTTGTTTTGAGGTAGAACGCTGTTTAATATTTTTTTCAACACACCTGCTCGTAAAGTAGGTCTTATTACAGCGTATTTACACTGATAATGCAGAATATTACCCATGCCGTGCCTTTTACATTACATTATCGCACTAGTGCCTTTTCATTACATATCTTTTTAAATATTAGCAAGAAGTATTAATGTTTCGAAAACAGCTGAGTAGTTATTTGCGTAAATATAAAATTCAATTCAAAATGTGATAAATAATTTTAAAAAATCATGAAACTGCTTGTTAGCTTGTTGGTATTTATATTTTGACGGTGTATTTTTACCTGGACAGAACCGGGTGCACCCGGTGCACCCGGTTCTGGCTCATAAAACTGTAATATCAAATAAATCACACAGAAACTGAAAGTATATAACGTTATTACGAGGTATGAAATAAGAAAGTTGGCAAATTATATCAAATCAACATTTATTAGGACACTGTAGTTTCAAAAGTCATTTTTCTCATTACATAACAGGAATATTATAAGAACTCAAAAAGCTTTAACTATACATTAATCAGTCTTTTTAATAAATCAGCATAAATCATCTTTTTATACTCGTATGAGTAACAGCAACATGATAAAACACAACAAATAATTTCTTCTTTATTACCTAAAGCAACAAATCACCATATTTTCGTTTTAATTTTAATGTATAGCTTTATTGGAAAAAAAAAATCTTGGTAGTGAGATCGTAAGTAACTTATCACATCTTGGCTCCTGTCACTTAACGAGCTGCGCAAGCGATTGCAAATGTAGCCCGCTGAGGAGAAAATTCTTTCAGGCTCTACACTTGTTGGTTGTATGGTTCTTAAATAGTTATATACTAGTGAAAGGTTTTTACCACGACTTCCACCGTTTTCAAACAATGCCATTTCTATTTTGACTGTTGTAAAGGAGGCTTCGCGGTCTTGATGTCTCGTCTTATTACTTTTTACGGCTGTAGCTTTTTGCATCTCTAAATCATGCTCATCTTTTTTGGACATAATCGGGTCTGGGACAAGAATCGCATTTTGACAATGGCTGTACGAGATTAACGATACTCCTGCACATTTCATCGCAAGAGGGCCGAGGAAATACAGCCAAATCATCATTTAGAAAATCAGTAAAGTATTGGTCCGGGTTCGTTAAGTATTGAAGTATAGCTGCTTCTATAAGTCGTCGCGAGTACCTTTTCTTTAAAGAATTTTCCATTTCCTTACTTATAGCTGTATTCATCCTTTTCAGTTTTTTCAATGCATATTTTATTGCGACATCTGCTGTTAACAAGGATTCATCCCGGCGACACAAACTTTCAACGATAGTTGTCATCATGTCCAAAATCTTGTGAAGCTCATTTAAAGTTGTCCATTCGTCTTGGCTGAAGATAATCTCAGAATTTATATCCAGTAGCGCTTTTGTGATGCATACTTTGAGTTTGAGAAAACGTTGTAGCATGTCTGCGATGCTACTCCACCTTGTCTTTGCATCCAGAATCAAAGTATATTCTTTTCCGAAGTCAGAATAAACATGTTTTTGTAAAACATCATCATTTTTTTTCGGAGATTTTTTAAGTATCTTGACTACTTTCCGGACTTTGGCTAGTAAATCAAAATACCTGAAACGCGACACTTGCCCCCGTGTTTCTTGTACAAATTCAACACCGTCATCATTATCATCGCCACTAGCTTCTGCATCTGAATGCTCCCTAATATTATAATCGTTAGTAGTTTCACTACTTCCAGCATCTCGGTGTAACAGCGGGGCTAATTCAGCTAACGGCATGTCATCCTCATCAATATGTTCTTCAACAACTACTCAGCCGCGGTTGATTTGAATGCGGCATTATGTTTTTTTTTTCAAGAACCGGGGGAACCGGGTATGCTTCTTCAGAACCGGGTCTTTCAAGACCTTGGTATACCCGGGTATACCCGGGTAGTTAGGAACCGGGTATACCCGGGTGCATGCCCTAGTAGTGACCGAGTGTGAGATCTCTGTGGCCTATAGGAAGACATAAAAACAAATCGATCCCATAAAAATCGAGGATAGCGAGGATTATATAAAATATTGGAGAGGCAGATGAGGATATGGGAATCCTGTCGAAAATGAATCAGGAGTCATTTCAACTCCCTACGAGACGTGGTCAAACTTACCCAGACCGAAAACAAACCGAATCCCGTGGTTTTGAAGTCGCTCGAGTTTATTCAGTTGCTCTTTGAACGCGCTCGCTCGTCTGCTGAGAAGGGATTCTATGTTTTGGTTAAAAGTATAACTAGAGCTTTTTCCACACATTAAGGCAGGAACTGGAGAGAGATTGGTTGTTAATATGCATGGTGATAGCTCGTCGAGCACACTTCTGATCATTTTAGTGCAGATATTATCATCTCCTACAGCTTTGGAGTAAGTAGTGAGTATTGTTATTGTATGATTCTTATCACATCATTTGGAAATAAAGCTCTGTCAAACAATTAATTACAAGTCTAATTGATGCGTATGTGCCATTGAAAAACAGATAAAATTGAATGTCAAAAACAATAGTGGTGGGACGCGCACGACTGTGTAGACGACTAGTGCTGCCAAATCGATTTATCATAAACAAGCACTGCTTCTTAACTGCATCAATTCCGACAAGACTAAAATCAAATGGAGTGGAGGTTTCGGCAGAGGCGGCGGAGGCATCCTTAACTCTGGGATCAATGACAACAGGGGGGACTGCGAAGAATTAGTTGAGACCGTTGAGATCAACATTGTCAACCAACTGATTCTGAGACTTACCGACACCAAGCGACATGAGGAATTTACACATCTGGGCGGGATTATAACTCTCAATGCACTGAAAGATGTGGAGGCGCTTGGCATACCGACACATGCGGTGACATCGGTTTCGAAGGTATTTCAAAATCGCAAGGTTCTCGGCTGTAGGCTCCTTTCTGTGTTAGGATTTGGCCCTTTTCCATTTAGACATCAAACGCTTGTTAGTGTCAATGAGCCAGGGTGCTGGAAGGTGCTTTACTTTAACCCTCTCGACCGGTGCGTGCTTGCCCAACACCAATAATTGCGTTGCAATTATTTGGACAAATTTTGCTCTGCTCTTCGGCGGCTTATCTTATACGAGAGATAAATCAGGTCGTGAAAGGAAAAAGGAGAGTTAAACTGTCCATGGGTCGCAACCTTTTCCAAATTCGAGACGATCATGAGATCAAGGAGGGAGGGAGTGCAATGTGATTGGAAATGAGTTGCTTTGGAAGAATATGTAAATTGATATAAATTACAATGGACTGGAATTGAGCATAGCGGGAATCATTTTTAGAATACATGTATTAAAATCGCAAGAATGGGTATCACTGTAAAGAGGAGTCAGCTTATTGAGCAAATACTCAAAAGAGTCGAAATAATCTATACGGAGTGAGGGACTATGGACAACGCCGAGCAGAACTTTATAATGGTGAAGCCTGATTTCAAGAAATAAAAAATCTGCAGATTCGGAGTATTCACTCGGCGACACTTATAACTCTACAAAGAATATCCGAGCGAAGGAAAATGGCTACGCCGCCATTCGCATTCCCAACTCCGTCGTTCCGATAAAGCTGGAACCCAGGCAGCGAGTATACTGTAATGCTCCTAGCACTAATGTAGTGATCCTAACCACTATATGATAAAGATGAAGACTGTTTAGTTTAAACTATTCTGTTTTTATTTCACTAGTTTACACTTTTTATTAAAGGGATCCACAACTGGCTCGATAGCCATTAAGCTAATCCTAACTATAAAATTTAGATCAGTCACTGGCCGAAGCCATAGATAAAAATGTATGCCGAAGCCTACGGTGAAGTGTGTCACATTGACTTCTCACAACCAAGCCTCTTTCTTTTTAAAACTACAAAATAAGTAACAGCATCAAAGTGACACCCACTCTAAAGAGGCCCGTATACAATATAATACCGCATAAACAAATATAATAATAATAATAATAATAATACCTTGGACACCTTTTACACACATTGATCTAGCCCCAAACTAGGATTCCCTGTATCTTGGGTACTAGACAACGATATATATACTTATATAGAGAAATATTATACTTAGATAGATAAACAACCATGACTAGGGTACAAACATCCGTTCTCATCAAACAAACATTTGTCCCCACCGGGACTCGAACCCGGGACCCTTGGTTTCGTAGGCAGCGTCACTACCGACTCGGCCATTCGGGTAAATATCGAACCTTACAATACCCAGGCATAAAAAGGATTCACATTTATTGACAAGCTTTTAACTAAATGCTTAAAATACTTGGCTTTGTTATAAGCAATACATTTAAACATTAAAAAAAATCGTCAACCAAGATTAATCTTTACAATGCCCTGGTCCGATCTCAGCTGGAATACTGTAGTTCTGCCTGGAGCCCTTACTGTGAAGTACATGCCAAGCGATTAGAGAGCGTTCAAAGCTGATTTCTTTACCATGTTTCGTACAGCTTCCACAAAGCTAAGACACTACCCAGTTATGACTCTAGGCTAGCTCACTACCGCATGTGTACCGGACACATGCGGTAATCTGATCGTAGAAAATTCCATGACTTAGTTTTCCTACACAAGCTAGTTAACGTTGCACTTGACTGTCCAGATCTCTTTAGTAAGCTATCATTTAATGCCCCTAAAAGGTTAGCAAGATCCAAATACACTCTTTTTAATTTACCCCTTGTTAAAACAAACCTAGGTACCAACGCTCCTTTAACGAGATCATGCCGCCAACAATGCTATTTCCAAATACGCCAAAACAGATATTGATATTTTCTCCGAGCTCAACACCTTCAAGTCTTCTGTCAGTAAATATTTTGCCAAATAAACTACATGCACATGTAAGCACAAGTAGTTGGTGCACCATACATATCCCCTGTTACACATATTATAATTTTTCGGTAACAGATTGTTAATATAGTTTTAATTTAACACTTTATATGTAGATTCTTATTAAATTTTAATAGAATAAGATTTTAAATTTAATATATGTCTCAACTGGTGCATGATATGGATACCTATAATTAAGGAAACCAACAGCTGTGAAACTTTTAAGAATAACCATTTACCTACTTAATTACAAGGAATACAATAGTAATTGTATTCCTTGTTGGTGTACCTTCAATAAATAAATGTTGAGACCGATGAAAATGGTGAAATAAAGCAGATCACTAAAATCCGCCTTGGTCATCCAAATGTGGTCGTAAGTGGACTGTTCCGCTGGTGAAAACACGTTGCCTGCCTTCTGGCACAGTAGGAAAAATACCAAAACCTCTCAGTTTTTCCTTCGAAATCGCATTCTGACTGCCAACCTCTTGTAGTAGTAAAACATTAAAAAAATAAGATAATGCCATTATGGGTAAATTGGGATGTGGGATAAGTAATGTGGAAAATTAACGTTTTAATACTAAGTTTTCACGCAAACAATTACAATAACACTCGAAATTGAAAGTGGATTATTTACTTTATACCAAATGATCATAAAAATAAAGTCATTCAAATACGTCATGTGTTTTGATTCCATAGCAGCAACAATGGGTGAGTTTCGGCCAACTACCGCGCACCAGCCGACCATTGTTACGAGACAATTGTTCACAATGATCTGCGCACACGCAGACAATCTGCAGTTATATATCCCACAGGTTGGTGCATCGTCCGCGAGTGAAAGCATTACATGTAGCTCTGCATTTGTTTAGTGCCAATACCTACAGCGTACGAAGTAAGCATGGAATGAGTTGAGATGTTGTTGTCGGTGGTGAATCCGGGCCAACGTCTGGATGGTGTACTGGATGGGATCGCGACTGTCTACACCTTAGGTACAGGGAGTAACATAACGATGTAGTAAATTAGAAGCATCATTCAACATCAACGACAACATTATCACATCAACCCACTGCTGGGCACAGGCCTCTTCTCTATAACGCCAACCCTTACGGTCCTGTGCCATCCGCATCCATTGAGATTCTGACGACTTGTTGATGAGGGAGTTGTATTACTTCCGTGGCTTTGCTGTATATTATTAATAACTTGCGGGGGCTTGTCTGGCTTTGCAAGGAGTACTCGATACCACAGCTAAAATTCCAATCGGCATAAAATTTCAAGACACATAAGACACGTCATCGGTATGTTCCTTTAAGTTCCTTCAATATTTCTAAATTACTATTCTTCATCACGGTGTCGATATATAACGAGGGTAAAATGAAATGAAATTAATTTTTATTTGCAAGAAAACAGTACATTAAGATCTTATAATAAGAATATGTTCAGTGTTTCCAGCTTATTTATAAGCATGCAAAACAATTGGTACACAGTTTTAATTTGTGTGTTAGTGCAATATTAATGTAAACAGTTGTTCATTTAATTCTCATTTATATAATTAAAATTTAAAATGTTTTGTAAAGTTTTATGCTTATAAATGGTAAATTTTTATGATCTAAATATTCCTTAATGCTATAAATACAGTGTTGTAGTAGCGACTTTGTGAGATTATATTTTAAAGATTTGCTATTAATTACTTTGAAGTCGTCAGGCATCTTGTTATACAAAATAATACACATATTGAATATATTTTTCCTATATATGTCCTTAAATCCAGGAGATTGACATAGCAGGATCATGTGTTTTTCTCTGTTTGTCTTTGGTGCCCTTCATTTCTGGTTCTCCAGTATTCACGATGGGAGGCAACAAAAACACAAACATCTCTAGGTGAGATTTAAATAGTGAAAAGCGCGAGATGATGAACACGTGTCTCCTCGAGAAAAATCTATTGTTCTCCACCTTTTCCGCCACTGATGTCATACGAGCATGTAATGTAACAATAACGGGTCAAAAGTCTTAAGTCATTTCGCATAAGTATAGTGAGATCCAAGACCAATGATTCCGCAAATCTGTCGTGACACCGAAAAAAATGTGTTGACACACCTACCAGGGTTTTAATGCGCCAGCGCAATGCGTTAACACAATTTTAGTAGCTGATGACACTGTAGCATTTTAATTCATTATGCGCCTTCAGTCTTTTTATGCATTTTTTCACAGAGTGGAATTACGCCCGCAACAACAACAATACAATATAGAGCCCGCTGCCAATGGCCCACAGAGTCATTCAAAGTGCAATTAAAATCAATACATATAATATACTTTTATTGCACGGTAACTAATTAGTACAGACAAATGAACACTTATGCGCAAAGGCGAGCTTATCTATCAGCAGGACAGGAAAGTTTACATACAAATGTTTTAAATACAAATGTTATATAGAGAAATAAAAACAACCTTTTAGCAGTCAAGCACGTGAAATACGAAAAATAACTAAATACAAAAATTTAATGGCAAAAGAAGTGTCAAAATATGCCTTCGGCATTTTTGTTAATCTTAAAACTTATCTCTTAGGTTGACAGTGAGTAATGTCGCAGTTACCACTGTTATCTGAGTTAGCACATTGCAGTGTTAGAGAGTTATCAGGTTGAAACAAAGATTCGTGTCACACTTGGCGTAGGGTCTGAGTTACACCGCAAGTGTTAGAGTCACCAAAGCGTTCAGGAATCAAGACACCAGTTATCACATGTCTCCCATTATCACGCTACCGTCAACGAAGCGTGGGCAGGAAATGACAAAATAACTTACGGACGGGCGGACAAAATGATAACCAGTTATTACGATCAGGTACTTATAATTTGCTATTTTCAAGGTTGTGCATGGGTTTTTTGATGTAGCATGTAATTTGTGCATAACATTTTACCATTTAACCACAGATTTGGTACCCTGATTTTCTTAAATAGGTAGGTTACTTACAATGAAAGATCAACTTCTTTCTTTCTTTTTTAATGGATGTTTAAATGTCAACTTAATTGGTATTGGAGGATATCAAAACAGGAATTAATGAACTAAACAATTAAGAGTTCATAAAAAGGTCACGAACACGACAAGATTTTTCGCCTCAGAAGTGATAAAATATTACAACATTTTTCTCCAAATATATGTAGAGAGGTATAAATAAACAAATAACTGGTTTATCCAAACAACTGTATTGAACCAGTCTTCCGAGACCTTGACAAAACGGTGTGTCATCAATTCACGTCTTTTTTGTTAAAATGCATGGCCTATACAATTTCCCATCTGAAAATTACTGTACCATTTCCTATCACGGACGATTAGATATTACATTCTGCATACTTTTAAGGTCCCCGGCGCTGACTACGTTAGTTGGTACATGAGAAAAGTACATAATTTATTTATTCTACCTCTACATCATACCTTATAAAAATGATGGCAAACATCGGAACCAAACCTTCAAATCTCCATAGCTGTGGCTCGGGCTCGCCTCCTGTCACTCAAAAATGGAGACTTAAATAAGACTGGCTAAACTCGGGCGCATTTGTCGAAGCATTACCGCGAGTCACATACCAAATTTAGATTGAAAGAGATCGCCGTCTTGATCCGCGGGAACACACTCCCGGACTGAGGTTAGAGCCCATAAATGACCCAAATATATAATAGTTTAGGATTCTCATAGAAGCGGGGGCCGTCTGCCCCCCTGAAATGCCGCTATCATGCGCTTTGACTATGAGCTGAAGTCCGCTAGTGAAATCGGGTAAGCAGGCAAACTCCTCCCATATATCCCGTAGAAAGCCTTCAGCATATACCGAGGCCAAGGCTCGCAGTAACATCTAACTATAACTGCTGCAAACAAAAACAACCCCGATTTAATTCCGTAGACTAATGGGTATGGGCATGGGTAATTCCATTTTATTCCCCTCATACAAAAAAAAAGGGCGCATCTGTGCTTCTGCCACCCCTCATGGAATAGGACGTGGCGTCATGTTTTAGATTTGCACAGAATTAATTTTTAAATACACAAAGCACAGCGTGAATCCTGCCTGATGCATCCTTTGCGATTTATGTTTTATTTCAATCCTCAGAATAAGCAGAAGGTGCATCGTGATTACCTTACCTAACACAAAAATTTCGTTGTGAAGCGAATAAATTTAATTTCTTAGTCCTCGGAGCCCCAGACTTCTGATATTATTAGCTGATAGCATTAGATATTTTTTTTTCATTTTTAAGAGTTGTGCATAAATAAAAGATCGTGGTGTACGTTTTTTGTGATGCAACCTTTGCGATGTTTTATTATTTCATTCTTAAGCTTTAAAAGTTAACAGAATATACCTAAAGTGGAGCCCTTTTTGGAAGCAGCATTTGGCATCTGTCCACAGTAGAGACAGAGCTATGTGTCAGTCTCCCTTCATTTTCTAAACGAAACAAGGAAAACTAGAGCATAGTTTTGTCCTTACTGTTGACAGATGTCAAATGCGACTTCGAAAGGGCGATAGACAACGCACTACGTTGCGTCGTCGCACTTACTGTATTGGGTAATCGCAGTATTGGGTAATCTAGCTGGACAAAATATTTTTTCCGCCTACTGACCTTAACATAGCCCCTTCGCCGCTTGATATTGGGCTCTCTGGTGGAAAAATTCTATTCGTATCTCGTTCGAAAAGGCTTCTTTACGAAGCTCGCTACGACCCACGTCTTCGGCTCGTGCCGTAGACTTCTCGGTTCGTAATTAATAATAAAATAAAATAAATATGCCTTAGCGAACTCGTAGGAAATCTACTATTTCCGACTTCTAAGCTAAAATAGCACCTTCGCCGCTTGATTCTGGGTTCTTAGGGGAAAATTAGATTCATAACTCGTTCGAAAAGGCTTTTTACGAACCTCGCTATGACGCACGCCTTCGGCTCGTGCCGTGAACTTCTCGGTTCGTGAATATAATGTACTATTTTGATTTAGGTGGGTTTGAATAATTAATATGACATAAGAGCGTTGTTTTACACTTGAGATAACTCATAAGAAAACGCAGTTCACGAAATTCCGAACCAGAATTACGCTACGTAGATTATCACATAAGTTATAGACAATGAATGGTACAGTCGCCTATTCATTAGGTACCACTGAAAAGTGCACTGAAGGAGACATTTGAAAGCCCTTACAAAAAAAACGGGTCCATCCAGGTGTAGAATTCGATGGATCAAGCGTTTTTTTTTTCCTTCTGAAGTTTTGCGCAACTACTTCAAGATACCTCCGGAGAACTTGATATTGCCATTTGAGCAATTTAAAAACCATGTAAAAGCGACTTTGTCTAAAAAGGGATACTTAAATCACGGGACTGTGGGGGATTAATCTAACTCAACACAAAACTCGCTGTTAATATTTTTTTAATTATTTATAACAATTAATATTGTAATATTAGTACTAGGTAAACACAACCAAATTTTAAAAGAGATCTAAAAATTAATCTGTGGGTGTTTCTTCGCCCTTCCTCTCCCACAGTGGTGCAAAGTAGAGAAAAGGCAAAAAAGAATATATGTAAATATATATAGTAAAGAAGAAATTTTGATTTGGTTTGTAGGCGTTCACACAAACTATAAACTTAAAATCTAAATTATAGTCACTATTTAATATTTTTATTTATTGTTATTTTCTCTGCGGCGGCGGCTGCTTGATACGCTCCGTGGTCTAATGGGTTCCGCGCTTGCTTCTCACTCAGGAGATGCAGGTTCGAAACTTGACCATGTATCAATGAGATGTTTAATCTATGTTAAGTACAATATCGGACGTTCAGTGTATCGGATGACACGTAAAGCTGTAGGTCCCGGCTTCTGTCGCTACGTGGTAGTGGACGTGAAACCCTTCCATCAACCCGCACTGAGCCAGCGTGGTGGAGAATGGCTTAATATTACTCGTATCCGGGTAAAGGCGTGTACCCCTCGGTGGCGACATTAATGGGCTGCATTTATTTATTTATTTACTAGCTGAACCCGCGAACTTCGTACCGCCTAAAACCTTGGTCTCGCGATCGACCACGCACAACGCTGCGGACTGTTAAGTCGGAAAGTCAGAGCACGGGATGAGCCCGAACTGTTGAGAACCAATCAGCATGCTGTGCGGGGGTGCGGGGGAGGGGGGGGGGGTCAGCGGCGCGGGGTGGCGCGCATCGGATCGGCACGAGCGGCCCGCGAGTGACATACGGCTTTTCAACTTCTCCAGCACTTAAATCATTTTAATGATTGACCGGGATTATTCATAATGTAATGGGGTTGGCAACTGTCAAAGTGGCGCTAGTATCGGCTGGTTCCCCTAACGTCACAGTCACGCTTCTGTGTTACGTACAGTGTGTTCAATCGCCAGTCATGTGCGCATATAGTAAAAAACCCCTGCCAAAAAGTCAAAATTAAGTTGTATAGGTAGTAGTAATTACATGAGATTAAATCATATACCTACTCGAAAAATTACTTTTGTTGTGTAGTAAATAAATTCCGATAACCAATTATCACAGAAAAAAATCCAGAAATTAGTCGATCGTTGAAAGTGGCAACTGGATAAAGGAACCAAATGCACGTGGCGCCACCTATGATTAGCTTTCACCGGCCAACCCCATTCGACGGCGAATAAACCAGCCTTATTTGTACAGTCCGCTTTTATTCTACGTCCAGTAGGACCTCATTACAAATTTGATGAATGTGATTTTCATCGATTCGTTTTTATAGTACGAATGATAGACTGTATACACTTAATTCTATATGGCTCCATCGAAAGGACTATTCTACCAAAATCTATTTATTATACACATTCCCGGTAGCCAAGTAGGTATTCTATATAATCCCTGGGCATTGAATTTATGTAGTATGTAGTAGTAGAGTATGTAATGGACATTAATAGTAATAATATTTCATACATTGCCTGAACGCCCCAGGATATATATAATGCCTAGGTATTATATAGAATACTTGCATTATACAGATTGCCGGTAACATATACGTGAACAAAAGACCAGAAGCCCAATAATACCGTGAAGGATGTTTTGCTTAGCTTTACAAATGACTAAAAATTAATGAAAATTATATGAATAGTGCATTAAGGAAATAAAGCCTACCCAGAGACTATGTGGAAGTCATTACCAAAACCAAGATATCCGAGGTCGGAAAAAAACACGATAGTGAAACAATTCGTCATTGCTGTCTACAAATGTGCTGTGCTATTAGTGATTTTAGAAGTAAACTCAATTAGGTATTTAGCGATGGTCCGAGAAATATAAAAACTTGTCTTATGTTTAAGATATACCTAGTCGGTCCTTAAGTTCTGTCACAAGGTTTTTGATAGATAAAACTCAGCAATAAACTTTTTCTTATTCGTATTATACATGATTAAAAAGCTTATTTTATACGAATCAAATTGCAATACAATACATTTTGTACGATTATCGCAATATGACAAAAAACCTTATAACTTGAGACAATCGCAAACCCAAAACACGCCGCAACTGACTAAACTACCACTTACCACAAATTTAATAAAAAAAACCGTGTTCCAGATAACCAACAAGGTTTTTTTTATTTATTCTGAAACCTCGATTTTAGAACATGCTTAACAACTAGCATTTGATTTTCTGTTAGCTTTCAGTTCCAACTGCTCCCAAAGAGAACTTTACGTACTTTTTACGTTTTCAGAAAAACGTATGAAAATGATCTTGTGGGCAACAAGTACACTACGTAAAATGTGAATATGAAAATTAGTTTTACCCAGACTTAGTTATCTTATGCTTCAAAATGAAGGTAACGGGTTCAGGGAGGGTTCTGACTAAAATCTCACGTAAGTTTGAAAGGTTTTAAGAGTCATGGAAAAAAGATAAAGTGAATCACGTCCGTATTTTTGATTGGGTAAAAAAGTGCAAAATCTATGAAGAAACTAGCATTTGTGTAATATGGCTTTAAGCATTTAAATCCAATAATCGTTCTAATTTATCAGTATTGAATGAGCTATCAAACCATATATAGTATTAAATAAAATAAAACTTGGTATTATTTACTATGCGGCAAAATATTTGTGACAGAACTTATGGACCGACTAGGTATGTGATGACGAGTTATGTCAACGTAAGATAGTCAAAACCGTTAGTTGATAAACTAACGTCTTTTTTCTCGTTAGTTGGTCAACTATCGACAGATAGAAAACTGTAGCGTACTGCTGACTATATGACGCGTTAGTTGATAAACTTACGGTTAAAACCGTTAAATAGTAAACTGGTTTAAACTTGAATTGCAAACGAAATAACAGGGCAAACACTGCGGTTGCATAGGTGAAGTCAAAGTCAAAGTCAAAGTCAAAGTACTTTATTACGGTAGATATTTACATATACTTAGCAAACGTCATTTTTTGCCCCTTCTCTACATTGGACCACTGTGGGAGAAGAAGGGAGGCCAGAAACTCCCACAGATTGATTTTAGATCTCTTTTAAAAATAGGTTGTGCTTAACTAATACAATTATGTTTTTTTTTATTTAATAAGCAGGCAATAATAAATAATTACAAAATTATTAACAGCGAGGTCTGTGTTGAGCTAGATTAACCCCATACAGTCCTGTCATTTAAGTAATCTCGAACATTGTAATATCCCTTTTTCGACAAAGTCGCTTTAACATGCTTTTCGAATGCATGAAGAATAAAGGGGGCGAGCGCAGCGAAGCCCCCGAATGGTCTTCGTGTTAGGTTGAAATGTAAGAACAAAAGAAACGTAAATTCCAACCCTGTCGGTCTGTTTACTACTTTTTTTTTTGCTTTACTTTTACCAACCCTGGTTTACTATCTGTCGATAGTTGATCAACTAACGCGTTAGTTTATCAACATGGCTGATACGGCAGTCGCTGCGGCAGAGCATTGCGAAAATTGTGTGTTCACTTGTTCTAAACTACTGATTATTTCTTAATTTGAAATACAAAGTTTGAACATATTTTGAATACCTATTTTTGTCGCAATAAACCATATGAATATTCTTTTTAGATCCCAAGAAATAGCAAGTTTTAGGTGCAAAAAATCTATTTTTTCCCATATAGTTCCCACTGGCATGTATTCAAACATACAGATTGAATAAATGGTATATTCTTATATTATTTTTTTCGGTAGTCGGGAAGTATCTCCTGTTCGAGGAATAGCGCTTCACAGCCATTTTTCTACATCAACAAGAATATTTTATTTAGAAGTTGTATTTTAAACGCGTTAAAAACGCCATGTAAGTCACTGGACTCACCCAGGCTAAAAAACTATAAGAAAAAAAACTTTTTCGAAAATTGTTGTTGAACCGCTCCGAAACCGAACTCAATTTTGGTTCAAATACCATCAAAATTACCATTTTGACAAGTTCATAAAGAATCTAGTACGACTACCACTTATTATTATTATTGTTTTGTAAAGTATTGGGTATAAAATCTAAGCAGTAAAATAAATAGGTTTTGCAACGCCCCCAAATCGATAAAAGATCTCTTGAAGAGACAAAACCCTTATCACTAGCCCTCACTCTGCAAGCCTTATAACTGATATAAATAGTATAGCTTTACCTTTTCATAGAACTACTTGAGTGTATGCATCAGCCAAACCATATTTTTTTACCTAGATATAGTTCTATCAACCGGTTGCAGTAAAAATCTGGGACCGACCACAAATCGAGTTCATGAAACCATAGTGGCCATCCACAAATTACCAACACAAATGGAAACACGACTGAGTGATGACAATGACGATGTGATGATGAATGAACCACAAAACGCACTTGTCATTTATCATTATCTAACACTTCCTGAGTTCCTTCCTTTTATTCCGAACGCGGATTTAGAATTTTGGCTTTTGGCCACAAATAACTGCTGTACTGTACTTAATACTTATATTATAATAATAATGTAGCCCATTAATGTCCCCACCGAGGGGCATGGGCTTTAACCCGGATACGAGTAAGATTGAGCCATACTCCACCACGCTGGCTCAGTTTTTTTATAGGATTCATAACCATGTCCTTAGAACAGTTAAAGTGGTTTGCTATTTTTCTGTATGAACATGAACTAAAATAATCTTCATAGTGGACGAATCGCAACTTTTGTTTTTGACGTGATAACGTCTTATAAATCGATGAACGCCGGCACGCACGAAAAAGTGTCACGTTCCATTGTCACGTTCCGCCTGAGCCGAGAGTGCAAACGAGAGCGCGGAACAAGCGATAGAGAGGCACGATCGTCCTAAGCGTTTTTGATGACGTTATCACGTAAAATTATCGTCCGTATACCGGCTTTAAAGACAACCATTTTTCAGTACCCAAAGGGTAAAAACGGGACCCTATTACTAAGACTCCGCTCTGTCTGTCCGTCTGTCACCAGGCTGTATCAAATGAACCGTGATAGTTAGACAGTTGAAATTTCATATTTTCATATTTTCTTTATTGCAAACAAAACTTATAAAAAAACAATAGTTACATGAAAATAGTGTACAAAGGCGAGCTTATCTCTAATAAGAGATCTCTTCCAGCAAACCAGGATGAGATGGCAAAGGTTGCAATTTTCACAGATGATGTATTTCTGTTGCCGCTGTAACAACAAATACTAAAAAACAGAATAAAATAAATATTTAATAGGGCTCCCACACAACAATTCTTTCAATATCACATACAAACATATGAGTGCGGTTACGTACACCGTACACATCACCTGGTTACGTACATGGAGTGTGAAAGTAGCCGCACCAATAACTTTGTAAACAGCATTTGGCTATGTAAAATCCAAACTATTCATTCCACACCATCCTTACCATGATAAGGTGGTACGGAACAATTCGTGCGCGAGTCCGACTTGCACTTGGCCGTTTTCCCCCTATATTGATTGGTTTAAAACGTATTAATTTTAATGAAAAAAGTTAAGTTTTATAGGTAATGTTTCATTTCATGAAAATACGCGGCAAAACAAAGAAAAACAGAATGTATTTTTTTCTTATTTTAAATTTAGAACTCAGTTAGCTGGCCTGCTCACTGTAACTCACTGTAACGTACTTGTAGCTACCCGCAGTGAGCAGTGTCTAAGCTACTAACGAATACAACTTTTTTGCCCCACATTTTAAGAATACAACGTTGTGTACATTGAGCTACCATTGTAGTAGTTTAATGGTTGTGTATGGTTTTATAACAATTACATCAGATTAAATACCAATTTTAGCTAATCGTTCTCCCAAAATTATGTTTATGGTGATCAATAAGTGGGTGTCTTTAATCATGTCACCACCACTGTATAACTTACGAGCCACTTGGAAACTATCAGAAATATAAAATGAAGAAATAAGTGGTGATAAAATATAAGAATATCATGACGCTAGCATGTACTAAGTATGTCTACTAAATGAGTAAAAATCGGTAATTTTCTCTTGAAATTAAATTTCCTAGCGCCTAGTGGTATTTGCAATATTGCAAAATTGCTGCACTAAACAAACAACAGATAAAAAAAATTGTTTGTTTGTTTTGTTTGTTTATTTTTTTATTTCTTTGATTATGTTTAAGTCTTATCTATCTGCTTGTTTTGTCATTCAGCAGTTTCAGAGACATTTAGTAAAGAATCCAAAGTTTCACAAACAAAGGGAGAAACAACACGTACCAGAGACAAAACACGTTTCAAACCAGAGACAAACTTTGTTTCGAGCCGAGTTCAGCCGAGCACGAGTTTTCTAAACGATTTTTTGTCGATTGAATTGATAGGGAATATCCTTTTCAAGAAGTACGCACCAAGGGTTCCGTACCAACATACAATGGTAGGGATGATGTGGAGTGAATAGTTTAGATTTTACATATACAAAATGTTGTTTACAAAGTTATTGGTGCGGCTACTTTCACTCTCCATGTATACGTGACCAGGTGCATTGATAAGTTTGTATGAGTTATTGAAAGAATTGTTGTATGGGAGCCCCTTAAATATTATTTTTATTCGGTTTTTAGTTCTTGTTGTTATAGCGGCACCAGAAATACATCGTCTGTGAAAATTTCATCTGTCTCTCTCAAAAAAATATTGCCATTGCAACAAAAAAACTTTGATGCTGGACAGCCGTCAAAGGTGCATAGTTATGAGGGCAACGTTTTTATTGTTACTAAGTAAATTTACCAATTTTGATGTAATAGCAATAAAACATTGTTGAAATTACTAGGCAGAAGCTTCGAGGAATATAGATTGTTTTCAGTGTACCATTTACAAAGTGAAGGGATTGAAATTCAGTCTCATCGCAGGCGTCTCGGTGTGCGCGCGTATTTATTTATTTGTCGCTCTCACTACCCGCTTTAAGCATAACTTCCAGTGCTTCCCAACCTAGTTACAAAATGGTCAACTGTGTTCGATGCATGGAAGAAGTGACGGACGGCGCCTCATGTTCCTCGTGTAATGGGCAGCTCCACTATCAGTGCTCCGGTGTCACTGAAGCAGGCTACCGTAAACTTGGTGACAGAAAACTTTCTTGGCGCTGTCCCGCTTGCAAACAACCTACGGGGAAGCAGGCTCCACCGCCAGATGCAGCACCAGTAGCAACATCTGGGAGCACCACGCAAACAATCCTTGATGAAGTCCGTGCCCTCTCTCTCAAATTATCAAACCTGGATAAACTGGTTGTGGATGTGAAGGCGCTTAAAGATGACTTTCAATTGATGAAGAGTGAAGTTCGCGACACGAATAAATCAGTTAAAGAATTTGCAAGAAGGCTAAACACCATTGAAGATCGTCTCGATCAGGTCGAGAAAACTAAGGACACCGTAACAGAGTAACAGCTGAAATTAGAAAAAATCGAAACCGATCTCAACATTAAAGATCAATGGTCCCGGATGAATAATGTATAAATAAAGGGTGTTCCGATGGTAATCAACGAGAATCTTATGGATATCGTGGGTACTATAGGAACCGAAATTCAGCATCCAGTCGACAAAAGTCAAATCAATTATGTTGCCAGAATCCCGTCACGTGACCCTGAAAGGTTAAAATCCATAGTGGTCTGCTTTAACAATCGATACGTCAAAGAGAATTTTGTCGCAGCCGCGAGAGCAGCAGCCGTGGACGTACCCCTGAACACGGCTCGGTTCGGACTCCCTGGACAACATCGAGTATACGTAAACGATCATTTGACCTCGTTAAACAAAGTACTGCTTTCCAAAACTAAAGCACTTGCTAAAGATAGGGATTTTCAATTCGTCTGGGTCAAGCATTGCAAAATAATGGCCAGGAAAAATACCACATCACCAATAATCAATGTAAAATCAGAGAAAGACCTGTCAAAAATAATTTAAGTCTATTACTCAATAACATTATGTGTGAACGTCTGTGCAGCTTGGGAACCACTGGCTGTGACGTAGCATGCTGCCTGAAATTTGCGCTGATTAGTAAAATGAACCTTATTGCTTATAATTATGGCTTTGATTTGCTGTGCTTGTTGATTGTATTAACGTCGATTCTGTCTCATGTTGGTTGCTCACCGCCTTGCTACAATATTTTCTGCCGAAACTCATATTATTATGGTTATTCGAAGGATTACCCCTATTACGATTATAATATAACGTTCAATCAAATGATATGTGCTATCACTGGTACTCTTATATTACTGGGTATTTGTTCCAGGCATGTTATTATTAACTCATACCTCAATTATTGTAAAAATCAAAAATGAACACATTAAATGTTTATTATCAAAATATTCGTGGCATGAGAACCAAGACTAGTGATTTTTACCGTAATGTATGCCTAAACTCCTATGATATCATAGCAATAACGGAGTCTTGGCTTCTAGACAGCATCTCGAATAATGAATTATTTGATGAGCGTTATATTGTATGGCGTAGGGATCGGAATTATATTGCTACAAAACAAAAGTTGGGAGGGGGTGTGTTGCTGGCTGTACGTAACGAGTTTTCAGTGGTGGAGCGAACCGAGTGGCGCTCATCAGCCGAGGATATATGGATAACTGTTACCTTAGGTACCGGCCGATCGCAAATAAAAACGCATATTTGCACCGTCTACATGTGTAAGGAAAATAAAGGAAATTCATTTACTACTCAAATTTCGAACTTCAGTGCCTCCTTAAATAATATTATATTGAATAATCCTCTTGACAAATTTCTCATATTAGTTGACTTTAACTTATCGAATATTAGTTGGTCCAAGCAATTCAACTGCAAGGAACTATCGCCGGATGGGCTAGCTGGCGAATATCAAATGGAATTCATAGACGTACTTAACTGTTGCAATTTAAAGCAATACAATAGTGAACTTAATCGTAACCAAAAGATACTGGATCTAATAATTTCTAACGATAATATCGTAGTGAGTGCGGCGGCCTATCCGCTCTTACCAGAGGACCCTCATCATGTGTCGCTGTGCATCTCAGTCCATTTTGCTACCTACTCGGATCTGCCACAAGAAACTAGAACTAAATACATATACTCACGCGGTGATTATACATCAATTAGGTCGGAATTGAGTGCAGTTGACTGGCATAAATTATTAGACAGGTATCTTCTGGATGACGCCGTCGCCCAATTCTATTGTAAACTTCACGCATTCCGCGATGTTTACATTCCAAGTAAGGTGGTATACTTCTGCATTAGTAAAAGTATTAAAGGAAAAATACAAATATCATAAAAAGTATAAGACCTACGGCAACCTTTCAGACTATGAATCATTTGCCTACTTGCGTACCAGAGCAAAAACATTAGAGCGGGAATGCTACCACGCTTATATTGATAAAATTGAGTCAAACATACTCAAAAACCCTAGATAATTTTGGGCATTTGTCAAAAGTAAAAGAGTAAGCAATAATTACCCGAATGCAATGACCTACGGTGTAAGGTGTGCTAGCTCTGGTGATAAAATAGCCGACTTATTTTCTGACTACTTCCACTCCACCTTCTTGGAAACCTCTTCGAATGCCAACCATTTGTCTTATAATGAACATAGTAAATCGGCGGAGATAGGGTCTATATCCATTGAAAAAACCACGATTTTAAGGCATCTCAAAGGATTAGACCTCAACAAATCCGGCGGACCCGATGGCATTCACCCGATATTCATCGTAGAGTGTGCAGACCAATTGGTGACGCCACTTGAGCTCATATTCAAAAGATCATTATTTGAAGGTGTAGTCCCCACCATATGGAAAACTGCCTTCATTACACCTGTCTTTAAGAAGGGTGATAAAAGTAAAGTAGAACAATATAGGCCTATATCGAAACTCTGTCTGTTCGCTAAAATATTCGAAAGGATCATTTATGATCAAACATATGCTGCACTTCGTACTTCTTTTACTGAGGAACAGCACGGATTCTTAAAAAGCAGATCGACAGTATCCAACTTGCTTCTTGCTACAAATTACATAACCAAAAGCATGGAGGGTGGCGCCCAAATTGACGTAGTTTACACTGACTACAGCAAGTGCTTCGATCGTATCGACCATAATCTACTTATGAGGAAACTTGCTGTGGCTGGAATACATGGAGATCTTTATAGGTGGTTTAAGTCTTATATAGAAAATCGTAGTCAAGCAGTTGTATTGCAAGGATTCACATCAAAATGGACATCTATCCCGTCTGGAGTACCCCAAGGATCCTTATTAGGGCCCCTTATGTTTGTTATTTTTATCAACGACATAAATAGTTGCTTTATAAGTTCCAAAATCCTACTCTACATGAAAATACTTAAGCCTATTCATGGATTTGATGAAGTCCTCGACCTTCAGTCTGATCTCCTGAGGTTTGAGGCATACTGTGTAACAAATAAACTAGACTTGAATGTGGACAAGTGCTATCTCGTATCATTTACTAGAAAGCATACATTAATCGATCAAGGTTACCAGCTGAAGGGCCGCCCCATTACTAGAGTTAGTGAGGTTTGTGACCTAGGAGTACTTTTCGATAACAAATTAACATTTGAAAAACATGTTAACAGCTGCGTTTCAAAGGCATCTAGAGCTCTTGGTTTTATCATTAGAACATCAACCTCCTTCAAATCTCTAAAATCCCTGAAAATATTGTATTGCGCCTTCGTTAGATCTCACTTAGAATACGCTTACCAAGTCTGGAACCCCAGATATGAGATATACAAGTCACGTATCGAGGGCATCCAAAAGAAGTTTTTAAGATTTCTAGATTTTAAGGCACGTTAAAGATCGCGAGACTATGAACACAGATGTCGAAGATATCACTTTCTCCCACTGCATCAACGTCGCGACATTAATGACGTAGCATACCTAGCAGGGATCGCAAACGGCTCTGTTGACTGTCCCCAATTGTTAGCCGTAAGCAGAAGTAGCAAGCCTTTGTACATACCGTGGGTGAGCGCTCAATACCGACAGAACGCGTATATAATAAGGGCTAGTCACTCATTTAATGAAATCAGCAATAGTAACGCATTAGACATTGATCTTTTTTGCACAAAACCATCTACAATAAGGAAAGTAATGACTCAAGACTACTTTACCAACATGGACTAAGCTGTACAATCGTTTTTTGTGGTAATACTTATAGTTGTAGATTTAATTTTGTATTATTACAACTACATTTATAAGCTCTTCTTGTTTTAATATAGTAGCATACATAAATTAATATAAGGCTTATTTAATTAAATTAATATATATTAGTGTTAGTGTAAACCGAGGCAACAAAGTAACTTAAGATATTTTTCTACTCCTATTATGTTAACGATCTTAGAAAATCGTATGTTAGTAATTAAGAAGTGAAGATGTGTAATTGGCTTAAAGATATTTATATAAGTTACATTACATTCATTTATTGTGCTGTATATCTTCCGAATAAAATAAAATAAAAATAAAATAAATAAATCTACAACGTAGTACATTGCTTGGGTAGCACAAGATACGATAAGAGGTTAGAGGTATTTGAGAATCCTAAAAGAAAATAAGAAAACAAAAGTATGTAATAATCTCTACTTTACTTATTTATTCCTATGGCATTAGTAAACAGTTCATACCAAATTACAAGTTAATATTAAGGGATTTAAGCCACTCGGTGGCTTCGTCAGTAAGCTTGATCAGATCCTCGGGAGGTCCCCCGGTATATCGCGTTTCTGGGCATTCAGAGATAATATGTTGGCTTCGTCAGTAAGCTTGATCAGGTCCTCGGGAGGTCCCCCGGTATATCGCGTTTCTGGGCATTCAGAGATAATATGTTGGATGTCTTGTACTTCCATTCCGCAGGTACAAGCAGGAAAGTCTATCCAGCCGCAGCGATGTTTATATTGGGCACAGCGTCCATGCGTAGTCCCGTGCGTAGTCTGTTGAATTTACACCAGTCGCGCCTCGTCAGCTGGGACCCCTTTATTTTGGAGCCTGGAACAAGATCTGAGCCCAATTTGCGGGCCATTGTTGAGTTCCATTGTTGCGACCATTGTTGCATGAGGTTGGAGTCTTCTTGCAGCAGATTTATTGCGATTTTGTTTGGTGGGTTTCAAGATTCAAGACGGTGCTTAGTGATATTCATAAACTCTGGGGGTATGAGAAGCCATTGGTGGTCACGAATCTTGCGGGGCTCTCTTAGGAGAGCTAGCTTTATTCTCAAGTCAGGGGGAGGAATGCTGCAGAGCACAGGTAGCCAGTGACATGGGGTGGAGTTCAAGGTACCGGAGATGCATCGCATGGCCTTGTTGAGTTCCACGTCTACCTTGTTGGTGTGGGAGTTGCCCAACTAAATCGGTGCGCAGTATTCTGCCGTCAAGTACACCTGCGATAAGGAAAAGGTCCGAAGCACGTCGGCGTTCGCGCCCCAGGAGATATCCGTAAGATTTTGTACTATATTGTTGCGAGACTGGAGCTAGCGTGCAGTACCAGCTAGATGTTTTTTAAAAGTGAGAGAGCGGTCCAGGGTGACGCCAAGGTACTTAGGATTAAAGTTCTGGTTTAGTATGGAACCTCCGAGTACCACTTTAAGCTCGCGTTTGGCTAGTTGATTGAGTAGATGGAAGCATCTGACCTCTGTTTTGCATGAACTAGGTGTTAGTCGCCAAATTCCGAAATACCTTCTTAATTCTTCTATGTGTTCAGTTAGTGTGCGTTCCAGATTTCATTAGTAATTCTAACATCAGTTCTTGATCTGAAAAAGAAGAACGTTGTTATTTTATGCCTAAGCTATCTGAGACTTGATAATTTGGCCATATGTTAGGTTAGGTTATTTTAGTGGCTTTTAAAACCAAATGCTGAGTGTTCACCGGGCCAACGAAGGCCAACGAACGGCCGGTGTTGCCATCTTAAATACTTTGTAGCTAGATCTAGCAACTTTATGGGGTCATTTAGTTAAGTACTAAAATTTTTGGAAGTTTGTATATAATACATTTGACTACTTTTTGAGGACTGAACTTCCCTACATTTAGTTACTTTAGGTGGTAAAATTTACTAATCTGGCTACTTTTTGAGCGGCCGGTTTACTGGGCGCTGATTATGTTAACAAATACGCAGTAACCCCCGCCCCAAGGCACCAGTTTTTGCTCAGCGCTCATAACTCGTGAGGTGAGGTATACCTACTGATATTATTGCAATGAAAGTAAGTAACCCTGAGGAAAAAAGGATACTTTTATCCTGCAAAAATGAAATTCGCCCGGCTAACAGCTGCAGGCACAGGTCCGAAAACATTTCTAAGATATTTGTTTGAATTGTGATGGGAAACAAAGCACAGGTTACAATAAGGCCAATATCGCAAAACAACGACATGAACCTCATAATTGTATTAGGGCACTGTTACTTACCGAGCATAGACTGCAGCAGATGCCGCAGTTTATTTTCTGTTAAAAAAGTCTCCAATGCCATATTTCATATCACTCTTGAGCACAAACACTACTTCTCTGCACGACATCCACGTTGAAACTGGCAGAATAGGAGAAACAGTTTGCGCTTGCGAGAACAAGTATAAGACGTCACTTTGTAATTTTATCTAAGAATACTTGGTCAAAACATCTACTTCGTATTTTGTTAGTATATAACGTTGCCGTATCAACAACATCATTTAGCCGTAGTAACAACTGTTATTTTGATAGATTAAACTTTGCTGTAAGATCACTTCATAACGTTGCCATGTCATCAACACCATTTAGCCATAGCAACAACGCCTATTTCGATAGATTAAACTGCTACAATATCACTTCATAACGTTGATAAGTTGACAACGTGCCATTGTTATCCCGTTTAAATATTTTTAACATAGTTACCGTATCTACGTGTCTTTAGCTAAAATAACAAAAATAATTTCAACAATAAAAAAGTTGTCACAGCCACTATGGGCCTATAGCTGCAGCGACGATGCGCTTACGTGGTGTAACAATAAAATTCTAACAAAGCTTTTATTGTCGCTTTCAGCCGATTTTTCTCTGAGTATCACGGTTCATGAGACAGACGGACGGACGCACGGACAGGCTTAGTAATGAGGTCCCGTTTGGCACCCTTTGGGCACAGAACCCTAAAAATGACGACTGCGCTTCAAGGCCACCGCATATAATTCGTGAAGCGACGTGTTCTCGAACGTGTTTAATTTAATTTGAATTTGGTATAATAAACCGAGACTTAATGAGTTATTTACAGTCGTTTTCTGTAAAATAATAATAACAAATTATGCTTTTTTTAAATGCTCATAATTGTTTCCCACGGTTATTCCCATCACTTAGCAATCAATATTCTATGAGTTGCAGCCCGACCACTTTACTTCGACGTCACTCTTCATACACTTACTGTGGTGATGGGTATCCGAGTTAAGTGGTTGATCTATAGCAGTTAGTACTGCGGTGATAAACACCAAGTAAACAGTTGCAATTGTTATTGTTTTCGAATGAAAATGACACGTCTTGTCCTCGGCGTCATAATTAGCCCGACGACGAGATGAAATACAGAAAGTCACGGACTGTAGTGCAGTCTGTAATTATTATGAAGTATTATTATAAGGGAAATATTAAACTGCACATCAATAATAGTGATTTTCACAGCAAATATACTGATTTTCACAGCCAATATCAGGACAAACTACTGCGGTAACTTAGATGAAGGGTAAAGGGGATGAGCGAAGCGAAGCCTTCATCTAGTCTCCCGAGATAAGCTTCAGTTGGGTGCTTCAGACGGGTACGTGATCACGTCGGGGTTACCAATGAAGAGGATGGGGCTCTCTCCTGTACCCAAGGCTAGGTATATAGAAGAGAGCAGTGAAGCCAGATGCGGACCATTAATGACTCTTTATTATATTTAAATATTCAACTATAAATACTAATGAATCTGCCTATGTTGACAGATATCAAGTTTGCACTAGATTTGCATCTGATTAACTAGTTACAAAGATGAGCTATGTAGGTATGTATAGGTACCTACAAATTTTACTACGAAGACCTCTGCGGTGTTACGGTACGAAGGTGTGCTTCCCAAGCGAGAGGACTCGGGTTCGAATCCCGGCTGGGGAGGACGAAAACGACCATATCCGCAGGTATTGGAAGTTTATGTTCCCACGACACAGGGATTCCTAGTGTGGGGCCAGAAATAATGTATGTGCTTTTATGTGAATGATACATTATAAAGTGGATGCACTCTGCTAACTTATAAAGTCTTGCTGTAACTAACCTTTCGACGAGATTAACCTTGCAAATCGGCCACATATTTTAACCTTTCGGCTTGGTAAGGAGCCCAAAAACAATGAATGAATTCCGACACCATATCGAGTCGGTGGAATCTCAGAGGTTAACTCAATAGGTTTCCGGTCCCACCTGGTCTCTTGGCCCGTGAGCGAGCTGTCACTTCTATATCGCGCCTATGCATGCATCTCTCTTGTACCCATGCGCCATACCCACTCTCAGGCGCCAACAAGGTTGGCGGTAGCTGTACTGCAGTAGTGGTTTGGTGCGGTAGGGGTGATATCAAAAGCAATGCCGAACTAACAATGAAGACTTAAGGTGATACCTCGTCCGTGCAAAAGTCCCCGTTACTCCAGGGGAAAAGACCCCCAGTGTGAGAGGGACGGAATCGGGAAAAAAATAAAAAACGTAGCGCTGACTGAACCACGGAATAATTGTTTGAAAATAAACTACGCTATTTTGTTAAAAAGTTTTTTAAGGAGATTTTGCCAATACATAATATCTACATTTTGAACACAGTTCCACAATGAAATTAGTTAGGATTTCAGAATTACAGGAAAAAATAAAACAACTTAGAGGTGTTTTCGTAATTAAATTCTATCAAACAAATTTCATCCAATCGCGTTTTCCTTTAGTGAACAAGTTTCCTTAATCAAATACTCAATAAACGTTATCCCAAAAATCAAATCTGTAGATGACTTCATGGTGGAGTAAATGGATTCGAAAAAAACCCATTTTTTTTTTTCGTAGCACCTTAAAAATAAATATACATACATACAGACACTCGACCAAACATAAACCTCCTTCTGACGCAGTCGGGTAAAAATAAAACAAAAATTGAAAACAATTAAATCCTCGTAGAGTTTCTTGGTGCTATCATCTCTGACGGGCGTATTTCTGGAGCACTGCTGCTATTAGTTAATTGAGTTTCCTTTTCCTGTGCGAGATTCAGCCATGATTTTTTTCAGACTCAAACCATAATCATTTTATCATTAGTTGAATTGATCTTATTTGATTTATTTTTCTTCATGTATATCAGACCTAAGTGTTTGACTTGAAAAAGTTATTTTTGCCTGTTATAAGAATTTGAGTTTTGACTTTTTATGAATGCCATTTTTTGTAAATGGTAGTAGACTTCCTTAGATGATTCATAGATATGTTTTATTGAAGTAGTTCGAAAGTAATTAGCTCAACCAAGTATATCGGTCAAACGGGTGTAAGGATTTTAATGAGATTTTTCGTAGTTGGGAGCAGACTTTTCACAGCAATATTTTATTAAACTCGGTTCACCGGTTCAAAATTTAACAGCCTTACTAGGAAACACGTGAACCAAATTTTAGCCGAAAGGTTTCATTTTAACGTCTTTAGGGGTGTTCTAAAGTTTTGACTTGTAGTTATTTGGAAACGAAACGGTCGCTTAAAGTCGGCTGTAGTAAGAACAAAGCCTGATATGGTAGCTACAAGCTGATTTCAATGCAACAATGGCTTTTGTTGCACGAACAACTCAATCTTAGTAGATTTCTTAATAGATTATCCCATGATTTGGCTTTGTTTGGTAAAATCTGCTTGGAAACCGAGATCTTCAGAAGCAAATATGTATACCCTTATTATTATAACGACGCAGTAAACTGACAAACTCAAACTCAAACTCGAAAGTACTTTATTACTGTAGATATTTACATATTCTTAGCAAACGTAATTTTTTGCCTCTTCTCTACATTGGACCACTGTGGGAGAAGAAGGGCGTAGAAACTCCCACAGATTGATTTTTAGATCTCTTTTAAAAATAGGTTGTGCTTAACTAATACAATTATGATTTATTTTTATTTAATAAGCTGGAATAAATAATTACAAAATTATTAACAGCAAGGTCTGTGTTGAGCCAGATTAACCCCATACAGTCCTGTCATTTAAGTAATCTTGAACATTGTAATATCCCTTTTTCGACAAAGTCGCTTTAACATGCTTTTTAAATTGCTCAAATGGCAATTTCAAAATCTCCAGAGGTATCTTATTGTAGTAGAGAATGCACTGACTGACCCTTGAAAGAATTGCTAACCTTCGCGAGTCTAAAACGGGGCGCACATAGTCTGTGATTATTTCTTAGGTAAACATTACAGCTATCGCTAAGTTTGGAAAATGTTGTAAGGTTCTTGCGTACATACATTATATTTTCGAAAATAAATTGACTAGCTACTGTTAGTATGTCAATTTCTTTAAAAAGCTCTCTTAAGGAGTCTGTTCGTTTTAAATTATAAATTGCTCGAATAGCTCTTTTCTGTAAAATAAAAATAGTTTGAATATCCGCTGCTTTCCCCCACAACAAGATACCATAGGACATCACACTATGAAAGTAACTAAAATATACTAGCCTAGATGTAGCCACATCCGTGCTTTGTCTGATGTTCCTAACAGCGTAAGCCGCAGAACTTAATTTACCAGCCAATTTATCTATGTGGGGTCCCCACTGCAATTTGCTATCAATGGTTATTCCAAGACAACATCAAACGTCACTTCTTGAAATAATGTTGCCATGTACAGTTTGTTAGCGATTATCGCATTAATTCTAAATAGAATGAAAAGCTCTATACAAGGTGACATTTAATGAGCTGACCATATTTTGGGGAATGATAGTGCCCATCATATGAACAACTTTCCCCAAGAAACATATGGTCGCAAACGAAAAAAACTATTGGGTTTCCCATAGTAACTTGTAATCAGCTGATCGGGTCGAATTAAAGGAACGAACACCTTTACATATCAAACATGACAACAGTATCATTAACGAAGTGCAGGTCACAAAATTTTTGGGACGGCAAATTGACAACAAATTAAGTTGGAAAGACCAAATAGATTACGTCACCAAAAAACTTAATAAATTTTCTTACGCACTATTTATGTTGCGCAAAGTTGTGGATGTTGCCTCAGTATTAACGGCGTATTATGTTTATAGTATCTACACTACGATATGGCATAATATCCTGGTGCAACGGAGTTAACAAAGATAGTGCTTTTAAAGCCCAAAAGAAATGTATCAGGTCAATTTTTTCACTTAAACGAACAGACAGCTGCAAACCATTCTTCAAACGCCATAATCTATTCACATTGCCTTCATTATATACATATGAAATAATAATGTTTGTTAAAACAAACCCTCAGCTCTTTCAAAATCTAACCAGCCGCCGTAACAACAAAAACACCCACCAAACTGCATTGTTCAATAAAAGTGTTTTCGGTAAGGCGTCAAAATTATATATTAAGGTCCCGGTGCAGATTATGAATGTGATGAATACAGACAATCCCAATCTTTTCCATCAGAAATTAAATGATTACCGAGCTCTTGAGGCGTATTACTCAAACGATGAATATTTAAAATGATTCTGTGTTGATATAATATCAATCGAATATGTTCTTTAATTAATTTTGACTTTACTTTTGTCTATCTCTAATCAACTATGTGTGTAATGTGTAATGTGTTGACATTAAATTTTTACATTTTTAATTCTTTTCGTTTATGACTTTATATGTATTCATTTGTTATTTTTATTTCTGTTTTTGCCTAATGGCTGGACGTAAGAACACTACCCATGTAAAATGAAAGAACTAATCTAAAACTACGATCCACAATAAAAGTTTTGATTCTGATTCTGGTCAATGTACTGAGGGACGATTATTTTTTTCATCCCAAAATATGGTCAGCTAATTAAATGTCACCTGGAATTTGTAATGAATATATGTCACAGCTTTACGTTTTTTTCATTGCACGTGGCAGAAGCAAATCGTGTCCACTTTTTGTGAGTAATGGTAATAATAAGTAGGAAAACTTAAGCATTGACTAAACTGATTGATAGCAATAATATTATAAGTATTATAACGTAGCGTAACGTAAAGTAGGTACTTTTAGCTATCATAATATTTTTATTAATATCAATCTATATTGAGACAATAGAATGAACTAAATCATTCTTGATCCCATCACTATTTTTTTTCTACCAAAAAGCGGTAACACCGGAGCTGTTATTTTACTGCGTCGTTTTAATAATAAGGGCTTATATATATATAGAAGAGCTCCGTGGTCTAACGGGTTTCACGCTTGCTTCTCACTCAGGAGATGCAGGTTCAATTCCTGATCATGTACCAATGAGATCATTAATTTATCTTAAGTGCATTATTGGACTTCAGTGTTTCGGATGACACGTTAAGCAGTAGGTCCCGGCTACTATCGCTACGTGGTAGTGGTCGACCCCTGCATCAACCCGCACTGCGCCAGCGTGGTGGAGTATGGCTTAATCTTACTCGTATCCGTGTAAATGCCCGTGCCCCTTGGTGGGGACATTAACCTCTTGAATATCACAGGCGTTAGCTAACGCCACTTTTCCGTTAGAGGTTTTAAATTTTATCACCATGGCATAAGGTACAAAATCGCGGCCCGTCCCAACTGCCCTCGGTTGTTGAAAGGTTAAATGTCGACCATTTTATAACTAGAAATATTAAAAGGTGCGTTGTTATAACGACCTCTGTGGCGCAGCGGTTGTGGCTCTGTCTACCATGCGAGAGGTCCCGGGTTCGATCCCCGGCTGGGGATACAGAAAAGAAAACCTCAAGTCTTGGATGTTTATATATGTGTGCCGATGCTGTTTCTGATTCCCACGACACAGGGATCCTAGTGTGGGGCCAGAAGCAATGTATGTGCCTGTATGTAAATGTTTATGTGATGTTTCGTCGCCCGATCAATAAAGTATGTTACTGATCGGGCGACGAAGCGTCTCCGTTTCAGGATTTGGAAAAAATGCTTTCAAATGTCCGGATGTGTGTTCGGATGTTCTCCTCTACAGGCCATATTTCTCAACTGATTCTCGTGAATGTTCGTGAGCAGGTTCCATAATTAAATAGCTTTTTTTTTCGATTCAGTTTTAGGAAAATTTCAAAATGGCGGAGATGTGGGGTTTTAACATTTCGAAAAACCGCAACAGTCCAAACAGCTCAACGGGTATTAACAAATGAGGTGTCGTTGGCATTGTGGAGACCGCGAGAGTAACAGGCGATACAGTCCAAACAGCTCAACGGGTATTAACAAATGAGGTGTCGTTGGCATTGTGGAGACCGTGAGAGTAACAGGCGATACAGTCCAAACAGCTCAACGGGTATTAACAAATGAGGTGTCGTTGGCATTGTGGAGACCGTGAGAGTAACAGGCGATACAGTCCAAACAGCTCAAAGGGTATTAACAAATGAGGTGTCGTTGGCATTGTGGAGACCGTGAGAGTAACAGGCGATACAGTCCAAACAGCTCAACGGGTATTAACAAATGAGGTGTCGTTGGCATTGTGGAGACCGCGAGAGTATCAGGCGATACAGTCCAAACAGCTCAACGGGTATTAACAAATGAGGTGTCGTTGGCATTGTGGAGACCGTGAGAGTAACAGGCGATACAGTCCAAACAGCTCAACGGGTATTAACAAATGAGGTGTCGTTGGCATTGTGGAGACCGCGAGAGTATCAGGCGATACAGTCCAAACAGCTCAACGGGTATTAACAAATGAGGTGTCGTTGGCATTGTGGAGACCGTGAGAGTAACAGGCGATACAGTCCAAACAGCTCAACGGGTATTGACAAATGAGGTGTCGTTGGCATTGTGGAGACCGTGAGAGTAACAGGCGATACAGTCCAAACAGCTCAACGGGTATTAACAAATGAGGTGTCGTTGGCATTGTGGAGACCGCGAGAGTAACAGGCGATACAGTCCAAACAGCTCAACGGGTATTAACAAATGAGGTGTCGTTGGCATTGTGGAGACCGTGAGAGTAACAGGCGATGTAATTTTAGTGAGAAGTCAACAGGTTGGGTTTAAGACCGCAAAATTTAATTTACAAAGTTATTGGTGCGGCTACTTTCATACTCCATGTACGTAACTAGGTGCATTCATAAGTTTGTATGTGTTATTAAAAGAAAGGGTCACTCGCGAAGTCACTATATAATACTATTTACATGGTGACTTTTAATTAGCTGACCATATTTTGGTGAATGATTACCCATCATTATGAACAACTTTCCCCACGAAACATGGACGCAAGTGAAAAAAGTATGTATATTAGTCCCTCAGTACATTGACCCGATCAGCTGGTCCAAGTTACTATGGGAGACCCAATTTTTTTCCCGTTTGCGACCATAACGTTTCTTGGGGAAAGTTATTCATAATTACGGGTACTTTCATTCCCCAAAGTATGGTCAGAAGTAGGTATGTATGTGAGTGACGCCGCTGTTTCTGTTTCCCACGACACAGGGTATCCTATTGTGGGGCCAGAAGTAATGTATGTGCATGTATAAAAAAATATATGACGATAATTGAAAAAATGACATCCCCGTAGAGATTCTTGGTGCTATCTTCTCTGACGGGCGTATTTCCGAAGTACTGGTAGAGTTCATGGAGTTGCTTTTTCCTGTCCCAATTCCCACTTGACCTTTTGAATGTAGATTATAATTTGTTTGGGAGATTTGACAGTATGACAAATATGTCAACAATATCACAAGCCTACCTCTTTCGCTCTAAATTAATTGGCTGATGCCAAAACAAATTAAAAAATGACATCTCAAGTAATGTAAGCTTGCTTCCAAAAACAAGATTTATTTAGCTGCAACGACAACCTAAAAAGGGAAGTTTAGGTAACAAATTACTTGTTACTTAACTGAAAGTGAATCTAGTAGGCCTTGTAGTGCATGTCTCACATTTTGGAACGGAAGCCCTTCGAAATAGCGAATGGACGTAAATTATGTACACGTAGATTACCTAGCCATCGAAATCGGATTTAAACACTGTTTAGTTAAGTTGATATATCGACAAAATCGACACTTTTTGAAGTTTATTCTCTGCTGTTCAAAAGAAGTCCCAAGTTAAACAAATTAGTATAACAATTTTGGTACCTTTTTCTTGATTTTGTAATAACAGAAACGCGATTGGAGGAATTTCGCTTGATAGAATTAATTATTAAATTGGGGTCTAAATTTACACTTTTTTAATTTGATCTGACAAATTTTAACAGCATACAGATTGTTTTAGTTTTATTTAGATGGGTTTTGAAAATACCTAAATTACCTATTATAGAAATTCCTATCAATTTAAAACCAAGTATTTGCCACTTTTCCCCGATTTCGTCCCTCTCACACTGCGGGTCATTCCGTCTGGTGTAACGGGGACCTTTGCACGGACGAGGTATCCCCTTAATAAATGTACCCACCGAGGGGCCAGGCCTTTACCCCGGATACGAGTAAGATTCAGCCATATTCCACCACGGCGCCGCCACACACGGTTAGTGCGGGTCGATGCAGGAGTGTCGGGCTAATTCTCTCTTGATAATTCGCATACTGCCTAGGGCTTCCAACACAGCTATATGACTACTGCTACCAACGTAATAGTAGGCGGGACCATGTGTCATCCGAAACAAATAATAATAATACCTTAATAATATTGTAATAAAAAATTGGACACTATTTACACACATTGATCTAGCCCTAAACTAGGATTCCCTGTATCTTGGGTACTAGACAACGATACACATACTTACATAAATAAATATTATACTTAGATAGATAAACAACCATGACAAACATCCGTTCTCATCAAACAAATAATTGCCCCCACCGGGACTCGAACCCGGGGCTCTTGGCTTCGTAGGCAGGGTCACTGCCGACTCGGCCATTCGGGTCGTCGTCAAATAATGCCACATAGGTACCCCGCACAAAATAAGGCCACGGGCGATTTTTAGGTTGCTTTTATGTATCTGTCACAGTTGGTTGGTTAAATCAGACACTTAACTCTCTAGACCGTTAACTAAATACCGACGTTTAACCAAGTCACTAGCATTTTTAATTAAATAAAGCATCGTCGAAAACGTTTAACTATCTGTCTTACCGGCGGCGTGTTGGAAAACAAGATGGCGTCATGACAACAGCTGATTAGCACAGCATATATCAGGGCAAAACATTACGGTAGCTTAGGTGAAGGGTAAAGGGGGTGAGCGAACTTAAAACATAAACTTAAGTACACATAAATATTTATATTCAATATGTCTTGTTGCCAAAGAACGTTACAACTCGATCAACATTTCGGTCACTCACTTGTCTGACGGAATTTTAGTGACTTGGTTAAACGTCGGTTTTTCATTAACGGTCTAGAGAGTTAGTTAAGTGTCTGATTTTACCAACTAAATGTGACATATCCATCCATCTGTTGAGTAAGGGCCTCGTATTCATTACGCCTTATATTGCGGTCCTACGCTGACTACATACATTGTTTCCCGGCAGTTTTATAATATTTCTCGAAAATTATAAAGATAAAAAAAAATGCTGAGATAAGGGTAGGCAGTCGATGGTCAATTATTTATTACATAAGCACACCTTATCAGCTATTTATTTTAGCATGCAAATTTTAAAAAGTCCACATTATACAGTGAACAATATATCTTATAAATTATATTTTTTTCACGTATAAGTCACACGCTTTATGTTTGAAAAAATCATCTACTGAATAAAAACTTTTCTGTAGCAGCCATATAGAGAGTTCAGATTTAAACTTATTATTTGATAACTTTTTGAAGTTTTCGGGTATTTTGTTAAATATTTTGACGTATATTGCAGGACAATTCTTCAGATACAATGATAGACGTGGGGTATAATTATATACTAATCTATTCGGGTTTCTTTTATTTCTTGAATATTTTTCTTGAGCTCTTTTAAACAACTGTGGGTTATGTTTTACAAATTTTCCAATTTATACACAATACGGCAGTAGGGCCAGCTCCTCAGACTCTACTCAGAATGGTGGCTTGCAAATGCATGAAAGGGTACTTAGGCTCGTGAACTAGCAGAAAGTCAGAACTTAACCGTGTTACCACAAAAAATATTAAACAGCGTTTAACCTCAAAAGAAACGTCAAATATGTTTTTGTTGTTAAACAAGTGTTGAACAGTAGTTTATTTTTTTATGGTAAGGCCCTAAGTGCTCTATCCCTTGCTGCTTTTCTCAAACTATACCCTACTATACATTTTTATCTATGACTATACCGATATATTTTTATTTTTTGGAAAAAAATTGCTCATCTTTGACTGACTTTGTATCTCTGCAAACAATAGTCCTAGAGAGCTCTGGTTGGTTTGTTTACAATGTTATTTCGAGTAAATATTACATAACTCCTTATGGTAGACTTCACGAAAAAACAGAGCTGCAGCAAGTGCCAAAATTTCGCAGTTTTTAAAACACTACGGTACTAGCACAGGGATTTCAGGATTACTAACTTGGGTATAAATTACTCTCTGGGTTACTAACGACATGTTAAAAAATCGTAGATACTAACATGCGCGTTTGCGTTGTTCGATGTGTTTATAAACTCTATCTATCTATCCCGCCTCCTGAATCCACTGTTGAGTAAATGCCTCCTCTACATTACGCCATTTATTGCGGTCCTGGGCCAACCTGATTCACTGCTGCCCGACAGTTTTGGCGAAGTAATCCGACCATCTGGCGGGTGGTCTGCCTCTCGGTCTACGCGAGTCAATTGGTCACCATTCCGTCATCGCCTTGGTCCATCTACTGTCGTCCCTTCTAGCCAAGGGTCCCGCCCATCTCCACTTAATCCCTGCGATTCGCATACCCACATTTACGACCTTGGTGCGTCGTCGTAACTCGACGCTGGGTATTTGTGCTACTCGGATTTTATGCATGGATTGCTTTGTGAGCGGCCATGTCTCGGATCCACATGTGAGTATAGACAGGACACATTGGTTAAATACCTTGGTTTTAAGGCATTGAGGGATTTTGGACTTTAGGCCTTCCTTCAAATGACCAAAGGCGGCTCATCCCAGATGTATGCGCTTGGAGATCTCCTTCACTTGAGAATTTCGGCCAAAGTATAAACTGAGTCCAAAGTAGATGTATTCGTCCACTGTCTACGACATTTACCTGCGATTATGTTAGGTTGAAGCCCAAGCGCAGCTTTATGCAGGTCTTCGAGCATTCTCTGAAGATCTGGAATGTTCTCGAGTAGAAGGATAAGGTCGTCAGCAAAGCAAAGATGTTATAAACATCGGCCGTAGATACTAATAACTTTGTCCTCCCAGTCGGTATTTTCAGCAGATCTTCGAGCACACCAGTATGTATAACTTTGGTGATATTGTGTCCTCTTGGAGCACACCTCCTTGGATCGCCACGAAGTCAGAGAGCCTATGCATACGTACTTGGAGAGTTGCATTCCGGTAAAGCTCCCGGAGGATATCTCTACAAACTCTACCATAGTGAATGGAAATGAAGAAATTGAGTATATAAAATACAACTGCTAGAAATATACAATTCCGATATTTTTAAACGTTTTTATTGAAATAGGTTCAGCTTGAGACACGTTTCTAGATTTATTAGACTATATTGTCAAATACCGTATTGCGTGAGCGATTTCGTCCCAAACTGCACTCCTAAACGACAATAGAATTAAATACGAATTATCTGATGAATAAAAATCCCTCGTTCTACAAACTTGGGAATAATTTAGTTATTCATATTTAATTTTGACAAGAATTTAGGACTATGAGGAGTTTCCTGACCATTTCAGGCAATTCATTAGGTACTTAGAAATCAGTATGTTTTCCTGCAAATCTAAATATCTAAATATAAAATTATTGACATATGTTGGGAGTCTTAGTACAACCTTTTTCAACAAAAACGTTTGACAATATCAGAATTGTATATTTCTAGCAGTTGTATTTTTAAAACTCAATTTTGTGTTAAAAAGACCGAGTTTGACTATGACGTCACATGCTAGAATTTCATAGAACTCGTGAACAAAATTACCGTTTTGACAGTTCCTAAAGTATCTATTTTGACTAGCAGTCAAATACCGTATTCGGAACAAAGTTTTGTGAATTGGGCAGCAAGTGCGATCGGATCACGCAATTTGAAACAAGTTCATCATTGGCAGCAATTCGACCTTGTTACCTGGCGCGCATGCGCAGTAACTATACAGAGCTTCACGTCGTCACTTGTAATAAAAATGGATGGGAAAATAAACTGCATTAATTGCCATCTCGATATTACACGGATGGGACTTTTAACATAATGACGATGTAAAATGATGACTTACGTTGTCAATTAAAGGAATGGATAACACCACAGGCTGTAGGTATTGAGATTTACAGAATATTTCCTAACCTTGCTATTATAACCTAAATTTTATGGAAAAAATCTAAACTGGCATCATCCTTGTTTTAGAACTTCAATGGGATTATTTCGAAACGAAGTGCAATTTCGCGTATTTATATTTTGTCATTACCATTTGTCATTACAATACCATTTTGTCAATCTCAGGCATTTTTTTGTAAGGCCGATGCGCATTCCCCACCAGTAAAACATCTACGTAACACAGAATAGTTTAGTAAGGTAATACCGGTCCTTACTACACAAGTAACCGGTAGGTCTTTATTATGAATCAAGGTAAGCTAGGGCAAGTTTAGGTTCCTATAATCGGCGATTTGGTTGTCTATACATAGGTAGATAGGGCCTATAAATTAGATCCTTCGCGTTTGATTGCGTGCAGTGTATTCTATGCCATAGAATACACAGCACGCATATAATCTATGGCCATGAAGTATGACTTGGATAAGCTTGATAGACTGTAGACACGCGTTACGCTTCTTCAGATTGTAGGCGGTCTCAATTCCCGCGCGAAAGACAGAGACAGCATGACCAACTGTCCGTCAAACGTTGTGTTGTCGGTTGTTCTTACGGCATCCGGACAAGTTGTGTATTTATGAATAAAATTCATACAAACAAGGTAACAATAGTGAGTACTTTGGTACATAGGTAGTCGAGACTCGGTCTGGTCTAGACCTTGAATAACATCTTTTATCTAGCAACTGATCGTGGTAATTATAGTTTTTTTATACGGCCAACATGATAATTATATAACAGTGCATAGAAAAAGACTTCCTTAGAAATATGTAGTTGTGGAAACATATACTGAAATAGTGTTACATAGAGGAACTTCGGAACGACTAAGTTAAATACACACGTTAATCATGTATCATCCATATTTATGTTTTTTGGGTAAAAGACATAATTATAACAAATAAATACGTGCACCAATAAAATCTTTTAAAAAATAGTCAAACAAGTACATCGCACGAATTTGAGTTCAATAGGGAAGATTACGCAAAACTTTTTGGTAGAGGAAACTGTTTGTTTGTAACAAAGAGTTTCATTCATCTGAGGTTTATAATTTGGTAAATTTTGTCAACAGCAACAAAGAGTTTCATTCATCTGAGGTTTATAATTTGGTAAACATTGTCAACAGCAACAAAGAGTTTCATTCATCTGAGGTTTGTAATTTGGTAAACATTGTCAACAGCAACAAAGAGTTTCATTCATCTGAGGTTTGTAATTTGATAAAAAATTGTGAACGGCTACAAAGACATTCATTCATCTGAGGTTTGTAATTTGATAAACATTGTCAACAGCAACAAAGAGTTTCATTCATCTGAGGTTCTATGGATATCCTGATATTAACAATTCATTTCTCTTAGTAACGTAACTCATAGCATAACATTGCTTTACTTACTTTTACTCTGTGATTCAGTTGTAAGTAACCTCAGATGAAGTGACTCTTTGCTTTCTTACTCCATGTTTATTATTATATTCAATTTCAATTTATTGTTATCAAAAAAGTTTTATCGCCCTCTATGTGGAACTAAGTTAACAGTCAGCTTCTCCAATGCGAATGATTATGTCCATAAACCGGTGATCAAGAACAAGATGAAGGGACATAAATTAATTCTAGCCCCACACCAAGAAACCGTGTGTCGTGGGAAACAGAAACAAAGACGTCAAAAACATAAAAACATCCAAACCCAGGCATTTTATTTATCATTCCTCCTGGATCGGGATCCAAATCCGGGACTTCTCGCTTGTGTGGCATTACCTTGACTGCTGGGCCATAGAGGTCGCCACAGGGACTTTGCATCATCTAGTATATTTTAGTTACTTTCATAGTGTGATGTCCTATGGTATCTTGTTGTGGGGGAAAGCAGCGGATATTCAAACTATTTTTATTTTACAGAAAAGAGCTATTCGAACAATTTATAATTTAAAACGAACATACACCTTAAGAGAGCTTTTTAAAGAAATTGACATACTAATAGTAGCTAGTCAATTTATTTTCGAAAATATAATGTATGTACGCAAGAACCTTACAGCATTATCCAAACTTAGCGATAGCTGTAATGTTAACCTAAGAAATAATCACTGACTATGGTGCGCCCCGATTTAGACTCGCGAAGGTTAGCAATTCTTTCAAGGGTCAGTGCATTCTCTACTATAATAAGATACCTCTGGAGATTTTAAAATTGCCATTTGAGCAATTTAAAAAGCATGTTAAGGCGACTTTGTCGAAAAAGGGATATTACAATGTTCAAGATTACTTAAATGACAGGACTGTATGGGGTTAATCTGGCTCAACAAAGACCTTGCTGTTAATAATTTTGTGATTATTTATTCCTGCTTATTAATCATAACAATTTTTTTTTTCATATTTGTATTAGTTAAGCACAAACTATTTTTAAAACAGATCTAAAAATCGAATCTGTGTAAGTTTCTACGCCCTTCTTCTCCCACAGTGGTCCAATGTAGAGAAGGGGCAAAAAAATGACGTTTGCTAAGTATATGTAAATATCTACAGTAATAAAGTACTTTGACTTTTAACTTTTGACATCTCAGTGAACGATCAATATTCTGAGATAATGTGGAGCAACATACATGTATTTTTTAACCTAGGTTATATTCTTGCTACCTATCTTTAAGAATAAAAAACCAGTAAGATTTGGCGGTTTATTTATGCTTAAGACTTAACTACAAACATGTTCCAAAAAACTGGCCTTGTCATATTGGTATGCGAATTTTAGCCAGCCGAAACGAACTCATAAAAAGATGCACGGAACATCAAACTTGTTTTGATTTAAGCTCGGAACATAAAACTTGGTTGATTGGCATTTTACAAATTCTAATCACCATACACTCAATCCTAGGAATTGTTATAAGAAAAAGGAGATGACAACAAGTATATAAGTTTCTTTGAGTGTTACACATTATAATGTAAAATGGAGTTAAGTCATTGGGTATCCGCCCAAAGGTAAATTACTGGTCATATGGTCAGCACCGGGATTCGAACCTGCATCTCTTTCATGACCGACTGTAGGTAGCGTCCCCTAACTAGGTAACCAATATCCTATTCCTTGATTTCCGATCAACCTGGGGCCCGAGTCTCTTATCATCAGAGATCGGTTATTCAGATATATTTTTATCTTAATTAAATTTTTGGCTATAAAATTATAGAAGCTTTTCTTAAAATTTAATTATTTTTGAAAAATAAATCTCGGGATGCCAGAAATTCCGTGAATGCGTAACTAATCGGATGCATAGATGCTAGAAAGAAAATTAACCAAATTTTACTGATCACATTCATTTTTAATAATTTATTTCAGTAAGTACATGAATCTTTCTAAATATAGTCTGTTATCTTATTCTGATGTTGTTTTATGCTAGTGTGTTAACTACATGCTTTACAACATAAGACAAGTAAATATGCATCCGATCCTATAGTCAGAAAAACACTTTTGTAAATCCCGGAATCGCGAGATTTTTACGATTGATACTCAAGTGCATTCCCATATTAGCCAACACTTGAACTTGATATATGGATCATCAATTCTATAATCAGAACACTACATTTATCGATCCCGGAGTCCCGGTAGATTTTTTGATACAAAAATGCATTCCTTAATAGCCAACACCTCAAAATTACGTAAATATGCTGGTTTCGGCAGTCAATCTCCAAACAAAATAGGCGTCACTGACAAGCCAAATACGGAATTTTGGGCCTTGGAGCAATCGATACCCTATTGCTATTCTTGTTCCTTAGGACACTCGGGCCCCTGTACATGAGGTATTTCAAGCATTATATGTCTACAAATGAATTATCAAAAAAATCATGTGATTTGGCAGAACAATGGTGTGTCAAGTATTTGTTGTTTAGGAAGTAAAAAACGTAACATCATTGTTTATAAACATACTCTGTTGAATAGTCTTATGCTATTGAATGGACTTATAGGTGTATGCAGTATATATCGGTACTTATCTAGTAGTTAGTCTTTATTTTATAGAGTTATTGAGCACTGCCTACCCTTTTATAACAATATTTCCTTTAATGCCTTGGTTTTCTGAAAGAAATCTCATTTTAGAGATAAGCTCGCCTTTGCACCTGCATTTTCTTTTAATATTACTTGTAAAATATTTGGTATGCTTTAAAGAATTATGAATACCATGAAGATTTATATTGCTTTGCTATTGACAATGTTATAACTGGCCTTACACAATAATTTGGCATACCTATCATGCAGATAAGTAAATTATCATAAAACTCGAATGATTTCGCCACAACATTATAATTAGACAAGTATCCTCTTTATTAATTTAATACTCAGGGGTGGTTATTTACACGACACTGAATCAAAAAATAATAAAAATAAACCGGCCAAGTGCGTGTCGGACTTCGCACATTGAGGGTTCCGTAATAAATTTAGAATATAAGCCAAAAAAATTGAATTAAGAAGGTACTAACTTCACATACACCTGATACGCCTTGCCAAAATATCACTATCATTCTTCACCAGCAAATAATTACTTTGCTTTTCATAGTGTTTGTAAAAATGACAAAGTTATATTTGCGATTCTTAATTAATGTTTTATATCTTAAAAACTGCTTATTTTATTTCGTTCAAACCAGTTTTTTTTTAGATTTTTCACTCTCTTACTTTAAAAGTTAGAGGAGGGGACACACAATTTTTTCCTTTTTGGAATGGTCTGTCTCTTTAACGATTTACTTTGAGGAAAAATGGTTTGAGGAACCTCTACGTCATTTTTAAAGACCTATCTTAGACACCCCACACAAATAGGTTTAATGAAACAAAATACCCAGTATCGTTCTGTCTCTGCAGATGTCATAAAGAATAAAGGACATAACGAAGCGCTCCGTGGTCTAACGGGTTTCATGCTTGCTTCTCACACAGGAGATGCAGGTTCGATCCCTGACCATGTACCGATGAGATAATCAATTTATCTTAAGTACATTATACGGACGTTCTAACGGTGATGGTAAAAATCGTGGGGAAATCTTCATTACTCCATAGCTGCGGCGATGGGCTTGCTCCCGCAAAATGGAGTATTGCAAACTTGCTCAAAGTGGGCACAATTGCGCTTCTGCCACCCCGTATGGGAAAAGGCGTGACGCTATGTTATGTTATAACGATCCTTAAAAGATTTAGTATTCACATACATAAGGCATGCAGACTTCAGTCATCTTTCAATCATACTTCAGCATTTAAAATATTCAATGAGACCATTCAAAATACCATACAAACGTCACAACGGGCTGAAGACCGAAGCAGTATCCGTCGCGTCACACGTTATGAGCGGTGGCCTTGAATGCGCAGTAGTCACTTTTCAATACCTGTACAAATGTACATATGCGCAGTAATTCCCGCCAACGTCGCCCAGCGCTCTTAATTCGTGGCGCGAGGTATACCAGAGAGGTGGAACTGGTCGCGGGGAGAGAAGACTCAGCGACAGCTTCACCTTACACCTCACTGAGTGATTCCAACCAAGCATGGTCGATCCATACAAATTCTCGTTGCTATCGTAAAATACTTAAAAAGCCATTGAAGAAAGGCAATATAGTGCAGGCAAAGTCAAGGCAGACATCGAATCTCATTATCATAACAGTCATTCACCCATACAATAGGCTAGAAGCTCTTCAATCCTACATCTCGTACACGTCAGCAGTCAGTCCAGCACTCATTTATTAAGCAGCATATACCACAATCATCACACACACAGTTACATAAATCCATCACTAAGTGTCCGTCAAAAAACTGACAGTTTTGCATCCGTGCCTCTATGTTGTTGTTCCTATATATTACACCGATCTTCCTTGTCTAACTAGCAGGTGGGTGACCGTGACTTCGTCTGCGTCATTTATGAGATTACTATTTTTTTCGCGACAACATACTATGCCTATGCCTTCTCCAAGGTTCCTTTTAGCTCATTCAAGAAAAAAATCGGTTGGCTTTTAAAACAAATACTTAGCATATATTAGACGTGTTTTCGGATGATCTTTCCGGCTACTATCGCCACTCGGTGCTAGCAGTCATAACGTTTGTCGTGTTGGCCACCAGCACGACACGACACCCCACCGCCAACACTCACTTTTCAATTTGACTTGTAATTAATATTATTAATAGATGATGTCTATGTCTATGTCACTGAGCCAGCGTGGTGGGGTATAGATCAATCTTACTCGGATCCGAATAAAGGCTTGGATCCCCACAAGCAATGCAACTGCTGGGCATAGGGCTCTTCTCTAAAGCGCCAATCTCTCCGGTCCTGTGCCAATCGCACCCAGCGGGATCTCGACGACTTGATGATATCGTCGCACCATCGGGCTGGTGGTCTGCCCACCGGTCTTGTCTCTCCCCATGGCCACCAGTCTGTGACTGCTTTGGTCCACCATCCGTCTTCCCGTCTAGCCAAGTGTCCCGCATATCTCCACTTCAATCTCGTCTACATCTACGACCTTTCGTTTTCCGTCGAATTTCGACGTAATAGGTAACATTTATTTTAATTATATATAACAGACGGTACCTACTGTTATACCGTAATGTACCACGCTTTGCTGTTGTAGGTTAAGTACGCAACGTTTCAGAATGTCGCAAATTAGCTCATCAGGCGACAAATTCAACAGGCCTTTCATAAGGATAAGTACAGTAAGATAGACATATATATGTCGCAGTTGGTTGGTTAAATCAGACACTTAACTAACTCTCTAGACCGTTAATTAAATACCAACGTTTAACCAAGTCACTAGAATTTGATTGAAATAAAGCATCGTCAAAAACGTTTAACAATCTGTCTTACCGAAAGCCGGCGTGTTGGAAAACAAGAGGGCGTCACGACAACAGCTGATTTGCACAGCTTCAAAACATTGCGGTAGCTTAGGTGAGGGGTAAAGGGGTTGAGCGAAGCGACCTAACACGAAGGCTAAAGGGGACTTCCCTTTAGCCTTCGTGTTAGGTTCAACATGTAAGAACAACAAAAAATTCTTAAAACATAAACTTAAGTACACATAAATAAATATTTATATTATATATGTCTTGTTGCCTAGGAACGTTTACACAACTCGTTAAACGTTTCGTTCATTCACTTGTCTGACGGAATTTTAGCGACTTGGTTAAAACGTCGGTATTTAATTAACGGTCTAGGGATTTGGTTATGTATCTGATTTAACTAACTAACTGCGACATATATACTATTCAAGAACTGTGAAAACTCTTATTTAGCTAGTGAGATGTACCTATATGTACAGGCGAGAAGGCGAATCCTGTCAATGGGCTACCTGACAAGAGTAGGTACACTATACTGACTAAACTTACACAGGCACGCACGTCTCAGTCTCACATCTCGTCGAAGTCTTATACGGATGGAAGCACGCACACAAACGACTTTCTAAGGTCTCGCATTTTGCAGTGCAAATAAATAGATGCTTGAAACGTCATAATACCTAACAAAAAAGTATTTAAATAGTCAAATAACGTATTAAGTTTACATCCCGCTATAAGCACCTAAGCCCATAGCCACCAATCTTCGTAATATATGATATAGAGCAAAAAATAACAATGTCATTTTTGGAGGGAAGGTACACACACACACACACACACACACACACACACACACACACACACACACACACACACAGAGTTAGTCAAATGTAGTTTCGGAGTACACATGTGATGTTGTTTGGTACGTTGTCTAGAAACGATAAGTCCGGGTATGATTGATCTTCGCTAGAAAAACCAAAAGGCACCACTTTTTGGCATTGGTTTTTACAGCTCTCTGAAAATAAAAGGTCAGGGCCCAAATTGGCAAAATTATATAAAAACATCTTAGCAGAGGTATCGACATAATGCAATTCTTTGCGGTTCATCCAACACCCTTGATTATCTTTTGCAATGAAGATAAAAGGAGTGTGATACCAAAAATAAAGGAGATTTATTTCGAAACCATTTATACTCCTCTATTAAGTTTTTTGACGACCCGAATGGCCGAGTCGGCTGTGACCCTGCCTACGAAGCCAAGGGTCCCGGGTTCGAGTCCCGGAGAACGAATTTTTGCACCCTAGTTGTTGTTTATCTATCTAAGTATAATATTTAAAAAAGAAAAGTCATCTACAGATTGGATTTTTGGGTTTTTTTATTGAGTATTTGATTGAGATTCTCACTGAAGGAAAACACGATAGGATGAAATTTTCTCGAAAGAATTTAATTACGAAAAGACCTCTAAATTGTTTTATTTTTCCCTGTTTTATTTTAATTCTGAAATCCTAACTAATTTTGCGAATTGCGACATTGTATTCAAGATTCATGAACTCTCCCTAAAAATATTTTTGACAAAAGTTTATTTTTAAACAATTTTTATGTGGTTTGGCGCTACGTTATTTTAGTTTGTTTTGAGCACATTGTTTGCGCTCTCTTTTCTTTCTAATGTGGAAGTAATTAACGCTGTCACTTTCGTTTAAATTCGTATTCCATTTAATATATATTTTTTGGTATCGCCTTAACTAAAATTTTACCGTATCAACGTCAAAACTTTGGACATGATTGATATATATTGATGTTTTGATTGCGAATTATTCTTTATTTTATGATGTAATTAAAACCGCTATTCAATTGGAGGGTATTTGCCACTTAACAAACATACAAGGTATTTAGTAGCCACATGCAAAGCCTTAAATCAAAGGTAAAGTTGTATTAGCCGATGTCTCGCTGTATTTATATCGATGATTTTTTGTTTTTGGCGAAAAATAAAAAAGATTTTTACAACTAATATTTGAGATTCTGAATTTGATTTTTTTTTTCTTTTTCAATCATTTAGAATCCCACTCATACGTCGATGTCCCGGTACAGTGTAATGCCCTCATTATATTAAGGGATACAATATTTTCTTTCTTAGTGATTGTAAGTATGTTAATGTTTGTGAGAGTGTGCATGTTTGTCCGTGTGTAGACTGTGTGTGTGTATTTAAAAAATGCCTATAGCTAATAAAAACACATCAACAAGTTTTTGTGCATTAACAAGCTTTTTTGCTCAATTAACATAATTGCTGATGTGATGAACACAATCTAGCTGACGACGGTTTCGCAAAGTCACGTGCTAAAAGTGCTAACTAGGTAGTTAAATAAAATCACGAGTTTCTAACTAACAACAACAAATTGAAAATCTAACACAACCCATTTCATGAAATGGTTTGCCAATTCATGAAATTATCAGTTCTACGATATGGCCACGACATCGACCCCGCATGAAGTCATTCTCCATAAACACACCCCTCCCGCACCTTTCCACTACCGCAGGAACCTACTTAATTGTGCACTACGCCTGCAGTGGTACTTTGTCTTATTGAGATATTTAATTACCTAACACAATATTTCTACTGCGCTCCGAGTCCCCGATAAGGCTGAGTAACCTGTTTATAAACATTTTGTATATTATCGCATTGGCATTGGTAAGTATAAGAGTAGTAACTTCACAACGTCCCAGTTTTGGTTAGTTAGGATTCGCTCAATCAAAACAACATGAAATGAGCGCCCGTTGATGTCTTTTGTATGGACGGGAATCAGCTTGGAGTTTAACAAAATACAATGTGAGTCTTAATACAGTGCATATAAGAAACATTGTTGAATAGGATCAAAATTTATCGACAAAAAAATCCCTCTCCCTTCCCTATATTTTTATATAGGCATTTTTATATATATTTTCGTTTATTTGGTTCCAACTGCAAAAAACATATATAACTTCGAGATAGCAGCGTTTGTTGGGTTCCAATTAACTGGATAATGATGACGAAGGACAGGCAGTAGAAAAGTATCAAGTATTGTAAACTTAAATTAAGCCTTGTTTTAGAACAAAACCTTATGTTAGCACTTTTTTGAAATTGCTGAATTCACAAAAGTTGGTACCGAAAACGAAATTATTTCACCATGGAATATCATTTAACATCACTTACCTTAGCTATTAGCTTTCAAAAGACACTGAAAAAAATTTTCTAACTAAATCACTTTTGATATAGTGATGTTTTAAAAATAAATAAAATAAATATAAATAAAATTGGTCGGGAGAGGGTTTAGTCATAAAAACAAATATAACTAAATTACGTAGTGACAAGAAAACCTTTATCTCTGGAAGAAAAGCATTTACAGAAATATTTAAAACATTTTTTTTTGGAGGAAAGAAGCCATTACTTGGTAAATAACAAAAAAAACGGCCGAGTGCGAGTCGTTCTCGCGCACAGAGTATTCCTTACATTTTTTTAAAACTTTTTTGTAATGTTGGTACCTCACTACACATTTATGGCTTTCACATACTTGTGCCATAAAACCTTGCCTCTTGCTATATTTTATGATTATATGATACAAAGTTCTGTTGATGAAATAAAATAAATTTTACAATAATATACTACAATACCTTGGCCACTATTTACACCCATTGATCTAGCTCCAAACTAGGCTTCCCTGTATCTTAGGTACTATACAACGATACACATATAGATAAATATTGTACTTAGAAAGATAAACAACCATGACTAGGGTACGAACATCCGTTCTCATCAAACAAATATTTGCCCCCACCGGGACTCGAACCCGGGACCCTTGGCCTCGTAGGCAGGGTCGCTGCCGACTCGGCCATTCGGGTCGCCGTCATTTTAAGTATCAGCATGGGTGGTCGCACAGGATCCTGGGGTTTTTTTCTATATCCCCAGCCGGGGATCAAACCCAGGACTCTCGCATTCTCGCACACATGAGCCACTATCGCAGCGCCACAGAGGTCGCTAATGTCGACAAAAAAAGGACACTAATATGACTCCGCCACCTTCTTTAAAATAGGCGTAATTGCTAAATTATATAAGTATGTATGTAAGAGGCAAAACTTGCCTACTTAGGCCGATTACATAGAACGAGAGTTAGCTCTATTCTCAGATTAACTTTGATGTATACAAAGTTACTAACTCGCTTTCCACCTGTCCGGCCGTACTTGCCAAGTCAGGACCAGTCTCATTGCACCTTTATTGCAAATCTGTTGCATATAGGATGCCTTGTTTGTCTAGCAGTTGGCCTAGCTTGTGTATGGACGACCTAGACCCCAATGGAGTGATCATCAGAAGACCGATTTTCAGTATCGCAGAACAAAAAACTAATGGTTCAAAATTAATTAGCAAACACAAATGAAATTGATGTTCCCATGGCCTTTGCAACGAAGTTAAGTACCGTAAAAACAACGTCATCTTATCTAACTAATATTATAAATGTGAAAGTAGCGATGTTAGGATGTTTAGATGTTTGTGTGTTTGTGCCTCAATCACGCTGAAACGGCTGAACGGAATGAAATTTAGCACAGAGTTAGTTTATGAGCTAGATTAACATTATATAATAGTATAATTTTGATCTGACTGCACCAGAAGGAGAGTAACGTTATCTCGGTAAATGATACTTCCTATGAACACGCAGATGAAGCTGCGGGTATCAGCTAGTAAACAATATTCGTAAAATGAAAGACGAATCCAAATGTTGTCTAAGAGCTTTAACCTTATATTCCTCACCCACGTATCTCGTAGCAGTGCCTTAACGAGTAGGCTAGCATTCTGTATCGCATTGAATAACCGACAAAGCGCAGGCAGCCGCTCAGCTTCAGTCCAGCTTTGGCTACTGATTAAGGCTCAATAACGAAGAAAACCGGCCAAGTGCGAGTCGTACTCTTTGTCGACCTCGTGGCGCAGCGGTTGTGGCTCTGCCTACCATGCGAGAGGTCCCGGGTTCGATCCCCGGCTGGGGGTAACGAAAAATAAAAACCCCAGGTCTTGAATGTTTATATGTGTGTGACGTCGCTGTTTCTGGTTCTCACGACACAGGGTATACTATTGTGGGGCCAGCAGCTATGTATGTGCCTGTATGTAAATGTAAATGTACTCGCCCTGCAAGGGTTCCGCACAAATATAGTTTTACTTTGTGAAGGAACTTCTTAACCGTTTTCAGATTTTTTTCCTTTAAAATGTGCTATAACACCTTGCTATACGTCGCGCCACGAGTTATGAGCGGTGTCCTTGAATGCGCAGTTGTCACTTTTCAATACCTGTACATATGCGCAGTAATTCCCGCCAACGTCGCCCAGCGCTCTTAATTCGTGGCACGTATATCTTAAGATCAGTGGGAAGTAGGTGCCCTATAATAGGTTATCATTCCCCTGCGAATATCAAGCGAATTCAGCAAATTTGCAGCATAAACAGCCGTGTGTTTTGATAGCGTTGAACTAGAAGTTTGTTTTATCTTTTGCTCCAAGGGACCACACACGTGGGGAAATTATATTAGTGGCTCTGTGAGCTGCAGACCTGGCGAGTGACACTTTCTTTTAATAACACATACAAACTTATGAATGCACCTGGTTGCGTACAGGGCGTATGAAAGTAGCCGCACCAATAACTTTGTAAACTACATTTTGCGGTCTCAAACCCAACTTATTGACATTGCACTAAAATGTACATAACCTCTTACTCTCACATCAAATCCAACGACACATCATTTGGCAAAATCCGTTGAATGTGAAAAAAACTATTTCATTATCGAACCTGCACACAAAAATTCACGAGAATCAGTTGGAAAATGCGGCCTGTGGAGGAAAACATCAAAGCATTTTTGCCCAATCCTGAGACTGGGACCTGAGATTAACTTGATACTTCCACGCCATTCTCACGAACAGGGTTCCGACAGACAGACCTAAGTCAGAAGGACAAGGGTTTATTTTTTCCTTACGATAGGTACGGAACTTTTTCCTTATGCTTGTAATGTGAATTCTCATGTGCCATAAAAATATACAATATAGGTATATAAGAACTCTAAAAATAAACGGGTCTTCGGTGTTTTATAGTTGATGGGATGGTAGAAGTGACACCCCCGCTGAACACAGGCTGGTGATTGGTCCTCTATTGTGAGTATTTCACCCAATTCCCACATGTTTTCATGTAAGTGACGTTTATGTTTCTGGTTCCCACAAAACAAGGTACAATCATACACACACTGTCCAGGTAATGCGTGGGCGCCGCATGTGAGTAATTAGTTTTGTCTGTATTTATGCAAGCTCCCAAAACAGTAGGTCCGTCCATTTTGAGTTTATAAAACCGGCTTCCGACCCGACCGACGACGGGACTCATTTCGTAACTCTATACTGCAATATTTATTTTCACACACAAACGCACAGATGCACAACTGCTAACTCAAAGTCAGATTGACTCTTAAAGTCATGCCGCGGCGGGAAAAATATTGCGCCAGTACCTATAGCATTTAAGTAACATGTTAACTGAGCAGCAGTTTATACTTTCAGCATTAAGATTGATATTGAAACTAACATGTCTAGGTGAACAACCCTGACGAGCATCTGATCATGTTCTGTACATAGGTAAAGTACATTAAATATGAATAGGTTAATTTTGTTTTACTTTTATGAGATTCCCCGTAGAATATATATATAAGGTACTTTTTGTATTGATGCCATAAGTATTCTTTTTTTACGTTTACCAAGTGTTACCGTGTTATTCATGTTATGTCCAACACATTTACCGTGTTACCACAAAAAATATTAAACAGCGTTTCACCTCAAAACAAACGTCAAGTCTCATACGTTTTTGTTTTTAAACAAGTGTTGGACAGTAGTTTATGTTTTTGTGGTAAGGCCCTTATAGTTTCTCAGATTACTAGGTGCAAAGATAACGAAACAAACCTAATTAATACTTATACATTCAGAGTAATTAACTCTCATGCTGAGTTGATCGAACTAATTAAAAAACTAAGTGGTGTAAGCTAATTTAATCACAAGAGTACTACGATACTCTTGTGATTTATAGAGTTTAATCAACACTTGAAGTTTTAATTTGATTCGATCAACTCAGCATTAGCTTCAATCAAAGAAGTTAAGTTACCAAATCAAAAACCATAAACATCAGATAACTTACACACTCAATCCAGTTCAAAAACAACCTCCTTTGTTAACACAGCACTCGTAACTGGTAGTTTCGATCGTATACTTTTTATTGAGAAAAATATCACTGTGATTTCAAAACTGCTCCGTGAACTGCGGTACTTTGCGTGGAGTATTTTACGGCGCGAGACACGTCCATTCGCGGTGAGATCTAAATACACACTGACATTTATACAGCTGCAATCGGTTGCGCCAGAGCACGCGACGTTCGATTTTCGAATTAGTAAAGGCAGGACTACATATGTTGTTCTTTGGTGCGCGGCCACCATCACGTAAAGGGTTTAAACTAAGATACAAGGTGCTACAGTAAATCTACTATTTAGTACTTCAATTAAAAAAAATAGTACTTAATTACTTTATTAGTAATAACATAATTTTGTTGGCCGCGCCGCAAAGCATTCTTTCCCGCGCGGCCACTCTCAGAACAGATGGTGCGCTTCACTTTTGTTTGATTTGATGAATTATAAATAAATCTACTTTAAAAGTACTTTTGAATGCATCCTAATTATTTCCTTATTAATATAGTTTAATACCAGTAATACGTAATGCAATATATTTGCAACAATAAGCGCCTTATGAAATATAATAGCAATACTACTAAGGCATAAATTGCAGTAAATGTGTGTCAGTCTTTATCGTAACTTGAGCAATTGAGGTACATACAAGAAATACATATAATTATTTTCCGAATACCTACATTTACTTTTCTGTCTACTGTGTGAATCTCCAGTGTGCTTGCAACTGTCAGAGGTGGTAAAGCATTTGTTGCATAAATTCAATAATAAATAATAATCTGTAACACAATTATGGCAGATAATAGAAAAAAAAGAGGCAAAGTGTTGTCCGTGTCCCTTGACGAACAAAAGGCGGAGTTTCTGAAGTATAAAGAGTTGCTGGAAGACAAAACGAATCTGCCTTCCACTTCAAGCAAGATTTATCAGGATATACGTCGGCAACTTTCTTTCCGTATGTCGGTAAAGGCTCTTTATTTATCTCTAAAAAAAAATTATGATTTATTTTTTCGTTTAAATACCGAGGATAGTGATTCCAATCATGCATCTGAATCTGCTTCTTTGGGAAATAATGATGATTATTCGGACTCAAATACTGATAATGAAATGACACAAACTGTTTCATTCGACGTAGATTCAAGCACATGGCTGGAAATTAAACCAATTGTTCATTATTCTTCACGCCATGACAAGAATAAACCATCTATAACAAAACAAAAGAGACCAAATATGCCAAAGAACAAATGGACGAATATTATGAGCGAACTTCTGTTCAAAAATACCAAGAGACATTGCACATGGATATATAAGAACAGATACGCAACTGAAGACAATTTTATTAAGTTTAGTGGCAAATGTAAGCAATGTGGAGCTGTTATTAATGCTCAGACTACAGCAACCAGTGAAACGTCTGCTTCGTTTGAATGCAAAATTACAGAAGGGGATTTGAATGTAGTACACGACCCTAAAATAAAGAATAAAATAACAAAATTTATGAAAGACAAACTATCACAAAAAGTGAAAAAGGAGTACCCATGTATCCTTAGACAGAACATAATAAATGAAACCATGGATGCGAATGATAACTATGAACCACCAACAATACCATCTTTAAAATCATTGCAAAATATCAGACACGACACTAAGCAGAAATCATACTTACACGGAATTGTAATTGTGGCTTTGTGGATGATGGCAATGTCACCACCGTTCAACGAAGTTATTAAAACGTTATCAATAATTCCATTTATCTTGCATTACTGGACAAATGTACAGGATAAATACTACAAACTGGCGACAGATTGCAAAAGGAACATTAAGCTGAGTATAGACGCAACTGGAAGCTTAATGAAACCGTTAAAGCTACCAACAGATAACATCAAAACCAGTCCAAAACACATATTTTTATATGTAGCCGTTATGCAAACAACTGGCAGTTGTATACCAATTACACAAATGGTTACCGATTCTCACAGCTTACAAAACATCTACATTTGGCTTAAGAAATGGGTAGAAGATAAAAGTCCACCTCATGAAGTTGTGTGCGACGATTCTGCGGCTTTGCTAGGGGCTATTATAAAAGCTTTTACACGCTTTAAAACAACTCGTGAGTACATTACTTACTGTTTCGGTATATTGGATAAAAAAAAAGTTGATAGTAGATACTGTTTGATTCGCTTAGATACATCTCATTTTATAAAGGCGTTATACAATTCAAAGTGTTTTAGATATGTAGATAAACGAATAAAACATTTTTACATGAAATATTTGATCTGGATAAAAAATTCATCGTCTTTGGTAGAGGTGCAGTTCATTGTAGATAATCTTTTAGTCATTTCATTATGTAAATATTCTGGAACATACGATAACGGTCAATCGACATTATGTGATATTGCTCTAAAAAATCTATCAACGGTTCCTGTTCAAGAGTTAGATAGTGTTATAGAGAAAAATGAATTTACGAAAAATGTTAATAGCTTTGAACACGATAATACTGAAATAGATTGCGATGATAGCTGCGATTTTATGATTAATTTTAATAAGAAAGTTGACGAGCTAACTCTTAGAATAGAGCTCGTCGAGGACAAATCACATTGCGAGAATTTGTACTATTTGCCTGCATTTGTTGTTTTTTTGCGAAGATTATTGTCTCGTTTGCCTTTATGGTCAAATGTAATGATTTTTTGCCGTGAAACTTTTAACAAGACTCCTACGAGTTCTGATGTAGAGAGTTATTTTAAAAACCTTAAGACTCTGATGAAATACTCGTTTGAAAGGCTAAGAGTTGATGAGTTTCTCATGAGGCATTTTGATTTTTTATCTGGAGAGCTTAAGCAGGCAATAAGTGATCTTACTTTTTCAGAAGGAAACGGTCTTAGCAAAGATGTAAAACACAAAAATGAATCAATTATGACCATTAAAAAATCAACAGCCGATTTCCCCCAAGATTCAATTTTTTCGGAAGACCCACTTTTGATAGAAAACTGGAAAGGATTAGCTGTAAAACCCCCAAAATCTCAGGAAATGCATAAAAAAACAAAAACAACAAAAAAAATTGATCTAATGAAAAATGGAAATGTATGTTCATCAGGTGTGAGGGGTGTCATTTTAGAGAATACTTGTGCTTTTGATGCCATGTTACACACTTGTGTTGTAGGATACATCGATAGGAATTGTTTAAAACAAGCTTTTGACAATTTAAGCAGTGATTATGCCATGTTAGTTAAGGCAATAGCTTCAAGTGATTATACTATCAATGTTGCTGCATTAAGAACTAAAATAATAGAGAAATATTATTATAACAAAACTGTATATAACAAAGTCACAACAATCGACTGTATGACTAATATTTCTTTTAGTCTTGATAAAATTTTGATTAACGACATTCCAAGCGTTACATCTCAAAAAGTATGTTCAGTTGAAATCTGCGAACAAAATAATCCTCTGAATACTCGAAAGCTTTCCTACATGCCCTTAAATGTACTAATTATTTCTGAAAACGGCGTGTCATCAATTGGAGAAGCAGCTGAATCGATGTTAAAACTTGATTTAGATGAAAAGTGTAAAAGTATGAATCATGACATACCTTGTAATGGAAAACTTATTATTAAGTATACACTATCTGATTTGTTAATATTTGAGTTGGATTTAGATGAGGAAATTAACATTGACCATCTCCCAAATAATTTGGTTTTACAAGAAAAAACTTATTTTTTGTTATCTGTTATTGAGTTTAAGCGCAACATGCGTCACTACGTGTCTCATTGTAGACGATTAAATAATAGTTGGGAATGTTATGATGACCTAGACCCAACGGGTGCAGTTACAAAAACGAAAAAAAAAGATATGATTGTGCACAGTATATTTTATACTATTTAGTTAGTTATTTTGTGTATAATGTAACTAGCTTTTGCCCGCGACTCCGTCCACGTAGTCTAATATAATAACCCCCTTTTTGTTACACCCTCTATACTGAAATAAGAAAAATAAAGTTGTCTGATCAAGTCGATCCCATATAAAAGTTGTTCAGTTTGATGTCCCTAACAACCCCTTTTCAGCTTGTGACCCCGTTTTTGTTACATCCTGTATACTGAAATGAGAAAAAAAGTTACTCTGATCAAATCGATCCCATAATAAAAGTTGTTCAGTTTGATGTCCGTGACAATCTCCTTTTGGCTTGTGACCTCGTTTTTGTTACATCCCGTATTGTGAGATAAGCAAAATAAAGTTGCTCTGATCAAATCTCAGCCAATAAGTAGCCTATGTTCTTTTCCTGGGTCTAATCTATCGCCATGCCATAATTCATCAAAATCGGTTCAGCCGTTATCGCGTGATTGAGGAACAAACATCCGAACATCCAAACATACATCCAAACATACTCACAAACATTCGCTTTTATAATAGTAGTAGGATATATATCCTACTACTATTATAAACGCGAATTTTTGTGAGTATGTATGTTTGGATGTATGTTTGTTCCTCAATCATGCAATAACGGCAGAACCGATTTTGATAAATTTTGGCATGGCGATAGATTAGACCCAGGAAAAGAACATAGGCTACTTTTTGGCTGAGATTTGATCAGAGCAACTTTATTTTGCTTATTGCAGAATACGGAATGTAACAAAAACGGGGTCACAAGCCGAAAGGGGGTTGTCAGGGACATCAAACTGAACAACTTTTACTACGGGATTGGTTTGATCAGAGCAACTTTATTTTTTTATTTCAGTATACAGGGTGTAACAAAAAGGGGGTTATTATATTAGACTACGTGGAAGAAGTCGCGGGCAAAAGCTAGGCACACTAGCTTTTGCCCGCGACTTCGTCCACGTAGTCTAATATGATAACCCTCTTTTTGTTACACCTGTATACTGAGTTAAGAAAAATAAAGTTGCTCTGATCAAATCGATCCATAGTAAAAGTTGTTCAGTTTGATGTCCATAACAACCCCCTTTTGGCTCGTGACCCCGTTTTTGTTACATTCCGTATTCTGAGATAAGCAAAATAAAGTTGCTCTGATCAAATCTCAGCCTATGTTCTTTTCCTGGGTCTAATCTATCGCCATGCCAAAATTCATCCAAATCGGTTTAGCCGTTATCGCGTGATTGAGGAACAAACATCCAAACATACATACATACATACATACATACATACACACATACATACATACATACATACATACATACTCACAAACATTCGCGTTTATAATATTAGTAGGATGTGAAAGCCTAGTTTAGGTAACAGAGACATAAGTTTATTGTATTTGTTTGTTGGATCAATAAATAATTTGTATTTGTTGTATTTGTATGTAACTACCTCAAGTTAAGATGTATCACCCGCGCTTCTCACGCAGGAGATGCGGGTTCGATTCCTGACCATGTACCATCGGGGACGGTTGTGGAAGACCACTTTTAAGGATAATTCCCTTGCAGCCAACATGACTTTTCGCATGACGACGACATAAGAAAAATCTGTTAGTCTGCACGGGAAAAGAATCCTTAAGGTGGTCTTCCACAACCATCCCCGATTACCAATGAGATGAGTAATTTATCATACGTACGTTATTATACGGAAATTCTAACGGTGATGGAAAAACATCGTGAGGAAACCTTCAATCTTCATAGCTGCGGCGATGGGCTAGCCCCCTGTCACGCAATAATGGAGTATTGAATATATGGCTAAACATGGGCACAATTGTGCCTCTGCCACCCCGTATGGGAAAAGGCGTGACGCTGTATTTTTTATTATTTTAACTTTATAGTATTGCTATTATATTTCATAAGGCGCTTATTGTTGCAAATATATTGCATTACGTATTACTGGTATTAAACTATATCAATAAGGAAATAATTAGGATGCATTCAAAAGTACTTTTAAAGTAGATTTATTTATAATTCATCAAATCAAACAAAAGTGAAGCGCACCATCTGTTCTGAGAGTGGCCGCGCGGGAAAGAATGCTTTGCGGCGCGGCCAACAAAATTATGTTATTACTAATAAAGTAATTAAGTACTATTTTTTTTAATTGAAGTACTAAATAGTAGATTTACTGTAGCACCTTGTATCTTAGTTTAAACCCTTTACGTGATGGTGGCCGCGCACCAAAGAACAACATGGACTACATGGAGTTGATGGAACTTGCATGTATTGGCAATTTGGCATATAACATCACAATCATCATAATATATGGGCCTGGATTCCGATGGCCCAATGACAGATCAGTGACAATGACGCAATGACGACGGCGACGTTTAACTGGTATTCATTGCTTGCCGTTTGGAGAATCTATTTATTGGCAAATAAAGTATTTAAAATTATGCTGATTGCCAATCATATAAATTAGTTATTCATGGGAACACAAGAATGAGAGCAACATCGAGTGCTAGCAGAATGCGCCTCTGTACCCAGAGGTGTCCAATGATAATAAGCGCCAACATTAAAATATTTAATATGGTTCGTTTGCGTAGGGCAGTTACTATGATTCCCAAAAAAAAATCAGCTAATAAAATGTTACTCTGTATAGATACACCATCTTGTAGAATAGACTAAGTAATTCCAGTGATGGAAAATAAACTTTCTCAGATCATATCGGTTGCATGGTCAAAGCAACCCAGAATTATGTCACTGACAAGTCCTCAAAATATGACTACAATTTTCTAGTATACCTGTAATAATTTGTCATCGGTTCAAATCTGTTTCGCGGCATGTGAACGCGCGCTATACTGAGTAGCACTTTACATAATAAACAGTAGTGCGTGATATAAGACCCTTTTATTCTTTGAAGCCAGCAGGTTAACCCAAACGTTAACCTTTAGCATCTTTGTGACTAGAAAAGTCAAGTAATAGTGTGTACCACCCTGACGTTTGACACAAAGAAGGGACAAAGAAGATACCATTTTTAGGGTTCCGTACCCGAAGGGTGTCAAACGGGACCCTATTATTAAGCCTCCGCTGTCCGTCTGTCTGTCCGTCCGTCCGTCCGTCCGTCACCGGGCTCTATCTGATCAACCGAAATAGGTAGACAGCTGAAATTTTCACAGAATGTGCATTTCTGTTGCCGCAACAGCAACAAATAATGAAACATACCGATTTTAAAGAATTAAAAGAAGTACCCACAGAAGAAATTATTGGTATGGCCATTTTCTTAGCCATTTTGTTTTATTTGTTTATCGGTGAAAAATGGACTCTCCCGATCTTATCGGAAAATATTTTTAATTGCAGGTATTGAGTTTTGTGCTTAGTTATTTGTAATTGCTCATTCAAATTATCATAAATAGTATTAAGTTTTTTTATAATATTTGGTTTTATTTCTGTAAATAAGTTACTCAATTTCTATCCACTTCCGGTTTCGCTAAGCAAAGAGTTTCGTTAACCTGAGTACATAGTTTAATACTCACATACTACATACACAAAATAAATTTTCAATATACGGCCTTGAATGTAGTCCTACCTAGTATTTGATCTTATATTATTAAAAATTAAATAGGTTTATATATGTACTCGTAGAAAAGACTGTCGTTTTACGTTTTTTCGTGTACAATGGTATGGAACCCTTCACGTGCTAGTCCGATGTCCTACTCGCACTTGACTGGTTTTATTTAATTACTTACATCTCGAAAACGACATTTTGTTGTACTACATAATGAAAGCTGATAAAATTCTCTACAACTTTGATTTAACACCCTTTTTACCTTTTTCCAGTCGTTGTGAGCTCCCAAAGGAAGGCATAAAACCCGAATGGCCGAGTTGGCAGTCCCGGCTGGGGATATAGAAAAAAACCCCAGGATCCTGTGCGACCACCCATGCTGATACTTAAAATGACGGCGACCCGAATGGCCGAGTCGGCAGCGACGCTGCCTACGAAGCCAAGGGTCCCGGGTTCGAGTCCCGGTGGGGGCAAATATTTGTTTGATGAGAACGGATGTTTGTACCCTAGTCATGGTTGTTTATATATCTAAGTATAATATTTATCTGTATAAATTTATCTTTGCGGTTTTTAATAAGTGTTTTATATCTTAAAAACTTCTTATTTTATTTTTTTCAAATCAATTTTCGTTGAAAGTGTTTATTGAGATAAACAGCATCTATTTTTTGCTGATTTTTCACTCTCTTACTTAAAAAGTTAGAGGACACACACACACACACATTTTTCCACTTTGAAAGGGTCTGTCTCTTGAACCATTTACTTTAAGGAAAACTGGCTTGTTTGAACTGTTTGTTCAATCCAGGAGGTTGACATAGCAGGTTCATGTGTCTCTTCTTTGTCTTTGGTGCCCTTCATTTCTGGTTCTCCAGTATTCACGATGAGAGGCAACAAAAACACAAACTTGTGAAGACTGTAGAGGATAAATGAATAGAAGAAAACTATCTACACTCACCTTTTCGACAAATCAGCGACCAAACGAATTTTCCAAACTACGAAACTGACACGCCGTGCGTAAAAACACGCGGGAAATGACATTTTGTTGCCAGTATCACTTTAACTTGACTATTATGGACCATACACTACCAAAGTGCCGTCCAAACCGACAAAAACGGTCAGACAGGTTTATATGTCACTGTAAGATTGTCAAAACCGTTAGTTCATAAACTAACGTTTGTTTTCTCGTTAGTTGGTCAACTATCGACAGATAGTAAACTGTAGCGTACTGCTTATTATTTGACGCGTTAGTTGATAAACTAACGGCTAATTAATTGCCTTTAACCTTGAACTGGTTCACAGTTAATAATTTAAATTAAAACCAAGCGTTTCTCACTTCCAAATGTCAGGCAAGTTGAGACCAGTTAGTGTTAGACAGCAACAGCAACAGAATCAGTAAATGATACAAAGTTTCTTGGAATAACCATTGATAGCGAATTGCAGTGGGGACCCCACAAAGATAAATTAGCTGGTAAATTAAGTTCTGCGGCTTACGCTTAGGAACATCAGACAAGAGACGGATGTGGCCACATCTAGGCTAGTATATTTTAGTTACTTTCATAATGTCATGTCCTATGGTATCTTGTTGTGGAGGACAGCAGCAAAATCAAAATCAAAATCAAAAATCATTTATTTCCATAGGATGTTGTTACATCACTTAGATCCGTCATTACATTTTTTTGGGTGAGTTCACTAACCCAATGGCGGAATCTGTGGAGAAGAGCTCACCGAAGAAACTCCACAGTCGTCGCATCTTTTGCGTTTCCTTTTTTAAATAAAATATTGTCAAATTACAAAATGAATGCTAATTATATATCGAAACAGCCTGTTACTCAAACAATCTATTCCCATGGACATCTGTCCTCTAAGTAATCAGATATCCTGTAGTAACCTTTTTTATACAATTTCTGTTTTATTATTATTTTAAACTTGTCTAAAGGTAAGTTTTTAATATCAGTAGGGACCTTATTGTAATAGCGTATACAATTGCCTTTAAAAGAATTACTAATTTTATGTAGTCGGCTTACATAAGCAACCAACTTGTCTTTATTTCTAGTATTAAAATTGTGTATATCACTGTACTTCTGAAAATTAGTTATATTTCTTTTTACATACACAAGATTGTCATAGATATATTGAGACACAAATGTCAGAATATTGATTTCTTTAAACTTTTCCCTCAGTGACACTCTAGGCCCTAATCTATAAATTGCACGAACAGCCCGTTTCTGCAGAATAAATATACTATCAGCATTCGCAGCGTGACCCCACAATAAAATACCATAGGTCATTAGACTATGAAAGTAACTAAAGTAGACTAGTCTAGCGGTGTCTACGTCGGTAAGAGCTCTAATTTTTTTAACTGCGAACGCTGCCGAACTCAGTCTGTTCGACAATTTATTTATATGAGGATCCCATTGTAGTTTGGCGTCTAAAGTAATGCCCAAAAAGACAGTCGACTGCACAAGGTCCAATCTCTGTCCTTTTATAAATATGTCTGTAGTTACCGGGTTCACATTGGGTAACACGAATTTAATACATTTAGTTTTCTTTTCATTAAGTAATAAATTGTTAACAGTAAACCAGTTCACTATACTAGATATAGCATTGTTTACCTCGTCATAATTTGATTGCTGTCTTTTAACTTTAAATATCAAAGAAGTATCATCGGCAAACAATACTAACCCATGTTTTGCTTTAACAAGGTAAGGTAAATCATTAATATATACTAAAAACAAGAAAGGACCAAGAATTGAACCTTGCGGTACGCCCATACTTATTGAAGACCCAGGTGATCTTTTCCCATTAACATCGACCATCTGAACCCTATCTGTTAGATATGACTCCAGAAGGCCAAGTGCCTGATCTTTTACACCATAATGGCGTAACTTCCTGACAAGAGTGTCATAATGGACGCAATCAAAAGCCTTGGATAGATCGCAGAAGACACCTATTGCATCCATTGCGTCTTCCCAGCGGATATTCAAACTATTTTTAATTTACAGAAAAGATCTATTCGAGCAAATTATAATTTAAAACGAACAGACTCCTTAAGAGAGCTTTTAAAAGAAATTGACTTACTAACTGTTGCTAGTCAATTTATTTTCGAAAATATAATGTATGTACGCAAGAATCTTATAACATTTTCCAAACTTAGCGATAGCTGTAGTGTTTACCTAAAAAATAATCACAGACTAGTTGCACCCCAGTTTGGACTAGCGAAGGTTAGTAATTCTTTCAAGGATCAGTGCATTCTCTACTACAATAAGATACCTCTAGAGATTTTAAAATTGAAAAATTAAGCAATTTAAAAAGCATGTTAAAGCGACTTTGTCGAAAAAGGGATATTACAATGTTCAAGATTACTTAAATGACGGGACTGTATGGGGTTAATCTAGCTCAACACAAACCTTGCTGTTCATATTTTTTTTAATTCTGCTAATTAAATTTTCATGTTTGTATTCGTTAAGCACAACCAATTTTTAAAAGAGACCTAAATATCAATCTGTGGGAGTTTCGACACTCTTCTTCTTCCACAGTGGTCCAATGTAGAGAAGAGGTAAAAAATGACGTTTGCAAATTATATGTAAATATCTACAGTAATAAAGAACTTTGACTTTGACATTAGTAAACTGATTTAAACTTGAATTGCAAACGAAATATCAGGGTAAACACTGCGGTAGCTTAGGTGAAGACTAGAGGGGGCGAGCGCAGCGAAGTCCCCGGATAGTCTTCGTGTTAGGTTGACATGTAAGAACAAAAGAAACGTAAATTCTAAACCCTGTCGGTCTGGTTTACTATCTGTCGATAGTTGATCAACTAATACGTTAGTTTATCAACTAACGGTTTTGACTATCTTGCAGTGACATATACACGGCACAATAAGGGATTTTCAGAACGCAGTCTCTGAGGTTCCGTTTAGAATTAATATAGTTTTTAAGTAAATACATAGATATTTTTTTGTATCTCCTGAACTATAAGCATAGCAAGATTTGTGTTTTGCATTTAAGATCAATTAGGCGCCTCTTTCCGTCTCTCTTGCTTACTCTGTCAAAAAAAAATGTAATGCTTGTACACTGTGCTAATTAAATTAAATATTTAATAATTAGCGAAGCTGCCGTATTTATCAAAAATACTACCTGGGGTTAACACGGTCCTAGCTCGAAAGAGATATTGAAGATTTGGAGATAAACCCGTCTTTGTGGAAAAAATAAAGATAGCATTATACACCGGTAACCACGCGGTATTAAGTTCGCAATTGTTTCAGCCGTTACTGTGAAGTGATTACAATTCTTGAGTTATTTCTACTATAATTTCACCCAACACTCGAATTCAGGTGTTATTTTAGGTATTCTTCGGTTAAATTAAAAGTTCAGTAATAAATAAAACATACTTGTCAATTTAAGTGTTCTTTTTAACAGCGTAATTAACCTAAGTGCATTATCAGTGCCTAATTGCGTTATCAGAAATTGATTACTATATTTTGTTAATTCGTGCTTATAACAGTACAGTAAGCGCAAAGCTTCATTAATTAACATATTTCTTCTGATATATCTTAATTATCTCAAGTATTATCTCTTCATTGTTGCTACCATTGTTAATTAACTTCAATTATTATATACTACAAGGCTGACATCAGTGTAGTAGGTACTTTAATTAAGGTATTTGTGATAGTTTCTAGACATACTTATTTTTATCTACACACGTATCATAAACCCTCTTTACTGCGTACAAAAACCGCACGTTACGATCAGCATAATGTTAAACTACTTGGTAAAAACTCATTTCTTATCTGAAAAGTTACACATTATGATAATGTGTAATTTTTCTACATATTATGACATTCAAATTTCGAACGCCGACGCCCGCCTGCTTGCCGCCCCTAGTTTGTCTGTGAAGTTGGTACTGACATTCAAATTTGGAACGCCGACGCCCGCCTGCGTGAAGTTGGTACTACAGAACAAGCTAAACAACTGCAGAGCCACAATGCCGGTCAAACATGCGGTTCCTGAACACATCAAAGAGAGCTTATGATATGTGTGTAGATAAACTAGTGTATGTAACTGTACATAATTAGGCATTAAAACTCTCGAGTGATATTATTCTGAAACTCGCCGGTATTAATGCCCTCCATTATATAGCAGTCACATAAACTACTATTATAGCAAGTTTATTATTCACTGATCATTTCATGAGTTATTCCTAAGTAGGTATTTACATATTCTTTATAGATATTTGTGATATTACTTTAATATATTGTTAAATTTTGCATTGTATCAAATTCCAGTTGGTTAACGTCGCGACCCAAAGATGCCAGATGATATGGAAATCAAATTATCATTAATTAGAAAGAGAGCTAGGTTCAAAGGTCAACTCATTGTGTTTAGTAGATATTTGTTGACGTTGGAATCTTCCAAGTGGGACGTTTTAGGTGCACGTGAGTTACGGATGCGTATTACTTATATAGAATCGTTGTAAGTTTAGTTACAGCTAGAATGTGAAAGTCCATTGAAGAGCAATTGACACTCTGAATCATGACAATAAGTCAGACTCGTCTCATTCTCGTCGTAGTGGTTATCATAAGCTGTTAAGTTGCCAACCATACATCTTATAATAACTGGCTTGAATTCAAAGACACCTATACAAGCCATTAGGCGTGGATTACAAGGATAATGAGGAAATCGATGTGATAAATAATAATTACTTAATAGGTCGTCATTGGAAGGTTTTGCTGAGGTTGATGCTGTTGAGTTCTCTTCACAGAACTGTGAGATGGCATGGAGACTTTTGACTGAAAGGTATGATAATAAAAGGCTTATAATAAAAAATCATGTAACTGCATTATTTAGTCCGGAATCAATCACCAAAGAATCCGCAACAGTACTGAAACACTTTATTGATCAGATGAATAAAAATCTACGAGCATTGGAATCGTTAGGGGAGCATGTGCAGCACTGGGACACTAGTGACCCAAAAACTTGATTTAAAACACTGCGTGAGTGGGAGGAATTTAAGGGCAGGTTCGACAAAGATTAACCTAAAAAATTTCATCATTGACTGAATTTTGAAACAATCGTGCTGATTTGATTGTAACGTTGGAACTGTCGCTCTGTACACAGTTGGAACTCGCAGATTGCTGATCGACAGTTGGAACTCGCAGTCCTACTCGAATGCTCAGGTCACTCAGTTATCTTGTAAAAGGAACACGACAGACGTGAGAGTTTTCCAAGACACAGCAAAATATCGTTTCAGTTTCAGTTTCGTTTTATTCGCCTCAAGCGTACATCAATGTCTGCCGAACCAAAAAGCATATCGGCTCCCACACTAGTTCACTAACTTCACATTGGTAACTAACTTCACACCGGTACTGTACTTCCTACCAACTGAATAACAATTAATAATAATGCTATCTTAATAAATGTTATGACAACATAAGTGTCGTTTATAATTACTGATCTGAACATTGTTATTTTATATTTAAAACATACCAGGGTATTATTTTATTTTAAAGGAATATAAACATTACGACATTTAGTACTGACTCGTGACGCAGGGTGGCGCCAGTAGCGACACACTGATCCAAAGTAAAATCAACAGTATTTTAATTATTAAATTCAAAATAATATCTTAATGTATGCATTCTTTAAATCATATCTTTAATTATTATAATTAAAAAAAAGTATTTAGTAATGCAAATTAATGTTGGTTGGTGGCGCCGTTGTTGGAGGCGACGTAGGACGATAACACTCGGCCATCCTGCACAGGCCGTGACCCACGGCCTCCATCCGATACGATTTTCAGCTTTTCTGTTGCACCAGCATCCTGTAATAAAATTTTCACGCAGTACATTTTGTTTATATTTGGAAAAATCATATCATTAGATGAATGGGCTTTGATCACACAGCCTCTCCGAAATGTAATTATGGAGTCAGTACAGTCTCCAATTGAAGCAGAGATATCACACAGATTCACACAGTTAGTTAATGGTCGATAAACTGAGCACACAGCCTCCCCCAAATATAAGGAGTCACACAGTCTCCAATTGAAGTCAATATACTAATATGTCACACAGTTAGTTTAGTTATGCAATTGACTCACAGTCACACAGAATTTTGCTGAACTCGAGGTAAGTAGTTCTTACTTATAAGAAAACTATTGTATCATAGGATTAATGTATTTAATTTCTTTCTATGTATTAACAATTTTACTTATATTTTCTTTTTATGCTTAGGTTCTAATTTGTACAACCACTCTACTGTTAATATTTATCTGGTACGTACGAGTATGACTTAATCTTATGCAACTTAACCATTGATATTCTATATGTATATACATTCCAAATTAATTTTATATTATTCACACAAAGAATGTTGCGACGCATTGAAATTGAGAGCACACAGTTTTCATTTCTTAACTTTCCAGTAAATCAACTAAATCATCGCGATCTACTTCATGGTCACTACCTGAAGTATCGTCATCTCCAGACATAACAGTTTTGTAAGGACGTAAAGTTTCACCACGCACTACTGCACTAAACTTTCTATATCCTTTCAACCCTTTGACACTACTGATTGTATACCGGTCTAACGAGTGTTCGGCCTTACAAACTCTATACGGACCCGTGTATAAGCGATCAAGTTTCCTTGTTAACTTAGCCCTGGGATCTCTCGCTACTCCACCCTTCCACCTACATTATACTTCTGACACTTTTTGTGTTTAGCATCAAAACGAGACTTCATAAGGGTCATGTTCCTATCAATACGTAGCTTGGCCTGTTTTCTCCTTTGCTGCAACTGTTGCTGCAATGTTTCTGAGTCCTGAGGCTCGCCTATAGGTATAGCCGGGAAGCGACTATTGGAATTACCAAACATAAGACTAAATGGCGATTCACCTGTCGTGGCATTTGGGGTATTGTTGATTCCCCATACAACATCTGCCAACTTATTGTCCCAAGTGCACTCAGACTGTGTCATTGTATTAAGTCCATTCAACAGAGTTCTATTCACGCGTTCAACTTGTCCATTGGACCGCGGGCTAGCTATGGCGTTCAGGACATGCTTGAACTGCGTTTCATGTGCGAATTGCTTAAAGTATCGGCTGGTGAAAGCCTTTCCTCTATCTGTAATAATTCTCACAGGATTTCCGAACAAGGTAAATACCTCTTTTAGAAGCCTTATCGTCTCAATGGAACTGCAACTTTTCGTGGCTTTAGCAAAAACGAATTTCGTGAATGAATCTATGATCACCAGAACATACGTATGCCCCTTTCGTGTCTTTACAAAAGGACCTAGATGGTCGGCATGCAGAGTATGCATTGGAATGGCTTGCTTCTCTATCGGGTGTAACTCTCCCTCTACCCTGCCATAATTACCTTTACCAAATGCGCACTGTAAACAGGAATTGATGTATTTCCGAATAAACCTAGTCATTTTCGGGAACCAGAACTGTGCTTTAATCGCTTGCTCACATTTGTCAAACCCTGGGTGTCCTATCTGATCATGGAGCTTTTGCAAGAGACCATACTTACCTAATTTTGGAATAACAAATAGATCACCTGCCAGAGTTTTTCTATACAAAATACCTTCCTTCTCTATGTAATTTGCTGAGATGTCAGCGTTAATATCATCAGACCGTAGTTGGGTAAGTATGCTCTGAATATTATCATCCTGCATTTGTAGAGTCATTAGCCAGTCAGAGTTGTCAATTATCAGTACATGGTTTGAAACAGGGTTCCTGCTTAGGGCATCTACATGCTTCATTCTTTCCCCAGCCCTGTATTCAATGTCGAGATCGAATTCATGGATGGTAAGCCACCAGCGGGCAATGCGGGGAATGAGGTCCTTTTTGGTCAACGTAGTTCGTAGAGTACTGCAGTCGTTGACTACCCTAACTGGTATCCCAATCAGGTAAATACGGAAGCGCTTAAGAGATTCTACCACAGCTAAGGTTTCAAGTTCATAGCTGTGGTAGATACTTTCCTCTTTTGTCGTTACCCTACTAAAATAAGCAATAGGCTTCAAACTATCATCCTTTTGGTATTGCATTAGTATGCCCCCAAGACCTAACTTGCTCGCATCCGTATGAAGTTCAGTCTGAGCATCTTTGTCATAAATAGCTAAGACTGGCTTTTCGATCAGTCGCTGTTTCAAAGTTTGAAATGCATTTTCCTGCTCTATACCCCAACTCCACTCGACGTCTTTTCGAGTAAGTTCTGTTAAGGGTCGCGCAATTTGGGCAAATCCCTGAATGAACTTCCGAAAATACGAAGTCAGTCCAATAAATTGTCGAATCTCGTGAACATTACGAGGACGAGAGTAATTAGCTACGCAGTTTAGTTTAGCTTGTCCTAGTTGTATAGTACCGGCCGTAATTTCATGTCCTATATACGTGGCAGTATTTTTGAGAAATTAACATTTTTTCAAGTTCAGCTTCAGCTTGGCATCTGTCAAAAGTTGTAAGACTTTTTCTAAAAGATCAAGACCCTCCTCTACTGTTGTAGTAGGTATCATGACGTCATCCAAATAAAGAGCTATATCTCTACTTACTCTACCTAGAGTCATTTGAATAAGTCTCGAAAATACCGCTGGAGCATTGGCGAGACCGAATGGCATTTTTAGGAATTCAAACTGGCCTGATGGTGTTACGAACGCTGTTTTACCTATCGATTCTACCTCTATAGGTACTTGATAGTAGCCCTGGGCGAGATCAAGAGTCGTAAAGAATGTCTTTCCTGCTAAACGAGTCACTTGATCTTCAATATGAGGAAGAGGGTCGGTCCTTAACAGTGCGCACATTCAATGCCCTATAATCTACGCAGAGCCTATAATCTCCTCCTTTTTTTCTTACAAGAACGACAGGACTAGCGTACTCTGACATCGATTCGCGAACAATACCAGCATTTAAGAGATCTTGCACATTCTCGTTAACTATTTCATTTTCTTTATGGGACAATCGATAGGGCTTACAATAAACCGGCTGATTACTAGTCGTTTGGATACGCATCTTAATTAAATCTGTGCATCCCAAATCGTTGGTACCCTTCGCAAACGATGTATCATATTTATCAAGCAACTTTAGCAATTTAGTTTTGTTTTCCTCGGAAATATCACCCATATCCACCTCGGAAATATCGATACCATTTCTATCATCATCAACACTGGAATCATAGAGAGAAAATACTTCTACCCCGCAATCGTGTGTTTGTTGTGTCAAACGGTCAGCTCGAGCTATCAATCTGTTCTTGGCCCACATAATGTCTTCAGTACCTAAGTTGATTATTTGAAGGTACGAATTGTTAGTGCAAATCACAGTTTCGGATATGAAATAGGACGTACGACCCAATTCAAAACAAACTGGATGTGTCAAAAATGTGTGCTCTCCTTCATCAGCGCAATCTACAAACACTTCAACGTAAACACTACTCCTTTTAGGTATGATTACGGCACATTTTAGGCATACAGGGTATTTGAATACAAAATCAACAGAATTCAACTGAATATCACACAGCAGCGGCGAAAATATGTGGGTAGGCAGGAAGTTCACTGACGTGTCTGTGGTAAACAGACTCACATTATTTTTATTTATCATTGGTTGCCCTACGATAAGATCGATATTCGGCAAGTCACAGTCGGTTACCTCCACATTACCTCGTAATTGCAGGTTATCAATAACGGCAATAATTTCAGTTGTGCCCAATGAGTGTGTGCAGCTACCTCCAAAAGCTTTCATAATGACAGATGAGGGTTTAATTTCGAGCTGTAATTCATCTGCTGCAGCAAGGGTCAATATATTAAGCTTACTGCCCGTGTCTATATAAGCACTCAGCGGATGACCATCTACCAATACTTGGCGTCTATACAAATCATGATAGATATTATAAGTAATTGCCCAAACATTACCCACCTGTCGAGTCTGTAGCTGCGAATTGCCGGCCCTGAACCAGCAAGTTGCCGAGGTGTGGCCCGTACGTTGACAGGACTCGCAGCGCTGAAGCATCCGGCAATCCCTGGCTTCATGTCCAGGACGACGGCATTGGTAGCAAATCTTCGGCAGCAGGCTATGCGATGACACTGGAGCAGCGGCGGCATTTGTGTTCCCTCGCTTCCACGTTAACTTTCCTTTGTCAGTCGATGTTCTTGCTGCTTCTACTTGCTTGTAGTTTTCTAACGACGATAGATAGCCATAATACAGGTTTTCAGGCGTCTCGCAATTGTAGGCTTTGGCGTTAGCCCTCAATTCGGCCGGTAATCCTCTAATAATGCATGAAATTGCATTTTTGCCATCTATGTTGCACTTCTTCAAAAGAGAAAGCTTCGCGTGATAGAATTTTGTCATGGTCTCTGATTCTTGCTTGACTCTTGCTAGCATAAGTTTCAATCGGTCCACGTAGTCCGTCGAACGAGGAAATGCATTCATGAGAGTTTCTTTCCACTCGGCCCAGTTTGAATTGTAGTTTTCGAGATCTTCATACCAACTGCGTGCTGCACCTCGAAGACGTACCTGCATGATGAACTGGCGGTCAGTATTTTTCCACCCATAAATATTCCCAAGTTGATCTATCTTGTGCAACCACCCCGTAATATTGCTGCTGGCATCATCTGGATAGAATTTCGGTACTAACACTGCATCAGCGGTTGTCACTCGGCGTCGCTTACTTGAATGGTTATTGTCTTCATCAGAAGAAAAAAAATCTTCGTTTTCATGTTCACTTGACGAGGTTTCTTCGCGCCATTTTCTTTTTCTTCGGCAGCCCAATCCATTTATGTAAGGGCCCGACATCGCTGCTTCTTTGTTTTAGTGGGTGTTTGTCCGTATCCCACTTCTGAAGTGTAAAAGGAACACGACAGACGTGAGAGTTTTCCAAGACACAGCAAAATATCGTTTCAGTTTCAGTTTCGTTTTATTCGCCTCAAGCGTACATCAATGTCTGCCGAACCAAAAATCATATCGGCTCCCACACTAGTTCACTAACTTCACATTGGTAACTAACTTCACACCGGTACTGTACTTCCTACCAACTGAATAACAATTAATAATAATGCATCTTAATAAATGTTATGACAACATGAGTGTCGTTTATAATTACTGATCTGAACATTGCTGAAGTTATTTTATATTTAAAACATACCAGTGTATTATTTTATTTTAAAGGAATATAAACATTACGACATTTAGTACTGACTCGTGACGTAGGGTGGCGCCAGTAGCGACACACTGATCCAAAGTAAAATCAACAGTATTTTAATTATTAAATTCAAAATAATATCTTAATGTATGCATTCTTTAAATCATATCTATAATTATTATAATTAAAAAAAAGTATTTAGTAATGCAAATTAATGTTGGTTGGTGGAACCGTTGTTGGAGGCGACGAGGGACGATAACAATCTGCTACTCAGCAGGTAGTGTATGTACTGAGCCAAGCGATGTTTTATCATCGACAGCATTATTCAAAATATTCTATTTGAAGTACGTACCACACATAGTGATTAATTCCACGCCTCAACCGAACGGCGTGGAATCATGAGGGGCTGGGTTTAGCCAGCACGGGAGAAAAGTGAGTGATTGTTACTACTTTACCTTGTCGTCGTAGACCGGAATTCGAAGGCTCGATTCGAGGTAGGAATACGGGATAGGAGCAGAATTGGGATAGGACAGGAACCGAATCACTATCGTTTCGCTGCCCGACGCTGTCGCCGGCGTGCTGCCCGCCGACACGAGGAGTCGCCGTCCGATACGACGATGTCCTTCACAACACAAATCACTCAACCGCTGACGTGAATCTACTTATTTCCCGACGATGTAGATGATTAACACTCCGACCCGGCCCGACGCCTGTGTGAGACAATTGTTACACCGAATTACAATCAATGGCCCGATGCCTGAGCAGACATGTTTGTTCTCCCGACGAGAAAAGATAACCTCTAATTTCTCATCTCGTTTCGATACGAGTGACAGCTGCGGTCCGTTTCCGCTAGTGGTGTCCCGATTACTCGCGGTCGATCCGCGCAACAAAAAAGGAGGTGCGTTCCGAAGCATAAATATTAAACAGTCACCCGCCCGGACAGGCCCGAACCTGTCCCTAATCAATAGGAAGGCGAGAAAGTGTTGCGACCGCTCTCTTGAGGACCGAGTCCCCCACCTTGACTTCTGCTGATCGAGGCGTGCCATCCCGACCCGTGTACAATTTGACGATCCGTCCTCGTCTCCATCTCAATGATGGCAGGTTCGCATCCTTAATCAGCACCAAATCACCGACTTGAGGGGGGCTCGTCCGGTCAGTCCACTTAAGGCGCTGCTGCAAGATGTGCAAGTACTCAAGGGACCACCGTTTCCAAAAATCTTGAGCCATCTGCTGCAACATCTGCCACCTAGTTAACCGACTTAACTTAACATCACCGAATGGGTATTCTGGCAGGGCGTTAAGGGGCTGACCTATCAGGAAGTGACCCGGCGTCAACGCTTCCAAATCATTTGGATCCGAACTGAGCGGGCACAACGGACGCGAGTTCAGTGTCATTTCAATTTTACAGAACAGCGTCGCCAGTTCTTCAAAGCGTAGAGAGGTCTCACCGATGATCCTCGTCAGATACGACTTAGCCGATTTAACCGCAGCCTCAAAAATTCCTCCCCAATGAGGACATCCCGGCGGACTGAAAACCCATTCAATCCCTCGTCGGGAGCAAGCCGTATCGATGGCGTCCTGGTCACCGTTCAGGAATTGAGTGACCTCCTGCAGATATCGCCTGGCTCCGACAAAATTTGTGCCGTTGTCCGAACGGATTAATGTCGGGAGGCCCCTTCGTGAGACGAACCGATCTAGACATGCGATAAATGCCTCTGTAGTGAGGTCACTGACCACCTCCAAGTGAACTGCCTTCGTGGCCAAGCACACGAAGACGCACAGGTAACCCTTCACTAATCTGGCGTTCCGTAGCTGTGAAGACTTGACCATGAATGGTCCCGCGAAATCCGTTCCGACACCCGCAAAGGGCCGGATTTCGTTAACCCTATCCGAGGGCAAATCGCCCATCTGGGGCTGCATCGTAGCCGCCTTGGCCCCATAACAAGGCAGGCACCGAAATACGACGCTACGCACTAAGCGTCTTCCCGATAGAATCCAGAACTCGCGCTGGAGAAACGCCATCAAGGCGTGGCATCCGATATGCCCATTCCGAATGTGTCGATCCTGTATCAACAGTTTGACCAACTTCCCTTTCCTAGGGAGTAACAACGGGTGGCGAGCCGCATAAGGCAGGTTGGCATTCCGCAGCCAACCTCCTACCCTCAGCAATCCTTGAGGGTCAATGAACGGGTTGAGCCGAGCCACAGCTCCCTTCAGTTGGACGCGTCCGCGTCTCAGAATGTCCAGTTCGGACTTAAAGTGCACCGTCTGCACGTTCCGTACCAATGCGAACAACGCATGGTTCCGTTCCCGTGGTGTCAGGACCTGTGTCCGCACTCGTTGCGCCTCAGAATTCCGACAATTCCGCGCAAATCGGCAGATCCAGGCGGTCACATTGACCAGCTTGTCGAGCGAGCTGTACCGTTCCAGCAGGCTGAACTCCTCTTCCGGCTCTGGTTGCGTCGTACAGACACCGACTGTCAAGGCGCCGTTCGCCGTGGTAACGCGTGGACTCATTGGCCAATCCGATTCGACTTGAGTCAAGCATTTTGGACCCCACCACAAGGGATGTCCAACTAACTCCGGAGCGTGACACCCACGAGACGCACAGTCTGCTGGGTTCATTTCCCCTGGAACATGTCTCCAGATTAAGGGAACCTCCGAATTCAAAATCTGCGAAACCCGATTCGCCACAAAAATCTCCAGCTTGTGAACTGAAGCCTTCAGCCAGCATAACACGATCTGGCTGTCCATCCAAGCGTAGACCGTATCTTCCAACGCTATTGACCCACGAAGAACCGTCATCGTGTGGTTGAGCAGACGAGTCAGGAGAGCCGCTCCCGAAAGCTCTAACTTGGGAATGGTCAGGCGAGTGCGCAACGGCGCAACCTTGCTCTTGGCCATGACCAACCGCACATCAACCTCCCCCGTGGAGTCGACCGTACGCAGATATACCGCAGCTCCGTAGCCCTTCTCCGAGGCATCGCAAAACCCATGCAGGGTGGCGGTGTATCGTTTGGTGGGGACCAACCTCGGTGGCAGTGAAATCCGATTGATGCCAGGGAGGGTCGAAAAGAACGAGTCCCACTCTGAGCTCAATGACCCGCCGATCGGGTCGTTCCATTTCAGCTCAGCAGACCACAATTGCTGCATAAAACACTTGAGCTGAAATGTTACCGGGGTGATCCACCCGTTTGGATCAAATGTCCTAGCCACCGTTGAAAGGACGTTCCGTTTCGTCCAGACCTTCGGGGAGTCCAACTCGACCCGATACGAAAACATGTCTGACACCGGCTGGTACTGGACGCCTAATACCGACAACATATTTGGATTTTCCAAATTTTCAAAAATGTGGGGATCCTGCTGGTAGTCATCCGGAAGACCAGTCAGTAACTCTGGAGAGTTCGACATCCATTTCCGGAGCTCGTAACCTCCACCCCGTAAGAGCTCAACTAGCTCGTCCCGTCGAGCGAGCGCCTCCTCTACGGAATCTGCACCGGTACAGATATCGTCCACGTAGAGGTCCTGCTCCAGGATCGCTGCTCCTCTAGGGAAATTTAACCGTTCTCGATCCGCTAATTCCTGCAGAGTGCGAATCGCCAAATAAGGACTAGACCGTAGCCCGTACGTGTTGGTGTTCAGCTCGTACACCCTGATGGGCTGATCTGGGCTCTCTCGCCACAGTATCAGCTGATACCGTCTATCGTCAGGGTGAATGACCGTCTGTCTAAACATCATCCGGATGTCAGCTACAAACACAACATTGTGTCGACGGAACCGTGTGATAACATCCGCGATGTCATGGTTCAACTTCGGCCCTGAATGCAAACACTGGTTCAGGTTCATGCCGTTAGATGTTGATGCCGATCCATCGAACACTACCCGTATTTTGCCCTCCGGGGTCCTCAAGACCGCGTGATGGGGCAGGAAGCAGTGGTCTTCACGCTTCCAGTCTCGTCGAAGTCGACGTACTTCTGCCGGAAAATCCCGTCACGCTTCATGCGTCGTTCCATCGACAGAAGCCGCGTCTCGGCTGCATGGTGTGAACTGCCCAGCGGCGGGCGATCACTCCGAAATGGAAGACGTGTGAGAAATCGACCTGACCGAAGGCGACCAGTATTGTTCCGATAAAACTGTTCACACTCTTCTTCAACCGGGTCCAACCGGCGGACCGTAGGTGGTTCCTCCACCTCCCAAAACTTCTGTATCACCTCCGAGAGTACAGAACCGAATAAGGGACTACGAGTCGCTAGGCGTGGGGCAGCCGGCATGACCGGACCCATTACCGCATGGCCCAGTCTGGCGTTGACCGAAACCAGACCAGTCGCCTGCAACACGTGGAGACCTGGCACTAACAGGTATCCCAAGGCATCGACACCCAATAAAATGTCTACTGGGCCCGGAATATCGAACTCCGGGTCAGCCAGTGACAACCCAGCGACCAACTGTCGCACCGAGGGCGACAACCGTACGTGAGGGTGTGAGCCCATCATATTAGGCATGACTAATGCCGTGACCGTCAGATTCACCGATGAATCCACCCGTGACGAGAGAGTAATCCGACATACTCCCTTTACGGAACCGACTTCCGTGTTCCCAATTCCCCGAATGGAATGTGGATACTCCCTTACCGAAATGCCCAACCGTCTTACAAGATTGCACGAGACTAAGCACCCCTGGGCCCCCGAGTCCAATAGTGCTCGTGCCACACAAGATTTGCCGTCCGAACTCCACGCTATCACCGAGGCGGTGGGGAGCATGACCGTCTGTGGAGTGGCGGCACCCTGTAAGTGGGCGGTGTGTCCCTAGCGGGAACCTCCGCGGGATCCGAACCCGCTGGGACCCCCGTCGGCCTGGTAACTCGGCTGCTGATATGCCACCGGTGGCATATCAGACCGTATGTACATCAGGGGTCCCAACCCGCATTATAGGCCCCTCGCTGTCCCGGTACCCGACCATACCGGACTGTGAACGGTGTGCCCGGTGGCCACCGTGGATGGAGGGGGGAGAGCGGATCCAACCTGGGGCGCTCTAGGAATGGGGGCGACATCCGACTGTTCGCCTCCCTGTTCGCCTCCCAGAGCGACGGGCAGGGTGGCGCAGAAGGTGGTGGGCTCCTAGCCTTCGCGCCACTCATAGGTGCCATCTGACACCCGCCCGTAACACGCGGTGAGCCAGCGGCCCGAAGTCCTCGCTGAACCTGGACAGCGGCGACCGAACCCCAGCTATCCCGCCTGTTACCCCCCCGCGCTGCCCCCTTCCCCTCGGGGGGGGGGGGGTGGGGTCCCGTCCGCCGGTACCTCAGTCACCCCTTTGGTGACTCCCGTTGCCCGGAGGGGGACTGGGTCCGGCCCTGGTTGGGCCCTGTGACTAACCAACCTGAGTCCGGCCCTGGTGACCGTCCGAAGGGCCTGACCAGTTCAGGCACAACACGATGTGGTGCTTGCCACCGCAGCACTCACAGGGGGACGCGCGTGAGCACTCGCTCAGCGGGTGCGGCCCCAAACAACCGAAACACAATCGGTGGCGGAAGACCACCTTCCTGCGGGCAGCCACACCGAGCGCCTTAAAGTTGGCGCAACTGGTCACTTCATGACCGGCACTGTCGCAGTGCACAGAGCCGTCACCCGACGGCGCGGCACTCAAAACGCCAAATTGTTTTGACCGCCCACCCCCGTGGGGGCGGGGGGCGCGGCCCCTCCCGCATCCGCGCGGGTTGGCGCTGCACACTGGCCTCCGAATCCAATGTGTCGCATCGCCTGCATTCACCCTCCAAAAAATCCGTTAATTGGACGAGTGTGGGCAGTTCCGAGCTACTGCCCCCATGCAGCTGTTCAAACCGACTTTGAACAGCTGCAGGCAACCGTGACAAAACCATATACAATACAATATATGACCATTGGTCTACCGGCAGACCAAGGTTCTGAAGGGCCTTAGTGGCCACCAGCACAGGGTTGAGCACCTGTACCCGGATGTCAACATCCCGGGTTACTCTTGGGATGCTAAACAGCTTCCCCAGCTGCGCATCAACCAACCGCCGTTTGTGCTGGTAGCGGTCAAACAATATGGACCGGGCTATCTCGTAATTGCCTGCCGTGACCGTCAGGTGACCGACCAACTCCTTCGGTTCACCCCGCAGTGCCATCAATAGTTGGGCCAACTTGTAGGCGTTGTCCAGGTCGTCCCGACCGTGGACCAAACTTTCGAATAAATTGATGAATGCCGGCCACTCATCAATTGCCCCACCGAAGGCCGGAATCTCCAGGTGTGGCAGCCGTCCAACAACACCCTTAGGGGGCGGGTCTCCGCTACCCTCCCCGCGGTCATCCCGACGCGACCGCTTAATTTTTTCGGCGCGACGCTCGATGTCGCCCAAGCACTACATCGCTTGGTCAGCATCCGCGCAGAGCTGCTTCACTGCAGCCACCGAGGCCTCATCCGTAAGCCCGAGGGCTTCAGCCTCCGCAGCCAGCCGACACACCTTCCCGACGCGTGTCATTGCATCCTCCACACGCTTGAGCAGGACATCGTCCATGTCAGGTCGCTCCACATACTTGTGAGTATGGGCGAGCCATCTCATCTCCTCACGGACACCATACCGCAGTACCGTCAAGGGCGAAGGTGCCATGGTTACCGATTCAATTGTTTCTGATCCTATGCTTCACTACCAAACTAAGCACAGCCAGAGACCAGCACTTGCCCGTCAGCGCTGGGCACAGAAATTAAAACTAAGTTGTAAAAACCAAGGCAACCACTAAAACAATTAAATCCTAAACAATATTTAATATGGTCGCCCTGTGGACATACACCTTATAATCTAAATCAATTAGAGAATGCCACCATAAAACATAATACAAAAATAACCCACAAAACTTGATTATGAAAACAATACACATAGACAATATACTAAACAGAGCCTTCAAAAACCTTGGGTTTATCACAAGAATCAGTAAACCCCTTAAAAAGATAAGTACTCTTAAACTTCTATATAATTCGTTTGTTAGGTCTATATTAGAGTTTGCCAGTGTAGTATGGAACCCTTCTTATCAGATTCATATCAATCGTATTGAAAGAGTACAAAAGAAGTTTATTAAACTGTTAAACTACCGTTTAAAAATTCACTAAATTATTATAACTTAACATCGTTATTAAACCGCCGTAAACTCATTGATATGTCCTTTCTATTCAAAATCTTAAACAACTTAATCGATTCGCCAACACTTTTATCTAAAATTAATTTTGTAACAAGAATACGCATGCCCATTCGCACTACGCGAAATAAAAATAATGTTGCACTTGTGCCTCCTAACTTAAAGAAAAATTACACTCGAAATAGCTTCATATCTCGTTCAATCACCACTTACAGCAAAGAATTTTCTAACGTGGATTTATTTTATAATAACCTAATATCTTTCAAGAGAACTGTTTCAAAAACATGTAATAATAAGTGATAAACTTTTTATGTAAAATAATATTTAAGCTTTAAAAATTAACTTTTGTAAAAATATTGTGATGCTGCTTCAACTTAAAGTGTTTATTTTGTAGTTTTAAGTCCAAATACATTGTTAATATGAATACACCTTTTCAAATTGATGCAATCTGATTCCAATTGCTGCTGTACTATTAAGCGTCTCTTTAGCTCATTTATGTTTAATATAAGTTAAAATGTACTTTCGGCACTGTAAGGTCTATAATAGATTGTAAGTTTATTTTGATATTTTTTTTTGTATGTATGACTGTTTGTTGCCATAATAAAGATAAATAAAATAAAATAAAATACAAAATAATAAGCTGTGACCTTCTAGAAGTGGCCCCTCCGATATGACCCACACTTCTACTGAGGTCAGCAAAATCAGCTTAATACCCCTTAAATAGCCTGACCCTGCTCGGTAAACCGAAATAACACTGCAGTACTATAGAACCCGACGTTCTACCACAAGTAATACAATCTAGTTACTTCGCAGAATGACTGTTCAATCTTTTATGGGCACAAATAGTAGTTTCCGACTGCAAATTTATAATAATTGTTAACTAAATTGACACTTATACTTTCACTAACCGAAAATGAACTTTAATTGTGGTACCGACCACAGACTCATTGCCGACTTGCCGGCCAATCTGAGATATTCTTTTCTCCCAACTACAATGTGGCAAAAAAACAACCCTACAACCGTGAATCGATGATTTCCCACTAGGAAACCGCGCCTGTTACCAAAATGATTAATTCCACGCCTCCACCGAACGGCGTGGAATCATGAGGGGCTGGGTTTTTGCCAGCACGGGAGAAAAGTGAGTGATTGTTACTACTTTACCTTGTCGTCGTAGACCGGAATTCGAAGGCTCGATTCGAGGTAGGAATACGGGATAGGAGCAGAATTGGGATAGGATAGGAACCGAATCACTATCGTTTTGCTGCCCGACGCTGTCGCCGGCATGCTGCCCGCCGACGCGGGGAGTCGCCGTCCGATACGACGATGTCCTTCACAACACAAATCACTCAACCGCTGACGTGAATCTACTTATTTCCCGACGATGTAGATGATTAACACTCCGACCCGGCCCGACGCCTGTGTGAGACAATTGTTACACCGAATTACAATCAATGGCCCGATGCCTGAGCAGACATGTTTGTTCTCCCGACGAGAAAAGATAACCTCTAATTTCTCATCTCGTTTCGATACGAGTGACAGCTGCGGTCCGTTTCCGCTAGTGGTGTCCAGATTACTCGCCGTCGATCCGCGCAACAAAAAAGGAGGTGCGTTCCGATGCATAAATATTAAACACATAGTTCGTGCTGTACTCAGTAGTGGCAGTACATTGTCTTTGATGTCGAATCATCTGAGTTAACGGCTCAACTTACCTGTAATATGTTTTGATAGATATATTGATGGTATCAATACCTCTAAATCAAAAGTAGGTCAAGTGTGGAGTGTTTCAATGACTTCGCTAAACGAAACATTTAGCACAAGAATGCCTTTGTTTTGCCTTCTATTACAAACAAGGTTCCTTGTAAACACATTGACATTTCCGATTTAAGTACACCGTCTGATATTTGTTTGGCTGATCCTAATTTTTATAAGTCTTCCGCCGTTGACATGATTATCGGTGCAGACTTATTTTGAGACCGACTGGTTTCAGAAAAAATCATACTAGGTACTGGCAAACCCTACAGGACACTCGATTGGCATGATTAGTGGCAGGCCCAATTAACAGCGGGCATTCATCCACCAAGTCCAGTATTATTTGCAATTTTTTGAAAGTAGAATGCAGCACCAGCGCCTCGGACACGTAGTTTGCTGAGATACAAAGCCAATTGTCACATTTTTGGCAACTTGAGGAGGTTAACAATAAATAATCTCATTATTCACCGGAAGAAAAATGTTGTGAGGAGCACTTAATTAAAATACGATCTGTTTGGAAGGCGTACGATTTTATGTTATAATTCTATTTAAAAAATCCCCTGAAATTTTTGGAAAATCACTTACTCGCGATAAACAATGTTTTCTGTCACCAGAGCGTCGCAATGAGAAACAAACTTTGCTAGGAAAAATGTACCATGAATTTGTGTCTGAATACGAATAGTTAGGCCACATGTCCGAGGTGCCGTTTCATTTTGAAGAAAAGATATCTTTCATTCCTCACCATGGGGTCCTATGCGAGAGTAGCACTACTACAAAATTACGTGCGGTATTTAATGCAAGTGTACCCACCTCATCAGTTTTTTCACTGAATAATATTCAGAAGGTGGGACTGACCATGCAGGATTACCTTCTGTCGATACTCATAGGATCCGTTATCCAAAATACATTCATTCAGCAGATGTTGAAAAGATGTGTCGACAGATAGTCATCCACCCGGAGGACAGACCTTTACATCAAATAATTTGGTGTGAAGATGCGTCTTATCCGTTAAAGGCATTCCAGCTAAATACCGTTACTTACGGAACTGCTGGCGCACCCTTTTTAGCTGCAAGATGTTTAAAACAATTAGGCCTGAAATGTTTCGATAAAACCATTAGTAAAATCATCATTCATGATTTTTACGTTGACGGTCTGTTAACCGGTGTGGATCAGCTAAAAGAAGCTGTCAAAATCCAGCAAGACGTCACGTCAGTTTTATCTTCAGCTTAGATGTGTCTCCGTAAATGGAAATCCAATGAACCAAAGTTGATTCATGATCATTAACCTGATTCGCTCGACTTAAATATTGGTAATAATGAACCAAAAAAACTCTTGGTCTCAGCTGGCAAGCACCATCAGATGATTTACTCTTTCCCGCTGGTTTCTTAACTTCTGACGGAAATAGCAAACACGATGTACTTTCAGTTATCACTCAGGTTTATGACCCTTTAGGTCTACTGTCACCATGCGTTTATTTTATTAAAAAAAAAACTTACAAAGGCTATGGCTACTCAAACTCGAATCTTTACCTGAGGAGCTTTTCAAAAGTTGGAGTAAAACCATAAAAAAAATTGTCAGTTTTAAATGATCACGGCAACAGAATAGTCCTCGTCAAGGAAATGGCGGCGCCCAATGCACATGGGGATTTGTGGTCGGGGGAGGGGGAGCGAAGCTTGTTCAATAATACAAATTCACCCCGGCACAAACAATGACACTCCAACCAACGGCAAACAGGAAAATCTACAAGACTCGCCTCATTAAGCCTATCTATAGACAATTCATCAGCCCCGAATGTTCCAGAAACAGAAACAGAAACAATAACTCATTCCGGACCTACCCACGCGATCTATCGGCGAAACGGTGAAGCAAGCGATAGACTAGCTTCTAAGCTTAGCCACGTATTGAGTCGACCTCTTCACTCAGCCTCTCTTCGATAGATGTCGCCACGTATCTCAAATTCCAGGGCTACACGATATCTGCCCCGCGTTACCCAAATTCAAGCACTTCTGAACGGTTGATAAGCTGAATCAGTGAAAGCTTCACATCCAGTTCAATTATCGGGAGACACTCTGAAAGCCTTTGAGGACACCAAAGATACTCTCTGCAATGCCGCGATGCTAGCACACCCAGACTGTTAATCCAAACTTGCGCTGGTCACAGACGCTGGTCACAGACAGACAGGATAATACATGGCAGCCTATAGCATTCTTCTCACGTAAATTGAGCCTTACGCAGCAGAAATACTCTCCTTATTATTGCGAGTTCCTTGGAATTTACGAAGCCATTAAGTATTTTCGGCACCTGCTAGAGTCCTAGGCACTTCATAGTCATTACTGACCACAGGCCGATTTGTTTCACTTTCCACGAGCGGAACTGTTTGCCTCGTCAGTAAAGGCATCTGACTATATATCCCAGTTCACAATCAACATTCGCCATATTGCAGGCAAAGATAAAGTCGTCGCAGACACACTTTCCCACCTTCATCCCAAAACATCCTGACATAGGTTCTACCGATGTAACCGAATTCACCACGCGCCTACGTTCTTTTTCCCCATAAATTACAACCTACTCCAGCTTCACGCCATACCAAAGGTAAAATATTTATGTACAAGGATTTCGTTCTTCAAGTCACGTCTTTATTAGAGAAGACACGGTGCGAGGCGCATTTTATCTTCCTTACATAGGACCACACGAGGTGATTGACAGGGGAAGCAAATATGTTAAAGTCTTCGTAAAGGGGGAGGAAAATACAATAACGGTTGACCCACATAAGCCGGCCTACATGCCATCATACCAAACCAACCAGATTGAACACGAACCACCGGTTAACAATCCACCAAGCTGAGAACAACACGTTCAGGACGTCAGGTATGATTCCCGATTTTCATCGCCCGTAGTGACGTATCTGGGGGAGAGTGATGTTGGCTCCTCACTTATACATATTTATATTGCACTTTTACGCATAATAACAAAAATAACAATAATAAGATATTATACTATATATAAACATAAACATAATTATACAGTTTGGTTACATAACAATATAATATTACATACACTCAAATCCGGCTCCTGCGCCACCGCCCGTCGCCTAGCATTAAGTATTCTGTGGCCTAGCCTAGTGATGGCGTTAGTGGTCCCAACTTAGGGGTTTTCCCCATAAATTTAGGGGAAAAATATGTGGAATGGGGTTTTTAGAGGCATTTTTAGCGGTAAATTTAGGGGGATTATGAATATTTCTTTTTTTTTAATACCGTTATTTGATGGGTTGAAAAAAATCTCATCTAGTGAAATATCTCGTAATTTATGTTTGACTGGGACAGCTAGAATATGGCTCTTTTCAAATTTCTCTATGGTTGAATCGTTGTTTTCGAAAACACGCATGAGTTCGTACGAAGCAAAAGTTTCACTTCAGACATGGTAGATCTTGCGTTAATTTTACGCCATCAAAAAAATAGGTTTATTTAACAGTCAAATGTACGACTTTAAGGGCCACTAGCTAGAAACGCGGAAAAATAGTTTATAGCACGTTTAGGGCCACTACCCTAAATGTACTTCTGAAGAAACAGATTGTTTTTTCGGCTTGCTGAATATTGTATGATAATAAATATAAGGATGCCACACTCCTTACGTAACTTGCTTTCCAGGACTGTCTCCTGCCACTCTACTTTTAATCTGCTTCATGTTGGAATCGCTGCAGTCAGGAAAGCAGTGCTAGCAATCTCATCAAAAGCCGTGGGCAACTTTTAGTAATAATGTATAAATACTAGAGACGCTAGCTCGAACAAAATATGTGCCCGGCCTCTTGACGAGAGCGGCCGTGTCAGCTGTCATAGATAAAAATATTTGCGCTCAGATGGGACATGCCGAAGACGTACAGTCGCCTTTGCCCAAAAGTATACCTATCGAGTGAATCCTGCCTATACTGGTTGCATACTTTTAAGCGCAGGCGACCTATAATGTGTATTTGGGAATAAAACAATATTTTAATTGTTTTTTTTTTCATTGGTTGTGATGTTGTTAGTCAGTTTAATAAATAAATTGACAGTTCTTTAAATTTTCGTCAGATAATAATTGTCATTAATTAATTGCGGTAGTATTGATAAAGATAATGAGTAATGAGCGGTATTTCTCCGCAAGGGTCTACCTGTCACTACTATGAAATTTATTCTTATCATCTTGGGCTTGCTGAAAGAAATCTCTTGTTAGAGATAAGCTTGCCTTTGTAAATGTCTTTTCCACGAGTAATATGAATTCTCATGTGCAATAAAAATTTACAAAATATATGACGTGCATAACACGTTAGTATTCAGAAATGACACATCTGCATGTAAAAATCTTGTTACTCTTTGATTTTCAAAGAGAAAACATGGCTGTCGCTTTGTTGATTTTTGAATGAATACGCATATTCAATAATATTTGATTCATAAAATATTATTGAATATGCGTATTTTACTGATAACACAGGGTAATTAATATGAAAAGTTATTCCTCGGCTTTTTTGGTCTGTACGGTGCAGATTTTACAGTACCGCAGAGCACATAACGGCCTTATTTAGTTTCTTTCTCTCGCATCAAAAGCGTCACGGCTCGGCAAGCGCTTAGTAAAGACTGAATTGGTCTTGAGTGAATTCACTCTACTTATAGCTGCAAGAAAGTCAGTTTGCGCGCCTACTCTAGTATTTTTACATTATTAGTATTACTCAAAGGTGGGCAATGACAAAATCTGCGCTCAATGTTGACAAGTGTTCTTGGGGAATTGCTGCCGGTTATCACTCATATAAATAATGCTTCACTCTCTGACTGTCACTTCCCTAGTCAGTGGAAACGTGCTCTCGTGATCCCTCTGCCTAAAACATCCAACCCTACTCTACCTAATCCTACAAAGAATTTCGTCCTATTTCTATCCTGCCTGTCCTTTCCAAAGTCCTTGAATCCATTGTACACACTCAACTATCCACCTAATTTTTTCCATGAATCTCCTTAATCCTTTCCAATCGGGCTTTAGGCCGGGTCACAGTGCTCTAACACTGCCAATATAATAATGCCATAGGGCTTATTTGGGCTAATATAAAGGGCCATGCAGCTCGACACAATACGCATCCGCCATTTAGTGCGGCGAAAATTATGGGATTGCTAGAAGCTGCGTGTGCAGGAGTAACAGTAGATGACTGGAAGAAAGTTGTGGAGAAAACGAAGTCAATAATAGATTTCGAACGAGATTTACCCGAAGACAATTTACAAAACGCTATAGTAAATATCTCTTAGTGAGGACAGCAGCGATGACGATGACAGCAGTATCTCAAATAAATGAAGCAGTGCTTTTTACTTGTAAGGGCTAATATTTTATTTGTCTGTTAGACAAACACACAAATATGTCGGTTTTTAGACTGATCGCCATACATTTCAACCGTTAGGTAGGTTATTTGACGTTTATTTTGATTCTTCACGACAAAGCCTAAATAAGACACAATCGATTCTCGGGTTCATTCAATTTAATCGATGATTTTAAGCCGGTCGCCTCATTAACAGAGACCTGAGAGTGTTTTCAGTATAGTTTCTGTGTCATAGAAAATTGTATTTTAATAAAATGTGTTACAGTGTTACCTCTACCTACATATCTTTAGTACATAAGCATAACAGAATCCACGCCCTACGTGGCTAGCATGGCCTAATGATGATAAAGACACTTTGATTACTTTTAACTCGTATTTATCTATGTAGCGTCGAAAAAAGTCGTGTAATTCTATTTTCAATCTGTTACGGGGCAGTCGAAATGGGACAGGTCGTTTTCTTTTTGGATTGTACCGCTACAGAAGAGATAATTTGTAAAAGATAAATATATCCACAATGTTTGGTTTGGCCAAATTGTTTGTTATGTTAGCACCTGAATATTAAGTTAATATTTTAAGAATATTAAAATATTACGTACCGAATTTTGAAAATCTATCAAGATTTCGGTCAATCCATATATATTTTGATGAAGCAAGAGCTAATCGGCGGCATTTACGATAAACTCAGTCAAACCCAGTTAGAAAAAATACGATAACATGAGTCTTCCATACACGAATGACAAACAGTCACAGTAACCGCAGTTATCTCGACCCAAGTCACGTAATGCTCATGCTAGCTGCCCTGATATCAGGTTGCAATATCTGCCAGATAACGCGTGATAAGGAGATATTGTGATTCACACATTGTTAGGAGTTTCAGGCATATGCTATTGGGCCCTTTGTTATTAATATTTTAAGGACATTTCATTTTACAGAACATTTTTTTTCTGTTGGTGTTTCTATAGATATACGTCTGAGTAAATGTTTCATATTTAATATCTAGTTGTAAATAATGCCAGTGCTGTGAAATGCCAGAACTCCACAAACTTCTATACAGCGAGTTATAATTTTGACAAAGATAGAACTTAGTTGTTTGGGAACCGTGCACTTACTATACCAAATATTGGCACGAAGATGAGTGTCAACAATAATGGGGCGGAGAACCAAAGATCCTCAACATTGGATACTCGACACAGTAAAAAGGAGAATCCTTGTTACTTTTGTAATGAGTTGTTTGAATTGGGACAGCTACAGGTAGGTTTTTGTACTTTACCGAATTAGATAAAAGAGTTAAAATCAAACTCAAACGTTGATTTTTGCTGTAGATATATGCAGGGTGTTGATTTGTAAAGTTTCGCCCAAATCAGGGTTGTTCAGACACGACACTGAAGCAAAAAACATATATTAGCAGGTGGAGGTCTTTGGTCTCTGCCTACCCCTTTTCAGGGAAATAGGCGTGAGCATATGGATGTATGTAGTAGTTTATGTGACAGCTACATAATGGAGGGCATCAATACTCGAGAGTGGTTCGGCGAGTTTCATAATAATATCCCTCGAGAGTTTTAATGCCTAATTATGTACAGTTACATACACTAGTTTATCTACACACATATCATCAGCTCTCTTTGATGTGTTCAGGAACCGCATGTTTGACCGGCATTGTGGCTCTGCAGTTGTTTACCTTGTTCTCTTGTACCAACTTCACAGACAAACTAGGGGCGTTAAGCAGGCGGGCGTCGGCGTTCGAAATTTGAATGTCATAATATGTAGAAAAATTACACATAATGTGTAATTTTTCAGATAAGAAATGAGTTTTTACTAAGTAGTTTAACATTATGCTGACCGTAACGTGCGGTTTTTGTACGCAGTAAAGAGGGTTTATGATACATGTGTAGATAAAAATAATAATATGTATATATTCTGCATAACTAAAAATCATAACGTTTTGGCCTTTCTTCTATCGCGCTCGCAGCATCGGGAACTCGGCGGGTGGCGCGCGAGTGTCGCTTCGTGGATAGGCCGCGCGTGTTCGTACTTTACGGTTATTTCAGAACAAAATTTAACAAGGTAATTGGTAATTAATTATATGAAAAATATAACAAATTATTTTTTACAAGCGGTACGTAAACTATCGACTCTGAGTCGGACGTATTTACAAAATAACATCCTGTATTATTTGCTTCATTATTTTTGGTACAGACTAGTAATTAGGATTGATTAGATCATAGTTACAAAGTTACATATTTATTAAAACTTAAGACTAATATTTAAGATATTATGGTATAGAAAATATATAGTTTTAAAGTATCCGAAATAGCTATTCAAGATAGTAGAAAAAAGATAACCACAATAACAACATAATCTTTATTAATTTACTGTTTTCGCGACTTTTGCAACTAAGTAAATTCGTGATCCATTCATAAATACGTTTACTCTCGTCTTTTTCCCGGAAGAGGGGTAGTTAGAGACTAAATACTTCCATTCGCTACGATACTGGCAAACATCTCTCACTTCATAACATTCATAAGTCTCTTCATACTTCACTTCATTTCGTGATCCAATAAAAAATATTTATTGAAATAGCTTTGCTAAAATGGCTTATCATATACTACCTGATATTTATCATCTCGACGGAATGTGTGGCGGGCTATAAGCTTGATAACTCGTAATCTATGCGTTTCAAGGATATAGACAGACTGTCAATGCAATGACAGGCCCTATTTTATGGTTGATTGCGCGATATTGGTACTGAATGTGAAAGTTTTTGGACGTTTAGAGCTGTCGGATTTTATTTAGTCCAATAACCCACATGAAATAGATTCCGGGTTCCAGCACTACCAATTAGATCTAGTGGCTTGTTAAAATATGTGAAGCCGTTTGGGATGGTATTTTTTTACATTTTTAACCCCAAATCCCCGCCATTTTGAAAAATATACAAAAACTGAATCGACAAAAATCCATATAATTATCAAACCAGCTCATAATTTTTCACGAGAATCGGTTGAGAAATGTGACCTGTAGGGAATAACAGCTGGATAGAAATCCAGACCTACAAAAGCATTTTTGCCCACGCTGAAACGGAGATGCAGTGCTCGCTTTGCTCGCTCGGTCAAAAATAACTACCTATACAATATCGCAAACCAATATATCCTTTTAGAATTTCGAAACTTCTTTGAAAAGCACAGAATAAACAGAAAGTATTTAAAATAACTATGTAGTCATAGTAGTCCAGTAGTAGTAGTAGTCCAATTTTCTATTACACCCTGTAGTGTGTAGACAGAACTTATGCATAAAAAAACAAACTTCTAAACTATTGTGTATAAAATGCTTAATCGCGAAAGAAATTTCACTTTGTATGAAAAACACTATTGCTGTAGGTACTCCATGGTTGCAAAACCGTGGGTTCTCTCAAACAGCCGATGGTGATGATGACTTTTGTGACCCCCAGAATCATCTGAAGCAATGTGGCAGCATCCTCGAACAATGTCCACTGCGGTGCGGCGCCTGGATCCAGAGGAAGCACAAGGAAACCCACGTCGCGGAGTGTCCGAAACTCGAGAAATCTAGGTAGTAGTAGTAGTACTAGTAGGTAGTCTCACATACCTATAACTTTGCCCGATTGAATAAAGAAAGTAAATTCTTAATTTTCGACGTTCGCTTTTATCAATAATCGGGGGGCACGGCAGTGCCCCCGCCAAGTCGAGCGCGAAGCAAACACTGCCGTACCATCCTTTACTGCAACCATTTCGCCGCATTTTCAGGCCCATATTTGAGAACCTCTGGATAAGACCAGAATGCAGAAATTTTCGTCATCCAGTAAGCTATAATCACATACTTAAAATCCAAAATTTCAAGTCTGTAGGTCATTTAGTTCCGAAGTTAAGCGAAAGCAAAGGTTCGCATTTATGACACTCACTCACTCATGATCATCATAATAGAACTAGTACTTCCCATAAACTCAGAGAGCTGAAATTTGGTACAGAGTTAGGGTTTAAGAGCCACATAAAGGGATAAATATAAAAACTAGAATAATCGATGATCTAGAGTACCTGGTGACCCTGATTAGAAAACACAAGAGCTTGGTTTTCTCTTGGTATAGATTCGGTGTATACCGTTTTCATATCTCCCGGATATCTCCCGAAAATCTAATAAAATAAATCAATATGCTCACGTTTCTACAAAAAGAAGTGAATCCTAGTGAAAAACTAGCCAAGTCTCGATGGAGCTGCTTGTTTATCTCTAAAAAGTGGGTACAAGCCAATTTTGTTAACACGTAATGTTATTTCATTTTAATTTATTGTATCATTGTCTTAACCTGTATTGTTTCACCTCAGCATCATTTTCAATGACATGTGTGTTTTTTTTTCTTCTAGTAATATGTTACTACCCACACACAACACAGACAGTCTCTTTTAACTTATAACACCGCTTGATTGGTTATTTATTTTACTTAAGTAGGTAATAATGTATAATTTTATTTTATTTTACAATTTGTATACAATTCGTGTTTAGTTAATAAGTTGCAGATGTCCTCTTTCTCACTTTTTCCTCATTGTTCCGGTTCCTCGAGGCAGTTTAATTTTTCCCGGGGCTTCAACTTGCATATAAGAAGGGTACATAGGGGTCTTCATTCGCAACAGTCTCAGGCTGTTCTTGGTGATGGCGGAGTGCTGTCTCCCGTTTTTGGTCAGTTACCATTGTTGAGGGCGAATGTAAGGGTCCTTAAACATATTCCTAAGGGTGAAAGAAGTCTTGCCGCCGGTAAGTTGTCACAATTGATTGACAACTCGACGGAGGACTGGTTTGCCCTACTAACTTTTTCATTCAAATAACTAAGAGTCCCTTCCTTCTACAATCGAAGTCAGTCGCTGACTTCCAAAGTGAAAGAAAACATTAACAATGTCAGCACACAGGGTATGCAAGGGTTGGTCACGACAGATCTGCGGCCCGGTGTAGGGGCGTTTAGTCACCGATCCTTTTTTTGGCCGTGGAAATGAAGGTTTATGATGGGGACCTAGGCGGAGTAGTTGGGATTTTAATGTCTGACTGCTCAGTAGCCGACAATAGTGAGGAGACATTGGAAGCCTTGCGCCTCAAAAATGCCTCTCCAGGTCGTTATTTAGATTTCCCACCAGACACCACCTCCTCAGACGAGATCCTTTCTGTGGAAGTGGCGGACAATCCTGAGGAGTTGTCTGTCAATTCCCAGGCTTATATACAGGTTGCGTACTGCTCCGATGTGGCTTTTTAGGGAGGAATCCACTGAGTATGAACGTATTGAAGACCTTACTTGAGTCGATTATCAATATCGAAATGACTTCCACTCAGTGGTGCCAAGCAGCTTTGCCCATCAGGCAATGTGGTTTAGGCATTCGACGGTTGCGCGACCCTGAGCTGCCGGCCATCTTGTCTTCATCGCATGGGGTGCGACACCTTGTCATTCTTATTTTAAATATCCATGGTTATGGTTCTCGTATCCCCTTTGCGGAGGAGGCATTAGGGTTATGGCATGATTGGTGTCCTGGTAGCACTCCGCCCCAACACCCGCACTCACAACGGAATTGGGATGAGGTATCGTGCGGAGTCGCGCTAAACGAGTTATTGGACCGGAGTTCGGGGATCGAGCTGTCACGACTACGCGCAGTTTCGCAGCCAGAGTCGGTGCTCTAGCTCCACGCCTTACCTTCTCCTTAACTAGAAACATTTCTGAAAAATGACACGTTGAGCGTGGCTGTTGCCTTGCGCCTTGGCTGTGACATCTGCCAGTCTCATTCCTGTGTGTGTGGTGCGGGTGTGGACGCTTGGGGTCGGCACGGTCTGCACTGCGTTCGAAGCGCAGGCAGGCTTTCTCGGCACTCCTATAAAGGAGTGCCGAGAAAGCCTGCCTGCGCTTCGCATTGATAACAATGACATCGTCAAGCGGGCTCTTGTAACACCCAATATACCTTGTGATTGGAGCCCGCGGGTCTGTGTCTTACCGATAGGAAACAATCGGATGGCCTGGCCATGATTCTGTCAGAGAGGGGGCGCTCATAGCTTTGGGATGCGACGTGTGTCTGCACATTCGCCCCCTCCCACCTGGCATCGACCGAATCTACCCCGGGGGCCGCAGCGGAAGAAGCAGCGAGGATGAAGACCCAAAAGTACTCTGTGCTTTTGGGCCAGTATGTATTCGTCCCGCTTGCCATAGAAACCACCGGGGTCTGGGGAGTGCAGGGCTAGGGAAATAGAGCGCCGCTCCAGGTCCTATCTTTTGCAGAGGATCTCCCTCGCAGTGCAGCGTGGAAACGCTGCCAGCGTGATGGGGACCTTTGCATCTGATATGGTCCGGGGCGGTTTATTTTCTTAGTGTGTTTGTGTGTGCGTGTGTATGTGTATGTGACATTTAACATATTTAAGTTTTTGACAAAGCAGTTTGCGGGTGCTGAACATTGATTGATTTTTATTGTAATTTACTTAAGTTCAACAAAATGGTGGTCCCCTTCAACGTACAGAGCTGTAGTACACATTTGAAAAGATGATAAGGCCAATGAGGATGATATAGGTAGCATTGTGTCTCCACAGATCTACGGCATCACCGACCCACGCCAGGCCTCCAGACCCGGCGTCTTCGATCCCGAGTGTCAACAATCACACCTGGTCACCAAATTCTGTGCCGTTGGAAGACTGTGTCAACTTCCTGGAGAAGGAAGTGGCGACTATTAAGTAAGGGTTACATAAAGCAATTATTTTTGTGAAGTATCCCACTGCTAGGAAATTGCCGCACCATGTTGCACCACAATTTCCTATCCTGGGCCACGGCCGTCCTACCACAAAACCACTGACAAAATCCAATAGAATGTCAATGGAATCTCAAAGTAGCATAATAGTCTACTCTACGGATATGGAAATTAGTAGTAGCGCCACTGTATTGAGTATGTTTAGACTTGCGTTTAGTAAGGTATATCTCCTTTACTTTTTTCTATCCAGAAGAGAAGAGGAATAAGCGGAAACTAAAAATCTCCACGAGGGAGGCATAAACCATAAAATAACTAATAGTATACTTACTTTGTACAAAATTCTAGCGATCACAACGTATGTCTCTTCAACACAATCTTTCTGGTTATTTTCCCTGAACCTTTTCAACTTTCGACCCTCTTCCAGATTAGTCCTAACAGAAGAAGGGAACCAGCGCGACCTTCTATCCAGTGACCTGGATGTCCTCCGCAGCAAGTATATCCTGCTAGAGCAGAAGTGCAGCCACTTCCTATCGACCCTTGTGTCTCTTAGAGGAGCGGCGGATGATGAGACGGAGAGGGCGGCCAACAGCTCGGCGCAGGTCAAACACGACCTGGCTAGTGTGCAGCTGGCTTTGCAGGTGGGCAGGATTTAGCATCACATGATCAAAGTGAATAAGCTCATGGTCTCTAGGCTATTTGTTTATGCCTGTACTAAAACTGATCTTGAGATTTTGCCCTTAGGAGAAGTTGCCTATAGGAAAATTGCCATTTAGAGATGTTGCTCTTTAGCGAATCAATGACCTTATTAATTCTCACGTCCCACACTTTCCACACACTGTGAAAAGGGTTCGTACAGGAGAAGCCGTCGTTGACGGAATCTGGCGTAAACATAATTTGTCTTTAACCCAACTCAAATGGAGTATGTAATACTTTCAAAACGCCAGAAAAAAATGAAAGACGTGACGCTAGGTGCATCATATTTCCAGGAGCTGCAAAGCCTGCAGCTGTCAACGGCCATGAGACTGGAGTCGGCAGTCAGCAGTCTAGTGCATGAGCAACATGAGAGAGAGCTGTTGGAACAAGCGCTGAACCAGCACGATTCTAGGACCCGGAGTGTGCATCAACTGGGTAACACTATTAAGTACTAAACCTTACAAATCGGCCACACATTATCGATAATAGAGTCCAAAACCAGTGTATATTCCGACACCATATTGCGTCGGGTGGGACCTCAGAGGTTAGATTTTTTAGAGTTCAATACAAAAAAGGAACCCTAAGTATATATTATCTGGGGGGATAAGTATCCCATATAGTGAAAGTTGTCCTAACAGTAAAAGTTATTCAGGAAGACAAATCAAGGTTTTCAGAGATTTTACTCTACTCGAGACGGTTGTCTCTAATGGAAAATACTGTTTAGTAATATGTCCCTGTATTTTAAGACCATTTTTAAATGGCCTAAAATATTTACCTTGCAATAAAAGTTTTTCAGACCAATTTCTCTAATAGTTGAAGCGTAATTGATGGCCATTTCTGTGAAAATTGATCATTTAGTGTTATTACCTTCTAGAAGAAGTAATAGAGTACATCAAAACCGCCTTAGAGGAGGAACGGCGGCGCAACGTGGAGAGCCGAGCGGCTTTGGAGGCCGAGCTGCTGGAGACTCGCAGGTCGTCGGTGCAGGTCGCGCAGCTGGAGCAAGTGAGGATGCAATTGCAGGGAGCCGCCGCCACGGAAAGACCGGTAAGAAGTCCTATTTTCCTCGACGTGAATGAGTGGTATCATAAGTTTAACGTGTGTATATACGCGGGCCGCGTGGCAAGCAGCCTTACCGGACCTCATATCATAACTTGTTGATAACTCACTGTTCGACTGGCTAAACACGTTAAGGCTTCCGCAGCTTGTGCTGTCCCTCTTAATAGCCCTTGTGGTTTGCTCCTTACTCGAAAAGCTCCCTCCTAGCCAAAATTTTAGAGCGTGTTACCATGTAGGTTGTTAATTACTTGACTTGCTAGCCATGTGATGTGCTATTTCATTAGTTAGTATAAGTTACTCTCTCCGAAGGAAGTTAATTTGTGTTTCCACTTTAGGCCCTCGACCGTCTAGCAGTCTTGGAGGTGGCGACAGCGGACGCGCGAGCCGAGGCGTCATCGCTGGCTGACCGTACGGAGACGCTCAGCAGAGACGTGCGGGCGCTCACCAAGTCCTATCTGAAGATGAGGGGCGAGCTGGCTGACTTCCAGGCGAGGGTCAGCTTTGGTAGCCCGGAGTGCGGTGGTGACGATGGTGGGTAGATGCTGAATTGTCGAAACATCCATTTATTCTGTTATTTTTTTTACTTTTGATATTTCCTTACTACGTACATGCAATATTTTTCATTAGAAATGTCACAAATGTATGGCTTTAGTTAGCCCTTTTAGAAGTAAAGCGATTCGCTAATAACGATAAAAAAGATAAATAAACAAATGCATCTGTAACATTTATACCAAACTTCAATATTTTTTTCATCTCTCCTGCTCGAAACGTTTAATTTTCATGGGTAGAGAGCCACGTGAAAAATCACTTTTCCATCCCTAGCTTTTATTTTTAATTTTTACTATTGGGAGTCGATGATAATTGAGTTACGTCACATTATTAACAATACAAAATTGAAATCAATAGATTTTTTAAACTTTTCTAATATTGGCAGTATGCGTATTTTAACTTTTTTTCAGAATCTAGTAAAAAAACAATGAAAGTTTGCAACAGAAAAAGCAGGAACATGAGATTAAATATAATATGTACCGTTTTGTTAAAAATGGTCTCGGAAAGTGGTTCCAGTGACATGTACATTGATTTAACTCCCGATGAGATCAGTGATCATAAGATATCTCTCTTTAGAGCAAATGGCATACAACTGATAAGAACTCCGTTCACTAAACTTTGATTCATTTATTCCTGCTATTTCTTATTCACAGACACTATGCTTCACTTTACATTACTCTTTACGTTACTATTCCAATTAATATACCCCGCACTTACACTTCAAATATGATTTACTACACTTCTGATCTCGGCCCCGTCTCAATACAGTATGAGTTCCTCTTTTTGTCGAAAATCTTCAGTCGCTCCGGTTTAATCCGGAAGTCAAAAACCAACACCCATTGGCACGCTGTGGGCTCCGGCGCCATTCCTTACAGCCGTCATCGTGCGAAAACACAAAACTATGATAGAACCCTTATAATGTCTTATGTCTGTCCTCAGACATAGTATGTGGTAACTTTGAAAATTACTAACATATATTACAACAACGACAACAAATACTTATTTGTCTTATATATTTAAAATTATTGGATACTAGCTGTTACCCGCGGCTTTGCCCGCGTGGTAGTCGGTTTACGTCATGCTTTGGAATGTACACATACATTTAAAATATTTGTTGTAATTTAGCCAAACCTAATCTGTTGACCGCATGCCTAAGGTTGAAATCCGCAGACTTACCAAAGTCACAGACGTGGGTACGCGCATCACGGGGCTAAAGTGGCAATGGGCGGGACACTTGGTTAGAAGGGAGGACGGAAGGTGGACCAAGACAGCCATAGAGTGACGGCCGCGAACAGGACAGAGAACAGAGGGCAGACCACCAGCCCGATGGTCAGATGACATTGCTAAGGTGGCTGGAAAGCAGTGGAATAGACTGGCGGGTGACCGTAGCGAATGGCTTGCTTTGGGAGAGGCCTATGTCCAACAGTGGGATGACAAGAGCTGATGATGATGATCTGTTTAAAGAGATAAGGCAAAATTTACAAGTCCTTAACATTTTTGTAAATAGCTACAGAAAATAAATAATGTTGAATAACGCAAACGGTCGTGAAATGCACCGAGAGCCAGAAATTTACTGCAAAACGTCTCTGTAAACAACGTTGCGAGATTTGTTGTCCTCTGCGTAGATATAGATATCTAGCTCTCGATACACATGAACAGCCAACGTAGAGCTGTCCGTGGGAAACAAATGGGGTGTCCAGATGAATGCCTACTACTTTTAATGTTTGCCCTTAGCTCTTGTTTATAGTTATTGAAAAGCCCACTTTCAATGGGAACTGCAAGCATTTGAACTGGAAAGGCAAGTTCGTTGGGATAAAAGGTATTCGCGGTATCAAAGCGTGTTTCCTCTGGCCTCGCCGTTGATGATGATTGCCTGCACGATGTGCCTTTTCAGCTCAGTGATGCATAACCCTAACGGCTCTAATAAGTTAAAAAACTCTACCGGGTATGTTGTTGCATCGTCATTGGTCATCAGAGTATCGATTGATGTGAAGAGGATGGGGGCTCTCTCCTGTACCCAAGGCTAGGTATATAGAAGAGAGCAGTGAAGCCAGATGCGGACCATTAATGACTCTTTATTATATTTAAATATTCAACTATAAATACTAATGAATCTGCCTACGTTGACAGATATCAAGGTTGCACTAGATTTGCATCTGACTACCTAGTTACAAAGGTCAGCTATGTAGATATGTATAGGTACCTACATGGCTTCCCCCTTTGATTTTGAAAATCAATGTGCCACATAAATAAAATAGATAAAATTACAATTTGGTTTGGTAGTTACCACACCCGGTACTTCATCGATAATTCGATTTGTACCCTAGTCATGGTTGTTTATCTATCTAAGTATAATATTTATCTATATGAGTATGTGTATCGTTGTCTAGTACCTAAGATACAGGGAATCCTAGTTTGGGGCTAGATCAATGTGTGCCAATAGTGTCCAAGGTATTATTATTTATAAAAAAAAAAAAAAGTATTGATCTTTCCCACCGAATCGTTTTCTGGCGCCATCATGGCTCTTTCACACAACCACTCTTCGTTGTTCGAGTTTTGTAGTAAGCTCGGAAAAACCTTATTTATTGGGTTATCTTCCATGGTTACAACATCGCAGAAGCGGCTTTCAAATTTGATTAGGCCTTTCGTATACATTGCCATGCGCCTTCGCCGATCTCGAGGAGGTTTTGAGCAAAGATACCGGATTCTTGGTCGTTGTAGAGCTGGACTCTCATATTACTTGTGAGATGCAATATTTCTACCTTTGCCCATATTGGCGAAGACTCGAGGCAAGCGTTGACCTTGTCTGCCGGAGTGCCTCGCTCAATGACCGGCAGCGTCTGCCGGAAGTCCCTTGCGAGCAAGACGACCACTCTACCCATTAACGTTCTGTTGCCACGGATGTCTTGCCGAACGCTTCAATCGTACGCTTGTGTAACATCGTGCATTCGTAACACACAATCAATTTGCACTGCTGCGATCTCTACGACCACTCCTCTTGCTTAGATCGCAAGTGGGCGTTTCCTCACCCGCAAGGTTCAGTGGAATTTTGAATGCCAAGTGGGCAGTTCAGCCTCCGCTGATCAAGTTCGCGGCTATCCCAGAGGACGCAACAGCTAGCGCAACATTTCTGTCCTTGCGCAACTGCACCAGAAGCATATTCAACAGAAATGTTTTGTTTTTTGTTGTTTTGCGCGTCTAAGAAATAGAGACCCCCTTCTTCGCTCTCCACGTGGCTAACTATTTTATTGAAAATTTGCCTTTGCTCTGGTAAAAACTGAGGCTCAGTTTGAGCAACTTGAGTCTCTAAGCCGCAGCCTTAGAAGCTCAAGTTGCTCGTTTCTGATCTCCCTGAGAAAACCTTTGGACAACTCTCCTGTTCGTTGTGGGGTGGGCACGCCAGGCTTTGTCCTGAGACAGCTTCGTTTAAATATATGTCGTCATGGACCTGTGCTGTCTCTCGGTACCTGTGCGCGATGTCTACCGATAAAGCGGTTTTATATTTATCCCAAAGTTGCCATCCTCCATCGTGGAGTCCCAGTGGCCGTCATCTTCCAAAAGTCCCGTGGCCTCACACGCTTCTCGGAACGGACCCTCCTGTCCTTCGACTGTTTTGGCCTGAAAACTTATGGGGCCCCGGACGCAGGTCAGTAGCAACCTTACGCTACTGCCTTAGGTTGCTACTGATTGAAGCACTCAAAGTGTGTTACTTGTACGGTGTAGGTATAGGGTACTTCTGTCCCAGTTTTCGTTAGACAAAGAGAGTGAACTTCTGAGTTTCATAGCGCTTAACCAAAGTAAGAAAACGTTCCCATACTACGTGACCCGTTCAGGGGGAGAGGGTCTAAGAAATACCACGCTTGGTCAAGGGTCGAACGAAAAACCAGTAGTCAAATTTTCTAGGGAAATCTCGCGCTTTTGCGAATCACGAGCTTTAGTCATGAAAGGTGAGGGATAGAGCTTCATAAAGGGCATAGCTCTATCCCTCACTTTTCTGCTTCAACACCCCCTGCGGTTTCGGATGCTACTGATGCTGGAGCGTCTCACACTGTTAAAAGTCGAGGAACTTAGTCGGATTGGGACTAAGAACAGTGCCACTTAAATTTTTTCGTGTATTCCAAAAATACGTAAACCAAAAATATAAATTACTACGTGAAAACTAGAGGAGAGGGGGGGGGGGGGGAGGGTCTTGGCATATACTACGGGTGGTCACCGAGAAGGGAAAAGTGGGTAACAAATGGTGAAAATGGTTCAAGTACTATGGGTATGTTCCGAAGTATGGGGTGTAGTAAGGTGCTCCAAGGTTTGCAGCCGACCGGTAGGGGAGGCAAATCGTACTGGTAGGCATTCTACAAATTCTCACCGGTGGCTCCAAGTAAAGGCCCTGAACGGGTCACGTAGTATGGGTACCTTTTACTTACTATGGTTAAGCGCTATGAAACTCAGAAGCTCAGTCTCTATCTTCACGTACATGTGTACCAAAAACTGGGAGAGAAGTTCACTATGCCGCAGCGGCAAGTTGAAGTCGTGTTCGTGCACCAGCCGTGTGATCGTGCAGGACGTTTTGTATTTTCTGGACAGTCGCTCGTCCAACTCGATGAATAAACGACCCGAATGGCCGAGTCGGCAGTGACCCTGCCTACGAATTAGTGTGATTTGTATTATTTTACTTTATTTGTATTTATTTAGATTTTTATTATGAAAAGTAGGTAATCATTTAATAGAATATGCTACTCCGCTTCAAATCAAAAATCAAAATCAAAAATCATTTATTTCCATAGGATGTTGTTACATCACTTAGATCCGTCATTACATTTTTTTTGGGTGAGTTCACTAACCCAATGGCGGAATCTGTGGAGAAGAGCTCACCGAAGAAACTCCACAGTCGTCGCATCTTTTGCGTTTCCTTTTTTAAATAAAATATTGTCAAATTACAAAATGAATGCTAATTATATATCGAAACAGCCTGTTACTCAAACAATCTATTCCCATGGACATCTGTCCTCTAAGTAATCAGATATCCTGTAGTAACCTTTTTTATACAATTTCTGTTTTATTATTATTTTAAACTTGTCTAAAGGTAAGTTTTTAATATCAGTAGGGACCTTATTGTAATAGCGTATACAATTGCCTTTAAAAGAATTACTAATTTTATGTAGTCGGCTTACATAAGCAACCAACTTGTCTTTATTTCTAGTATTAAAATTGTGTATATCACTGTACTTCTGAAAATTAGTTATATTTCTTTTTACATACACAAGATTGTCATAGATATATTGAGACACAAATGTCAGAATATTGATTTCTTTAAACTTTTCCCTCAGTGACACTCTAGGCCCTAATCTATAAATTGCACGAACAGCCCGTTTCTGCAGAATAAATATACTATTAGCATTCGCAGCGTGACCCCACAATAAAATACCATAGGTCATTAGACTATGAAAGTAACTAAAGTAGACTAGTCTAGCGGTGTCTACGTCGGTAAGAGCTCTAATTTTTTTAACTGCGAACGCTGCCGAACTCAGTCTGTTCGACAATTTATTTATATGAGGATCCCATTGTAGTTTGGCGTCTAAAGTAATGCCCAAAAAGACAGTCGACTGCACAAGGTCCAATCTCTGTCCTTTTATAAATATGTCTGTAGTTACCGGGTTCACATTGGGTAACACGAATTTAATACATTTAGTTTTCTTTTCATTAAGTAATAAATTGTTAACAGAAAACCAGTTCACTATACTAGAGATAGCATTGTTTACCTCGTCATAATTTGATTGCTGTCTTTTAACTTTAAATATCAAAGAAGTATCATCGGCAAACAATACTAACCCATGTTTTGCTTTAACAAGGTAAGGTAAATCATTAATATATACTAAAAACAATAAAGGACCAAGAATTGAACCTTGCGGTACGCCCATAGTTATTGAAGACCCAGGTGATCTTTTCCCATTAACATCGACCATCTGAACCCTATCTGTTAGATATGACTCCAGAAGGCCAAGTGCCTGATCTTTTACACCATAATGGCGTAACTTCCTGACAAGAGTGGCATGATGGACGCAATCAAAAGCCTTGGATAGATCGCAGAAGACACCTATTGCATCCATTGCGTCTTCCCAGGCATCAAAAATATTGTCGATTAGTTCAACACCAGCATCGGCTGTTGAACGACCCTTTGTGAAACCAAACTGAGCAATATGAATTAAATTATTGAGATAAAAATGACTTTGCAATTGATTAAGTATGGGTTTTTCAAATATTTTGCTAAGCGTTGGTAGTATCGATATGGGTCTAAAATTGGTGGGGTCTGATGTACTACCAGCTTTGAATAAAGGTATAACTTTACTTAGTTTCATCAAGTCAGGAAACACACCATTATCTATACATTGATTAAATATACAACAAAGGTGAGGTGCAATACAATCTACAATGGAACTAATATTTTTTACTGATAGACCATGGGCGTCAGCTGTCTTTTTCATTTCCAGGGATTTAAACGCTTTTACAATGTCTTCATTATTTACGTGCCTAAATTTAAAATCTGTTTTACATTCCTCAAAGTTTTGTTTAAGTATAGATTCAGCAGCAGCGGGAGATGAATTTAAAGACTTGGTTGTTGAAACTGGAATGTCCGTAAAGAAATTTTCGAAAGCTTTTGCTACTTCTAGGTCTGTACTTAGCAATTGATTATCTATCTTAAGCTTGAAGTTATTATGTGTAGCTTTGGCCTTTCCAGTCTCTCTGTTTATAATTTGCCAAGTCGTTTTCACTACATTGCTACTAGATTCAATTTTGTTTTTAATGAAATTAGATTTAGCTACGGCACAAACGCGTTTAAACATTTTTGAATAACTACGAACATAATCTAGAAAGGCCGTATTTTTGTTATATGATTTCTATTCATAGAGTTCATATAATCTTCGTCTGCTCCTATGAATTCCAACTGTCGCCCAATCACTAAACAAAGCTTTGTTATTAACTTTTATAGTTTTTGATTGAAATACCGTATCATATTCATTTTTGACAAGGTTAAATACTGAGTTGTACAACAAATTTGGATCGTCACTGTATGGTATTTCCCATAGTTTATCTAAAATATTATTCCTGTAGTGTTCAAGCCGAGTGTCACTAACGGGCACACATGTAATATCCTCTTTTTGGTCCTTTTTTATTTTAATATTGAATATACCTATCTGACCAGAGTGATCAGAGGTTAATTTATTGATGACCGATTTGAAAATGGGCGTAATGTTAGTAAATATATTGTCAATGCAGGTAGCAGATGTTGCAGTAATTCTAGTAGGCTCCAAAAACAGATAGTTCATGTTGTGACATAAAAATAAAGATTTTAATCTAGTACAAATATTATTATCCTCTAACAGATTAACATTAAAATCACCACAAATTATAAAAAATTTGTTTTTATCGCTGATTTTAATCAACACTTCATCCATTTTCTTTTCGAATAAATCAAAGGATGAATCTGGTGGTCTGTATACGCTCATTACAATAAGTTGTTCAAGTTCAATACAGGCTATTTCCATGGTACGCTCAACAGACAGGCTCACTATGTCAACTCGTTCCTTATATTTAAAACTATTATTTACAAGTATTAAGGAGCCACCGCGATCAGCTGTTTTTCTGTTGAACGAACTAGCAACGTGGTGGTTATTAAAGTTGAACATGAACTGATAACTCTTTAAAAAGTGCTCTGTTATACATAAAATATCAATATTATTACAGTTCATGAATAACTCAATTTCCAGTTCTTTACTTAACATGCCCTGTATATTTTGATGAACCACGTTTAAAATATTCTTACTTTTACATTTTTCATTACAAGTAACTTGATTTAATGGGCAAGATGAAGGTATATTTATACAAATATTAATATTACTGCCAGAGTTACTCTCTGTTGTCCTATGGGTTAATTTAAAGAGCTTGGAACAGATTCCAAGGAGGATGTCATTATTATTACACTGCTCAATAGAAGCAGGCGTTTCATTAGTCAAAAACTTGACTGAGTTCAAAATAAAATAAGATAGTGACTGTGCTATCTGTTTTGTATAAAACCTAGATAGGTAATACCTATCCTTAGTCAAATAAAAATATTTTCCAATACAAATATTGGTGTCTATGAAATGAAATTTTTCAGTATGACGACATGTCAATGTGTGTATAAATGTATTATAATCATGTCTTATATGATTTTCATGTTGTGACAAAGATTGGCTGAAGGGAAACGCAAACAAGATTATTCTATCTACATTTTGTAAAGAATTTAATTTGGAAAAGTATTTAGTAATTAGTTTTTTAGATACATTTTCCCTTCTACCAATTAAAATAATTAGGGTGGTTGGTTCTAAAAACTGCGATGACAACACTTTGTTTAATATTTGTGAATATGTGGCGCCAGGCATACAGTTATTTAATATTGCCTGGCCCACGCGCTGACTAAGTTGTAAACCCATATTTTTTCCAAGTTCATCGCTGTACATTATATACCTATCCTTTGTCCGAGAGAAGGAGGCGTTATTGATAACACTATTAGTACTCAAGTCGACTGACGGCGGCGCCTGGGTCAGTATCAGCTGTTCGGCCGGCTGCTCGGCGGGACACACGGTCGGCACGGAACAGTCCGCTGGAGCTTGTTTACAATCACAGATGTGATTGTCGGTCAAAGATATGAAAGTGTCATAATTATACTTACACGTCTCCAACAAACTATTCATAGCCGACACATGTTCCTTAATTTCGTATTGTGCTGACTCATATTTACGTGTAATACTTTGTAATGATAAGTTTAAAATATGCATATCTGACTGGAGTCGCCGTGTGTCACATTCGTACTTTTCTGTAGTTTTTTCCAAACATAATCTACAATCATCGATTTCCTTAATTAATTCGACACGTTCCTTGCTACAATTTACATTTTTACAAAATATTTTATTTCTATTAGCTAGTTTTTGTGTTTTTTTTGTATAATTATTCAATTTAACATATTTCTTTAATTTATTTTTACTACAGCTCATAGTGGTTACTGATTGCGATCTATTAGGACTATCACACGTGAGATCACAAGCTGTTAGGTCAATAGTTGGTATGCCAGTTTGGCTCATGACCTCATTATAGAAGGCCCTGGTTGTAGCACTGTCTCGCTGTTCCTCCCGCTCGCTGAAAACTTGAAGCTCGTGGTGTGCCTCTGCAAGCTTTTGTTCAAGTGATTTTATGTGCTTCGTTAAGCCGTGGGCTTTACGGTCGAGAAAGAAACGGCAAGAAAACTCAGGCCATACCCAATAACTTTTGCAAGTTTTGTTAGTAATCATTTGTATAAAGTTCATTTACACAATACAAAGCATGATATATATATAAAGCTTACATTCGGCCATTCAGACCAAAAGATTGTCCTCGTATAAGGAGAGAATATTAAAATACTGATTCTTCCAGCTAGAGTAGATTACAGACATAATAAACTTAACAAAACTTACTTCAATTTTCACTTTACACATTTTGTGACTCAGCCATTCTAACAGATCATACGACCACGTGTGCAGCGAAGGCCGTCAAGACTACTTTCTTGCATCGGGATCAGACTTCTCTTAGCACGCCACGACTGCGCTCTCTCGCTTCGTGGTCAGACTTCTCTCAGCCCGCCACGACTGCGCTCTCTCGCATCGTGGTCAGACTTCTCTCAGCCCGCCATGACTGCGCTCTCTCGCATCGTGGTCAGACTTCTCTCAGCCCACCACGACTCAAGTTACAGGGGGGCTAACTTTGATATCAATTTAAAAAGCCAATTTATTATTTCTCACATGTATATAAGTGTGTAATTTTGTAAAATCTAAAAAGCTAAACATCACTTAAACTTAAACAAATACATAGAATAGAATAGAATAGAATGCCATTTATTTACTGTATCAGCATAAACACATGAGAAAATAAGAATAAAACACAATAAAAATTAAAATAACACAATTAAAATCACAAACAAAATCTACAATAACATTAAAAAATTATATATAATTTCCAATTCATGTCTAATTTTTAAAGAAACCCACATTAAGTTGTGAGTTGTTTCACTGCTATGTGCACATGCTGCGACAGCAAAAGGGCTCAGACTCAGCGTAGTGTCACAGGAAAACCTGTGACGCTGGTTATCAGTCTAGGACCCAGAGTATAATTGAATTTAGACATGTCAATGTCACCAGGTGGCAAGTGTACTAAAATTAACAACCTAACACTAAACGTGTAAATAAAATAAATAAAATGTCAATACGGAAAAAATAAAATAAAATAAATTGTATACAGATAAATATATTGATTCTGGCCCCACACTAGGATACCCTGTGTCGTGGGAACCAGAAACAACGACGTCACACACATATAAACATCCAAGACCTGTTTTTTGTTTCTTTACCCCCAGCCGGGGATCGAACCTGGGATACATTACTGTCGTGGTCTGTAATGACTGCGTTGCTGGTCGCACTGTTGCTGGCCGAGTGCACAGCGCAGCTCAAGGCCTACACGGCGCGATCAGCTTTGCAGCCTTTGATGAACAAGCTGGAATAAATGCCGAGACTCAAATAATGCGAATAATTAAATAAAACCTTCATAATAAATATTATAAAATTGAATCTCGGGTGGAATGGATCACTTTCCACCCCTGGTCAACGATCTGCTATAAGAGGTCTTGACATAGATTCCATTTCCAAACTAACTTGATGATAAAACAAACATGAACACAAATTTAATTTAAAAAAATACTTTGCTGTCACGTTTGTTTCATCATCACCGTTATGCTCAGACCACATCGGCCTAATGCTGGGCTCTTCTCTATAGCGCCAATCTTCACAGTCTCGTGCCAATCGCATCCAGTGACATCCCGCCGACGACCAACGACCGGCAGGTGGTCTGCCCACTGGCCGTGTCGCTCCCCTTGGCCACCACTCTGTGACTGGTTTGGTCCACCGTCCGTCATCCAGTCTAGCCACGTTTGTTTCCATTTCTCTCCTCACCTAAGAGTTTCACTTAAGAGTAACACAAAAGTATTCTATGTACCACGCTGTGTCTGAGGACAGGCACTGATGTCAATCTAACTATTTCAGCTCATCTCATATGGAGGATAGATAACTTCTCAGCCCGAATGAAAGAAGCAAAGGAAAATGACACGGTTCTCTCTAGCCCTCTGTTCCGAACTAGTCGATACGGATATACCCTTAAAGTAAGTAAAGAACGTAAATGTAGGTACCTCGTGAGTGTGTAGAAGACGGAAAATAAGATTTCTAACCTTTAGTAACATATAATAAAATAATGCAACAATTAATTATTACTACCGTATGTATGTATGAAAAAATAAAAAGTGTTCTAAATGGGAAAGTGGGAAGTTGTCCAGTAGGAAGGAAGGAAGATGTATTTTTGGATCTGTGCTGATAGTCAAACATGATCTTTACAAGTCTCAAATATAGTCTTTTACAAGAAATACGCAATAAGGGCACTAAATACATAGATGTAACAATAGATTTGCGCTTCCTCAAATAAAAAAGGGAAAGTTATTCAAAAAGCTGCCCCTAAATGTGAAATACATCCTTTACCTCCTCTTGAAAGTGGTCCCCAATAGTATTATAGTACATATAGTATAGTATATATGCCACCGTAAGATTGTAAAAACCGTTAGTTTATAATCTAACTTTTTTATTCTCGTTAGTTTACAAACTATCGATAAATTGTAAACTGTACCGTGCTGCTTACGATATGACGCATAAGTTTATAACAACAACGTTAAATTGTGAACTGGTTTAAACTTGAATTGCTAACGAAATACCAGGGAAAAAAAAGCGGTAGCTTAGTTGAAGACTAGAGGGGGCGAGCGCAGCGAAGCCTCCGAATAGACTTCGTGTTAGGTTGACTTGTAAGAACAAAAGAAACGGTAAATTCTAAGTCCTGTCAGTCTGGTTTACAATTTGTCAATAGTTTACAAACTAACGGGTTGGTTTATAACCAAACGGTTTTGACAATCTTACGGTGACATATACATCCCGTGCGGTGTTGCTGCAGTTTTTCTTCTGCTTCTGGGTTTATACTTTCTCATAGTTTTCCCACACTCGCAGGCAGAGGCCCACCTCAACGGCATAGGCAAGTGGAAAGGGCGGCACATTACGGCCACCGTGCGACTGTTGGCCGGGCCGTATGACACGCTGCTGCAGTGGCCTTGCGACCTGACCGTCAACATTGTGCTGAAAGACCAGCCGAGCGACAAACATCAGGTATTGCAAATGCAAGGCAGCTGGGGCCCCAAGTCTCTTATGAAACACAAATAACAAATATGAATCGGTAGCTCCCAAGGGCGCAAAATGACATATTTGGTACCTCGTCAATCTCCAAATAAAAAGGCGCCGCCAACAAGCCTATGGGCCTTGATGTCATTGGCACCAAATAGTTATTTGTGTCCCAAGGGAGCAAAATGATGTATTTACGGCGAGGGCGGTACATTGAACCCAGAGTGAAGCGAAGGCTTCTACGATAGAATCCTGAGCGTAGCGAGGGATTCTAAGTTAGAATCCTGAGCGTAACGAAGGTTTCATGCGTTGACGCCCAAGACGAAGATAATTTTGCTCCTGAGTGACACATACAATTTTTCACACCGACTATGAGGAAAATTGAAATATAATGCTCTAAAAATAATGAAATAACTATACTTTGAATTGTACATTCAACTCTTTTACAGTAATCGAACAACGAATATATTTTTTTTATAATGGCGCTTTGTGAAGGATTAGGGAAAAGTCACCACAGATAAAATATTCCTGTGCTATTTTTACCAATTTGTAAAAATTATCGAATCAATTATTACAATGGTATCGGATATCAATATTCATTATATCACAATAACTTTTGATTTCAGTAAAACACATAATTTAAGGTACTTTTTTAAATATTACGAAAAAATCATAAATTTTTATATAACGTTGTTAAAGTTGAAACTTGAAACGTGTTCGTTTTTAATCAATTACGATTTAATTACAATTGATGATTTCATTAAGATCTGTGTTCTATTGGCACATTGCATAAATGCTACAAGCCAATAAATAAATTAAAAAAGTAGCTTAAACAGAAAAGTGGCATTTTGCTCCCTCTCGTCGTGGAGCAAAACTTACTTTTCCGAATGAAAGGTGTGAAAAAGTATTTTCTTATTTAGTCGTTGTAAATGGGTGCAAAAGTGGCGTTCATTCAATGAAAGTGACAGAGTTTGTCATGAACGATGGAGCGGAGAACGTTTTCTCTCTATGTTTATCTCGTGTAAAGACACATTAGAAATATATTTTTTGCTGCTTTTTTTGGACTCCTTCTATGGTTTAGTTATTGTTGTGAGATAGCACTTCTGTGGGATACAAAAGTACTAAATTAGAGAAATGTAAGCGAAATTAAATCCCTATCAAGACACGGCAGTGTGTCAAGCTAAGTTACTACTCAGGCGAGCTAAGTTGGCACCTGGCTCGAGTGACTCTTGTGTAAAGTACAGTGTAAACAGTACTGTTTTACATATTGCTAAATCGAAACTCGATGTTGGGTTTACTTAAAAACATATATAGAGTAGACAACGCAAGTACGGATAAATAACAGGGGCCTAGCCCATCGCTGCAGCTATGGAGATTAAAGGTTTCCTCACGATGTTTTCCATCAGCGTTAGAACGTTCCAACATCGATGTGTTCTGCTGAATGCACCCATTGGGCACACGCTAAACTGACTGACAGTGAGTGGCAGACAACGAACAACCAAAACCAAATATCGATTATGTACATCGAATTTCGATTCGAGTCAGGTGCCCTCTTAGAGCGCCCGGTAGTAGTTTCAAGAGAGTAACTGGCTACTTTTGACCCCTTAACTCGTTTTGATAACTCACAATCAAAATGTATTTGATATTACAGGCCATGGACATAGTAAAGACCCTGGAGCTCCGTCGAAAATCCTCTTCTAAACGTCACGACTACGACGACCCGGGAGACAAGAAGCATAAGTCCACAGAAACATTAGAGCAGGGAGTGTCCCAGCTGAAGAGACAGTACATCTTCATTCCGCACACGAGTCTGGACAAGTTTGACTATGTGAAGAATGATGTAATGTTTTTGGAGTTTGTCGTTAATCAGTGAGTTTTGACAGGCACAAAAGTATATTTTTGTACAACTTTAAAGGGCTATTTATCCAGTTATCAGCCGGCAAATATATTTTTGATACGCTTATTATATTCCTGATTATTTGCAAATACATATTTTTAACATTTCATACGATAACTACATACCTACCCAGTTAGTTGAACAACATTTGACAAATATTTTAAGTACATTTGTTTTATTTATACAGATAAATATAATATATTTATATAATGTAAATCAGCACATGGCACAGTTTATTATTATTGCACGGTAGTTTCTAAAAACATGAAAAATTAAATTAAATTAAAAATTAAAAATAATAAAGTAATTGTTGCATAAGCTAGGAATATGCAAGGAAAACATACTGTTATATAATATTTAAGATATATTGAATTTACTGTATAACATAATTTTAAAATGATGTAAATGAATGAATGTATGTATAGAATGACATACGGCAAAATTTCCAAGATGTCAAAATGAGTTATAGATTCTATTTTCAAAATCACTTTTTACCTAGTTTGTAGGTAAATTTCGCAGGCTTCCAAACTGTAGTTTGGAAGCCTGCGAAATTTGCTGACTTTTACGTTTGTTTACATTCTTTCAAATACCAACTTAATTGGCTTTACAACGAGTATAAGAGGAAACTAAATTTATTTTATTCGATAACATCATATAATTATGCCAGAGCTCTAGAGACAAGGATATTCAAGCAAAAAAAATAGTATAGGTAATATTTTGTATCGAGCATAGCTATCGTATAGGATTAATTCGTAAAACATCGTATACTCTATATTATTTAGAGAGTAACAGAAAGATGAAGTCAAATTATAAGGGATTGTTGTGGAATTCATAGAAAGACGAATAAAAATTGTCACTTCTACATACATGAAACAGTGTGACTCTAACCTGACCAAAAGAGATTATTGGCAGGCTCAAGATATGTTTATTAATCACAGGGTCGTGAGTTAAATATTGGTGATATAGTTGAAACGCTGGATAGGGACTCGCCGGGAATTTGTAGACTTCAGCTCCTTGGTAGACTCAATCCAACTGGTCCACTTCTCCAGACGTCAACAAGTGATTATGCGGTTAGCGCCAGAAGGATATTACTCCTCGGCGTGGAACCCTGGAAAGAGACCAGTGTGAATGATAGGAATATAAAAGCGCTACAGCGCCCAGCTATCAGGCGACGGCTCCCCACACGGCGACTTCCGACGAGGGCCCTAGGGTAATTAGGATCTAAGAGTGCCGCAGTCCAATAGACACTGTATAGAAAAGGGAAATACATAGAGAGTATAAAATACACGAAAATAAGAAAGACTAACTACGAACCAATGCTTACCCATGGATTGGGGATAGTAGGGAAGTTTCACATCAACTACTGCACTTTACAGCAACTAAACATTCAGCTCCATTACAGTACTAAAGGGACTAGCCCATCGCCGCAACTAAAGGCGTGACTTAAAAATTATTGATGCAGAAGATACAACCTCACGTTTCAGAGCTCAAACAATGTCTGCCTCAAAAAAACAATCAGCTGCCAGACGAGATTCCAGACCCGAATTTCCGAATTTTTATAGTTTTAGTTTTTAACTGGCTAATCCGCCAGTAGCCAATATGGTCAAGGAGGTAGTACGTTACATACCCGTCTTGTTTGGGTAGGATTTTACCTGATAAAATCCGCTAAGATACTAACTAAACTAAACTAACTTACCAAATTAACTACTTAAGATAAAATTCTCTAAAGCTCGCCATCTACAATGTCAGAGAAATATATAACTAACAGTCTAGCTCAACTACATACCAACATCACACATTCGTACCAACAATCAGACATCAGAATTCATACTAAGTTCATACAAGAGTTCACACTAACATCGCGTAAACACAGCCTTACACACAGGGTGCCATTATTATAGCCAAATGCACACCCAGACTAACTGTCAGAAGTTGAAAAATAAGCAAGATCCCTTGAACTAAAATAAGAACCTTAGTACATAAACGCCCCGATAGCTTAGCTACTATCGTAACGCAGAATAACACCATGAGGGACAGCTCCCTCAAGTGTTCAAGACTTCCTGCACCGTTAGTGGGTACAGAAAATAATAATAGAGTAGAATATCTATTCTACAACAAAGAGTAAAAAAGTAGAGAATTATAGTTCAAGAGGCCATAAGCTAAAGTAACAGACATTGCAGAGTAACGTTACACAATAAAGAACTTTTACATAGCTGTAGATATAGATGGTTTTAGAATACAAGGGTCAAAATACTTATTACATACATAAAGCAATCGTTAACTACTATTGAATAAGACAGAACGCTGTCGCAGCCTATCTTCAGACAGAAGGTGCTCTCAGACAGACACAGATCGCTCGGCCGTTAAACACTAACCTTATTTATTATTTAATAGTCCGAAAAGTTTCCCTACTAAAATCTTCACAATTTATTAATTTATTTTTCGTACTGAGAATTTGGAGGAAAATATTTATCAACAATTATAATATGACAACAGCCGTCAGACTGCGACCATAAATAATGTAGAAATGAGGTAGGTACCCAGATAAACGATCAAATATACTCCTGTCAGACAAAAATAAACACAACAAAATATACAAGCTACGAAAGAAATCTAGCGTTCTACGGCGATCTTATGGCCTAACTACTCTGACCAGACATAAAACTCTATCACCAATATTCCCTTAATCCGGGCGCCATTGAAACAGTGTGACTCTAACCTGACCAAAAGAGATTATTGGCAGGCTCAAGATATGTTTATTAATCACAGGGTCGTGAGTTAAATATTGGTGATATAGTTGAAACGCTGGATAGGGACTCGCCGGGAATTTGTAGACTTCAGCTCCTTGGTAGACTCAATCCAACTGGTCCACTTCTCCAGACGTCAACAAGTGATTATGCGGTTAGCGCCAGAAGGATATTACTCCTCGGCGTGGAACCCTGGAAAGAGACCAGTGTGAATGATAGGAATATAAAAGCGCTACAGCGCCCAGCTATCAGGCGACGGCTCCCCACACGGCGACTTCCGACGAGGGCCCTAGGGTAATTAGGATCTAAGAGTGCCGCAGTCCAATAGACACTGTATAGAAAAGGGAAATACATAGAGAGTATAAAATACACGAAAATAAGAAAGACTAACTACGAACCAATGCTTACCCATGGATTGGGGATAGTAGGGAAGTTTCACATCAACTACTGCACTTTACAGCAACTAAACATTCAGCTCCATTACAGTACTAAAGGGACTAGCCCATCGCCGCAACTAAAGGCGTGACTTAAAAATTATTGATGCAGAAGATACAACCTCACGTTTCAGAGCTCAAACAATGTCTGCCTCAAAAAAACAATCAGCTGCCAGACGAGATTCCAGACCCGAATTTCCGAATTTTTATAGTTTTAGTTTTTAACTGGCTAATCCGCCAGTAGCCAATATGGTCAAGGAGGTAGTACGTTACATACACATCAGCAGACCGCCCGCGCCCGGCCCAAAATGGAGACCTGAGAAATAAAATTGTCCCGATCAAGTCGGTTTCATTGTAAAAGTTGTTCAGAATGATATAAAAGTCAAAGTTCTTTATTACTGTAGATATTTATATATACTTATCAAGCGTAATTTTTTGCCTTTTCTCTACATTGGACCGCTGTGGGAGAAGAAGGGCGTTGAAACTCCCACAGAGTGTTTTTAGATCTCTTTTAAAAATTGCTTTTCCTAACTAATACAAATATTACAATATTAATTATTATGATTAATAAGCTGGAATAAATAATTACAAAATTATTAACAGCAAGGTCTAAGTTGAGCTAGATTAAACCCATGCAGTCCCGTCATTTAAGTTATCTTGTACATTGAAATATCTCTTTTTCGACAAAGTCGACTGAAAAATTATTTTATTGTAGTAGAGAATGCACTGAACCTTGAAAGAATTGATAACCTTCGCGAGTCTAAACCAAGGCGCAACTAGTCTGTGATTATTTCTTTGGTAAACATTACAGCTATCGCTAAGTTTAGAAAATGTTTTACGGTTCTTCCGTACATAAATTCTATTTTCAAAAATAAATTGGCTAGTCAATTTATTTTTGAAAATACAGTAAGTAAGTCAATTTCTTTGAAAAGCTCTCTTAAGGAGTCTTCGTTTTAAATTATACATTGCTCGATAACTCTTTTCAGTAAATTAAAAATAGTTTGAATATCCGCTGCTTTCCCCCACAACAAGAAACCATAGGACACGACACTCATAGTGTCGTGTCCTATGGTATCTTGTTGGACACTATGGACACGACACTATGAAAGTAACAAGATGTATGTTCCTAACAGCGTAAGCCGCAGAACTTAATTTACCAGCTGCAATTTGCTATCAATGGTTATTCCAAGAAACTTCGTATCATTTACTAACTCTAACGTGTTGCTGTCTAACAATAAACTGGTCTCAACTTGGAATAAAGTGACATTTGGAAGTGAGAATTTGATACACTTGGTTTTACCAGCGTTTAACAATAAATTATTAACTGTGAACCAATTCAAGGTTAAAGACAAAAATAATCATTAACATCATCATATTCTTCTTTTTGTCTTCCAATTTTGAAGACCATTGAAGTATCATCAGCAAAGAACACTACGTCAGTCAATTTCTCCACCATGAAAGGCAGATCATTAATATATACCAGCAATAAGAAAGGGCCTATTATGGAACCATGTGAGAAGCCAATTTTTACACCCAATCCAACAGATTTAACGCCGTTGACTTCTATCAACAACAGAAAATAAGTAGTAAAATCAATTTATTAAATTTGGTGTTATTATATATAAATATATATATATAAATTATCAAAATAATTTCGTTTTCAATTACACTTTTTAATCATGTAGGTACAACCAACAACGTATTTCGTTCACCAGGAATAACGTTATTCTAGTATTTATGGCAGTACAATCTTCAGTCTTAATAGTATTTATAGCACTTACAGTGCAATGTTTGCAAATGTATGTTAAATAAAAAAAAATAAAAAAAAACTTCAGTCTTAATAGTATTTATAGCACTCACAGTGCAATATTTATTCATAGTATTATTTATGTTAAATCCACGCCTCAACCAAAAGGGGTGGGATCTGTGAAGGGTTGTTTTACAGTGGAATGTCACGAAGTAGTACTGACCTTGACGCCGTGGACTGGTATACGAAAATTCAGATTCGAGGCAGGAGTACGGGATGAGGAACACAAGTGTGGGGGGTGTTGGGAGTCGAATCTTACTCGTGTCGTAGCCGCTGCGGGTGCTGTCGTGATGCTGCCGACTACAAGGGTCGCTATCCGAACGCGACGAATAGGTGACCGAACCACTTCAACCTTTCACAGCACAAAGCACTCACTACGATGACGTGAAATCAACTTATCTCTTGCCGATTATTACGAGATTATTATAAATAACATTCAGCCAAGGCCCGATGCCTGCCGCCGACAATTTTTCCACGTGCAAAGGTGACAGCTAGCTAGTATTTTTTTTTCTATGCAAGTGACAGCTAGCTAGTGATGTCCCGATCACTCGCGGTCGATCCGCGCAACAAAAACCGAGGTGCGTTCGAAGCATAAATATTAAAGAGTCACCCGCCCGGACAGGCCCGAACCTGTCCCTAATCAATAGGAAGGCGAGAAAGTGTTGCGACCGCTCTCTTGAGGACCGAGTTCCCCACCTTGACTTCTGCTGATCGAGGCGTGCCATCCCGACCCGGGTACAAATTGACGATCCGTCCTCGTCTCCATCTCAATGATGGCAGGTTCGCATCCTTAATCAGCACCAAAACACCGACTTGAGGGGGGCTCGTCCGGTCAGTCCACTTAAGGCGCTTCTGCAAGATGTGCAAGTACTCAAGGGACCACCGTTTCCAAAAATCTTGAGCCATCTGCTGCAATATCTGCCACCTAGTTGACCGACTTAACTTAACATCACCGAATGGGTATTCTGGCAGGGCGTTAAGGGGCTGACCTATCAGGAAGTGACCCGGCGTCAACGCTTCCAAATTATTTGGATCCGAACTGAGCGGGCACAACGGACGCGAGTTCAGTGTCATTTCAATTTTACAAAACAGCGTCGCAAGCTCTTCAAAGCGTAGGTCTCACCGATGATCCTCGTCAGGCGCGACTTAGCCGATTTAACCGCAGCCTCAAAAATTCCTCCCCAATGAGGACATCCCGGCGGACTGAAAACCCATTCAATCCCTCGTCGGGAGCAAGCCGTACCGATGGAGTCCTGGTTACCGTTCAGGAATTGAGTGACCTCCTGCAGATATCGCCTGGCTCCGACAAAATTTGTGCCGTTGTCCGAACGGATTAATGTCGGGAGGCCCCTTCGTGAGACGAACCGATCCAGACATGCGATAAATGCCTCCGTAGTGAGGTCACTGACCACCTCCAAGTGGACTGCCTTCGTGGCCAAGCACACGAAGACGCACAGGTATGCCTTCACTAATCTGGCGTTCCATAGCTGTGAAGACTTGACCATGAATGGTCCCGCGAAATCCGTTCCGACACCCGCAAAGGGCCGGATTTCGTTAACCCTATCCGAGGGCAAATCGCCCATATGGGGCTGCATCGTAGCCGCCTTGGCCCGATAACAAGGCAGGCACCGAAATACGACGCTACGCACTAAGCGTCTTCCCGATAGAATCCAGAACTCGCGCTGGAGAAACGCCATCAAGGCGTGGCATCCGACATGCCCATTCCGAATGTGTCGATCCTGTATCAACAGTTCGACCAACTTCCCTTTCCTAGGGAGTAACAACGGGTGGCGAGCCGCATAAGGCAGGTTGGCATTCCGCAGCCGACCTCCTACCCTCAGCAATCCTTGAGGGTCAATAAACGGGTTGAGCCGAGCCACAGCTCCCTTCAGTTGGACGCGTCCGCATCTCAGAATATCCAGTTCGGACTTAAAGTGCACCGTCTGCACGTTCCGTACCAATGCGAACAACGCATGGTTCCGTTCCCGTGGTGTCAGGACCTGTGCCCGCACTCGTTGCGCCTCAGAATTGCGACAATTCCGCGCAAATCGGAAGATCCAGGCGGTCACATTGACCAGCTTGTCGAGCGAGCTGTACCGTTCCAGCAGGCTGAACTCCTCTTCCGGCTCTGGTTGCGTCGTACAGACAGCGACTGTCAAGGCGCCGTTCGCCAAGGTAACACGTGGACTCATTGGCCAATCCGATTCGGCTTGAGTCAACCATTTTGGACCCCACCACAAGGGATGTCCAACTAACTCCGGAGCGTGACACCAACGAGACGCACAGTCTGCTGGGTTCATTACCCCTGGAACATGTCTCCAGATTAAGGGAACCTCCGAATTCAAAATCTGCAAAACCCGATTCGCCACAAAATTCTCCAGCTTGTGAACTGAAGCCTTCAGCCAGCATAACACGATCTGGCTGTCCGTCCAAGCGTAGACCGTATCTTCTAACGCTATTGACCCACGAAGAACCGTCATCGTGTGGTTGACCAGACGAGTCAGGAGAGCCGCTCCTGAAAGCTCTAATTTGGGAATGGTCAGGCGAGTGCGCAACGGCGCAACCTTGCTCTTGGCCATGACCAACCGCACATCAACCTCCCCCGAGGAGTCGACCGTACGCAGATACACCGCAGCTCCGTAGCCCTTCTCCGAGGCATCGCAAAACCCATGCAGGGTGGCGGTGTATCGTTTGGTGGGGACCAACCTCCGTGGCAGTGAAATCCGATTGATGCCAGGGAGGGTCGAAAAGAACGATTCCCACTCTGAGCTCAATGACCCGCCGATCGGGTCGTCCCATTTCAGCTCAGCAGACCACAATTGCTGCATAAAAGACTTGAGCTGAAATGTTACCGGGGTGATCCACCCGTTTGGATCAAATGTCCTCGCCACCGTTGAAAGGACGTTCCGTTTCGTCCAGACCTTCGGGGAGTCCAACTCGACCCGATACGAAAACATGTCTGACACCGGCTGGTACTGGACGCCTAATACCGACAACATATTCGGATTTTCCAGATTTTCGAAAATGTGGGGATCCTGCTGGTAGTCATCCGGAAGACCAGACAGTAACTCTGGAGAGTTCGACATCCATTTCCGGAGCTCGTAACCTCCACCCCGTAAGAGCTCAACTAGCTCGTCCCTACGAGCGAGCGCCTCCTCTACGGAATCTGCACCGGTACAGATATCGTCCACGTAGAGATCCTGCACCAGTATTGCTGCTCCTCTAGGGAAATTTAACCGTTCTCGATCCGCTAACTCCCGCAGAGTGCGAATCGCCAAATAAGGACTAGACCGTAGCCCGTACGTCTTGGTGTTCAGCTCGTACACCTTGATGGGCTGATCTGGGCTCTCTCGCCACAGTATCAGCTGATACCGTCTATCGTCAGGGTGAATGACCGTCTGCCTAAACATCATCCGGGTGTCAGCTATAAACACAACATTGTGTCGACGGAACCGTGTGATAACATCCGCGATGTCATGGTTCAACTTCGGCCCTGAATGCAAACACTGGTTCAGGTTCATGCCGTTAGATGTTGATGCCGATCCATCGAACACTACCCGTATTTTGCCCTCCGGGGTCCTCAAGACCGCGTGATGAGGCAGGAAGCATCACGCTTCCAGTCGATACCCGAAACCGACATGTGGCCGAGCGACTCGTATTCCCGCATGAAGTCGACGTACTTCTGCCGGAAAATCCCGTCACGCTTCATGCGTCGTTCCATCGACAGAAGCCGCGTCTCGGCTGCATGGTGTGAACTGCCCAGCGGTGGGCGATCACTCCGGAATGGAAGACGTGTGAGAAATCGACCTGACCGAAGGCGACCAGTATTGTTCCGATAAAACTGTTCACACTCTTCTCCAACCGGGTCCAACCGGCGGACCGTAGGTGGTTCCTCCACCTCCCAAAACTTCTGTATCACCTCCGAGAGTACAGAACCGAATAAGGGGCTAGTCGCTAGGCGTGGGGCAGCCGGCATGACCGGACCCATTACCGCATGGCCCAGTCTGGTGTTGACCGAAACCAGACCAGTCGCCTGCAACACGTGGACACCTGGCACTAACAGGTATCCCAAGGCATCAACACCCAATAAAATGTCTACTGGGCCCGGAATGTCAAACTCCGGGTCAGCCAGTGACAACCCAGCGACCAACTGTCGCACCTAGGGCGACAACTGTACGTGAGGGTGTGAGCGCATCACATTAGGCATGACTAATGCCATGACCGTCAGATTCACCGATGAATCCACCCGTGACGAGAGAGTAATCCGACATACTCCCTTAACGGAATCGACTTCCATGTTCCCAATTCCCCGAATGGAATATAGATACTCTCTTACCGAAATTCCCAACCGTCTTACAAGGTTGCAAGAGACTACGCACCCCTGGGCCCCCGAGTCCAATAGTGCTCGTGCCACACATGACTTGCCGTCCGAACTCGGAACCCCACCGCCGCTATCACAGAGGCGGTGGGGAGCATGACCGTCAGTGGAGTGGCGGCACCCTGTAAGTGGGCGGCGTGTCCCTAGCGGGAACCTCCGTGGGATCCGAACCAGCTGAGACCTCCGTCGGCCTCGGAGTAACTCGGCTGCTGATATGCAACCGGCATATCAGACCGTATGTGCATCAAGGGGTCCCAACCCGTATAATAGGCCCCTCGCTGTCCCGGTATCCGACCATACCGAACGGTGTACGGTGTGCCCGGTGCGCACCGTGGATGAATGGGGGAGAGCGGATCCAACCTGGGGCGCTCTAGGAATGGGGGCGACATCCGACTGTTCGCCTCCCTGCTCGCCTCACACAGCGACGGGCAGGGTGGCGCAGAAGGTGGTGGGCTCCCAGCCTTCGCGCCACTCATAAGTGCCATCTGACACCCGCCCGTAACACGCGGTGAGTCAGCGGCTCGAAGTCCTCGCTGACCGTGGAAAGCGGCGACCGAACCCCGGCTATCCCGCATGTTACCCCCTGCGCTGCCCCCTTCCCCTCGGGGGGGGTCCCGTCCGCGGGTGCCCCAGTCACCCCGTTGGTGACTCCCGTTGCCCGGAGGGGGACTGGGTCCGGCCCTGGTTGGGGCCTGTGGCCTACCAACCTGAGTCCGGCCCTGGTGACCGTCCGAAGGGCCTGACCGATTCAGGCACAACACTATGTGGTGCTTGCCACCACAGCACTCACACGGGAACGCGCGTGAGCACTCGCTCAGCGTGTGCGGCCCCAAACAACCGAAACACAATCAATGACGGAAGACTATCTTCCTGCTGCAGCTACCCCGAGCGCCTTAAATTTGGCGCAACTGGTCACGTCATGACCGGCACTGTCGCAGTGCACACAGCCGTCACCCGACGGCGCGGCATTCAAAACGCCAAATTGTTTCGACCGCCCACCCCCCCGTGGGGGCGGGGGGCGCGGCCCCTCCCGCATCCACGCGGGTTGGCGCTGCACACTGGCCTCCGTGTCCAGTGTGTCACATCGCCTGCATTCACCCTCCAAAAAATCTGTCAATTGGACAAGTGTGGGCAGTTCCGTGCTACTGCCCCCATGCAGCTGTTCAAACCGACTTTGAACAGCTGCAGGCAACCGTGACAAAACCATATATAGAATAATATATGACCATTGGTCTACCGGAAAACCAAGGTTCTGAAGGGCCTTAGTGGCCACCAGCACAGGGCTGAGCACCTGTACTCGGATGTCAACATCCCGTGTTACTCTGGGGTTACTCTGATGCTAAACAGCTTCCCCAGCTGCGCATCAACCAACCGCAGTTTGTGTTGGTAGCGGTCCTACAATATGGACCTTGCTATATCGTAGTTGCCCGCCGTGACCGTTAGGTGACCGACCAACTCCTTCGGTTCACCCCGCAGAGCCATCAATAGTTGGGCCAACTTGTAGGCGTTGTCCAGGTCGTCCCGACCGTAGACCAAACTATCAAATAAATTGATGAAGGCCGGCCACTCATCAATTGCCCCACTGAAGGCCGGAATCTCCAGGTGTGGCAGCCGTCCAACAACACCCTTCGGGGGTGGAACTCCGTTACCCTCCCCACGGTCATTCCTTCGCGACCGCTTAATTATCTCCGCGCGACGCTCGATGTCACCCAAGCATTCCATCGCTTGGTCAGCATCCGCGCAGAGCTGTTTCACTGTAGCCACCGAAGCTTCATCAGTAAGCCCGAGAGCTTCAGCCTCCGCAGCCAGCCGACACACCTTCCCGACGCGTGTCATTGCGTCCTCCACACGCAGGACATCATACATGTCCGGTTGCTCCACATACTGATGAGTATGGGCGAGCCATCTCATGTCCTCCCGGACACCATTCCGCAGTACCGTCAAGGGTGAAGGTGCCATGTTGACCGATTTAATAGATTCTGGTCCTATACTTCACTACCGAACTAAGTATAACCAGGGACCAGCACTTGCCCGTCAGCGCTGGGCACAGAAATTAAAACTAAGTTGTCAAAACTAAGGCCACTACTAAACAATTAAATCCTAAAAATATTTAATATGGTCGCCCTGTGGATATACACCTTATAACTATACACTCTAAATCAATTAGAGAATGCCACTATAAAGCACAATAAAAAATAACACACAAAAATGTATTATAAAACAATAAAAAATATTAAATAAAATTTATTAAAAAAATAATAAGTGGTGGGCTCCGAGACTATAAACCTAAACAATATAGCACCCTAAACCACACTGGATATCAAAATCCAAGCTATTTTTTAATATAATGTAGGTAGCCGTGAACCTTCTAGAAGTCATCATCATCATCATCATTTCAGCCTGTTAATGTCCACTGCTGAACATAGGCCTCTCCAATCGCACTCCAGCGTGACCGGTCCGTAGCCACCTGCATCCAACGAGATCCAGCGATCCTCACCAGGTCGTCGGTCCATCTCGTAGGTGGCCGACCCACACTGCGCTTGCCAGTACGTGGTCTCCATTCAAGGACCTTTTTGCCCCATCGGCCATCCGATCTTCGCGCTATGTGGCCTGCCCATTGCCACTTCAGCTTGCTTATCCTATGGGCTATGTCAGCAACTTTGGTTCTTCTACGGATCTCCTCATTTCTGACTCGATCTCGTAGAGAAATACCAAGCATAGCCCTTTCCATAGCTCGCTGCGCGACATTGAGCCTCTGAAAAAGTCCTTTTTCTAGAAGTGGCCCCTCCGAAATGCCCACACTTCTACTGAGGTCACCAAAATCAGCTTAATACCCCTTAAATAGCCTCACCCTGCTCTGTAAACCGAAATAACACTGCAATTCTATAGAACCCGACTGCAATACTATATATAGACCGACCGAATGACTGTTCCTTATGCACACCACAGTAGTTTCGACTACAAATTTATAATAATTGTTAACTAAATCGTCAATTATACGTTCACTAACCGAAAATGAACCTAAATTTTGGTATACCGACCACAAGACTCACTCACAAAATGATTGCCGACCAATCTGAGGTACCCTTTCCCACTACAACGCGGCAAAAAAAAACAACCCTACAACCGTCCGTGAATCGATTTCCTACTAGGAAACCACGCTCTGCTACCAAAATGTTAAATCCACGCCTCAACCGAAAGGGGTGGGATCTATGAAGGGTTGTTTTACAGTGGAATGTCACGAAGTAGTACTGACCTTGACGCCGTGGACTGGTATACGAAAATTCAGATTCGAGGCAGGAGTACGGGATGAGGAACACAAGGGTGGGGGGTTTTGGGAGTCGAATCTTACTCGTGTCGTAGCCGCTGCGGGTGCTGTCGTGATGCTGCCGACTACAAGGGTCGCTATCCGAACGCGACGAATTGGTGAATTTCACAGCACGAAGCACTCACTACGATGACGTGAAATCAACTTATCTCTTGCCGATTATTACGAGATTATTATAAATAACATTCAGCCAAGGCCCGATGCCTACCGCCGACAATTTTTCCACGTGCAAAGGTGACAGCTAGCTAGTCATTTTTTTTCTATGCAAGTGACAGCTAGCTAGTGATGTCCCGATCACTCGCGGTCGATCCGCGCAACAAAAACCGAGGTGCGTTCCGAAGCATAAATATTAAACAAATTATTTATAGCACTCAGTGTAATCTTCAGTTTTAATAGTATTTATTGCAGTCAGTAAAATCTTCAGTCTTAATTAGTATTTATAGCACTCAGTGCAATCTTCAGTGTTAATAGTATTTATGGCAATCAGTACCATCTTCGGTCTTAATAGTATTTATAGCATTCAGTGTAATCTTCAGTTTTAATAGTATTTATTGCACTCAGTACAATATTATTTATAACACTGCTCGAGGAATGTCATAAGCAATAGAGGCTCTGTATGCGGACAATTCACCGTTTTTCACCTTTTCGACGGCTTCTAGTTACTTTTCCTTGCTATACGCAGCCTTATCCGTCTTCCTCACATAATTTCGGACCATCCTGCCTCCATTTCTGGAATAAAGATGACCTCTCTTGTTAGTTAGTAGTGTAACCTCTGTGGTGTTTCGATCATGTGCGATCACCATCACCAAAAACAAATAGACTGATCCTTAACTATCTTGTCTATGATGACTGATGTAATCTTTTTCTGTACCTACTTGTACGTCTAACAACAAAACAATAAACATCCTATTTCATCCAACAACTGAATGCTAATTTGTGCATCAACAAGTGCCTCCCATCCTAAGTAGTCAGGAAATATATTAGATACGGCTCATACCCCGTAAATGGTGACCTCGAGAAAGGACAATGGACAATTTGCCGCCCGACGCGTTGGCGATGTTTCACTAGCTGCAGAACCAGAACAGGCGAGTGCAGGATCGGCTGAACGAGCTGGTCAACACTGCAGCGGGTGGGGGCGCCAGCGATGATGGCAGAATGAAGAGAGATGAAGAAGACGCTATCAGCGGTGCTCCACCCCATGTGTACCGGGTAATTCTGGGCTGACATACCCGCTGTCTGGTTTGCCCAAGCTGAGGCACAATTTGGGTCAGAGTGTCGATAAGGGGGCGGAAGCGACACGCATACGTTAACCATAGCCTTAACTTCGTAGCAGGCACTAGGTCGCTCCCAGTCCACCCTACATTAGGCAACTCAGTACCTGGCACTACCAATGTGTTAGTGAAAGTCCACACTAACACATTGGAGCGCCAGTGGCTGGAGTTGAAACGTCACTGTCGGACTTGCCGCAGTGACCGTAGGTTGAAGTGGTATATGGGCGAATTCATGTATCGCAGTAATGTTTTAAAACACTTACCATCTAATGCCGCTCGTTTTCGTCGTCTCCTCCGGGATATTCATAGAGTTTATCCCGGCTTGGGAAAACGCGGCATCAAGCCTAGCAATTGCCGCTGTTCGCCTAATTATCCAAGGCATGAGTGATACTTGAGTTCGCCCGTCGATGATTGTGTAATATAGTAGTCAAATCATAGTTATATTAAGTGTTGATTTTTCAGATTTTTATTATATTATTATGTTGAATTTGATTTTGCACGATTTGCTTTTACTTTTATTTTATATTTTTTACTGTGATTTTGGTATTTCTTGTTAAAGGTTGTTAGCGATAAATCAGACATTATTGTACATAATGATGATTCCACCTTTTTAAATACGCCAAAGTCACGACAGTGGGAAAGATATTTATTATTAAATCTAAACATACCTGTCGTAATTTTGACCGTCCTAAGCCGGTAAGTATGAAGGGAAAGGTGGAATGCATTGTTTGAAGAAATACATCAATGTTAATTATTAAGAACGCAATGTTATATAGGTATTTCTATACGCAGGCGGTTTATCTATGCGCAATGGCGCAGGTACCTGTCCCAATTATTGAATTATTATATTAACCCGTCGCGTCAACCGTAACAATCTTTTTTTTGTTTGAATTGCAAAGTACAATGCTTAAGAGTGGTGCTTTTTTTTCGCGCGGCTATCCATATGGTATGGTATGGATAACCATACCTTGTTTTTCTAGTGCTTGTAGTGTTATGCTACTTACACGCCATTTTCCAGTCTATTCAGCTGGATACTTGCTGAGCTGTACAGCTGGATATTTTGTATCACCTTTATTTTCATAGGACCCTGTAACGTTTTAAACCATAAGAACACAATAACAAATCATTTTCACTTCGTATTTACATACTATCAGCACTGTTAAATCGATGTCGGAGGGGTTTACCTTTGGTGACCTTGTATTTGGCTTTCTCCGAAACTCTGCAATCTCGGGCTTCGTGCGCGCTGGTGCGCTACCTTTTTATCTATCGCTGTTATGTAATTTTGGCTAGGATATCCTGTTGTTTTCTCTATTACGAGCCTGAAACCAAAATCTGACATATTGCTATGTCGTTGTTTATCTGGTTGTCATGGCAATGTCCATTCAAACTTGTTAGCGGTCGGATATGTTTACTTCAATACTTTCACAAAAATACTTTTTCCCTCTTGGCCATTCACAAAAATTGCTTTTAATTTAAATAATTTTTAGAACTCTCCAAAAAGGGTATAAGAGCGGAACATTTCTGAAATTTGAGAGTCTCACTTCAGCTTTTGAACAAGAAGCATCACCTAAGTATATTTTGCTACGCCTCCTGCCTACTGCTGCCTACTTATTGTGTGGTCTGCCTCGACTGAACGGCTCGCCAGACGGTTGCTACGCCTCCTGCCTACTGTTGCCTACCGTGTTGCCTGCCTCCACTGACCGGCTCGCCAGACGGCTGGTACTTCACCTGCCTACTGCCTCTACGGGAGTAAGGCTGCTACGCCTCCTGCCTTCTGCAGCTACTTACCGTGTTTCCTGCCTCCACTGACCGGTTCGCCAGACGTCTGCTGCTTCTTCTGCTCCTACTCTCCGTGTCCTCCGCTTCCTTTTTTTATCTGGATACCTGTATTTTTTTAAAAAACCTGTCTCACCTCATTCATCCTCATCTTCCTTTCATTTTTATATAAATACTCACTGTAAATACGCATAATAAACTATCATTTCTAAATTTTATCCTGGTTGTTGTTCTTGTTAGGTTCTGGTTAGGTTTTTGTCGCTACACGACATGCTATATAGTGTTACGAATAAAATTTAGCTCGACATGTATACGTCTACACAGTGAGTTAAAGGAGCTCAAAGTTCGTAACTTTTTTCGTTTCTCTGTTCTGCATTAGAAAAACAAGGTTTGGATAATGTCCGCACGAAAAATATGTAACATTCTCCATACAAACATGTTGATACTAACGCATCGTGTAGGGTGCCTTACGGCCATCATTTTATGTCATACGCATGTTTTCCCTAGGACCATTATTTATAGAGATATCGATATGACAAACATCGTTATGACGCATATCTCAAAATCGGTGAGGTGCACGAGGAAAATGTATATGACCAAAAATGATAGCAAAGAGCAGCACTACACGATTCCGAGGTAAAAAGAAACAGTAAAAAAAAATATTTTCACGAAATTTTATGTCGCTGAAAGCGGTGGTATTGTAGATGTTTAATATTTATGCTTAGGAACGCATCTTTTTTTGTTGCGCGACTCGGACCGCGAGTGATCGGAACGGAACCAGCAGCTGTCACTTGTATAGAAATGAGATGACGAGTTAGAGGTTACTTTCTTTTTGACATGGAAAATGTCGGCACATGGCATTTGGGCCTTGGCTGTATTTTATTTGTAATAATTGCCTAACACAGGTATCGGGCCTGGTCGGAAGGTTAATTATAATAAGCACGGAACAATCGTCGGGAAATAAGTAGATTCACGTCATCGGAGTGAGTGCTTCGTGTTGTGAAAGGTTAAAATAATTCGGGGATCAATTCGTCGCATTCGGACAGCGACTCTTTGTGTCGGCAAGCAACACGACGGCGACAGCATCGGGCTACGACGAGAGTAAGATTCGACTCCTCTCCCCCCACCCTTGTGCTCCTCATCCCGTGTTCCTGCCTCGAATTGAGCTTTCGAATTCCGGTCCACGGCGTCAAAGGTCAGTACTCCTGGCAAAAAAAACAACCCTACCAAGATTCCACGCCCGTTCGGTTGAGGCGTGGAATTTAATCATTTTGGTAGCAGAGCGTGGTTTCCTAGTGGGAAATCGATTCACGGACGGTTGTAGGGTTGTTTTTTTGCCACATTGTAGCTGGGAGAGGGTGGATACCTCAGATTGGTCGGCAACCATTTTGTGAGTGAGTCGTGTGGTCGGTATACCACAATTTAGGTTCATTTTCGGTTAGTGAACGTATAATTGACGATTTAGTTAACAATTATTATAAATTTGTACTCGGTGTGCATAAGAAACAGTCATTCGGTCGGACTATAGTATTGCAGTCGGGTTCTATAGTACTGCAGTGTTATTTCGGTTTACAGAGCAGGGTCAGGCTATTTAAGGGGTATTAAGCTGATTTTGCTGACCTCAGTAGAAGTGCAGGTCATATCGGAAAGGCCACTTCTAGAAGGTTCACGGCTACCTACATTATATTAGAATTAGCTTGGATTTGATATCCAGTGTGGTTTAGGGTGCTATATTGTTTAGGTTTATAGTCTCGGAGCCCACCACTTATTTTTTTTAATAAATTTTATTTTATATTGTTTATTGTTTTTATAATAAACTTTTGTGTGTTATTTTGTATTGTGCTTTATGGTGGCATTCTCTAATTGATTTAGAGTGTGTAGTTATAAGGTGTATGTCCACAGGGTGACCATATTAAATATTTTTTAGGATTTAATTGTTTTAGTGGTTGCCTTAGTTTTGACAACTTAGTTTTAATTTCTGTGCCCAGCGCTGACAAGCAAGTGCTATTCTCTGGCCATACTTAGTTCGGTAGTGAAGTATAAGACCAGAATCTATAAAATCGGTCAACATGGCGCCTTCGCCCTTGACGGTGCTGCGACATGGTGTCCGGGAGGAAATGAGATGGCTCGCCCATACTCATAAGTATGTGGAGCGACCAGATATGGATGATGTCCTGCTCAAGCGTGTGGAGGACGCAATGACACGCGTCGGGAAGGTGTGTCGGCTGGCTGCGGAGGCTGAAGCTCTCGGGCTTACTGATGAAGCCTCGGTGGCTGCAGTGAAACAGCTGACCAAGCGATGGAATGCTTGGGTGACATCGAGCGTCGCGCGGAGAAAATTAAGCGGTCGCGAAGGAGTGACCGTGGGGAGGGTAACGGAGACCCGCCCCCGAAGGGTGATGTTGGACGGCTGCCACACCTGGAGATTCCGGCCTTCGGTGGGGCAATTGATGAGTGGCCGGCCTTCGTTAATTTATTTGATAGTTTGGTCCACGGTCGGGACGACCTGGACAACGCCTACAAGTTGGCCCATCTATTGATGGCTCTGCGGGGTGAACCGAAGGAGTTGGTCGGTCACCTAACAGTCACGGCGGGCAATTATGAGATAGCCAGGTCCATATTGTTTGACCGCTATCAACACAAACGGCGGTTGGTTGATGCGCAGCTGGGGAAGCTGTTTAGCATCCCTAGAGTAACCCGGGATGTTGACATCCGAGTACAGGTGCTCAACCCTGTGCTGGTGGCCACTAAGAACCTTGGTCTTCCGGTAGACCAATGGTCATACATTGTTTTGTATATGGTTTTGTCACGGTTGCCTGCAGCTGTTCAAAGTCGGTTTGAACAGCTGCATGGGGGCAGTAGCACGGAACTGCCCACGCTCGTCCAATTGACGGATTTTTTGGAGGGTGAATGCAGGCGATGTGACACACTGGATACGGAGGCCAGTGTGCAGCGCCAACCCGCGCGGATGCGGGAGGGGCCGCGCCCCCCACCCCCACGGGGGGGTAGTCGTCCCCCACCTGCCCGTCGCTCTGGTAGGCGAACAGGGAGGCGAACAGTCGGATGTCGCCCCCATTCCTAGAGCGCCCCAGGTTGGATCCGCTCTCCCCCATCCATCCACGGTGGCCACCGGGCACACCGTACACCGTCCGGTATGGTCGGATACCGGGACAGCGAGGGGCCTATTATCCGGGTTGGGACCCCTTGATGTACAATCGAACCAACTGAATCATGACCCACTTGCCTGATAATTCGTTTGAAACTTTCAAACTTGTAAGATCTATCGTAATGTCAGTGTCTAATCAAAGGATAACAAGTTCGTTACCAAGGAAATAAACCTTCAAGCGAATTTCGACCTACTTGCATTTAAGGGTTTTAGCAAAATAAGCTTATGGTGGGTCATGATTCAGATGGTTCGATAGTACATACAGTCTGATATGCCGGTTGCATATCAGCAGCCGAGTTACTCCAAGGCCGACGGAGGTCTCAGCGGGTTCGGATCCCGCGGAGGTTCCCGCTAGGGACACGCCGCCCACTTACAGGGTGCCGCCACTCCACAGACGGTCATGCTCCCCACCGCCTCTGTGATAGCGTGGAGTTCGGACGGCAAATCTTGTGTGGCACGAGCACTATTGGACTCGGGGGCCCAGGGGTGCTTAGTCTCGTGCAACCTTGTAAGACGGTTGGGCATTTCGGTAAAGGAGTATCCACATTCCATTCGGGGAATTGGGAACACGGAAGTCGGTTCCGTTAAGGGAGTATGTCGGATTACTCTCTCGTCACGGGTGGATTCATCGGTGAACCTGACGGTCACGGCATTAGTCATGCCTAATGTGATGGGCTCACACCCTCACGTCCGGTTGTCGCCATCGGTGCGACAGTTGGTCGCTGGGTTGTCACTGGCTGACCCGGAGTTCGATATTCCGGGCCCAGTAGACATATTATTGGGTGTCGATGCCTTGGGATACCTGTTAGTGCCAGGTGTCCACGTGTTTCAGGCGACTGGTCTGGTTTCGGTCAACACCAGACTGGGCCATGCGGTAATGGGTCCGGTCATGCCGGCTGCCCCACGCCTAGCGACTAGCCCCTTATTCGGTTCTGTACTCTCGGAGGTGATACAGAAGTTTTGGGAGGTGGAGGAACCTCCTACGGTCCGCCGGTTGGACCCGGTTGAAGAAGAGTGTGAGCAGTTTTATCGGAACAATACTGGTCGCCTTCGGTCAGGTCGATTTCTCACACGTCTTCCATTCCGGAGTGATCGCCCACCGCTGGGCAGTTCACACCATGCAGCCGAGACGCGGCTTCTGTCGATGGAACGACGCATGAAGCGTGACGGGATTTTCCGGCAGAAGTACGTCGACTTCATGCGGGAATACGAGTCGCTCGGCCACATGTCGGTTTCGGGTATCGACTGGAAGCGTGAAGACCACTACTTCCTGCCTCATCACGCGGTCTTGAGGACCCCGGAGGGCAAAATACGGGTAGTGTTCGATGGATCGGCATCAACATCTAACGGCATGAACCTGAACCAGTGTTTGCATTCAGGGCCGAAGTTGAACCATGACATTGCAGATGTTATCACACGGTTCCGTCGACACAATGTTGTGTTTGTAGCTGACATCCGGATGATGTTTAGGCAGACGGTCATTCACCCTGACGATAGACGGTATCAGCTGATACTGTGGCGAGAGAGCCCAGATCAGCCCATCAAGGTGAACGAACTGAACACCAACACGTACGGGCTACGGTAGTCCTTATTTGGCGATTCGCACTCTGCGGGAGTTAGCGGATCGAGAACGGTTAAATTTCCCTAGAGGAGCAGCAATACTGGTGCAGGATCTCTACGTGGACGATATCTGTACCGGTGCAGATTCCGTAGAGGAGGCGCTCGCTCGTCGGGACGAGCTAGTTGAGCTCTTACGGGGTGGAGGTTACGAGCTCCGGAAATGGATGTCGAACTCTCCAGAGTTACTGTCTGGTCTTCCGGATGACTACCAGCAGGATCCCCACATTTTTGAAAATTTGGAAAATCCAAATATGTTGTCGGTATTAGGCGTCCAGTACCAGCCGGTGTCAGACATGTTTTCGTATCGGGTTGAGTTGGACTCCCCGAAGGTCTGGACGAAACGGAACGTCCTTTCAACGGTGGCTAGGACATTTGATCCAAACGGGTGGATCACCCCGGTAACATTTCAGCTCAAGTGTTTTATGCAGCAATTGTGGTCTGCTGAGCTGAAATGGGACGACCCGATCGGCGGGTCATTGAGCTCAGAGTGGGACTCGTTCTTTTCGACCCTCCCTGGCATCAATCGGATTTCACTGCCACGGAGGTTGGTCCCCACCAAACGATACACCGCCACCCTGCATGGGTTTTGCGATGCCTCGGAGAAGGGCTACGGAGCTGCGGTATATCTGCGTACGGTCGACTCCTCGGGGGAGGTTGATGTGCGGTTGGTCATGGCCAAGAGCAAGGTTGCGCCGTTGCGCACTCGCCTGACCATTCCCAAATTAGAGCTTTCAGGAGCGGCTCTCCTGACTCGTCTGGTCAACCACACGATGACGGTTCTTCGTGGGTCAATAGCGTTAGAAGATACGGTCTACGCTTGGACGGACAGCCAGATCGTGTTATGCTGGCTGAAGGCTTCAGTTCACAAGCTGGAGATTTTTGTGGCGAATCGGGTTTCGCAGATTTTGAATTCGGAGGTTCCCTTAATCTGGAGACATGTTCCAGGGGAAATGAACCCAGCAGACTGTGCGTCTCGTGGGTGTCACGCTCCGGAGTTGGTTGGACATCCCTTGTGGTGGGGTCCAAAATGGTTGACTCAAGCCGAATCGGATTGGCCAATGAGTCCACGCGTTACCTCGGCGAACGGCGCCTTGACAGTCGGTGTCTGTACGACGCAACCAGAGCCGGAAGAGGAGTTCAGCCTGCTGGAACGGTACAGCTCGCTCGACAAGCTGGTCAATGTGACCGCCTGGATCTTCCGATTTGCGCGGAATTGTCGCAATTCTGAGGCGCAACGGGTGCGGACACAGGTCCTGACACCACGGGAACGGAACCATGCGTTGTTCCCATTGGTACGGAACGTGCAGACGGTGCACTTTAAGTCGGAATTGGACATTCTGAGACGCGGACGCGTCCAACTGAAGGGAGCTATGGCTAGGCTCAACCCGTTTATTGACCCTTAAGGATTGCTGAGGGTAGGAGGTCGGCTGCGGAATGCCAACCTGCCTTATGCGGCTCGCCACCCATTGTTACTCCCTAGGAAAGGGAAGTTGGTCGAACTGTTGATACAGGATCGACACATTCGGAATGGGCATATCGGATGCCACGCCTTGATGGCGTTTCTCCAGCGCGAGTTCTGGATTCTATCGGGAAGACGCTTAGTGCGTAGCGTCGTATTTCGGTGCCTGCCTTGTTATCGGGCCAAGGCGGCTACGATGCAGCCCCAGATGGGCGATTTGCCCTCGGATAGGGTTAACGAAATCCGGCCCTTTGCGGGTGTCGGAACGGATTTCGCGGGACCATTCATGGTCAAGTCTTCACAGCTACGGAACGCCAGATTAGTGAAGGCATACCTGTGCGTGTTCGTGTGCTTGGCCACGAAGGCAGTCCACTTGGTGGTCAGTGACCTCACTACAGAGGCATTCATCGCATGTCTGGATCGGTTCGTCTCACGAAGGGGCCTCCCGACATTAATCCGTTCGGACAACGGCACAAATTTTGTCGGAGCCAGGCGATATCTGCAGGAGGTCACTCAACTCCTGAACGGTAACCAGGACGCCATCGGTACGGCTTGCGCCCGACGAGGGATTGAATGGGTTTTCAGTCCGCCGGGATGTCCTCATTGGGGAGAAATTTTTGAGGCTGCGGTTAAATCGGCTAAGTCGCACCTGACGAGGATCATCGGTGAGACCTCTCTACGCTTTGAAGAGCTTTCGACGCTGTTCTGTAAAATTGAAATGACACTGAACTCGCGTCCGTTGTGCCCGCTCAGTTCGGATCCAAATGATTTGGAAGCGTTGACGCCGGGTCTCTTCCTGATAGGTCAGCCCCTTAACGCCCTGCCAGAATACCCATTCGGTGATGTTAAGTTAAGTCGGTTAACTAGGTGGCAGACGTTGCAGCAGATGGCTCAAGATTTTTGGAAACGGTGGTCCCTTGAGTACTTGCACATCTTGCAGCAGCGCCTTAAGTGGACTGACCGGACGAGCCCCCCTCAAGTCGGTGATTTGGTGCTGATTAAGGATGCGAACCTGCCATCATTGAGATGGAGACGAGGACGGATCGTCAAATTGTACACGGGTCGGGATGGCACGCCTCGATCAGCAGAAGTCAAGGTGGGGGACTCGGTCCTCAAGAGAGCGGTCGCAACACTTTCTCGCCTTCCTATTGATTAGGGACAGGTTCGGGCCTGTCCGGGCGGGTGACTGTTTAATATTTATGCTTCGGAACGCACCTTTTTTTGTTGCGCGACTCGGACCGCGAGTGATCGGACCGGAACTAGCAGCTGTCACTTGTATAGAAACGAGATGACGAGTTAGAGGTTACTTTCTTTTTGACATGGAAAATGTCGGCACATAGCATTCGGGCCTTGGCTGTATTTTATTTGTAATAATTGTCTAACTCAGGTGTCGGGCCTGGTCGGAAGGTTAATTATAATAAGCACGGAACAATCGTCGGGAAATAAGTAGATTCAAGTCATCGGAGTGAGTGCTTCGTGTTGTGAAAGGTTAAAGTGATTCGGGGATCAATTCGTCGCATTCGGACAGCGACTCTTTGTGTCGGCAAGCAACACGACGGCGACGGCATCGGGCTACGACGAGAGTAAGATTCGACTCCTCTCCCCCCACCCTTGTGCTCCTCATCCCGTGTTCCTGCCTCGAATTGAGCTTTCGAATTCCGGTCCACGGCGCCAAAGGTCAGTACTCCTGGCAAAAAAAACAACCCTACCAAGATTCAACGCCCGTTCGGTTGAGGCGTGGAATTTTATCAGTAGATAAGTGGGCAAAACACTTGGAAAATTTTTGACTCGAAATTATTATTTTTTTGAATTTTGATATTTTCACTTGCGCATCTTTTAGGGTGTGTGGTAGGTTGGTCACAACTCAGGCTTAGACATAAATTAAACGTCCGAATGTTCCAACAATCACTTTTAATTTGCACGAACACGGTACAAAGATAGAAGGAGAAAGTTTATAATTTTGCTATAGAATACCCGAAAGCACAGAGGAGAAAGTCTCAAGCAGTACAAGCAAGCAGCACAATAATTAAATGATAATATGAGCGTAAGCGTATAGCGGGAGCGAGTACGATAATTTGCATCGAGCGACGTGCACACAGCGGCGAGGCGTTATGAGTACTGGCGCGGGCGCCGGGCCGGGCCCGGCGGGCCCGCCATCGGCCGCCGCCGTCGTCCACGCAGATAACGGGATTCTCGCATCGCCGCATCTAATATGAAAATAGGTTTGCTTGTCCGCTTGTACAAAATGTTAATTTAAATATTAAGTTTAGTTATTCAGCTAGTATGAATGTTACATATTTGAGTGCGCGTTGTAAATACCTAATTATAGATTTGATTATATAATAATAAGTTTTAGAATTAAGTTTAGTTTTATGTTTTATATTAAGTTAACAATAATTTTATATTTAATCAATAAAACTTATTTAATAATTATTATAGCTAAGAGTAGGTATTAAGTACACTACATCACCCCTCTCCAGAGACCGTCAAGGGCGATAATAGTCGGGAAAATGAACATGGCGTCCTGACCGCGACATTTTAATCTTGTCACTTTTGGCACTTGGTAATACCTGGTGATCCTTGGGTGGCTTCGAGTGATGGAAATTTGTTTTGTTTGGTGATGTGTAATGTGGGGTGTCTGGGTCACGCAGTATAAAGGCCGGCTTAAGGCGGTCTATCGATACTGAAACCATTTTACCGTTTAAAATTATTTTGAAGACCTTATCACCTCTGGCAATAACCTCGTAAGGTCCGGTGTACGCAGGTTTTAGAGATCCTCCTATAGTGTCGTCCCGGAGAAAAACGTAGGCTGAAGAAGATATGTCTTTGAAGACGAATGTGGTACGCCTACCACTGTGCCGTGCGGCTGGTGATGGTTATAAGTCCCTCACAAAACCTCGCAGCCGTGACATGTAATCCGTCACGTCAATGGTCTCGTTTATCTGAGGGTTGAAAAAATCTCCCGGGAGCCGCAAAGGTTGACCATAAAGAAGTTCAGCCATGGAAGCCTGAATGTCTTCTTTGTAGGCGCTACGTACTTCCAGCAAAACGATTGGAAGTGTTTCCACCCAGCTGCTACCCCCGTGGCAAGTTATGGCAGCCTTAAGTTGCCTGTGGAATCTCTCCACGAGGCCGTTACAGGCTGGATGGTACGCTGTCGTCCTACGGTGTTGGAACCCGGCGATGGCTGATAAATGCTGGAATAGGGCCGACTCAAACTGACGTCCTCTATCCGTCACTATGTCAGTTGGACAACCAAATCGGGATATCCAGCCGCTCAGCAATGCCCGTGCCACCGTCTCGGCCGTCATGTCTGCCAACGGTATTGTTTCTGGCCATCGCGTGAACCTGTCGACGGCTGTGAGGCAATATCGGAACCCTTGGCACAATGGTAAGGGGCCTATCAGGTCTATGTGAACAAATGAAAGTCTGGCCCTAGGTAGTTTAAAGCTACCTAATGGGGCAAATACATGGCGAGTTACCTTAGAGCGTTGGCAAGCTAGGCAGGTACGAACCCACTCGCGGCAGTCTTTCTTGACTCCTGGCCAGACGTAACGCTCCGCAACCAATCTGGCGGTGGCATTGGCGCCGGGGTGGTTTAAGGAGTGAAGACTGTCGAACACTGCCTTGCGTAGCTCCTGAGGTACATACGGCCTCTCGGAAGTGCCGCTCACGTCGCAGTATAGGTAATTTTGTGAACCGGGGATTTTTACCTCGTCCAGCCGCAGTGACGATCCTGCTTCTCGTAGGTGTTGTAGTTCCTGGTCAGCCTGTTGTGCAGAAGCAATTCTCTCAGCAGTCACTGGTTGTGAGATCTCCTCTATGCGAGAAAGTGCATCCGCCACGATGTTATCTTTACCTGATATGTGCCTGATATCAGTCGTAAACTGGGCTATCAGGTCTAGATGCCTAAACTGTCGTGGGGAACATTTCTCTTTACGAGAGTGGAAGGCAAAAGTCAGTGGCTTGTGATCGGTGTAGATCGTAAAGTCGCGAGCCTCCACCATATGCCGGAAATACTTCACACTCTCGTAAATCGCTAGAAGTTCGCGATCATAGGGTGAATATTTTACCTGCGCTGGACTCAGCTTTCGTGAGAAGAATGCCAACGGCTGCCACTCGTTCTGCCTCAACTGCTGGAGTACTGCCCCGATGGCAATGTCGGACGCGTCTGTCACCAAAGCGAGCTTCGTGTGGCAGTCTGGGTGGGCCAGCATAGTGGCCTGGCAAAGACTCTCCTTACAGGCCTGAAACGCATCCGCCTCCTGCGTAGAAAAATAAACGGGATGGGAACCTTTTACTGATCCTACCAGCAGGGCGTTTAGGGGTGCCTGATGCTTAGCCGCGCCTGGAAGGAACCTGCGGTAAAAATTGATCATCCCCAGAAAACGTCGCAACTCTTTCACTGTCTTTGGCGTAGGGAAGCTCTGTATAGCCTCGACCTTGGAAGGCAGTGGTGTGATTCCTTCGGCTGTTATACGGTACCCGAGGAAAGTAACCTCAGATACGCCGAAGACACACTTTGCTGCGTTCACCACCATGCCGAAATCTTTGAACCTGCGGAACAGCTGATGTAGGTGTTGCTCATGTGTCTCCCGATCCTGTGAAAAGACTAAAAAATCGTCGAGGTAAGCATATACAAAGTCTAGACCCCTGACAATCTCGTCGACGAAGCGCTGAAACGTTTGACCGGCATTACGAAGTCCGAACGTCATGTAAGGGAATTCGTAAAGGCCGAAGGGCGTCGTAATGGCGGTCTTCGCGATGTCGTCTGAATTCAGGGGAATCTGGTTGTACGCCTTGACCAGGTCAATGGTCGAAAAAATTGTGCAACCGGAAAGGCTATGTGCAAAGTCCTGGATGTGACGGATTGGGTACATGTCCGGAATGGTTCTCGCGTTCAGCATGCGATAATCACCACACGGACGCCATCCATCATTCTTCTTCGGGGCCAGGTGGAGTGGAGAAGACCAAGGGGACTCGGATGGCCGGCAGGTGCCGCTCTTCAACATAGCGTCAAACTCTGCCTTGGCTATCTTCAATTTGTCCGGCGCTAGGCGACGAGGTGTACTCGATACAGGTGGCCCAGGTGTAGTACGTATGTGGTGTACCGTACTATGTGTAGGAGTGTGGTGTATACCATGTGGGCGTGTTATTTCGGGATAGTGCCCTAGTATGGTGTGATATGTAGAATCACCAGACATTACCCTTACCGAAGTGACGTCCACCGATTTTCGCGCAAGCAACGCCGGGGTCGCAAGCGATGTCGTGCCGTCGATGATGCGTTGATTCCTCACGTCGACGACGAGACCATAACGCGATAAAAAATCCACACCTATTATCGCCCTCGTCACATCTGCAACAATAAATTGCCAAGCAAAGTCACGGCGCAAGCCTAGGTTTAAAATTAAGTTTACGTAACCGTACGTGTTAATTTTTGTACCATTCGCTGCGCTTAAAACTAATTCTGTTTTTACGCATCGTGTTTTTAATTTTGAACGAGGAAACACACAAAGGTCACTACCGGTGTCCACTAAAAACTGTGTTTTTGAACGCTGGTCTGTTATAATAAGGCGACCTGTGCTCGGGCAGTCGTCGGCCGCCATTACAGATTGCCCCAGCCGTTTCCCGCGAAATCACAGGGCTGCACGCACCGAGTAGCTTTGTCCCCGAACTTATGGTGGTACCAGCACGTTGGAAACTTTCTATAATTGGAGTTCGACCTTCGTGCTGATGATGAGCGTCCACGTCAATTTTGTCTACGAGGTGTCTTGGATCGCCCGTGCTCACGCGACATTCTATCCACCTTTAGCATTAATGTCTGCATCTGCTGGGATAACGCCGCTACCTCCTGGCTCAGGGAATGTGGTGCTGATGATGACGTTGTTGCTGCTGCCATCGATGCTGCTGCTATTTGCGGTTGGTGTGGGACGACTTCGTGGATGCGGTCGGCCAGCTCGGCTACTTCGTCCAACGGTAGCCTAGATTGGGATGCGATGATGGTCTGCGTACTAGTGGGTAGCCTACTGGTCCATATGGAACGCATAAAGTCTTCAGGCACGCCCGCGCCAGCCAGACTCTTCAAATGCCGCAGGAACTGCGTCGGCTTCCTATCTCCCAACTCTTCGTTGGTAAGGAGCTGGTGGATCCTCTTTTCCCGTGAAACTGACAACCGCTTGACGAGTTCTGTTTTTAATTGTTGGTACTTATCTGCCGCTGCCGATGAAGTAATAATATCCTCCACGATTGATGCCGTGGCAGAATCTAACTGGGCCAAAGCGTAGTGAAATTTAGTAGTATCCGTTGTTATATTGGCCAACACAAATTGACTCTCTAGCTGCATAAACCACAGCGCTGGTTTATCGGGGTAAAATGGCGGTACCCGCACTCCAACTCTGCTTATTTCGGGCTCGTTGTCTGGCATGATGTGTTCTTTCTCGGGGTCACCACTGTGGTAGGTTGGTCACAACTCGGGCTTAGACATAAATTAAACGTCCGAATGTTCCAAAAATCACTTTTAATTTGCACGAACACGGCACAAAGATAGAAGGAGAAAGTTTATAATTTTGCTATAGAATACCCGAAAGCACAGAGGAGAAAGTCTCAAGCAGTACAAGCACAAAGCACAATAATTAAATGATAATATGAGCGCAAGCGTATAGCGGGAGCGAGTACGATAATTTGCATCGAGCGACGTGCACACAGCGGCGAGGCGTTATGAGTACTGGCGCGGGCGCCGGGCCCGCCATCGGCCGCCGCCATCGTCCACGCAGATAACGGGATTCTCGCATCGCCGCATCTAATATGAAAATAGGTTTGCTTGTCCGCTTGTACAAAATGTTAATTTAAATATTAAGTTTAGTTATTCAGCTAGTATGAATGTTACATATTTGAGTGCGCGTTGTAAATACCTAATTATAGATTTGATTATATAATAATAAGTTTTAGAATTAAGTTTAGTTTTATGTTTTATATTAAGTTAACAATAATTTTATATTTAATCAATAAAACTTATTTAATAATTATCATAGCTAAGAGTAGGTATTAAGTACACTACAGGTGCCTTACGGCCATCATTTTATGTCATACGTATGTTTTCCATAGGACCATTATTTATAGAAATATCGATATGGCAAACATCGTTATGACGTATATCTCAAAATCGGTGAGGTGCACGAGGAACATGTATATGACCAAAAATAATGGCAAAGAGAAGCACTACACGATTCCGAAATAAAAAGAAACAGTAAAAAAAAATAGTTCAACAAAAATTTTCTAAGTCGCTGGAAGACGAGTCGAAATTTTTTTAAGTCTTTTTTTCAAAAAAAAATAAAAAAAATTTTTTCGGCGCTCTTTTTTTTTTGCCCCCTTATCTACACATTGACCGCAATATCTGGAATTAAAACAGACGCAACAAAACTCAGCTACGTCTTAGCCCAGCTCGACACAAGAATGGTGGCTGAAGTCGAAGATATCATCTTGAAGCCCCCGGCGGAGGGACGATACGACATGTTAAAAAAAGAACTTATTCGAAGGCTGTCAACTTCAGAGCAGCAACGGGAGCGATGCCTCATCAGCGAGGAAGAGATGGGAGACAGACGACCGACACAATTTCTTCGACACCTGCACTCACTGGCAGGCACCGCCCTGGCGGACGAATTCTCGCGCAACTATGGCTCCGCCGCTTGCCCAACGCCTGGGACCCAACAAACTGCAAGCTGCCAAGGGAGAATTCGCAGACATGGTAAAGTGTGGAACTGCAAGGTCATCAAAAGCCCATGGTCATCACCTCTTCATATGGCGCCCAAGGGAGAAAATGGCTGGCTACCTTGCGGAGACTATCGAGGACTCAATGCCAGGACAATCCCTGACAGGTACCAAGTAAGGCATATTGGTGACTTTACCCATAACATAGCAGGCTCAACTATATTCAGCACTATAGACCTGGTGAAGGCTTTCGAGCAGATTCCTGTTAATCCAGATGACATAAACAAAACCGCCATAATAACGCCCTTCGGAGTGGTACTAGGACTGGACTTCTGTTTTCCATATATAGACGATATCTTGGTATTTTCCAGAACTGCAGATGAGCATATTACACACCTAAGAACACTATTTCAACGCATATCAGACTATGGAGTGGTTGTGAATTCATCAAAATGTGTTCTGGGAGTAAGTGAAGTTATATTCCTGGGATATCGGAAAAACAAGGATGGTACATCTCCCCCACGACAGAGAATTGAAGGTCTGCAGAACATTCCCCTGCCAAAAACAGTGCAAGGCCTTTGCAGATTCTTGAGGATGATCAACTTCTATCGCCGCTTTCTACCAAATGCTGCTGAACTTCAAGCGCCCCTCATCAATGTGTACTGGCCTCAACCAAATCAAAAGGAGCTAAACCAGTACCATGGACCCCAAAACTAGAGCAAACCTTCCAAACCTGTAAAGAAAGTCTGACCAACGCCACACTCGACGCTCATCCAATTAGCGATGCGAAGTTGGGCCTCTTCACAGACGCATCAAATGCTCAGGTGGGTGCTTGTCTACTGCAAAGAGTAAAAGATACATGGCAACCGATAGCATTCTTTAGCAAGAAACTCACCCTGAAGCAGACAGAATGGCCCGCCTACTATCGCGAACTTCTGGCTATTTACGAAGCGGTGCAGCACTTCAGACATATATTAGAAGCCCAACTTACGGTTATCTACACAGACCACAAATCACTGACATTAGCATTCTCACAGAAAAGAGAGAAACTTCCTCCGTCTCAGCTTAACCAACTATCATTTATTTCACAGTTTACAACTGACATTCTTCACATAAAGGGCATAAATAACGTCGTCGCAGACACCATGTCACGCATTGAAGCCATCTCACTGGAGGACAACTATGCTAAACTGGCAGTATCACAAGAGGTTGATGAGGAGCTGCGCACCCTATATACTGGCGATTCATCCATAAAATTAGAGAAAATCGTCGTACCAGGTACTGACATAACCCTCATTTGCGATATCTCAATTCGAAAACCTCGGCCTTACATAACGCCCCCGTTCCGTCGACAAACATTCGACAAACTGCATAGCCTCAGTCACCCTGGAGCACGAGCATCTACCCGACTGGTATCATAGCGCTTCGTCTGGCCATCTATGCAGAAGGATTGTAGAACGTGGACCCGATCGTGTCTTCCGTGTCAACGCAGCAAGATTACTCGCCATGCTTCAATGCTAATCGGACACTTCAGCAACCCATCTGGAAAATTAAAACATGTGCATTTGGACATCATTGGCCCTCTTCCTGTCTGTAACCAATACAGATATTGCCTCATTGCTGTTGACAGATACACAAGATGGCCTGAAGCCTGGCCAATGAACAGCATCACTGCAGAATAAGTAGCCGATACATTCCTAAATGGCTGGATATCCCGTTTCGGAGTGCAATTCACCATCTCTACAGACCAGGGGCGTCATTTTGAGTCGTCCCTTTTCAGAGGCCTGATGCAAGAGTGTGCTACACAACGAATTCGAACCACAAGTTATCATCGACAAGCAAGCAGAATGGTGGAACGACTACACCGGCAACTTAAAGCAGCTTTGATGTGCCATTCAGACGACACATGGTCAAAGCCCTGCCATTGGTCTTAATTGGCACCCGCACCGCATTAAAAGAAGACATTGGAACATCTACAGCTGAGCTGATATACGAGGAGCCTCTACGTCTCCCAGGCGAACTTGTTACAGCACCACCAGCAGATAAGTTGACCGATGCAGACGCGACAGATTTTGTCAAAATAAAGCCTACACCTGGATTTCGTCATGACAAACACAAACCCTTGATATTCAAGGACCTGTCGACGGCATCTCATGTCTTCCTACACGACGACACCGTGAGGGCCTTCATGATACCACCATACACTGGCCCCTTCAAAAACGTGTCAAGAGAAAACAAGACCAAGAACCAGCGCACATGGAGACACAGTCCCACGAAAGCTGTCACCCGATGCCAGTGACCAAGGCTCCAAAAAGAGTGCAACAGGCGGTTGGCCTTCCCTTCTCCCTGGGGGGGGGAGGGGGGGGGTATTTTGATCATGCGATCACCATCACCAAAAACAAATAGACTGATCGTTAACTATTTTGTCTATGATGACTGATGTAATCTTTTCTGTACTTGTACGTATAACAACAAAACAATAAACATCCAACAACTGATTGCTATTTTGGGCATCAACAAGTGCCTCCCATCCTAACTAGTCAGGAAATATGACACGGCTCATACCCCGTAACTCTAAGAAAATGTTGACTATTTCTGATTTGGGGAAAGACTAACATGTGTCTGTTATGCCCTGGACAAACTGCTAGTCTTACCCCGGTTCGCAATTTCTAGGTTATGTTTTTGGATTGGTTATATTATCGAAAATACATTGTTTGAAAAAATATTGATATAACTACATAAAAGCCAACATTATTGAGATGTTCAGATAACCCCAGTTTCAAAGCTATTTCACAAAAAAAAAAAACGCAACTCTACCCAGAGCGTGTTCGAACTTGATCGCGTCTGTCATTTTCAATGTTGGCAAATTAGGCATACCATTACATTTACCAAAAGTAGCGACATCTGTGTTTTGGACAGTGAATTTTAGCATCCGTATCGTTATAGCAGCCTACTAAACTAGAAAAAGAAGATTTACTTAGCAAGATAAGAGACATTGCTAGCCTTCCCCGTGTGACAGACTTTTACCCCACCTCACCTTACTCAGATTCAAAAACACATACTCAAAAATTTTGGTTTGATTTAAAGAGGGCCCTTATTAAAACTTAAATGTATTATTATAAGTAGGAAAAATATTAAGCTAAGTTAATCGCTTACTTAGACTTACCATGGCTTATAACCAATAAGATTGAACGATCCTGTCATAATTGCTCTCCGTCATATCCATTTTCTGATGAATGTTGGTTTATAATACTTAATCTTTACATAACAAAAGAAGGTAGCTTTACTCACCTCCTAGCCCAGACCAGGACAGTTTTTGCCAAACAAAACATCGAACCAAATAATGAATAGCCAGTAAGCGTTGGCTTTACCTATCTTTAGCAGAGTACTGCCAGCTCATAGCAGATACTTGTACTGAGCCAGCAGGTCCTCCTCCTGCGTCAGTGAGATGTCCAGGTGGTTATCAGCCTCCTTCTGAATGGACGTGGTCAGCCGTTGCAGAGCAGCCTCGCGATCCTTCCTCCTGGAGTACACGTTGTTTTGGTTTACTAAGCGATGAGCGGCTTTATGACATTGCCTTTTATTGACAGAATAAAAGTAGGCCGTGTTGCCGTGTATGTGTTTCTTGCGCCGCTTCTTCTCAGCTGCCGTAACAGTTTCCGAAGCGGTAGTAGTTTTTCTTTCATTATATATATTCATATGATATTCAAAGAGTGTTCGTGAGAATCTATTTGAAATAAATATTTTGAAGTTTGAATTTTGACATTGACATTGTATTTTTTTGGTATTTTTTAAATCCAGTTGTTCCGGATCAAAACAGCTCATTGAAACTAATAAGCGAACAGTTCACGGTATTTTACTTGGCAGTCAAGAAAAATACTTTTTAGTGTTGTGTTTCCGAAGGATGCCAAACAGGACCCTATTATTTAGCCTCTTCTGTCCGTCTGTCCATCACCAGCCTGTACACAACAATATATACCCAGGAGCCCGTATCTCATGAACCGTAATAAATCTTACTATACTTAAGAATAGTATGCCGCTTAAAGTCTGGCCGCTGAGAGAATGCGATCCTGACAGCTCAAAACCCATAACTTTTTTACATCTCCAATGAAAAATATTGCTAATATGTACGCATTAAGAAAATGTCATAATCGCATAAAAACGGCCGAAGTGTAGTGCGAGTACCAATTGTTAAAGAAGGCAATGAGAGGCGGATGGCCGAAAACATATGTGAAACGAAAATATTTTACATCTAATCGCCCCATAAGCATAAGGCCCCTTACTCTGATTTGATATTTTATACTTCATACTATAATTCACATAGTCTACAAAGGTAAGTAGGTTTTTAAAGTGATGCCAACAATATTTACAATCAGCTTATTTCACCGGCTTCACATATTAAAATTTGTTATACAATAACTACCTCATACATTCAGCAGTGAGCTGCCAGCAAGGCGATCCGCTCGGACCGGCTATTTTCAGTTTGAATATCCATCCGACCATAACCAGTCTAAAGTCTAAATTTAACATTTGGTTCCTCGATGATGGGACCCAGGGAGGCGATGCAAAAACCGCCCTTGAAGCTTTACACATATTGACAAATGAAATTGTCAAAATAGGTTTGGATCTAAATTACTCAAAGTGCGAGCTTTATCTCCCTAAAAAGCTCACATCATCAGAAAAAAACTTCATTGAACAACAGTTTAACAATTTTGCACCTGACATTAAAATTCTAAGCGAGCAATCACTATGCCTCCTGCGGTCTCCTGTAATAGAGGACGGGATCTCCAGCTACAGAGCAAATTTCAAAACTCCACGAGACTGCAGACCGACTGACAGACCTTATGGCCCTTACAATCATTCGTTTCTCCCCCTTAGTTCCCAATCTAACATATGTTCTCCACTGTTTTCCACTCTGGAAATACCCCTCTTCACTTTCATCCCTAGACCAGCTGATACAGAAAACCATGACAGACATCTTGAACTGCACTTTTTACGACCACAGCTGGACGCAGGCGTCCTTGCCATGGTGGCCTGGGGAACCGAAAAGTGTTAGATATTGCGCTCCCAGCTTTCCTGTCCTCGGCACATGTTACACTTGGCCTCTGCGGCTAAATAATAAACCCATCACTTGGTGATGTCGAGGTCACGTGCCTGGCCGATACCAGGAATGCTTGGACGCAAGCCTGTCCGGGAGAACATTTCCCGCTCAACACAAACTCCCAAAGGTTGTGGGACGAGCCGCTCTGCCTTCAAAGGTGCGAGAGACTACTTGACGCGACAACCGACCCTGCAGAGCGTGCTCGTCTGCTCGCAACCACAGAACGAGAGTCTGGGCACTGGCTGACTGGGCACGCCATCCCGTCCAGACAGCTCGGTACGCTGATGGACAGGACCACTCTGACGCTGGCCGTCTCTCTGCGATGTGGGATAAACACCAATGAGGTACATCGCTGCCGCTGTGGTGCCAGGGTGTGCCAACAAGGATTCCATGGCCTGTCCAGCCATTATAGCGCCGGCTGTTTCCCCAGACATGCTGCTCTAAATGATGTTATCCGCCAGGCCCTTTCCAGTATGGGCGTGCCGACCATCTTAGAATAGTTAGGTTTCCAGCATGGGCGTTCCGACCATCTTAGAATCGTTAGGTAGCCCGCGACGATGGTAAGAGGCCCGATGGAATGACACTCATTCCGTGGCAGCTCATCATGTGAAGTGATTGGTGTGGGACGCGACATATGTTGACACGCTAGCGCCCATCTCCTTACCGACGTCTTTAAGAGTTGTTGGAGACAGAACGTCGTCTCCATCTCGACTCCGGTGACTTGGTCCAAGGGCCTGGTAGTGCGTAGGTTATCCGAGAGCTGGGCATTCAGCCCCAAGGCTTGGAAGTTGGCCATCAAGGGTTTGGAAATTGGCCATCAAGGGCTTGGACCCTGGAAAGAGACAGATGTGAGAACAGAGGTTACGAAATTTCCCCAGCGACCCGACGTTCGGCGGTCGCAACCCATCGCGAGCCAATGTCCGCAACTATTGCAACTAGGCATCAGAGGTACGGTACTGCAGCTGTTGTAGGGAAAGATATAAAGACAGATATCGATACATACCCGTAGAATGGGGAAAACAGTATATAGATTAGCAGATTTTACACACAAACAATGGCAACGACTTTTAGCCCAGACTTCAGACACAGTTTCTCTTACAGACTTTAAAGAAGAATGACCGTGCGTTCAGAACTCAGCTCCAGAATGATATCATGTCAAAAGAAAATAAAATAAATATGAGCTAAAGTTATTTAAAATTAGAAGCTATATACTTTTAACATAACAAATTGACAGATACTACTCAAAACAAGGTTCTACTACAATAAATACAAACTTAACTACGACTTAAAAATAAGCAAGACACTAAATTTACGCATCGTTGCATTTGTAAAAATAAAAATATATCAAAATATATGATATCCTTACATTTCCATCAATATTCATACTAGAATGCAACAACACCTATACTTGTACTTGCCCGTCGCGCAGGCGCAGGCGCAGATCATCTCCGTGCTTGCCGCTTCTCCACGCGAGCGGGACGGCGTGCTTGGTGAATGAATGTAGAAGAATGATTAAACGATTAAAAATATTATAATGTTTTATAATACATGTATCTGTATAAGTAATATGTGTCCAGATCCACCTTTGTAACGTAATGGAATGTATACTGTATGTTACAATTGAGGATAAACAAATTGAAATTGAAATTGAAATGTCTAATCTTAAGAAAGAAATTTTTAATCGTTTTAGTGAGCGCAATACAATTCATCCAATAAACTTACGTAATAAACACCTTGAAATATTACTATTTCCTAAATGCGCACATTGTTGCAATAGCGTAATCTATGTAGCTATCAATTTATATAAATTGTTACGAAATGGCATAAAGACTCTGCACTGAAATTCTTTTATCACTAGAATTCAATAAAATAAACCATAATATTTCTAAATACTCAAATGATAAATAATAAAGCTGGCCAGTATTATCTTACAGTTTCTTTCTGGACCTAAAAGCCAACGGCTTTACGAAACGGCGTTGTATTTCTAAAAATATATAACCTGCTGAATTTCTTGATTAAAATAAATATAATCAAGGTAAAATTAAACTAAATCACTCATGATATAAAATATATAAGTTAATTAAGTACTAATTTCTCGTGTTAATATTAAAATAAATTATTTGCATACCTATTTCGGGTTAAGTACGTCGTGTGAAACTGAAATTACATATTTAAGGCCAAATGTAAGCCGTGATGAATGTAACGCAAATAAAGTTTTTTATTTTTTATTCATGTGGAGTTGTCAAAGTTGTTTAGAGAAGGCAACAAATATAATGATCACCAAAATATTTTTTCCTACCAAAAATGGATAAATGAACACCAAAAGTTGCAAAAAATATCAGGGCAAAATACTGCGGTAGCTTAGGTGAAGGGTAAAGGGGGTGAGCGAAGCGAAGCCCCCTTTATTCTTCGTGTTAGGTTGAACATGTAAGAACAACAAAAAATACTTAAAACATAAACTTAAGTAAACAAAACATATAAAGAAGTTTGGTGATCATTTATCCAAACACAATTTGGTGGACATTTATGAATTCTGGCAGTCATTTCGAATTTATTGGTAGTAAAATATGTGCGTTTTTGGTAATCGTTTAAACATAAGCCTTTAGAGAATAATCATTAATTGCCTTCATACTGGTGGCGCTTAGTACCTATCAACGAAATTCGGTCGTTTTATCAGCGCCGCCGCAGCGTCAATTCGTTCGTTCGATTCATTCATTTCATTATTGTTTTGCGCCTGTGCAATACCGCAGTGCAGCATAGTAATTTAAATATTTGTTCAGTGCAGACGTGTGGTGAGTCATTACTTGATTTAATTTACAAAGGACAATCATTCCAGAAATCTCCATTTGTATATAGTGCTGTAAATACCTATTCCGGTTATCACGGCACCGATTAAGTAATCGAATAAATCGAGCTGCATTTTGCTTTGATTTATGGGGAATTATAAAACGATCGAATAAAAAACGAATTAAGCGAATGATCACTGAGCGAATGGCCATGAACAGCCGAAATACTTGAAATGAGCGAAAAAAACACTAAATTGAGCATTTTTTTCTGTTAATAATAAAATTCAGAACGAGCTTTCAAAAAGTGGGCATTTCAGATATTAAAATTCTAACCGTGCGACCAAATTACTAAGTGAGCGACTAAAAATACAGAGAGGACAACTTCAATAATGGAACACAGAAAGCCAATATTGGCTAGAGTAGGTAATTGTGGCTAAATTTAAGTTGGATTATAGGTTAGGTTAGAACTTAGAAGAAGCAACCCCGGAGCGTAGAGGAGCGGAGCGTATTCAAAGAAATAATAAAATTGGCTAAAGTAGGTTATTGTGGCTAAATTTCAATTGGGTTAGGTTAGAACTTAGAAGAAGCAACCCTGGAGCGGAGCGTATTCAAAGAAATAATAAAATTGGCTAGAGTAGGTTATTGTGGCTAAATTTCAATTGGGTTATAGGTTAGCTTGTGACTTAGAAGAAGCAACCCCGGACAAGAACGGAGCGTATGCAAAGAAAAGCTTCTTATTTTGTATTTTAAGTAACTCAAATTAATGTTTGTAAGTTGCTGTTCTGTTTATTTCTCGTCACCCGCAGTTAGTCGCTCACTTAGAAATACAATAACCTAAATAAATCATTTTTATCACTTCAAACTTTAATTTACAGTCACTCGTTTAAATACTACCCTTGATTTATTTACTTTAGTTAGTGTTTTTTTTTTACTCGGTAAACAATATTTTTCAATTTAATAACACGAGATAACTCGTTAATTAATATTTTCTGACCGACTAGGCGTGGTAGTGGGGTTCGTGTACCGACGGGTTCACAGGTCGAGTATTCTAGTGAAATAAATGTTCTTACCTAAAAGAGAGCGCCACTGGTAAATCTAGTTACCAAAAATTACTTAAAAATAAAAAGTGAAAATTTAAACAACAGTTTCTCGACAATTTAAACGACGTTTTTATTGGTTTTGACCTAGGATGTAATTACTTAAAAAAACTATTTCTCGGACACTTTGTAACCAATACTCGGACATTCTTGCAACCAACTCGGACAGAATTGTAACCTCACTTTAAGAAGAATTTTTTTCAATATCGTTATTAACCTAGGTAAAGACTCCAAGTTGGATAGTTGTACAAAGACAGATTGTTAAAACGTTTTCGACGGAGCTTTATTTAAATCAAAATGCTGGTGACTTGGTTAAACGGCGGTTTTTAATTAACGGTCTAGAGAGTTAGTTGAGTGTCTAATTTAACGAACTAACTACGACATATATATGAACGCTAAGTTTTACAAGAGAGGAGGTACTGAACGTTTCTTAAAGGGTTTTGTTTTAATTATTGACCAACAAATCTGTCTTCTAGTTATTATTCTGTATGTTCAGCACCTCCACATGTGTAGTAATGATTATGTTAATTGAATAAATTTTTAGGATCATTCATAAAGCGTCCCTCCTCTTGTCTAACTTAAATGTATAGCGGTCTCACACATGTGGATCTGAAACACACCCACGAGAATACCGTAACGATGTAGGGCGACGGGGCTAAGGTTCCCGGCTGCCTACACGGCCACGGGACACCTTGGGATATAGCCCTGAGTATACAGAATAACTATGCGGGTATCTATTAGAGAAGGCCTTCCTAAGAGCAAGTAATCTTACACTATATTTTGGTGATTTCCACCTGTATTTTTTACGGAAACGATGTAACACGACCAAACAGGAATATTTTGAAGGATCTGCAAACTCAGCTGGATGGAAATTTCCGGGATCATGCAAGCAGAATTAAAAAAAAAAAGTCAGAACCGACCACAGACTCATCAAGTCTCTATAATGTCGGCGTCACACGTTGTACGACCGTGTGCAGTTTTCTACCGATTAATTCGTCAAAAACCGGGAAAATTTAGTATTTCAATAGAGAACCTAATCGTTTGAACACAAAAACCATAATAACATGCAAAAGTACATAACTACCAAGTCTAAGCGATTATATTGTCAGTTTTCCATATGAAAGCCTAGAAGGGTTGGTACCTGTACTATTACTAAATACTCCTAATTGTAGGAACACACCCAAGTCCTCATGCTCCTATTGTTCATAAATAAGCTCCTACTTGAAACTTCACAAAAAATTCCCTGTGAAGTAGGAGAATGAGAATATGGGTGTTCTGTACCAGTAGGAGTATTTAGTAGAAGTACAAGGACGAACCCGTCTAGAAGTCTAGTCTAGAATCGGTGTTCGTGGTAAACGGTGTGCTAAAATTACCTTACCTTGGAAATTGTGGGCAGGCGGGGTGGCCCTACGTTTTTTTGTGTTATGTTGGTATGTACTGCGCCCCATCGGTTTGATGAGAACTGTAATAGATACCTATTCCTAGTTTGTAATTATTTATCATTATTAGTACGGTAGGTACCTACCTAGTCTTTGGGATTGAAAGTACTGCTAACAAATCCTCATAAAATTATTTCTCAATAGGTACCTATTTGGAAAAAGTTGGTAACGTTTAAAAGGCCCGTAGGATTTTCGTAAAACAGAGTTTGATGGGGTTTACGTCACAGTCAGCTTTTTAGTCGTGCATCTGCATCCGAAAGTCATCGAATATGCCATTAAATCGTTGCTGGAGTATATTCGAGATTGTTTGAAAGGTATACCTTTAGTGAATTATTGATCCGGTATCTGGCCAGCTTACTCCTGAGCTTATTCAATCAAATAAATAAACATGCGCCGTTATTTGTTTCGACGAAGGTGAAGTAAAATGACTCATGCAATTATAACTATATCGTACCAGTTCTGTATAGTGCAAATATAAATACAGTCTAATAATCATAGGTACCTATAATACTTAATGACGCATTTTCGAGATGAGTTGTTCAGAATAATCTCGCCGGTAAATTTCCTTTAAATCAAATACCAAGCAATACTGTTGTTAAACAAGCATAAACATAAACATGTATATGTCACCGTAAGATTGTCAAAACCGTTAGTTTATACCAGACCGACAGGGTTTAGAATTTACGTTTCTTTGTTTGTTCTTACCTGTCAACCTAACACGCAGACTATTCGGGGGCTTCACTGCACTCGCCCCCTCTAGTCTTCACCTAAGCTTCCGCAGTGTTTGCCCTTATTTCCTTTGCAATTCAAGTTTAAACCAGTTCACAATTTAACGTTGTTATTATAAACTAACGCGTCATATCGTAAGCAGTACGGTACAGTTTACAATTTACCGAAAATATTTAAACTATCGAGAGAAAATTGTTCTACGATATTAAAGAGTGCTTCTAACTTTATATGCTGACGATAAGAAAATTAATATCAACGTCCGTAGCGGAAATGACTGGAATCTTCTACACGAAAATTTAGACAGACTGACCGCCTATTATGACAAAATCAGTATTAGCGTCAACATGTCAAATTGTACACCACATACCTATAGAACACCTATAGTACCGGTTTTGAAGGCAAATGGAGAAATTAGAGTTTGCGGTGATTACTCAGTGACATTGAATAAGGACTTAGAAATTGATCAATACCCCCTTCCGCGTATAGAGGAAGTATTTGCAAAACTTGGGGGAGGTGAGCTTTATACAAAGCTTGATTTAAGCATGGCGTATACACAGTGCTGTTTAACTGAACCTTCCCAGGAGTTAACAACGATTAGTACAACTAAAGGACTTTTTAAATTTACAAGATTGGTGTACAGGTTAGCAAATGCCCCGGCTGTATTTCAGCGAACTATGGAGTCATTATTTAGAGATATTCCATCAGGGGTAAGCTGTTTTATTGATGACATCTGCGTCACAGGCCCGGATATGAAAAAGCATTTAGAACGATTAGAATTAGTGTTATCCAGACTACAAGACGCTGGTCTGCGTCTACAAAAAAATAAATGTGAATTTTTCCAAACAAGTGTGACATATTTAGGTTATGTGATTGATAAGGACGGGCTGCATACATGTCCTAATAAAATTAAGGCTATTAAAGAGGTACCCAGACCACAAACTGTAACTGAACTAAAAAGATTCCTTGGTATGGTGAATTATTATCGCGCCTTTATTCCAAATGCGTCGGAAATTTTAGAACCACTTCATAGTTTGCTGAGATCGGATAAAAATTGGAACTGGGGTGTAGAACAAGAGCAGTCATGGGAGACAATTCGAAGGGAGTTGATCTCCGATAGGGTATTGGCTCACTTTGATCCTAAAGCTGAGCTGATCCTATCAGTTGATGCATCTCCATATGGACTGGGTGCAGTCTTATCACAGGTGGAAAATGGGCAGGATCGTCCTCTTGCGTACGCATACGTCGCTAACAAATAGTGAAAAAAATTATAGTCAAATTGATAAGGAAGCTACAGCGATAGTATTTGGCATAAAAAAGTTCCATCAGTATTTATACGGCAGACAGGAACCATTTGTGCTTAAGACAGATCATAGGCCATTGTTAGCAATATTTGGAAAAAAACGTGGTATTAATATCATGGCAGCCTCAAGGTTACAAAGATATGCTCTGTTTTTATCAGCATATAATTACAAGATCGAATATTTATCAGGTGAAAAGAATCTTGTAGCAGACTATTTTTCTCGGTCACCAATTAGTTCCAGTATTAACAATCAAAGAGATGAACTGGAGGAAAAGCATGTAAACATATTAAATTATTTTGATGAGAAAACCTTACCTGTCATGTTTAAGCAGATACAGCAAGCAACATTGAGCGATAAAACACTAGATACAGTAACAAAATATATTCGAAAAGGCTGGCCTAAAAAGATCAAATGTAAATAATTTTTACCATATTTTCATTGTAAAAATGAGTTAGAAGCTAGTGAAGGATGTATATTACGGGGTCATCGTGTAGTTATACCATTAGTTCTAAGAAAAAATATATTGACCGAGCTACATAAAAGTCATTTCGGTATAGTCAAAACGAAAAGTTTAGCGTGCAGTAAAGTGTGGTGGCCCGGCTTTGATAAGGAGATCGAGCGAATGATAAGCGGCTGTGAAGCATGTACGTGACAGCGCGCCGCCCCACCCCGCGCGCCGCCTGCGCCTTGGCCAGTGCCGTCAGGTCCGTGGCAACGTATACATATTGACTATATGTCGATAAGGCAAAGGGTATTTCTGGTTGTCATAGATGCCTTTAGCAAATGGTAAGAATGTGTACATATGTGTGGCGGAACGAATACAGCGGCGTTAATATCTAAGTTGAAATATCTGTTTTCGAGGCATGGACTGCCATCAACCTTGGTTTCCGACAATGATGTAAAATAAATTCAAAGGAATTTCAAGAATATTGTGAAGTCAATGGAATTGAACATGTTACTTCGGCAATTTACCATCCGGCAAGTAATGGACAAGCCGAAAATTCCGTACGGACTTGCAAAAAAATGATCAAATGTGCCCTTAAAGATGAAAATTTGAGTATCGACACATTGAATGAAAAACTATTGTCATGTATTTTCGAATACCGTACGACAAATCATTGCACCACAGGCGTTCCGCCGGCTGATTTGTTCCTCGGGAGGAACCTTCGTTCGCGACTGGACACAATTTCACCATTAAAAAGGAATCAGCATAATAATAGTACATGTTCAGTTCCAAGTAGACAATTTAAAGCAGGTGATATTGTCTTGGCTAGACATTTCATCAACAGGAAACCAATATGGACGTTAGGAAAAATTTGAAAGAAAATAGGCATGCGATTATTTTTAGTAACTTTAACATAATTTGGTATCACATGTAAACGTCATATTGACCAAATATTGAAGTATTCAGGTAGTCATTCCACGTTGCTAGATTTTGATGAACATGAATTTTCGTCGGTAGTTAATGAGTTACCAGTTGAATTTGACGACCCGAATGGCCGAGTCGGCAGTAACCCTGCCTACGAAACCAAGGGTCCCGGGTTCGAGTCCCGGTGGGGGCAAATATTTGTTTGATGATAACGGATACTTGTACCCTAGTCATGGTTGTTTATCTATCTAAGTATAATATTTATCTATATATGTATAAGTATGTGTATCGTTGTCTAGTACCCAAGATACAGGGAATCCTAGTTTGGGGCTAGATCAATGTGTGTAAATAGTGTCCAAGTGTCCAAGGTATTATTAATCAAGTTCTGTTCTAACAAATAATTCAGCAAATCCTTCAACATCCACTGGTACTGACTCAGCGCAGCAACCTAGCCATGATTATAGTTTAAGACCTAGAACTAAACATATAAATTATAAAGTGTGATTGTTAATTGTTATCAGGTTCACAAATTAGAAGAAGAGGAGTGTGTTGTATGCATCGCGCCTCAGTAATAAAGTAACTACTCTAACACACGGTTGTCTTATTGCAAACATCTCACTACTACGTAGGACTTACGATCGATTAAGTAAGATCGAATCCACCCCAACAGAGGATTGAGAACGCCGCGTCGTTTGAGTTTCCTTACAAGAGTGTCAAAGTCCACCTTATCAAAAGCTTTGCTAAAGTCCGTATATACTGCATCCACTTGTACCCGCCTATCCACAAAACTAATGAGGTGATCGGTGTATTCTTTGTTCCTTTAACCTATTAACACACACACATACAAACACACACAAACACACACGCAAACGCACACGCTCAAATACATACACCGTTTTTTTTTATAAATATTATTTATGTTCAACTAACTGCTTAACCGGCACTTGAGTGTTTTAATGTAAATTGTATGCATAGTGAAATCCGTAATTGGCCTTATTCATAAAATACCTTGGACACCATTTACACACATTGATCTAGCCCCAAACAAGGAATCCCTGTATCTTGGGTACTAGATAACGATACACATACTTATATAGATAAATTTTATACTTAGATAGATAAACAACCATGACTAGGGTACAAACATCCGTTCTCGTCAAACAAATATTGCCCCCACCGGGACTCGAACCCGGGACCCTTGGCTTCGTAGGCAGGATCACTGCCGAATCTGCCATTTGGGTCGTCTAGTTTATACTTACTATTATTTGTAAAAATGGTTGTGTGATTTCTGTTCAATAATAACATAAAATAAAAATGATACACCTCTGTGCCAAATTCCAAGTTGGTGATCACATTCAGCGGCTAAAACCGAGAAGTGTCGAGCGTCAAAGTAAAAGTAAATCATTTTTACTTTTTTCAGAATATATTTAAATATCGTCCAAAATGGCTACGTTTTTAGTCGGCGTCAGTGACCTCATCGGCACCAGTGAGCTGGTAACTACAGGCGTATTGGGGGTAAGTCCATCGCTAGTTCTTACTATAACGGTACTGCACACTACGATTGTCAATAGTGTTAGTGAAGTCCTCTAATATAAAAACAACATCCTGTATTACTTAGGTCATTAACCATCACAATCAATCTATTTATATATAAGCATTGAAGTAGACCCATCCGTTGGGACAGAATCACTCACAGAAAGATGAAAGCAGTGAAATATTGTTGGAGGCTCAATAAAAGTCGGCATATCTCGTTCTATATAATCTGACGATATAGCATGAGAATCAGACACAGCGACATCATCACAAACATGTCAACACCAAGACCCGAAGTTCTCTTTTTCCTCTTCTGGATTCGACTCCGAGACATCAGGCTGTGCGCCACAGGTATAAAGAAAGATGTAAATACTTGGTTAGAAATGGGTGTTGCAGATGTTAAACGCCTCTTGCAGGCAAACACGGTAGCAGTGGCGACCTTCGGCCCTATAGGTTTGGTGGCGACAGCGTCAATGTCACGTGGCATCAGTCGCGACGTAAAGCACGGTAGCACGAGAAACACTTCGGAAGCCATCGTGGGGTCAATGTGCGCATTAGGTGGTGGCGTCGCAGGTCGGTACTACATTGTGACCGTGATTCTAGCAAGAAAGTACGATTTAGACAGATTCTGAGTATGCACATATTTAGTGTGTTGTTAGATATAAATTTGACCGAAATTTGAGAATTTTTTTGTACGGGGGCTGAAATATTTCACAAAAACACTTCCTGCTAGAATCACGTTTCGTGATCAAACGTGATCCTAGCAAGAAAGTGTGAAATCGAAAGATTTCACTTATATGGGCATTTAGTGTGTCGTGAGTGGTAAATGTGACCAAAAAGCCAATTTTTTGTGTCCACGGGTTTCAGAGATATTCCATTTCCTGCTAGGATCACGTTTGACCAAATGCTATTGGTCAGTAGTTTTCTCAAACCAGCATTTGACTTTTCGGTCATTCGGTCACATTTATATCTAACAACACACTAAATATGTGCATACTGAGAATCTGTCTTCATCGTACTTTCTTGCTAGAATCACGGTCACTACTACATTGACGATTGAACTAGCTATGATGAGATGTACAGGCATTTCCCTGACAGTGGGACACAACCCAGGCTACATGAAAAGAGCGATTCTTCCGGTCTCAAACCTAAACTGACAACTTTAAGTGTTGCCGCACACGCAACAAAACGCCGCCACAGCCACTTTTTCCATATAAAATGTCCATATAAAAGTGGTTGTGTGCAGCGACACTGCATCAAACAGTCTTGGTGCAGTACTCGTAGATTCCATTTCCAAACCCCTTTCTAGGGCACCGTATCCGAAGGGTGCTAAAAGAGATTCTATTACTAAGCCTCACGTCTGTCCATCTGTCAGCCAGCGGGCTACATATCATGCACCGTAATAGGTTGAGTTGAAGTTTTCACAGAATGTCTTTGTATTGCCGCTACCTGTTGATCTAAATTGCATTTTTTTCAAATGAGACCTTACCTTCTGAAGACGAAGATAGTAACGTCTCCAAAACAAGAGAGGAATATATTTTTTTAAATATCTACAGTAATAAATAATTTTTAAACTTTGACTTTGTTCTTTCAGGTGCGGCACAGGGCGCCAAACTAGGCACGATGTTGTATCCGGGGGTGGGGACTGCGGTGGGGGCAGCAGCTGGGTCTCTGTTGGGCGCCGGCTTGGCAGATTACGCTGGCAAGCAGGCCGCTTCCGATGTGTTCGACCATTACGAATATGACATCAAAATATTCAGGTAATAATTATAAATATACGGCATATTCCACCCCCCTAGTCGGCGCGCACTACTAGTAGTGACGCAACACGTGCGCCGGGCGTGAGGCCGTGTTTGCCGCTCCAGAATAAGAACGTAGATGTGTATCGGTCGTCTGTTTAAGTTATTGGCATTATGATGTGATGACACAGTAATATTCGACTAATTAATTTGAATGCCTCATTCCATGTTAAAGCTGGAATCACCGTCAAGACGTCCTTATAATGTTCTCAAGATAAACAAAGTACATCATTGTTAATTGTTAACACCGGACACAAAACCGCTTCTCTTGCGTTACAAGCAACCGTGAATCCACTAGACCACGGACGCGCTCTGGGATTGTTAGGGTACTACGGCTTGTTTTTACTACGGCGCACAGTCCACGCAAACTATCATGTCTCCATATACATTTTAGTGACATTTCAAATTTACACGGAAGCGTTGCGGCTTTGCACGGACTGACAGCCATAATTAGAACGTCAGCTTGTTAACCGCACTTTTACCTAATCCCGTTATGAGGCATCGCAATTTTGAACCTCATGTCATGGTAATAAAATTCAAAACCCATAACGGGAAAATGTCAGCTCCAGCTGATCGTAGCACGCGAGCGATTGAAAGTCTCATCACCTTTATTCGTAACCCATAGTAATTTTTTGTCCCCAGATGCAATAAATGCGACCATCGTTTCAAATGCCGTGTCTACACAGACCAGTCTCGTAGCCACTGTCCTCATTGCGACGACGAATTCGTCATTGAATTATGTTAGCCCACGCACATCGTCTGTAAACCTCGTCGCACATAGACCACAGGACCACAATTACATTTTCCATATGACATATCAATATTGTGGCACGTGTGCGGCGGGTGAAGCGCGAATTTTGCACTGGAGATTGAATCGCGATCCTATCGCGACCACTACGAAGCGAAACGCCGCATTTGACAGTCAGTCTCCAAACAAAATAGGTGACGCCGACTAGCCAAACACGGCATTCCGCGCCCCTCGGAGCGCCCGAAACAAATGCCACATTTCTATGCCACGGACACCCATCCAGTACCCGTCTCAGCCAGATGTTGATATCCGTACGATCGTTTCCAATGTGTAAATACCATTAGGCCACGGATGCTTCACGGACGTTATGCCCTTAATATGTGTTAAAAATGTGCTAAAGAGGTTTACGACCAAATACCAAAATCAAGTCTTAGCAGTACTTGGTTAGTGTACTGGGCCTTAAACTGTGGTGATTTTCCTAGGTACTCACGTGAACAACAAAGGATCAGGACAAATCAGGGCGACAATAAAATTTCACATACCCAGTTTTTATTGATTAAAAAAGAGAAATTGCAGGTTTCACTAAAGTATCATGTCTCGATGATTTTGTTTTTTCCTCGTTTTCGCGCGTAAATCGGAGAATCACTATTGTATTGGGCTTGCCAAATATTGTAATGAAACCATATTATTACCATATGATTATGTTAATATGAATATACACTTGTAGTACCATTTATGTTAAATATATATTGTATTCATATCACGGTCTTTCATTTCCATGCAACATCCTTATAAAATATAGAAAAGCTTCATAGCTGCTGCGGTACGCTAGCCCCACGTTGTGCACAATGAACATTTTACTGCACATTGTCGTAAAACTACAAACAACATCTGTTGACTCAGGATGATGATAAATGAGTGGACTGTATATTTTGTAGGGTTAAATAGGTTTAATTCAAAATTAAGAAATAATTGATACATCGATAAAGAATGGCGATGATGAAGTGAAGTCGCAGGCGCAACCGGTCCTGAGCGGAGGGGTGGCTGAGGCGGGGGGTCCGCTAGCCGCAGCTAACACTTGGACATATTCCCGCCCTTGAAGTATTCTGTTCTTCAATATAAAGGTAGTGGGCACAGGTTCTGGAAGGCCCGTCTGATGAGGCCCTTCTTCGTCTTGAGTCGCTGCCGGGGAAGGTCTTCATCACGCGCCCGAGCAGCCACAGTAGAGGCGGCCGCGCCTCGTCCCTGACCAGCACCAAGGTGCCCGCGTCCAGCTCCCCTGTTGACCGAAACCATTTCGTCTCCTGCTGCAGCAAAGAAACATATTCTGTGTTAAATCGATTCCAGAAATGCTGACGGAGGTGTTCTACCCTTTGGTATCGTTCATGTTGGCCAATCTTGGCATCGAGCACTTGCGGATGCGGAACGGATATTAGTGATCGACCAATCAGAAAATGGGAAGGGGTCAACGCGGAAAGGTCTGAAGGGTCAGTGGAGAGTGGGACAAGAGGACGCGATTTCAATATTGCCTCAATCTGAGAGTAGCTCTTCATAAGTAAAGTTGACAAGTTGAAGCAGTCTCCTAAGATGGTGCTTGGTTGAGCGGACGGCAGCCTCGGCTATGCCGTTGAAGTGGGGAGAGTAAGGGGGGACAAATGAAAATTCTATTCCTTCCTGAGCCATGTCATAAGCTAAGCTACACTCCTATAGAAAGCGACCTAACTCATTACAAGCCCCGACCAGGTTTTCCTCCCCGCGCCACGAAACGATTGACGGCGGCCATGTAGGCCTCTTTGTTTAAGACCGTGACGAGCTCGATGTGTACTGCCTTCACTGCAAGACAGACAAAAATGCATAGGTATGATTTTATAAGTCTACACCCTTTCCCCTTAACTTATTCTCTTGCATTATTCTGGGACTATTCGACAAGCATGCACCGGTTAATAAGGGCAAGGTATCCTTTAATCAATTGTTCACTCCCAACTCTCCTCCTACCTTTCCTCAAAAATGTTACTGAATCCCCACCAATCAGGTTTCAGGCCGGGTCACAGCACTACCACAGCACTGCTCAAAGTCACTGACGACATTCAATTAGCTATGTATCAAAAGCAGCTTACGGTCCTTACACTGCTTGATTTCAGTAGCGCCTTTAACTGGGTCGATTTCAATATACTAGTTGAAATTTTAAAGTCACTTAATGTCTCCTCGCACTCTGCTCGCTGGTTAGACTCCTACCTGAGAGACCGCCAGCAACGCATTAAGTCTGAGGAGATCTAGAAAGAAAGAAAGAAAGAAACATTTATTCACAAACACAAAATAAACAAAAAAACATATAACAAGTGTGTCTCTGCGGCAGTGAACCAGACACTGGCTCAGCATTATGCTGAGATGTCAGACACCTTCAGCGCTGATTTTCAGCCAGCACCGTCGGTGACTCACGGAAACGTCATACCAAAAGAATATATATCTATAAACTACCTAGATTTTTGGGACAGGCGAAAGAGAAATAAACATAAATACAAAGTGAGATAATAATGTAAACACTACCTAGATGCAGCTTCATTAATATAATATTTACAGTAAGAATTAAAAACAAAACTAGAAAAAAAAAAGAAATGCAATTGGCATATTTATTGCTGTCACAGTGCTGGGGATTAGGATGTTTTCTGGAGCGTCAACAAATAGCCTTTAAGCATACGCTTAAAGGTGTATCTACTAAGCGCCCCTTGGATAGGAGGAGGGATATCATTTCAGCACTTAGACGCCGCAAACTTGAAACTACCTCTGAAAGCAGCGGTTCGGTGCATAGGTATAATGGCCATTGCCTTGAACCTGCGCACACTTTTGGACCAAACCAGTTTATTAAAAAGGAAGGTGGGGGTTATGTGTCTTACCACCCCGAACAGCAGAGTGGCCAAGTGCAGGCGCCGGCGTGCAGGCATGTTAAGCAAGTTAGCGGCGTCAAGTATGGAGTGATGTGGGACCGGGGAGGGACTCTGATCTCAACGGACTGGTGTGATCCCTCCGCAAGTGTTCCGCAGGGAGGCATCCTTTCTCCTCTCCTCTTCTCGGTATTCATTAACTCCATCTCTGACTTTCTTACCTCTTCATATCGGCACTTCTCTCCGTGTGATGTGAATCTGACAGTAGAGGCGTTGAATGCTGATCTCGATAACATCAGGAAATGGGCTACCTCATATGGTCTGCTTGTCAACCCGGGCAAATCGCAGGCCATGATTTTGGGTACTCGTCACTCTTATTACCTAGTTCAGAAAATGCCCGTCGACCCTATAATGTATGATGATAACATAATTTCATACAGCGAGAAGGCCAAGAATCTTGGGGTTGTATTTGATAAATTGTTGTCCTGGTCGCCCCATGTTTGTGAGGTCAGCAGACGAGTCTGCGTCATTTCACTCCCTACGGAGATTGCAGCACTTTCTGCCACAGCAGACTAAAATCACCCTTGCCCAGTCCCTCCTACTACCTTTAATCGACTATGCGGATCTTTGCTGGATCGGTGCGAACGAAGAACAACTGAACAAACTCGAACGACTTCAAAACCTCGGGATTCGGTTTGTCTGCGGGCAGCGCAAGTATGACCATGTCTCACAGTATCGCAAGGAGTTGGGGTGGCTTCCGATCCGCCTTCGTCGTGATATGCACGTTCTCTCCTATCTGTTCAACATTTTGCGAAATCCCCGCTACCCCTCATATCTTCAAGAACGTTTCGAGTTTATTTCCTCCAGGCATAGCAACCGGAAATCCCACACGATGTCTCTTCTCTCTACTCCTCGGCATAACACTGCCGCTTACAAACACTCGTTTAGGTTAACGGCGATCCGACTGTGGAACGCACTTCCCTGCGCTATTAGAGATAGTCCCTCAATTTTCACTTTTAAGACAAGATTGAAAGAGCATTTCCTTTCTCTTTCGTGATAGGTACTTTTATATATGTATATATAAGTAGTATATGTTTGATATATATTTAATTTTTTGCTTTTGTATTTTATTTAGTATATATCATTTATTACATTATTATGTTTTAGTTGTAAGCAATTAGATGTGTACAGTCTCAGAATCAGTTGGTTGAAAATTTTGATCTCAACGGTCTCAGAAAATTCTTCTCGGGCCCCCTATCGTTATTGATTCCACTCTAAAGGACGCCACTCTACATCCACCTCCAGTTCCACTCCGTTTGACATAAGTTTTATCGGAATTGATGCAGCTAAGATAGCAGTACTGTAGGAGATGATAATAGCTTCATTAAAATGATCAGTAGTGTGCTCGACTAGCTAGTTCTAGCCATCAAACATATTATAAATAACTCTCTCTCCAGTTGTTACTTATCTAATATGTGTAAAAAAGCTTTAGTTATCTCTTTACCCCAAAAATTAAAATCCCTCCCCTTTTAAAGAGTTTGGTCGGACATTTATACTGTCAATTCTCTCCAAAATCCAATATCCATTCTCAGCTCTTCTTCCTCCTCTTACAACTTTCTGAATCGATTCCAGTCCGGATGTAGGCCGGGTCACAGTATCGTCACGGTCACATTCTCAACTCACAGACTCAAAGTCACCTATGACATTCAGCACGCAATGGATCAGAAATAACTTACTGCTACAGCATTACTCGGCTTCAGCAGCGCTTTTAACTGCGTCGATTTTGACTTTCTCGTTGAGATACTGAAGTCTTTGAATGTGTTCTCTGTCACTGCTGACTGCTTTGGCTCCTATCTGAGAACTTAACTTCTGAAATATTTTAATTATTCCTGGCTTTGTAGACTAAACAATGCTTTTATTTCAAATTTAGAAGAACATTAGAATTTTGATGATCGATGATGTGTCAGACAGTGACATAATGACGGAACTTTGAACGGCTACAGTTTCCAATCTATTAGTTGTTATTGACAGAATTTCAGGAATATACCTTTTTAAATTGCGCCCTTTTAGTCACAGTAAAATTAGAGGTTACATTATCTACAAGATAGTTACAGGGGTTCGAAAATACCCCGAAGTGCTTCCCCCTCTACTCCCACCCTTTTGGATTTGTTTTCGTAACATCTTGTGAAGAATGAAGTCCTTAGTGTGCCTCTTAAATTTGAATGAAATCCGTCGAAAAACTACGCCACAACAACCAAGCCCCCCCCCCCCATTTTTCTCCCCATATCAAAAATTACGATCGAATGAAACTTTTGATTAAATAAAGGAACTGACAATTTTCATCAAAATTGGTTGGAAAATACGACCTGTTGGCGAGAACAGACAGACGGCAAAATCACTTTTGGCCAATCTCGAAACTGGACGCTTTGTTCGCTTTGCTCGTTCTGTCAAAAAGTGAATTATGTTTCAAGGGATATCACTCAATGTCAAATTATCTAGAAGACGAAGCAAATTAACCTTGGGGATAATTTTGGCTATCTTAAAAATACACATAAGTGAAATCGGGGAATACTTCAACAGAGTGGTGTGACCTCTTTGCGGGAGTCCCACTGAGTGGTATACTCTCCCCCTCTTCTTTTCTGTATCTTCATCAATTCCATCCCAGATGTCCTCTCCTCATCATACCAATCTTTACGCCGGCGATCTCCACCTCCATTTCCCCCCTATGATATGGCACCAGCTGTAGAGGTATAAAATGCCAAATTCAAGAAGATCAGGAGTTGGGCCTCGTCTTATAGTCTCCTTGTCTAAGTCAAGGGCAAAGGATATTGGTTCCAGGTACTCCTATAACTTGATACAGCATATTTTTTTTACTCTTTAACCTATGATCGAACCGTAATCTCACGTAGTACCAAAGCCAAAAATATATGGGTTAATTTTGATAACCAGCTGTTCTGTCAGCGAGGTTTGTAGACCTTGCCACTTTCCACTCCCTCAGGCATCTTCAAAATTTTCTGCCTCGTTAGACAAAAATCACTCTTGCCCAGTCTCTTCTTCTTCCCCTGATCGTTTACGCTGATGTCTGCTGGGCGGGCCGAAACGAAGAGCAACTGAGCAAATTCGAGCGACTTCATAACCTCGGAATTCGGTTTGTTTGTGGTCTGCGCAAGTTTGACCACGTCTCGAAGTATCACAGCGAATTGAAATAGCTCCCGGTACACCTTCGACGGGATTCCCATATCCTCACTTACTTAAATATTTTATATAATCGTCCCTGTCTTGACTTCTTACGGGATCGACTTGGTCACTACTTATAACTCCGTAAAATAACACTGGCACTTATGAAAATGGATTCAGACAACGAGCTATCAGTCTTTGTAAAAAAAACCCCAGCTCCATCAGAGACAGTCCGTCAATTAACATTTTTTTAAATCGTTTGAAAGAACACCATCTTTCTCTTCCATGCTAAGTATTAATATTTATTTTTATCTATTGATGTATATATTACATATTTATTTATTATTATGTTTAAATTAAGTAGTTGATTCTTTTTATTTACATATTTAATTGTTGTGCACTTTGGTCTACCTAGTTACAGTCTCTGACCTGTATGGAGACGGTAGAGTCAGCGTTAATACACCTCAACCGGCCTCTACTAGGAATTGTGTTGTTTTAGTCTATAAGGATCTTGGCTCTTGCAGTTGTGTTTTAGAATAAGTCAGTCATAATTAGACCACTGAATGAATTGCTCGTTTTTTTATTATAAAAGTTAGTTTTTAAAAACATATTTCTCCTTCGTCGCGATTTCACTGCCTAAAGTTTGTTTTTCTCTTCTCCATTCTATGTTTGTGTACATTGTTTTTCCTCTATCTTTTTTGTATTTACTGTTTTTGTGCAATAAAGTTTAATAGTACTGAGAATTAATAGACTGTTAAACAAAAATCTTTATATCAATATTAGTGCTTGACCAAAAATATTTATTTTTAACTGCGCGTTTAGTAGTTGCGACGCAGTGGTTTGATGTTTCGCAAGCTATTTTTATTCTTAGGGTCAGTCATTGTAATCCATTTGAATGAAAGATTTGATTGATTTTTTTAGCTCTTCCAACTCTGGATCTGTTTTCGGCCCTCTGCTAAAACGTAACCTAATAAAGATGGCGTTGTAATTAAAATAATTATCGACAAGGCTTCGGCAACTGCATTTATACGGTTTAGTACCCGAAGGGTGCCAGAAATGGCCATTTTCTTAGTCATTTTGTTTTATTTGTCCATTGTTTAACTGAAATGGATTCTCCCGGTCTTATCGGCTAATATATTTAATTGCGGGTATCAAGTTTTGTGCTAAGTTGTTTATCAATCGGAAACCAAAACGACCAATTATCATTAGAATTATAATAAATAATATAAAGCTTTTTATCATATTTATTTTATTTCTGTTAATAAGTAACTCAATTTCTATCCACTTCCGGTTTCAATGAGCAAAGAGTTTCGTTAACCTAAGTACATAGTCGATTTCTATCCAATTCCGGTTTCAATTAGCAGACTTTCGTTTACCTGAGTACATAGTTTAATACACACGCAGTAGTTAAATATTTTATTATGAATAATTAAAAGGGTACACCCGTACAAAAGACTGTCGTTTTGTGTTTTGTTTATATGTTTGTTTATTTGTATCCCACAGCATGTACGTACTTAATCTATCGCAGAGTTAATTAATTAATTTGTATTAATGCCAATCACAGGATAGCCTAGTATAGTGTTTTTCATTTATGCGGCAGTGGAGACCATCAGCGCATAACTTTAATAAACATGAAAAATAAAAATACTTTTCGTCTAAGATTCAGAGACGATTCGGGTCTTTGAGAAGGACTTGAGCTATCAGATTAGTATAATCGTAGTCAGCGGAGCCGCAGGAGTTGGAAATTTAGTTTTAGGAGTTTTAATTTGTTTCTGAATCTTAGGCCTATTTTTAACAGATTGGGCTGTATAAAAGGTGGCCATAATATCCGAGAACACGGGCTATCCTTATTAAGGGACACCACACGACCCTAATATCCGAGAATCCATCTGTAAAAACTAGCACGAGAAAGACACCATCAGGTTCTCATAGACCACGGCTATGCCGCGCTAACCAACACAAACAGCCCGCGCACCCTACATATGACAATATGGTTTAATCTAAGTACATGGTACCTATGTACTTAGGTTAAATATCCTTTTCTTATTTCTAATTAAGTTTATACATATCAATCACATACACTTGAACACAGATAAAGGAAGGAAGATATGCTGATAACACGGTCTATCCGATACCTACTAGGGTTGCACCTATGTTCCTATATACAGGGCAAATTTGTCAGTTAGAACACTACACATTAACAACACACTTCTATTATTCTGGCACTTAAAAGAACAGAGCAGGATATCTATTGATTGGTATTGGATTGGTTTTTTCATGTACATTGGTATAGAACTCTTCGTGTGCGGGTCCCATCGTCTAATCGCACTTGACCAGTTTTATTATATTGTATTGAAGAACATTACAAAATTGAGAAATGAAGTCTAACCGTCTGAGTGTCGCCTTGGCGAGTCGGAGGGTATATTTTTTTCTGTAACTGTAAAAGTAAGAGGTTTATGGTCAGTTGGAACCGCTTAGACTCTTCCTTCAATATTATATCTAGAAAAAATATCCATATACTCTCTGTCGGAAGTGTATATCTAGTTTGAGTGTCAGTGAGTTTTTTGAGTAGAAATTAATACCTTTTTGTTGATATAGCGCTGCACCTTAGTTCTCAGAAGCATCATACATTGAGATAAGAGGTGCGGATGCATCTGAGTGTGATAACGTGACTGCATCACATAAGCTCTATTTACATTGACTGAATTTATCTAATTCAGACCATGTAGTTTTGTCACGTTTTGTTAAGCTATATAGATTGTCGATCAACTGGGCTTGGATTTCTGCTGCCTTTGGGATATTTCATACCGAGAAATCGCTTAAGCTCCTCGATAGTCTTGGTTAAGGAAAATTTGTGATAAGTTGTATTATCTCGTCGGTTGGTTTAACGCCTTCTTTGTTTAGGTAAAATCCAAGAAACTTTGGTTCTGATTTTCCGAATTTGCATTTGGATGAGTTGATTGTTATCAGAGTATCCAAGCGGTACTCGATGAAGGTCATACAGGTATACGCCCCAACCACGACGCACTCAGATGATGAGGTGGAAGATATGTATGAGGACATTAGTAGGGCCATACATAGCTCCAAGACACACTTCACTGTTGTCATGGGAGACTTTATGCAAAGCTGGGCTGTAGAAGCGATGGTGAGTTGAGAGTGGGGCAATTTGGATATGGGCAGCGAAACGTCAGAGGACAGAGGCTGGCCGATTTTCTGGAGAAAGAAGGACTCTTTATGATGAATTCTTTCTTCCAGAAGCCGCCTCATAGGAAATGGACCTGGATGAGCCCCGACGGTGTAACGAAAAACGAGATCGACTTCATTATGAGCACCAAGAGGCAGATATTCAATGATGTCACGGTGATCCACAAGGTCAAAACCGGTAGCGATCACCGAATCGTCAGGGGCATATTGAATATCAATGTCAAACTTTAAAGGTTGCGTATGATGAAGTCCACGCTCCGACCGTCAAATGCACATATCCAAAACCCCGAGAGCTTTCAACTCGAACTGACAAATCGCTTCAAATTGCTAGATAGCTGTGCATCAGTGGACGATATTAATAGCAAACTGGTAGAAACTGTCCACACGGTAGGGTCAAAGTATTTTAAAACTCTCCGTAAACATAGACCTCAAAAACTATCAGACCACACCCGAAACTTCATGGCTAGTAGACGTTCTATGACGCTCCAAACCTCCGATGACGCTGAGTCTTATAGGCAGCTCAATAGACAGATTATGAAGTACCTGCGACACAACATACGCTCCTTCAATACACAGCGTATTAAGGAGACCATCGAGCGGAACCAAGGCTCCAAAGTGTTCGCAAAGTGTTCGCAATTCGCAATGTCTATCGGGCAAAGCCAGTTGACAAAGCTGAAGATCGAGGATGGAAGCGTAACGTCGAACAAGACAGAGGTGTTACGGGAGATAGAGAGGTTCTATGGACAGTTATATATCTCTGTGTCCTCTGAGCCTGTTGGCTCTGCGACTGACCCCAGAGCCAAGCTAACCCGACACTATACCGAGGATATCCCGGACATCAGCCTGTACGAGATTAGGATGGCTCTCAAACTGCTTAAGAACAACAAGGCACCGGGCGAGGATGGAATTACCACAGAGCTTCTGAAAGCGGGCGGGACGCCGGTACTGAAAGTCCTTCAGAAGCTATTTAATTCCACCTTGCTCGAGGGCACAATGCCTGAGGCGTGGAACAGGGGTGTTGTGGTACTGTTCTTCAAAAAAGGTGACAAAACCTTACTGAAGAACTACAGGCCCATAACACTGCTGAGCCACGTCTATAAGCTGCTCTCGAGAGTTATCACGAACCGTCTCGAACACAGGCTCGATGACTTCCAGCCTACCGAACAAGCCCGTTTCCGAAAGGGCTATAGCATCATAGACCACATACATACGCTTCGGCAGATTATACAAAAGACTGAAGAGTATGATCGCCCATTATGCTTGGCGTTTGTGGACTATGAGAAAGCCTTCGATTCCGTCGAAACATGGGCTGTTCTTAGATCTCTCAAGCGATGCCGTATTGACTATCGGTACGTTGAAGTGCTGAAGTGCTTGTATAACAACACCACCATGTCAGTTCGAGTACAGGAGCATTCCACGAAGGAAATCCCCCTAAAGAGAGGAGTAAGACAGGGAGATGTAATATCTCCGAAACTGTTTACTGCTGCTCTGGAGGATTCCTTCAAGCTCCTGGAATGGCAAGGACTAGGCATCAATATCAACGGCGAATACATCACTCACCTTCGATTTGCCGACGATATAGTAGTCATGGCTGAGTCGCTTGAAGATCATCTGAAAAATGCTCGATGACCTCAATAGAGTTTCTCAACAAGTGGGTCTTAAAATGAACATGGACAAAACGAAGGTCATGTTCAACGTCCATGTTGCACCCACCGCACTAACTGTTGGAAACTCTACTCTCGAAGTTGTTGACGAATATACATACCTGGAACAGGCAGTCCGATTAGGTAAGTCCAATTTTGAGAGAGAGGTCAGTAGACGGATCCAACTAGGTTGGGCAGCGTTCGGTAAATTACGCAACGTCTTCTGGTCCAAAATCCCTCAGTGCCTGAAGACTAAGGTGTACAATCAGTGTGTGTTGCCAGTGATGACTTACGGCTCTGAGACGTGGTTCACAAAAGGACTTTTTCAGAGGCTCAATGTCGGGCAGCGAGCTATGGAAAGGGCTATGCTTGGTATTTCTCTACGAGATCGAGTCAGAAATGAGGAGATCCGTAGAAGAACCAAAGTTGCTGACATAGCCCGTAGGATAAGCAAACTGAAGTGGCAATGGGCAGGCCACATAGCGCGAAGATCGGATGGCCGGTGGGGCAAAAAGGTCCTTGAATGGAGACCACGTACTGGCAAGCGCAGTGTGGGTCGGCCACCTACGAGATGGACCGACGACCTGGTGCGGATCGCTGGATCTCGTTGGATGCAGGTGGCTACGGACCGGTCACGCTGGAGTGCGATTGGAGAGGCCTATGTTCAGCAGTGGACGTTAACAGGCTGAAATGATGATTGTTAATCCGTAGTTGTTTAGTCATTTTAAAACTAACCATAAATGAATTAAGTGTCGTTGTTTTGATTCGGAACTGATAATTATGTCATCCAAATAAGCGTTCGCAAAGTCTAGGTATTTCAGCATGTTGTTTGCTACCAGGGTTACGCAAAGCGAAGTTCATCCTTGTAAATTCAAATATTCCGAATGGGGTAATTAAAGCTTTTTTGGGGATATCTTCCAGTGCCATTGGTATATTATGGTAAGCTTTGCGGACAATTTTTTTTGAGAAAATTATTTTGCCTTTCAAAATTTATGTGAAGTCTAAAAGTCGCGGTGTCGGTAGTAGGTAAGGGTCAGGAATAGTTACGCATTAAATCTACGATAATCGCCACAGGGTCTTGTTTCCTAATTGTCCTTCTCATCTACGTATACGGGAGGGTTCGACCACGGACTATTTGAGGGTCTATAAATGTCTAACTGTATCATGCTTTCGAACTCTGCTTTGGGGCATGCCTATTTATATACTGGGATACCTGGGATACCTGTGGTATAATAGGCATAACTGAACGTAACAATAACGGAACATTATTGTCCCGATCCCTTTTTTTAGGCTTGCGTGGGGACACGGGTCCTACACTAAGTCGCCCCTTTCAGACAATTCATTCAGATTATTATTAGTTTTTTTTCGTATATTTTGTAAATTTTTATTGCACATGAACATTTATATTACAATAGCTTATCTTCGATACAAAATATTTCTTCTCAAGCCAAAGATGAAAATGATAAATTTGAAAGCAAGCGGCGAAGACATGCTTACTGACCTAACTGTCATGCTTTGACCAGGATATGCAACCACCAAGAACAGTCTTCTGTTTATTGGAAAGGGGCTCATCTTTAATGAGGAGTTGTCACTTGCCGCACTTTCAAATGGATTATCATTGGAGGAGCATTAAAATAAACTATTTCATAATATAAACCCATATAAAATTTGTAATTAATTTATATATCTACAGTATATATCTACAGTATATAAATAATAATTTCCTAATTAGTTAAACAACTAACTAAACTATCTAGCTGAATTAAACAACATATGGACCCAGACTAAGACACACTAGGGAGTTTTATAGTGAAAGATCTTGACAACAATAAATTAACTTAAAACAATAAAAGAGACATACTACACAATCTAACATGAATACACGAATACACATAAAACCACAGACCAGATATCGAGATAGACGCAGCAAACACGGTCGAATGTATGAGAACCAACCGTGTAACTTTTTCACTACCTACTGTGACGTCACGAGCGCCTTTTAGTGATGGGTTGACATGTTAATCGTGAAACAGAGTCAAAGGCGCGCCGCCAAATCGATTCAAATTGAGCCTGCTGCGGGAATCCCCTACCTACCACGACCACGTACCTACCGCGTTGCCTTTTTGTCAGTAAGCCGGCAGTGTTTCGAGCGGGAGATCGTATCGTAGCAACAAACCCGGATATCACATCATAGAGTGTTAAAGTATGTATTGGTCTGTAGAACCTATTTACCTTTTATTATTCATGTGTAAATCCGTCCAGCCCCCTTATTCAGTAACTCGAATCGATCTTAAACTGTGGAATAGTATCAGATTTCCCATAGTTATGTACAATCAATTGACACTGCGTTGCATTTGACCTGGCTCAAGCAGGAATAATAACCAGGGCGAAAAAGTTTTCGAATTCAGAAAACATGAACCTTATGTCATTGTACATAAGAGTCACTGACAGTTCGATTCGCATACTTTTTCGACGCGTAATTATTCCTGCTTCCTACACTGGATTAAAGTTACTAATTAAGGGGGCTGACTAGAATAATGTAGGTAAGGTAAAACAGGGTGTATTGATAACAAAGGGTAAATAGCAATAACTCTTAGGCCCACTACTTCGTAAAGTATTAGAGAAGAGAGATTGGTAGCTATCTCTATTCTCCCCTGGGTATCAAAATACACTCAGTTTTACTACAGTACTACCTACTTACTTGTTCAGTCTTGTTCTACCTACCTACTTATCTTTTTTTAAATCATTCCTCTGTCTTCTACTCATTCCTCTCTCGAAGTGAATCGATGTTGTATCGACAGAGGAATGAATTACTAATCGACTTTCTATGTAATGCTGAGTAACACAAAAAAAGCTTAAATTTTAAGTCATGATTAAACTAATTTAATCACGAGAATCCATCCAACGGGTTGGGCTGTGCTTTGATATGTCAGTCAGTCAATCAGTCAGTCACTCAGTCTTCTTTTATATAAAAAAAAAATGAATACATAACAATCTCACATATACTTTATTCTACTACTAAAATATAGATTGAAATGAAAATGCATCTCAGAATTATCATTCTTCCGTCAACAAAATCGAATCGTCCAGCGATTTTGCAAGAATCGTCGCATTGTACAACACTATCTGATTAAATCGACAGAAAAATGAGCAAATTGACTGTACTGTTATACCCTGTCTTAGCTACCCTTCTGGCTGACAATACCTTTATTTCTATCCGTCATCAAATTCTATTCCAGACTCTTTTACTCGTTGCTAATGGCAGGCAGTCTACGTTGGTCACTCTGAGGGTTAAGACCTTTCCCTTTATAAAGTATTTCTAAGTTTAATTATCACGGAATTTGTGTTAAATTCACAATATATTAATTCTAATAAAACTAATTATCGTCAATAAAGTTTTAATAGTTTTTTTTAAAAAACCTTCTGACGCAGCGCGTCATAACATTTGGTGGCAGCGTAAAGGGATTTTAAGAAATTATCCCTGGTGTAACGTCTCCGTTTATAAACACTGTTTTCTCTGTTTAAAAAAATAAAAGTGCTCTTTGTGACTGTGCAAAGTACAGTGTGACCCGTAGCTCAACCCTGTTTTTAATCTAACTCTGTGTTTTGTGTCTCCGTCCCTTCACTGCGTCAAGCTAAGGGTAGCAAACCCTTAAGCTCATCATAATTTTGTGTCTCCGTTTCATCACTGCGTCGAGCTTAGGGTAGCGAACCCTTGAGCTCATCATCGACCCGACTCCGTCTCTTCGTTGTGCCGAGTTTGGGGTAGTTAACCCTTGAACTCGTCACCCTGACTCCGTTACTCCACTGCGTTAAACCTTTGGAAGATTTATCTCCACGTCATTGTAAACCTTGCAACTTGCAAAGGTTTACCCGTACTGCAAACTCGCCGTGGGCGAGCTGTATCTACGAGTTCATCGCGTTGCAATTTCCGAGAAACATCATGATAACAAGTAGTGCGATTGCATACATGTAAGTGTTTTGACTCATAACTTTTGTGAACGTGACAATCATATCCCGTTGCAAGTACAGTGATTATTATATTACGCTGAGTTTTATAACTTTTATCGCCCACCGTGTTGGTCGATGTTATTGTTCGTGCATTATTAAGCTGTGTATTATTTTATGAACATTATACTTTGTTATGACTGAAGATAAGCCAGTCACGACACTTCCTATAGATAATCCAAGTGGGAGCACAACTGCTCTATTTACAATGTCGTCAATTGACTTAAACATTTTAATCAAATTTGTGCCGAGATTCGATGGCACTAGGGAAAAACTTAATGCATTCCTGAATAATTGTAGTAATGCTATAAAATTAGCATCTGCAACACAGCAAGATGTGCTGTTTAAATACATACTAAGTCAGTTAGAAGGGCGCGCCGAAGCCGCGTGCACTATCAAAGAATTTGAAAACTGGGTTCAGTTAGAACAGTTTTTAAAGGCCCAGTTCGGTGAGCGAAAACATTACGCTCACTTATTGTCGGATTTACAGGATTGCCGACAAAATAACGAGACTGTCAACCAATTCGCTCTCCGTTTAGAGTCTTGTCTGGCTCAGTTGTTGACTGAAATCAACATTAGCATTCCCACTAAAAAGAAAGGCGAATTGGCTGGCCGGCTCGCGGCAATGCAAGACCTTGCCATGCATACATTTGTGATAGGCTTAAAACCTAAGCTTTCTATGGTTGTAAGATGTCAAAATCCAGAAACCCTGAATGAAGCTATTAATCTAGCTGTTTCCGAAGAAAAGTTACTTCAAAGCGCTTTTAATAGGGGTCATGCTGCAAATTGTCCCCTCACTCAGAGTCGTCCATCGTGGCAGAAAAAGAAAGAGGATCATTTTAAACCACAGGTCCATACTATGTCCACTTCCACTGCGTCCTCACAACGAGCATCCTCTTCAAAGAACTACGAATCCCAAAACATTTCTTGCAAATATTGCAGATCCGTTGGTCACAGCATTGACCAATGTATAAAATTAGCTCATAAGAAGAAGAATGAAAACTTTTCTTCAAAGAGTCCTAGGGCCTCTGTCAACTTTGCCGGTGAAGACACCACCGACAACGCGTCATGTCAAGATGACGATGACATCAATCAGTCAAACGATTGTACTGATGATGATAATTGCAATTGCGATTTAAACTAAACCCGGTCCCAAGTAGACGTCGTACGGGACCTGCAAATATACAAACCGGCGTCCTAAATTTAAAAAACACTGCGTCACACACTGAGTCCAACACTGCGTCACATAATAAACCCCTCACTGAATCCAACACTGCGTCTAACACTGAGTCCAACACTGCGTCACACACTGCGTCACACACTGAGTCCCACACTGAGTCCAACACTGCGTCACATACTAAGTCCCTCACTGAGTCCAACACTGCGTCCAACACTGAGTCCAACACTGCGTCCAACACTGAGTCCGACACTGCGTCACATACTAAATCCCTCACTGAGTCCAACACTGCGTCCAACACTGAGTCTAACACTGTGTCACACACTGAGTCCAACACTGAGTTCAATAATAAGTTAAACTCTGCATTACACATCAAGACACCTGATTTAAACGTCTTTGAAGTTTCTTCTAACACTTCGAGGAGATACTTACCTCATGTCTCGTTGCAGACAAAACTGTCCAAACGAAAACTATTGTTTTTGATTGACACTGGAGCATCCTTTAGTCTTATCAAGAAAGGTTCTATAGAATCAATGCCAGACTTAACAAAGGAAGTCATCAAATTCAAAGGCATTGATAATGTCGAATCATCGACAACATTAGGTCATTTTCAATTAAAAATGTTCCCTGACACTAACTCTGTCATTTCACACACATTTCATGTTGTAGACGATGTATTCTTACCCTACGACGGTATTATGGGGAACGACCTCTTCGAATACCACGAGTGTAATATCGACTACATTAGCAATACCCTCAATTTCAAAACCATCATCTTGAAAATGAAATTTAACGAACCCATTTATACAATACCCCCTCGCACTGAAACCGTGATTGAATGTCCCGTTTCTGACCCTGCGCTAAAAGAGGGTCTGATACTTGACCAACACCCTTCCGAACACTTACTCATTGCAAACTGTTTGGTCAAAGTTAAAGAAAACTCAAGAGTAAATATCACAGTTATAAATACTTCAGAAGATCCTGTTACAATGAATTCCAACCTCGTGTTGCATATTATCCCTATACATTTATATAATGTCTATAGACATTCACCCAAATCCACGACTAAGAAACACGATCCGGTAAATACTACAAAAAATCAAAACCATAAATACCCTAGTTCAGTACACCGAACACAGGAAGTACTTGAACAACTACGTACTTCGCATCTTAATAGCGAAGAAGATGAAGCCCTCCGCGAAATCTGTTCAGATTTTTCCGACATTTTTCATCTCCCTGGAGACAAACTGACACACACTAATGCAATCAGTCATGAAATCAAAACGTCTACTAATGTTCCCATCCACACAAAAACCTATAGATTTCCGGAATGTCATAAGAAAGAAGTAGAAACCCAAATGAACAAAATGTTGAACGAAGACATTATTAAACCTTCAACATCCCCTTGGTCCGCCCCTATCTGGGTAGTCCCAAAGAAACTGGACGCCTCTGGACAACGTAAATGGCGTGTAGTCATTGACTACAGAAAGTTAAACGATATCACAATCGGTGACTCTTACCCGATTCCAAACATCTCCGAAATCCTGGACCAACTTGGAAAATGCAAGTATTTCAGCACTCTAGACCTAGCGTCAGGCTTCCATCAGATCCCAATGTCAACTGAAGATTCTCAAAAGACAGCCTTTTCAATTCCCCAGGGCCATTTTGAGTTCAACCGCATGCCCTTCGGCTTAAAAAATGCCCCCTCGACTTTTCAAAGACTGATGAACTCTGCCCTCTCAGGCCTTCAAGGCATTAAATGTTTTGTATATCTAGATGATATTGTCATCTATTCCTATGACCTACAATCCCACATCAACAACATTTCCGAAATATTTCAAAGACTTCGTGATTTCAACCTGAAACTCCAACCAGACAAGTGTGAGTTTCTAAGACGTGAAGTCGCATATCTTGGACATCTTATAACAGAAGAGGGCGTAAAACCAAACCCAGATAAGATTAAAGCCGTTACGGAGTTTCCCACACCCAAATGTCCCAAAGACATTAAATCTTTTCTTGGACTTGTTTCCTACTACCGTCGCTTCATCGCAGATTTCTCAAAAATCGCTAAATCTCTCACTTCTCTCCTGAAAAAGGATATCCCATTCAAATGGGAAAACCAACAACAAATCGCATTCGACTCATTAAAACAAAAACTAGTTTGTGCCCCAATACTGAAATTTCCCGACTTCACTCAGCCTTTCATACTGTCAACCGATGCATCGAATTACGCTATTGGCGCCGTTCTTTCCCAAGGCACCGTTGGAAAAGATAATCCGATTGCCTATGCCTCTAGAACACTGAATAAAAACGAAATTAACTATAGCACCACGGAAAAAGAATTATTGGCAATAATTTTCGCATGCAAAACCTTCAGACCATACATATATGGGCGTAAATTCCTGATAATAACAGATCATAGACCACTTAAATGGCTTTTCAACCACAAAGACCCAAGCAGCAAAATGCAACGATGGCGTCTACTTCTCGAAGAGTTTGAATATGAAATTGTCTATCGTAAAGGAAAACTCAACTCCGTAGCAGATGCATTATCCCGGTTTCCAGTCCACCCGGTCAATACTTCAGATCCAGATGATGGCCTGGTCGATCTTAGTTCCCTAGAATTAAGCCCGTACAATGACAACCTTAGCCCAGACTTCGATGCTCTTAATGTGCCGTCACCCCCCCAAATAGAGAATAACCCAGGTTCTTCCCCAACTGGACCTTTAGATCCATTATCCACATTAGATGATTTACACCAAGAGGAATATCCTCAATTCCTCAAGTCAATTACCGATAAAAACAAAAACTTCAATACAAACTTGAGAGAGAATAACGCTAAACTGACGAGAAGCGCCTGTAAAACAATTCTTGTCCCAACGTCCATTGATCTCGATGAGTCCAATCCATATATACAGGAAATCATTGGTAATTTGGACGACTCTGATCAACTGATCCAAGGTGAGAAACAACTGTATTCATTTCACAAAATCGAAACAAATAACAAGACATGCTATCTTCTATTTACTAAGGTCCATCACTTTGACGAATGTTCATATCCTGAAATCTTTAACACTCTCAAAGCAGTTAGGAATGAACTACTAATACAATCCACCGAAACAACTGAAATTGGTATATCCGATTTTAGAAACCCATTCGACAAACACTCCTTTATCAAGATATACAACATACTAAACTATCTATTCCATAACACCAATATTGTTGTCAATATCTACCACAATACTATCATGTACCCATCTTTGAGCGAAATTAACAAAATTCTCCAAGAGAATCACGATTTACCTGTTGTCGGACACTTAGGTGCTGTCAGAATGCTGAAAAGAATCCAAGAAAAATATTTTTGGAAAGGCATGCGCAGTGACGTTGAGAACTATGTGAAGCAATGTACATCTTGTCAACAAAACAAAGCCCTTAGGAAAACCAATAGAGCTCCTATGCAAATCACATCTACATCGACATCTCCCTTTCAACGTGTAGCATTGGACATTGTCGGACCATTACCAGAGTCTGGCACTGCTAAACTCAGATTCATCCTTACCATTCAAGACGACCTCACGAAATTTTCTGTTGCTTACCCAATCCGCAGCACAACTGCTGAAGAATCAAGCGATTGTCTCATCCACTTCATCTCCTTATTTGGAATACCCAAGACCATTCTGACAGATCAGGGCACTAATTTCACAGCTGACTTGTTCAGGAAAACATGTGATTTCCTGAAAATAAAACAACTATGGTCCTCTCCCTACCACCCTCAGACCCAAGGTGCACTTGAACGAAGCCATTCCACCTTGAAAGAATATCTCAAATCTTTCATTAACGAACATCAAGATAACTGGCCTCGTTATGTTTACACTGCAATGCTGTCATACAACACCAGCATACACTGCACTACGAATTACACTCCTTACGAATTGTTATTCGCTCACAAACCACATCTTCCAGATTCCATATACAGTACTCCACCTGATGCGTCATACCCAGAATATGTGAAAATGCTACAACACAGATTACAACATTCCAGACAAAAAGCCATAGAAAATATGCTCAGGTCTAAAGAAAACTCTAAATCATATTATGACAACCGAACTCGTCCTATTCAATACAAAGTAGGTGACTTGGTCTATCTAAAGAACCACCTACGTCTCAGAAAAGCCTTATCACCGATTTGGAAAGGCCCTTATAAAGTAGTGAAAATACATGGTAACAATACCTTATCCCTCCTAATCAATCGTAAATACATAAAACATCACTATGATGAAGTAAAATTGGCCTCACTCTAAATCACTTATTTTCAGGCTGATAATGCCGCTCTCAATCATAGCGATGCCTACTGAAGATTTCATTGAACCCCTGCACAAGAGCCCTGGACTTTACTTCGATCCGGTCGGTACAATGAAACTCATAAATGACTACCTGCACGTTGTCATCCCTATAGACATTAAATACATTAAGCCTCACATAGACAACATCAATGGCGTTTTCGGAACAGCTCGATATTTGTGTCAACAAAGTGACGCTTTGGAAGATGTAGAATGTCACAATATCATCCAACCTCTTAAGGCTCTATACGATGGTGTTGTGAGAGACTATAACTCTATATCTCACTTCATTCCTACGAGATCTAAAAGATCCGCTTGGTTCTCAGGAGTAGGCACTATTCTGAAACACGTTTTTGGCACGATGGACGACAATGATGCGAATAAGTATAACGACGCTATTCAGAACTTACAAAATAACGATAAACAATTGACCTCTTTATTGAAGCAAAACATCATTATGTCCACAGCAGCAATTTCAAAAGTCAATGAAACCATTCATTTTATTGCACAAAATGAAGGTCGTCTGAATGACGCTGTTGATACACTAGTTTCATCTCTGAGGAATGTTACGGATGAAACACATTCTATGCAGTTTAAAAATAAGTTAACTAATGTTTTTAATGTCCTTAATGCCAATCTATTGACTCTGACCTTTCAATTGGAGGATATCACTAACTCTATTTTGTTCTCAAAAACAAACACCCTTCATTCTGCGGTTATCACTCCGACTGAATTGTACAATGATCTTGTGTCTAGTATTAAGTACTTACCTAAGTTAAGAGAGTTTCCGACTCCTTTAGATTTAAGTAATATTCATGTTATCACTAATTTGTCAGAATTAGTGTCATATATTTTAGATTCTAAGTTGATATTTGTTTTAAGGATACCTCTTGTTTATCACATCGAGTTTGATTTTTATAAAACCATTCCGGTCCCGATACCACATGACACAGAAAAGCCAGATAGCTATGCTATGATAATTCCTACAAAACCATACATTGCACTCAGCAAAGACAAATCGAACTATTGTAGTTTTGAAGACCTTAATATTTGTAAACATGCTTTAAAACACACCTACATATGTGACTTACCTAGTTCATCCTCGACAGTTGTAGATCCGATATGTGAAATAGAAATAATTACTAAGGTTGTTAAAACACTTCCACCCCAGTGCAAAACTAAATTTTTGAATGGTAAAATAGATATTTGGCAAAATATTAACCACAACAAATGGATTTTTGTTCAATCCGAATTAACTAAGATAACCCTTGACTGTGAGTCCTATGTCAGAGAACTCACAATATCCGGTACAGGTGTACTTAACATGCAACCACAGTGCACTGCCTTCTGCAAAAACATTAAACTATTTTCCCGATCTGACATTGTAGTAAATGTAAGTAGGATTAGTTCAGATTTTAATCTGATTAATGATAGTTGTTGTAATATTAATACTTTTCAAAAAACTAAAATTCATGTACCCGTCATGAATATTTCTAATATAAACCTCGAATACTTTCAAAATTATGAAGACTCCTCTAAAGAAACTATTAAGAAATTAGATTCACTTTTGGATAATTATAACATTGTTTCCAACCATGCTAGTTTTCCAATCATTACTGTTATTGTGTTACTTCTATTTTTAATTTTCATTATTTACTATTTTTGTAATGGGAAACGTTTTAACCCAATTTCAATCAAATCATTCAGAATAACAACAGCCCCTGAAACAGAGACTTCTGATTCTAATAATGATCAAGACCCCATTCCATTACCGCGTCTCAGAATCAATTAATTTTGTGCTAATTCTTCGTAAACTTACTCTTCCACCCCTAAGTTTACTCTTTTTCGGAGGGCTGTTATACCCTGTCTTAGCTACCCTTCTGGCTGACAATACCTTTATTTCTATCCGTCATCAAATTCTATTCCAGACTCTTTTACTCGTTGCTAATGGCAGGCAGTCTACGTTGGTCACTCTGAGGGTTAAGACCTTTCCCTTTATAAAGTATTTCTAAGTTTAATTATCACGGAATTTGTGTTAAATTCACAATATATTAATTCTAATAAAACTAATTATCGTCAATAAAGTTTTAATAGTTTTTTTTAAAAAACCTTCTGACGCAGCGCGTCATAACAGTACCATGCAACTGTAAGGTTAATGAAAGTATAGTTTGCTTCACTGTTCATTGAGGGCTACGAAAGAGATATCCATGAATTGTGTAAAGTGGAAGCAGCAGTAGATGAAGTCCATGGGAAATATACGCTATGGTTCAATCTATCTCAGTAAAAACGGGAGACGCTACTCGAAATTAAAAATAATTGATTATTAAATAAATTAGGCGAATTTCAGAAATAAAATTACTTACGTGTGAAAGGTAACGCCGTTGTTTTCTTTGGAAACACCATTGCTTGAGTTTTTGCAATTCACAACGGCACAGTAAGGGATTTTTATGTTTATTAGTACACGGCTTACATTCGAACAGCCAGAGAGCGACTGAGCCGGGATGAGCGGAATCCGCTTATTAAAAACACGCGAAGTAGGTAGACTTTCGTTGTCTATCTCGATATCTGGTTTGTGCATAAAACATTCCATAAACGGAACGCGATACTAACAAAACGCGATGACAAAGAAATAAGTAGAATGTCATGATCAAATCAAAACAAATACGATTGTAAAAAAAAACGGTCAAGTGCGAGTCTAAATCGCGCACGAAGGGTTCCGTACCACCGTTCAATGGAAGCGATGGTGTGGAGTGAATAGTTTGGATTTTACACAGCAAAATATTGTTTACAAAGTTATTGGTGCGGTTACTTTCACACTCCATGTACCAGGTGTAACCAGGTGCATCCATAAGTTTGTATGTGGTATTGAAAGAATTGTTGTATGGGAGCCCCCTTAAATATTTCTTTTATCCTGTTTTTTAGTATTTGTTGTTATAGCGGCAACATAAATACATCATCTGTGAAAATTTCAACTGTCTAACTATCACGGTTCGTGAGATACAGCCTGATGACAGACGGACGGACGGACAGCGGAGTCTTAGTAATAGGGTCCCGTTTGGAACCCTTCGGGTACGGAACCCTGAAAAACGAGTGAATTTGTTGTGAAATAAAATAAAAAAGTGATTTCATAGAGAATTGAAAAGAAAACGGCTATGAGAAATAATTCTACAGCATAAAGCGATATCGATCGCTTTGTACTGTAGAATTATTTCTCAGCATTCGTCAACACATTGGTGTTGACGAATGCTGCGATCGGATCGACCTAATATGACATTTTGTCCTTAACTGAAGTGATAAAAACACTTGTAAGCACTGTCACCTGGTTTCGCGCTTGCGAATTGCAATGCAAACGACACCCATGCATATGCAAGTTATTATTACCTCGGGATCTCGAACGTGTTCGTGATAAGCTGAGTTGTGTGAGGCGGGAATGTTCTCGCGATGAATGGCTTTGCAATTTAGTGTTAATTGCTTGTATTTCTAACTTAAAACTAGTTTATTCTTGTGCTACCAGTACTGCTGATTTACATTTGGAAGGTTGATTTATGAAAGCCATCTCTGGTTTGGAGTATAGATAAGGAGGTGCCAAGTTAACTCCGTCACTACCCATCTCTGGAGACTACAAGCTCTCCATTATTTTGTTTATGGTGGTGATACCTACGTTATCTACCTTGGTATCTACATCACAAGCAGTAATGACGGCACCAATGAAATGTGGTAATTCGGCCTTCCCAGAAACCTTTAACATTTTGTCGGGAACGCGGTTTTTTCCTCGCATACATCTTAGCAATTCTGTGGGCTTTTGAGCACCTAACTCTACCCCGTTAAGTAGTTAGTTAAATTGTTGTGATTCTGGCTGCTCTTATACAGAAAAAAAAAACGAATTAATAGTCTCCGGCATAGTTTCTAAGATATTACTTATGTCTTTCAATTAGCTCCGCCCCAGTCTAGCTAACAATAATTGTTTTTTTTGTAAATCACTTGCCTTCTGTGAGTCTATGATGCTGCTGAACTGGTGAACCCAGAGCCGTGACATTTGCCGCCAGAACTGTGACTACGCCACGCCGTATGGAAAAAGGTTTGACCATGTGTTGTTGACTACGTTTTGGCGTAAAAAAACAACCAACATCCATCAACTAGGTAGAGGGTAAAAGACTCGCTGGCAGTAGGAGGAAGTCTGTCTCCGCAACTTCAGAGAATAGAATTGCTCGGTCTTTAACTTAAAGTTAAAGCTTTCAATTCAGACCATATTGAGAACTTCTTCGGTCAAGTCCGGGCTTACAATTATAGAAATAGCGACCCGACATGCCACAGCTTCAACTGCACTTTCAAATCATTGTTGATTACTAGAATAATCAAGTTGATGGTAAACCATTTTGTGGAGTTGACTTTTCGGTTTCAATTAATGAATTGGTGCAATGTTATTAATAACATATTAAAAGGCAAGGATAAACATAGGCTTTAAGGGTGAGAATTTTCGCCCATGCAAAAAAGCATATATAAAATATAAAAAATAAAAAAATAATAACAAATTATGTACATGGGAAGTTTCATTTAATCTCCCTCAGCTTAACCTTGTTATGAAACGAGGGTTTTCTGACTTTGTACTATCTGACAGCTGTTTAGACCTGACGCCTACGAGGTGCCACCTTTAAAACAGCCGTCCATATTCGCGCGGGGTGGATAGGCTCAAAATGAAAAGGCAAAGTAGGTAGGTGTGAAACAAATAGAGAATAGGCTGTATTCCGAAGTATACAAGCCTACATTGATGATATTAGTTAGAAAAAAACAAGTGTCATGCAACACTAAACTTTTTTATTTTTTCTGTAAGCATATTTTTGTTGTATGGAAGTTGGTAGTGGAGTGGAAAGCGGCAAAGACACGTCTACTAACATCTTATTGGTTACATACTGTATTTGCGATGATTCAAACGTGGAAAACGGCGCCACTGATAAAGTTACCTGTTTATTCAATTATCCTTACTTTAACAACCTACTTTCTGCTAATGTTAAAAGACAAAAGGTTTTGAGGATAGATGGATGTTGTTCTTGTTCTTCTTGTGCCTCTCCACTTTTTGAGTTTGGCGGTCAGCTCTCATTACTCCTCACTGTTTGTCGCCAAGCGCATGACCGCAACACCACTCCCGAGCTTTTCCTGATGTTTCGGAGCCACGACTTCCTCCTTCTGCCACTATGAACGTTTGCTCTTCCGAGAAGTAAGCGTTTTGAGAAATTGCCATTTAGGGAAGTTGTCGAAGTTAAAGACCGAGCAATTCTATTCTCTGAAGTTGCGGAGACAAGACTTCCTCCTACTGCCAGCGAGTCTTTTACCCTCTACCTAGTTGATGGATGTTGGTTGTTTTTTTACGCCAAAACGTAGTCAAAAACACATGGTCACACCTTTTCCCATACGGCTTGGCGGAGTCACAGTTCTGGCGGCAAATGTCACGGCTCTGGGTTCACCAGTTCAGCAGCATCATAGACTCACAGAAGGCAAGTGATTTACAAAAAAACAATTATTGTTAGCTAGACTGGGGCGGAGCTAATTGAAAGACATAAGTAATATCTTAGAAACTATGCCAGAGACTATTAATTCGTTTTTTTTTCTGTATAAGAGCAGCCAAAATCACAACAATTTAACTAACTACTTAACGAGGTAGAGTTAGGTGCTCAAAAGCCCTCAGAATTGGTAAGATGTATGCGAGGAAAAAATCACGTTCCAGACAAAACGTTAAAGGTTTCTGGGAAGGCCGAATTACCACATTTCATTGGTGCCGTCATTACTGCTTGTGATGTAGATACCAAGGTAGATAACGTAGGTATCACCACCACAGACAAAATAATGGAGAGCTCGTAGTCTCCAGAGATGGGTAGTGACGGAGTTAACTTGGCGCCTTCTTATCTATACTCCAAACCAGAGATGGCTTTCATAAATCAACCTTCCAAATGTAAATCAGCAGTACTGGTAGCACAAGAATAAACTAGTTTTAAGTTAGAAATACAAGCAATTAACACTAAATTGCAAAGCCATTCATCGCGAGAACATTCCCGCCTCACACAACTCAGCTTATCACGAACACGTTCGAGATCCCGAGGTAATAATAACTTGCATATACATGGGTGTCGTTCGCATTGCAATTCGCAAGCGCGAAACCAGGTGACAGTGCTTACAAGTGTTTTTATCACTTCAGTTAAGGACAAAATGTCATATTAGGTCGATCCCATCGCAGCATTCGTCAACACCAATGTGTTGACGAATGCTGAGAAATAATTCTACAGCACAAAGCGATCGATATCGCTTTATGCTGTAGAATTATTTCTCATAGCCGTTTTCTTTTCAATTCTCTATGAAATCACTTTTTTATTTTATTTCACAACAACATTCACTCGTTTTTTTTTTTTACAATCGTATTTGTTTTGATTTGATCATGACATTCTACTTATTTCTTTGTCATCGCGTTTTGTTAGTATAGCGTTCCGTTTATGGAATGTTTTATGCACAGACCAGATTTCGAGATAGACAGCGAAAGTCTACCTACTTCGCGTGTTTTTAATAGGTGGATTCCGCTCATCCCGGCTCAGTCGCTCTCTGGCTGTTCGAATGTAAGCCGTGTACTAATAAACATAAAAATCCCTTACTGTGCCGTTGTGAATTGCAAAAACTCAAGCAATGGTGTTTCCAAAGAAAACAACGGCGTTACCTTCCATACGTAAGTAATTTTATTTCTGAAATTCGCCTAATTTATTTAATAATCAATTATTTTTAATTTCGAGTAGCGTCTTCCGTTTTTACTGAGATAGATTGAACCATTGCGTATATTTCCCATGGACTTCATCCACTGCTGCTTCCACTTTACACAATTCATGGATATCTCTTTCGTAGCCCTCTATGAACAGTGAAGCAAACTATACTTTCGTTAACCTTACAGTTGCATGGTACAGTCAATTTGCTCATTTTTCTGTCGATTTAATCAGATAGTGTTGTACAATGCGACGATTCTTGCAAAATCGCTGGACGTTTCGATTTTGTTGACGGAAGAATGATAATTCTGAGATGCATTTTCATTTCAATCTATATTTTAGTAGTAGAATAACGTATATGTGAGATTGTTATGTATTTATTTTATGTTAATATATAAAAGAAGACTGAGTGACTGACTGACTGACTGACTGACTGACATATCAAAGCACAGCCCAACCCGCTGGAGGGATTCTCGTGATTAAATTAGTTTAATCATGACTTAAAATTTAAGCTTTTTTCGTGTAACTCAGCATTACATAGAAAGTCGATTAGTAATTCATTCCTCTGTCGATACAATATCGATTCACTTCGAGAGAGGAATGAGTAGAAGACAGAGGAATGATTTAAAAAAAGATAAGTAGGTAGGTAGAACTGAGTGTATTTTGATACCCAGGGGAGAATAGAGATAGCTCCCAATCTCTCTTCTCTAATACTTTACGAAGTAAAAAATATATTTCTAACTGATTTTAGCAAGTGTTTGTCACTGGATACGATTAAATACAAACCGTTAGTGATTTTATTTATATTTTTCAGTGTTTTTGTTGAATCTATCTAATGTAATGGATACAGTTACATTTTCCTCACATGGGGTAAAATCTCGCCATGGGGTAATTGCAACTAAGAGGTTAGTTACAATAGCCCCGTATATTTTTGTATGAAACTGTTTACACTAGTGATGTGACAGCGTCGATATTTTGAAAGTTTTTTATGGATGATAAAGTTCATATTCGATATTTATCCAAGGGGTACCCAGGCATAAATAAGCACGTGAAAGGTAAAAAAAAATATACTTCGTTTAGAAATATAAAACTATTGTGCTGGTAGTAGGTAGTAAGTAGTAGTACCACGTTATCTATGTGATGTTAACATCTTAATTAACTTAAATATTTTACATTTGAAAATTTAGTCCCATGAGCCAAATCGTTGTTGGTCGAACAATCAAAACGATTTTCATTTCCAGTGGAAGCTGTGCGTAGTAAACAATTAAATAGTTACGCAGCTGCTGATAAATATGGGGTGCCAAGTTCAACAATCATACATAGTATCTATGGAACGAGAGGTGCCAAAATGCCGAAAACTGGCAGACCAGGTGTATTTTCCGAAGAAATGGAACGAAAAATTGCTAAATATAATCATGTCATGGAAAAGTGTGGTCTACCTTGTAGTGTATTTTTAGAATGACTTGTGCCATTAGTTTTCTATGCCAATTAAATATGTAAAAGTTTCTTTAAAAGGGAGTTCTGTGACTGTACAAGTAATAACTAGTAAAAAATGTTGAAGTTAAAACTTGATATTCGTAGTGTTTTTTTTATTGTAATGTTAGAATATAAGAATGACTTGTCTTAATAGTTTTTTATACCAAAGTTGTTAAATATGTAAAAGTTTCTTCAAAGGTAGTTCTGTTTTTGTAAAAGTATTAATAAGCAAAAAAATAAAAGTTAAAAATTGATATTCCTAGTTAAAAATAATAATAAGTGTAATACTAGAATATAAGAATAACGTGCCATTAGTTTTCTATGCCAAAGTTGATATATATGTAAAAGTTTCTCTTAAAGGTAGTTAAGTTAAGTTCATTAGTAAACTATGTGATTTCGCAAGTATTCATTAGTAAAAAATAAAAACGGTTGATTATTAAACATATTTAATTTATTTGGTACAAGGTAATTTAGCAATATCACATACATCTATAGTCCGTATTCCCGAGTACAAATCACATGCATAATAAAAAATATCGATAGTGCTAGTTCGTAGCGTGCCCCGCACTAATTCTTCAAAAGACAGTTGCATTTGCAATCACACTCAATACAATCTGTTTTTACTTAAAAATAGGCCTTGCTGCATGGTAATACAGGTTAAAATCCTATAAATAATATTAGAGCTCATAATGATATTGTATTTTGGTTTATAAAGGTTAAATAGATTAAAGACAGTGGTATTTAGTTGCACTTACCCCCGACTAGGGGTAAATGCAACTTTTTCTTCCAATTTGAGGAAATCATGTCACTACCAGTTGTTTATAGGACTATTTGAAAGCTTGCTTAGTTTAAAATAATCTTTAATAAATATGTAATGTAGTAAACTGGTCAAACAAATGATCAAATATAGTAGGCAGAACAGCGAACTTGGAACTCTTTTTTTTTCAGTTGCATTTGCCCCGGTTGACTCTACTTTTTATGTATATGTTACATATTTATATAGCATTATTTTTAGTATTATGTAGATATTGGTAAGTAGTTTATTATTTTTATTAACCAGTCGCCTGTGGCGGCCATTTTGTAACTTTCGCCGTGTCGGTGGGTACCGGAGCGGGAATCCCACACATCAGGAATTCTGAGCGCCGATGTTTAGTTTTTGATGAATTTCTCCTATTCTAGTTAGAATTAAGATTAGTTCTAATTAGAATATTACTCTAATTGGAATTCTTTACCCTTTTTCCTTTCCACAACGCCTTTATTTCAGTTTAATTACAGCTAATATGTGTTACATAATATGAAGCTCCCTAAGTTGTACTTATTTCTGTATTATTTTAATAACAAAGCAAGATTTAGGCCTAATGTTTGATTTTATTAATGCGTTATATTGTATAGAACTCTAATAAACACAAACACATATAGTCTTCATACATTTATTTATCAAAATAAAACTTTTTCAAAAGTTACAAAAATAGGGCCTCATAAATGTCAGCCAATATTAGGTATACAATTTAGGACTGTTTCAAAGCACCCTTGGCAATATTGACCAATATTCTTCGGTTTACAGAAACTAAAGCATATGAGCTATCAGTAACCAAAGCCTCAAACTTGTAAGATAAATAAATAACGAGCAGAGAATCTACTAAAATACCACTGTAATATGACACAAAAAATAGTAGGTAAGTAAATCTTAGGTTATGGTTGAAAGGTAGTAGTTATCTTATTAAATATACATTATCTAATAACTACATAGAACAAAGTATTGGATTTATACATAAACCCAAGACCTTTCATACAAATATTTAGAGTACCATGATGATAAACATTGCAAATAATCATCCACTTTTGTGCCATGGAGGTGAAGATAATATGGATGAGCCTTGTGATTTTTCTCGGGACAAAACTTTTATATTATATTTTGTTAAAATAACATAGGTACCTAATATAAAAAGCGTAACGCCTTTTCCCATTCCGGTGGCAGTGGCACAATGGGCCCACAAAGGATATTTAAAATATGTTCAAATTAGATGAAATTAATACGGCTCAACAAAATCTGTCATTAGACATAGTGCCTTACGGGGTCAAATGCAATGTAAGATATTAAATTAAATAACTTTATTAATATTATTAATTTATTTTGAGATAAAAATACAAATTTTACAATTATAAAACACAATCAATCAGACAACACCGATATTAAATTAAAATGAAATCAATTGGTAGGTATTATACACAGCATACAAAGACATTAACACATTTTATTATGTTTGTTTGTGTAAGTACATTTTTTTGTTTATTTGTTCATCGATTAATGTTATTTTCATTATTTGCCATGTAATATAAAAAAAAACAACTATATGAGCAATTATACATATCAACATACGGGATCGTGGAGGAAAATTGTTGGTTTGTAATTTTACTAGTGATAAAATTAGTGAACAATACAAAACATTAATAAGAAGTGTTCCAAGCGGCATAAAAAAAACACAAAGCTACATTAAAAACTAAAGAAAGTAGCCTTATTGTTTATCTCGCAGTCCCAGTCGCATAATCCAGCAAAGCAGGGCATTGTCGTATTAAAAGAGAGAGAGAGAGAGAGAGAGTATTCTGAATGGTATTTTTTTCGATTTAACATTATACAAAAATCAGCTCTTGTCAAATAGCGAATTTCGACAGGTATTGCTATCGATATGCAGACATACACATTAAGGCTACAAAGAACAAATAAATTGCGATCCAGATGAAGCTTTAAAGGCCTTACATGCGCCAATTGCCTAAGACATAAAATAAAACGAGGCAAAATTCCGTCAAAATACAGAAAAAAATATACCCATATAGGTATGAGAAAATAATGCATCAGAAAGTACTTTACTTTACTTGATACTTTCTTACACAAAAAAAATATAGTGAGCTTATCTCTAACAAGAGATTTCTTCCAGCAAACCTAGGATAGAAAAGATAAAAAAACACAAACAAGGTTTTCACATAACAAATATAAGGAAACAAAAATACAAATTGACGCATGTTTAGGCCTATACTACTACTACTACTCTACCCTGTATGATACATTCTCACAATTAAATAACTGTCTCATTCCACTGTAGGTAAAGGCTTATTCTTTGAATTAAGTATGAAAGTCTTCATACCACTGTGGGCAAAGGTCTATCTTCCGCTGGAATAAGAAACAAAGAAAACATAAAGACAAACTAAAAGACAATTAGAGAAACAAAAAAACAACAAATGTATGCCGATACCATTTGGATGTTATTGTTATTGTAAATTGTGAATTTAAATGGAATTGAAAATAGATAGAGCTTTTGAATACTAGCGTGTGTGTGTCGTGTTACTGTATGTAGTGTATGTGTTTTGTGAAGTATTATTGGCGGAGAGAACTAATGTGCGGCCTGAAGCACGTGTAGCCACATACCGGAATCTCACACTTTTCACAGTATGTGATTGACCGTTTGCGGCAGACCACACACACTTTGCGGGTACGGTTTTTCGCGCTGACTATTGGCAAGAGCTTGTAAAGTATCGGGATATGGTAGAGAGTTTCGTTGTGTGGTGTATCAGGTGTTTCGACTATGCGAGCGTGGGTTTCAATCAACTGTGTCACCAGAGTTTTGCGAAAACTCCGGTGAACCATTGGATTGGCGGATGTTTCTTTGTGCAGTATGAATGCGTTGAGTGTGCTAGCATTCAAAAGTCTTCGAAACAGCTTCTTGTACCAGACCCTGTTACGGCGGCGTTCCAGGGGGTACATAGACAGCATTTGGTCTTTCTTGTCTACCCCGCCCATGCACACGTTATAATCGGGGACCATGGACGGCTTCAGTGTTTGGCCGCAATTCACAGAGCAGAGTCCGTGGTAAGTGGAGATAAGAGCGACGCGGTTCTTATCTCTCCATACCAGGATATCTACATCGCCTGATGTGCAGCCCACCACCTGACCAACCACCATTTCATTCTTCTTCAACTGCGCCACATTGGTCGGAACGAACTTGCGGTTGGTCCGAAGCGTCCCCACACAGTCGAAACCCCGGCATTTCAACTCGCGTGCAAGGGCGGGGGAGTTGTAAAAATTGTCCATCCAAATGGTATATCCTTTATGCTCGAGACCAGTCAAAAGTCTGAGTACAAGGGCAGGCACGATTCCAGTTATTGGACTTACTTCATGTTCGTCTGTGACATCGTGGCCAGCATGGACCTCAAAGCGCCACAAGTAGCCGGTCTTTGATTCACAGACTTCGTAAGTTTTTATTCCTACGCCAGCTGCTTTATTCTGGATGAACTGGTTAATATCTAACCAGCCCTTCCACATTGTGAGACTTTCATCGAGCGCAATGTTTTGAGACAATTTATATAATTGTGAGAATTTAGCATTCAGGTGGTCCAAAATGGGACGTACCTTAAAAATCTTAGCTTCGGATCGTGTCATTGTTGCCGGATCGCAATTTACATTGTCCTCGAAGTGGAGACATGTGCTCAGCAGCCGGAAGCGGTCATACCTCATCACTTTTGTGAACCCCGGGGTGCTGAAGATATCGACGCATTTATTCCAATATTCCTCTAGCCGTGATTTTGCCACAACTCCTACCGCCAGAATTATGGCAAAATACACGTAGAGCTCATCTACCGTCGTATCAACCCATTTGGTAATTCTGCTGGAGGGACAGATCGATCCGTCCTCCAGCATCCTCGCTGCCGTCTGCTGAGCATACCGGTTTGTCTCCACTGCAATGTGCTCCATAATCGGGCGATCCCATATGGCAGTAAATGCATCATATGGGGTCGCACATGAAACCTGCGGACCACAGTTATTTTCGGAGAAGGGTTCCCTCCTCAGTTCAGGTGGAATCTGAGTTGTTGGGAATTCTCTCCAGTTAAACTTAAATTTATCTATATTTTCGCTCGGGGTCTGGAACTCGGGCTCAGTTTGCGGCTCGGGACGAGGCAGGGGCTCGGGTTCAGGCAGGGGCTCAGGCATGATCACTGACAGACCGTCAAGGTTCACAGCCTGAGCCAGAGCCAGAGCCCGAGCATCTGGCGCCCCTTCATTGTCATCGTCCTCGAACCGCCGCGTGGCCTTTGGGTCCTTTTGCCTTTCCACATCGTCATCGTCATTGTCGACGTCGGAGTCCTCTTCGCTACCTGATTTGAATGGTTAAAATAGAGTTAGACGTCTGAGGTGTGAGTATTACTCGTATCCGATGGAGATATATATTTTTATTCTTACTCGTCTGAGGTATGGAGGAAAAGGTTTGACGTTGAGTTATGACTTATGATATAGGTATTCAGTAAACGCATGTAAAGGAATATTCTTTTAAAGACTGTATTTTTTTTTCGTAAAAATCCGATTTTTTTATCAGATATATATACAATGAAAAAATTATCTTTTAACATCACATAATTAGTTTATACTGACAAAGTGAACAGGTTAAATGATACATTTATAACATAGCGTCACACCTTTTCCCATACGGAGTGGCAGAAGCAGAATCATGCCCACTTTTAGCTAGTTATTCAGAGCCAACAGTGGCCAACACTCCAATCAGCGAGACAGGAGGCTAGCCTTACTATGTTTTCCATCAAATATGAAGGTTTATAATTTAATGTTTATTTTTTTATCAAGAAAAGCAACACGATATTGTCATAATAAAAAAAAGAAAAGCAATACGATATTGTCATAATAAAAAAAATACAACAATAAGTGTCGAAATCGATATGACTGAGTCAAAAAATCGTCAAATCCCATACATTTTTGTTTAGGTAATAAGTTATTTTTGTGTAGTAAAGCCCTTACAATCTGCTAAATTTATAGCCCAGAGCAAACACAAATATCATGACATATGGACCTCTTCCTAAACGGGGTAGCAGAGGCAAAATTGTGCAAATTTTTAGACAGATTTATCCATTTCTTCATAAAAAAATAAAATAAAAATCCATTGATATATATCCATTGAAACATATATCGTGATATTTATCAGCGAACCCTGATTGAAACATATATCGTAATATATCTGCGAACCCTGGTATTTAGCGAGGTTTATTTCACTTACCGTAACAGAGTAGGTTTTCAATTTCTTTCTCACGAAGAGGACGCACGTTCGCCGACGACGACGATGACGATGGGATACTGTAAAATATAATAATGTTATCATCCTCAAAAAGTATGAAATAATGGAAAAATCTAAAAATAATATACTTACAGGCAACGTTTTGCCCTGGGAGGCGGGCACAGCGGCAAGATACCTTCTTCTATCTGCCTGTAAAAACATAGTAAATTGTATTACGTAAATAAATAAAGAAATACTACAATGCAAGTTATCTCGAAATTAAGTATACTCACTCAGGTCTCTTGAGGCCCCTGCGTGGGGTAGGCGTTGAAGCCCCGCTACTGCCGCCACATTCTAAAAATCTAAAAAAAAAAACATTTTAATTATGGTTTATTAGGTATCAATGGACATAAAATATGGTATGATATGAGGAAGGCCTGTGTCAAATTTTAATTAAGTCAATTAAATCAATACGTTAAAGACACAAAGTACTCATTTCAATACTTACACAGAAGGTGACGGAGGTGCTGAGCACGGGGACATGTTTAAAAGCCTGTCTCCCTCCTCATGGGTGACCTCGATTGGCAGCTCTTCAAACAAGGAAGACCAGAGTAGTAGAGATCTAAAAACAAATAAAAATTGATATTTTAACCTTATGCCTTGGAAGTAGAGTCCAAAACCTAAGAAAATCAATATGGGGTGGTAGAGCTAACAATATTTTGAAAATATTTACCCTGGTGACTGCCTGGCATCGGGAGGCAACTCTCTGGTCTTCCTTGTATGAAGGCTGCGCTCCAGCGACTGCACTTGAACCGGCAAGTCGGTAATATTTCTCATTGATCTGAAATACATGATCCTACATTAGTTTTATTTCATTTGAAAACATGCAATTATTAGTAAAGTTAGTTGTTAGTAAAAGCTGTTATTTACAAAGAAGATGCAGATGGCCTCTCCACGGCCCCACCGCGAGTGCGGACTCCGCCCCGCGCTCGTGCGCCGCCGCCACGCGTGCGCCCGCCGCTGCCACGCGATCGTACAGCGGCTCCACGATTGCCCACGCCGCCACCACGAACGCCCAAACCATCAGCACCACTCTCATCCTCCGCGTTCACACGCCCTCGGCCTCTTCCAGTTCTTGCAGCACTTACAGAAAGAAAGAAAAAGCATGCAAAAAATGCCAACCAAATAGTGCAAACCATAATATATAAAAACACACAACACATAAACAAGCTCGAGCAGTGTATGCAGCATCAACATTTATTTTTTATGAAATCAGTGAAGGGTGCATTGCGTTAATTAATACAAACATATTTTGTGAAATTAACTCTTTCCCGTGTTTCATTTTCATATTCTTTATTGCACAGAAACATTAAAAATACAATCACATATTCGAGTGTTTCTTTGACATAATTGTTTATTTGAAAATTATTTTTTCTTTATTTCCTGAAATAATTTAAATCTAGGGCTGATTTGGTAAAATAATTTCGGCAAAATTATTGACTTGAAAGAAAAGTTTATATGACTAGAACTTATTTTATTTATTGATCTTTAAAAATCCACTGTTATTTATTATTTATTTACGACCCATAATAAAGTCCCATCAACAAAAGAACAAATATACGAAATAACAAAAATGTTTCGTTTTTGTCCGGCTATCGTCATGCACACACTGTTGTTAAAATATGCAAAAAATCACCCGTGTTAATTAAAAAACATCAAACCAATCAAGCTCAAAACAAAATAAAAGTAAAAAGGTAAGATTATATCAAAACACGGAAAAGCTTGTCGACATATCCACACCATTGTGTCGGCCATGACCAACCGCAATTGCCCGATGTGTGAAATTCCGTCTGCGGTACTGGGACTCCCCCGCATTTGTTTTGATGAAATTTCGCATATTTCTGAATGAATACATGTTTTGAATAGTAACCAATAGGAAATAAACAATATGTAGAGTCCTAGGATGATAAGCACGTTCGGTTTCTCTAATGAAATTTGTCTATTCAGATGAAAACCAAAATCATGTTCCGTTGAGAAGAGCGAGGTGAAGTTGTTTTGGACAGTTTTTTACTCACAATGGTATAGATAATCGACATTAGTATTAGTTAAAATTAAACTTTACTTACCGTTGCATATTGGATAATCAGCAGCAGGCACTCCACTTAGCACAAATAATTAAAATATCTATGTGAACACTGAGAGACACAAACGCGAAGTAGCGGTTGGGATGGCGTCTTTGAGTGAGTTTTATTGTGCAAACAGTGACCACAGAGTATAAAACCATTCATTAATTAGATAGCCTGTTCTTTCTTGTGCAATTTTAATAGGTTAGAAAGAGATCGGACTAACATGAATGCTGCAACGGAAGCAAAATAAAATCCTTTACAGCAGTACCGGAGACGGTCGCGCCACACACAGGCGCCAGAATGACAGTACCGGAGCGGGAATTTTCACACACAAGGGGTTAATAGTTTTATTGTTGTGCACATAGTTCTACCTTTAGTTTATTTTTTTACTCTCCATATTAGGTTTGCTGGAAGAAATCTCTTGTTAGAGATAAGCTCGCCTTTGTAATGTTCTTTCCTTTATATTTGTTATATTTTCACTGTTTTGTGCAATAAAGTATGTATGTTCTGTATATAAGTAATCATATAAAATAATATAAAGAGATTGTACGGAATAATGGGCTAGCCCCTGTCGCGCAAAATGGAGTATAGAACGTAAGCGTGGGCACAACTGTACCAGCGCCACCCCATATCGGAAAAGGCATGACGCTATATATTGGAAGGTTCTGGTTCTTTACATTCCGCATGAACACTACATAGGTCATTAACATGATGTTGCAATTATAAGCACAACATAAACATTGAATTGTATAAGGGGCGATCCCAACTTTATTTGAAAATTTACAAGTACAAATTCTGCCCAATTTCTCGGATAAACAGGCAGATCAACGTTATTTGAGGATGGAAAAATTGGCCGTAAATCGAATTGGGAAATATTAAACTGCACATCAAAAATACTGATTTGCACAGCAAATATCAGGGCAAAATGCTGCGGTAGCTTAAGTGCAGGGTAAAGGGGGTGAGTTAAGCGAAGCTACCTTTATCCTTCGTGTTAATTTGAACATGCAAGTACAACAAAAAATACTTAAAACAAACTTGGGTACACATAAAATATTTAAAACATAAAAAGTATTTTTTCTAATTCTTTTTTGCTGTGGAAAACAGTATTTTTGATGTGCGATGAAATACTAGCCAATCGTATTACAAATTTAGATTTATTGTTCAACTCTCATCTGACCCAACTGGTATTCCCCCCTATAGAAGATAAGGAAAAGTAAATGATAACATACACATGCATCACTCATGCAAAGTTGCATATGGGTGCAAATTACCACTAATGTTTACGTAGCTGGCAAGATTTGTGCCTTCAGTAGTTTCAAATCAGCATTTTGACAAACGTTAATTCTAGCAGGAATCGGAATATCTCTGAAACCCGTGGACACACACACGAAAATTGGCTTTTACCGAAAAGCCAATTTTCGTGTGTGTGTCGTAATTTCACACTTTCTTGATAGGATCATGCTATATATTGATTCTAGCAGAATGTGTTTTAGTGGGATAGTCCTGCCCCAGCGTCAGAACAAAATTCTGAAATTACGGACACATTTACTCCTAACAACAAGTGCAACAAACAGGTGCAAAATCAAAATCTTCCTAAATCATTACTTTTTGCTAGGATCATGCATATTAAACGTGGCCACAACTGGGACACTATTCTGTTACGGAAAACGCATAGCGATAGCATATCAATTTCTTCCAAGGGCGCAAAATGCCTTTTCACCTCAGCAGCTCAAACAAGAGGCTTTTGCTGCGAGGAAATATTGAGCAAAGATGCATTTTGCTCACTGAGGGAGACAAAGAAGCTTTTTATTTTGAATGCCGCTGACAAAGGCGAAATCGTAAACAGCAAACGGGCATCGATTTATAATTCGATGTTTTTTGGCTGTTTGCGATTTCGCCCATGTCACAGATATTGCTATCGATTTTTAAATCGATTCCAGTAGCTGTGCCATTCCAGATAATAGAGCTTATTTTATTCTATCTCATAGCCATTCTAATGGATAAATAATACAATTAGAGAAATATTCCGTAGTATAAATTAGCCGAAGTTTATCATGAAATAGTAGTTTATGTGACTGCTACATAATGGAGGGCATTAATACTCGAGTTCATAATAATATCACTCGAGAATTTTAATGCCTAATTATGTAGAGTTACATACACTAGTTTATCTACACACATATCATAAGCTCAAAAATTCCAAAATTCCAGATGTCTTTATTACTGTAGATATTTACATATACTTTGCAATCGTAATTTTTTGCCAATTCTCTACATTGGACCACTTTGGGATAAGAGGGCGTAGAAACTCCCACAGATTGATTTTTAGATCTCTTTTTTAAAAATGCTTATGCTTAACTAATACAAAATATAATGTTTAGTCATTATCATAATTAATAAGCAGGAATAAATAATTATAAAATTATTAACAGCAAGGTCTGTGTTAAGCGAGATAGGTAAGGTCAAAAACTTTGAACGTCAATTTCAGTGCTTTAGAGGCGTTTTCAGCAGGCTGAAAAGTCATTTCAGGCCGTTTCAGAAGTTGCTCTATCACATATCTAAAGATCGAAATTTCACCCAAGTTGCCGTCGTTTTCAGGCGCCTGAAACATGTTTTCAGTCCGTTTCAGGGCACCTTCTATCAGATGACGCCATAACCTGAAAACCCGCTTTCAGGCGTTTTCAGGACCCCTTATGGGCCTCTGAAGCACAAATCGTTATATGGCGAAATATCCGGTAGGAGTGACAGAGATAGCACTACTAGAAAGAGATAGCTATACTCGGAACATTCGAGAAGTGTGTGACAGAGATAGGACTACTAGCAAGAGATAGCTTTGCTCGGAACATTCGAGAAGGGAGTGACAGAGAGTGCACCATTAAAGAGACATATATGGTCTCGAATGTTCTCGGCCCTCACGCTGGTCCTTACTAGAATATTCGCAATATGTGTGGACAATGTGTCCAGAGCGACTCCGCGGGATATAAAAGGCGCCGACGGCCGGCGCGAGTTAGTTAGCAGCGACGGCCTTCCAAGATTCCGAGCCCAAGACCGTGCGGAGATCTTCGCCGAATGCCTCGAGAAGCAGTTCAAGCCGAACCCAACGGATGATGTGGAGCACGTCGCAACAGTCGAGAGACACCTGCGAGAGTACTTCGCCACGCCGATAGCTCCCGAAGAGGACCCCATCGTCGTCACGCCCGGCCAGATTGTGCGTGCCTTCCGACGTACCAAGCCCAGGAAAGCCCCGGGCGCAGACCGAATACCCAACACGGCGCTGTTACATCGATGTCCCCTGCCCCAAGAAGAACGGTCAAGACAATCGCCTCTTTCCTGAAGAATCGCCGCTTCCGAGTGATGGTAGAAGACGCCGTCTCCGAGGAACATCCCGTTGCAGCCGGCGTCCCCCAGGGCTCTTGCCTGTCTCCCGCCTGCTACGCCCGATACACGGACGACATCCCCGTCGGGCCGGGTGCCCAGCTGGCACTCTTCGGAGACGACGCAGCCTACTATGCGTCGTCGTTCCAGGCTCCGCACGCTGCTATCAAACTGCAGCGCACCCTGGACATCTTGCCCGACTGGCTCGCCAAGTGGCGACTGTCCGTCAATGTTGGGAAAACGAAGGCGGTCATCACAGGTTAGAGTCTCCTTCCACCATCGCTCCAGCTCCAGGGACAGCATATCGAGTGGTCTTCGCAGGTGAAGTACCTGGAAGTGACCATTGATCGCCGGCTCACCATGAAGCAACACGTCGACAACGTCGTCAGCCAGGTCAAGGTCAACTTTTCGACTCCAGCCTCCCTCTGAGGGCGAAGCTCGGGATCTACAAGACCTGTGTGAGATCCCGCCTCACCTACGCGGCTCCGGCATGGTACGCCCTGTGCTCGGAAACGAACAAAAGGAGACTCCGAGCCCAAGAGAACCTCTCTCTGCGTACCATCGTCGGCGCCCCCCGCTACGTGAGGAACGCGACAATCCAGAGGGACCTAAGATGGTAAACCGTGGACCAGTTTGTCCAGAGGCTGGCGAAGGGCATGTTCGCGCATGCGGATGCGTCACATCTTCCGCACTTCGCCGAACTGGCGCCGCACCACGCGCGCCCGCCCGACTGCCGCCGCCTGCCACGCGTCCTGGTTGCCTAGCCGGCGATCACCCACTGCACACCAGATGAAGACCACCGCTCGCGGGGGCCATCCGATGACCTGTCCACAGGAGTGGACAGAGGCGATTCTTCGGGAAGAGGTTCGTCGACCTGACCTCGACTCCCCACGCCCCAGAAGGGGTGCGTGAGATGACTTAGATGATGATGCGAGTTAGTTACATTTTAACTGCGATCGAGTGCTAGTACAAGGATAATCGGAGAGAAAGAGTCTTCGTGTGAATAGTGAGTGCATAATTAATGAAATAGTGTGTGTTTTAATTAGTGGATTTTAAGTACAGTTCGTGTGAATTGTAAGTACGTAATTTGGGTAATAAAGTGAGTGTTTTATTTAGTGGATTAATTCGTGATTTTCTATCAAATACGAACCTCACGCTCGTAACATTTGGTGTCAGAAGTGGGATAGAAAATGCCGTTAATGCCACGAGAAACCGAGCCAAAAGGAGTGACGACGCGAAGCCAAACGTCTGGGTCTGGAGACTCGACGCCTGGTACGTTGGAATCACCTGCTCCAGCTGCACAAGTAGTAGACGATATCTTCGTCCTCCTAAAGGAACAAGTGAGAGAGCTAAAGGAACAGTCGCGAAAACAGGAGGAACAGGCCAGGAAACAGGAAGAACAGTCTCTAATCCTCCAGAATGAGCTTAGGGAACAAAAGGATCACCAGGAGGTACAGGCACGAATGCTTCGTGAGGTACATGAGTCCACGACCGAATGGAAGAGAGAGTTGTTCGAGGTCCAGGAAAAACTGGCCTATATGGATGAAAAACTGGAGAGTCGAGTACATGATGTCGATAAAAAAATTGAGACCTGTGAGAGCCGTCTCCAAAAACTTGAGATCAAAGTGGCTAATGGTCCAAGTACCTATGTACCCGACGCATCGGTGTCCGGAGGCGGCAGGTTCAAAGTGCCTCCCTTTGACGGTAGCTCATCGTGGACTGCCTATAAGCTGCAGTTCGAGTCTGTTTTCCAGGCTAATGGTTGGAGTAAGGAGCAAGCCAGGTCAGCACTGACGTTGGCGCTGCGTGACGAGGCTCTTACCGTACTAGAGGCTCTGGGAAATGACCGGACGTACGACCGCCTTCTAGAAGCCTTGGAGGCACGATACGGTGACAGTCACCTGGAGCACGTGTACCGAGCTCAGTTAAAGGACAGGACACAAGGACGTAACGAGTCCTTACAACAGTGGACCCTGGAAATCGAGAAGTTGGTTAGGAAGGCCTATCAACGTACGTCAGCATCCTTTGTGGACAGTATGCTGGTGCAGGCCTTCATCGATGGGATCCGGGATCTGGAAGTGAGGGCAGCCATGCGTTGCGAGAAGTATCGACTACGAAGCCAGTAGATTCCCGCCGCGAATTTGGGCCACGTTGTTACCATTGTGGAGAACGTGGTCACCTGCAGTCAGGCTGTCCGAAAAGGACTAGGAGGGACAGAGACCCCGCTCCAATGGCGAGGACAATAGGCTCTGTGGAGTCAGAGCCCCAACAGGGAAACGAATAAAAGCCAGGACTATGGGACGAGTGCTGGCTGGTGGTCGAAATGTCCCAATTATGATCACACAGGCAAACGACGGGAATAGTCTGGTTGTCAATGGAGAAATCTGTGGAATACCATGTCTCTTTACCATAGACACCTGAGCTTCTCGGACTGTGATCAGCTCTCGGCTACTGAGACACCTGACCAGAGATCATCTAGTCCGACCTAGGCATCTCCAGCTGCAAACTGCTACTGGCCAGTACATTTCCGTCCAAGGAGAACGAGAGTTATCTGTGAAAATAGGAGAAAAAAATACTGGCATAAAGCGATCGTTGCTAACATCGTCGACGACAGCATTATTGGATTGGATTTTATGAGGAGACATGACTTAAAAATCGACGTGAAGGTTGGAGTTCTAAAGTTTGGAGTTGATGAGATTATGAGTTTTATGGAGCGTCCGTAGTGAATGAGTATAACACACGGTCACAAATATATCACCATTTATTAGCGTGTTCTCTACAATTTCTTTAGGTTGTACGTGCTAGTTAAATCAACTTATATTATAAAATACAATGAGCAATTAAATGGCTAGTCTGACCGAGAGAAAATCTGTCTCACTCTGTGTAACGTGAAATTGACAGTGCTCAGTGTTGCCAACCGTTCCACAGATTATTAATCTAAAAATAGGCGTGCCACAGAGTCGCCACAAGATTCCTATACAAGGTGGAGTAAATGGAAACGTTTACTGTACCAGGAGAACCATTCTTCAACCAAGGTCACAGGTTTTAGTTCCAGTGAAATTGCCGAACTCCACAAGGCCGCAATCTCACCGCTGTATGGTGGTAGAGAGGTTTTATGCTGATAAACCGTGGATAACAGCCCGTACAATGGTAAGCACGGTATCTACAGCATTTGTAAGGATCCTTAATCCAAGCGACACGGAATGCGTCCTCAATAAAGGAACGCTGGTCGGATCATGCCAAGAAATTTCTTGGATAAGAGGCTGCCGGGAATCTGAGGTAAACGTGAAACCTGGGCATGTCAAGCCTTCAATGGATGTTGAAAAATTACTAAATGACTCCAGGGAGCACCTTACCGAGGAGGAATTCCTTAAGGCGCGTAGCTTACTGCTACGATATCGCAACGTCTTTTCTTCGCATGATGATGACATTGGAAGAACTGGAGTGGTTCAGCATGAGATCGACACTGGGGAAATTATGCCTATCCGACAGCGCCCTCGGAGAGTTCCAGTAGCTCGGGAGAAGGAGGTTGAGGGCATGATCGAGGAAATGCAAAGAAGCAGCATTATTGAACCTTCAACAATCCCGTGGTGTTCTCCCGTAGTTTTGGTTAAGAAGAAGAACGGCACTATGAGATTCTGTATTGACTACCGTTGACTTAATGATGTAACCAAGAAGGACAGTTATCCACTTCCACGAATCGACGACACTTTAGACACATTGAACGGAATGAAATGGTTTTCAACGTTGGATCAGAAAAGTGGCAAGTCGAAATCAAGGACAAGGATAAGGAGAAAACGGCCTTCTCTACTGGCGAGGGACTCTGGCAGTTCAATGTTATGCCATTTGGACTGTGTTATGCACCAGCCACATTTGAGAGATTAATGGAACAAATATTAGCTGGACTTCTAGGAGAAACTTGCTTGGTCTATTTGGATGACATCATTATCGTTGGTATAGACTTCAACGACCACTTGAATAAATTGGAGCAGGTGCTAGGCAAACTAAAATTAAACTATAATATTAAACAACTTAAATTATAATATTTTATTAATAATTACCTACCTACCTATGAATGAATTGACTGAACTACCTATGAATTGTAGCTATAAATTATTACCTATTCTAATTATACGGTTGAAATGAAATTTGTCATATCATTATGTATTACCTAACCTACCTAACCGACCAAAAATGAAAACCCTGCTTAGAGCCTAGATTAAGATTTTTTATTTTATGTTAAATTCTGTTATGTACCTAAATAATAAATAATATTTTAATACCTACTAACATATTAAATTAAGAATTTTGTTATATACTTATAAATCAAATGTAAAATACCTAATTTAATTTGAACAATGTAATACCTACCAACTGTATAACGCAGAATGAAGGTGCTGCGCACAATCCCACGAGGATTATGTAGTATCTTATAGATTGTGAATGTGTTATGTATTTCTTACCTATAATTCAATAAATAAATAAATAATAACTACGAGGGGCAGATCTGAAACTCAGTCCGAAGAAATGCTCGTTTTTCAAACGTAAAGTGAATTACTTGGGACACGTGATTTCGAAGGACGGCATCCAGACCAGATCCAGATTCTGAGAAGATTAGCGCCATGAAGGATTGGCCGACGCCAAAAGACAAGACTGCAGTACGTGCCTTTTTGGGGCTTTGTTCATACTACAGACGTTTTGTGAAGAACTTCTCGGATATAGCAAAGCCTTTGCATCAACTAACGGAAGAAAAGCGATCATTTGACTGGAATGAACAATGTGAGTCAAGTTTCAACGAGCTTAAAGGAAGACTTTGTGAAACACCAATATTGGGGTATGCAGACCCGGATGAGGATTTCATTGTGGATACAGATGCTAGTAACACTGGAATTGGAGGTGTCTTGTCGCAAAATAAAGGAGATAACGAAGTTGTGATTGCATATTTCAGTAAGTCAAGATCTCCTGACTGGACGTCCGCCCGATACACCAAGGACCATCACGGAATATGCAAGTGATTTGCGGGATCGAATTGATGATGTTCACAGCCTGGTACGTGAACACGGGCTCCACGCTAGCATAAAGATGAAAACGCGATATGACCGGAAGTCTTATCAAGTGGGATTTGAGGAAGGTTCGTTGGTGTGGCTACATAACCCTATGCGACGAGTAGGAAAGTCCCCGAAACTATCTCCGAATTGGGAAGGGCCTTACAAGATAGTCACCAAAATAAAGACGTCACGTATCGAATCCAGTGGAATCCTCGTAGTCCGAGCAAGATTGTTCATGTTGACCGGCTGGCCAGATACCACCGAAATAATGATGCTCGGGACGAGCATGTCTTAGGAGGGGGTAGTGTTACGCCGGTAGGTTAGGACAAAAACTTTAAACGTCAACTTCAGTGCTTTAGAGGCGTTTTCAGCAGGCTGAAAAGTCATTTCAGGCCGTTTCAGAAGTTGCTCTATCACATATCTAAAGATCGAAATTTCACCCAAGTTGCCGTCGTTTTCAGGCGCCTGAAACATGTTTTCAGTCCGTTTCAGGGCACCCTCTATCAGATGACGCCATAACCTGAAAACCCGTTTTCAGGCGTTTTCAGGACCCCTTATGGGCCTCTGAAGCACTAATCGTTATATGGCGAAATATCCGGTAGGAGTGACAAAGATAGCACTACTAGAAAGAGATAGCTATACTCGGAACATTCGAGAAGTGTGTGACAGAGATAGGACTACTAGCAAGAGATAGCTATACTCGGAACATTCGAGAAGGGAGTGACAGAGAGTGCACCATTAGAGAGAGACATATATGGTCTCGAATGTTCTCGGCCCTCACGCTGGTCCTTACTATAATATTCGCGATATGTGTAGACAATGTGTCCAAAGCGGCTCCGCGGGATATAAAAGGCGCCGACGGCCGGCGCGAGTTAGTTACATTTTAACTGCGATCGAGTGCTAGTACAAGGATAATCGGGGAGAAAGACTCTTCGTGTGAATAGTGAGAGCATAATTAGTGAAATAGTGTATGTTTTTAAATATTGGATTTTAAGTACAGTTCGTGTGAATTGTAAGTACGTAATTTGGGTAATAAAGTGAGTGTTTTATTTAGTGGATTAATTCGTGCTTTTCTATCAAATACGAACCCCACGCTCGTAACAATATCATGCCAACGTAAACAAAATGGTGGTAAAAGCCTGTGTTTTCCTGTGTAAACAAAGATATGACATCCATTTTCAAATTCAAAATGGCGAACATGATTTAAAAAAAACTATGATACCTAGATAATGACAACCATATCATTATTTAAAAAATATATGATATAGTTGTCATTGTCGAAAAAATGTCTGCAACAACCCTAGGTAACTACTGTGGCCTTGTGCGGTGTCGGCATTTACGCAAACATCAAAAGCGTCGGCCCACTGTTAGTTCTTTACACTGTGCCAGAGGTATCTTGTTGTAGAAAGAAGGCAAAGAATTGCTAACCCTCGCGAGTCTAAACCGGGGCGCAAGTAGTCTGTGATTATTTCTTAGGTTAACATTACGGCTATTGCTAAGTTTGGGAAATTTTGTAAGGTTCTTGCGTACAAACATTATATTTTCTAAATAAATTGACTAGCTACAGTAAGTATGTCAATTTCTTTAAAAAGCTCTCTTAAGGAGTCTGTGCGTTTTAAATTATAAATTGCTCGAATAGCTCCTTAAAAATAGTTTGAATATCCGCTGCTTTCCCCCACAACAAGATACCATAAGACTTGACACTAAGAAAGTAACTTAAATATACTAGCCTAGATGTAGCCACATCCGTGTTTTATCTGATGTTCCTAACAGCGTAAGCCGCAGAACTTAATTTACCAGCCAATTTTTCTATGTGGGGTCCCCACTGCAATTTTTTGCTTTTTTTTGCTCTCTCTGATGTTTTCAGGAACCGCATGTTTGACCGGCATTGTGGCATTGATCATTGCTCTGCAGTTGTTTAGCTTGTTCAGTAGTACCAACTTCACAGACAAACTAGGAGCGGCACGCAGGCGGGCGTCGACGTTCGAAATTTGAATGTCATAATTTGACAAATTTTTGTACATTATGGTCTGTACAAATTTTCAGATAAGAAATGAGTTTTTACCAAATAGATTTACATATTGCTGGATTTAACGTGCGGTTTTTAGACGCAGTAGAGAGGGTTTATGATACGTGTGTAGATAAAATAGTTGTATTAATTAAATAATGTTTAGTTATTTATTTAGTTTGACTGTTTTTCATTAATGCGGTCGATCATCGACAGTGCAGTGATTTTAGAACGCACCTTTAAAATGTGGCGGGAATTCAAATACTGACACATGAAATAAAAAATAAATAAAAAAACAGTTCTGCTACAAGCAAATTGTTTAAATATTTGTAAGCGTAAAATATGTCTCATACGACTGATGAAAACATTAAATCAACACCTGAAGAGACAAGAGAGCAGGTGAAGAACGCAGAATTAAGTTTCCTTCCCAAAAAATCTCTCGAGTTTTAACGTATGGAGACTTATGAAGGACGCAGACTTTATCGGAGAATGTGTTGTTTTCTTACTTCTTAGAACTGTCTCAAACGAGTTTACCATCTGTGTAGTTCTTATTACGATGGAATAAAACTACACGTTTTAGGTTCCAAACTTTATTTTTCTAGATTTAATATGGAAACTAGCCAGACGTCAATAACATGACATATTTGCCTGAGGCAATTATAAGGAGAGCGACATCTTCGGGAGTAAAGTAAAAGGCTTGATATGCGCGCAAATACTAGACTTATTTATCATAGGGAATACTATACGCTTATATACAACTTACTACAAAACTACGTGATGAATATAAATATACTTTATCTGTGACGGTCAACTTATCTTAACATTACGTGGAAATATGACTAACATAGTCGACCGGCACAGATACTCCCCCCTTTAGGGAAAAAAATAAATGAATGTACTTATAACAAGGGAAAAAACCTAAGTTAGATACCATAACAAACTTATATCAACTGCAATAATAACTAGTAGTATTTTAATAAACATAAATCAGATAGTAATTGTACATACTTCAACTTAATCTAAAGGTAAATCTCACACGAATTAGAAAAATCAAGGAACTACGGTTATGTGAATTCTACATAAGTTTGAAGAATTACTTAATATTTACCTACAGGCAGGTCTTGTATCTGGCCGCACACTACATAAAATAAACTAAAAACTGGAAAACAGAAAAACACTAGGAAAATGGGGCTTCGCGGTTAGTAAACTAACCTTACCTATAACCTGGAAAAGATCCGCAGGAGAGTCGTCTGACGCTGCAGCCGCCCATGTTTTTCAGGAATCGATGAGTCAATTTACATCGCACGTCGTTGAAGTTGTAATCACTGTTTGTTTATAATTGCGACCGTACCTACACAAGGATGATTGTGCTGAATCAGCGTCAGCATTAAATCTGTAACCTTGGCTGTAGGCAGTCAATGATCTCGTACGTCATATGTACGTGCGTGCTCTTCACTCTTGAGTGAATATTAAGTTGTCGATTGATGAAATGTGTGTGCCTAAAAACCTTGGGATTTGGCAAAATAGGGCACATCTTGTACACCAATCGTTTATATATATATATATCTCTCTCTCTCTTCAGTGATTTGATTATTCTTCGTGCGATGCTCTTCCTGTATGATTTCAATATTCGTTGAATTAGGTATATCGATGATGTTTCAATACTCTTCTGGGGGCTGGAACGGCTTCCTATGTCTTGAACTTGAAAAGCTGCTTGCTGTGAATGAATTTGCCGACGTGGTCGTTTCTGCTGGTGCGAGCTCCATTTTGATAAATCAGCAGTCGGCTGATTATCGGTTCATTATTCTTGCGGTATCTTGAGTTCGATGCGGGAAATCTTCAGCTGAAATTATTTGGCTTCTGGTCCGTTTTCAAATCTGGTCCGGTCATGGCTTGCTTGATGTCGTCTTGGTTGCCGAAGTCGGGGCTCGGCGACCTTGGACGAAGTGCTTCTTGCTTGCACTTCTAAGGTGGCAGCACACGGAGTTTTCTTCGCGGCTGGGTCCATGCTGCTATTACCGAAGGTTGCTGATGTTCAAAAGTCGGGTCACCACTTTGCCAGAGGCAATTGTAAGGAGAGCGACATCTTCGGGAGTAAAGTAAAAGGCTTGATATGCGCGCAAATACTAGACTTATTTATTATAAGGAATACTATACGCTTATATACAACTTACTACAAAACTACGTGATGAATATAAATATACTTTATCTGTGACGGTCGTCAACTTATCTTAACATTACGTGGTAATATGACTATAGTCGACCGGCACAACATACATAAGCTACAGTATTATGGGTCAGACAAGATATTCGTAAATATTCAAATTATGGCCGATTTAAGGATTTTTCAGGACAGGAAAGTGAGATATGGCGCAGGAAAATGATATCAATGTTTTAAAACATTTAAATATGCATAATAAGTAACCAGTATAATACTTCATTATATATATTTTATTCTTAAATTGAAAACCAACATAAAATGTAACTAAGAGAACGTTAAATTACTGCCAGGATAATGAGAAAAACCAGGAAAGTGAGAAATATTTGCACACAAATAATCGAGGCCACTAAAATTCCTCCACTGTAAGAACTAACCATCTACAATGTGAAGCATTTACTCAATGCTAAAGGCAACTATAAAAACAAAATATGATGCGCACATTGAAACCCATTCGAAACTTATTGCGTTCTTGAAAACATTGACGTAGGACACCAATCTAGAAAGTCCAAAGTTTTCACGGCTCATGATGTAGGAGAGAAATGCTAGATAAATATTCCGTTGAGTAAATTAGTCGTATTATCATGAAAAATTACAATAAATATTATTTGAGTTTCAATGTTGTATTTTTCATTCTCTTATTTGGTATGTTCTCATTGTTGAGATGAAAAGTTGTATGTGTAACACGAGACCAAAGTTATTTGCATCTCGTGCCTTTGAGTGCTTGACATAACCTCAAAGGTGAGGCTAAGGAAGCCGTCCCTGAGCTACTCATCGGCAATACTCCACCAGCTACTGTTATGAAGGCTCTGGAACTCAAGTATGGCCAATCAGATTTGATTATTCAATAACTTATTTCACAGATGAAAAAGTTGCCCCCCTTGCCCCCTTGAGTTCATAAATGTGTTCAGGTGGATAAATTTAGCAAATGGAACGACTATGCTTACTTCAGATTGTCATCAGACACGCCTGAGCTTGAGCTACTGGCCACCTTTCTCAAACGAGAGGCCAAAATTATATCTATCGTCGAAGTCGGACAACTGCGAGATAACAGTAAGCCCGAACCGGTGCCACCCGGCCGCAAGCAAGAAGAAAGGTCGCGTCACACGTCCAACCACCGACCTGTGTTGAGAACCATTACTGAGCTGACTAAGTCGTCATCTTCGTGTAGTTATTGCAAGAAAGCATCTCACTTACTAACTGAGTGCAAGCCCTTTAAGCGAGGATTAAGAAGAGATAGATGGAGATTTGTAAAAACAAAAAACATATGTTTTTGCGCCTAAACGGTCGCCACGATCGTAACTCTTGCTCTGGGTCGTTATGCGATATAGTCAACCGCGGACTCGCACATCATCGATTACTGCACTTTAAGAAGCCTGATACCTCACGTACACATCCTTCAAACTCCAAAGTGGACGAGGGAGGAGCCCGCGGCTGAGTCTCCGACGTCATCGGGGCGCGACGAGACCGTGGCCCGCGTGGCCGCGCCGCCGAGCGCGCCAGATAAAGGTCAATCTTAGTGGCTTCAGGGGCACAGTGAGTACGTATGCGTTACTAGATGACGGTGCATCGTTATCGATGATCGATAAACACTTGGTAAGCGAGTTAGATCTTGATTGCTTGAGTTCTAGTCCAATAAAATTCATTGATGCATTTGGTGTCGAGAAATATCAATTTGAGGTGCCTAGTTTCTCCTAAAATTTCTGGTTTTTATGAAAATGAATTTTATGATTTTACTGTAGGACAGGCCGATAATTTGAATTTACTTACATTACTGTGGCGCTGAGGTTGTCGCTCTTCCTGCCATGCGGTAGGTCCCGGGTTCGACCAACAGACAAAGGACCATTCAAACTGCCAACGGAAAAACCCCGGGGGAGCATTATTTTTCATATTTGCTTATTCATATTTTACAAGTATACAACTTGAACTTAACTATATTATTAGACAATTTACTTACACACTACTTCTACTCAACTCTTACTATTGTGAGAAACGTCCATCCTCACACCGCGGCGTCTTTGTTTTGTCTCTAAGCACTTGACAATCTGTGGAAGTACTTTTGACAATAAAACTAGCCGTTCACTCATATTTATTTCACAATATACACAAGTGCACTGATAGGTTAGACCTTGGCAATTAGTGTGAATATAGTGTAAGCTTGTAGGTAATTCTAGAGACATATTAGGTACTCACTTCACAGCTGATCAGCACTTGCTTATTGTTATATAATTAAGTATAACTTTCATTAGTTCAGGACATTTATACTGTTAACCTATACTTACTTGTAATAAGTTAATTGAAACTTTATTCACTTTGACGTAGAATAGCTATATAGGGAATTAGGAACTATCATATTAGTCTTTTTATTCTTTATTCCTTCTGTTTTATTTTATTTTGTTCGGAGCACCCATTCTTTTTTATTTTATTTCCAGGCATGGCATCTAACATTGCTATGCGGAGAATGCATGCAGAGCAGCGAAATTCAAAACTGCAGCAACAACTAACTGACGCAGTGGAGTTAAACCAAAGGCTATTGGAAGAGCGCAATGAAAATGACTGTAATAAAAAGCTTGAAAGCCAAGAACTCACAGCTTATCTGTGTCGACTTTGCGAGAAACACACGAGGAGTCGCAAAATGAGATTCAAAGATTGGAAAAACTAGTGGAATCTTTTGACACCCTGCGCACTGACCTTGCTTCTGCTTGTGACCGCAGTAAATTCCTCCAATACCAACTCAATGAGGCAAACTTTAAGTTGACTGATATGTGCATAGAAAAAGACTACAACGAATCTCGCCACATTACCTCTATCCAACAAGAACTAGAAGTAGCCAATCTAAGCACTATTGTTCAAGCCATGCAGACAAGCAGCAAAAAAATTAAAAAATATTGAAATTAAATAAATTCATGAAGAAAACTAAAGGTAATGTAAAACTACTAAAATTAGCCTTGAAACGGCAATCAAACAGAATATTAAGAATCTCCTTACTGCAAGAGCTCCGGGGAAAAAATGTAGGTTTACAGTCGGACCTCCAAGATGCCCGAGTAGAAATCCAGCATCTACATGACCTCCTAGCAAATACACTACAATGTTATGCCAAAGAACAGAGTGAGTTAGCCGAACTCAGAGCCGCGACGTCTGAGTTAGTTCAGCTACAACGCCAGAACGCGGAATTGGCGGGGCTGGGTGGTGGCGTTTTCTAACTGAGGACGAGGAGAATGAGACCAGCAAGGAGGACGAGCCCACATCACTAACTCTGGTCTCGACCCCCCTCACGAGAGTGTTGCAGCGTCCACCGCTGCCCCGACCAAAAAACAGCGTCGCCGTCGTCGACGAGGAGGCACCTCACAGCTCAACAGCGCCAGTGCCGCACTGCTCGCTGTCGCGCGTATCGCGCTGCCTGCTGAGGCGTGTGTCATGCCGCACGCTGCCCCGAGGGCCGCGCCGTTCGCCGTTGCGCACATTGCGACGCTCGCTGCCGCGAATGCCGCGCCAACCGCCGCCACGTGCATCGCACCGCACTCCAACACGTGTGTCCCGCCACTCACCTCCACTCGTGTACCGCCAGCTATCAAAATATGTGCTCAGAGAAAAACTCTGTTGTTCTCCGACAAAGTAGGTGCAGGATTTGGGCCTCTATTACATTACCGGCTTAACCAAAAAGTAACGAACATTTGCTGTCCAAATAGTTCATTTGTAGATCTTGTGAAGATAATTAGTCGCTGTATCTATGATGAGTGCAGCACTATTGTAATAATGGTGGGAAATCATTCAAACATTAGTCGGAATGATTTGAATAAAAGTGTTGAAACATTTCTAGACTTACATACTAGGATGAAATGCAAATGCTAAATATGTCAAAATGTAAGCCCCACTTAAATATTTCCCATCAAAACATCCAGGGGCTACCTGGAAAAGAACTTGTATTAGAATTATTTCTAAAAAATTCTGACATTGATGTTATTTGTGTTATAGAATACTGGTTGAAGGAAAATATGGTGTCTTTTAACATAAATAATTACAAAATTGTCAGTTGTTACCATAGAAAGACTGCTGATAGAGGTAGTTCTTTAATCTTAGTAAAAAAAAAAAGGTGAAACAACGAAAATATATTCTTGACCGTTGACTTAATGATGTAACCAAGAAGGACAGTTATCCACTTCCACGAATCGACGACACTTTAGACACATTGAACGGAATGAAATGGTTTTCAACGTTGGATCAGAAAAGTGGCAAGTCGAAATCAAGGACAAGGATAAGGAGAAAACGGCCTTCTCTACTGGCGAGGGACTCTGGCAGTTCAATGTTATGCCATTTGGACTGTGTTATGCACCAGCCACATTTGAGAGATTAATGGAACAAATATTAGCTGGACTTCTAGGAGAAACTTGCTTGGTCTATTTGGATGACATCATTATCGTTGGTATAGACTTCAACGACCACTTGAATAAATTGGAGCAGGTGCTAGGCAAACTAAAATTAAACTATAATATTAAACAACTTAAATTATAATATTTTATTAATAATTACCTACCTACCTATGAATGAATTGACTGAACTACCTATGAATTGTAGCTATAAATTATTACCTATTCTAATTATACGGTTGAAATGAAATTTGTCATATCATTATGTATTACCTAACCTACCTAACCGACCAAAAATGAAAACCCTGCTTAGAGCCTAGATTAAGATTTTTTATTTTATGTTAAATTCTGTTATGTACCTAAATAATAAATAATATTTTAATACCTACTAACATATTAAATTAAGAATTTTGTTATATACTTATAAATCAAATGTAAAATACCTAATTTAATTTGAACAATGTAATACCTACCAACTGTATAACGCAGAATGAAGGTGCTGCGCACAATCCCACGAGGATTATGTAGTATCTTATAGATTGTGAATGTGTTATGTATTTCTTACCTATAATTCAATAAATAAATAAATAATAACTACGAGGGGCAGATCTGAAACTCAGTCCGAAGAAATGCTCGTTTTTCAAACGTAAAGTGAATTACTTGGGACACGTGATTTCGAAGGACGGCATCCAGACCAGATCCAGATTCTGAGAAGATTAGCGCCATGAAGGATTGGCCGACGCCAAAAGACAAGACTGCAGTACGTGCCTTTTTGGGGCTTTGTTCATACTACAGACGTTTTGTGAAGAACTTCTCGGATATAGCAAAGCCTTTGCATCAACTAACGGAAGAAAAGCGATCATTTGACTGGAATGAACAATGTGAGTCAAGTTTCAACGAGCTTAAAGGAAGACTTTGTGAAACACCAATATTGGGGTATGCAGACCCGGATGAGGATTTCATTGTGGATACAGATGCTAGTAACACTGGAATTGGAGGTGTCTTGTCGCAAAATAAAGGAGATAACGAAGTTGTGATTGCATATTTCAGTAAGTCAAGATCTCCTGACTGGACGTCCGCCCGATACACCAAGGACCATCACGGAATATGCAAGTGATTTGCGGGATCGGATTGATGATGTTCACAGCCTGGTACGTGAACACGGGCTCCACGCTAGCATAAAGATGAAAACGCGATATGACCGGAAGTCTTATCAAGTGGGATTTGAGGAAGGTTCGTTGGTGTGGCTACATAACCCTATGCGACGAGTAGGAAAGTCCCCGAAACTATCTCCGAATTGGGAAGGGCCTTACAAGATAGTCACCAAAATAAAGACGTCACGTATCGAATCCAGTGGAATCCTCGTAGTCCGAGCAAGATTGTTCATGTTGACCGGCTGGCCAGATACCACCGAAATAATGATGCTCGGGACGAGCATGTCTTAGGAGGGGGTAGTGTTACGCCGGTAGGTTAGGACAAAAACTTTAAACGTCAACTTCAGTGCTTTAGAGGCGTTTTCAGCAGGCTGAAAAGTCATTTCAGGCCGTTTCAGAAGTTGCTCTATCACATATCTAAAGATCGAAATTTCACCCAAGTTGCCGTCGTTTTCAGGCGCCTGAAACATGTTTTCAGTCCGTTTCAGGGCACCCTCTATCAGATGACGCCATAACCTGAAAACCCGTTTTCAGGCGTTTTCAGGACCCCTTATGGGCCTCTGAAGCACTAATCGTTATATGGCGAAATATCCGGTAGGAGTGACAAAGATAGCACTACTAGAAAGAGATAGCTATACTCGGAACATTCGAGAAGTGTGTGACAGAGATAGGACTACTAGCAAGAGATAGCTATACTCGGAACATTCGAGAAGGGAGTGACAGAGAGTGCACCATTAGAGAGAGACATATATGGTCTCGAATGTTCTCGGCCCTCACGCTGGTCCTTACTATAATATTCGCGATATGTGTAGACAATGTGTCCAAAGCGGCTCCGCGGGATATAAAAGGCGCCGACGGCCGGCGCGAGTTAGTTACATTTTAACTGCGATCGAGTGCTAGTACAAGGATAATCGGGGAGAAAGACTCTTCGTGTGAATAGTGAGAGCATAATTAGTGAAATAGTGTATGTTTTTAAATATTGGATTTTAAGTACAGTTCGTGTGAATTGTAAGTACGTAATTTGGGTAATAAAGTGAGTGTTTTATTTAGTGGATTAATTCGTGCTTTTCTATCAAATACGAACCCCACGCTCGTAACAATATCATGCCAACGTAAACAAAATGGTGGTAAAAGCCTGTGTTTTCCTGTGTAAACAAAGATATGACATCCATTTTCAAATTCAAAATGGCGAACATGATTTAAAAAAAACTATGATACCTAGATAATGACAACCATATCATTATTTAAAAAATATATGATATAGTTGTCATTGTCGAAAAAATGTCTGCGACAACCCTAGGTAACTACTGTGGCCTTGTGCGGTGTCGGCATTTACGCAAACATCAAAAGCGTCGGCCCACTGTTAGTTCTTTACACTGTGCCAGAGGTATCTTGTTGTAGAAAGAAGGCAAAGAATTGCTAACCCTCGCGAGTCTAAACCGGGGCGCAAGTAGTCTGTGATTATTTCTTAGGTTAACATTACGGCTATTGCTAAGTTTGGGAAATTTTGTAAGGTTCTTGCGTACAAACATTATATTTTCTAAATAAATTGACTAGCTACAGTAAGTATGTCAATTTCTTTAAAAAGCTCTCTTAAGGAGTCTGTGCGTTTTAAATTATAAATTGCTCGAATAGCTCCTTAAAAATAGTTTGAATATCCGCTGCTTTCCCCCACAACAAGATACCATAAGACTTGACACTAAGAAAGTAACTTAAATATACTAGCCTAGATGTAGCCACATCCGTGTTTTATCTGATGTTCCTAACAGCGTAAGCCGCAGAACTTAATTTACCAGCCAATTTTTCTATGTGGGGTCCCCACTGCAATTTTTTGCTTTTTTTTGCTCTCTCTGATGTTTTCAGGAACCGCATGTTTGACCGGCATTGTGGCATTGATCATTGCTCTGCAGTTGTTTAGCTTGTTCAGTAGTACCAACTTCACAGACAAACTAGGAGCGGCACGCAGGCGGGCGTCGACGTTCGAAATTTGAATGTCATAATTTGACAAATTTTTGTACATTATGGTCTGTACAAATTTTCAGATAAGAAATGAGTTTTTACCAAATAGATTTACATATTGCTGGATTTAACGTGCGGTTTTTAGACGCAGTAGAGAGGGTTTATGATACGTGTGTAGATAAAATAGTTGTATTAATTAAATAATGTTTAGTTATTTATTTAGTTTGACTGTTTTTCATTAATGCGGTCGATCATCGACAGTGCAGTGATTTTAGAACGCACCTTTAAAATGTGGCGGGAATTCAAATACTGACACATGAAATAAAAAATAAATAAAAAAACAGTTCTGCTACAAGCAAATTGTTTAAATATTTGTAAGCGTAAAATATGTCTCATACGACTGATGAAAACATTAAATCAACACCTGAAGAGACAAGAGAGCAGGTGAAGAACGCAGAATTAAGTTTCCTTCCCAAAAAATCTCTCGAGTTTTAACGTATGGAGACTTATGAAGGACGCAGACTTTATCGGAGAATGTGTTGTTTTCTTACTTCTTAGAACTGTCTCAAACGAGTTTACCATCTGTGTAGTTCTTATTACGATGGAATAAAACTACACGTTTTAGGTTCCAAACTTTATTTTTCTAGATTTAATATGGAAACTAGCCAGACGTCAATAACATGACATATTTGCCTGAGGCAATTATAAGGAGAGCGACATCTTCGGGAGTAAAGTAAAAGGCTTGATATGCGCGCAAATACTAGACTTATTTATCATAGGGAATACTATACGCTTATATACAACTTACTACAAAACTACGTGATGAATATAAATATACTTTATCTGTGACGGTCAACTTATCTTAACATTACGTGGAAATATGACTAACATAGTCGACCGGCACAGATACTCCCCCCTTTAGGGAAAAAAATAAATGAATGTACTTATAACAAGGGAAAAAACCTAAGTTAGATACCATAACAAACTTATATCAACTGCAATAATAACTAGTAGTATTTTAATAAACATAAATCAGATAGTAATTGTACATACTTCAACTTAATCTAAAGGTAAATCTCACACGAATTAGAAAAATCAAGGAACTACGGTTATGTGAATTCTACATAAGTTTGAAGAATTACTTAATATTTACCTACAGGCAGGTCTTGTATCTGGCCGCACACTACATAAAATAAACTAAAAACTGGAAAACAGAAAAACACTAGGAAAATGGGGCTTCGCGGTTAGTAAACTAACCTTACCTATAACCTGGAAAAGATCCGCAGGAGAGTCGTCTGACGCTGCAGCCGCCCATGTTTTTCAGGAATCGATGAGTCAATTTACATCGCACGTCGTTGAAGTTGTAATCACTGTTTGTTTATAATTGCGACCGTACCTACACAAGGATGATTGTGCTGAATCAGCGTCAGCATTAAATCTGTAACCTTGGCTGTAGGCAGTCAATGATCTCGTACGTCATATGTACGTGCGTGCTCTTCACTCTTGAGTGAATATTAAGTTGTCGATTGATGAAATGTGTGTGCCTAAAAACCTTGGGATTTGGCAAAATAGGGCACATCTTGTACACCAATCGTTTATATATATATATATCTCTCTCTCTCTTCAGTGATTTGATTATTCTTCGTGCGATGCTCTTCCTGTATGATTTCAATATTCGTTGAATTAGGTATATCGATGATGTTTCAATACTCTTCTGGGGGCTGGAACGGCTTCCTATGTCTTGAACTTGAAAAGCTGCTTGCTGTGAATGAATTTGCCGACGTGGTCGTTTCTGCTGGTGCGAGCTCCATTTTGATAAATCAGCAGTCGGCTGATTATCGGTTCATTATTCTTGCGGTATCTTGAGTTCGATGCGGGAAATCTTCAGCTGAAATTATTTGGCTTCTGGTCCGTTTTCAAATCTGGTCCGGTCATGGCTTGCTTGATGTCGTCTTGGTTGCCGAAGTCGGGGCTCGGCGACCTTGGACGAAGTGCTTCTTGCTTGCACTTCTAAGGTGGCAGCACACGGAGTTTTCTTCGCGGCTGGGTCCATGCTGCTATTACCGAAGGTTGCTGATGTTCAAAAGTCGGGTCACCACTTTGCCAGAGGCAATTGTAAGGAGAGCGACATCTTCGGGAGTAAAGTAAAAGGCTTGATATGCGCGCAAATACTAGACTTATTTATTATAAGGAATACTATACGCTTATATACAACTTACTACAAAACTACGTGATGAATATAAATATACTTTATCTGTGACGGTCGTCAACTTATCTTAACATTACGTGGTAATATGACTATAGTCGACCGGCACAACATACATAAGCTACAGTATTATGGGTCAGACAAGATATTCGTAAATATTCAAATTATGGCCGATTTAAGGATTTTTCAGGACAGGAAAGTGAGATATGGCGCAGGAAAATGATATCAATGTTTTAAAACATTTAAATATGCATAATAAGTAACCAGTATAATACTTCATTATATATATTTTATTCTTAAATTGAAAACCAACATAAAATGTAACTAAGAGAACGTTAAATTACTGCCAGGATAATGAGAAAAACCAGGAAAGTGAGAAATATTTGCACACAAATAATCGAGGCCACTAAAATTCCTCCACTGTAAGAACTAACCATCTACAATGTGAAGCATTTACTCAATGCTAAAGGCAACTATAAAAACAAAATATGATGTGCACATTGAAACCCATTCGAAACTTATTGCGTTCTTGAAAAAATTGACGTAGGACACCAATCTAGAAAGTCCAAAGTTTTCACGGCTCATGATGTAGGAGAGAAATGCTAGATAAATATTCCGTTGAGTAAATTAGTCGTATTATCATGAAAAATTACAATAAATATTATTTGAGTTTCAATGTTGTATTTTTCATTCTCTTATTTGGTATGTTCTCATTGTTGAGATGAAAAGTTGTATGTGTAACACGAGACCAAAGTTATTTGCATCTCGTGCCTTTGAGTGCTTGACATAACCTCAAAGGTGAGGCTAAGGAAGCCGTCCCTGAGCTACTCATCGGCAATACTCCACCAGCTACTGTTATGAAGGCTCTGGAACTCAAGTATGGCCAATCAGATTTGATTATTCAATAACTTATTTCACAGATGAAAAAGTTGCCCCCCTTGCCCCCTTGAGTTCATAAATGTGTTCAGGTGGATAAATTTAGCAAATGGAACGACTATGCTTACTTCAGATTGTCATCAGACACGCCTGAGCTTGAGCTACTGGCCACCTTTCTCAAACGAGAGGCCAAAATTATATCTATCGTCGAAGTCGGACAACTGCGAGATAACAGTAAGCCCGAACCGGTGCCACCCGGCCGCAAGCAAGAAGAAAGGTCGCGTCACACGTCCAACCACCGACCTGTGTTGAGAACCATTACTGAGCTGACTAAGTCGTCATCTTCGTGTAGTTATTGCAAGAAAGCATCTCACTTACTAACTGAGTGCAAGCCCTTTAAGCGAGGATTAAGAAGAGATAGATGGAGATTTGTAAAAACAAAAAACATATGTTTTTGCGCCTAAACGGTCGCCACGATCGTAACTCTTGCTCTGGGTCGTTATGCGATATAGTCAACCGCGGACTCGCACATCATCGATTACTGCACTTTAAGAAGCCTGATACCTCACGTACACATCCTTCAAACTCCAAAGTGGACGAGGGAGGAGCCCGCGGCTGAGTCTCCGACGTCATCGGGGCGCGACGAGACCGTGGCCCGCGTGGCCGCGCCGCCGAGCGCGCCAGATAAAGGTCAATCTTAGTGGCTTCAGGGGCACAGTGAGTACGTATGCGTTACTAGATGACGGTGCATCGTTATCGATGATCGATAAACACTTGGTAAGCGAGTTAGATCTTGATTGCTTGAGTTCTAGTCCAATAAAATTCATTGATGCATTTGGTGTCGAGAAATATCAATTTGAGGTGCCTAGTTTCTCCTAAAATTTCTGGTTTTTATGAAAATGAATTTTATGATTTTACTGTAGGACAGGCCGATAATTTGAATTTACTTACATTACTGTGGCGCTGAGGTTGTCGCTCTTCCTGCCATGCGGTAGGTCCCGGGTTCGACCAACAGACAAAGGACCATTCAAACTGCCAACGGAAAAACCCCGGGGGAGCATTATTTTTCATATTTGCTTATTCATATTTTACAAGTATACAACTTGAACTTAACTATATTATTAGACAATTTACTTATACACTACTTCTACTCAACTCTTACTATTGTGAGAAACGTCCATCCTCACACCGCGGCGTCTTTGTTTTGTCTCTAAGCACTTGACAATCTGTGGAAGTACTTTTGACAATAAAACTAGCCGTTCACTCATATTTATTTCACAATATACACAAGTGCACTGATAGGTTAGACCTTGGCAATTAGTGTGAATATAGTGTAAGCTTGTAGGTAATTCTAGAGACATATTAGGTACTCACTTCACAGCTGATCAGCACTTGCTTATTGTTATATAATTAAGTATAACTTTCATTAGTTCAGGACATTTATACTGTTAACCTATACTTACTTGTAATAAGTTAATTGAAACTTTATTCACTTTGACGTAGAATAGCTATATAGGGAATTAGGAACTATCATATTAGTCTTTTTATTCTTTATTCCTTCTGTTTTATTTTATTTTGTTCGGAGCACCCATTCTTTTTTATTTTATTTCCAGGCATGGCATCTAACATTGCTATGCGGAGAATGCATGCAGAGCAGCGAAATTCAAAACTGCAGCAACAACTAACTGACGCAGTGGAGTTAAACCAAAGGCTATTGGAAGAGCGCAATGAAAATGACTGTAATAAAAAGCTTGAAAGCCAAGAACTCACAGCTTATCTGTGTCGACTTTGCGAGAAACACACGAGGAGTCGCAAAATGAGATTCAAAGATTGGAAAAACTAGTGGAATCTTTTGACACCCTGCGCACTGACCTTGCTTCTGCTTGTGACCGCAGTAAATTCCTCCAATACCAACTCAATGAGGCAAACTTTAAGTTGACTGATATGTGCATAGAAAAAGACTACAACGAATCTCGCCACATTACCTCTATCCAACAAGAACTAGAAGTAGCCAATCTAAGCACTATTGTTCAAGCCATGCAGACAAGCAGCAAAAAAATTAAAAAATATTGAAATTAAATAAATTCATGAAGAAAACTAAAGGTAATGTAAAACTACTAAAATTAGCCTTGAAACGGCAATCAAACAGAATATTAAGAATCTCCTTACTGCAAGAGCTCCGGGGAAAAAATGTAGGTTTACAGTCGGACCTCCAAGATGCCCGAGTAGAAATCCAGCATCTACATGACCTCCTAGCAAATACACTACAATGTTATGCCAAAGAACAGAGTGAGTTAGCCGAACTCAGAGCCGCGACGTCTGAGTTAGTTCAGCTACAACGCCAGAACGCGGAATTGGCGGGGCTGGGTGGTGGCGTTTTCTAACTGAGGACGAGGAGAATGAGACCAGCAAGGAGGACGAGCCCACATCACTAACTCTGGTCTCGACCCCCCTCACGAGAGTGTTGCAGCGTCCACCGCTGCCCCGACCAAAAAACAGCGTCGCCGTCGTCGACGAGGAGGCACCTCACAGCTCAACAGCGCCAGTGCCGCACTGCTCGCTGTCGCGCGTATCGCGCTGCCTGCTGAGGCGTGTGTCATGCCGCACGCTGCCCCGAGGGCCGCGCCGTTCGCCGTTGCGCACATTGCGACGCTCGCTGCCGCGAATGCCGCGCCAACCGCCGCCACGTGCATCGCACCGCACTCCAACACGTGTGTCCCGCCACTCACCTCCACTCGTGTACCGCCAGCTATCAAAATATGTGCTCAGAGAAAAACTCTGTTGTTCTCCGACAAAGTAGGTGCAGGATTTGGGCCTCTATTACATTACCGGCTTAACCAAAAAGTAACGAACATTTGCTGTCCAAATAGTTCATTTGTAGATCTTGTGAAGATAATTAGTCGCTGTATCTATGATGAGTGCAGCACTATTGTAATAATGGTGGGAAATCATTCAAACATTAGTCGGAATGATTTGAATAAAAGTGTTGAAACATTTCTAGACTTACATACTAGGATGAAATGCAAATGCTAAATATGTCAAAATGTAAGCCCCACTTAAATATTTCCCATCAAAACATCCAGGGGCTACCTGGAAAAGAACTTGTATTAGAATTATTTCTAAAAAATTCTGACATTGATGTTATTTGTGTTATAGAATACTGGTTGAAGGAAAATATGGTGTCTTTTAACATAAATAATTACAAAATTGTCAGTTGTTACCATAGAAAGACTGCTGATAGAGGTAGTTCTTTAATCTTAGTAAAAAAAAAAAGGTGAAACAACGAAAATATATTCTTGCAATTACTGTAGTAAGACAAATAGAGGTATCCTGTGTTGAGTTGGATAGCCATATTATTGTTTGTGTCTACAGACCTCCGAGAGATGAAAAAGGCCATGGCAATTTCGAAATATTTGAGAAAATCATGGAGGAAACCCTCACTAAACTATGTAATAACAGAAAAAAGTTAATTATTTGTGGCGATCTTAGATCTAAGATTTGCTTGTAGGAAAAACAATGAAACGACGATTCATGACTTTATTGAAATCGTTTAATTTATGTCATGTATTTTTAGAGCCGACTAGATTTACACTTACCAGCCAATATTTCACATTAAATTCACAAGTAAAAGAGTAATTAACTGCTTACCTTCCGATCTCAGTGGTCAAACAGTTTCATTCCCAATTGCTATTAAGGATAAGACTGGTCCATCATTTTATAGGCCTATTACATCTCATAGACTAGAAACATATACCAAAAACTTAGATATAAATTTGCCAATACCGGATTTTAATGAACAGAACTCAAACAAAATCTCCTCAGACTTCTTCAACATTATTCAGACAGAATTCAATAAAGCTTTTAAATTAAAGTAATTCAGTGACTACAACGGTAAATCTAAATTTAATGACTGGGCAACGTTTGGAATTCGTAAAAGTAGAGTTATCTTGCATGACCTTTATGAACAAAAAACCTAAAACTTTGATCGAAAATTTCATGACTATGTTAAAAAATATTCCAAAACTTTCAAGTTGGTTTGTAGAACTGTAAAAACTTTACACATTAATAGAAAAATACAAAATTCAAATAATAGAATGAAAACAGTTTGGCAAATAATAAACCGTGAAACTGGCAAAGTTATACCAAGGGACAATGATTTCTGCCTAAAGATAGGTGATGATATTATTAAATCCAGCTCTGATGTTGCTCGAGCTTATGAAATATTCTTCACCAATGTACCTTCTACTCACAATGTACTCACAACAGATCGTCTAAATTCATCTCCATATGAAGCAGAGACTTTATTAAAAAATTACACAAGCGTCAGTAAGGTATATTTAAAATTACATCATGTATTTCCCCAGGACATTGTCACATTGTTTAGATTACTAAACTTAAAAAAACTGTAGACCTGTGGGATATATCAGTCAAAGTCACTGGTTCAGTAATTCTAGTTAGTGTATAGTGCTATACACTTAGCTTATATATTCAATAAATGTGTTGACGATGGGGCTTTCCCAGACCTCATAAAACATAGTAAACTGATACCTCTGTTGAAGTCGGGAGATAAGGGTGATCCTTAAAATTTTAGACCAATATCTGTTCTTCCAACACTAAGTAAAATATTTGAAAAGATTATACTCAATCAAATGCTCTCACACTTCAACCGTACAAAACAACTCCACGCCAAACAATACGGTTTCACTAGGGGTAAATCGACTACGGATTACCCTTTAATTCTCATATTTATTCGACATGGGAGGCCGCACAGGATGCTATCGGAGTTTTTTGCGACCTTTCGAAGGCGTTTGATTGTGTTGATCATAATACGCTATTAATTAAATTAAATCTTTACGGAGTTAGAAATAAAGTGTTGGATCTACTAAGATCGTACCTAAACAATAGAATTCAAAATGCAGAAGTTAACGACGTTAAATCTGATGGATCGGGTGTAAAAATTGGCGTTCCACAAGGTTCCATATTAGGCCCTTTCTTATTCCTGGTGTATATTAACGATTTGCCTTTCATGGTGGAGAAATTAACTGACATAGTGTTGTTTGGTGATGATACTTCAATGGTCTTCAAAAATTGAAAGACAAAAAGAAGATTTTGATGATGTTAATGGTGTATTGTCTTTAACCTTGAATTAGTTCACAGTTAATAATTTATTGCTAAATGCTGGTAAAACCAAGTGTATCAAATTCTCACTTCCAAATGTCAGGCAAGTTGAGACCAGTTTGGTGTTAGACAACAGCACGTTAGAATTGGTAAATGATACGAAGTTTCTTGGAATAACCATTGATAGCAAATTTCAGTGGGGAGTCCACATAGATAAATTAGCCGGTAAATTAAGTTCTGCGGCTTACGCTGTTAGGAACATCAGACAAAGCACGGATGTGGCTACATCTAGGCTGGTATATTTTAGTTACTTTCATAGTGTCATGTCTTATGGTATCTTGTTGAGGGGGAAAGCAGCGGATATTCAAACTATTTTTATTTTACAGAAAAGAGCTATTCGAGCAATTTATAATTTAAAACGAACAGACTCCTTAAGAGAACTTTTTAAAGAAATTGACATACAAACTGTAGCTAGTCAATTTATTTTCGAAAAAATAATGTATGTACGCAAGAACCTTACAACATTTTCCAAACATAGCGATATCACAGACTTTGTGCGCCCCGGTTTAGACTCGCGAAGGTTAGCAATTCTTTCAAGGGTCAGTGCATTCTCTACTATAATAAGATACCTCTAGAGATTTTGAAATTGCCATTTGAATAATTTAAACGGATGTTAAAGCGACTTTATCGAAAAAGGGATATTACAATGTTCAAGATTACTTAAATGACGAGACTGTATGGGGTTAATCTAGCGCAACACAGACCTAGCTGTTAATATTTTTTTAATTAATTATTCCTGCTTATTAATCATAATAATTAATTTTTTCATATTTGTATTAGTCAAGCACAATCTATTTTTAAAAGAGATCTAAAAATCAATATGTGGGAGTTCCTACGCCCTTCTTCTCCCACAGTGGTCCAATGTAGAGAAGAGGCAAAAAATTACGTTTTCTAAGTATATGTAAATATCTACAGTAATAAAGTACTTTGACAAACTTTGATCCCCGGCGGCGGATATAGACAAAAAAAACAGTGTGTGACGTCGCTGTTTCTGGTTCCCACGACACAGGATATCCTAGTGTGGGGCCTAAAGCAATGTATGTACCTCTATTTAAATATTTATATTTATTTATTTATCGCAGTTTCGAGTCCTGAACCCTTACATGCCAGGGAAACTAAGGCTAGTGTTCGATTGCGTCGGAAAGGTGAAAGGTAAGCCTAAATGATGTTTTACTTACGCGACGCGACGTATGTAACTCCTTACTATGAATTATGTTAAGTTTTCGTGAACATAAAATAGCGTTGACTGCTACTTGAAAGATTTCTTTGTTCAAATTAAAATCGGCCCCGAAGATCAGCATGTCTTTTGTTTTCTCTGGCAAGAAAGGACGACCTCGAGGTGACAAGTTTGTGTAGGTAATGGAAAGTTTACCTTTTGGCGCCACTTGCTCACCTTTTGTCGCACAATATAATAAAAAAAACGCCCCTAAGGTATCAAGACTTGCATACTGAGGCCGTCAGTGTAATAATGAATGATCATTATAAGGATGATTATGATTATTTACACTCATGCGAGACGAAAAGCCAGGCGAACCAACTAGTACGCGACATAACAAACATTCACAGATTAGGTGGCTTCGAGATAACACACTGGTCGAGTATAGCAAGCTTAAAAAAGGGAAATATTAAACTGCACATCAAAAATACTGATTTGCACATATCACATCGCAAATATCAGGGCAAAATGCTGCATTAGCTTAGGAGAAGGGTAAAGGGGGTGAGCGAAGCGAAGCCCCCTTTATCCTTCGTGTTAGGTTTAACATGTAAGAACAACAAAAAAACTTAAAACATAAACTAAGTATACATAAAATATTTAAAACATAAAAAGGTGTTTTTGTTGATCCTTTTTTGCTGTGCAAATCAGTATTTTTGATGTGCGATTATATACTAGCCTTTATAAAATACAACTGCTGGAAATATGCAATTCCGATGCCTTTTAGACTAAAGGCATCACATCCAGTTACAGCCAAGCGGCTCAAAGACAAATTCACGATAAGTCACCACGCTATTTTAGTTCAACCTGCGAATCACACTGATAACATTGATATTATCTACTTACGAGTTGCCGACGTTCTGATAACACAGACCTGATGACGTTTTGTAAATTTGTCCCTGAGCTTCTTGCATATACCTGCATAGTTGAATCATGACTAAGGCAATCTATAGAGTGTAACAGAAAGGTGTAGTCATATGTTAGCGTGTTGATAGGGACATCATTCTGAACAACTTTCACTATGGAACCGATTTGATCTGTAGCATTAATTTTCATTTCTCCATGCTGTTTGGACCGGGCGATCAGGATCACTATTCTGTTACGGAAAACGCTTAGCGATAGCGTATTTGGCCGTAAAATGCCGTATTTGGCAGTCTGTCTCCAAACAAAATAGGCGCCGCCGACAAGCCAAATACGGTATTTTACGCCTTTGGGAGCAATCTATATGCTATCGCTATGCGTCTTTCGTAGCAGAATAGGGACCCGACTGTTTTTTATGAAGAATTCATAAGTAAGTTGCTCTGGTCAAATCGTTTTCATAGTGGAAGTTGTTCAACGTGATGCGCATAACAATCCCATATAATATGACTAAACGTTCCTGTAATAGCCTATACAGAGTGTTTCATCTTCCGACAAGTCTATAGAAAAATGTCAAATATAACAATAGTCGGTGACTTTTGATAAAGTGGGATGGATGGGGCAGAAAGGCAAGATATCAATGTATTCTGTGTCTTGAGGACTCGCCATTTTGCTTTTATTTAGTTACTATTCACTCACTAAAATATTTATATACCAGCACATATACATACTGGCCCCACACTAGGATACCCTGTGTCATGGGAACCAGGAACAGCGTCGTCACATGCATATAAACATCCAAGACCCGGGGTTTTATTAATATTTTTCTCCCCAGCCGGGATTCGAAACCGGGTGCTCTCGCTTGGGAAGCACAGCCTCGATCCTAATCTAGTTTCAACTTTATCACAGAATATTTAATATTACTATGTACCTTCACTCGACATAGCAAGAGTGTTGCATGTGTGTGTTATCAATACCTCTTATCCTACAGGTCAGAGCAGTGTTAAGTAATTACCAACGCCAACGCCTAAAGAACTGAATAAGTAATTTAATTAACGGAACAAAAGGCTATTCGAATTTTCGGCTGTTCCTTTTTCAAATTTCAAAGTTAAACCAGTTTTTAAAAAGTTGGTCCAAACCGGTTAAACCGTTTTTTTTAATTGTGTAAATTTTTGTGAGTTTTGCGCTTTGTCAAAACTTTTAGATAAGTATAATTAGATCATTTTGTTCTTACGACTTATCTACCTAACTCCTTGTAACATAACAATTCTGCGCAATTCCCAGAACCACTTGCAAATTGATACCACTTGTAAATAGATATCATGGTGACATCATACACTATTGAATCGACTATTGTTTATGTTATAAGTGGATTACATTTCAAAGTGCTTTAATCCCATAAGGTCCTTAGAATCAAGGACTTAGGATGTGATGGATCATTCTAAAGTATATTTTGATTAGCAATATAAAGAAATATTAGCAAAATATAAACTTTGAAGACCAGTGAAGTATTATCAGCAAACAACACTATGTCAGTCAATTTACTCACCATAAAAGGCAGATCGTTAATATATAAGAATATGGAATAGGAATAATAATATGGAGCCTTAACACCCGATCAAGCAGATTTAACTTCGTTATTTTTGTCTTTTGAATTATATTGCATTCAACGCTTTATTACTAACACCGTAATGATTTAATTTAGGGGTCTTTTTAAGGTTCCGTAACCGAAGGGTGCCAAATGGGACCCAATTACTAAGACTACGCTATCCGTCTATCAAAATAGACAATTTTAATGAACTGTCGATACGGTAAATTTGTCCGTGATTTCTATGAAACACAAGCTCATTAAGTCTGACTTTTTAGGGTTTAGTACCCAAAGGGAAAAACGGGACCCTATTATGAAGACGTCGCTGTCCGTCCGACCGTCCGTCCGTCACCAGGCTGTATCTCATGAACCGTGATAGTTAGACAGTTGGAATTTTCACAGATGACTGTATTTATGATGCCGCTATAGCAATACATACTAAAAACAGAATAAAATAGATATTTAAGGGGGCTGTTATACAAAAAACGTGACTGTTTTTTATTCGATATTGATAACGCCAACAGGTAGACGCTTAAAATATTAAGTTATATATTCGCTTTAAAAATAAATAATTAAATTAAAATAAGACAAATATTTTAAGAGGGCTCCCATACAACAGACATGATTGTTTCCCATTTTTTTAGATAATGGTACACAACCCTTCGTGCGCGAGCCGACTCGCACTTGGCCGGTTTTTTTACATACAGACACATAAATTGCTTCTGGCCTCATACTAGGATACCCTGTGTCGTGGGAACCAGAAAAAGCGACATCACATACATATAAACATCCAAGACATAGAATTCAGTCAAAGGTCAATGCGCAAATATGTATGGAGCCTGGTAGCCTTGTCAACGTTTACGGCGACCTCAATCTTTTCGATTTATAGGGTTCCGAACCTTAAAAGGAAAAATTAACCCTTTTAAGATCACTTTGTAGTCCGCTTGTCCGTCTGTCACAATGCTTTTTCTCAGGAACGCGTGCAAGGACCGTATTAATAAGTTTCTCTATGCAAGGACCTACAGTGCGGTTTACGATGCGCTTACGAGCGCTATTTGCGTTGTGAGCCAGCCTCATAGAGAAACTTATTAATACTGTGCCAGCCTTATGGTGTAACTCTCTGAAGTTCAGAGCGAGTGTCTATGGTTCATCTCATGCTCATACAATTTCATCGATTGCGGGGTATCACCGAAGGCTTCTATCGGCTCTGAGCATCGTGTGAATGAACTAAATAGGGACGTGCATCGATGAACGATGTTGCGTTTTGTTGCGTAATGTAATCGGTTGCATAGATTCTCATAAATATTGAGGAAATAATTGAAATTAAAGTTAAAAACCTTTATTGTATTTTGTTAACCTTTTTTTGTGTTTCTGTCAGTCAAATACTAAAAGTATTGGCTTAAAAAAAACATTGATTGCAAGTGCGTTTTGATAACGCTAAAAGCACACTGTTTCCTTGTTGACATGACAGTTCAAGTCACGGATATGCTTTAAACCACCCATCCATTCTAGGGAAATATATTGTTTCTCATATACCAGAGTGATTGAGACATTTTCTCAAGAAGGTAACTTTTTGTTGCAGGTTCATAGAATTGTCTTTTTCCCTGGAATAGTCGAGTGTATTGATGGCTCTGGCCATAATCCGGCCCGTACAGCAAGAGGCATACTACCTCAGGAAACACTACCACTCTCCCAGCACTTTACTTGTAAGTAATGTATTTATTTACTTCCTACTATCAGTACTCTTTGGAAATCCATAGCATTTCTTAGCTTAATTCATTATCTACTCGTAAATATGCCCTGTAAAGCAGACAGGGTGAGTATGACTGCTGATGGGGAAAGGTATGGCTCATGGGTATGTTAAAAAAAGTTGCTTCTCACAAAGGAGTAGCAGGTTCAAATTCTTACAAGTGCATTATCGGACGTTCAGGACATTCAGTGTTTCGGTTGACACGTTAAGCTGTAGGTCCCAGCTACTATCACTATGTGGTAAAAACCCCTCTACCAACCACTGAGTCAGCGTGGTGGAGAATGGCCAAATCTTACTTGTATCCGGGTAAAGGCCTGTGCCCCTCGGTGATGATATTAATGGGCTATGTTCGATTCCAAATCGATATTCGATCGATGGTTTCTGAACGGCCATTTTGAATTTGACGTTAGCTGCCAACCTGGCAGTTTTTTGACACCCGCCCGTTACGGCCTGCTCAACACACCCAATGTCCCGCTGGGGGGCCCTGAGTTTTCGGTTGCGACTCAGCATCCGACCCAGCGGGACATTGGGTGTGTTGAGCAGGCCGTAACGGGCGGGTGTCATGGGACACCTTCGAGCTATGCGGGTGCGGTTCGGACGCCGCCTCAGTTGTCGCCCCGCTCGTCGCCTCGTCCTCGTCGGTCACATGTGATGTCCCCCCCGCTCATGGAGCGGCCACGGTTGAATTCACGCCCACCCCCCTTTACGGGGAATCGTAGGTTGGGAATGGAACCGGCGCGTGGGCCATTTGTACAATGGGACCCTCTGGCGTATAGCTGCATACCTGATCGGTTACAGGCACAGTGGGGCCCCGGGGGTCCTCGCTAGGAATTTGCGGCCCAACCATTTGTTGCCCCCCAACCGGAGACGGTGGTGTTACCGATCGCCTCTGTGCTTGTTTGGGATTTGGCGGGCAACCCAACATACGTTCGCGCCCTATTAGGTTCTGGAGCTCAGGGCTGCATTGTATCGAATGATTTAGCAAAATGGTTGGGCCTCAAGGTAAATAGGTATAATAAATCAATACGGGGCGTGGGGAATGTTACGGTTACGAATGTAGTTGGTCAATCGGTGATCACGTTCTCTCCACGTTATGACATTTTGACAAAAACATCCGTGCAAGCTTTAGTAATGACGCATGTCATGGGCAGACACCCCTTGGTGAAGTTGAATCCGGCCGTTCGATTCCTGACATCAGGACTCAAGTTGGCGGATCCCGATTTTGACACTCCAGCCCCGGTCGACCTGCTACTGGGAGCAGACGTTCTGGGTAGGTTTCTGTTGTCGGATCGGCGAGTTCTTCAGCCGGACGGGTTGATTGCTGTGGATACTAAGTTTGGTCACGTGATCATGGGTCCGGCATTGCCAATGGTTAGGCCTGCCGAGTCAGATGGCATACTTATTGGCTCAGCGTTGTCAGACGTTATCCAACGTTTCTGGGAGATAGAGGAACCTCCCACCGTTCGTCGAGTCGACGCAGACGAAGAAGAGTGCGAGTTGTTTTACCAGAATAGTACTGGTCGCCTTCGTTCTGGTCGTTTTGTAACTCGACTGCCTTTCAGGGCCGATCGACCGCCACTAGGAGAATCTAGGAAGATGGCTGAGACGAGATTGATGTCGATGGAGCGTAGGATGACAAGGGACGCCGTATTTAAACAAAAATATGTTGATTTCATGAGGGAGTATGAGTCGTTAGGACACATGTCGGTATCGGGTGTGGACTGGAGATCTGAGGATCATTGTTTCCTTCCACACCATGCCGTCCTACGAACCCCTACCGGCAAGATTCGAGTTGTTTTTGATGGGTCAGCACCTACCTCGAACGGGATGTCCCTGAATCAGTGTCTACATTCGGGACCCAAGTTGAGTCGTGATATTTCGGATATTCTCACGAGCTTTCGGAGGCACCAGATTGTATTTGTCGCAGACATTCGGATGATGTTTAGGCAAATGGTAATTCATCCGGCTGACCGAAGGTATCAATTGATACTGTGGCGTGAGTCCACGGCCGCGCCAGTCAAGGTCTATGAGTTAAACACGAACACGTATGGGTTACGGTCTAGCCCGTATTTGGCGATGCGTACCCTGCGGGAGTTGGCGTCGCGTGACCGTGTGAGCTATCCTAGAGCCGCCGCTATCCTGGAGCAAGATTTGTACGTCGATGACGTCTGCACAGGGGCAGCCAGTGTAGAGGAAGCTCTGGACCGACGTGACGAGCTCATTCAATTGCTGGAACGAGGCGGCTATGAACTACGCAAGTGGATGTCCAACTCCCCTGAGTTGATGGCTGGTCTCCCAGATGAGTTTCAACAAGACCCGCACGTTTTTGAGAATCCTGACAACCCTAACATGTTGTCAGTGCTTGGAATTCAGTACCGGCCCGTCCATGATGAGTTTACCTATCGGGTGGTTTTAGAAACACCGAAGGCCTGGACGAAGCGGTCAGTACTGTCAACGATTGCGAGAACGTTCGACCCGAATGGATGGATTTCTCCAGTCACCTTTGCTCTCAAATGTTTTATGCAAAGGCTATGGGCGGCTCAGTTGACCTGGGACACCCACCTCTCAGGTGATTTGTTGACTGATTGGACGCGAATGTTCACCTCGCTATCGGACATAAATAATGTATCGCTGCCGAGGAAATTGGTCCCTGCTGGGGATTACAGGGCAACCCTTCACGGGTTTTGTGATGCCTCTGAACGAGGGTTTGCGGCAGCGGTTTATTTGCGAACCGTCACCTCCACCGGGGAGGTCGACGTGCGTTTGGTTTTGGCAAAAAGCAAGGTAGCGCCTATTCGGACAAGGATGACGATTCCAAAACTGGAACTGTCCGGGGCTGCTCTTTTGACCAAACTTTTGAATCACACTCTAACAGTGTTGCGTGGGTCAGTGGTTTTGGAGGATAAGGTGTACGCGTGGACGGACAGCCAGATTGTTTGGTGCTGGCTGAAGGCTTCGGTCCATAACTTAGAGGTTTTTGTTGCGAACCGTGTCTCCCAGATTGTGTCGTCTGAGGTCCCACTGACCTGGAGACATGTACCAGGAGAATTGAACCCGTCTGATTGTGCATCCAGGGGATGTCGGGCTCCTGAACTCGTTAGACACCATTTGTGGTGGGGACCACCCTGGCTTGCCAAGAGAGAATCGGACTGGCCCCACAGCCATGTAGTATCTTCGGATCATGGCCCCAGAGCGGCCGTGCATGTTACCCAGAAGGCTGAGGACCCTGACGCCGGGTTTCTGCTGGACCGGTATAGCTCACTTGACAAGTTGATAAACGTGTCCACTTGGATTAAGAGATTTGCTCGAAATTGTCGTACTCCTCGCGATCAGCGAACGTTGAACCCTATTCTGACTCCGGCAGAGCGAAACGAGTCGCTATTGAATTTGGTCCGGTTGGTACAGTCCTCGAAGTTTGGGGCAGAATTGGAGATTATACGAAGTGGACGTTCGAAATTGAAGAGAGCCGTCGCGCGTCTCAACCCCTTTGTTGATTCGACCGGGTTACTTCGGGTAGGAGGAAGATTGCGCAATGCGAATCTGTTGTATTCGGCTCGTCACCCACTTCTGCTCCCCAAGGGGGGACAGTTAGTTGAATTGCTGGTGACTGATCGTCATATTAAAAACGCGCATGCCGGCTGCAACGCGTTGTTGGCCACGCTCCAGCGGGAGTTTTGGATCTTATCTGCCCGCCGTGTCATACGGAACATCGTGTTTCGGTGCATGCCTTGTTATCGACTTAAGGCTGCCACGATGCAACCTCTCATGGGGGACTTGCCCCCTGATCGTGTGAATGAGGTCAGACCGTTTTCAGGTGTTGGTACGGATTTTGCAGGACCGTTTATGGTGAAGAGTTCACGATTGCGTACCGCTAGGCAATACAAGGCGTACCTATGTGTGTTTGTTTGTTTATCCACCAAGGCGGTACATCTCGAGCTCGTTGCTGATCTCTCGACAGAGGCTTTGATTGCTTGTTTGGATAGGTTTGTTTCTCGAAGGGGACTTCCAACTTTGATCCGCTCTGATAACGGCATTAACTACATCGGTGCGGAACGATACTTACGAGAGATAGTCAACTTTTTGAATGTAAATAAAGTGGATATTGGAACGGCCCTCTCCCGTCGGGGTATACAGTGGACCTCCAGCCCACCGATTTGCCCCCACTGGGGTGGGATTTTTGAGGCCGTAGTTAAGTTAGCTAAGACGCACTTGGGGCGTATAGTAGGTCAGACCGCGCTGACTTTTGAGGAGCTCGCGACATTGTTTTGTAAGATCGAGGCCGTTCTCAATTCGCGACCGTTGTGTCCGCTCAGCTCGGATCCAAATGACCTGGAGGCTCTGACCCCAGGCCATTTCTTGATAGGTCAGCCACTTAACGCGTTGCCCGAGCACCCCTTCGAGGGAGTGAAATTGTATCGGTTGTTAAGGTATCAGATGTTGCAGCAGTTTACTCAGAATTTCTGGAAGCGTTGGTCGCTCGAGTATCTGCATATCTTACAACAGCGCCTTAAGTGGACTGACAAAACTAGCCCCCTAGTGTTGGTGACCTCGTTCTGGTTAAGGATGCAAACCTACCGCCACTACGTTGGCGTAGGGGGCGCATTGTTAACTTGTTCCCTGGCAAGGACGGGACCCCCCGGTCTGCAGAGGTTCTAGTAGGAGGCTCGGTTCTAAAACGAGCGGTAGCAACGTTGTCTCGGCTGCCCGTAGATTAGGGGACAGGTGGGTGCCTGTCCGGGCGGGTGATTGTTCGATTCCAAATCGATATTCGATCGATGGTTTCTGAACGGCCATTTTGAATTTGACGTTAGCTGCCAACCTGGCAGTTTTTTGACAACTGACAGACGAAAAGCCCTCGCAATGTAAACGCGTTTTGGTAAGGGTATTGAAATTAAATCGCAGGCCATCTGGAATGTATTCGGGTTTCCCTCAGGATTGTTAATATAGCTGAGTGTGTTATTGTTTCTCGAACCAGATAAAGTTCGCATTTTCGTGCCCGATTGTTTTACCACGTAACATAACCTGTGTTGGAACACTGTGCTCATTGAAGCTGGCCCGCCAGTCATACCTGGTTGGCTGAAGAACCTGTCTACCAAGAAGAGCCTAGGGTGCACCCGGGCCTTGCAGAGAGACAGGAGGTTGACGGGACCGAAGCACAGACCAGGTTAGATCGACCCCAATTAACTTCAGCTCGGTGAACCGCCGACGTTCACACTTCTTGGCAACTGATCGTTACGCTACCTCGTAGCTGATGGGCCCCTACGAGGTCATTAGGTGCTGAGAAGCCTGAACAGGCTAAATTTATTCCATACCATATTTATTTACTTCCTACTATCAGTACCTACTCTTTGGAAATCCATAGCATTTATTAGCAAAATTCATTACTTACTCTTAAGTAATATACTGTTTTGGCTCATGGAAGCATGGGTATGTTAAAAAAAACTGTTATAAAACTGTGTTTATAATATTTCAGTGTTACAAAATGATAATTTTACTATTCTTTAGGTGATTATGAGGATGCATGACTGTTTTCTTAATGCGTTGCTATTCTTTTATTCTTTCCAGTGCCCGCACGCTCCTTTGTCTGCTGGCCGCAAATGCCGCCATGGATTTCGCATTTAGTTCTTCTGCCGCTAGTCTGCACTCATCGATGTCATCTGCAGTAAAAATAAAATGTTCTATTTTTATTTTTTATTTTTTTATCTTAACTTCTTATAACATAATATTGCCCATTAGCGTGAAGTTTTATTTATTAACATTTTGTTGAGTCAGAGTCAAAGTATTTTATTACTGTAGATATTTACATATACTTAGCAAACGTCATTTTTGCCTCTTCTCTACATTAGACCACTGAGGGAGAGGAAGGGCGTAGAAACTCCCACAGATTGATTTTTAGATCTCTTATTAAAATTTGTTTGTGCTGAACTAACACAAATATGAAAAATTTCATTATTATGATTAATAAGCAGGAATAAATAATTACAAAATTATTAACAGCAATGTCTGTGTTGAGCTAGATTAACCCCATACAGTCCCGTAGAAGGTTATCTCACCACATACCACTGAAACATTTCCATCATATTGAAGATATGAGACTGATGAATGAATTAGAGATTGAGTTTTTAGTAAATAGTCACCATCATCATCATCATGAACAGCCTATAACTGTCCACTGCTGGAATAAAGGCCTCTCCCAAAAATGAGAAAATTTGCACAAAGTAATCACACTCCTGAGCAGACGGGTTGGTGATCGCAGTACTGTAGAAGGTGGTTGTTTATAAGGGATGCTGCTGTCCATTCGCTGTTAGGCATATTCCCTTTGACACCTCCTAATACAACCTCGGGAAGAGAAGAGGTGATGGCAATTGGTTTTCTGTTCCGCGGTCACCACAAGGTGAATATTATACAAATATGTAGTATATATGTGTTGCAAATAAGAAGCAAATTCAAACCTAAATCTTGCTGATAATATGTATAACCTCGTGACTGTTAACACAGGTTAATAAATATTAAACTCACATCTACACTCCTCTCTGTTTTATGCATTCCATCAGCCACCACGTTCATCATGATTGTCAGCTGCCCCACTGATTCCGCACTGATTTTTTCCCAGTGGGCCAGTGATACAATGCCTACTGCTCTAAATCACATTTCCCCTCCACGTACTCCAGCATCATCAGGAACTGCCCCTTCGGCACTGCTGAAATTAAAACGTATTGAAGGTATTTCAAGTAGGGTCAGTCGGCTCCTCTAAATCCGTCTCAGCGCAGCACACTGACTTACGCTATCATAGGGCGTGGGAAATGGGGAATTCCAACTATCTGATAAAATACAGTTTTAGTAAGCAAAAGCTATGCTTGAAATTAAGTTAAGTTAAGTTTTTTGGTAAGAGCTTCTATCACAATAATTTCACCAATGTCACATGATGACACCTGCACAATAGGAAAACATGTGGAACAGGTAATAAAAAGAGAACTTTAATCTGAGACTATAATTTAATATTGTTGGTAGATATAAATTTGTTAAGTAAATTGACAGAGGATGGGTGAGATAAGGTGAGAAGGAAGTTAGATTGACAGGACGAGGGAATTTCGGAGGTAGTAGATTGTAAAGGGAAGTATGATTGATAGGGCATTCAAACAACAAATGATCAGGACTACCGTCAGCCAGGCCACATTCACACAATGATGAATCCCTTATCCTAATTTTTTCGAGATGGACAGGAGTGTCCCAAACGAAGACGACAGATGACAGAAGTGACTGATTTATATAGGTCCCTAAACTTAAAGATCCAAGCATGTCTCAGAATTATTAATTGAATGGTACCGTAGTGTTTACCTTCTAAAGTTTTGGTCAGGGGCGGAAGCCCCCACTTTTTGAAATTTGCCATTTATGGTGCCAGGAATTGTCTAGTCAAGATTTAGCTACAGCAGCGAGATCATGAGAGTGGATCTTAAAATGAGAAGGATCACCGGTCCCCACAGCATTCCTTGAGTCACCCGCCTCGTTACCAACAATGCCAGAATGTCCGATACCAAGCAACGACAATATTGATGCCAAGAACATGACATCTGTATAACGCCTCACGGATCTTGGGTCAGAGTGTCGATAAGGGGGCGGAAGCCCCCACCCGAATGTCTGGCCGCACAGCGCTAGTGCGCGGGCTTGCCGGCAAAAGGTAAAATTTTCATTCGGAAAGCTCCCTTTGTGAGGCGGAAAAGTCCAGCCTTCGGCAGCAGTATCCGCTGACTTGCGACCCTCGGCAGCCTCCGTTCCTCGTTATGGAGACACCTGATGCGTTCCTACTCTGCTGCAGCCAGCAAGACAGCTGACGCCATCTCTCGCCTTTGGTTTTTTACTGTTAAACAATAATCCCAATAATCACCAACCTAATTATTATTGTTTAAACGTTCCAAAATCACTAAAATGGCTGCTGTCCTAAAAGGGGGAAAGGGGGGATAACATTTTGTGCATTCATTCAACATAATCACTGTAATATAACTATACGTAGAGATAAAATACGATATCATGTTGTGCCCCCTACTACGATAACTGTTAATCCAAATTAACCGATAAGGGCTTTTGTCCTATTTATTCAATATTATTCAGTGTCCGATTTATGCCAAGCAGTGTTGCCATTAGGACAATCTAGTTTGTGGCTACATAAAATAAAAAAATAGCCAGTTTAATAAAAAAAAACACTTTCGAAATGTGGCTAGAAGTAGCGACGTATATCATAGTATTCTTTGCCAACCTTAATATTATATTCTGTTGATAAAATAATATTATTATCATAAATAATGATATCGTTTCGGTAGGTATATTATGATATGATACTCCATAAAAGGCGATAACCTCAGATTTATTTAAAATTACTTACTCGGTCGACTTTCAACAGTAATAATCTAAAAATTACCAAAATTAGTTTTGGTGGCTAAAATTGATTATTTTTGGCTAAAACCGTTGAAAATCCGCTAGAACACTGATGGAAAGCCAACGTCAAAGTCCCATCTTCTTTTGACATTTGGATATGGGCTTTGGTTTCGCTTGAAACATTACATGATACCGATTTACGTCAAATCATATAGGATTTCGTTCATTCAATGAGCTTGGGTTTGGATGCTACTTGCGTGATACCAATTTGACAGTTGAAGCTGGTGCAAGGTGTCAAACGTAAAAGTCTTTAAGAGTTCATAGCTCAGACTAGTTACGCCATAAGGCAGGAACCAGAATCAGAATCAGAATCTTTTTTTTTTATAAAAATAAATAAATTATCGTAATCAACGTCAAAATTATACTTACTAATAACTACAAGTCAATTTTTTTTTATATAAAAAAGACCACCGTTATACAGAGCGCGCTATAGGTCGGTTCATAATGCGCAAATAATTCACCAGAGTGAACGTTATGACCTCATGAGTGAAAAACAGCGCTCACGAAAAAGAGGTAGTACAGTGTGTGTGGAAACGTCAAATTGACATTTAGTTTATGTTGTGACATTTAAATCGAATTGAGAATTGTTCTTGGAATATCTATTGATGATTGATGAGTGATTAACTACCGCGTTAGTTTATCAACTAACCGTTTTGACTATCTTCCGGTGACATATACAAACGCTTAAAAAAGTGTGGGAGCTGATCACAGAATTTGGAGGTTAAAGCAAATGTTGCGATAAAGATTTAAACGTTTGTTGGGAGTGATGCTCTTTGGAAACAGCAACAAAAAAGTAAGTCTCTGACTTTACAACGGCCTATGATGCAATTTATGAGTTCGTCGACATCTAAAAACGATAGATGAAAATTGCTGAAATTCGTATTACTGCCTTTTTAGCTGAACATAACCTGCCATTTTTGCTCAGTGATCACCTAACGAAACTTATGAACAACAGTTGCGCCCAATTTTAGAACAAGTGAAATGTTCGCGAACCAAAAAACCCGTGTTATTATGAAAAATGTTACTGGCAGTAAGACATTGAAAATATTTGTGGAGATTTAAAAACCAGTAAATTTTCTATAATAGTCGATGAGTCCCCACGGATCGTGCGAATACTAAGCATATGTGCGTGGTTGTGAGATATTTTAAAAAGGCTACTATTTAATCGCTCATCTCGCCTTTTATTTACTTTTTGGTTCCTACTAGCGTTAAAGGCACAACAATTCTCACTATAACAAAAAAAAATACAAATTAAAAACAAAATGGATGACATCAATATCACTTAAGAAGAAAGGACTTGAAGGACTCTATAAATTCAAGCTGTATTAGTCTAGAGGAAAACAGCATTTTAGAAGAAACATTGAAAAGCCTACCAGATATGACTGCTACCTCTATATGCGACAGTGAGCTTTCGGAATTGAAGCTTAAAGTGGAGACTCTCGAGCTAGAATTAGATGGAGCACACGTAGAAATTGAAAATATATTCATGCAGAACATAAAATTAAAACAAGACTTAGAAAAAAGCCGGAAGGTAATTCAATTATATAAAAGACTTGCACCGAACTTTACACCGGCCAACAGTAGCATGAACAATTCAAAAATTAAGCCAAGACACTACAAGACAAAGTCGATACAAACAACTGAAAACAAAGTAATAAAATAACAAACCCATAGTCTAAGTAGTTATAGTTTCTTTAAGAAAGCTGTGTTTACTTTTAAGTAATATATGTGTCTAGCATTATCCCTACATTAAGAACTGTCGAGTTTGTAGACACTTGATGCATATATTGTTAGTAGACCTAATAAAATAAAATAAAATAAATAAAATAAAAGTACGCAAACCTAGACAGAGTAAATCAAATTGAGATATCAACAAAGCACCAGTTTACCCAGACTATGACTACAGGTACCGACAAAGAATCTGAGATATGCATTCAACGGGATTGCCATACAGAAGCAAAACTCGGTAAAGATAATATTATGCAGAGCACGAAACCAGACAAGGATACTTTCCTGGAGGAAAGTAAGAAGACGAATGAGTCAATGGGAAACCAAAAAAACATAACCATCATAGGAGGAAGACAATGCGTTGGACAAAATATAGACAGTATAAAGTAATGGCTCTGATTAAGCCCAACGCAACATCGCAGGAAATATGCCGATCATTAGATAGCCTGGACAAGACGCTTATGACGGAAGGAGATAAAATTGTTATATCTCTAGGTGAACATGACACCAACCCTAAGATGGTAGAAATAGAATTAGGCGCAGCTCTAAAGTCTCTAAAATATAATAATGTGTTAGTGCTAGGCGTTTATAATAGTGATCAATTAAATGAAAGGAAATTAAATGACACGTTACGAGTGATCTGTAAACAGTTCCCAAACTGTACATTCCTAGATGCTGAGGGATTGAAATTGCATTATAAAAATACGTGTACAAAGATTAATGCTGTTGTAGACCAATTAGATTACACTGACACAATGAAACAAAAACTAAGATTGCATAACATCATATCATTGCATATCATCACTCACTCGCTATCACTCAACCGGAGCGCACGCTTGCTTGTTAAACCAGCGTTACTCAAAGTTGTTTTTTTTTCCTGTTTAATTATGTTCTCCTGCGCAAGTTGTGACTCCCAGTTCACGGATGGAACGGTGTGCAGTGTCTGCAAGCAACACCTCGATTTCCAGTGTTCCGGGATTACGGAAAATGGTTATCGTAGACTTGGAGAGAGACAGAAGAGCTGGCGTTGCCCGAAGTGTAAAGGCAACCAATCGCCTTCGAGGCTTAATACGTCACCCTCCCCAACTCAACTGGATAAAATGCAAGAACAACTGAACAACATCGTTTTCCAGTTGGGGCCACTGTCAGAAAATGTGAAATCCATCAAATCAGAGCTGGGGAACCTTCGAGAATCTTTGGAGATGGCGCATGAGCTGATTGGGAAATTCTCAGGATCCGTCAAGGCATTAGAAACCCGAGTTACTCAAGTGGAGAAACTAGTTAGCGATGTCCCGACGCTCCAAGCCGAAGTAACTGCATTGAAAGTTGTACTTCAGAATAGAGACCAATGGGCTCGTGCTAATAACGTCGAGATACGTGGAATTCCATTGAAGAAGAATGAAAATCTATACGAAATTGCTGACAAGATTGGTAAAATCGGTAATCGTACTTTCGAGAAGAGGGATATTAATTATATTGCACGAATTCCTACGAGAGTCCCGAATGTCGAAAAACCGATTGTTATTTCTTTTAATAATCGTTACACTAAGGAAGACTTTGTTGCTTCTTGCCGCAAGACCAAACAGCTGAAGCTCGAGACTCTAGGTTACACAACTGGCGGAGTCTTTTTCGTCAATGATCACCTGACGCAGTATAACAAGAACCTGTTAAGCAAGGCGCGGGCCTTAGCTAAAGAGAAGAACTTCAAGCACGTTTGGGTTAAACACTGTAAAATTATGGCGAGAATGTCAGATACGTCACCCATAATTTTTATAAAAAACGAAAGCGACCTATTGAAGATCTCATAATTGTTAGCTACTTAAATAACGTACCAATTGCGTTAAATTTAGTAATAGCCTATAATCTTAAAATTATTTTATTACTTTTGTCACTACGAAACAGTAAAAGTTTGAGAGCCGCATGCAAAACCAGCGCTTTTGTTCTACAGTGAGCGGGTGCGGCGGGGATACCGACCGGTTCGTCGTAAGTACAGCTCTGCGCGTTAAGCTACTCGCACCTGCTCGCGTTATGCACTCATGTTCCATTTTCGCTTGCACTGCTTTCGTGTCACTCAGTCGCTGCGTGAACGAGTTAAAATTAACTATTGGGTTTAGTTCAAAGATATTTATTTCTACCTTATTTATTCAATTTATTGGGAGTGTTTGTTATACATGTTTGGTTATTTCATACTATTATCTTAATATTACGCCTAAATATGTTATCAATGAAAAGAATCTGCAGTTATCGCTTCTTTTAATACCTAGGGCTTGTTTTATGCTTTTTTGCTATCCAGCAACCTATTCAATGAACAGCTATAGCATAATATGCTTTATAGAGTTTCACTTTCGCTATTGCTTACATGTTAATAATGGCGTCTAATTTAAAACTATTTTATCAAAACACAAGAGGGCTGCGTACTAAGACACATACGTTTAAACGTAACATCTGTTTAAATTCTTATGATGTAATAGCAATCACTAAGAGCTGGCTTTTAGATGGTATTTATGATAGCGAACTCATTGATGATAGATATTTAATTTTGAGACGGGATAGAGATTATGATAAAACAAAACAAATGTACGGTGGTGGAGTTTTTATAGCGGTGCGCCGTGATCTTGGTGTTTTAGCGCGGCCGGAGTGGCACTCCTCTGCAGAGGATATTTGGGTTACGGTAACCACTAAAAATAGTAACCGAACTTTAAATAAAATCCATATTTGTACTCTTTATCTTTGTAGCGAAAACATAGGAAATTCATTTAACACGCAACTGACAAATTTTTCTGATAAACTTACTTGTATTGTGGAGTCATGTCCTAATGACACTTTTATTATACTGGGTGATTTTAACTTGCCGAATGTAGATTGGTCATGCAGACAAGGAACTTTTCACCCGGCTAACGTATCAGGTTATAGTCAGATTAATTTTTTTGATACTTTGTCAGTATGCAACTTGACTCAGTTTAATTTTAATAGTAACTCAAATAATAGGATCTTAGATTATGTTATCAGTAATGTAGATGTAACGGTTCTCGCTAGTGATTACCCATTGGTCCCCGAAGATAAGCATCATAAATCCTTAGTTATTAATATAAATGATGTTGATTGCGAATCACTTAAATTGAACTCTCGTTTGAAATATTATTATGGCTCAGGTGACTACGACATCATTAACTCATGTTTGGCTCATGATTACGATTGGGACTCTATTTTAAATAGTAAACCAATAGATGACTCCATAGAACTATTTTATGCCTGTATTTATGAGCTACGTGATAAATTTGTACCGCACAAGTACATAAATGCATCGTCTTTTCCGCCTTGGTACAGCTCCCCTCTCAGGAGGGTGCTTAAAGAAAAGTACAAATACTAATGTATTTGTACTTTTCTTTCGAAATTTCATAAATATGGTAACCAATCCGATTATGAATCTTTTGCTTTTCTTAGAAAAAAGGCGAAAACCTTGGAGGAAGAATGCTACCAAAAATATATTTCAAAAGTTGAAAGTTCGATAATTGAAAACCCCAAATATTTTTGGTCTTTTGTCAAATCTCAAAGGAGAAGTGCCAACTCTATTCCGTCCACTTTATTTTATAAAGGGCTGTCGGCTAGTACTGGAGAGGGAATTTGCAACCTTTTCTCCAACTATTTCTACTCCAATTTTCAATCTCAATCACATAGTTCTTCTTCCGATAGCGGCTTGGGAAACGGCCCTTTAGAAAATGATTATCCATGCTCTATTAGTGACATCGATATTGAACATGCTACTGTATTTAAACTACTTAGGTCGCTTGATGTGTCAAAGGGTGGTGGGCCTGATGGCATTTCCTCAGTCTTCATAGTGAGAAGTGCTGAAGGCCTTACATATCCACTGACTCTTCTTTTTAAGCGTTCTCTTGAGCAGGGCTTACCTAATGTCTGGAAAGCAGCAAATATTTCTCCTATCCATAAAGGTGGTAGCAAGAGTGACGTTAATGATTATAGGCCCATCTCAAAACTTTGTATTTTTGCCAAGGTATTGGAGAAGCTTGTTTATACTGCGGTATATTCAACTCTCTCAACATCATTTATTCCGGAGCAGCATGGGTTTATTCGAAGACGTTCAACTACTTCTAATCTGCTATCTTTTAATGATTATACCACCTCAAACATGGATGCTGGTGGCCAAGTTGACGCTATTTTTACTGACTATAGCAAAGCATTCGACAGAATAGACCACCAGTTGCTCTTACAGAAACTCCTAAGGGCGGTAATCCATGGTAATCTTTATAGATGGTTTACCTCCTACATTGAAAATAGATCCCAGGCCGTGGTTCTTAATGGGTTCTCCTCCTCCTCTAGTTGGATAAAAATACCTTCAGGCGTGCCCCAAGGATCCTTGCTCGGACCGCTTCTTTTTTCTATATTTGTTAATGATATTTGCCACTGCTTTAGGTTCTCAAAATTTTTGCTATATGCGGACGACATGAAAGTTTTTAAACGAATTAGCGACGTCAACGACTGCAGTGTATTGCAGGAGGACTTAGGTAGGTTTGAATTTTACTGCCAGCAAAATAAACTAGACCTGAATGTGTTGAAATGTTTTGCTATTACTTTTACCCGTAGCCCTAAGCCTACCCAGTACAGTTACACATTCAAAGGAAACCCCCTGAAGGTGGTAGATGAGATTCGTGACCTTGGAGTTATTCAAGATAGTAGGCAAGCTTACGACAAGCATATTGATAGCATTATAAAAAGAGCAAATAAGGCTTTGGGTTTTGTTATGAGAACCTGCTCTCAGTTTACAAGTATTAAAGTTATTAAAATCCTCTATTGTGCTTATGTACGTAGCATCCTCGAGTATTGTTCACAGGTTTGGAACCCTCGATATGAAATTTACATAGATAGGATTGAGTCCATACAGCGTAGATTTCTGCGATATCTGCAATTTAAGTGCAATAATTTTGACTCGGACGATTCAGCTATATGTAAAAGACACCATACACTCCCCCTACAAGAGAGACGACGAATTGCTGACGTTGTACTTCTTTGCAAAATTGCACAAGGAGAAATTGACTCTCCGCAGCTTCTTGAACACATCAAAATTAAAGTCCCCAATAGAACTAATAGACATCCTATTCATCTAGACATTCCTTTCAGTTTCACAAATTATAGACAAATCTCATTTTTTAGTAGAGCGGTAGCTACATTTAACGGTTTGGTCGATATCCCCGACCTTGACTTATTCAACTCAAAACCGCAAAGTGTTAAGAAACACCTGACAAAGCGCTGGTTTACTGCGTTAGCATCTTAAACTAATTAAGTTGTTATTAGGTAATACTATTTGTACCTAATTTTTAATTATTTTCTTTTGTGCATTATGTTTTTTCCTTTAACTTACAGTTCTGTCTTTTTGTACCTATAATCTCTTGTTAATTATTATGATTAAATTTATAAATCTTGTCAATTATATATAAGTTATACATTCTAATGTTGTTATCCAGACAGAACTATATTTTTAATTTTTTCTCTGTTTAACCGCAAGCAGGCAGTTTTTTTTTTTTTTTAGCTTCTACATACATACATGCGAGAACACATTAATGGTTATAAGTTATTATATAAGTTTATTAATAGAGTGTGTAAAACTGTTTGTTCTCCTAATACAATAAATTAAAATAAAAATAAAATAAAAATAAATAAAATAGTTAAATCAACCAAACCAAACACTCGAACAAATCAACGCAGCAAAGAGTCACGGAAACCGGGCACTATACCATATTACTTTGAAAGTTCTCATAAAAATAGTACAAACAAATATCCAAAACATAACAAAAACCAAACCGATGATGAAACAAAAAAGGGGACGATTCCCTATTATTTTAAAGTATCTTGTAATGCAGATCTTCATGAAACTGAACCCCAAAAATATACAAGTAGAAGTAGTACTACTAAAAATGAGTTTTTTCGTTCCTCCTAATGATTTAAAGTTTAGAGTATTACATCAAAACATACAAAGCATCAATTCCAAATTGGAGTTACTTGAATTAGCAATACAGGACTTGAGTGACAACAAGGAAGAACCAGACATCATATGTCTTTCTGAAACGTTCATACAGTCAGGTAATGAAAACATGATAAATTTAAATAACTATAAAATGGCAACGGCCTCTTCAAGAACCAAAAGAAGGGGAGGCACTTGTATTTTGGCTAAAAAAGAAATTGACACCAAAGAACTTCCTTACATCAAAGATATGGCTGTACCAAACCTATTTGAAAGTTGTGGAATAGAGGTTCCAAAACACAAACTAGTGATTATTTGTATCTATTCTTTTAGGACACAAAAAAATTAAATAGAACAATTCTTTAATAAACTTGAGACCTTATTATTCACATTATCAAAAAAGCAAATTTCTAATATAATTATCACAGGAGATTTAAATATCAATATTCTGAAAAATAACATAAACACCACAAAACTGATTGACATAATGAATACGCATAATCTTAAGGTACTGATTAAGACACCAACAAGGGAAAAAGCCTGTCTTGATCATGTTTACAGCAACATTAAGGATGCACAAGGAACGACTCTACCTCTCGAATTATCAGATCACGACACTGCGCAAATGGTGAGCTTTTCAATAAAATCAAAAGACTACGCGATTAAGACATGGCACATTGTGAAAAGAGACTACAGTGATGACAACATAAGAAAGTTTTCTAGCGCTCTACAAAACATTTCCTTCAGTGAACTATATGAGCAAACAGATGCAAATACTGCATTTGATAAATTCCACGAAATTTTCACTTTGTTCTATGAACTATGCTTCCCGAAAATAGAACGCAAGATAAATGCAATATCAAAAAGAGCATGGGTAACAAAGGGGTTAAAGATATGTTGCAAAACGAAAAGATCTCTGCGCTATAATTTTTATGTTAACAAAACAGAAGCAAATAAACTGCAATATAGAAACTACTAAAAAAATGCATCTCACAATCGCAAAGGAACCAAAATAGTCAAATGGTTTTGGAGAGTAAAAACATTTGCAGAGATTCTTGGAAAATAATAAAAGAAGTTGGCCAAAATAAAACAGAATATAAAAACATAAATGCTATCAAAGACGACAATGATCATTTATTAATAAATCCTCTTGACATAGCCAATACATTTAATGATTATTTAATAAATTTGACAAACAAAAATAATTCTGAACTAAATAAAATTTATTTACATAAACGCAATTGTACAGGGACTAGTTTTTTCATCACTCCCGTAAGGGAACAAGACATAAAGAAAATTATAATGGGTCTAAAAAATACTGAAGCAACAGGGTACGATGACATAAAAACAGATGTTATCAAGACATGTAGCAATTCACTATGTCCAATTTTATGCCATTTAATAAATATATCGTTTGAGGAAGGACGATTTCCTGAAAAACTAAAACTTTCGATTGTGAAACCGCTGTATAAGAAAGGGAATGCAGAAGAAGCCAGCAACTATAGACCAGTTACACTGATACCAATATTCTCGAAAATATTTGAAAAAGCTATGCAATTTAGGCTTAATGACTACTTTGAGAAGCATAAAATAATTACAAAGGAACAATAGGGTTTCCAAAAGGATAAATCTACAATTCTAGCAGCATTCAATCTTGTATCTAGTGTGGCGAAGGGCTTCGATCTTAAATACAATACATCTGTTTTATTTTTCGACATGACGAAAGCTTTTGATTTTGTCTCGCATGATATTTTGTTAGATAAACTAGAACAATATGGCGTAAGGGGACCACCCCTACAATGGGTAGAGACCTATATTCGTGATAGGAAACAAAGTGTGCACATAAATAGATTAAATAGCAATAACAAGGAAATTAAAAATGAGTCTGAATATAAATATAATAATTTTGGTGTACCTCAAGGAAGTGTTTTAGGCCCACTTATGTTCTTAATATATATAAATGACATACCAAAAGTGACATTACACCAATCCGTCTTATTCGCGGACGACATTTCGATTATAGTAAGCAATAATAATAATGACATTCTATTTAACAAATCAAGTTATAATAATGGTAATAAGGATAATAAATTAATTGATAAACACAAAAATTACATACATAAAACAATAGGGTTAGTAGACGATTGGTTAAATAATAATAATCTAAAAATTAATGTGGCTAAGAAAAGTTAATGAATTTCAACAATGCCAGTGATATCACTATAAACTATAATAGCCAAATAATAAAATGTGAAAATAGTGTGACATTTCTCGGTATTGTAATTGACAAAGACCTTAACTGGAAACTGCAAATTGACACGGTTTGCAATAAAATAAGTAGATTTGCATTTGCAGTCTCAAAGCTGAGAAAAACTACCACCCTCCAAAAAACACTTGCTGACTACCACGGATACGTGGAATCCGTGTTAAGGTACGGCATCATCTTATGGGGAAATAGTACAGATGTCAACAGAGCGTTTGTTATACAAAAAAAAATGCGTCAGGGCAATCTTAGGAGTAAAACCCCAAGAATCATGTAAAACGCTGTTCAAAAAACTAAACGTTTTAACTTTACCGTGTCTCTATATATTTGAAGTAGCAAAATTTGTGAAACAGAACATGAATATGTTCACGACTGCTAAAGAACAGTTTCCAAGGATTACTAGAAATCCGGATAGATTAGTACTGGAACATAAGCCACGAACAACGCTTTACCAAAAGAATTGTTATGCAATGAGCGTAAAAATATACAACAAATTGCCCACCGACATAAAAAGACTCCCTTTCATAATTTTTAAAAGAAAGTTATTTTTATGGCTTCAACAGCATAATTTTTATGCACTTTCAGAGTTTTTGCACTTATTTATAAGTCTTAATATTAAATTGTTTGTGTATGCTTGATAGGTCCTATACACAAATCGAAATATACTACTATTTGCATGCTGTATAAATATAGCTGAATAAGGAACTTCTAATATTATTAACATCTGATATGTCTACCTAATTTCATAAGCAAATAAACGAATCTTGAATTTTGAATCTTGAATCAAAAATACTCATTTGCACAGCAAAAAAGGGTCAACAAAAACACTTTTTATGTTTTAATTATTTTAGGTGTACTTAAGTTTATGTTTTAAGTAGGTTTTATTATTCTTTCATGTTCAACCTAACACGAAGGAAAAAGGGGGCTTCGCTTCCCTCACCCCCTTTACCTTTCACTTAAGCTAGCGCAGCATTTTGCCTTGTTGTGCAAATCAGTATTTTTCATGTGCAGTTTAATATTTCCCTTTTAAAAACTCGGATATACGAGATTATTTTCTGACCTTGACTCCTTTAACGACTGGGGCGGACGCAGAAACACTGTATCAATTCCATTAATTCATTTTGCGAAACACATAAAATAATTTTGAAAAATATTTTAATTGGCTATGCATGTGATGGTGAAAACAAAATGATGGGCGTCAATAATTCAGTTATGTCACGATTCCTCAGAGATTACCCAAATCGTCGTAAGTGTGTGAGAAATCACCAAGATTTGTGGAGGACTTTATAAGAGACGTTTACAGTTATTTCAGTAACAGTCCGAAACAAATTATAGGGTTCAAAGTTTTTTTTTTTGAGATCTAAAGATTCACAAAATTTTACATTTGGCTCAGACACGATGGCTCTCTGGTCATATGGCTATCAGTAGAACTTTGGAACAATATTCAGCCCTTCGTTTATATTTTATGGACGCAGTGCAGAATAAAGATTTATTGGCCGCAGAAAACATTTTGATGAAATTTAACGATCCCACACCTAAATTGTTCTTACAGTTTCTAGACTATGATTTTGACCAACAAGGAAATGCAAAGCGAAAAACCGAAAATTCAAAAGCTGCATGAAATGGTTTCAACAACTTTGAAAAGCCTTTTTGATTGTATGTTATTTAAAACGCGATTATATAATGAGAACACCGTTAGAAGATGCAGATTATCAAAACTCTCGAAATTTCCTGAAAATTGCAGAAATCTATTAAGGGGTTAAATATGGCCAGCGCCAGGGGACGCGAACAAAGAAATGCATCTTTAGCTTCAATTCTAGGCTAAACTGGACAACATAAAAATGTAGGATAAATATATGTTATAAAAGGTATATTATAGATAAGAATGGACTTTTAAAATTACCGGATATATGTTATATTTAATACTTAAAAATATTTTTCGCAATGCATTATTATTCAACTAAATTAACAAGCGCTCGGAGACGAAATCAGTTTCCTATATGAAACTTACACGCAAAAATAGGTAAAAAAAGGGAAAAATTTTAGTAGTTTTATTTTATTAGGATAACCGTCTGCTACGACAGGAAAACGATAAACTGCAGGTAACTACTAGTAACCTATTGTTCAGGGTGAATGACCTAGAGCAAGAAGCCCGAGCCAACAATGTAGAAATACAGTGTGTTCCTGAATATCAAGCCGAGAGCCTTCTGCTATTGGTTCAGCAGCTGGCGAAAACAGTGGGCCTCATGCTGAAAGAAGAAGACATCCATCTCTGCACAAGAACAGCAAAGACAAAAGCAGAAAGCGCTCGTCCACGATTCATTGTGCTAAAACTAAGTACACCTCAGAAGAGAGATTCTCTTATTGAAGCGGTCAAATGCTACAATAAGTCAAACCCTGCGGATAAGCTAGGCTCCAAGCATCTCGGCATAGCTGGGCCGAAGTCTGATGTATTTGTGACCGAACACCTGACCCCCCATAACCGGGAGCTTCACTATTTAGCAAGACAAGCCGGAAAGGACAAGGGGTACAAATTCATTTGGATCAAAAGAGGCCGTGTTTTTATGCGGAAGTCTGAAAAATCCAAGATATATTGCCCCAAAGACAAGGAATTCTTTGCTAATCTTCCTTAATTTCTATTTTTAAGTAATATAATGCTGGTCACTTATCTGCAATTTATATTACAATGCTAGATCATATTAATATTGATATTGCACAAGATATTGAAATTGTTAGTGAAATAGAGTGTCTAAAAGTAGATAACCATTCATCATGTAGACAGCTTCTTAACTTAAGGGTTGACCGGGAGTTGTTCTGTGTTATTTCGGTCAACATAAGAAGTGTTAGCCATAACCTAGACTCATTCCTTGTCTTTATCTCGGACTTGGACATTAATGTAGACATTATTGTACTGACAGAATGTTGGACAGATGATTCATCTATTATCCCAACTATTGATGGCTTCATATCCCACCATACTAAATCTAGTTTCAACCAAAATGATGGTGTCATTGTATTTGTGAGAAATAACATAACCAATGTCAATGTAATTGAGCCTAGTGTCATATCTGAAGGTAACTGTCTGCTTTTAACCATTGATAACCTCTATTCATTTATTTGTACCTACCGGCCACCATGCTTTTCTAACCCAACCAGTTACATTGAATCTCTGGGTACTCTGCTTCAAACTATTAAAACAAAACACATCATACTTACCGGAGATATCAATATAGATATAATACCTGATAATGATTCAAGATATGCTGCGGAGTACATCGAAATGTTGGCCTCATATGGTTTGCAGCAAGGTATAAACAAACCAACCAGATTCAACACCTGCCTTGACCATTTCATGATTAGGACATCAAACCATGCTCGAACGATAGTTTTTGAACAATTTACAGATCACTCACCAATATTTCTTATAATGCACACCAAACAAAAAGAGATCAGACAGAAACAGACAAACCACACTAGGGTAACTCTTGATATTAATGGTATAGCAAAGTCCTTTAATCATATTGATTGAGAAAACTTTTATGGCTCCATTTCTGTTGACGAAGCAGCTAACAAATTAGTATCCACACTTCAAAACATTATTACAGCAAACACAACAGTCAAGAAAATACCAAACAGAATAAAACCAATTAAGCCTTGGATAACTGTAGGAGTGGTCATATCTATATGTGTCAGAGATAAGCTACATAAAAAATCTAAAATAAACAAAAACGATTTAGAACTTAAACAGCAATACACAATTTACAGGAACTTGTGTAATAAAATAATAAAAGCACTAAAAGGTCATACTATTGTAACAAACTAAATGAAAGCCTAGGTAACAATAAGGACACATGGAAAACTATTAACCTTTAACCAGGCAATGTACTAAAGAGGACCACCAAACTTTCGACCTTATGGCTTGGTAATAAATGCGAAAACCAATGAAAAATCTGCATGCTCATAGTCTGGTTAGGGGTTAAGGATATTTGTAATCTAAAGAGGAGTAAACATGTACCAGCTGAACTATTAAATCTAAAAGTGCTTCATAAAGATTCATAATTCAATATCTACTTTACGACAATCGGTAGTGTTCTTGCTAACCACACATTACAAAAATGAAATGCAACTGACAGCTTACTGGCAGAAAGGGCGATCTCCCTGGATGGCCCACTGGGCTCAATGCTGCTCTGTCCGACAGACCCTAATGAAGTTAGACGCACTATAGCAAAACTCAGGACAGCCTGTGCACCAGGATGGGATCAAATACCAACTAAAATACTAAAGATGTTCGGTGATGTTCTGTCGCACCCTATTTCCGTCTTGTGTAACCTAAGCTTTGCGGATGGAGCATTCCCCGAAATCTTTAAAAAAGCAGTTGTGTCACCTATCCACAAAGCAGGAGACAAATCCTCGCCCAGTAACTATAGACCAATATCTGTAATGAGCACTGTGTCAAAAATAATTGAGAAACTTACCATTACAAGAGTAATTAACTATCTCGAATCCAAAAAACTTTTATCTCGTAACCAGTACGGTTTTAGAGAGGGAGTATCCACGGAGGATGCCATCCTGAAGCTAACTTCAAACATCACCAGCTACCTTGATAAAGGGGAAAGGTGCATTGGCGTCTTCTTAGACCTTCAAAAGGCATTTGACACCGTTTCGGTTCCAATCCTATTGAGTCATCTACAGAATCCAGGTGTTAGAGGAACCTCACTAGCCTGGTTCCGTAGTTACTTAACAGATCGAACACAGTGTGTCCGGGTTGATGGCCATTCAAGCGATGATGCACCATGTACCTATGGTGTCCCCCAAGGGAGTACGCTTAGGCCAACATTGTTTCTGGTATACATTAACCAACTTTGTGGCCTGGAGGTGGAAAGCGCCGACTTGACAATGTTCGCTGACGAAACTGTCCTCCTATTCCACAGCAGTTCTTGGGAAACGGTCAAGGATGCTACTGAAAAAGGTCTTAGACTAGTCTCCAGTTGGCTAGAAGATAACCTCCTGTCGCTTAACACCGCTAAGACCAAATACATCTGTTTCAGTAAAACCAAAGCCAACAGCCCTGTCAATAATATATTAAAAAATATTAAAATCCATTCCTACCGATGCAACAGACTTCTAAATAAGAATGACAATGTTTGCAACTGTCCATTGCTTAGCAAAGTTGGTGTAATTAAATATCTAGGCATCCAAATTGATGAAAATCTCAGATGGTCAAATCAAATCTCAATGGTAGCTAAAAGAATTCGTAAACTTATATTTGTTTTCAAAACGTTGCGCCATGTTGCTGACTCACGGCTTTTAATACAAACCTTCAATGCCCTCTGTCAGTGCATTATAAGATATGGTATTACCTCTTGGGGTGGGGCGTGTATGTCACACATGATCGAGGTGGAACGAGCTCAAAGATCCGTACTCAAAGTTATGTTCTTTCTTCCCCGTATGTACCCTACATCCCATGTATACAAGGTTGCACCAATACTGAGTGTTAGAAAGCTATTTATATATCAATGCCTTAGGAGGTTCCACCAACATGTAATCCCTAATCTAACAGTAAAAAACAGTAGAACTAAATTAATACCACAACCTGTAACTAAAAGTGAATTCGCTAAGAGACATTACTCTAATATTTCAATAAGACTATATAATCTATTACTAAAGTGGAATAAGGATATATCTGTGTTAAATACTTACCAATTTAAAGTTAAAATCATAGAATGGCTAAAAGAACTTGACTATGACACCATAGAGGGTTTCCTATAGTTGATATTTGTTACCTGTTCATGCAATAGTAATCTATTTATTAAGCAATAGTAATTTATTTATTATTGTTCCTTTCTTAATATTCCAAAAAATTGCTTTGCCTATGTACAAGGCAACTCAGAGACTACCATAACTTAACTATGTTATGTTAGTTTCTGAGTTATTTATCATTTATCATTTATTATTCATTTTTCATTTAATTATTTGTTAAATAATAAACATAACTACCTACTCATTTATTGTTTCAGAAACTAATTAGGTAATCTTAGGTCCAAAATGCCAATTATTTCGTATCTGTAGGCTCTGTCTCCTGACTGACTGTCTAGTTTAAGAGTCAGAGTCATGCCTGTAACTAGGACGTAAGATTTATAGAAAAAATAAACACTTTCATTTCATTTCATTTCATATTTTTAATGTTATTATTACAGGAGTTTAGTAATATTTTCTATAATTTTCTTGGTCTCGGAGCTCAGGCTGCCCCGCGGGGCTCTGCGCGGGAGCATGCGTTAGTCTGCTTCGACGCGATGCGACGAGTATTTGTTTTCTTTGTCTAATTCTCAATGCCATTGGCCCTTGTTCAGCCCTTAAGGCTCTGCAGCTATGGCGGATGGTTAGTTCTTACAGTGGAGGAATTTTAGCGGGCTCGATTCGTAGCTTTGAAAGTTTTTTAAATTACTGATTTATTTTTAATCTGAGACAAGAAACTAATGGTCTACTATTTGGGCACTGAAATTAAGAGAGGTAAGAAACTAATTTCTTGCAAAAAATTGTCCAAATGTGTGCAAAATTATCACATTCCTGTGGGGTGATTTTACAAAACTCAAGCATTCGACCATCATAATACAAAAAATATGTACATAATCCAACAGATTATATCACAATACAGTAACTTATAATATAACTTTGGTAATACTTGAGAAATTGTAAACGTATCTCCTTATTTTTAATTTTTTTTTCCTAAGAGTAAGAGTAAAAATACGTTAATATTACCGACAATTTAAACAAAAATCGAAGTAGCCTGAATTCCGACACAAAGTCCGTAGCCCACTGAGCCCATTGCCGCTCGAACCGCAGCCAATCAAATAATCACACAGTCGTGACGAAGCTCATTTCGAGTGCAGATGTGTTCGGGTCAGTCAAATTCTCACTCGTAAGGTAAGTAATTGCGTAAAGAATATTTGTTTTTTTACAATATTTGTGTATCACTTGTCTGGATCCACTTAGACAGGAAAATGTTGAATATTCATAGGGATTACTGTTCCTGTATTAATTCAATGTAATAGCGTACCTGAGTTTTGAATGTTAGGTATATATAGACTATTAAGAACATGTACGTGTACCTAGTTGCTGTTGTGTTTTATTGGTATATTTCTCAGTTCCCGGGACAAACCAAAAATATTACATTCCAATTTTCTATTAGTTATGATGGTTTTTCCACGGAAACCAAAACGCCACCACCTAAGAAAAAGAAGAGCAGGGAAAATATTAGCACAAAAGCGAGAAAATAAAAGAAAACGCTATGAACGAATGAAAAATAATCCAAAAAAATTAGCTGAAAATTTGGGAATGCTGAGAGAGAATAAAACAAAATCAAAAGGCAGAAGGATGGCTACGTTAGTCAATTGAATTGCTTTTATGAAAGCTGAGAAAAAATAATAAATAATAAAAATAAAATAAGGAAAAAAAAGCGTTACAGACTTGATACGCTCCGGAAGTTATACAAAGAATTTTTGAAGACAGAAATTTTTTGAAGACTGGACTTTCTGTCTGCTATTTAATGTTTACAAGAGTCACAACATTTTGTGTTGTAGCTCCAAAAGATATTGCCAGAGATACATGCATGTGTATTTGTGTATATTTAGCGCATTTGTGATATTTGCTGCATAAAATCTTATTCCTTTGTGAAATGGATTTGACAACACAATGGTAGTTAAATATCAAGAATGGGTTGCGGAACGTGAACTGATAAAAGATACCAAAATTAACCATTATTACTCTATGCCAAAAACAAAGAAAGATCTTACTATTGTTAAACAAAAAAAGATCATTTACGAAACGTCTGCTGATGAGTTTCTTCAAAAATTTAAATACAAGCTCGAAAATTTCTTCAACCATGAAAAACATATCTTGCCCAAGTATAAGTCCATAAAAAATTAAGGGAATCCTTTATTGAAAAAGATGCAGTAGAGCATATGGATTTTCCTGAAAACTATGCAACACAATACAAGGAGGAAATTCAGTCATTTCACTTCGGAGGTTCCCCTGATGCAACAGTAACTATCCCTTCATACTGTTATTGTCTACCAGAAATTCTCTGTCTAATCTCTTAGCCTATTAAGCTTTACAATACTTTGATACAAATCCTTGTTTAAAACGCTGATGATTCATACAGTTTTTCTGTTTACTCTTTGTGGTTATTTGTTTCTAAATAAACAATTAATATGGACATATGTGTGCAAATATTAGGTCCTTACATATGAAATTGGCGTTTTGCATGGGAGGAACATAGTCGTTTTTTTTTTAATATAATATATTTATTTAATCAAAGTATGTACCATTGCTATCTATACACTTTTGCCATCTCATAGGTAGTTCTTCGATCCATTTACAAAAAAAAAAACATTCGGACGGGAATCAATCAAATCTTTGAAGGCGGTTTGGACTGCCTCATCGGAATTGAATTTTTTCCCTTTCACGAAGTTATCCAAAATTCGAAAAAAATGGTAAGCTGTTGGAGCAAGGTCCGGAGAGTACGGTGGATGTCATAGACATTCCAATTGAAGCTCCTCTAATATGGTAGCCGTCTGTTGTGCAGTGTGTGGTCTAGCGTTATAATGAAGCAGCAGTGGCTTAATAGAGCGATTGACCAGCCTCGGTTGTTTAGCAGCTAGCTTTTCCATCATGATTTGCAGTTGCTGACAATAGACATCTGCCGTAATCGTCTGGCCAGATTTAAGAAAGCTTTAGTGAACGACACCAGCACTAGTCCACCAAACGCTCACAAGTAACTTTTTTGGAGTCAATTTTCGTTTGGGGCATGGTTTGGCTGGTTCGGTAGTTAAGTTAGCAGTACAAAGTCATAGAAAAAAGGGCTCAAATTCAAGGGAGTTTGGGCTTATTTTGAGCTCCCAGATACGAAGTTTCAGAATTGAGGCTCAAGCGGTTTTAGAAAAAAAATGCAATAAAACACCAGCAGTGTAAGCACCAGCAAGGGTAAGTACTTAACCCTTTCGCTCTTCAAAACCGAGTTGTGTGTCGAGTGTTTAGCTAAAAATAATGTTCATGTTTCAGCTTTTGCTGAATACCAGCGGAGTGCGCTAAGAAACCCTTGTGCATGTGCCACGTCCTACACGGATCTTTCGGCGTTCCGGAGTCGACATTGGTTACAGCAGAGTATAAGCAAGGCCATTTTCCTCCAAAAGGTTTGTCTACTTATTTTACAAAGGTTTTGAGGTTATAGCCTATGTGCCACAGGTCTGTCTCACAAATCAGTCACCATGCTAAACATATCCAGTAAAACCTCCTTGGAACGTGCACTGTAAACTATTTAAGTTATTCTGCAAAGATTAGATGGTGTTTTCATAAATTTAACCCTCTCCACCTATCAATTGGCATTGCGCGGAACGGACAGGTTACATACAGTATTCCACATTTAATTTCTTTTAACCCGTTCAAGTTATCGCTAACTACAAGGAAACGCGAAATAAACAGACCTAACTATCGGCGCTACATTATTAACTTTTGACTAAAGTGAAAATAGTGTTTTTAGTGCTTCAATCTGTGAATTTTGTGTAACAATATTGCATTCACAACTTGATACCGCGGGTGTTTTAACAATAAATATCGCAAACTTATTTCACAATTACCTACCGCATTACCGTCGAACAAGTACTAGTTGCTGTAAGTGTCACGATTATTCACACAGCTGACATCAGGCAGCCGTGGCGTAGAGCGGTTAAGTCTCTGTCCGTGACGCTTCGTAGCAAATCGACCCCCGGTTCGATCCCAGCCCATGTCAACTTTTTGATTATTTGTAAACACTTCATCGCTGATAGAGGGCGCGAAGAGCGACATTCGCAGTTTAATTCACTGAACACTGACTGCACACCACTACATATCCGCTCTCGGTGTAAGAACAGCTACACTACTACCAGATGATAGAGGGCGCTGTTATCTTCAACCAAGCAGAAATGGCAAACAAGTGTGCTGGATGTGGGAAATTCATGTCCCTGGCAGATGGCGCTGCATGCAGCCGATGTACAGAAAAGTTCCATAAAGGCTGTGTCTGCCTACCGAACGATATGGAGGTACCACAAAATTGGCTTTGCCCGATATGCAAGGCAAAAATGCCCAGGGACAATGGCAATTTGACACCTGCGAGACAACATGCCGGTGTAGCCCGTCCAAAACTGGACGTATCTATAGACCCAAATGATACCGCACTGAACATCAACCTGGAGCTTGACCTCGCCACTGAGCTTCGACTATGCCGCGAGGAGGTTAGGTGCATGCGTGACGAGATGGCAGGTTTCCGTGCGGAGATGACAAATATCTACCTGTCCCTAGCGGACTGTAATAAGAAGGTGGATAATATTGAGTCCAGACTAGCGGCTTTAGAGAAACAACATGGAGACAGAGCTGACATCAGCCATCTGGAAGCCACCGTGGAGGAGCTGCGGGCCAACAACTAAGAGCTGACTAAGAGCAACCAGGAGCTGAAGACGAGCAACAATGAGCGTGACCAGGAGCTGCTCCTCAACGATATCGAGCTCACCGGGATCCCAGAGGCCAGCGGTGAGAGCCCATCGCACGTGGTAACTGTGGCCGCGAGAAAACTGGGAGTGGAGCTGCAGGAGCGGGACATCGTGTGGGCGGCGCGAGTGGGCCCCGTGCACGGCGCCGTGGATGGCAAGCCTACACAGCCGCGGCCCCTCGTCGCGAGACTCGCGCGCCGCGTCACCCGCGACCAGCTGCTGACAGCCGCCCGCGTCCGCCGTGGTGCCACTACCGAAGGGATGGACCTACCACTGCCCGGCCCGCCACACAAGTTTAGCATTAAAGAACGGCTTACCAAAACAAATAGGCAGCTGTTTGGCCGAGCTTGAGAGATAGGGCTAAAAAAACTCGACTGGAAGTTCGTGTGGACTCGCGAGGGCAAGGTGTTTGCCCGCCAGGCCGAGGGTAAGGCCTGCCATAGGCTGCGGGAGGAGGCGGATATAGCTCGTGTTTTTGGATCTACTAGAACAGTTAGCCAAAAATTTTAATTCTGCCCTGTATTGCGTCACTATTTCAAATTGTGAAATGTTAGTAATGTTATATATCTTCCTTTTGTTTATTAGTCACTGCTTGATTAACATGTCAAACTCAAACTTACACACAACCCTCTCTCACATTATCTCATACATAATTACCTATACATATACTAAAACACAATACGTATCCTATACCTTACAATTACCACACAAACAGACGTTGTATCACTCAACCACGACTCACAAGATTTTAACTATTATTATCAATGCATGATCAAATAATCCAAAAGGAACTTGACTCACTTTCTGTATCGGAGGTTGTTACCTGTAGCCCCGAAGACTGCGTGAAACTTTTGCCAAAAAAACTCAAATAAATTAACATTCTTAAATCAAAACATACGCAGTATAAATCACAACTTCAATAGTTTCATGATAAACCTGCAGAGAATAAAACACGAATGTGATATTTTGGTTTTGACGGAGTGCTGGCTGTCATCAAATCACATTATTCCTCCAATAAATGGCTATAACATATATAAAACTCAAACTAACCCACTGCAAAACGATGGAGTCGTAACTTACGTTAGGGAAGACGTCAAGGTTACTGTTGAGGAACCAGATTTCCGAGATGGTAACTGCTTAGTGCTACGATTAGGCAGCGAAACCGCTGTTGTAGCTATATACCGATCTCCATCTTATTCTAATCTAGACAACTTTCATGACTCTCTTAACTTAGTTCTAACCAATCTAAAATCTTTTAAAAACGTGGCCATCATAGGAGATATAAATATTGACATTTGCCCTGAAAACAGATCAGTGAAAGCGCATGACTATATTAACTTATGTGCAAGTCATGGGCTACTTCCTGCGCACTCACTCCCGACTAGAATTAATAAAACCTGTCTCGATCACATTATACTTAAAACGAAATATAATGCCCTTACTCTCATTTTTAATACCACTGTTACGGATCACGAAACTGTAATGCTTTCTTTGAATCTTAAAATTCAACGAATATACTCCCAAATCAACAGCACTCAGATAAACAACGAGGGTCTCCAAAATGATCTAGCAAATATCGACTTACAACCTATTTACGGTAACAATGATCCTCACCTTGCGATGGAATATTTAATAAAATCCAAAAAACTGTCAAGACGTAATAAAGTTATCAAGCCGTGGATAACTCCAGGCTTATTAAAATGCACGCGAAACCGAGATCGGATGCATAAAAATGCAAAAAAACAACCTAACAACCAAATACTAAATATAACCTACAAGCGATACAGGAATTTCGTGAATACAGGAAAACGTGATTGTGACAAAAAAATAATAGAAAAAGCAGGTAATAGTAACAAAAAAATATGGGAAGCCATTAAAACAATTACAAATACAACGAAGTCGAAAACATCAGCTTACGAATTACTCATTCAAAATGATATTCAAAACTCTATTGATAACGTTAACCAATATTTTGCTAATATTGGGGATGTTCTAGCTAGCAAAATCCTCCAATCTAATTTAGATACCCCAAACTTAAATTCTAATAATCCTCCAACTAACTCTTTTGTTCTCCTAGACACTGATGAAGATGAGGTTAATAACATAATAACTGGTCTAAAAAATACCAGCGCTACTGGCTGGGACAAGATTCCAAACAAACTCCTTAAGAACTATCGAAAAATATTGATACCTCATATAACCTACATTTTCAACAACTGCCTTGCTGCTGGAACATTTCCAAATTGTTTAAAAAAGTCTGTAATACACCCCATACATAAGACAGGTGATAGAGACCGTGTCAATAACTACAGGCCTATCTCCATCCTACCATCAATATCTAAAATTCTAGAAAAGATAATTAATATAAGACTTATCAACTACCTTGAAAACAACAACCTACTCTCCAACTGTCAATTTGGATTTAGGCCTGGAAAGTCTACGGATGACGCAGTACATGAATTAACCAATTATGTGGTCGGTGGTCTTGACAATAACAACAAGATTGTAGGTATTTTCCTGGATTTGGCTAAAGCCTTTGACACGGTTTCTATCCCCATATTACTAAATAAACTAGAAATCTTGGGAATACGTGGCAACCAACTGAAATTATTTGAAGACTACCTTTGCAGACGTCAACAATGTGTAATGATTGATAAATATACAAGCTCTGACCTGCCTGTGCAGATGGGAGTTCCACAGGGCAGTATTTTGGGACCAATCCTATTTCTTATTTACATTGACGATCTGCTCAAATTAAACCTGGTCCACGGCAAGATTATATCATATGCTGATGATACAGCGTTATTATTTTCACACAAGACATGGCATAAAGCTTTTAATGCAGCACAAACTGGTTTTAACTCTGTATCACTTTGGTTACGTACAAATTATCTTACTCTTAATAATGATAAGACAAATTACATTGCTTTCACTATAACAAATGCAACACAACCATCTACTGATCATAAAATAGTGTCACACTCCTGCACTGACCCCAGGTCTGTAACTTAAATTGTCCATATTTAACCAGAATATCGCATACCAAATACCTTGGTGTAATCCTCGATCAGAATTTAAATTTTCACCAACATATTGACAATACTGCAAAAAGAGTACGTAAACTTATCTACGTCTTCAAAAATCTTAGACACGTAGCGGACCCAATATTGGTAAAGCGGGTTTACCTAGCCCTCTGTCAGTCGGCTCTGTAATTACGTACTGTATTACGTCCTGGGGTGGCGCTGCTAAAACTTTATTGATGCCCTTAGAAATAGCACAACGAGCTGTACTGAAGGTGTGCACTTTCAAACCAAGACTGTACCCTACAAATTTAGTTTATGAATTTTGTGAGGTGTACACTGTTAGGCAACTGTTTATATACTCGGTACTGCTATGGCAGCACTTCCTTCTAAAGTTCGAACCACAGACCCTGGTCAAGAGACGTAGTGACAGAATATGTCTACTTGTAAAATACAAACATGCCTTTATGAACCGTTTTTTCTGCGCCTCACCCCTACCCAATACAATAAGGTTAACAGAATTCTAAATATATATCCTTTACCCAAACATATACTCAAAATAACATTATTCAAATGGCTTCAAAAACTCAACTACGACGACACCGAATGTTTACTTAGTACTTTTGCTTAAGATAAACCAGATACAATATAATAAAAACCATAAATACAATATCTTCAAGATACACTCACCCTCAAACGCACACACGCTCATACCATCACACACCCAAACACACACACACACACACACCCTCACACACATACACATACACAACTTTCACTCATTTCATTACTCACAATTTGAGGACCTACTTACTCTACATAATTCATGTTGCCTCCCCGACAACTATCTATCTATTTAAACTTATTTATAATTTGTACTAAATTAGCCACATGTCTAGTTTTATAATGTGTACCTACAAAAAAAGAGAGCCCCAACTCCTAAGATACAGGTAACACTAGTTTAGGAGTTGGATGTTCAATGCTTCAATGATTCATGCCTATCACTAGACGTAATACCGCAATGAGATGTACATGAGTTTAACTACATAGGTTTTAATTTGGAGAATAAACAATTTCATTTCATTTCATTTAACTTTTGCATAGCCTGCGTAGGTACTGGTCTATTACACCTACTCCCGGACCATTCCAGAAGGTGCTTTGTATGTACGGGCCTAGCAATAGGCCGCGCCAGTTCATCCGTCGAGGTGTCAATGTGCGAGCGTAGCCGCTCGCCCCTGGCAACTTAGCTCGACCACACCGGCAGCTAAGCGATCTAAATTTTCCGTTTACTGCCTTTGAGTAATAATGTATAAAAACTAGAGTAGGCGCCGCAAACTGACTTTTTTGCAGATATAAGTAGAGCTAATTCACTCAACCCCAATTCAGTCTGTGCCAAGCGCTTGCCGAGCCGTGACGTGTTTGATAGCGAGAGTAAGCAACTAAATAATGCCGTCGTGTGTTCTGCGGTACTGTAAAAACTACACAGTTAAGATACAAAAAAGCCAAGGAATAACTTTTCATACGTAAGTACTATCAGTAAATACGCATATTCAATAATATTTTGTGACTTATAAAAAACAACAAAGCGACATGTTTTCTCTTTGAAAATCAAAGAGTAACAAGATTTTGACATGCAGATGCGACATTTGCGAATACCAACGTGTTTTGCATGTCGTATATTTTTATTGCACAAGAAAATTCACATTATAAACTTATGGAAAATACATTTACAAAGGCAAGCTTATCTATAACAAGAGATTTCTTCCAGCAAGCCCAAGATGTTGAGCATAAATTTCATAGCAGAGGTAGACCCTTGCGCAGAAATACAAGAAAGCACGTCATGATACGAACACAGATGAAATTGTAGTAGGTACTGATGAGAGGCTTTTGAATTTTATTAAGTAGTTACCGGCCTTTACCCTTCACCTAAGCAACCGCAATGTTTTGCCCTGATAAAAGCTGCACAAACTAGTTTATCCTAGCCAAAACTAGTTTGTCCTGAAATCGGGTTTGGCCGGTAACATATACATCATTTATTACATTATTATGTTTTCGTTGTACACAATTAGATGTAAGTATACAGTTTTATTGCGCACTACTACTCTCCTGTTGCACAACTTTTCCTTTCCTGCCTAGGTTTGCTGGTAGAAATCTCTCTTTAGGTATAAGCTCGCCTTTGCAGGATTCACTCGATAGGTAAACTTTTGGGCAAAGGTGACGGTAGTACGTCTCCATACAGAATTACGGCACGCCCGCTCTCGCCCCGCGCGTACCCCTCTCTTCAAGCGGCCGGGCACATAGTTTGTTCGAGCTAGCGTCTCTAACATTTATACATTATTACTCAAAGTTTACTGCTAAGAATAAGCACTACCTAGCGTCATCAACGGTAGTGATTATATTCTCTTTGGCGTCATCGACCAAACAACACGACCCTAAATTTAAATAGTTTTTTAAATTTGGTTTAAATAAAGTATACGGGTAACTTTTTAGTTTACTTTCTTTATACCCAGTTAGGAAAAAATTTAAGTATATCAGTTTCTGTTGGTGTTTTACAATTTGTCCAGAGTAGGTAGTTCACGTTTTTTCCTAGAACAAGTTTTGATTCCTTTTTGAGAGCGATGGTGGTTTGTCTCTAGCAAAGTCTAATTCTGCACCATGGGAAACATGACGATAATCGTGTGTAATTTTGTGTTCTTCCCGGTTAAGGTAGGTAGGTAGGTCAGCCTGCAAATATATTTTTGATACGCTTAATTCCTGATTAATGCAATAGATATGCAAATTCAAACAGATGTCACTAATATGGATATTTTTATTATTTTCATACAATAACTAAATACCTATTAAGTTAGTTGAACAAACAACATCTGAAAAACATTTGAAGTCCATTTACATTGTTTTATACACATCAATAAGAAATTTATACAGTGTTTACATATGACACGGTTTATTTTTTTGTACGATCGCTATTAAATACGTACGACAACAATGTTTAATATAGTAATTAGCCTTACAACCATAATAGGGACACAATTTTAAAACCACGCGTTATAACCTCTTATTTAATATGCCTACATTTTATGTAAGTATAATAAAATGTAGGAATATAAAATCATGTAAACGAATAAATTGACACAAGGCAAAAAATGTCCAATACGTCAAAACTAAGAAAATAAACCATTTCAAACTTTTTACATAGGCTACCTAAAGTTTCGAAGCCTTCGGAATCGGCTGTTGAAACTGTTTATTCCCGTACAGGAGCTCTATTTTTGAATCGCTCGCATGAATGACATTATGTCACGCAAGCGCTCTTTTGTGCTGACCTTTCTATGCGATATATTATGTGACGCGAGTAATTAAAAAATAGAGCTCCTGGTGTTAGCCAGAGCTGTAGGAACAGAAATTAAAAAAACTAAAAATATCTCGTAACATATAAAATAGAAGCCTTGAAAAAGTACATAATTTCGGTAGTATTAAAGCGTATTTGTACATTGTAAATCTAGTTTTTGCTTGGCAAAAATAATGTTTTCGCCTGACTGAATTACTGAATAGCGAAAAAAAATGAAATACTGGCTTCGTCTGACAAAATTTCTGTATTGTGCGACTAGAAATATAAGAACAGCAACTTGAAAACCTTAATTCGAGTAACATAAAATACAAAACGAGCGTTGGGTTTTGTTGTGTTCAACGTAACACGAAGCTGCGCTTCACCCCCTTTATCCTTCACCCACCCTGACCCACCACTTCGTCTAGAGTTGTGAGCGTGGGAACTGCTGGAGTTCTCCGAGGCCTGCTGGAAGAACGACATTGAAAACTGTCTAGTAGGAAGGCTGGATAGCGTGGACTACGTAAAATGTTATACAGGATAAAGAGGATGAGATAAACCCGGCGAAGACGGATCGGCAGCCACTTTCACTCCTTGCGATGTTATTGGCTGTTATTAGTTAAACTAGGAAACAATTGAAAAATTTTTAGACTTTTAAGGATGCATTGATTGTGTCGGAATTCGGCAGTATTTCAAATTTTAAATTTAAAGTTACGTATCAAGCAGAGCAATCGTTTAACGTCAACTCCATATTCAAACTTATTAACAAAAACTAGCAGAATAATCAGAACATAGAATTGAAAACTTCTCTAAACAGGGTTCTTATTAGCGTTTAGTGGGGTTTTATAATTTACAGATCATTGTTGCAACTGGCCAAAAGTTTAACATTCGGACGAATTCTAAAATAATAAAATGGCGGATATCGAGTGACTCCCGTACAAAATTACTCGATACTCGGCGTCGATATCCCTACATCGAATGCGCAAAAATCAAACCCCCAGATCATAGCACCAACTTTTTAAAGTCAAGGTGACATTTTCTTTCTTTTTGATTGTAGATACGTCTGAAATTTGACATAATTACAATTGCGTACACTATTCAGACTTCATGCCTTTATTCTTACAAAAAAAAAGTAATGTCAACCTAACATGAAGGATTAAGGGAGCTTCTCGTAGTAAGCGGGAAAAGGAGCGTGTATCGACCAACAGCCTATGTTGACATAATCCATATCGCCGGGAAAACCTGGAATCAAAATCATTTATTTTTATTTTATTACCGTACATTTTTACATATATTAGCATACGCCATTTTTGGTCCTTCTCTACATTGGACCACTGTGGGAGAAGCAGGGCGGATAAACACCACCACCACAGTTTGATTTTTAGATCTTTTAAAAAATTGGTTGTGTTTAACTAATACAAATATCACAATATTGATTGTTATAAATAATAAGCAGGAATAAATAATAACAAACTTATTAACAGAGAGTTCTGTGTTGAGTTCGATTAACCCTGTCACCGTTAGATTGTTAAAACCTTTAGTTAATAAACTAACGCGTTAATTTGTGAACCATCGACAAACTGTAAACCAGACCGACAGGGTCTAGAATTTACGTTTCTTTTGATCTTACATGACAACCTAACACGAAGACTATTCGTGTCTAGTCTCTAGTCTACATCTAAGTTACCGCAGTGTTTGCGTTGGTATTTACTTTGCAAATCAAGTTTTAACCAGTTCACAATTTAACGGTTTTGTAATAAACTAACGAGTCATATCGAAAGAAGTACAGTACAGTTTACAATTCATCGATAGTTTGTAAACTAAGGAGAGAAAGACGTTAGATTACAAACTAACTGTTTTGACAATCTATGACAACCCCATACAATCCCGTTATTTAAGTGTTCTTGAACATTGTAATATCCCTTTTTAGACATAGTCGCTTTTACACGGTTTTTAAGGTTCCGTACCCGAAGGGTGCCAAACGGGACCCTATTACTAAGCCTCCGCTGTGCGTCCGTCCGTCTGTCCGTCTGTCACTCAGTAGAGAGCTGAAATTTTCACAGAGGGTATATTTCTATTGCCACTATAATAATGAAACATACCAGGTACCCATACAAGAAATGATTGGTATGGCCATTTTATTAGCCATTTTGTTTTATTTGTTTATCGGTGAAAACTGGACTCTCCCGATCTCATCGCAAAAGATCTTTAATTGCAGTTATTGAGTTTAGTGCTTAGTTATGGCATTATACGACTAATACATGCACATTCGAATTATAATCAATATTATTACGTTTCTAATCATATTTGCTTTGATTTCTATAAATAATTTCTACCCACTTCCGGTTTCAATGAGCAAAGAGTTTCCATAACCTGAGTACATAGTTCAATACATACTACTACATACACAAAACTCTTTTTGAATATTTTGATGTAGGACCTTGAATGCAGTCCTACCTAGTATTAAATATTTTAATATTAAAAATTAAAAGTTTATACTCGTGCAAAATACTTGACTGGCTTTATAAAATTGCTCAAATGGCTATTTCAAAATCTCCAGGTATCTTGTTATAGTAGAGAATGCACTAAATCTTTCACGAGTCTAAACCGGGATGCAACAAGTCTGTGATAATTTCTTAGTTTAACATTGCAGGTATCGCTATTTTTGGAAAATTTTGTAAGGTTCTTACATAAATAGATTATATTTTCGAAAAAACATTGAATAGCTACAGTTAGTATGTCAATTTATTTTAAAAAATATCTTAAGGATTCTATGCGTTTTAAAGTATAAATTGCCCGAATAGTTCTTTTCTGTAATAATAATAATAATAACCTTTATTTCAGGTTACAAAACCCATATCTACAAATACCTTAAAACTAAAGATACATACGTTATTAAATAAAGTATTATCTAGCCTAGCTATTGAATATCTGCTGCATTTTCCCCACAACAAGATACCATAAGACATAAGTAACTAAAATAGACTAGGCTAGATGAAGCCACATCCGTATTTTGTCTGAGGTTCCTAACAGCGTAAGCCGCAGAACTTAATCTACCAGCTAATTTATCTATGTGGGGTTCCCACTGCAATTTGCTAGCAATGGTTATTCCAAGAAACTTCGTATCAATTACTAATTATAACGTAAATAATATCTAACACTAAAATGTATGCGGATTGAACTGTCAGTGACTCTTATCTACAATGACATAAGATTTATCTGAACTTGAACACATTTTCACTCTGGTATGTATTCCTGCTTGAGCCACTGGTCTCAACTTGCCTGACATTTGGAAGTGAGAAATTGATTCACTTGATTTTACCGGCGTATACCAATAAATTAAGAACTGTCAAGGTTAAAGACAAGACACCATTATCGTCAAAATCTTCTTTTTGTCTTTCAATTTTGAAGACCAGTGAACAACACTATGTCAGTCAATTTCTCCACCATAAAACGAAGATCGTTAATATATACCAGGCTTAATAAATTAGCACAGGAACGGATATGTAGGAACGAAAACGGAGGATGCTTATACCCTGCAGTGGGCGAAAACAGGCTGTCGATTTAAGCAAGTAAGCGTGGTTATAACATATTCACCCTGCTTACCCTGCATGCTCAGAGCAGAGACTTATACTGAGCCAGCAGATCCTCCTCCTGCGTCAGTGAGGTGTCCAGGTGGTCATCAGCCTCCGTCTGAATGGACGTGGTCAGCCGTTGCAGAGCAGCCTCGCGATCCTTCCTCCTAGAATACAAGTTGTTTTTGTTTGAAGATTTATGACTCTGCATTTTATTGACTATGAAATTGCATTTGTTTGGTAAGTTTAACCGACTTCACAAAACGAGGAAGTTTATCATTTGTCGGTATCTATGTTTTCATTTCTTCAAGAAGGACCGTCAATCATTATAACGTTGACCTATTTTTTCTTCGCTTATACCCGAATTATTTCCTAGTTTCTATATGTACTATAGTATAGTTCGATCTCCTTCGACCGCATGCCACGGCAACGGATTTTACAATCTTTAAACGAAAGTACTTGCTGGTGTTTGTGACGTCAAGTCAGATGTTGGTCATTAAAGTTGACCCTGTATCATAGAAACAGTCTCATTACCATATGTAAGAAAAGTAATGTCAAGGTCGAGGCAAGCCAAACGAAAACACACCACATCTAACAGTAGAGCTAGGCCACAGGCCGAGTCATGTGCTAAAAAAATCTTACTAAACTTAAGAATAGCACGACGCTTAGTGCCGAAAACTAATTGCTAAAGAAAACGATGCGAGGCCGAGGACCGAGCCTTATGTGATAATGGTACCACATACTATAAGATTAATGCGAGGCTGACGGCCGAGTAAACGAAAACATATCACATCTAACAAAGGCTACCCGCTTAATCTGATTTGTGATTCCTCATAATTGACCTAAAATCTTTATAATAAAAATTATAATATTTTATTTCAGATAATAAAAATCCATAATTTGTTAGTAAAGTTCTCTATGTTAGTAAGATCCTATGGAGTGCTTAACTATTTACATGCACCAAAGAGTGGTGCTTCAAAAACGTGCTGTCAACTCTATCACTTAGTAACCTGCGGATGCTGTTGGTGCTGCAAGAGTCCTGCGTATCAAGGATGCATACCAGACGCGCTACAGAAAATATTATACTCGATTATATATCATATTGTACTCGAAGGGCGCCGAGGGTCCGCTTTGTATAACTAATCCATAAGCCACAGGTGTACAGGGATTAGCAGAATACCTTGAGGAGTGTAGTTTTACCTCCCCTGCACACCGGGAAAATCTACGGGATAGCATATTACAGCGGATCGCCACCGCCCTCCTTTCCCAATCGATGTCTGCAATATCATCCTGCAGACAATCGTTGACCACGTGACCCTCGTACTTGAACTGCGATACTCTGGTGAGAAACGAGCCACAACGACAATTACTTTAGCGCCCGACACGAACTTTATATACTCGCTCTTTTTTGTGTTGTACCTGAGTCAGTGGCCATCCGCGTATGTCTCATATACTGACAACATTTTTCGCATGTGCTGATCAGCAGCATTCAGCATCTCAGCAGCACCATGTGGTCGGCGTAGCTTATGCTGTTGACAATTTTCCCGTCAATCGAACAACCGATGTTGGTACCAATGAGCTCCTCTATCAGGCCATTTACATTTAAGTTAAAGAGCACAGGCGGGCTTAGCCCTCCTTGTCTTACCCCATACTCCAGCCTATACACTTCAGAGTAAGACTTCGCCCATTCAACAGTATTAGTCTGGTTGCTATACCAATATTTTAGAAGTGCAATTAATCGTGGAGAGAAATCTGACTCTTTAGACAATTTATGCCACAAAACATCTTAATACACCGTATCAAATGCCTTAGACAGATCTAAAAACCAGGCAAAGACATTTGTTTTTCTATTAGTAGCATTTGGTAGTTTGCTTGAGAAACAGAATGGCACTCGCTGTCGACAAGACCACTCCAAAGCCAAACTCTGCGTCATTTAACGATAAATGCTTACACAAGCGACGCTCAAAAAACTGTCCAAGCACCTTTGCGACAATGGTGGCGAGAGAAAATAGCCTGTAGTTGTTGACATCCGAGATATCGCCCGTCTTGTTCTGTGTTATAGGAACAATAACTGTCCTCATAAGGCTGTCGGGAAGGTATGTGTGGACAACACAAATTAAGAAACATACTCAGCACTCTAGCCAAATAAAATTCAGAATACTGCAAGTACTCAATACTGATACCGTCATGTCCTAGAGACTTACCCCTTTGCATGTTTTTAATATTCCAGCGAATCTCTGCAGCTGTGAAACGAATACGGGCTTTACTATTCTCCTGGACATGACTCTTCATCAAGTGACTGCCTCACGGGTTAGGTAAATGGAGCTAGTGCTTTCTAAATAAATTAGCAATCTCGCAACCATCTGTCACACCATTAACACCTACCGGGAGACTAGACCTCGGAAACAGTTTCTTTGTCTCCTTCCAGAATTTACCAGTCTTTGGAGCGGTGAGCAGATGCAAATATGTCCATATTAATTTGTTCCGCGTTATTTTGGCACCTTCGTAGATTAATTTTTAAAATTTTCCTCACGCAGGCGGGCGTCGGCGTTCGAAATTTGAATGTCATAATATGCAGAAAAATTACACATTATGGTCATAATGTGTAATTTTTCAGATAAGAAATGAGTTTTTACCAAGTAGTTTAACATTATGCTGATCGCAACGTGCGGTTTTTGTATGCAGTAAAGAGGGTTTATGATACATGTGTAGATAAAAAATATTATAATACTACAGATTATTAGTTTTGTTTTACTCTATTTTTCACTATACCTTTACATTATAATTTACTGTCCTTTATTAAATGTCAAGCTACACAATTGTACATTAAAATTTAATACATGATTAACCTTTGATATTAAAATACTTTTTTCTATTTAATTAATCTTTTATTTACAGCCATTTATAGCATAATAATCGGACCAAATTATGCAAACAATAGGTGCTGAGAAATCAATAGGGTTTTATAATTATATGTACATAACCGGTTATAGCTCTTCACTATCTTGAATGTCCGTAATTAGTTGACCACGACTGTATAGCTTCTTTTTATTTTTATAAGTTAGCATTCGTTTATTTAAGTGAGCCGTACTGTATTGTGTATATATTCTGTAAAGTACCTTTTAACGCGTTCTTTTCGGTTAGACCTCCGTTTCATTGAGCCGCCTGCGCCGCTCGTGGACGGATCCATATTGCCATCTGTAGAAGAAAGAAAATATATTGTCTCAGAACAAAGGTAAGTAGGTATGTAAAAAATGTTAACAGCCGGTTGATTCCAACGGCTTCAAACGGAACTAATTAAAAACGACGTATGTGGCTGGGCCGCAAAAGAGTACGGATTTTAAGTAGCGATTGAAACATTCTTTTAATTTCCACTAGGTTTTACTACAGTTACGACGCCCCGTCCATGCAAAGCTAAATACCTTGTAATACATCTCCCATTGCCAGTATGTCGACGGCTTCATTAAGGTGATTCTTCGCCAATCTAAGAGCGTATTTCGCTTGATCCAACTCGTACCCCATTGCGACAAGCTGCAATACATACAAACAAAGACTTGAAAAAATATATACAAATGTACCCAATAATGTCCCCATCGAGGGGCACAAGCCTTTACCCGGATACGAGTAAGATTGAGCCATATTCCACAGACCTTTAATCAAAATCAATAAAGTTAACAGGTTTTAAATTATCACGTAACTACGGCAGAGCGAAAAGAAGGGTTACGATTTTGACCAGTATGTATGCATGTGTGTATGTATGTATGTTCATCTGTTCCACCAAAAAATCTAAAGTACTCTACCAGGGGGGTCTCACTTTACAGTATAGGTACGTTCGAACGGCCAACCCGACGGGCGGGAATTCAGTTATGTTGTCGCTCGCTTCGCTTTTCGGCGCGCGCTAGCCGCTCCTCATAAGCAACTTTTCTGTGATTTTTGCAACAACAATGATTTAAGTAACTAACATTTTAGGGTGTCTAAAGGAATTGTTCACAAATAAAATTCGATTCTTTTTAATTGAATACCTTTTTGTTTCACTAAAAGTAAACACTTTAGACCCAGTATAAAAAACAAATGACAATTACATAAGTAAGGAGGTAGGTACCTACTTAGCCTTAGAATTTACCAATAGCCTGAATAAGTACTAATAACACCTCTCTTAGATAGAGTGGACTAAAATTCACAAACACAAATAATCGCAAGTAGGTAACCCTACCGTGATCAACCGAGACAGGAGTTTACAGGACGACCATGTGGTGTCAGAGTAAAAGAAGCTCTCAGGCGTAGTAATGCGGCGCAATCTAGCTTGCACGGGCGGGGCAACCGATTCTGTAGGTGCTTAGCGATTGTTGTAGGTAGCGCAGGTGCGAGCTAGATTGCGCTTTATTGTAGCGCAGCAAGAGTAGCTATTTATTGAAGTGTATTTGAGGAGTCATCTTTCTGTACGTATTTTTTTAAGTATTCTGTGACTCTACAGCAGAATTTGATAAATCAGGTCTTGTCATTCGCTGACTATAGGATATGTGACGTCATACTTAGTTCAATATGGCACCCTCTGGAGGGCATTTAAACATGGGTTAAAAAATATATGTTTCCGAACAGGGCCGTTTCAAATTAAAGAGTTGAATTAGCATATTTTGCTCATTAGAAGCGTATTCACCACAGATATGGAGAGATAGGCCCTTGGCGCTAAGCTTGTATCGGAACCAGTGTCGCCGAAAACTAAGAACACGCATACATTTACACCACTCGTACATCAATCCCTCCGCATTTATTGGTCAGTGCAATGTCATGCACCTATCGTCCGAACACACCCACACTACCGCAGGTATACTAGCTAGTCGAGCTAGTGTTGGGACAATGCAAGGACAGCGTTTATCATCGATCGATTATAATTTATAGACAGTCGTATACAATGCCGGGTTCTATAAATAAAATAGTTTGTAAATACGACATATTAATACGACATACGACATACGAGACCCCTTTGCCTCTCTTCTTTTTTTCAACAGAATCCTTACAGCTAGAAAGAGAGGCAAAGAGATTTCTGAAGGTAGAATAACTGTGAACTCTTCGGACCTGACTGAAAGCATCGGAATTTCCGATCAATACTTATAACAACCCATTATCCTTCGTCGGGCGAGGTTTTAAACAAACTTAAAATCTAAACTGCCTGTTTGGCAATCATTGGAATAACTAACAATAAACTTACGTATTATGAGCAATAAAATAACTATATTAGTAATTGCGGAATGATAAAATCTATCGATTCAAAAACATAATTCTCCTATCACTATCCCCATCACTATATGTCGTCTCTTTGTGCGTGTAACAGTTCGCCTCCGTATCACGATGCATCTCTGCTTTCGTACTTAGATAAGTGTGAAATATTCATTGCGTGTTAGCTTGGCAATAAGTAGTGAAATTAAGATACAAAACAAGCAATGTATAGTATAACTTAGCGATATAATATAACAACATGACATTGTCACTTTAATGTCAATTCGTGACGAATTTTCCGCGAATGATTATTTTCATAATAATGTTTATTTATTGTGTTTTAAGAAGAAATAATAGTTGGAATGAGACTTACAAGTGATATGTGACACCGACGTTCTTGGAGTTCACAATCTCGCTTCTATTTTTGCACATGAGTATTGCACAGGTCGGCATTTTCGAAAAACAACGGAAATGAATTCGTCACTGCGGTCGCCCGGTGACTACCGAGAATTTTTAATATCTAACCTGTCGGAGCTACATTTGTTCGCACGTGCCACGCCCCTCAACCTATCTCTCGATATCAGTGGTATTCACCGTCCGGTGGTTATAAGTTTCTTACTTTTTAGAGCGCGATGATTCAGTAGTTGGGTTCTTAGACTATTTACTCTATAGACGGAGTGTCACTTTCGCGATTGCGTCGAAAAATAAGGCGCACAACTGTGGACCGCCATTCAAACAGTCTGCTTTGAGCTGACATTGGAGACGCACGCGTTGTACAGTTTTACAGGTCATCAAAATTTGATAAAAAATGCCTTGCTGTGCGATTAAAGTGTGTAGAAATTACAAAGGGCGAATAAAAGCAAATCACAAGCCATCATTTCATTGGGAAGTCAACCTAAATTCGTGGTATTTCGTACAACATTAAGTAAATTTCACAAGATTCACACTTTACGGTTTATTAGTGTTGCCAGTTCTTCAATGCAAAATTTCCCCACAAATTACAACTATGCTCGCACCAAAGTGCTTTTGAACATGAGGTGATAAACTAGCATCACCTTTTTCCATACGGGGTGGCAAAATCACAGTTGTGACCAAACTCAGTCATACTTCGCAGTTACTAGTCCGATTTGCTTCAAAATCTATATCTGCGAATCCGGCTGGAGTCAACACACAAGTACAACTAAAACACAATAATGTAATAAATGATGTATATGTTACGGCTAAAGCTAGGTGTGAAACTAACTTAAGTTTAGCCGGCTAGTTTTAAGATTAATTTCGAGCGTCGGCTAATGTCCGAAATAATGTTCATTGATTTCAACATTAGTCGGCTAAACTGCAGTTTAGCCTCGACGCTGTTGAGGCTAAAGATGGGTGAGAAAATATGGTTAACATTAGCCGACTAAACTTAAGTTTATTTTTCAGTATACCTAGGCTAATGTTGAAAAATTACCGTCTTAATCTGGAATGAGTGATGATAATGATTCGGTAGCCGTAAACACTGCGGTAGCTTAGGTGAAGGATAAAGGGGGTGAGCGAAGCGAAGCCCCCTTTATCCTTCGTGTAAGGTTAAACATGTAAGAACAACAAAAAATACTTATACTCGTCTTATTAGTTTTTTTTTGTCCTTACATGTTCAACCTAACACGAAGGATAAAGGGGGCTTCGCTTCGCTCACGCCCTTTACTCTTCACCTAAGCTACCGCAGTCTTTTGCCCTGATATTAGAAATAGCTTTCTCATCTGAATACAATTACCCCGCCCCGCTCCCCGCAGTCGCACGAATACTTCGTTTTTAACATTAGCTAACTAATGTCCAACATTAACCGAAATGCATTGGCTAATGTGCAATCTAGCCGATTAAAGATGACACCCGTTATCACAAACGAACATGACTTCGGACATTAGCCGAGGCTCGAAATTAATCTTAAGAATAGCCATTTTTATTATTTTGAAGTCTGATTTCACATCTCTTACATTTCCAATTAAAAGATGGGCCTGAAAAACCCTGCGCATATAAGGCGGGGTCTTTTTTGTCGCTACCTATTGAAAAAGGATTTAATAAATACTCAGTCATTTTCTTTTCAGTAATTTGTTTACCAGTCGCTATATGAATTAGTTTATTACTTCAGAATATTATACATTATGTAGTGCCTATGAATATTATACATTATGTAGTACCAAATTAGTCATACCATACCATTAGCTACACGAAAGATAGATATTTAAGTTAAATCTGTGAAGATAAAAATTTATAGTTGCATACTTAACCGAAATTCAGCTAACATAATATGGTTAAAATGAGTTTAGTTTATTTACCAAGTTTATCTATTTAGGTTATACTGTAGAATAAATGATCGAAGGTAATCCACCAACTTGTACAGTTTCCCTACATTTACCGGAAGTATTGCTTTTGTGGCAACATTTGACACGCACACAGATTAACAGGTCGCGAGCGTTCCAACATGTCGACACGCACACTAGCATGCTAAAGTTGGCCTGTTTTCACCGCTGTCATTCAGTACTGACGCGGTATCTAGTGTTTGTATAATCTAAGGTTGGGTTTTAGTTTCTAGCGTTCCGTGGGTGCCAATCGGGAACCTATTACTAAGCCTCTGCTGTCAGTCTGTCCATCTGTCCGTCCGTCCATTAGCGGGCTGTATTTCATGGACCGTAATAGGTAAGAGTTTAATTTACTTTTACATTTTTGTTACCGCTACAGCAACAAATAATGAAAGCTACACGAGATTTTATCAAATAATGGGACTATCTTAGAAGAGACCTATTTTAACATCCCCTCGGTAAAACACAATATATCAAGACTCCAATATGATGGAAGATTTCGCGGCTTATCACATGGTTGTGGTGGTGTTCACCTCCTGAGACCACCTGGGTGAACGGTGGGGATTATTGTTACCACCGCAAGTATAACATTAAAAATCTATAAATTTATATAGGTGACGATGACGGTCCACCTCGGTAGGACCGAATGGCCGAGTCGGCAGTGACCCTGCCTACGACGCCAAGGGTTCCGGATTCGAGTCCCGGTGGGGGCAAATCTTTGTTTGATGAGAACGGATGTTTGTACCCTAGTCATGGCTGTTTATCTATATAAGTTTAATATTTATCTACTATATGAGTATGTGTATCGTTGTCTAGTACCCAAGATACAGGGGATCCTAGTTTGGGCTAGATCAATGTGTGTAAAGAGTGTCCAAGATACGCTGACGAGCAATGAACTACAAAATGCCGACAAACACCTTGATATCTCCTAAGACATAGAACCTAGCTTCATAAATTAAAAAGTATTTTTTTTATTGGTAATATTCTGATGCGCTGTTAAATGTACTTTAATATTGCAGACGGCGTCATTAAGCTAGCCTTTCCCGTTTAGTAGTAATTTGGTGCCAATGTCACTGGAACTTTTTCATTGCTCGTCAGTGTATTATTATTATTATTAATTAATGCAGGCTGGCTGGTTTGCTGTTTGCGTAGACTAGATTGACTGATAGCGGTCTGAAATACAGTTGAGCAGAAAATCTTCCGATAATTTTTGCGATCCTGCCTGAACCTTAACTCCTTTTTTTCCTGAACATAAAGAAATAATAACTGCAAAATAAAAATAAATGTTCTGGCTCTAAGCCAGCCATTTTTTTGAACTTATTAATTGTCTTGATATTTTTTTCTTTACTTTCTTTAGTAAATTACCTCTTCGGTTAGTTTCTCATCCGCTTCTGGGAGGGAGTCGTCGCTCATGGAATCTGTGTCCGACGACATGTCACTGTCGTCCAGCTGCCGAAAGGAAAAATACAACCGTATAAAGTGTGTCATTGAACAAATTAATCGAACGAAACAAACTAAATCAAGCTTTCTCACATGCAGACGACTGCTGTCTCTAGTGTACAAGTGAGACAGCATGACTTCGGTTGCTTCAATTCAATTCCTTTCTTTAATGCCACTTGTAATACAAACATTTTTATTTTGTATTAGCTATATTTTTTTCTTTTGCTCTACTGGTCCAACGGTACTGTTGGTGTTGTTCGTTCACAATTACACTACCCAATTTATTTTCGCAACTAGATTCGGGTAAGCAAGAGACAATAATACTATTTATATCGGTTTGTTTAGGCTTCTAATTAATATTGTAATATTTGTATTAGTTAAACACAACCAATTTTAAAAGACATCTAAAAATCAATCTGTTCAACGCCCTGCTTCTCCCACAGTGGTCCAATGTAGAGAAGAGGCAAAAATGCCCTTTGCCAAGTATATGTAAATATCTACAGTAATAAAAAACTTTGCCTATTGACTATTGACTACCAATCCAGCGTCAAAACTTAACACGTACATAATACTAAACTTAACACGTACAAAACACAAAACTTAACACGCTCCCTGTCTAGTATATCCATTTGGTCAAAAAAAAACACATATACTTATCACATTTGCTAGAAATGAAATGTGTTAAAAAGACGATTTTAAATATAAAACTAAACTATCTCAATTTATCTAAAGCATGACTTAGACCTATGGACCCGGTAATTAACTGCATTTGCACTTAATTACTTGTGCAGTAAGTTGCACGATTTTTCTTTCTGCCTTACTTTTCGTATGCCCCAAACGCTTTGCTTTTCGCCAGACACATCTACACCAATGATAATAGCAACCAGTAGTTTTAGCTGCAGGAAACATATACCTAAAACTACACACACACGATTTTAGCAAAGATTCATTGTGATTTTAAAGTGGATTCAGTGCTGCCAGTTTAAAATCACAATGAATCTTTATTGGATGTAAACCTGGTATTTGCGATTTTATAAGACTAACAAGTACCACGTGACTATCTGCTTTTTGGTGAGATATTAATGCTAACTATGCTAATGCGAACTATTCACATCTCCATGCAAAGTAAATAGCTATTTAAAAGAAGACGGGCAACTCTGAAACGTTCAATACATGAAAATTTCACTGGTTTTATCAATTTCTTCCTTTGAAACCTTCTTACAAACAATATAATTTTGTAATAAAAATCGGCCAAAATGAATTAATTATGCTTGATCGGAACAACTACCTCTATTACGTCAGTGAATAGAGTTTTCGAAACTCCTGTGTACTTTTGTTGAGTGCAATTCTATCTATCGTCTTATAAATACGGAATGGGCCGGTCGGATTCCTGTATCATCTGTTTAAGTGTTCGATATTTCCATCAATTTGAGGTTATAGTGAACATCCTGGTTGCAAATATGAGGCTATTAGTTACGTTCAACCTAAAATATACAAAGCATTATTATCAATTCTATATACAAAGCATTATTATCAATTATATATACATAGCATAATCCCATGATTAAATAAAATAAAATCATCATTAGGCAAGAAAATCAACACTTACAGTGATTGACCCCAAACATATTTTTTTTTGTAATTGGAACACCGCTAAATAGCCGCTCCACTTACATATTTTTTGAGAACATTGTATCTTTATTTGTCATTCAGCAAGACTAATAATAATGTGTATAAAGTAAGGATCCGTAGCATCGTTCGATAAGTCTGTATGAAATAAGTAAAGTAAGTCATATGATGGAGCATTACTATTAGTAAACCATGTATCTAGTACTTATTTTTCATTTGTGACAAAAACTTACCTACTTAGTTACCCGCAGCTGCACTTGTATAGATAAAATTGTAAGCGCGGCGGTATATATAATAGAGTGATTTATTGACGATTAATACATAATAATTATTCCAAGCAGGCAAATGGGTGACAGTTAAATGATGAATTATTTAATCTGTTTATAATATTTACAGGTGATGAATTATTTCATCTGTTTATAATATTTACAGGTAATATTTATAAGAAATATGAACGAAAGAGGTTTTCTGTAAATACTTTGGATTGGTGTGAAATAAACCGATATAAAATCGACGACCCGAATGGCCGAGTCGGCAGTGACCCTGATACGAAACTAAGGGTCCCGTTTGATGAGAACGGATATTTGTACCCTAGGCATGGATGTTTATCTATATAAGTATGTGTATCGTTGTCTAGTTCCCAAGATCCTTGTTTGGGGCTAGATCAATGTGAGTAAATAGTGACCAAGGTATTATTATCAATAGGAATTACGTTACTTACCTGCCCGTGTCTAGTTGCGAAAATAGATGAGCTAGTTTAATGGGAAACGCATACATATGTATTTAACAAATACCTACGATACTACTGCACCAGTAGTGCAGAAGGGAAAAAAACCCACGACACCTACCAGTAGTGAGGCTTAGTAGTGTGGTGGGGAAGGAGGGACCAGAAAAGCTTTGTGAGTTACCAGGTCAGGCTGCTCCTGAATCAGTCTCACAGCGTCCGCCACATGGTTGTTAGAGTTCCGTAGTGCGGCGATCGCGCGCCGCCTGCTGAACCCCATGCTGACGACACCGTCCACTAACTGCTGCGATACTGGGGTTCCGTCGACGCAGACGCCCAGTGCTCGGGACAGTCTGCAAGTTCATATTCATTTATTGCACTCCGTAATAACAATAAGGTCTTAATATAAAGTGTTAGAGCACTATGGACCTTGTTGGGCATAAGCAATATTCTATCTAATGTATTTATAATTTACATAATAATATTCTTTACTTTTGACTTAATACCTAAATAAATTATTCAACCTTATTATGCAATTTATACATTAATGACTTACACAATTGAAATTAGAATAATAAATTATTACGATTTGAGGAAATTCTCTCACACTTATGAAAGTGTCCTAGCTTGCCCAATACGATTTGGGTTAATTCTCTCACACCTGTGAAAAGTGTCCTAGATAGCCCAATATTATACTACTGAAGCGATATGATTGTGCGAGGCTTGTCAAATTATTACCCCCCAGGACAACCGCCGCCGCTAGGCGCCGCACTGCTTTCTGTATCTTCTGTGGATATCTTCTTCTGTGGTAACTGACTTTATTCTTATATTATTTAAGGCTTATGTTTAAACGATTACCAAAAACACACCTATTTTACTACCAATAAATTCGAAATGACTGCCAGAATGGACAAATGTCTACCTAATTGTGTTTGGATAAATGATCACCAAACTTCTTTTTATGTTTTGTGTACTTAAGTTTATGTTTTTTGTATTTTTTGTTGTTTTGTTGTTTTTTGTTGTTCTTACATGTTCAACCTAACACGAAGGATAATTCACTTAAGCTACCGCAGTATTTTGCTCTGATATTTTTTGCAACACCAGTGTTCATTTATCCATTTTGGGTAGGAAAAAAATATTTTGGAGATCCTAGGCTGGGGATGGATCAATGTGTGTATAATAGTGTCCAAGGTATTATTATTATTATATTTGTTGCCATTATTTAATATTGTAACTTATCTATATTATTTGCTGCTGATGTCCCTAATATAACAAATATATAAATAAAAGTAAGCCAAAAGCCAGCTTATTGTAAATGTCAAGTTACGCAAAATAGGGTATTAAAGCAGTTGTTTCCTTAAACTAGCTTGTTGGTCATGAGTGCCGGCAGGGATTCGTGAATGCATTAACGTTATTTGATTATTTTCGCTCGAAAGAAAAGTCTCCAGATGCAAAATTTGTTTTTAACAATATATTTTTTTACAATTTTTTGCCAGAGGCAATTATAAGGAGAGCGACATCTTCGGGAGTAAAGTAAAAGGCTTGAGATGCGCGCAAATACGAGACTAGACTAGACTTATTTATTATAGGAAATCCTAGCTTATATACTAGGTTGGTGCATGTTATTAATGACGTACATAAGACATAGTGCGTGATGAATATAAATATACCTTATCTGTGACGGTCGTCAACTTATCTTAACATTACGTGAAAATATGACTAACATAGTCGACCGGCACAGATACTCCCCCATTTAGGGAAAAAAATAAATGAATGTACTTATAACAATGGAAAAAATCTAAGTTAGATACTATAACAAACTTATATCGACTGCAATAATAACTAGTAGTATTTTAATAAACATAAATCAGATAGTAATAGCGCATACTTTAACTTAATCTAAAAGTAACTCTTACACGAATTAGAAAAATAAAGGAACTACGGTTATGTGAATTCTACATAAGTTTACGGAATTACTTAATATTTACCTAAGTTTACGGAATTACTTGATAATTACCTACAGGCAAGTCTTGTGTCTGGCCGCACACTACATAAAATAAACTAAAAACTGGAAAACAGAAAAACACTAGGAAAATGGGGCTTCGCGGTTAGTAAACTAACCTAACCTATAACTGGAAAAGATCCGCAGGAGAGTCGTCTGATGCTGCAGCCGCCCATGTTTTTCAGGAATCGATGAGTCAATTTACATCGCACGTGTTGAAGTTGTAATCACTGTTTGTTTATAATTGCGACCGTACCTACACAAGGATGATTGTGCTGAATCAGCGTCAGCATTAAATCTGTAACCTTGGCTGTAGGCAGTCAATTATCTCGTACGTCATATGTACGTGCGTGCTCTTCACTCTTGAGTGAATATTAAGTTGTCGATTGATGAAATTTGTGTGCCTAAAAACCTTGGGATTCGGCAACATAGGGCTCATCTTGTACACCAATCTTTTATATATGTCACCAGAAAATGATACGATCCGCAAGTTTATAAATTTCTTAGGAAATTTATAAACTTCCTTCTAGATTATATTAGGCTAGACTAGGTTAGGTTAGGTTAGGTTAGGTTATGTTAGGTTAGGTTAGGTTAGTATATTTATAAACTTGCGGGAAAAAAATTAGGAAATTTATAAACTTGCGGATCGTATTATTTTTCGGTGACATATATATATATATATCTCTCTCTCTTCAGTGATTTGATTATTCTTCGTGCGATGTTCTTCCTGGGTGATTTCAGTATTCGTTGAATTAGGTATATCGATGATGTTTCAATACTCTTCTGGGGGCTGGAACGGCTTCCTATGTGTTGAACTTGAAAAAGCTGCTTGCTGTGAATGAATTTGCCGACGCGTTCGTTTCTGCTGGTGCGAGCTCCATTTTGATAATTCAGCAGTCGGCTGACTATCGGTTCATTATTCTTGCGGTATCTTGAGTTCGATGCGCGAAATCTTCAGTTGAAATTATTTGGCTTCTGGTCCGTATTCAAATCTGGTCCGGTCATGGCTTGCTTGATGTCGTCTAGGTTGCCGAAGTCGGGGCTCGGCGATCTTGGACGAAGTGCTTCTTGCTTGCACTTTTAAGGTGGCAGCACACGGAGTTTTCTTCGCGGCTGGGTCCATGCTGCTATTACCGAAGGTTGCTGATGTTCAAAAGTCGGGTCACCACTTTGCCAGAGGCAATTATAAGGAGAGCGACATCTTCGGGAGTAAAGTAAAAGGCTTGAGATGCGCGCAAATACGAGACTAGACTAGACTTATTTATTATAGGAAATCCTAGCTTATATACTAGGTTGGTGCATGTTATTGTAGGGACACAATGTTTGACAGCGTCAGCAGTTTTGTAAAGACATCAGTCCCATGTAAGAGCTAGACTAGACGGTCGTGTCATTCTGCCAACATAACATCTGTGCATATCTGTATTGTGACTAAGTATAAAATAAAAAACTGACATTATTACAATTAAAGTGTTTAATTAATACAGCAGGCATACGAACATTAAAGTGGTGACCCCGACAAAGTGAAAATTTTCAAATTTAACAGTGACATGGCGAACAACCAGCCGCAGCAGCAAAGCGCACCGCCTCCACAGGCTCCTCCGCCACTACCAGGGATGTTGGCGCAGATCACATTGGCGAGTCGCGTGCCGCAGTTTTGGACAGACCAACCACGCGTTTGGTTTGTCAGGCTGGAGGCCACCATCAACCAGCAAAAATTGAGCGACATGGCGAAATTCGATCTTGTCATCACTAAGCTGGAAAAGGAGACAATCATGCAGGTCACGGACATCCTCACCCAGCCGCCGGAAGCAAATAAATATACGGCTTTGAAAGACAGACTATTGGCCATTTATGAAGAGACAGCGAATCGTCAAGTGCAAAAACTAATTAGTGAAATGGAGCTCGGGGACCAGAAGCCGTCACAGCTACTCAGGCGGATGCAAACGCTTGCGAGGGATAAAGTTCCAGACGAAACTCTGCGGATGCTGTGGCAGTCACACCTGCCAACGTCAGTCAGGGCCATCCTGACGGTTACGGATAGTGGAGACCTAAACGTCCTGTCAAAAATCGCGGATAAGGTGATGGAGAGCACAGGGAGTTCACAGGTAGCAGCTGTACAGACCACATCCATGAGGGCGAGCCAGTCGGATGTCATAATGGGTGAACTGGCAAAGATCAGCCGAAGATTAAGAGGGCTGGAGATGGCGAAACACAGGTCTAGAGATTCGCACCGCGGCACTTCACGGGAGCGAGGTATACCGGGTCGCAGTCAAACACCCACACCGAGCAGAAGTAGCCCAGATTGGAAGTGTTATTATCATTTCCGTTTCGGGACGAAGGCGACTAAATGTGTGCAACCCTGCAGCTGGAAGTCAGCGGATCAGGCCTCATCAAAAAACTAGCTGCTGTGCAACCACCGACGGCGGGCAACTGCACAGCATCCAACCGCCTTACAGTGTGCGACAGGAATACAGGTTTGCGTTTCCTCATAGACACGGGAGCCAACGTGTCCGTGCTGCCAGTTGGCCAACTACGTGTGCAGAGGAAACGCAGTGAAAGTTGTAATTTGTTTGCCGCTAATGGTACTAAGATTAATAAATACATATGGCACTAAAACTATAGTAATTGATTTAAAGCTAAGAAGGCCATACACTTGGACATTCATTATAGCCGATGTAAAACAACCCATTTTAGGTGCTGATTTCTTGTCACATCATAAGCTGTTAGTAGATGTAAGCGGTCGTAAACTATTGGACCAAACAACCAGTTTATGTGTAGTAGGGTCGATTGTGTCGTGGATTGAACCATCATTGATTACGATAGATAATTCATGTACTTACCACAGGCTACTACTGCAATACCCTGAGATTACTAAACCTATGTCATTTAAAGAGAATCCCCCACACTTGGCAGTGCATCACATAGAGACGACCGGACCACCCGTTTTCGCTAGAGCTAGACCATTAGCACCAGACAGGTATGTAAAGGTGAAGGAGGAATTCAGGCGCATGCAGGAACTGGGTATCTGCAGACCTTCTAAGAGCGCCTGGGCAAGTCCTCTCCATGTCGTTCCCAAAAAGGACGGAAGTCTGCGTCCTTGTGGAGATTACAGGGCCCTAAACGCCGTAACGAAGCCTGATAGGTACCCCATCCCACGATTGCATGATTTTACCTATATACTTAGTGGTAAGAAAATTTACAGCAGAATTGACCTTAACAGGGCGTACCACAACATATTGGTCGCGCCCGAGGATACAGAGAAAACCGCTATAACTACACCTTTCGGCTTGTACGAGTTTACTCGCATGAGTTTCGGTTTGTGTAACGCGGCACAGACGTTCCAAAGGTTTGTAAATAACTCTGTTTTTCAAGGTTTAGCAAACAACGAGCACAAAAAGGATAATAATAATTATGGATTTCATTTTTGTTATATTGAAGATGTTTTAATAGCAAGCGAGTCGGAAGAGCAACATGAGATTCACCTTAAACTAATTTTCGAGAGATTAAATAAGTTTGGGATAACTATCAACTTGAGCAAATGTGAATTTGGGAAAACTAAAATAGAATTTTTAGGCTATGAAATTTCCCAGGAGGGCATTTCCCCACTGAAACATAAAATTCAAAGTATCTTAGAATACCCAAAGCCTAAGACAGTCAATGATCTTAGACGTTTTTTAGGTATGATTAATTTTTATAGGGCCAGTCTACCTAGAGCTGCTGAATATCAAAAGGAATTACATAGATATTTAAACGGGGCTAAAAAGAGGGACAAATCACTCATCAAGTGGACAGAATGTGCAGACGCAGCGTTCGAGAAATGTAAGTCATGCCTACAGTCCGCCACAATGCTACAGTATCCAGTTGCGAACGCTGAATTAGCTATTATGGCTGACGCGGCTAACGGATGTGTGGGAGCGGTTCTACAAACTAAGGTGGGTGGTCAATGGAAACCATTGGGATACTTTTCTAAGAGGCTTAGTGAGACACAACAAAAGTATAGCACATATGACCGGGAGTTATTAGCTATTTATTTAGCGGTTCAACATTTCCGATATATGGTAGAAGGACAGTCTTTTAGCATTTTCACAGACCACAAACCGTTACTGTATGCTTTTACAAAAAAGCCAAGCGATGTAGAAACACCGAGACGGGTAAGACAATTAATGTTTATCAGTGAGTTTACCACCGACATTCGATACGTACCGGGTCAGGACAACGTGGTAGCCGACGCATTGTCACGTTTGGAAACCATATCGTGTCCCACGGCTATTGATTTCGCAGAACTAGCGGGTGCGCAGGTAACAGATAGTGAGTTAGGTAAATTATTAGTTGAGGACCGCTGGAATCTAAAGAAGTTTACTGTTCCTAATTGCGATAAAGAAATTATGTGTGAGATATCCACAGGTACTATGCGTCCTTATTTACCTGAACAATTCAGGAAATTAGCCGTTGAAATGGTACATAGGTTATCACACCCAGGCATACGAACAACTAGGAAATTAGTGACCGCTAAATATTTTTGGCCGGGGATGAATACAGAAATAGGTAGATGGACCAAAACCTGTATAAATTGCCAAAAATCGAAAGTAGTACGTCACAACGTGTCTGGTTTGGGAAGTTACGATAAATGTGGTCGATTCGAACATGTACACGTAGATATAGTTGGGCCTTTACCCACGTCGGAGGACGGTTATAGGTATTTATTAACCATGGTAGACAGAGCGACAGGGTGGCCAGAAGCGGTCCCCATGAAAGATATATATGCAGCAACGTTGGCGAAGTTTCTATACGTAGATTGGATAACTCACTACGGATCCCCAATAAAAATTACGACAGATCAGGGGAGGCAATGGGAAAGCTGCCTATTTAGGGAATTACTTAATTACTTAGGGGTGGAAAAATTACGTACAACACCTTATCATCCGCAATCTAATGGAACGGTCGAAAGGTGGCACCGTTCATTGAAAGCAGCACTCATGGCTCGCGGGGAATCAGGTAAGTGGACGGATGAGTTACCCACGGTGCTGTACGGACTACGAGCGATGCCACGCAGCGACACTGGCGTTAGTGCAGCGGAATTGACGTTCGGTAAAACAATTAGGTTGCCCGGAGATTTCTATGATAAATCAAGTACGGGAATTAATGATTCATATGAGTTCGTGGATAGGTTGAGGGATGTTATCAGAAATCTGAAACCGAGACCTACTAAACAAAGAGATACAAGGCATGATTTAAGTACCTGTTCGCACGTTTTCGTGCGGGTTGATTTAGTTAAGAAGTCATTACAACCTCCATACGATGGCCCTTATCTAGTGTTAAATAGGTCAGAAAAATGGTTCGAACTACAAATTAAAGGTAAACAGGTAAAAGTGTCGATAGATCGGCTTAAGCCAGCTTATATTTTCAACGATAATTTCAATCCACGACAACAGTCGCCAGACCAAAATAAAAGTAGTGTTAGCTCTAAGTTAAATATACCTAGTTTGGGCAAGGACTCAACTACAGTAACTTGTAAAAAGGTAAGCGATGCAACGCGTACCACACACTAGGATAGTCAGGCAATCTGTGAGATTTATGTAGTACATGTTACACATGTTACATAGTATTATGGTATGGTGTCAATTGCATCCTAAAATTAGTTTAGTTTAATAATAATACATTTTTCAAGTTGTTTGTGTTTTAAGTGCATCTACATATCTGTACGAAACAAGTGTACTGGTAATTAATGTAAAAGGTAGTATGTAGGTTACTGGATTGCTTAGTCAATCATAGAGTAGTGCACTTTGGAGTTGCAAACGAAGCAATGTAAATTAACTTTATATATTTTTTTTTATATTTATTAATTATTACGCTATTGGAGACAGGAGATCAAGTACCTACTTACTATCGTTATTTACAGTCGATTCATTATGGGAGGACATAACAGTACACCCCAGCAACAAAATAATGTTGCACTTTCCCAAAAGGTGGAAAACTCAACCATTGAAGGCAAAGTGAATACGTTGGAGATATCCCTGTTGGTGATTAGCATAATGTGCGTGACATTCCTAGTATATATCTTAACCAAACACGTGAAGACTAGTGTAAAGAAATGGTTAAAGAAGGAAGCAGTTGGCGCAGGTTGGAAACAGCCGCCGCCGGTGGTAAATGTGCATACCATACCACAGGCGCCTCAACGTAGTGCAGATGTGTATTAGTTAAATATAATATTTTGAGAGTAAAGCATTATGTGTTACCTTCTATACCTATCCAGTAAAGTTAAGTGTGTCAAGTAAAGTTAAGCATTATGTGTTACTTTCGATACATATTTAGAAGTTCTGAGTAGTTACTTAAGGTACAGAGAAAAAGAAAATTATTTTATACTTTTTTTTTTATTTCGTATTACGAATTGCGAAACATTTATGTACGTGTAAAAATAACAAGTAAAGTTTGTAATGAGAATACCTATTAGAACAAAGAATTAAGTCTCAAGTTACATTACTCGTTATGTTTTATGTTACATCCTGTTATTTAAAGTCAAGCTGTTGTAAACAATTGTAATTGTATAAGTGTCTACTTAGCTAGCATTTGCCAATTCGAGTGTTTGCTTCTGAAGTTAGATCGGACAGAGTAGCGTAAGCACGGAGTAGAGTATGAAATATTTTGATAACATTTATGTAGAATGGTATACATTCTTTTGAAAATTATATTTTTTTTTTAAAAGGGGGGCTAGTGTAGGGACACAATGTTTGACAGCGTCAGCAGTTTTGTAAAGACATCAGTCCCATGTAAGAGCTAGACTAGACGGTCGTGTCATTCTGCCAACATAACATCTGTGCATATCTGTATTGTGACTAAGTATAAAATAAAAAACTGACTTTATTACAATTAAAGTGTTTAATTAATACAGCAGGCATACGAACATTAAATTATTAATGACGTACATAAGACATAGTGCGTGATGAATATAAATATACCTTATCTGTGACGGTCGTCAACTTATCTTAACATTACGTGAAAATATGACTAACATAGTCGACCGGCACAAATTTCACACCGGATTTTTTATGTAATTATGTTGCTCTTTTAGTCCTCCAAAGATCGGTGAAGACCCTTTTTTAAACATTTGAATTAATCATATTCCTCTGTATTTCACCTCGTTAAAAACTTTAAAAAACCCGACTTCAAAATTAAGCCCTATTTCTTTCTCTCTGGTCAAGATGCGAATGTCGTCTTTATACATGAAAAGTCCTCTTCAATACTTACGCTGAAGGGAACCACAAACCAAAAGGTCCTCTGCGTATATATATATATAGTAACTTGCAGAGTAGGGGGGCCCTGGGGATCTTGAGACTCGTCATCAGACATCGTGGGCGTTGCGCGGGAAATCAAGCAAAGAGGAAACACGGAATGACAATTTGAAGCACAATTTAATATTCTGTTTTACAATGTCTATTAGCTCACAATTAATCTAATCACTTTAGTCTCCGATAGTTTATTACAATTACACTTAGCTGTAGGTACCGCAGCACGGAACGAGAGGACAGACCCAGGGTGTTTCTTCGAGAGCGCGCCAACAGAAAGTGAAGTACGTTGCCGTTCCTATCGAGCACCGAGACCGAGATTCTGTCAAAGCGAGTCATAGACAAAAGGTGGCGCGCGGTGCGCCCATCAAGTAACTCGCTTGTCGTTCTGGTCCGTACGGCTTTAATTTTACCGGATCCGACAAATATATATATATTTGTTGATATTTTTTGTTTATATATATATATATTTGGACCTACTTTTTATATTGGGAATTATTTATTTACTTTGAAGTATGACCTACAGATCAAAAAATAATCATCAAAATCGATGTTGACGGAATAATCGCATAACAAACATACAAAAAAAAAACAGTCGAATTGTGAGCCTCCTCCTTTTTTAAGCCGGTTAAAAAGTACTGAAGCTGTCGGGACAGCGGAATATATTGCACATTGCTTAGTGTAGGCATCCACTAAGGAAGGATTTTTGGAAATTCCATCTATGGTAATAAGGGTGGAGAAAGTTTGTATGGTATTTAGCCTATTGGTTACTTTGCCAGAGGCAATTATAAGGAGAGCGACATCTTCGGGAGTAAAGTAAAAGGCTTGAGATTCGCGCTTATACTAGACTATAGACTAATTTATTATAGGGAATCCTAGCTTATATACTAGGTTGGTACATGTTATTAATGACGTGTATAAGACATAGTTCGTGATGAATATAAATATACCTTATCTGTGACGGTCGTCAACTTATCTTAACATTACGTGAAAATATGACTAACATAGTCGACCGCCACAGTTACAAATAAAGCAGGACATGTTACAGCGTACTTAGAAAATGATCCTCTCATGTCTCAGTATTGAGAAGAACATTAATTGGCGTGAACGTGAAGAGGGTAATAGCTAAGGCTAATTTTAAGTGTTAAGTTGAAAAAACACTTACCTTGTGCGTTGTTAGTAGAATAAAAAAGTTTAATGTACCTATAGGTACCTAATGTACCTATGGCGTATAACCACCGCATATTATCAGTACAGTTTGCAAGGGACATAGAACACAGTACATATTGGTAAATTGAGGAGTCTGTGATGGGTGTACAATAAAAAATAAAACAAACTCTCCGAGTCTATTATTTTATGTGTTATGTGCTGATGTGTCTATATTTTTGTATATAATTTGTGATGTAATAGTCATGTATAAGTGCGGAGCAGAATATTAGACAGTACATTTCTCTGAGTGGAGAAAACAGTTGTGAACAAGCGATGAGCAAGAAGCATAGCATGGGTAATCTCAGTCAGACTGACGGCGCGGCATTCTCCTTCAGTTTGTTGAGAGTGGCTTCGTCATCCACCCAGATTAAGGGGTGATTTTCTGCCTTCCTAAGATATACTTTTCCATATGCGGTCCAGCAGAAACTAAACACATGCATCTTTGCAAAGACGCGGGCCAGAAAATGAAGTCGTCGATGCAAGAATTTAGCTTTCTCGCCTGGTTCTGGTAAAAGGCTTCCAGCTAAATGATAGACCTGACCGTGTACTTTGAATGTTGGCATTAATGTATCTTGTACCAATAGCTTTGCGCCAAAAGATGTCATTTGAAAACAATTATTATATTTACGAATATTAGCCATAAAATGCTTATGATCAGGGTGCAGATCCATTATCAAACTGTACAGAGGATCAGATAGACTATATAATGCTTCAAACTGCACCTTTCCAGTATCACAACATATTTAAAGAGTCTCGTACTTCCATTTGAGTCCATTGCACCACTGACACTTATTAGTCATATTGCCTATACACACAATACGATTGTTGTCGTAAGTCATTCCTGAATTTTAAAACATACTTGAAAGGTAATTTGTTATCTATGGACTCGCAGTTGCTTGCGTTTTGTATCGTGACTGAGCCGCTCTTTATACTTTAGGATGTGTCGAAGTGCTTTGGATTTGAGGCACTCTGAGATGTATATTGGAGTATCAGGGCAGCTTATATTCAAATGTCTCGTGTTGAGCTTATTCTTGTTGTCTTTTTTATTATTGAATTTCCCTTCATAATGTTCTCCTTTGTCAATACAGATGTGAACTCGACCACAAGCGGTTTAATTTAATCGGGTTTAGAGGATCCACGATAATCGCCTCTGATCCTATATGTTAATCTAGCTCATAAAACTTCTGTGGGCTAAATTTCATTCAAAATTTGAGGCAACCACACAAACATCCAAACATCGCTCCTTTCACATTTATAATATTAGTTGGATATATACCTGTCCCGCTGGTGTTTAACTCGAGCCTCCCTCCGCGCGTCCTTGGCCGCCTGCAGATTGTTGTGTGCGCGGGTGACGTCACCCCCCGCCGCCCGCAGCCCGCCCCGCGCCGCCGCCGCCGACCAGCCCAGCTCGACCAAAGTCAGGACATCTGATGAGTTCACCTGACGAGCAATAATCATCATTTTAATCATCATCAAGCTGATTATTTGCTAGGTTACCACTGAGCGTCATGGTTTTCCCTTAAAGGTTGCTATAGGCACAGTTGCGCCCACGTTCAGCCACCAATTAAATACTCCAATTTCAGCATCATCATCATTTCAAGCTGCGGTCAGCACCACAACGACGAAAACACAATGGATCATGCAGAGTTAAAGTCAAAGTCAAAGTCAAAGTCAAAGATATATATTTGCAAATATAGGTGCTTATGATGTTAGGTACAATTTGTGAACTTAACTATATTTTATCCTTTAAAGATGTGCAAATATTATGAAAAATACAATATTAAAATAGAAATAAGAAAAAGCCACATCGAGAGATCAGTTATTAGTTACAATTATATTGTCTATTGATGATGTATGTCAATTTAAAATAGGCAAAAAATAATGATAATAATGTTTATGGAATGTCAAATTATACAATAATTCAAATGTCAAATTAGATTAAGCAAGTCCTACAAAATAATAAAATTACACATAATAGCAGTTGTTGTCCATATAAGATGTCAATTACATGTTTTACATTTGTCCTGTAAAAACTCTGTGACACTGTAATATGCTTTGTCGATCAATAATTTAAATAAAGCTTTCTTCAATGCCTGTATATTGTCTAACCTTCTTATTGTATCCGGAAGGGCATTATAGATTATCGGAGCCATTCCAAATATGTTTCTTCTTGTGAGGGAGCTCTTACATTTTGCAACGCCTAATTTGTCGGCATATCGAATTCTAATCATTTCTCTAAACAACCCTAAATTTGTTTTTACAAATTTGACTATTTCAAAAATGTAGAGACAAGGCAGTGTTAAAATTTTCAATTTAATGAAGTGAGGCTTACACGTATCTGTTTGTTTTAGTTTGCACAGAGCTCTAGCACACTTTTTCTGGGCTTTAAATGCTATTCCTTTATCTGTTGAGTTACCCCAAAATATTACACCATATCTTAATATTGATCCTGCATAGGCGAGGTATGCAGCTAGAGCAGCCTTTTGGTTTGTGACCTTTGAAAGTCTGTATAGTGCATAAGAGCATTGTGCCAATCTTTTGCAAACGCTGTAAACTTGCTCTTTCCATGAAAGATTATTGTCAATTTGCAGACCTAGAAAATTTATGACTTTTGCTTCGTCTATGGTTTTTCCAGAATGTCTAACATTTAGGTTATACTTCGGGTCGCCTCGAAGAGCAAATGACATCAGCTTAGTTTTACTTAAGTTAATGTTAATGTTGTTTCTTCCTAGCCATTCTATTATAGAACCTAGTGCGTTATTAATATTTATCTGATGATTTTCGAGATTTTCGTGTCTAAATACAACAGTGCTGTCATCAGCAAATAAAAACATGGGATGTTTTGTTATTTTGGGGAGGTCATTAATGTATATAAGAAAGAGTAGCGGGCCTAGTACACTCCTCTGTGGTACACCAAAAGACACAGTTAGTGCCTTCGAATAGTATTTTATATCCTCTTTAGTGTTAGGGCAAATTTTGTTTATTTGAGTCATTTGTTTACTACCACTTAAGTAAGATTTTATAAGTTCAAAAATATTCCCTCTAACTCCGTATGATTCTAGTTTGTTTAGAAGTGTAGAGTGATCGACAAAATCAAAGGCCTTCGTTAAGTCCATGTACAATGCCGATACTGGTACTCTGTCGTCCATGCATAAAGACACTTTAAGAAAAAAGTCATATATGGCCATATCTATTGTTAAGTTCTTTCTAAAACCTTTTTGTTCTGGAGCGAGAATATTATTATTTTCAAGGTAGTTATAAAGTTGATTATAGATCACTTTCTCAAATATCTTTGAAAATATAGGAATAAGAGCAATTGGTCTGTAGAATGTCATGATTTCCTTATTTTCCTTTTTAAATACTGGTTTGATTATTGAGGATTTAAGTCTCTCTGGGAAAGTACCATTTTCAATACAGAGGTTAGTAATGTGGGTGATGACTGGGGCTATTTCAACAGCAACTTCCTTTATAACCTTCGCTGTGATATCATCGTTGCGTACGCTGTTTGTATTCTTTAAACTCTTAATAATTAATAATATATCACGATTAGTTGTTGGAGAGATGAACATTGAATTGCATATTCTAATTTGATTTTTATTTGCGTTGTAAGTGTTGCCATTGTTGGATACTTGGTTAATATAAAATTCATTAAAAGATTCAGCTATTTCCTGGGGGTCTGTTATTTCTCTATTACTATGTAGATGGCATCCGACCTAGAGTCTCTTAGGTCGGATGCCTTGTCGATCGACTGGTCCCCTGTAATATCCAGCGAGACCATGGACGAGAAAATCAACAAGTTCAATATCATAGTCCTAGGTCTCTACGACAAGCATGCACCTATAAAAAAGTGAGAGTGAAACACTACCTACCCGCCCCTTGGCTAACAGATACTATTAAGCGTCTAATGGCCAAGAGGAACAGAGCCAAGTGTAAATACCGTAAGAATCCGACAGATGACAATTTTCTTTCTTACAAATGTCTTCGCAACCGCTGCAACCATCTCTGTCGTGATGCTAAGCGTCGGCACATCCACGAGAGTATTGAAAGTTACACACCAGCTCAGGTGTGGAAGTTTCTAAAAACACTTGGCATAGGTAAGACTCAGGACATTCATGCTGGTAATGTAGATCTCCGGTCTCAACCAGTTCCTTTCTGCCCCACCTGTTGTGATGGATCCCATTGTCAAACAAGCCACTCTTCAGAGCCTGCGCTCTAAGTCCTTACCCGACACCACACCATTCAACTTGAGCAATGTTGGAATCTATGCAGTCAAGAAGGCGGTACTAGCAGTGAGCTCGAAAGCCGTAGGTGATGATAAAATCTGCCTTAAAATGCTTTTAACAATCCTGGATGAACTACTGCCAGCTATTACACATGTTATAAATTTTTCCCTATCGAATGGCATCTTCCCCACCATGTGGAAAAAAGCATTAGTCATCCCGCTCCCTAAAACATTCAGTCCCACCTCTTTTAAAGAGTATCGACCTATTTCAATCCTACCCATCCTCTCCAAAGTCCTTGAATCCATTGTCCACACCCAGCTCTCTTCTTACCTTCTCTCAAACAATCTGCTGAACATGTACCAGTCAGGATTCAGACCGGGTCATAGCACCGTCACGGCTCTCATGAAAGTCACAGATGATATCCAGGTAGCCATGGACCGCAAACAGCTTTCCGTGCTTGCTTTACTTGACTTCAGTAGTGCCTTCAACTGCGTAGATTTTGACATTTTCGTTGAGCTTCTCAGATCTCTGAACGTCTCCTCCTTCTCTGCTAGCTGGTTCGACTCTTATTTGAGGGATCGGCAACAGCGTATCAGGTCGGAAGAGATATCCACTGAATGGTGTGACCTCTTTACAGGCGTCCCTCAAGGTGGTATTCTTTCTCCTCTTCTATTCTCGATCTTTATCAACACCATCTCGGACGTCCTGTCCTCCTCATATCATCTTTACGCTGATGATCTCCAGATTTATCGCCACTTCTCTCTCAACGATGCACACTCTGCTGTGGAGGCACTCAACGCTGATCTTGAGGGAATAAGAAGTTGGGCTTCATCCTTCGGACTCCTGGTCAACCCGAGCAAGTCCCAGGCCATGATAATAGGTACTAGACATTCTCTTAACTTGTTGCAGCAACATCCCATTCCATCTGTCACTTTTAATGGTACCACAATCGTATATAGCGATAAAGTTAAAAACCTGGGTCTAATCTTCGACAACCAGTTGTCCTGGTCATCGCATGTCAATGAGGTAAGTCGCCGAGTATTTTCTACCTTTCACTCTCTCAGGAGACTTCAGTACTTTTTGCCTCGACATACCAAAATCACTCTTGCTCAATCTCTCATCCTACCCCTTATCGATTACGCTGATGTCTGCTGGGTCAGTGCTAACGAAGAACTACTGAACAAACTCGAACGACTTCAAAATCTCGGGATTCGGTTTATCTTCGGGCTGCGCAAATACGACCATGTGTCACAACATCGCAGGGAGTTGAAGTGGCTGCCGATTCGTCTTCGTCGGGATTCACACATCCTCAATTTCCTCTACAACATTTTACGTAATCCACGCTACCCAACTTTCTTACGAGACAGTTTTCAATTTCTTTCTTCCAACAGACCTCGGAGAACTCACGCAGTTTCCATGCTCACAACTCCACAGCATAACACCGCTTTCTATGAGAACGGGTTTAGAGCCCGGGCCATTCGGTTGTGGAATGCACTCCCCCTCCCTTTAGAGTTATAGGTAGTATGCATGTAAGTATGTATTAGTATAGTGTATAAATAGTATTTGTAGTGTATAATAAGTATTTAGTATATTATTATAGTTATTATTTAATTTATTTTATTTATTATTTTATATATTGTACACATAGGTCTACCCCTGCTCAACCATCAACTTTTCCCTTGTTTGCCTGGTTTGCTGGAAGAGATCTCTTATTAGAGATAAGCTCGCCTTTGTACACTTTTTTATGAAACTCTTGTTTTTTGTATGATTTGTGTGCAATAAAGAAATTATGAAATTATGAAATGTATAATTTTATTTATTTCTTCTTTTGGATAATTATTTCTTATAGAATTATTTATTATTTTCCATATCATTTTGGATTTATATAGTGATGTCAATATTTGGTAATTATTTTGGGATATTTGTGTTAAGTTTATTATTTGGTTCAATTTTTTTGAGTATAATTTAAGTGTTTGTTTATTTTCCAGGCATGGATTGGTTCTATATATCCACAGTAGCATGCGTTTCCGTTTTGAACAAAGTTTGATCCCTCGTGATATCCACTTTGGTTGTTTTCTCGTGGTATTTTTATTTCTGGTAACTGGAAAACAAAGGTCGTAGAACATTTTAAACAGATGAAATGAAATGCGTCGAAAGCTTCATTTGCGTTGCGGCATGAGAGAATATCGTGAAATGTTAAGCTTGATAAGCATTCCTGAATTCTATGAATGTTTTCTTGGCACATATCTCTTCTTATTGTAAACCAGAAGGGGAAAATACAGGTCTTCTTCACTGGAAAACGAAATATTTGTGCCGTATGGTTCGACATCGCTAACTCAACCACTTCACATGTGCATCATTTTATATTGTGCCCTATATTATCAATACATGTTTGACTTCTAATTCGAGTTGGTTCATTGATAGACAGTTTTAAGTTATATGATGCTAGTAGGTTGTCAAATTGTAATGATGCCCTACTTCTCTTTAGCCTGTCTATATTAAAATCGCCACACAAAATTACATTTTTTTATTTTAATTTTGCAAAGTCAAGAACTGCTTCCACAATGTTAAAGAATGTATTGTAGCTTGTGGTTGTGTATACGGGGACTCTATAAATACATATTATTATTGTGTCGTGGGCCAATAATTTAATCGCACTGCATTCGACTACATTCGGGATACTTTTCTGGTTAACTACGTCCACTACTTTGTATTTAAAATGGTTGTTGATTAGGATACAGGAACCTCCGGCTCTATTTTTTCTTGAAAATGAAGATGCAAGTATGTAGTTAGGTATGTTTAAACATTGATTATCACTTTCAATCATACTATGTTCCGTAATGCATAAAATGTCAATATTTCATTTTTTATTTTTTAAGTCTATCTAAATTAATTGTCAATATATGTTGTTTACTAACTAGTCCGTCTATATTTTGATGTAGAATATTAAGTGTGGTATAGATAAATTTGTTTCGTATATTTTTCATATCATTGGATTTATTCATTGTAAGGGGGTTAGTATCACATTTTTTTTGTAGTCTCGAAAAAGTTTATTAGTATTATTATATGCGACCCTTTTGAAGTAAAATGGGATGGTCCCTTTCACACTGACAGGTTCTTTGGTGTAACTGTGATTTAAGTCTTCAGGGGTTTGACGTGTTTTAGTGACTCTAATAAAATAGAAGGGCATTGTTCCGGGCTTCGGGATTGTGTCCTTGAGGATTCTATGTGTGTGTCTGCATGTGTGTGTGTGTGTCTGCATGTGTAATGTGTGCTTGTTCAATTTTCTTTACCTTATAGCTTAAGTATTTGTGGTCGTAGTCATATTGGTTCAATAGTATATTGAGCTCTTGACACAGAATATGTACACGATGAGCTCCTTTATAACTGTTATTAACTTTTACAAATGTACAATTGTCAAATTGTTGACACAATAATTGTAACATCTGGTTTAATTTAAACTCATTAAGGTAGCGGTTAAGTCCTACACTTAGTACAAAAATCGGACACTTTGGTAGAGTCTTCAAGGCTGCAGACAGTTAAAAAAAGAAAAAATTAAAAGGACCAAACTGAGAAAACCTTTTCGAGATAATTGTGTTCCTAAATTGCGTTATTCCCAAACACATAATGCAGTTCATTAGTTTTCTACGACGTAGTTTGTTCAAATTCAATTCGCCGTTACGTTAGCTGTTCAGTAAAACTGTCGAGTATCAATAGTTTTCCTGTCAGTCGATGATGCAGATTTGAGTCGGAACGTAAACAATAATTGATATTATAGTTTTTTGTTTTAAAATCGGAAACAACCAGCCTCAAATACAACCGTTCCAAAACTGTGAGCAACTGACGTCAGTTGTCACAACTGTCATTTAAAAAATAATTAGACATCTATTAATCGGAATATTCAATAAATGCCCTCCATTATTTAGCAGTCACATAATAGTAGTTTATGTGACTGATACATAATGGAGGGCATTAAAATATAATATAATATAATAAGTTTTAATGCCTAATTATGTATAGTTACGTACACTAGTTTATCTACATCATATATATATATATATATATATATATATATATATATATATATATATATATATCATAAGCTCTCTTTGATGTGTTCAGGAACCGCATGTTTGACCGGCATTGTGGCATTGAGTTGTTTAGCTTGTTCTGTAGTACCAACTTCACAGACAAAGTAGGGGCGGAACTTTGACGGGCGTCGGCGTTCGAAATTTGAATGTCATAATATGTAGAAAATTTACATATTATGGTCATAATGTTCAATATTCAGATAATAAATGAGTTTTTACAAAGTAGTTTAACATTATGCTGATCGTACCGTGCGGTTTTTGGACGCAGTAAAGAGGGTTTATGATACGTGTGTAGATTAACTAGTATTATCCAATAAAATTTTGATTGCTTCATTTATTCAACGATTCATTCATACGTTCCATCATTCATCGATTCATTTAAGCATGCACTCGCGTCTCACTCGCTCAATCGTTCATTCAGTACTCACTCTCAGCGCGTTCATCTCAACCTCGGCCCTCTCCAGCAATGTCCTGGCCTCGGCTCGCCGGTTCTGATGATACGCCACGATGCCTTGCAGCAGGTACAGACGCATGAAGAGCACGCGCTCGTTCGCTGAAACAACAACATGACAATTAAAGCTATTCTGTAAAGGCGAATATATCGCCTTTGCCTGCTCAATAGACTTTGTTGTCGGAAACAGATCCTTAACGACTTCGTTGTATATCAATAGATTTTCCATAGAAAGTAAAATGCTACGTTCAATCATGATGGCCCCATTTCATAATTTCTTCAATCTACTATCAACCTAGCGCGTGCTCAGAGATCCACGTAACTATTTTAACAAGTATAAAACCAGTCTTTCACCGTATAATAAAACTAAAAAAGCAATAGATTTTGTTTCTCTTCCGTCAAACAAATTATAAAAGATGTCGGTCATAAACAAATTAAAATTTAGTTTCGACCATCGGCCCATCCGTGCAAAATTTAAACTTAACGCAAAAAATACACAGAGATAACTTGTTTAAAAACAAAATTAAAAGGTTGCCAAAAGACACACTTTTAAACAATCATAAAAATTTTAATCTAGAGCTCAGTAACTATTTTAAAGACCTCCCTATTGATATAGAAGACGCGGAATCACAATACAACAGCATAAAAAATGCCATAAAAACAGCTAGCAAAACAACAAAACAAGTAAGAGCAAATAATAATAAATTAACAAAAGATACTAAATCCCTAATTCAAAGAAGAGAATCATTGCCCAAATGCTCACTGCATTACAATAAATTTGATCGTGATTTAAAACGCAGTATAAGACGAGATATAAGAAATTACAATACACACATGGTAAAAATGGTAATCGAGAAAAACAGATCCCTTAGAATAGCCAAACAAGGAATAAATAGCAACAAAACCTGGATCACACTATAAATGAACCAAAATGGTGTTACGCTAGGCAACAGAGATAGAGTTATGGACATATGGACAAAAATAATTCTACTCCATAAAAAAGGCGACAAATCCGATATCGGAAACTATCGCCCAATCTGGCTGGTTTCCCACATTTATAAATTGTTCATCAAGATTATCGAATCACGTATTGCTGGCAAATTAGACTCTCACCAACCTCCCGAACAAACTGGGTTCCGCCCAGCATTCTCAACAACAGATCATCTCCAATCTCTCAATCAAATCATCGAAAAACATAACGAATTCAATAAACCCTTGCCTATGTGGATTTCTCTAAAGCATTCGACAGCATCGCTTACGATTCCATATTCAAAGCTCTCCATAACCAAAATATAGACCCCACATTTACATTATCAAAACGAGATATAACAATAGCTCCACCACTATAAAGTTGCAGTCATCTGGATCAACATTCAAAATAGATAGAGGTGTGAAGCAGGGCGAACCTCTATCGCCAAAGCTGTTTACCGGTACCCTCGAGAAGGTATTTAAACAGCTAGCGGTCCCATATCAGAACAACGGCATTGTTGTTGGTGGCAGAAGGCTCACAAACCTACGCTTCGCCTATGAAATTGTCCTGTTCGCGTCAACGGCAGCTGAACTACAATTAATTCTACAATACCTTAGCACCGCAAGCCTTGAGGATGGACTAATGATGAATCGGACAAAAACACAGGTCATGACCAATAGCACGAAACATAGGGTCGAGGTTGATGGGCGGGAAATACAGTATGTCGACGAGTACATCAAATCAAATCAAATCGCCTGGAAGAGCTACTGGTCCATGAAAGAGCTGATGAAGGGAAACCCTGACGGAGATCCAGAAGTCCAAACACAAGGTTTGCCAAAGAGCGATGGAGCGAAGTATAACCGGTGTCAGGCTGACCGATCAGGTTAGAAACACGACACTGCGCTCCATCACTGGCATTGCTGACGTTGGCGCAAAGACCGCTAGGCTGAAGTGGGACTGGGCCAGACACGTGTGCCGCATGCACCCCCAAAAAGGGCCAAACTGACCACCGAATGGGTGCCCACTGATGGTCATCGAAATAGAGGTAGGCCGAGACGTCGATGGCGGGACGACCTGGACAGGTTTTTGCCGAACTGGAGGAATTTGGAGGAATTGTCTGAGATAGGGGAGGCCTTCGCCCAGCAGTGGGACACTATGCAGGTTAAATAAAAAAAACAGTGACACCTGTAAAAAATTGTGATGTTTAATTAACAAATATTTCTTCTTTTTAGCTCACTATGCAGATGGCAGATCCGTGAGTGAAACAATAATAAATACGGCGGAAACGGTAAAAAAATCGACCAATTATTCCACTCCGTGCCGTCCCTGCCATCCCTGCGAGCCGCTGTCAACAAAAAGTCGCTTCATCATGAGTTCTGGATGGAGGCGATAGAAAAATTAAGAAGAATGAAGTTCTTGGATTCTACAGGAAAGCCCAAGTCTGTGCCTTCTATCGACAACTTCATTGTAACTTTGAAAAGTTATATGAGGCTGTGGCAGATTATGAAGAACGAAGGCATCCAAATAATGAGGCCAAATATTTCAATTCAGACCTAATTGACAACTTCTTTGGTCAAGTCCGGGCTTACAATTATTGAAATAACGACCCGACATGCCACAGCTTCAACTGCACTTTCAAATCATTGTTGATTATTAGAATAATCAAATTAATGGTAAACCATTTTGTGGAATTGACTTTTCGACTTTTTTTTTAATATTAATAACATATTAAAAGGCAAGGATATAAATAAGCTTTAAGGGCGGGAATTTCCGCCAAGCAAAAAGCATACATAAAATATTTAAAAAAAACATATAGCACGCTATACAGCCTTTTTTCGACCAGTTTGAGAACAAATTAAACAGCTCGTAAGTTCACGAAAGATACACGTAGCCGAATAGTGGCACTTTAATGGCAGTTTAAGAGAGAAAAGGTGGTCTCAGCACTGATTAATGGCAGTTTAAGACAGAAAATTTGGTCTTAAGGCTGATTAGCGGCAGTTTAAGAGAAAATGTGGCCTTTAAGCTAATAAATGGCTTTATATGGCATTACATGTTGTTCCAGATACAGACAAGAGAGTTGTATGAAGTAACTTGTGAGCAATCATACAGCCTCTTTAGTAATTAAAGCTCACAAGTGCATCCTATAAACTTAAGGAGGCCGCTTTTTCTCCAATATAAAACTAGATTATCATATTTTTGTATTTAATATTTATTTTCAAATCTAGCGCGTGCAAAACATTATCGGCTCGAGGTGTCTAGCCATTTTGTAATTGTGCAATTAATTTAATTACCACTGGTAAGTACTAATATGTGCTGTTTTTTATATTGTATTATGATAATTTTATGGGTAATGTAAATTTATTGTGAAGTGTACACATGTTTATAGTTAAAAAATACGCGCTTCATGAATAATGCCTTTATACCCAAAAAATATTTCTAAATAAGCAGAGGCGACAATGGTTATTTTCCATATTAGTATTTTTATGGCAGCAAAATCAGCCTATGGTTTTGTATTTGAACACTAACCACATCATGTCAATCATGAAATCAATCATGAAAACTCCGTAAATATAAAATAAATAATTGAGAAATATTATAGGTTAAAGTAAAAAAAGGGTGGACATTATCTCCATCTACCAGTGAACCAATGTAACTCCACATTAATGTTGTGACCTCTTTAAAGTTTCACATGTATGCCATTATATTATCGTGAGCTCTAGAAAGGTTTACATGTGTACCATTATCATACCAATTGCTGTAAAAAATATCAATTATAAGCTCTTAATCAGGCCTAGGCCGGTATGCAGGTTTTCAATTGTCCACGTGAACTCCATTTTGGATATTTTTGCATACGATTTAAGAGATCCTCATAGAAAATTTTAACTGTTTTCGAATACCACATAAAAGTTAGCTAGAGTGCAAGACTTCGATAGGAAATGCAGTGGACGAACCAATGCGTTAATTTTAATTTAGCTCGCGGGATAACAATTTGATACCCGTGAACAAAGAAACAGCTGTCAGAGTAACAAGACATCAATAGTGTGCCTGTAATATTTCATTTAAGTACATGTGTGAACTCATTAAATGCTCTTATAGAGAAAAAATACAAAGGCTGATTAAAACATCACAAACATGTGTTGTATTAAAAAGCCAGCAATATAACACCGTACATGTGGACCTTTAAAACGCCAATACCGTATTCATCCCCCCTCATAATGCTCTTGTTCAACCTTTAAAATGAAAGCTGACTAGAAGAGTCTAGTTACCCTATTATAACACCGATAGTTACTCAACAGGCCAATTTTACACTGCTGTACATGCCTTATACGGGTGTAGGTTGATTCGTTCACTTGAATACAGCCAATGAACCACGTGCGGCCAATATTGATGCTTAGAAATAGGTTATATAGAATAGAATAGAAATAGGTAGAAATAACCAGTGAACCAAATGTGCACTTTACACATTAATAGAAAAATTCAAAATTCAAATAATAGAATGAAAACAGTTTGGCAAATAATAAACCGCGAAACTGGCAAAGTTATACCAAGGGACAATGATTTCTGCCTAAAGATAGGTGATGATGTTGTTAAATCCAGCGCTGATGTTGCTCGAGCTTTTGAAACATTCACCGTCTAAATTCATCTCCATATGAAGCAGAGACTTTATTAAAAAATAACACTAGCGTCAGTAAGGTATATTTAAAATTTCATCATGTATATCCCCAGGACATTGTCAAAACGTTTAAATTACTTAACTTAAAAAATACGGAAGACCTGTGGGGTATATCTGTCAAAGTCATTGGTTCAGTAAGTCTAGTTATAGCCCCACACTTAGCTTATATATTCAAAAAATGTGTTGACGATGGGGCTTTTCATCAGGCGTTTGATTGTGTTGATCATAATACGCTATTAATTAAATTAAATCATTACGGAGTTAGAAATAAAGCTTTGGATCTACTAAGATCATACCTAAGCAATAGAATTCAAAAGGCAGAAGTTAACGGCGTAAAATCTGATGGATCGAGTGTTAAAATTGGCGTTCCACAAGGTTCTATATTAGGCCCTTTCTTATTCCTGGTATATATTAATGATCTGCCTTTCATGGTGGATAAATTAACTGACATAGTGTTGTTTTCTGATGATACTTCAATGGTCTTCAAAATTGAAAGACAAAAAGGAGATTTTGATGATGTTAATGGTGTATTGTCTTTAACCTTGAATTGGTTCACAGTTAATAATTTATTGTTAAACGCTGGTAAAACCAAGTGTATCAATTCACACTTCTAAATGTCAGGCAAGTTGAGACCAGTTTAGTGTTAGACAACAGCACGTTAGAATTAGTAAATGATACGAAGTTTCTTGGAATAACCATTGATAGCAAATTGCAATGGGGACCCCACATAGATAAATTGGCTGGTAAATTAAGTTCTGCGGCTTACGCTGTTAGGAACATCAGACAAAGCACGGATGTGGCTACATCTAGGCTAGTATATTTTAGTTACTTTCATAGTGTGATGTCCTATGGTATCTTGTTGTGGGGGAAAGCAGCGGATATTCAAACTATTTTTATTTTACAGAAAAGAGCTATTCGAGAAATTTATTATTTAAAATGAACAGACTCCTTAAGAGAGTTTTTTAAAGAAATTGACATACTAACAGTAGCTAGTCAATTTATTTTCGAAAAATATAATGTAAGTACGCAAGAACCTTACAACATTTTCCAAACTTAGCGATAGCTGTAATGTTAACCTAAGAAATAATCACAGACTATGTGCACCCCGTTTTAGACTCGCGAAGGTTAGCAATTTTTACAATACCTCTGGAGATTTTGAAATTGCGATTTGAGCAATTTAAAAAGCATGTTAAAGCGACTTTGTCGAAAAAGGGATATTACAATGTTCAAGATTACTTAAATGACAGGACTGTATGGGGTTAATCTGGCTCAAGACAGACCTTGCTGTTAATAATTTTGTAATTATTTATTCCTGCTTATTAATCATAACAATTCATTTTTTCATATTTGTATTAGTTAAGCACAGCCTCTTTTTAAAAGAGATCTAAAAATCAATCTGTGGGAGTTTCTACGCCCTTCTTCTCCCACAGTGGTCCAATGTAGAGAAGACGCAAAAAATGACGTTTGTTAAGTAAATGTAAATATCTACAGTAATAAAGTATATAAGTAAAGTATATAAAGTATAGTAAAGTAAAAAAGTTGACTTTGACTTTGAAAACCATTAAAGAGAACAAATTGCTACCTGGGGCTTATACTCGTACGTAGAATCCCTATATAGTCTGTGGGTGGCGCTCGCCGACACTCTGAATTAGTCCGCGCAATCGCGGACGCGACAGTACTTGTAGCTTAGCAGGCAAATTGAGGAGTGTCACCGGCCTGGTTGTGGTTCGTCTGCAATCTTCGATTGTTTGCTACTTGATTGCGAAGCAAGGAAACGTATAAAATTACTATTGAGATAAATTTTGATGATTTATAATGATTAATCTAGACAGATATTTACAATAAATTAGGAAATAGGCGCTTATTTAATTTATATTTAATTTATAATACAGCTAATGAACCACGTGCGGCCAATATTGATGCTTAGAAATCACCAGTGAACCAAATGTGAACCATTAAAGAGAACAAATTGTTACCTGGGGCTTATACTCGTACGTAGAATCCCTATATAGTCTGTGGGTGGCACTCGCCGACACTCTGAATTAGTCCGCGCAATCGCGGACGCGAATGTACTTGTAGCTTAGCAGGTAAATTGAGGAGTGTCACCGGCCTGGTTGTGGTTCGTCTGCAATCTTCGATTGTTTGCTACTTGATTGCGAAGCAAGGAAACGTATAAAATTACTAATGAGATCAATTTTGATGATTAATAAAGATTAATCTAGACAGATATTCACAATAAATTAGTAAATAGGAGCTTATTTAATTTATAATTATATGAATTACATGATGATCTCTTTAGCCTAGAGAAAACCGTCATTCGACATCGAGTAAATTGAAATTATCAACAGTTGATAAATCGAAGAAAATTGGCCACAGTGGAGTTGGATATGGAGTTGTTTATTTATTTAGCGTTTGGTCTTTAGGCTGCCTGAGCAGCCATTACACAGCCTCTTCGTCGGCGGAGTGGCCCCTTTGCAATCCGCCTTCAATTGACCGTAAAGGACAGTCGTCCGTGAGGTGGGCCATGCTCTGAATGGTTCCGCAGGAGCAGAAAGGATTGTCTCTGTACCCCATGTGCCGGCACATACGCCTGCCACAGATATGCGGAAATATCTATTTCCACGTAATGTTAAGATAAGTTGACGACCGTCACAGATAAGGTATATTTATATTCATCACGTAGTTTTGTAGTAAGTTGTATATAACCTTAGTATATCCTATAATAAAATAGTCTCGTATTTGCGCGCATCTCAAGCCTTTTACTTTACTCCCGAATATGTCGCTCTCCTTATAATTGCCTCTGGCAAAGTGGTAACCCGACTTTTGAACATCAGCAACCTTCGGTAATAGCAGCATGGACCCAGCCGCGAAGAAAACTCCGTGTGCTGCCACCTTAGAAGTGCAAGCAAGAAGCACTTCGTCCAAGATCGCCGAGCCCCGACTTCTGCATACATATTTCAAACCACGCTGCAGAAATCCATAATCAAGACCCCACCCAAACCAAGACGACATCAAGCAAGCCATGACGGACCAGAAGCCAAAAGATTTCAACTGAAGATTTCCCGCATCGAACTCAAGATACCGCAAGAATAATGAACCGATAGTCAGCCGACTGCTGATTTATCAAAATGGAGCTCGCACCAGCAGAAACGAACGCGTCAGCAAATTCATTCACAGCAAGCAGCTTTTTGAAGTTCAAGACATAGGAAGCCGTTCCAGCTCGAAGAGTATTGAAAAATCCACTCCAGAAGAGTATTGAAACATCATCGATATACCTAATTCAACGAATATTGAAATCATCCAGGAAGAACATCGCACGAAGAATAATCAAATCACTGAAAAGAGAGAGAGATATATATATAAACGATTGGTGTTCAAGATGTGCCTTATGTTGCCAAATCCCAAGGTTTTTAGGCACACAAATTTCATCAATCGACAACTTAATATTTACTCAAGAGTGAAGAGCACGCACGTACATATGACGTACGAGATCATTGACTGCCTACAGCCAAGGTTACAGATTTAATGCTGACGCTGATTCAGCACAATCATACTTGTGTAGGTACGGTCGCAATTATAAACAAACAGTGATTACAACTTCAACGACGTGCGATGTAAATTGACTCATCGATTCCTGAAAAACATGGGCGGCTGCAGCATCAGACGACTCTCCTGCGGATCTTTTCCAGTTATAGGTTAGGTTAGTTTACTAACCGCGAAGCCCCTTTTCCTAGTGTTTTTCTGTTTTCCAGTTTTTAGTTTATTTTATGTAGTGTGCGGCCAGACACAAGACTTGCCTGTAGGTAAATATTAAGTAATTCTTTAAACTTATGTAGAATTCACATAACCGTAGTTCCTTTATTTTTCTAATTCGTGTAAGATTTACCTTTAGATTAAGTTGAAGTATGCGCGATTACTATCTGATTTATGTTTATTAAAATACTACTAGTTATTATTGCAGTTGATATAAGTTTGTTATGGTATCTAACTTAGTTTTTTTCCATTGTTATAAATAAATTCATTTATTTTTTTCCCTAAAGGGGGTAGTATCTGTGCCGGCACATACGCCCGCCACAGATATGCGGAAATATCTATTTCCACGTAATGTTAAGATAAGTTGACGACCGTCACAGATAAGGTATATTTATATTCATCACGTAGTTTTGTAGTAAGTTGTATATAACCTTAGTATATCCTATAATAAAATAGTCTCGTATTTGCGCGCCTCTCAAGCCTTTTACTTTACTCCCGAAGATGTCGCTCTCCTTATAATTGCCTCTGGCAAACCCCACTTGTGAATTAGTTCGCCGCAGCGGCCCTGGCCAGTCCGGAGTCGGTCCAGCAGTTGCGTGGAAGGTTCAAGCCGTGTGGCCAATCGTTCGGGTTTTTGGGCATATAGGGTTCTCAAAGTTATTCAGAGAACAGTGTTCTAAATAGGCGGGCCTTACGTGCAACCGATTAATGTATTGCACTTACCAGCGGTGCCTTTGACTGCCAGAAGTCGATGCTGCGAGGCTCCGTAAGTGTCTCTAAATGCCTTCTCAGCAGCCGCGAGACGCGTAGCTGAAATCGCATTACACTTATAATAAAACGGCTAAGTGCTAGTCGCAGTGGTTTGCGTATAGCGCGCAGTGGATTGCGTATAAATATCATTTTTATAATGGCCTAGAATCATGAAATTTGGCAAGAAACAAGGCGAAAAGCAAAATTTCATGATTCTAGGTCAACTAGATGTACCTTGTAGGTTTTGATTCAAGGGAACACAGTCCTGAGTAGTTCTTATCAATTTCAACTTGGAACTTCTTGTCTGAAAAGGTCTAGACTTGACAGAGCGACAAACGGACGACGAAGTGATCATATAACCGTTCCTTTTTTCATTTTAAAATACGGAACCCTAGATATTAATCCCCTAGAGGTGAAGGAACATCTGCCTGATGATACCGTCATTATTTGTTATATCTGACATTTCCTCCATTCTGTTACATTCAACGAAAATATTATATGTACTATCGAACCATCTGAATCATGACCCACCATAAGCTTATTTTGCTAAACCCCTTAAATGCAAGTAGGTCGAAATTCGCTTGAAGGTTTATTTCCTTGGTAACGAACTTGTTATCATTTGATTAGACACTGACATTACGATAGATCTTACAAGTTTGAAAGTTTCAAACGAATTATCAGGCAAATGGGTCATGATTCAGTTGGTTCGATTGTACCTTAAATCATGTTCATTAATTTAACTGTGTTCTGTTTTGCAATGAGCAGTTTTCTGATGATTGACAAAAAAAAAGCTCGCTAGTGGGCGTGAGAGTTTTTAAGGCTCAACTCTGCGGCCCGAAAATATGAAAATTTGTTGGCTTGAGCTTGGGACTTAAAGCATTTCAGACCACAGTACAAATATGAAATTGTCAGACTCAGGCAATATTGTACTCTGTTGTAAAACACCAAAATACAACGCAAGCTGCTTTTCTATCAAATAAGCCCTAATTATTCTTGGTCTTCTTCTTCGATGAAGATGACGAGTCACCAGGACTTACCAGCGTCTCCTGCATGCTGCAACGAGCGAAGGCATACGTAGCACCAAGATATGTCAAGCTGCAGCACCGCCCAATTGTCCACGGTCTTCAGGATAGACGAGCGGCAATCGCTGTGGACAAATTAGCAAGTAAGCCAATGCAGTGCTAGCAAAATGGCAGATCCATAGCCGGGTCTACACAGGACGAGCCGAACCGCGCGGGTGGAATCACTCAAACGGAACGGGGTGCGCGCTCCACTCCGTTTCAACGATTTAGGACCCTTCGCCACAAAACAGTAGCCTTATGTAATTCTGACACCTAGGAATTTGAATCGCTTTTTTTTTCCACGCGATTATGTCATACGAGATGTATTTTATTGCGACTTTACAAAATTCAAACTTCAAACTTGTTTTTTTTTATTTAAAATAGATTCTTACGAACACTATTTGAAAGTCATTTGAATCTATATAATGCAAGAAAAACTTCTACCGCTTCGGAAAGTATTATGGCAGCGGAGAAGAAGCGGCGCAAGAAACTCGTACACAGCAACACGGCCTACTTTTCTTTTCGGTCTCTTTATTTTTCAAAAATAGGTCTTGTGTTACAATCGTGTGCGTGGTTCTTGTGCTGCGTTGGGAAATCAGAGCTCCATGCCTCTTTGTCACTAATGTAATCATCTAACCTATAAGCTTTATAAAATAATGTTTTTTCAACAATGCCTTTAAATTTCTTCTCTGACAAAATTAATATCTCTTCCGCTCTTAGCTTGTTTCACATCAAATCAAATCAAATTTTGAACTTTTTAACAGACTTCAACTAGAGTACTGAAGCATCTATTGTGGGCATTTGTGAGGCAACAACATAAAATTTGCCTTAAGTGTTATGTCATTATTTTTTCTTTTCCGGCCAGCAGAGCATCTAAGTCTGAGATCTAACGTCAAACGCTTTAAAAATATACTAATCACACAACGATTACTTGACACTTTGCGTGTTTATGCGATGTTCAGATTGTTTTTTTTAAACGATTGAAATTCGAACCGAAAAAACAAACCAAACACATCGTCACGCCTTTCCTCATACGGAGTGGCAGCGGCACAGTTGTGACCACGTGTAGCATTTATTCAACACTCCATTTCACGTGGGCTAGCACATACAAAGTATTTTTTCGTTTTTTCGCACGTTTTGTGGGTGCCGTACCCGAAGGGGGCCAAACGGGACGCCATTACTGAGCCTCCGCTGTCCATCTGTCTGTATGTCTGTCCGTCACCGAGCTCTATCTGATGAACTCGTTATAGTGGCGGCGACAGAAATACAAAGAATGTGTATTTTTGTTGCCGCCACAGCAACGAATAATACTCGAGATTTTGTAGATTAAAAGAGGTCCCCATATAAGAGATGTTTTTCAATCAATCAATCAATCAATCAATCAATCAATCAATCAAAAATCCTTATTACTGTAGATATTTACGTATACTTAGCAATCGTAATTTTTTGCCACTTCTCTATATTGGACCCCTGTGGGAGAAGGAGGGCGTAGAAACTCCCACAGATTGATTTTTAGATCGCTTTTAAAAAATTGCTTGTACCTAATACTAATATAACAATATAAATTACTATAATTAATAAGTAGCAATACATAATTACAAAATTATGAACCGCAAGGTCTGTGTTGAGCCATATTAACCCCATACAGTATTATCATCAATCAAATATCATCTATAATTTCGCGGTATCATCATCGGCTTCGGTGGCGCAATGGCAGCTATGTCCGCCTTTGCTCCCGCTTGGTGACGCTGGTGCAGTTGGAGAAGCAAAGAGGTTCATTAATCTGAGGTTAAGTTCAAAAACACATCACGCGATTTTTCAAATACAGAATGGCAAAGTTAACCTCAAACAAGGTTAGCACGTCACATATTTTATGAATTAAGGCCCAAGATCTCACAAAACCACTGAAGAGAGCTTTGACCGAAAAAAAAAACAATAAATTCATAGGTCTCAAAAAAGTATATGTTATTCACAAAGAGATAATCTAGTTTAAATACTATGTCGTTACGCGATTGGACTAATTTAAAAGAAGATTCAATAATTTTTATAAGTATAAAATTACCGATTTTTCTCATACTTTTTATACCTAAATTTTCCTCTTTTAGAGCTCCGTATTAATCCTTAAATTTTAACAATCACCTTATTTAAGTTTTTCAGTAAATTCGAAAAAACACCTAATTTTTAACGTCTCCGGGCGGCCCGATGATATTCCGCGCCGCCCGCTACCTCGCCAGTTCCGCTACCCCGCCAGAAGACGACGGGCGAATACGGCGCCCCTTACCTCAACAGCCAGAACTGAGCCTTAAATAGAATTTGACAATTTTGACAGATAAACAGCCTCCAACTCAGATAAATGAAACTCTGACCAGAGTTTATGGTCATGCTCACTAAAATTTGTTTTCTTGCGGCGGCTCTGTGGAGCGGGTTGCTCCCCTCCCTCAAATAAGGTGAGGGGGTGATGGCTGGTGCGCAAGTCATACTCGTGAACGGGTGCTGCTTGTAGGGACTGGTCCAGTCTGGTTTCTCATAAGTTATGTTCAGGTACAGCTTGTCTTTGTTCTTATTTATTTATTTTGTTAGATTGTTATTCTGAGACATCTTATTGGCACTTACGGATACGATGTTATAATATTGTCATTAGATTAGATAATTTTTATATCGTACATTGTGTAATAAAAAATATATGACGATAATTTAAAAAATGACATCCCCGAAGAGTTTCTTGGTGCTCTCTTCTCTGACGGGCGTATTTCCGAAGCACTGGTAGAGTTAATGGAGTTTATTTTTCCTGTGCGAGATTCAGCCATGAATCACCACTTGAAAGAGAAATTTCCTTTTTCTAACTCAAACAATAATCAGTTATGTACTCATTAGTTTAGTTGATAATATTTTTTTTCCCATGTATATGACTTAAGGCCCAAGATCACACAAAACCATTTAAGAGAGCTTTGGCACAATAATATAAAATTATTTTCAATAAATTCATAGATCTCAAAAAATTATATGTTATTCACAAAGAGATAATCTAGTTTAAATACGTTACGCAATTGGATTAATTTGGCTCGATCGTAAAAAATCCTAAACATATTCTATACTTAAAAGGAGATTCAATAATTTTAATATAAAATTACTGAATTTTCTCATACTTTTTATACCTAAATTTTCCTCGTTTAGAGCTCCGTATTAATCCTTAAATTTTATCAATTAGCTTAATTCCATTTTTCAGTAAATCCGAAAAAACACCTATTATTTAAAGTATCCGGGCGGCCCGATACTATTCCGCGCCGCCCGCTACCCCGCCAGTTCCGCTACCCCGCCAGGAGACGACGGGCGAATGCGGCGCCCCTCACCTTAACAGCCAGAACTGGGCCTTAAGTAAGTGTTTGACTTGTAAAAGTGCATTATTTTGCCTTCTTGCAATAAATGATTTGAGTTTTGAATTTTGAGTCTGCTTAAATAGATTCATAATTCATAATTTCTTTATTGCACACAAATGATATAAAAAAAGAGTTACATAAAAATAGTGTGATGTAGCGTCAATTTTGGATTGCGCACACTTCCTTCTATGGTTTGGTTTCTTTTGGTTAATGTTGCCCTACATAATTAGGTAATGCTCGCCCTGTGTGTAGTTTGTCAGGCTACAACGAACTCTTCAATTGCATCGAGCAGCAGATATATCATAGTCATTACATAAACTAAGACTAAATAGTTTTAAATAGAAACTTTCGTGATTGGTTATTTTAAATACAAAAGTGATCTATCAGTGAGAAAAAATTGCATTGCATTAGAAAGTCATTCGCCATGTAGTGTGCTATCATACAGGGTATAATTTATAGGATAAATCATGAAAACTTAGGCGAACTCATCAGCTAAAGAACAGGAAAATATTGATAAACGTTATTCATCAACTACCACAGGTAAATATTGATAGACGTTATTCGTAGATTTTCTTATGTTTTATTGGACACATTAGGTTAGCGGAAGATCTCCCAAATCATTTCAGCCCAGAAATATCAGAAATAGGTACGTTTATAGTAGCGCATCTACAATAATCTATATTTTACAAATTTATAGTATAGTATAGTATAATAAAAAATAATAGTGCTTAATTGCAATGATTTCATCTGTATTTATGGACCTTTTCCACAAAGTAACATTGATGTGTGATTAAGTACCACCTTTTTAATTTTAGATTTCCTGGTGAAAAATATTGCCAAATGTGTGGATTGCAGCGGTATCTCGCGGATCCGGCCGGACGGCGAGAACCCGCGCTAATTTTCAAGAAGATTTTACTGCGGAACGATTTTACCAGCAATAAAAAAACACAGACTAATACAAACTATATATAACTATACCAACACTTAATCTCTCGTTGACATCATACGGAATCCGACATTCACGTTTCGTCAAAATATCGTAATAGACATTATACTCGTTGAAGCTGCTGATATTTTCCAATATATTTTACTAATATTTTACTACGTCACGGTACGTCAAGAGTATTGTATAATTGAATCGTGATTAGCTATCTATATAAATGAATGGTGTGTAAATGTAAATGAGTGTTACATTTTTAAGAACATTTGTTTATTGCTTTATAATTGTCGATGTAAATATGTGTTTTATTGATTATATATTTTTCAAATTATAACACTTACTAATAATATTTTTATTTCGGAGCACAAAAGGATCCATATTTTGTTTGTAAAATTAAAGAACGAGATCCATGGATTCAAGTTTAATTAAATCGTTTTATTTATATTATTTCTATAACTTACTCCCTTAAAAATAACCAGCAAGAACCTAGTACAACATGACAAAATTATGAATGCATAAACTACTTCTTTGTTAGTTTCTTTATATCCCTGTCAATTCAATCTATTTCATATAAATAAGATTTTGAGATAAGATATATTTTAGTTCTTAAGTTTTCATGTACAATGGTACGGAACGGAAGGTTTTCATCTATCAACTCTCGCCGAACCTTACAGTTACCTGAGCAGCCGATCAGCCTCCAAGAGTAGCAGTAGAGCGAGCGGATAGTCTTGCTGCTTTAGAGCCCCTCGCCCGCGCTCGTGCAAAGCCAGGCCCACCATCAGAGACTTGCGCTCCGCTGCTGGAAGCTCCACCGTCTTGCCGGACTGGTCTTCGAGCTGGGGATGAACCAAAGTCAGATTAGGGAAATTCATTCCACCAAATATTCAACTTTATATCTTGGTAATGGAGTTCAAAATTTCGAGTAATATTCGAGTAAGTATTCGAGTGTCAAATCAAAGTCAAATATAAAAATGTGTCACACACACGCCAAACATGTTTGCTGTGCTATGTAAAATACAACTTAATTCATACGAGTTAAGGTCCCGATTCGCGGACTTTAGAAAGGATCGGCAGGACAGAAATGGGGCGATACTCTTTATAGGAGGTGAGATTGAATGTTTTAGGGAGAGGGATAACTAATTTTTGTTTCGAAGCAGTATGGACACAATATTTTGAAATACAGAAATTTAAAATATGTATTATGGCCGGAAGCAGATGATGATGATCAAGGATAGTGAGAATCATTTTACGTTCAGATCAACATTACCCAAATGGATATCCTGGGATTTGACAGTACCAAGTGTCCGTGTACCAAATTCCAAATTCAAAATTCCAAATTCCGAATGTCTTTATTACTGTAGATATTTACATATACTTAGCAATCGTATTTTTTGCCACTTCTCTACATTGGACCACTGTGGGAGAAGACGAACTTAAGAAGTACCTTTCGATACACTCGAAGATGTGGCGGCGCTTGGCATCGCGACAGAGACGGTTGCACCAATTGCTAAGGCATTTATAGGAGAGAAAGTTATCAGCTGTCGGCTGGTGTTATACCCTAACTTTCTTAATGGGAGCATGTTTGTAGTATAGTCAAAAGACAATTGCATTAAAGTTGTGGATTTTGTCGTCAACGTTCTCGCTCAAGATCACCAATCGACCAGTGAGGAGACCTAAGGGACTCCAGATTTGAAGCTTCGAGCATCTATGAATTTTGTTCTGCTCTTCGGAGATCTATTCTTATAGGAGAGGTAAATTAGATCGTGAAAGGAGAAATAAGAGTTAAGTTGACCGTGAGAGGTAACCTTATCCAAGTTGGAGATGATTATGATGTCTAGAAGAGAGGGAGAACAATGCGGAACAATTTTTTGCACTATAGACGGCAGGCGAAAAACCAAATGATCCTATAAAGGTTACTTTTTTTCCTTTTTTAGTTTTACGTGCCTTAGAAGGAAAAATCCCTTATAGGATCACTTCGTTGTCCGTCTGTCACAACCCTTTTTCTTAGGAACGTGCAGTTATCAAATTAAAATTGATATCAATTACTCACGTCTGTGGCCTCTTGGAGCCATGAAAAATTCAAACTTCTATGTCCACGAAATAAAAAAGTGGCCAAGTGCGAGTCGGACTCGCCCATGAAGGGTTCTGTTGTAGCAAGTAATTAGCTTGTAGAAAGACTGGATGTTTGTGTTCTAACTTTGTTTTTCATAGAGTTTGTATGAATGACAAAGTTATTATTGCATTTTTAATAAATGTTTTATATCTTAAAAACTGCTTTTTTTTTGTTCAAACCACATTTCGTTGAAAATTGAGATACACAGCATATATTTTTGATACATTTTTCACTCTCTTACTTTAAAAGTTAGAGGGGGGAGGACCCACATTTTTTCACTTTGGAAGAGTCTGTCTCTTTTACGATTTACTTTGAGGAAAAATGGTTTCAGGAAACTCAATGTAATTTTTAAAGACCTATCTACAGACACTCCACACTGTTTCTCACTCTCATTTTCCATACATGTACATGTGTTTTCAACAAATGTGTATCCAAGTGCGAGTCGGACTCGCCCATGAAGGGTTCCGTTGTAGCAAGTAATTAGCTTGTAGAAAGACTGGATGTTTATGTTCTAACTTTGTTTTTCATAGAGTTTGTATGAATGACAAAGTTATCTTTGCGGTTTTTAATAAATGTTTTATATCTTAAAAACTGCTTATTTTTTTTGTTCAAACCACTTTTCATTGAAAATTGAGATACACAGCATATATTTTTGATACATTTTTCACTCTCTTACTTTAAAAGTTAGAGGGGGGAGGACCCACATTTTTTCACTTTGGAAGAGTCTGTCTCTTTACCGATTTACTTTGAGGAAAAATGTTTTCAGGAAACTCAATGTAATTTTTAAACACCTATCTACAGACACTCCACACTTATGGGTTTAATGATAAAAATATTTTTTGGTTTCAGTTTCTCACTCTCTTTTTCCATACAAATACATGTACATGTGTTCTCTACAAATGTGTATCCAAGTGTGAGTCGGACTCGCCCATGAAGGGTTCCGTTGTAGCAAGTAATTAGCTTGTAGAAAGACTGGATGTTTGTGTTGTAACTTTGTTTTTCATAGAGTTTGTATGAATGACAAAGTTATTATTGCGGTTTTTAATAAATGTTTTAAAACTGCTTATTTTTTTTGTTCAAACCACATTAAGTTGAAAATTGAGATACACAGCATATATTTTTGATACATTTTTCACTCTCTTACTTTAAAAGTTAGAGGGGGGAGAACCCACATTTTTTCACTTTGGAAGAGTCTCTTTAACGATTTACTTTGATGAAAAATGGTTTCTGGAAACTCAATGTAATTTTTAAAGACCTATCTACAGACAATCCACACTTATAGGTTTGATGATAAAAATATTTTTTGGTTTCAGTTTCTTACTCTCTTTTTCCATACATATACATGTACACGTGTTCTCTACAAATGTGTATCCAAATGCGAGTCCGACTCGCACTTGATAGTTTATTTTTTATTTTGTTCTTTATTACTAACTAACTATGCACCACATACATACGGTCAAGCAATTTATTTATTTATTTATACTATAATATACGATCAACAACCCTGTGCTTCGCCTTTGTTGACTATGAAAAGGCTTTCGACAGTGTCGAGCACTGGGCCGTGTTTCATTCTCTCCATCATTGCGATGTTGACAAAAGGTATCTGAATATCCTCCGGGAGCTGTACAGGACCGCCACTATGCAGGTGCGCATGCACGCTTTGACGGAAACGGTGCAAATTGACCGGAGCGTGCGCCAAGGGGATACTCTTTCGCCCAAACTCTTCACAAACGTGTTGGAAGTTATAATGAAGACACTAGATCGGAGCCAAAGAGGCCTCAATATAGACGGCGCGCGCTTGTCACACCTGCGTTTCGCCGACGATCGATCCTTCTAGCTGAAGAAGTCGAAGATCTCCAAAGCATGCTCGAACAACTTCATGAAGCATCCCTGAAGGTTGGCCTTAGAATGAATATGTCCAAGACAAAGATCGTCTGTAGCGATGCGGAGCACGTACCTAATGTTATCGTAGGTAACTGCCCTATAGAGGCAGTAGATCAATACACATATCTTGGACATAACTTATCCGTTGGCCAAAGTGCTCAGGCGAAGGAGATCACTAGACGGATCCAGCTAGGATGGGCTGCCTTCGGGAAACTAGAAGACGTCCTAAAATCACAAATCCCGCAATCCCTGAAGAGAAAGGTATTCAACCAATGTGTCCTGCCAATCCTCACCTATGGTGCCGAAACATGGACTATGAATTAGAGTCGCACAAAGGGCTATGGAGCGTGACATGCTAGGCATTAGACTCGTTGACGGCGTTCCTAACGTTGAAATGCGCAGACTTACCAAAGTCACAGACGTGGGTACGCGCATCACGGGGCTAAAGTGGCAATGGGCGGGACACTTAGTTAGAAGGGAGGACGGAAGGTGGACCAAGGCAGTCACAGAGTGGCGGCCGTGAACAGGACAAAGAACAGCGGGCAGACCACCGGCCCGATGTTCAGATGACATCTCTAAGGTGCCTGGAAAGCAGAGGACGGGTGACCATAGCGAATGGCTTGCTTTGGGAGAGGCCTATGCCCAGCAGTGGGATGACAAGGGCTGATCATGATGTATGGAACCCAAAAAATTGTGGGGACAACTTCATACCCCATAGCTGCGGCGAAGGTATAAGGTGGAGCCATTAACAGCTTGCGTGCCACGGTCAGCTAGAGCTGACATTTTCCCGTTATAGGTTTTAAATTGTATTACCATGGCATGAGGTTCAAAATCGCAATGCCCCATAACGGGATTCGGTAAAAGTGTAAAATAATAATAATAAATAAAACAATAATAATAAATTGACCTGGCTAAAAGTGGGAACAACTGTGCTTCTACCACCCACAATGGGATAAGTTGTTGTAATGTATGTTTGTAATACCTTCATGTACTCTTCGTCGTCGTCGTAAATGTCGTCGACGACTTCTGAAAGCAACACCGCGTCGTCGCGTGTGGTCCTCATCTCTCTGTAACGCGACTCTTCCTGCTGAACCGCCTCTGGAGACTCTATGGACGGGATTATACAACGATTAACGAGAAAAAAACGTTAGTTTATCAACTAACGATTTTGACTATCTAACGGTGACACATCAATATTCAGTTAAGAATTGAATTGGCTTCCGATTCGTCTTCGACGGGACTCTCATATCCTATGCCTGCTCTACAATATTTTGTGGAACCCTCGGTACCCTAACTTCCTGCGTGATCGCTTCGAATTTATTTCTTCATGCAGGCCTCGGAGAACTCACATGGCTACTATGCTTAAAGCCCCACAACGCTCCACTGCAACCTACGAGCACGGGTTTAGAATCCGCGCTATACGGCTGTGGAATGAACTTCCCTGCACCATCAGGGACAGTCCATCACTGAATATCTTTAAGAACCGACTAAAGAAGCACTATCTTTCACTTTCTATTTAGCTATATAATGTATTAGTATTAGTATATTTGTAAGATATTTATTGATATGATGTATTTATGTAACTGTGTATGTAGTCTATATTTCTTATATATTCAATAGGGTTTTATGTATGTGTAATATGTATTATATTAGAATATAGTCTTAATTGTACGCGCAATTCTTTCCCTTACCTATCATCTCCGTCTCCTATCCAACATGGTTTGCTGGAAGAAATCTCTTATTTAGAGATAAGCTCGCCTTTGTACACTTCTTTTATATCATAAGCTATTTTTACAGTCATGTGAGTGCAATAAAGAAATTACGAAATTACGAGTTTTTAACAAGTAGTTTATAATTATGCTTTATGACTGTTAATTTATAGTTATATTTATAATGTAATAAGAAGAGAGCGATCCGATTTATTTACAAGCTAGGTAATAGAGTCTCTGAGAGATTTCTTCAAGGAAACCAACATCCTAACAGTTGCAAGTTAATATATCTATGAAAACATAATGTATGTGAGGAAAAATATCAGTAGCTTTAAAACCATTGATAGCCGCCACAATGTGCAAACTAGAAATAAATATGAACTTTCTTTTCCAATGTACAGACTCAAAAAAGTTAGTAGTTCTTTTATGGGACACTGTATACGTTTCTACAATAAAATTCCGCAAGAAATACACAACTCAACTAAAGCTCGATACAAAAAATGTATAAAGCACACTTTGTGCACAAAGGCCTACTACAAAATTAATAATTTTTTACAAGACTCCGACATCTGGAATTAAACCAGTACACTGCACCCTATATATTATGTAATAATTAGGCACTTTCTTAATGTTTTATTATGCTTGCTTGATTATGTTATGACCTTCATTATGCCTCAATTGTTGTGCTATTATGAATAAAAATATTTGAACTTGAACTTGAGCTCTCTTTGATGTGTTCAGGAACCGCATGTTGGACCGGCATTGTGGCATTGATATTTACTCTACACTTGTTTAGCTTGTTCAATAGTACCAACTTCATAGACAAACTAGGGGCGGCACGCAGTCGGGCGTCGGCGTTCGAAATTTTAATGTCATTTAATTTGTAGAAAATTTATACATTATGGTCATAATGTATCAATATTCGTAATAGTAGTATAACATTATGATGGTCGTAACGTGCGGTTTTCTGGACGCAGTAAAGAGGGTTTATGAGATGTGTCTAAATAAAAATACACAAAAAATCCCTATTGGCATATGTAATGCGGAATCGCGGACGCCCTGCAGCAAGACCTGCCTTGATCATACAATGAAAACTTTAGGCTTTAATAAGATTAAATTGGGAAATATTAGATTGCACAGCAAATATCATGGCGAAGTGGGGCGGCAGCATAGGTGAAGGGTAAAGGGGGTGAGCGAAGCGAAGCCCCCTTTATCCTTCGTGTTAGGTTTAACATCTAAGTGCAAAAGAAACATAACATGTTTGAACATGTAAGAGAACAAGAAACATAACTGTTATTGTAGAACATTTTTGGTGTGCGATTAAATACTACCCGATTTAATTTTGTGAATGAATGAATGAATGAATGGTGCTTCTCCAGCCAGGGTTCTAAACCTGTTCCGGTCTTTCGGCCGGCATACCAGAGGGCACAAGTTTTGAGGGGGGGCGGAATGACCTGCTCTGTAGGAAGGGAAGGATAGTGAATTCAATCGACCGACTCTTCAGCCTGAAGCCAATATAGGATATGTGGAATGGGGAGGATGTGGGATTTGGAGAGCAGCTGTTGTTTTCTTCAAGTTCTTGTTTTCCTTCTATTTTCAGTTATTGTTAATAGTTGAGTTTCCTGAGTCGTGTTCGTTTGGGTTATCCGGTAAGTTCCCAGTTTCGCTTTTGCTGTCTGTTTCTGGGATACGGTATATTTGCCTCTAGGCCATCCTGACATCGTCCCTGTTGTGTGATGATTCTGTCCAGTAACTGTGTTTGATGTTTGATGTCATGCTTAAGGAAATCTTTCCAGGTGTATATAAGTCGGCCGGCTTTCTTCTTCCTTGCTTCGTATTTGAATGGAGCGTGTAGTAAGTGCTGTTGTGGGCGTCGCAGAATATGTATAGTAACATATCCGGTGGATTTTGATTCGTTTGGATATCGTTTTGTCCTGTAGTCAGTCATGAATTTTGTGGTATCTTGGATAGCTTCTGGCGTTCTCAAACATGTCTCTGAGGATCAGGCGTTCATATACTGACTGTCAACTGTTTGCTTTAGTGAGGGTTGCCGCTTTTTGTCCGTATTTTATAAACAGTGCAGTGACCATTTTGTAAATCAGGCGCACTATATTTCAGTCTATGTTGGATTTCTTTATAAAATGCATTAGGGCCTTGGAATTGCATATGGCTTGCCGGCACCTCTTTTTTATTGGGTCCTATGTCCTGCCGTAATATATGTGCCGAGATATTTGATTTCGTTTACGGTTCGTATTGGAACTACGTCCAATTCACTGGTTGTTTATGGGGTCTCTTATAAGAATTTTCGTCTTTCTACTTTTAAGTTTGCCATGAGCAGTTCTCCGATGATATTTAATTATTCACTTTTAGCTACTCCGCGGCATAGCAGCGCTGCGCTATGCGCTAAACGCTCCTTCAGGCTGCGGGCGGTCCGACTCTGGAACGCACCTCTTTGCACTATAAGAGACAGTCCGACTCTTTTTTCTTTTAAGAAACATATTAAAGAGCTCTACATGTCTCTTTCGTAAAAGTTATTGTATTTATTTTATTATATGTAAGGTTTATGTATATATCGGTAATTATTTCGTATTTGCTATCTGTATTTTACAGATATTTTAATTTATTCCTAGGCATTTTAGTTATAGTAATTATCGTGCACTGCCTACCCTTTTATGATAGCAATTCCTGTAATGCCTTGTTTTGCTGGAAGAAATCTCTTTTCAGAGACAAGCTCGCCCTTATACATGCATTTTCTTTTGATGTAACTTTTAAAATATTTGTGTGCAATATTGTGAAGGAGGTTTGTTCCTATAATTCCCTTTTTCCTGTATTTCTTTATAGCGTCTTGTCCGATGCGAGCATACAGATACCAGAGATAGTGTTTTGACATATGTATCATGTTTGTTTCCTGTATATAGGCTATGTGTATGTATTTTTGTTAGTCAATTCCGCGTCAATGTTGAGTCTTTTAGTTATTTCGGCGCATCCTCTAACCTTCCAAGTAGCAATGCGCATACGCTCGCATGTGACTTGTGGTTTAAATATGGGGCTGTTTCGTATCATCGTATATCCGGTGTTGTCTGGGATGTCTTCTGTTGATGTTATGGTTGACCCTGAGGAGGTCATGGGTGTTGCATTAAGTATCGGCGAAAGTATGGTGTTATCAGTTTGGTTATCGGTTGCTTGATCCGTGGGTAAATTTGGCGATTCAAGCAAATAAACGCTGTCGTAGTGGTGTCCTGTGACGTTGAGGTTGATAGATTTCACTGCATCCGTTGGATTCTTGGGCGTGAATGTGAGCGATGGTGTATTTTGCTGGTGGATTGTTGCGTTAAGTAGAAAGTATTCGGCAGCTGGTATTATAATCTCCTCTCCAGCCCAAGTACCGTAATTGCGTAGATTTTCAGTGGTGAGTTGTTAAGGATTTCAGGCTCAGTGATTGCGAGCTTTGTTCTGTTCATCGCCGTTTTCTTCTACATATTTAACTAGGTCCTTACGAATGTGAGTGTGGTTGCATGTTAATTGACATAGGTGATTAATTTAGTCAGCAATTGCGGTGAATAGGCAGTTACCATCTCAGCGTTGGTAAGGCTTCCATTAGGTTATGTTCTTGGGATGTTGTTGAAAGAAAGAACTTAGATATAGCGTGATTTATTTGAACTACCTTTGTCTACGATTAACAGATCGTACGGGTTGCGATTGTCAAAGTTTGTGCGTATCTTCGTGCGCCCTTATTCTCGGTAGAGAGCCGCTTAGGACAAAAAGTCTCCGATTTTATTGTTGTCATTGTTCATCAGTGGAAGTCTTTTGTTAATTGCCTGTTTTCTGGAAGATGGTGAAATGATCCTTTTATGATGTGCAATTGTTTGCTGTTTCTCGCTATTTCTCAGAATATGCAGTTATGTAGTAGACGGGCTTGCATTATTGTTTTATTTTTGTGGGCTTGTCGGACCGGATAAAGTTAGAAATGGTTATGTTTTGTTTTACTATTATTGGGTAGGTTCCTGCTTAGTTTTGTATTTAGGTATGATGGATCGCTACACTTATTACGTAGAACTCCGCGGCTGCTATGATAATTTCTTCACCGCCCCACGTGCCCTGTATGTGGAGATTTTTTATGTACTCAGTGAAAGCTTCTGCGTTTGGTGCGTCGATCGCATGTTTGATGCGTGGATAATTGCTGTTAGCTTCCACGTATCTAGCTAAGTCGCCTTAGCTACCCTCCTTAATAATTATATTTACATACTTATAAGAAATAGTTACATCTAGATTCATTATTTTTCCCTAAAGAGCCTCAATAAATAACGTATCAAACAAATCAATATACCTACTTAAACTTATAAAATAAATTCGATCAAATAGTCTGTCGAGATCATCATCTTTCGATATATTACAGCTTCGCGCAGCCGATGCTTCGCGCTTATGGCTTTTCGAGATTTTGATGCATCGAGATTGTAAACTGTCGAGATATAGTTTTCGAGCATGTGTTTTTCGTGCTTACGGCATTCGATTTCAAGTAGGGAACCCCTTCTGATGTGGGTATGGTTGAATGTCGCTCCAAACAGATGGTTGATTTTGTCTGCAATTGCATGGAACAGGCAGTTTCCATCTCTGGGCATTGGTAGAGTTTAGATTGTGAGATATTACTACAGGAGAAAGCCTCGTGGTATTTTAGCTAATATGAATGTGTGTGTGTGGGTTGTTTCTAAGAGGTGTACGGCCGGTATGATGAGAGATGCTGTTTGGCTTTTTACGATCTATTTTTATTCTTATGTTTCCCGGTATTTCCAAGATTGGCTGACACCATAGAATGGGTGCCAGATGTGTGAGGGAACGTTGTGAGCCTTTTGTGCTTCGAAGCTTTTTCAATTGTTCCTAAATAGCAGTCAATTGTTTTGTCTAGTTTCTGGGAGTTTGGTGAGATGGCATTTTTATGGCCTGCACTTGTTTAGTTTTTGTTTATTGTCGGGTTTAGTATATTTGCAGTTTAGCTACATAAAAATAATTGTAGGATTGTTAAGTTTTGGGTTGGCTTATTCACTGAGTTTCAGGGTTTAGTGGATGGTTATTGTTAATGACTGTTTTGAATGGTCTTTCGAAGATGAGGAGAAAATAAATCTCGAGGAGAATTATCTCGAATTTATTTTCAGGCAAAGCAATATAAGTATATGTAGCTATAATAATGTTTTATTAGTTGATTTTGATATTGCGTAGGTAGGGAATTGTTATATCCTGCCTATGACGCACCTATAAATGTGATTATGCCTTAGTCAATAGGGGCGACCGCGGCCGCGGTAAGTGGTGGTTTATTATTGTCAGGCGGCGAGTGGTGCTGAGAGAAATAAAGTTAGAGGTAGGTAATCACTATCAATGATGTCCTAATCGGAATGATCTCACCAGGTTGGTGTCTTTAGCGGCGGTGGTGGTGGAGGCAGTAGCGTTGAGGGTGTGTTGCGTAGGCGTCGCTCGCTGCCGGCCTGTCGCTGCGTGGCTCAGACGTGCACCTGGCCTAGAATAAATTCTAGGGCTTGCACAGATGGGATGCCTAAGAGTATCGCGCAGTTCTCTGGGCATTCATTACACTTGACCGCACTAGTATCATCACAATCACTGAAATGCGTGGTACTGCACAGATGGGGTGCCTAGATGGATCACGCACATTCCCCGGGTAACCCTTACAGTAACACGCGGTATAAGCCAGGCTCGTTTTCGGGCCTCCGGAGGCAGAACAAAAGGCGCGCGCCGGGGATGAAAACTATTGTTTGTTTAAATGCATTTGGGAGATCTCGGGGGGACACGTCATTTCGGTCCGGCAACACAAACGCCACTCTAAATACTACCCGATTTAATTTTGTATTTTTATATTACAATTGCAAGAAAATATCTTTCAAAATCAGATTTATCGTTCTTTATTGTTATTATGTTTGCATTTAGGTGATTTTCTGATTGATTGGTGTTTTCATTATTAAAACGGCCCCAAATAATAATAGGTGTTTGGTTCAAGGAAAGTTGGGTTTAAGTTTTTGTAGTTAATAAAATAATTGTTATTCAGATATATTACTTTGTGTATAACGGTAGTAGTAGTTAAACAATTTGCAAAATTTATTTTGTTTTGTGGATAAACTTAGAGGTGCAGTCAGTATTTTTGTTGCAGTTTTGAAATATTTTGATCAAAATATCGGGGATTATTTCGTATATTTTTATTGCACACGAAAATTCACATTATAAATTTATAGAAAAAGACATTTACAAAGGCAATCTTATCCCTAACAAGAGATTTCTTCCAGCAAACCCGATATGAAAAGGATAATTTAATAGCAGTGACAGGTAGACCTTTGAACAGAAATACAAGTATATAATATAAATAAGTGTTTTTACTAAACTACTCAATATACTACTTATAGCAGAACATAAATACCTTATATAAAAATACATATAATAAATAATCAATAGTTACATATTAAATCCCTAAGTTTACAAAAGAGAAAGATTATGCTCCTTCATACGATTTTTGAAGATAAATATAGATAGACTGTCCCTGATGCCGCAGGGAAGCTTGTTCCACAGACAGAGGATATATTGTCTTCATTCGGAACCCACGTTTTTAAGCATCGGACTGTATTGTAAGGCGGAGTAGAGAATATGGGGGCCATATGGGATCTACGAGCTCTAGTCGACGGAAGGAAATCGAAGCAATTTTAACTAATCCCCGGTATCCCAATACCGGGGGTTAGTTAAAATGCTGTACAGGAAAGTGAGGATGTGAGTATCCCGACGAAGACGGATAGGCAGCCTTTTTAACTCCCTGCGATACTGTGACACATGTTCGAACTTTCGCTGTCCGAAGGTGAACTGAATCCCGAGATTTTGATGTCGCTCGAGTTTGTTTAGTTGCTCTTCAATAACGCTAGCCCAACAAACATCAGCATAATCAATCAGCGGAAGGAGAAGGGATTGAGCGGGGGTAATTTTGGCTTGACGTTGCAAGAAGTTATAGAGTCTTTTTCGTGAGTGGAAAGTGGCGAGGACACGCTTACTGACGTCACTGACATGCTTTGACCAGGAGAGGTGGCTATCGAAAATGGCCCCAGGTTTTTGGCCTTGTCACTGTAAGCGATAATAGTGCCGTTATATACGACAGGTGCTATGGGAAGTTGCTGTAGTTGATTTAACAAATACCTGGATCCCGGAATCATAGCCTGGGACTTATTAGGGTTAACGAGCAGTCCATAGGACAATGCCCATGTCGAGATGTTTTCGAGGTCAGCGTTTAGCGCATAAAGAGAAAATGACGGTAGATCTGCAGATTATCAGCATAGAGATAATATGAAGAAGAGATAACATCAGAAATGGATTTGATGAAGACAAAGAACAGAAGAGAGGAAAGAATACCACCCTGAGGAACCCCCGTAGTAAGATCTCACCACTAGGTTAATGTCTCCTCGGACCTTATGCGCTGCTGCCGAACTCTTAGGTTAGAGTCGAACCAGCTAGCCGAGTGGGAGTTGACATTTAAGGACTTCAGTATCTCAACGAGAATATCAAAATCGACACAGTTGATGAAGCTACTGAAGTCAAGCAGTGCAAGCATAGAAAGCTGTTTATAGTTCATGGCAAACTGTATGTCATTCGTGACGTGTTATATATCGCGGGTGGTGTTAAAACACGTCTCATGTACGGGGACCCCCTGTGATTTATAAAATCTACTGTAGTTGTTCTCTAAGTTGTTCTTTAGTTGGTGTAGCGGCAACAGAAATACACCTTCTGTGAAAATTTTATTTCTCTAACTATTACGGTTCATGAGATAAAGCCCGCTGACTGATAGACGGACGAAAAGACGGAGGAAGGAAAGCGGAGGGTTAGTAATAGGGTCCCGTTTGGCTACCCTTTAGGTATGGAACCCTAAAAACGCAAAATAAACTTCATTTTTTGAATTGGTACATAATTTGAATTTGGTACATAATTATTTGTAGTTATAGCCGCAGCAGAAATACACATTCTGTGAAAATATCAGCTCTCTACATATAAACGGAAGGAAAGCAGAGGCTTAGTAACAAGTAATAGGGTTCCATTAGTACACGAATAAGAATATAGCAGGCAAGAATAAAATATCAATGCATTCAAATGTCTTTACTATGAAAAGGTTTACCTTTCATAATTAATGCCATGATCTGCGTTCCGTTTTTGACTCCCTGCTGCCCAATGGTTTGGCTTGGTTTTATCACTTTTCCATTGAAGATCAGTTTTACTCTGAAATTAAAAGAAATATATTTTTTGTTATATTTGCTTACAATTAAATCAGGTTAAGAAATAGAACTTCTTGAATAACTCAAGGCCTGTGTTTTTTTTTGTAAAACATAAACTAAGACATTAAACTTTAACATTTATAATATATTCAGGCACAAACATTGCTTCTGGCCCCACACTAGGATATCTTGTATTGTGGGAACCAAAAACAGCAACGTCACACATACATAAACATCTATGAGTTGGGTTTTTTCTTCCTCCCGACAGAAAGTTCATTAACACAAAACAAAACATTCAAGAGCTCCGTGGTCTAATGGGTTTCACGCTTGCTTCTATCACACTTGATTCCTGACCATGTACCAATGAGATAATTAATTTATCTTAAGTACATTATACGGATGTTCTAACGGTGATGGAAAACATTGTCAGGAAACCTTTATTACTCCATAGCGGCGATGGACTAGCCCACTGTCACGAAAAATGGAGTATTGAATAACTGGCTCAAAGTGGGCACAATTGTGCCTTTGCCACCCCATGTGGGAAAAGGCGTGACGCAATGTAAAACATACTTTAAAAAAATGTAGGTAGACAGTTGTAGAACAGATTAATTCATTAACATTAAACACTGAGGAAAGTGGTCACCATTTCAGCCTTGGTAAAGGATATATCCTTATTTAGTCCATCAAAATCTGTCTTATGAACATGTCCACCTTTCGCATCAACATTGAAAAGGTTAACAAACAACACTGAGTCTGACAAATGGACCTGTTAGATCACTTACATTCTATTTTCTTACCTAGACACTGCAGTGCTCAGCAAAGTCGCAACAGTTTCAATCAGCTCGCTGCCCGCAACATCCAGCTTTTTTTGAACCTTGAAAATATTCGGCTTCTCTCCCGGTATGGTCGCCTTGACTCGCATGGTCGCCACTCCAGTCTCTTGAAACTCTGCGTTGTCCTTGGAACGGTCAATGGAATGTTGCTGGAGTTCCAGGAGAGCTTCAAGAATGGTTCCGGAGTCCACTGACAACTCGGCTGAGTATTTGTCAGTGAGGTCCTGCTATTAAAATAGTTAATCAGCTTAAGGATGTCACTGACAAGAAACTAATTGGTAATTTATCCTTTGTACGTACCCAAAGAATAATTATACATGTGTCCCAAAACTGACTCGCCACAGCGACACCAAAGGTAGACCTGCCTTAGGCGCATCGACTAAGCCCAACTTGTCCTCAGTGAAAGTTAGTTTCATGTAATTCGAGATATTGACAGTGTAAAGTTTTTCATGTAAATCCCCATTTTTTACATTGTTAGGGCATGCCATTACTTGCCTATCCCTTTCTTTTACATGTTCTTTATTTCTAAGCTATTGCTATAAGATACTTTAGATGACCTAAGTATTATTTTGTCGCTGACTTATTTAAAATACGACATAATGATGAATTAGTCAAAGCTTAAATCTTTTGCACAAACTTTGACCACTCCATTCACCGCTTGTCCTGAAAAAAAATACTTGGCACAGAATGAGATAATACCTTTAAAAACTTGCGAATGTTATGCCGATTCGCAAATGGTAGCATAGTTGTATCAAGAAATAGCATTAAATGGGAGTTCACGCCACATTTAGTCATCCATCCGGAGCTCCGCCTAGTATGAAAAAGGTTAATAAGAACACCGATTATCAAATTTGAGTATGCAAAATAGAGAAGATAATACGATTGTGATACGAAGCTAATCCAACAAACATAGCGTCACGGGTTGGCAGAGGCTCAACTGGGCCCACTTTTAGCCAGTGATTCAATACTCCATTTTGCGTGACAGGGGACTAGCCCATCGCCGCAGCTATGAACTAATGAAGGTTTCCTCACTATAAGTCCTTATAACGTACGTAAAAAGTTAACTAGTGAGAGCAATTTCGGAGCCCTCAGGTTTGATCTCATTGGTCGGATTTCAAATTTGTTTTTGAATTACACACACTAGTGGCACACTGGTTAGATTAGGTCCCGTAACTTTACGTTACGTTGAATTATTTTGGATTATTATGATATGATTGATCAAACTGGCGGCCGTTTTTATTTCTAGTAGACCTTACTTTCGGTGTCGCTGTGGCGCGTGTTTTTTGGGACACCCTGTATATTTCAAAAGATGTACCTAATATCAGGGCAAGCTAAGAAGGTACCTGGCTCCAATAACATTTGTGCAAATATGAGTAATATATATTATTAAATCGAAATTTCAATAAGTTACAATCAATATTAGATTCAAGTTATGCATAGTTTGTCAGTCACTCAGTTTTGCATTTTATTAAACCCTTGGCAGTGCCAGCTACCCAGAGGTGGTTGTTAACTTTCATAGGTTTTGAACTTTATTACCAGGCAATGAGGTTCTAAATCTCAGGCCATTTTTATGACCGCCTCATACCTACAAAATGCTAAACTGACTGACTCACAGACAATGCACAACTAAGCCTAAAATTGAATTTCAATTAAGGAATATGGTGGGTAATGGTGGGTTACTACAAACTCTTAACCTGCTGAGATGCAGAGAACCTAAAAAGGGAATTTTTGACAGACACCACCTAGAGTACTGAATATTCTATTGTGGGAATTTGTAGGGCAACAAAATAAAATTGCATTAGTTTTTATGTCATATTTTTTTCATTTCCAGCCAGCATAGAAGTGAAAGGGTTAAAGCAGGACCTATACTGAATGGCCCTGCTTTTTCATACTATTCTTAGTATGAAAAAGCAGAGCAGTTCGTTCAGAGGATTGCGGGCAGGTCAGTTTAGTTCCTGCTATAGGAGTTGGAAGTAACCCCCCCGCACACACTATACTTTGCACAAACATAATTCGAGCCAGATGCCGGTCCGAGTGTCGATAAGGGGGATTTTTTTTCCATTGGAGCTTCCTTATCTACACTCCAACCCAGATGCCTTCTTAGCTCGCACAGGTAGTAGGTATCTCTAAATTACTTCTTATTAGTCCAGTCCTTTCAATAGATCTTCACAGGTTTATAAACTGCATAATACCTATCATTATCACCAGTAAGATCGGGAAACAAAGCATCACAACAGGTAACCTCAGCAGCAAAATAAACAAATAAACTGAACCTGAAAATTTTGTGATACAGTTGTTTTATCCGTTTGGTAGTAAGGAGCCTCCCAGAGTTTTATCTTCTCCTGGTTCAGTTTAGCTCGTAGCTTTATAAGAAGGTCCTCGTGTTGTAGATTGGTGTCCATTATGATTTCGCGATGATTTTCCAAAAAGAGAAGTTTATTTCAGTTCAGAGAGAACCAACAACAAAACAAAACAAACCAGCTGACGCAGTTATGTTGTCATTGTCATTTTTTTTTATTTTTTTTTTGTAATCTTTTTTCCTTTATGGAAAAGGCTAAGAGCTTAAGCCCATACCGCCTGATCTTATTTTAATTTCTTTTCTTCTCTTCATATTGATTGAGGCTAAAAGCCTTGTCTTTCCGTAGGTATTTTCTTCAGTCTTTATTATATATTTGAGGCACATAGCCTTGTCTAACGTATTTATTCTTTAACTTCATAATCCAGTATGTTTAGGTCAATCCGTGTTGTCAAATCAGGTATCAATTTTCCTCCAGTATTTATAGGTCACATCCGAGTTGTCAAATCAGGTAGGTAGTACCTATATGTAGGTCTATTCCGGTGTATTATTATTTTTCAAATAACTCCAATGGTACTCTTGATAAAATTATAAATAGGGTAAAATGCTTCTATATTCTTAAGGAGATCCTGAATAGAGCGCGGGACATCCAGGGCTTCTTTGTAAATGTTCATTAAGCTGGCAATGAATACTAGTCTTTGTATATTGAATTGAGGGCAATCAAAAAATATATGATTTAGAGATTGGTTTTCAGAATTACAAAATGTACAATTTGGGGAAGGAATCATTTTCAATCTATGTAAATGTTCATTAAATCTGCCATGTCCAATTCTCAAACGAAAAATTGTTGTGTAAAAGTTTCTATGTAGATATTTTCCGACGATAAACCATGGTCTCTTAATGTCCGAGTTAATATAGCTGTACCATTTTCCTTTTATTTGTGTCGTTTCTCTCCAATGAAGCATTGATGTTTAATATTCGTTCTAATGTCGGTTTTGCAATCTGAAGCTGGCAACTTAATGTTCTTGACAGGTATTTGGTGAATATTGGGGTTTTTTATTATAGAGCTGATGTAGAGCTGGCAAGTTTATCAGCGAGTTCGTTGCCAGAGACGCCAATGTGAGATAGTGTCCAAAACAAACTTATTTCTCTATCTTGATTGAGCCAAAGCCTACTAATTTTGCTGCCTTATGTTATAAATAATATAGTTTGTGCTACCATTGTACGTGGGATTTAACAGTGCCATTAAAACGCTCATGCTGTCCGAAATTATCAACCATTTCTTGAAACTGAGGTTAGTTGATTCTATATATTCTAAAGATGCATAAATGGCTTGAGCTTCTGCTGTGCATATACTTGCATTTGATGGCAATCTGAACCCATGTCCCAATTTAGTGACAGGATCATAGTAAGCCATGGAGACGTTTTCGTTACATTTCGAGCCATCTGTATAAATTTGTCTAAACTCTCTGTGTTCATCCAATTTATTGTAAACTGCATATTTATCACTCAGTGTCCTATCTATGTGAATCTTTAACCCACAGAATTTGCTCTCATATGATCCTTCATAACAAGGCAAAGTACTATTATTGTAGATATTATATTTACTCTTATGAGTTAATGTTTCTTGAATGTTACAAGTTAAAAAGTTATTAGAGTTAAGCATTAGTAGTTTAAAGAGAAGGAGATTGCCATCTGCAGACAACAACTTGATAATGAAATTAAGTTTTAAATTATTGATTCTGATCATTAATGGACAAAAGTTACACTCAACCTGCATTGAATTAATTGGAGATGACTTAAAGGCTCCTAAGATTAATCTTAAATATATATTTTGGATCTTTTCAAGTTTATCTACTAATTTTGGATCTATACAATAACAGAAAAAACCATAGTCAAAGTGACTTCTTACAAGGGCTTTGTATAGAGTTAAAAGAATCTTAGGATCGGCACCCCAATGGCTGCCAACCAAAGATCTTAAAATGTTGGTAGCTCTTAAAGCTCTTTCCGTTATGCAATCAACATATCTACACCATGAGAGATTCTGTGTAAAAACTACACCCAAAAATTTTGTTTGAGATTGAATTAGTAATAAGTTATTGTCATATTGTAGCTTAACTGGGATGACTTTTTTCTTTGAGAATATGACTACTATGCTTTTAGCTGGACTAATTTCTAGATTTAAATATTGAAAGTAACTATGTAATTTTTCCAGTGATATATTTAATTTTTGAGTTGTGTGTGTAATGTTATTACCACTGCAATAAATAGCCAAATCATCGGCAAACTGTAAGTTGCTGACTTCTGTTCCTAACATTTCATTGAGCCTGTGGATGTAGAGAATATACAATAAAGGCCTCAAAATGCCACCTTGACAGACGCCTTTAGTTGACAATCTAGGCCCAAAAATAATATTGCAACTCATCTTAACATAAACTTCTCTTCCACTGATAAACTCATAAATCCACCTAACACATTTTTCAGGTATTCCCCAAGAAGAAAGAATGGTACATAAAACAGAATGATTAATGTTATTGAATGCTCCTACAATATCGAAAAAAATACAGAGAAGATGTTTGTTACTGTTAACCTCAGCGTCAGTATCATGGAAGAGATGCCCTATACTTTCTCTTGCTGACCGACCGCGACGAAACCCGAACTGATTTCTTGGAAGAATATGATTGGATTCAATATAAAACTCAAGACGTTGTTTCATAAGTTGCTCAAAAAGTTTACCTGCACAAGATGTTAATGCAATGGGACGGTAAGAGACTGCATCATTTAGATCTTTTCCTGCTTTTAGAATGGGAACCAAGCAATCTTGTTTCCACTCTTTTGAAATTATTGATTGTTCCCAGAGTATATTTAAAAATTTCACAAGGCAATCTGTTTCCAGTTTTTGAAACATTTTGTAAGAAATGCAATCTGAACCAAAGGTTGTGTCTTTACGTGACTTGATAGCTGCTTTTATCTCATCTATGGTGAATGGATTGATAATGTAACTATTGGTGGGGTTTACGGAAGAACAATTATTTATTTGCATTGGTTGTGAAACAAAGTCAGGTGTATATTTCCTTAAAAAGTTATTTATCCAAAATATTTCATTATTATTATTTAGTTTCTTACTTTTACTGTAGGATTTATTTTTACGCATAGTTTGCCAATTTTTAGAAATTGGAGTGGATCTATTTATTTCATTACAGTATTCCTTCCAACTATTTAATGTTTCTAATTTAATAATAAGTTTTTTCTCAGCCTGCATTTTTTTTAAATTAATATAGTTTAAATCACGAGGATCTTGTTTAAATATAATAAAAGCTTCCTTACTTTTTTGAACTGCATTAGCACACTTTTCATTCCACCATGGCAGAGGAGGATGCCGGTATTTAAAATTGCTTCCTGTCTGTTTCGAGCTATTATTATTCATATTTGAATTTTGGGCCTGACTTCTAAACATCGATTGATTAATAGCTTTATGAATGATATCACAATAGTCATAGTAAGACTGTAGAGGATCGTTATGGTTAATAATAAATTCTTTAAGCATAGTGTTGGCGAGCTTTGAAAACTTATTCCAATTTACTAGCCGTAGATTAGGTCTTTTGACTGCAGCTGTGTTATTTTGAGAAATAAAGTTGTTTGTTGAAGAATCAGTGATAGTGTTGAACAAAATCTCAGTTATTGTGGGTAGATGATAACTTCCCAGGGGATCATCATATACTGTCCAATTGCAATTAAGGGCTATAGAGGGACTGACTATTGTTAAATCCAAACCATTTGGTCTCCAGTTATTTGTACCTACAGTTGTTGGTTGTGTGTCATTTAATAACATTAAATTGCATTCATTTACAGCGTCGAGAACATCTCTTCGAGGACTGACAGATTGGCAACCCCATATGGTGTGATGTGCATTGAAATCACCTGCTACTAAGCATGGTTGTGGTAAGGTATTAATAAAATTAACAAATTTTGTTTTTCTACAAGTAGGACTACAATTTGTCGGGATATAAAGACTGGCCATAGAATCATCAAAAAATGTTTTTAATCTACTGTATTGTATGTTGTTACGAATGACTATGGCAACACCATTGTGTTTATTGCCACAATCATTGCGTTCTATTGAGTATCCTTTAATATTTAAACGTTGTGTAGGCTTGAGCCAAGTTTCGCAAACTAAAGCTATGTCAATATTATTTTCATACAAAATTGAGTAAAAATATGACGATTACATAACAGACTTTGAGCATTCCACTGTACTATCTTTAATTTGTCTGTGAATTTGTACTAATGTTCTTGGTATCACTGGAGTTGAAAAAATCGCTTTAAAAAATCTAACACATTTTTAGAGGATATTGGGGTATCTTGTGTCTTATTTAATGTTATAATTTTTATAATGCTTTGCACTAGGAGATTCAGTGCCTTGTCATTTGATTTTAATAATGTCAAGAGATCAAGAGGCTTCTTAGGGCCGAGAGGTGGGAAATTTCCATTTTTGAATATGTCGGCGAATGATGGTGTCTGAACTTTTTGTCTGTTTTCTTGTATTTTATTTTGCTTAATTGGACACTGAGCTGAAATGCTAACGTGATTGCCATTGCAACGGAAGCATTTGGCCTGTTCGATCGGAGGTTTACAAACTTTATATGAGTGGTCTTCTTTACAGATGGAGCAGCGCTCGGAGTTCTTGCAAAACTTTGCTAAATGGCCATACCTGAGACACCGGAAACATTGTTTGACTGGTGGAACATACGCTGAGATGTCATGCCGCCAACCGTCCAAATCTACGTAGTCTGGAAGAACTGACGTCGCGAAGGTGATGGCTACTGTCTGCAGCGGCTGTTGAATGAAGTTATCATCAACTTTGGTCCTTTTTGTGAATCTTCGAACAGATATTATTTTCTTGTAACTTGATAGCATTGTGAATATCTTTTTGTTTGTCAAGTTGGTGGGTACATTTTTAATTATACCAGTAATTTAAGTGCTTGAAGCTGGTATATTGGCCTTAAATTAGTAGTCTTTTAAAAATGTAGCATTGTTCAAGAAGGCATTAGCAAGGCTGGCTTTTTCGAAGTATATGGCAATTTTGAATTTGTTCATTGACCTAATATATTTGATTCCTTTATTAAACCTTTTGATACAGCTAGATATGGACATTAGGTCTCGGGTTCCTATAGGTATATCCGCATTGGAAGACTCTACGAATACTACAAATTCTGTAGCACCGGAATCCTCAGGGTATCGTCTCTTATAATCTGTTACCAGATAAGGTTTGTACTTATCTGCGCTTTCGACCTCTGACTCGGACGACGACGTGGAGTCTACTTCACTTTTCTCTTCAGCCTCATCTTTTTTTCTCTTTCTTTTTCGCGCCTTCCCCATGATTGGTTTCCTTTTATTTGTCTCCAGACGCCTTTTATTTCTAAAAACCCCGATCGATACACGAGTAATCGATGAAATTAATAAAAACTTCGAAAATCCCTTTTTGAGGTATATTAAGGCCGAAGCCAAGTTTTCCGTTATTTTGTTTCTTACGGCCGAAGCCAAGTCTTCCATAATTTTGTTAGTTAAGGCCGAAGCCAAGTCTTCCGTGTTTTGTTTCGGCCGAAGCCAAGTCTTTTGTATTTTGTTTCATAGGGCCGAAGCCAAGTCTAATTTGAGGAGTCATGTCCGTGTATAATGTCATTTCCGATAAATACTTAATGCTTAGGCTAATAACACATAGACAGAGCAGACAGAGTGTCTCCTTTCTATCCTTTGTGTTTCATTTTTCCACAATGTCGGGAATTTCGTGTTATAATTAAATCAAAGTAAGATAATTATTTTAAAATATTTCTTTGTGTACCTTTTAATACTGGTTACCTTAATTGTGAAATACAGACTTAAAAACAAAATAAACTTGGCCGGTGAAGGTCACATTGGCCTTATTATGTAAATACACCACCACACCACAAGTCGGCCCAAATTTGCGTCGTGATGCTCCAAACTCACGTGACCTCCCAAGGCTGGAAATATTTCACTGGATACCATTTTGGCCATAATTTTGGGCGTAAGCCTTTTCATCCAAAATATGCATTCCTGCCTTGATATAGTGCCGAAGGTATGATTCTGCAATCTTGCAAATTTCATATACTTCTTTGGAAGCATAAATTAGTCCACCGTTATCACTCAGGGATACTAATTTATGGAACCATTGCTTTTCACTCAGTTGCAACTGTGACACCGGCACGAACGGACGCTTCCTAGCAGCGTCCGTGACGATGCCCCGGAAATTAGCGACTACCTAGTTTCGCAATATTAATACCATGGCTGTACCAGCCAAGCGCGCAGACACAATCTTGGTGAACGAGCTGCTCGCCTTCGTCCAACAGAAGCTGGACGTGATGGACGAGCTCTCGCTGGAGCAGATCTGCTTTACCAGCTTCAAGGAGGCTGAGATCGCCGCCGCCAAGAAAGTGCTGCAGGAAACCGCCGTCACCAGCGTGCGCCTCGTCGGGCGGAGGGGTGCTGCGAGCGGGAAGAAGGATCTCCAGGACATCTTCCGGGTGTTTAAGGAGACCGAACCCGATGATGTCCCGACCTACGTGGCCCGCAACCTCAACAAGCTGCCGCCGGTGACATTCGACCACGTCGATTGTCGATGGTCGATGTCACCCGGCTGCTGAAGGATATCGTGCGGCTCCAGGGTGACGTCACGGAAATTCGAAGCAAGTTGGAGGCTTCGGAGGGCATCTGCGCTGACCTCAAACGTGAGTTGTCAGTATTGCGTCAGGCTCATACCTCGCTGCCGACGCAGCGAATAGCCGACGCGCGTGCCGACAACGCGACGGTCAGCAAAAACGCCCAACAAGCGACTGACCTAGTTACGCGGGTTGCTAAGCCCGCGTCGACGAATACCGCACCGCCTCGTGACGTCACGAAGCCAATTCGACCAGCACCTGATGCGGTCTCTTCTGGTCCATCCAAAAGACCGGAACCCCAGAAGGACATGTATGCTGCTGTGTCCCGCCGTGCCCGCCGCCGCCGCCCGCGCCCCGCACCGCCCGCCGGCGAACAACAGAAGCTGCAGGTTGCGCCGCGCGCGCCGCTGGCCAGGCCCGCCCGCGGCCCGCCGAATGCGACCGTTGATGGAGACGGATTTATCCTGGTCCACAACAGGAAACGCCGCTCCAGACGCAGCTGCAATCAGCGTGGCACCGCCCCCGCCGCCGAGTGCAGCCTCAAAGCTGCCGCTTCCACGACGCAGATATACCTTTCCAGGCTCGACGTGAATATGACCAAAGAGGACATTGAGTGTCACATCCAGGAAAGGGTAAAGAAAGTCCAGGTTCCGCCTTGCAGTCAGAAGACGATTACGCTGCAGATAAGTCCTTTAGAGTCAGAAAGACCAAAGGACTTCCTGTCTGTTCAGGCTTCTCAGCACCTAATGACCTCGTAGGGGCCCATCAGCTACGAGGTAGCGTAGCGATCAGTTGCCAAGAAGTGTGAACGTCGGCGATTCACCGAGCTATTAATTATTGGGTTCGATCTAACCTGGTCTGTGCTTCGGTCCCGTCAACCTCCTGTCTCTCTGCAAGGCCCGGGTGCACCCTAGGCTCTTCTTGGTAGACAGGTTCTTCAGCCAACCAGGTATGACTGGCAGGCCATCTTCGATGAGCACAGTGTTCCAACACAGGTTATGTTACGTGGGAAAAACCAATCGGCCACGTAAATGCGAACTTTATCTGGTTCGGGGAACCACAACACACTCAGCTATATAGACAATCCTGAGGGAAACCCGAATACATTGCAGATGGCTTGCGATTTAATTTCAATACCCTAACCAATACGCTTTACATTGCGAGGGCTTTCGTCTGTCAGTTGTCAAAAACTGCTAGGTTGGCAGCAACGTCAAATTCAAAATGGCCGTTCAGAAACCATCGATCGAATATCGATTTGGAATCGAACAATCACCCGCCCGGACAGGCACCCACCTGTCCCCTAATCTACGGGCAGCCGAGACAACGTTGCTACCGCTCGTTTTAGAACCGAGCCTCCTACTAGAACCTCTGCAGACCGGGGGGTCCCGTCCTTGCCAGGGAACAAGTTAACAATGCGCCCCCTGCGCCAACGTAGTGGCGGTAGGTTAGCATCCTTAACCAGAACGAGGTCACCAACACTAGGGGGGCTGGTTTTGTCAGTCCACTTAAGGCGCTGTTGTAAGATATGCAGATACTCGAGCGACCAACGCTTCCAGAAATTCTGAGTAAACTGCTGCAACATCTGATACCTTGACAACCGATACAATTTCACTTCCTCGAAGGGGTGCTCGGGCAACGCGTTAAGTGGCTGTCCTATCAAGAAATGGCCTGGGGTCAGAGCCTCCAGGTCATTTGGATCCGAGCTGAGCGGACACAACGGTCGCGAATTGAGAACGGCCTCGATCTTACAAAACAATGTCGCGAGCTCCTCAAAAGTCAGCGCGGTCTGACCTACTATACGCCCCAAGTGCGTCTTAGCTGACTTAACTACGGCCTCAAAAATCCCACCCCAGTGGTGGCAAATCGGTGGGCTGAAGGTCCACTGTATACCCCGACGGGAGAGGGCCGCTCCAATATCCACTTTATTTACATTCAAAAAGTTGACTATCTCTCGTAAGTATCGTTCCGCACCGATGTAGTTAGTGCCGTTATCAGAGCGGATCAAAGTTGGAAGTCCCCTTCGAGAAACAAACCTATCCAAACAAGCAATGAAAGCCTCTGTCGAGAGATCAGCAACGAGCTCGAGATGTACCGCCTTGGTGGATTCAGGAGCCCGACATCCCCTGGATGCACAATCAGACGGGTTCAATTCTCCTGGTACATGTCTCCAGGTCAGTGGGACCTCAGACGACACAATCTGGGAGACACGGTTCGCAACAAAAACCTCTAAGTTATGGACCGAAGCCTTCAGCCAGCACAAAACAATCTGGCTGTCCGTCCACGCGTACACCGTATCCTCCAAAACCACTGACCCACGCAACACTGTTAGAGTGTGATTCAAAAGTTTGGTCAAAAGAGCAGCCCCGGACAGTTCCAGTTTTGGAATCGTCATCCTTGTCCGAATAGGCGCTACCTTGCTTTTTGCCAAAACCAAACGCATGTCGACCTCCCCGGTGGAGGTGACGGTTCGCAAATAAACCGCTGCCGCAACCCCTCGTTCAGAGGCATCACAAAACCCGTGAAGGGTTGCCCTGTAATCCCCAGCAGGGACCAATTTCCTCGGCAGCGATACATTATTTATCTTGAGGCCCAACCATTTTGCTAAATCATTCGATACAATGCAGCCCTGAGCTCCAGAATCTAATAGGGCGCGAACGTATGTTGGGTTGCCCGCCAAATCCCAAACAAGCACAGAGGCGATCGGTAACACCACCGTCTCCGGTTGGGGGGCAACAAATGGTTGGACCGCAAATTCCTAGCGAGGACCCCCGGGGCCCCACTGTGCCTGTAACCGATCAGGTATGCAGCTATACGCCAAAGGGTCCCATTGTACAAATGGCCCACGCGCCGGTTCCATTCCCAACCTACGATTCCCCTTAAGGGGGGGTGGGCGTGAATTCAACCGTGGCCGCTCCATGAGCGGGGGGGACATCACATGCGACCGACGAGGACGAGGCGACGAGCGGGGCGACAACTGAGGCGGCGTCCGAACCGCACCCGCATAGCTCGAAGGTGTCCCATGCCACCCGCCCGTTACGGCCTGCTCAACACACCCAAAGTGCCGCTGAGTCGGATGCTGAGTCGCAACCGAGAACTCAGGGCCCCCCATGTGATGACATTGAGTGCGGCCCTGCACCCCTGGGTGGCCGCGTGCTTGTGGCCCCATTGCCCGCTGAGTCGGATGCTGAGTCGCAACCGAAAACTCAGGGCCCCCCATGTGATGACCCTGAGTGCGGCCCTGCAGCCTAGTACTGCCCTGTGGACGTGGGGACGTTGGCCCCTGAGTTGCGCTCCGAGTCGCAAACGAATTCTCAGGGCTCCATGCCGTGTCACCCTGGATACGGCCCTGTGGACGTGGGGACGTTGGCCCCTGAGTTGCGCTCCGAGTCGCAAACGAATTCTCAGGGCCCCATGCCGTGTCACCCTGGATACGGCCCTGTGGAGGTTGTTGGCCGGACCGGTTCATGCACAACAGATTGTTGTGGGCCCCACCACAATATCCGCACATTTTTGTGCGCGTGCAGTCCCTAGCCATGTGTGGCCCGAGGCACAGGAAACACCAGCTCCGCTGCTTGGCCATCCGGCGCCGTCCCTGAACCCTAAGTTCCCCGAACTTATTGCAATTGGCCACAGCATGGCCAATCTGCCTACAACATGGGCAGGTCTCACTATGTGGGGTCAATGCACTCACAGTCCCATATGACTGCCGGTTGGTGCGGTCCTTCCTCGTCGGAGGGCCCCTACTCACAGCGCTCCCGGCAGCTCTCTGTGGCTCCGAAGGATGGGTGACCGTCAACCCCAAATTCTCTGCCCGTCGAGCCTCCTCTTCCAAAAATCCGACCAAGTCGGAGAAGGCGGGCAGGTCCTCGGCCGACCTCCCGTGAGACTGTTCGAAACGAGTCTGCACGTCAGCGGGTAGGCGGGAAAGTACAATGTACAACAGTAGGTACGACCATTCACCAACCGGAAGTCCAAGATTCTCTAGAGCCTTGGTGACGGACAACAATGGGTTCAAAACCTCCGTCTGTATGGCCCCGACCTTGTTCACAACCGGGATACTAAACAAACGGTTCAGTTGGGCATCGGCCAACCTCCGTTTGTTATGGTAACGTCTGACCAACAATTGCCTGGCCGTTTCATAGTTACCCTCCGTAACTGTCAAATGAGCGACCAGCTCCCTAGGCTCACCCCTCAATGCTGCCACCAGCTGAGCCATCTTGACAGACTTGGTAATGTCCGATCGCATGTGCACCAAACTGTCGAACAGATTGATGAAGCTCATCCATTCACCGGACACTCCGTCAAAAGTAGGCATAGTTATGGCAGGTAACCTGGACCCCGAGCCCTGAAGCGGCAGAGGTGCTTCAATGTCACCACCATGGCTGGACTCGCGCTGTCTACGTATGTCCGCAGCCTTCTGCGTGATAGCAGCTGCCATCTCCATACATTGGTCGACATCCCCTAGCAACCGTGACAACCTGTCAGGTGCGCAACCATCAACTGATTCCGCCTGCGCGGACAATTCGAGCACCCTATTGTAACGTTCCTTAACGTCCATAGACCGCTCCAATACCACATCATGCCTATCTAAACGGTCTATCAGACCGTGTGCGGAGGAAAACCATCTGAATTCCTTAGAAACACCCTTCTGGATTTCAGATAACGACATGATCGGAACGATACTTACTCACAATTTGCAGTAACTCAATTTTATTGGACCCTCCAGTCCACAACCCAAACGAGGGAACCCTAAACCACAACTTAAACAATGTTGTTTTCCTTAAACAATAGGAACCGAGTTTTATATCTATATAAATTCTGTAAATACAATTTAGTTTCCCTCTATCATTATAACACACACAGATAGTCAATATTAGTTCAAGTTATAAATTGCTATAAACTGAAAACAATGTAATAGCCTGCTATCAATAGATGTAACTACCTATGTTAACCAAAACATTCATTCAATAGATTGACTAACTGGTAATTCAATTCAAATTTCAATTCACCTACAATGTACCTAAGTTGAGTACCTACTATTCTGAGTCACATCTCAGTACAACTGGTCATTTAGGGAAAACTGTAATATCTGTCTGTCTACTACCAGCAATAGACTTATAGCTTACAAATACTACCAATCTATGTGGATATAGGAACAACAGTTACCTAATAACCGCCTATACCTACAGATTGATAGTCCCAAATCGTGCGTTCCTGGAGCCCTTGACGGCTGCAAATCTCAGGAAACCACGCTCTAGCTACCAAAATGTTCAGGCTTCTCAGCACCTAATGACCTCGTAGGGGCCCATCAGCTACGAGGTAGCGTAGCGATCAGTTGCCAAGAAGTGTGAACGTCGGCGATTCACCGAGCTATTAATTATTGGGTTCGATCTAACCTGGTCTGTGCTTCGGTCCCGTCAACCTCCTGTCTCTCTGCAAGGCCCGGGTGCACCCTAGGCTCTTCTTGGTAGACAGGTTCTTCAGCCAACCAGGTATGACTGGCAGGCCAGCTTCGATGAGCACAGTGTTCCAACACAGGTTATGTTACGTGGGAAAAACCAATCGGCCACGTAAATGCGAACTTTATCTGGTTCGGGGAACCACAACACACTCAGCTATATAGACAATCCTGAGGGAAACCCGAATACATTGCAGATGGCTTGCGATTTAATTTCAATACCCTAACCAATACGCGTTACATTGCGAGGGCTTTCGTCTGTCAGTTGTCAAAAACTGCTAGGTTGGCAGCAACGTCAAATTCAAAATGGCCGTTCAGAAACCATCGATCGAATATCGATTTGGAATCGAACACTGTCGTTTAAACTTCGGGTGCCGGCCGAACTCAAGAAGATGTTCCTGGCCAAGGACTACTGGCCGGAAGGCATCGTATACAGACGCTATAGGGATGCGAGACCGACGAGGAAGAAAATCCCTAGCTAGGTTTAAGTTAAGTTAAAGTAAGTTAGATTAGGTTCATAAAATGTTATATATCTCTAGTTTTTAAGGTATTTGTCAATATGGGTTTTTATACCTGAAATAAAAAGATTTATTATTATTATTATTATTATATTTTCTTTCGCAAGCATGTTGTCTAAACAGCATGTAAATTTTATCTTGACTTTAAGATGCCTTACGACGTTTCCAGCAATGTAGCCAATCACGTGATTTTGAAAATCAGGATCATCGTGGTTTCCACTTGGCGGAAAATCTTCTTCATTCGGCTCGTTTTCTGATTCGGTGGTTTCTGGTTCTTCGGTATCGTCAAACCTTTCAGCAGTTGTTGTTGAATTTATGCAGTTCAATGCAGATGTCCTACTTGTTAAAATTGCAATGTTCTCTAGTGGCACACAATTACCGGTTTCGCCGACTTGTAACTCCACTTGACAAAGAAGTTCTAGATTCCTTTGAACTGCAACGTATTTGGGTTGTCCTTGTGCCCGCCGTGCATTCTAATGGTACCAGAAAAAAGCTCTATATGATCCTGGCTCAACCTGTAGGTGGAAATGTAACTCATCTCCTTTGTGCCTTCAACAAGGGTATCGTATAAATGCTTCAGACTCTCTATGCAAATAAGCATTCCTTGAAAGCCTCTGTGTGCTGTGTCTTTAGGACAAATTCGAAACTTTAATTTTCAGCCGCGCAGAAGCATTGTTCTCTGTGTATTTCCGTTTTCTTGATATTTTCACATATAGGTCTTTTATGTATTTTCTGGTTTGGGCTAAAAAGTCAAAAATATCATTTTTGATGTAGCTTGAAAGCGGACGGCAAAATCCGTATTGAGTGAGTCTGCATGAGTCAAATAGTTTATTGAAGATCAAAACAATGTTTTGAGTGGCTTCACTTTGCTCAAAGTCTTCCAACTTCAAAACCTCTCGACATAACTCTAACGCAAGCGCTACACTCCTGCTGAGAAGTTGTGTAGCCAATTTCACCTTCATGATCGTATTTCTGAAATCTAGGTGCTTCCGAGTTAATTTATTTGCAAGGTGCAGGCCCTCTTTTTCCTGTAATTCGTTTAGTACATATTTCCAACTCACTTTTTTTTATTGCTGTCTAAAAATTCCTTCTTATCTTCAAAATTATTCCGAATCAGTTTAATCATGTGACATGGATCCAGAAATACAGTTACGTCATGATCTGAAGACGGGTGTTTGAAGGTGGTTTTCATGATATTTGGGTCTTTTAATTGAAAACCTAGTATCTCTATTGCCGCAACATTGGTTGGATGACCATCGAAAGTCAGTGAAAACACTTTCACACCGATTTCTTGGCATTTTGTAAGGCATATTTTTCGAAGGTTGGCTTTGCAGAAGGTAGAAGGTTGGCCAGGAGAGTCAAAACTCTCCTGGCAAGCCATATATCAGAAAATACCCTAACGGGATTTTCCAATGCTCAATTAGACAAACCAGAATGATAACATATGCTTCAGAAGATTTTACTGCAGAGTCAGTTTTGCCTGCACCGAAGTCAACAAGACCATAGCCTCCCTTAATATTTGAGGGTCTTATGCCCATTTCATCGGCAATTAAAGCACATGTTATTTTTTTTCCCGTATTTCCCACCTTAGCTTTTAATAAATTAAAAGCTTCGTCAGTGAATCCAGGTTTGCCGTCTATGGTCTGATACCAAGTCGCAATGGTTTTTGGGTAGGCAGCAGGTATTAAAAGTTTGTCGGACGTATGTGTACGCTCGTGGGGCGTAAAAATTTAATGTTAGACAAAACTTGCGGAATTCCGGTGTGTATTTGGGCATTGATCGTTTTTAATTCTTCAGTTTTTTTACACATATTATTAAACAAGTCGGCCGCAAATACATTTTCTGACAATGCATTGCTGATGTCTTTAGTAATAAACCTTTGGTTTTGTAATGTTACTAAAATTTATTTCAACGAAGCATTCTTCTTTTGCAACCGGAGATTTTTTTCTTTGACAGATTTGATAAATTTTTTGTGCTTAGCCTCAAGTGCGATTTTTTTTCAGTTGTATCCGCAGGAAATGCTTCCGTGGTGTGTCGAAAATACGACTTCATGGTCATCTGATCCCACATAAAAATCGTCCCGCGGGCTGAATGACCCCTTTCGATTTTTTGCGTGGGTGAGTCGTTCCACCTGTCTGGCCAACTGAGCCCGCGGGTTCAGTCGACTACTCTCTAACGCTAAAGGGTTTACTGAGCCCGCGGGTTCAGTCGACCACTCTCTACCGCTAAAGGGTTTACTGAGCCCGCGGGTTCAGTCGACCACTCTCTACCGCTAAAGGGTTTACTGAGCCCGCGGGTTGAGTCCACCACTCTCTACCGCTATAAATTCATAACTAGTCGTTAGTTTGCGGTTTTAGCGTTTGTGTTAGATATGACTGACCTATAGCTGATAAATCTAGAAATAGGTTGCATAACTCCTTGTTACTGACTCGCATTAATCGACGTATCTGTCTTCTAATGTCACTGTCTTTGATTTGTCATTGAAGATTTCTTCGCTTTCAAGTTTTTTGGGATTTCCACGGATATGCAAACAAAATGCAGCCATATCCATACAAACCGGGCGCAGCATCGTCTAGTTCGGATACTATAGAATTTGTATCCTCGCAACGAGGCGGTCGTATAATGATGCGGTCAGGGTTCCGTTACCGTATTAAAAGGAAAAATAAAGACAATTCTATATTGTGGAGATGTGTACAGGCTAAATGCTATGCAGTCGTGAAAATGAGTGAAGATGAGAGAGTCTTATTTAATGAGTCTTCCCATAACCCAGACTTTGCTGAGAATGAAGTCAAAAGTACATGGACAGCTTAGACCAACAAGTCGTCAATGACTTAGAGACACCTATTTCTCATATATATGAGCACATAAATAACAAAATTCAAGATGCAGGCTTAGACAAAGTCTCGAAAATTTCTAAGTTTGAAAACGTAAAAAAAAAGTTATACAGGAAACGTTATGGAGCACTAGGGTTAAAAAATATTACATTTAAAAAAGCCATTGATGTTGTAATACCAAAAAAGTTTTCGCACTTATTATTTGCCGACTACACTGAAAATGACACCCGAATATTGATATTTTCGTGTCATGAATTAAAAAAACTACTATCGGAAAATAAAGATTTTTACATAGACGGCACTTTTAAATCATGTCAACGAAATTTTTATCAACTTGTGACATTGCATGTAGATTTGGGAAGTGACCGAGAACAAATCAAAGTGGTGCCAGTTTTGTACGCGTTGTTACCTGACAAGCGAAAAGAAACTTATGAGACATTATTTCAACTAATCAAAAGTGAAGCTCCTAATTGGAAACCGGCTCACATTAAAGTGGACTTCGAGAAAGCCTTGATATCGGCATTAATTAGTACTTGCCCGAAAATACAAATAGATGGATGTTTTTACCATTAACCGCAATGTCTGTTGAGGAAGGCAAAAGAATGCGGTTTGAAAAAGACTAAACTGGGCAAAGTTCATATAAAGCGGTTGTCGGCTTTGGCCCATTTACCGTTTAAAGAATTATTAGATGCGTGGTTGTATGCTTTTGAGGTTGGACCGAAAACAAAAAATACAAAGGTTTTTAACAACTATTTCTTCGAGACCTGGATGAACCCAAAATCTATGTATTTTGGTCGATGGACTTGCTATAAACATATAAACCGCACGAACAATGCCGTCGAAGGATGGCATGCTAAAATAAATAAACTTTTGAAACTAAAACCCAATATAATTCAACTACTGGCAGTATTTCTAAAGTTGATGAGAAAAGATGTTGACAAAATAAGAACAAATGAGTGGTCTAAAAGAAATCCCGAAGTTATATCAGTCAATGATACAATAACTGAAATAATAATGAACTTGGAAAACCAAAAAATAAATCTAGAGTTGTGCGTTGAACAGTTAAGGATGTAGGTATTTGAGCCTTTCCTATTTTTTTTACTTATTTGATACACGTTGTAGGTGGACACAGTGAAACTAATTTAATTTACAAGAAGACATATGTATTTTTATTAAATTTTAATTGACCTTCAGGCAGTTTACGTTTAGTGAACAGTGCCCACATACCATCAGATCATCCATAAGCTAGTTTGTTTCCTTTATTGTCCAAAAACAATGAACATCGTAAGCAATGTAATGTAAATTTATAATTTCATTTTTTCTTGTACAAGTCGCGTACATCCACAAATCAATATAGCCTCAAACTAAGTAATGCTTATACTATGGGTCCTAGATGACAATAAAATACTTATATAGATAAATATAATACTTAAATATATTTTTTATCACCAGAAAACTCGAGTAAATATTTTTTTATCAAAAGATGTCTTGTACGAAGTGTCTAAAGTTAACATTTAAATATCTCCAATTTTAAACCCGTGGGCCGAGTAGACCCTTTAGTTGAAAGTAGTAGTCGTCCAAGCCCGCGGGCCGAGTAGAACCTTTAGTTGAAAGTAGTAGTCGTCTGAGCCCGCGGGCCGAGTAGACCCTTTAGTTGAAAGTAGTAGTCGTCCAAGCCCGCGGGCCGAGTAGAACCTTTAGTTGAAAGTAGTAGTCGTCTGAGCCCGCGGGCCGAGTAGACCCTTTAGTTGAAAGTAGTAGTCGTCTGAGCCCGCGGGTCGAGTAGACCCTTTAGTTGAAAGTAGTAGTCGTCTGAGCTCGCGGGTTGACTCAAGTCCACTCACCCACGCAAAAAATCGAAAGGGGTCATTTAGCCCGCGGGACCATTTTTATGTGGGATCAGATGACCATGAATTCAAAACTGTCTAAGTAAATACGACCAGGCGAGTTCTGTGGAGAAAAAAAGTAACTCAGACTTAGACTGAAAAAGTATTATTGTTGTTGACTCTACTCTCTGAAGGCTACAATTTACTGTCGGCGTGTGATTCCGTTCCTCGGACGCATCCGGCGGTTGTAGTTGTGGTTGTTGTGGTAGGAACGGTCTTTTTAGGCTGTTATTTATTGAAACTCCAATAGCATCTTCATAAGACAAGTTCTGGAAAAAACAAGTATCTTTTAGCATATCGATAATTCCGAAATAAATAAAAATAACATGAAACAAAAAATATACAATATTTAAAAGAAAAATAAAACATGCCTTTGTTTGTGATGCACCTCGGCGCATTCTGGATAAGCCACCTTTTGTTATATATCTGTCATCGACCTCAAAATGTGCAAAACACACTGTTGAATATTTTGCTGGTTTTCACCATTCATCCCCGCTATTAAGTCTCACTTTTTCAATCCATCTTGAAGCTGAGATTGAAGTATTCGTGCGACTGCGGGGAGCGGGGTGGGGTAATTTAATTCAGATGAGAAAGCTATTTCTAATATTTTAGGTTAGGTTGAACATGTAAGAACAACAAAAACTATAATAAGACGAGTATAAGTATTTTTGTTGTTCTTACATGTTCAACGTAACACGAAGAATAAAATCATTTTTTATTTTATTTTTGACATTGGCTGTTTTTCCAAACTACCCCTCATATGTTTCAAGTCCGTATCGATTCATTCACTTTAATCGATGTTCTTAGCAGGTCACCTCACTATGAAGATAAAACTGACAAATGACGTCAAATGTTACCTATTAAAATATAGTACCTATGTGTATCTATTAACTGTAGTCACAGATTTTCTTTAATTTAAATACTTTATTGAATAATGTTAAAGAAGTCAGGAAATTTTGTTTGTGTGCCGGCACGTACGCCCGCCACAGATATGCGGAAATATCTATTTCCACGTAATGTTAAGATAAGTTGACGACCGTCACAGATAAGGTATATTTATATTCATCACGTAGTTTTGTAGTAAGTTGTATATAAGCTTAGTATTAACTATAATTAATTAGTCTAGTATTTGCGCGCAACTCAAGCCTTTTACTTTACTCCCGAAGATGTCGCTCTCCTTATAATGTGCATAATGTGCTTATAGGCAAAGTGGTGACCCGACTTCTGAACATCAGCAACCTACGGTAATAGCAGCATGGACCCAGCCGCGAAGAAAACTCCGTGCGCTGCCACCTTAGAAGTGCAGCAAGAAGCACTTCGTCCAAGATCGCCGAGCCCCGACTTCGGTTTGCATACCTATTTCAAACCACGCTGCAGAACTCCAAAATCAAGACCTCACCCAAACCAAGACGACATCAAGCAAGCCATGACCGGAACAGATTTGAAAACGGACCAGAAGTCAAAAGATTTCAACTGAAAATTTCCCGCATCGAACTCAAGATACCGCAAGAACCGATAGTCAGCTGACTGCTGATTTATCAAAATGGAGCTCGCACCAGCAGAAACGAACGCGTCGGCAAATTCATTCACAGCAAGCAGCTTTTCAAGTTCAAGACATAGGAAGCCGCTCCAGCCCCCAGAAGAGTATTGAAACATCATCGATATACCTAATTCAACGAATATTGAAATCATCCAGGAAGAACATCGCACGAAGAATAATTAAATCACGGAAGAGAGAGAGAGATACATATATATATATAAACGATTGGTGTACAAGATGTGCCCTTTGTTGCCAAATCCCAAGGTTTTTAGGCACACAAATTTCATCAATCGACAACGTAATATTCACTCAAGAGTGAAGTGCACGCACGTACATATGACGTACGAGATCATTGACTGCCTACAGCCAAGGTTACAGATTTAATGCTGACGCTGATTCAGCACAATCATTCTTGTGTAGGTACGGTCGCAATTATAAACAAACAGTGATTATAACTTCAACAACGTGCGATGTAAAATGACTCATCGATTCCTGAAAAACATGGGCAGCTGCAGCATCAGACGACTCTCCTGCGGATCTTTTCCAGGTTATAGGTTTCATGGTGGAGAAATTAACTGACATAGTGTTGTTTGCTGATGATACTTCAATGGTCTTCAAAATTGAAAGACAAAAAGGAGATTTTGATGATGTTAATGGTGTATTGTCTTTAACCTTGAATTGGTTCACAGTTAATAATTTATTGTTAAACGCTGGTAAAACCAAGTGTATCAAATTCTCACTTCCAAATGTCAGGCAAGTTGAGACCAGTTTAGTGTTAGACAACACCACGTTAGAATTAGTAAATGATACGAAGTTTCTTGGAATAAATTGGCTGGTAAATTAAGTTCTGCGGCTTACGCTGTTAGGAACGTCATACAAAGCACGGATGTGGCTACATCTAGGCTAACTAAATATACTATATTTAGTTACTTTCATAGTGTGATGTCCTATGATATCTTGTTGTGGGGGAAAGCAGCGGATATTAAAACTATTTTTATTTTACAGAAAAGAGCTATTCGAGCAATTTATAATTTAAAACAAAGAGACTTCTTAAGAGAGCTTTTTAAAGAAATTGACATACTAACAGTAGCTAGTCAATTTAGTTTCGAAAATATAATGTATGTACGCAAGAACCTTACAACATTTTCCAAATTTAGCGATAGCTGTAATGTTAACCTAAGAAATAATCACAGACTATGTGCGCCCCGTTTTAGACTCGCGAAGGTTAGCAATTCTTTCAAGGGTCAGTGCATTCTCTACTACAATAGGATACCTCTGGAGATTTTGAAATTGCCATTTGAGCAATTTAAAAAGCATGTTAAAGCGACTTTGTCGAAAAAGGGATATTACAATGTTCAAGATTACTTAAATGACAGGACTGTATGGGGTTAATCTGGCTCAACACAGACCTTGCTGTTAATAGTTTTTTAATTATTTATTGCTGCTTATTAATCATAACAATTAATTTTTTCATATTTGTATTAGTTAAGCACAACCTATTTTTAAAAGAGATCTAAAAATCAATCTGTGGGAGTTTCTACGCCCTTCTTCTCCCACTGTGGTCCAATGTAGAGAAGAGGCAAAAAATTACGTTTGCTAAGTATATGTAAATATCTACAGTAATTAAGTACTTTGACTTTGACTTTGGTTAGGTTAGTTTACTAACCGCGAAGCTCCATTTTCCTAGTGTTTTTCTGTTTTCCAGTTTTTAGTTCATTTTATGTAGTGTGGGGCCAGATACAAGACTTGCGTGTAGGTAAATATTAGTAATTCTTTAAACTTATGTAGAATTCACATAACCGTAGTTCCTTTATTTTTCTAATTCAAGTAAGATTTACCTTTAGATTAAGTTAAAGTATGCACAATTAAGATCTGATTTATGTTTATTAAAATACTACTAGTTATTATTGCAGTTGATATAAGTTTGTTATGGTATCTAACTTAGATTTTTTCCATTGTTATAAGTACATTCATTTATTTTTTTCCCTAAAGGGGGGAGTATCTGTGCCGGCACGTACGACCGCCACAGATTATTTCTAAGTTTTTCGTATATGTCTCTAGTCTATGGGATGTAATAGGCCTATAAAATGATAGACCAGTCTTATCCTTTATAGCAATTGGGAATGAATCTGTTTGACCACTGTGATCGGAGGGTAAGCGGTTAATTACATTTTAACTTGTGAATGCACAGTCACAAAAAAATATTATCTAAGCAAGTTTGGCTGGTAAGTGTAAATCTAGTCGGCTCTAGAAATACATGACATAAATTCAACGATTTCAATAAAGTTATTCATCGTTGTTTCATTGTTGTTCCTACAAGTAAATCTATATTAAGTTCACCGCAAATAAATAACTTTTTTCTGTTATTTATTACATAGTTTAGTGAGGGCTTTCTCCATAATTTTCTCAAACATTTCAGAATTGCCATGACCTTTTTCATCCCTCGGTGGCCTGTAGACAGAAACAAAAATTTGGCTATCTAACTCAACACAGGATACCTCTATTTGACTTTCAACAGTAAGTGCAAGAATGTCTTTCCGTTGTTTCACCATAATATTATTTTTACTAATTTTAAAGAACCACCTCTATCAGCAGTCTTTTTATTATAACAACTGACAATTTTTTATTATTAGGTCCATACATATGAAATTGGTGTTTCGCCGTAATGGGCACTTTGATCTCAAATTTATACAGCTATTTACTCAAGTATTTGTGTTTCTAAAATTATAATACATTTGTTTTTTCCTCAATTGTTTTTTTCTTGAGTCACTCAGCTTACAAAATGGAAAACTTGAAATATCGCGTTTTTTACGAGTATGAGTTCTACCGTGGCACCAGTGCTGCAGAAACGGCTCGGAGGATTAATGATATGTATCGCGACGGTGCCGCAATAGAAAACACAGTGCGTTTTTGGTTCCAACGTTTTCGTTCTGGAAATTTCGACATGCAGAACAAGCCTCGTGGACGGCCGGAGACTAAAGTTGATAATGAAGAATTGAAGGCTATTGTGGAAGCGGATCCATCGCAAACCACGTCCGAGTTAGCTGCAGGCTGCGGTGTTAGTGATAAAACTGTTTTAATCCACTTGAAGCAAATTGGGAATGTGAAAAAGCTTGAAAGGTGGGTACCTCACGAACTGAGTAAAGCAAATCAACAAACGCGCGTTGACTGCTGCGTTGCATTACTCACCCTGCATAATAATGAAAGGATTTATTTTAAATCGAATCATTACTTGTGATGAAAAGTGGATCCTGTACGATAATCGGAAGCGCTCATCGCAATGGCTGAGCCCTGCCGAACCAGCCAAACCATGCCCCAAGCGAAAATTGACTCTAAAAAAGTTACTTGTGAGCGTTTGGTGGACTAGTGCTGGTGTCGTTCACTACAGCTTTCTTAAATCTGGCCAGACGATTACGGCAGATGTCTATTGTCAGCAACTGCAAATCATGATGAAAAAGCTAGCTGCTAAACAACCGAGGCTGGTCAATCGCTCTAGGCCACTGCTGCTTCATGATAACGCTAGACCACACACTGCCCAACAGACGGCTACCGTATTAGAGGAGCTTCAATTGGAATGTCTAAGATATCCACCGTACTCTCCGGACCTTGCTCCAACAGATTACCATTTTTTTCGAAATTTCGATAACTTCTTGAAAGGGAAAAAATTCAACTCCGATGGGGAGGTCCAAACCGCCTTCAAGGATTTTATTGATTCCCGTCCAAATGTTTTTTTTAGTAAAGGGATCGAAGAACTACCTATGAGATGGCAAAAGTGTATAGATAGCAATGGTACATACTTTGATTAAATAAATATATTATATATAAAAAAAACGACTTTATGTTCCTCCCATGCAAAACGCCAATTTCATATATAGGTAAGGACCTAATGTTTATGTTTAAAGACATCATATTTTCCTTTAACAAGTGTTCTGTAACACAAATAACATCGATGTCAGAATTTTTTAGAAATTATTCTTATACAAGTTCTTTGCCAGGTAGCTCCTGGATGTTTTGATGGTTTATATTTAAGTAGGGGCTTACACTTTGACATCTTTTATGCTAGAGATTTCCTCTATTGTCTTATATTAAACACTACGGAAAGAATCCTAGCTACTGGATAGAAATAGCACACAACAGGGACTGAAAAAACAACGGACAACTCATCAGAACAGAATCCAGAAAATCAACCAACAACACATGAAACACAAGATAAGGAATCATGAAGAAACAATTTTTTCTGCTCTCCCATCACATATTTTCTCCTGTCCGAACTTCCTGTATTGGCTAAAGATTACATTCTGATTACAAATGTGCCGGCACATACGCCCGCCACAGATATGCGGAAATATCAAATTCCACGTAATGTTAAGATAAGTTGACGACCGTCACAGATAAGGTATATTTATATTCATCACGTAGTTTTGTAGTAAGTTGTATATAAGCTTAGTATATCCTATAATAAAATAGTCTAGTATAGTCTGGTATTTGCGCGCATCTCAAGCCTTTTACTTTACTCCCGAAGATGTCGCTCTCCTTATAATTGCCTCTGGCAAAACAAAGATTATAGATCCTGGCTGGAGTTGTACAATTCGTTCGTTCGTTCGTATAATTGTATATTCGTAGTTGCAGCTCTCGTAAAATCCGTTAAATCAGTTTCAAGTTTAACCTCTTGAAATTTTATTATCATGGCATATGGTTCAAAATCGCGACCCGTCCCAAATACCCTCGGTTTTTGAGAGGTTAAATGCTAAAATCGTTAGTGCCAGGTTTGTAAAAGTCCAATTACACACGCAAATCAGTTTCAAGTTTAAATGCCAAAATTGTTTTAGTTTAATAGGTACTTAAATCACGCCCGCGCAGCTCTATACTCAAGTTAATACTAACAATGCAACACATTGACAGGTAAAAGTACCTTTTTAAAACAAGATTTTGAAGAAAGGGTTAAGCTTGTCAACATAATTATACCCATGTATACAATAATAGGAGGAATTTTATATCACGCGAGCGGGCGCGTGTAATATCCTGATCTAACTTGTACTAAAACCCTCATAAATGTACCAAACTAAAAGCCAAACCAAGAATATAAAAGCGTCGCTATTTTGCGGAAAACCTATAAAACTATTTTCTTCAACTTATAAAACTTTCTTTAAAAAGTCATTAATGTCATCTGTCGATTGCTGTCAAAGTGGGGCGTCGATTGTGCATGGTATATTTCTTGTGTTTTGTGAGTGAAAATGCCGTAACCTTTTAACTTTGGCGTAAAAAAAATATTCACAATCTATCGAAATATTTGTTGGATAGAAAGTCTGAAGGATTGGACTCTATTTCTCTAAATGACATCACCGGCCTTGTTGTAAACATGACTGTTAGGTACGTCATATAGTATGTGCAATCTAAATTGGCTAATTTGTAACTATTTATAAGAAAAGTTTGTATTTTACAAACTTTACTTATAAATAGTTGTATTTTAGGCACATCCCGATCTAATGTAATGAAACTATAAAACGAAGGTGCGACGACAGCTGTATTTTCTACACCTAAGAAAATGAAACCTTAAAAAAAAACAATCTGGATGATTTTGATTTCGAACTTGATGAAAGTTATTACTTCGCGCAATCATGCAAAATTATGGCAAAGCGAAATGAGCCCGGCGCGGCGTATCTAAATCTGTAGCTACAGGAAAATGATACATAATGGTTCATTGTGGTGGCAAGACAGGGTTCGAATGCTTTGTTAATTTATAACGACAAAGAAAAAGAAGCTGATTCCCCTGATGCCATGAATAAAGTGAATTAAAAAAAATGGGTGTTGAATAAATGATTACCCAATCTAAATGAACCCACCTGTATAGTCATGGACAATACTAGATATAATTCTAGCCAAATTAACAAACCTCCAAGATCGGTTAATAAAAAAAAAATAGCAGAATGGCTTACATCAAATAATATTGCCTACCCTACCAAAGCCACCAAAAGTATTTTGTTGTTTTTAGTAAAACGAAATAAACCTGGCCCAGTATACGAGATTGATAATTTAGTACAGGAGTATGTTCACAAAATACTACGACTGCCGCAATATCACTGTGACCTGAAATGATATGGGGCATAGTACAAGGAAATATTGCCACAAAGAGTGTTGGTTTAGATAATATCACGTTTCTGCAACTTGTACAACACTGTTTTGAGGATATAACTGCTATTACGTGGAATAATTGCTGTGAGCATACAAAAAAACTAGAAGAGTAGAATGCAGGGGACTGGTAATTGATAGAGAAATTGAACAACTTATTATAAATGTTGGCAGCAGTGATGGTGAAATATCCAGTCTTGTAAGACTGGATTGTAGGTTGTAACCTACAAAGAGTGTGATATGTCTAGAATTGAACCAGTACAATCTGACCATGAAGATCATGAAATGTCATATGAATCTGTTGAATATTTAGATTCTGAATTTAATGACTATGAAAAAAAAAAATGGTTTAATTTCTATATTTTAACCCGACTACAGCTAGCTACTTACTTTACTCCTTCCCCCCCCCCCACCCCCCCCGATCGCATAGTGAGCAGTCATATATCGAATCGAATCTACATTAAATAAAATTCTGATATTTAAATAAATTTAAAACATTTTAAGCCCCACCCACCTACGAGGACTCCATTCAACTTGACAAAGCACCCTCTCCTGCGCGTGAGTAGTAGTGAGTACAATTGCAGCGCTACTGTACGCAGGCCCCGCCTACCCACGTGGACCTCATTCATTACACCACATCACACGCAACTGCCTGCTGGTCGCTGCGGCCCTGGTACCCTGCAGTCACCGCTTTGACCAAACAGGGCGCGTGGGGCGCCACTGATCACTGCTCGTAACCGGTTCGCCATCTCCTGTACACAGCTACGGCCCTGGTACACCCGGAGAGAAGACCCCACCCAAATCCTCGATCGGTGGCCTACGCACTTGACCTATAAGCCGTCCCAATCTCCTACTGCTCCCTGAGTGCCTGGTACAATTTGAAATTGTAAATACGCTCGTATAACATACTTCTATGTACCCCTCCCCCCTCGCCGGTGAAGGCAACCCGTAATAACGTGCCATCTACTACTAAACTTCTCGCACCCGGTGCGTCGCCCATCCAACATTCGTCATGGACGCCTAATCTTCCCTCTATAATAGGCATGCAAAGTGACTCCGTTAACACCATACCAAGAGGCTCGAAGCGAAAGTATGACGGGCTCGACAATGCGGATGAATTGCGAGATTTTATGGGTAGTATGCGCGGGATGTTCGCATCATTTTCAAATGATATTGAGTCGCGCCTAAATGCACTGCAAGTACATATTGCTGTGATACGAAATCAGAATAATGCCATAACAAAGAGTGTCGAGTTCATGTCGGAGAAGCACGATGAGCTGCTTAAAAGAATAGACGCACTAGAGTCCGAAAAACGGGACGACAAGAAATACATTTTGTCACTTGAAGATAAAATAGAGTCCCTAGAGAAGAAGTCTCGCTCCATTTGCATTGAAATTCGTAACATCCCGAAGAAATCTGACGAAAAGAGATCTGAGACTAAAGGTAATCTATGCGACTTGCTGTCTAACCTGGCAAATGTCATAAGTCTACCGATTAGTGAATCTGACATAAAGGATATCTAGAGAACAACACATATGAAAGACTCCTCGAGACCGATTATTGTCGAGTTCTGCACTGTTCTAGGAAAGGATGCACTCCTGACAGCAGTCAAAACTTTCAACATGAAAAGACCTAACGTAGATAAGTTAAATACTACTACATCTGGGAATCGTTGCACCGAAGAAAGGGATTTTCATCTCAGAGGCACTCACCCCCAAGACGCAGCGTTTGTTTTACATGGCATGAGAATTTGCGAAGGAGAACAAGAATGACTTCTGCTGGACTTATCGTGGCGTAGTCTACCTTCGAAAGTCCGAAAACAAACCATACAGCCGTATCCAGTGTGACAGTGATCTAGACAACTTAAAAAATAAGGCGTGAATAATTTTATTTGTTTCTACAAATACTCTGATCTTGTATAATGTAAGTAATAATTATTATTATTTAGCTCTAGTTAACTTTATGAATTTGTACATAACAACTCCTCTCCATACAATAGACTTATTCACACTTATTCACACTTACACTTCTTACAAATATGCACACACAACAAACAGAAAAACGCAAACAATTCATATCACCACCCACACAAAAAATCATAAATCTGCAGGAAAGTCCATTAATTAATAAATATATCAAGCCCATCTTTAATGAAAATAAATATATCTCAGACATTAGCATAAACCAAAAAATAAACAAAACAATCATAACAATAACTAAGGAAATTGTTAAGAATAATTTAATGAGATCTTATTTAAAAAATAATCACATTCGATAATGTAAAACAATTAATAAATGATCTGGATGGCATATCGGTCTGTAACTCCTTCCTTACTGAAACAAGTAACTGTATAAAATATGTTTCCACATCGCATTCTTGTCTAAAAATAATCTCGCAAAATATTAGGAGTATTGGCCGCAATCTTCCAGACTTCCTAGTACTTCTGCATGAAATGAAATTTGATTGTGATATTTTGATTTTGACCGAATGTTGGTAGTCTTGTATACCTATAATTCCCTTAATTCAATGCTTAAACATTATGCAAATAAAACAAATCTAAATCAAAATGATGGTGTGGTGATATATTACAGAGAAAATCTACTTGTCACCATAGAAGAGCCAAACATTGCTGAAGGAAATTGTCATATTTTGAAACATGATAAATACACGGCTGATATCGCCATTTACCGCCCACCCTGTTTTAAAAATATAGAAATTTTTCTTGACGGCTTATCTAATGTATTTCAGGATTTGTCTTCTTTCTCTAATGTAAATCTGACTGGAGACTGTAATATTGATATAAACCCAGTAAACCATAATTCTGATGCCGACCTCTACTTAGATAAAGCTGCTTATTATGGACTGCTAACTGATCATACTTTTGTGACTAGGGATTTCAGCAATACTTGCTTAGATCATTTGCTACTAAAAACTAAAAAGAAAGCTGTTACCTTAGTCGTGAATTCAACTATTACTGATCAAAAAGCTGTGCTTATATGTCTTGACACAAAGCATAGAAAGTCAAATCCGCCATCTACTTATTCTATTCTGGACACTGAGGGATTAGCACAGAATCTGGAAAAAAGTAATTTAAAGTAATTAATGAAATACCGGATCCAAACACCGCTATTAATACGTTCATAGGTATTTTACTAAGTGCTATTGAGAATAATAATAAAACTCGCAAAATCCCAACTAAGAAACGTATTATTAAGCCCTGGATTACTGCTGGACTCCTCCGCTGTATAAGAAATCTGGACAAACTTCACAAAAAATCAGTATCAAACCCAGGAAATGAAACTTTAAAATTAACTTACAATATATATAGGACCTTTTGTAATAATTTGATAAAGAAATTGAGGAGAAATTTTGAAAAATCACAACTTATACAAGCGGGAAACAATAGCAAGCAGCTTTGGAAGGCTATTAAATAAAGGAACAACCTCGAGAACTTCTGACACCTTTAAATTCACCTATATCATCTTTAGAAAAAGTTAATAACTATTTTATAAATGTAGGAAAAAATCTAGCAGAGGCTATAAATCATAAATTATTACACCAATCGTAAACAGCTGCCAACCAAACTCATTTGCAATGTTACAAACTGACAATCAAGAAATTGAAATACTTACTCAATACTCAATACTCAATAGTTTATTTGCATTCCATAATGGTACATTTGGTCTTAATAATTATAATAAATTGTCTCACATTATGGACCCTTACGGGCACAGCAACACAGGGAGGGAGAAGGAAGCTAATTTATTTTTGTAGGCTATCACTTAAATAATCTAATAACGTATAGTAGCTTTTATTTATTAACATTAGTTTTAGTTTTTTAAAGAAAATGCTATCTTTTGGTTCATTTGTCAATGATTTCGGTAGTTTATTATAAACTTTTATTGCCATAATATATGGACTGGAAGAGTGTAGTTTTAACCTTGAATATGGTAAATGAAGTCTGTTCTTATGTCTCAAATTTTTTTGATTCATTTGCTCACGGCGATTGAAAAAATGATTGTATTTCCGGACGAATTTACATAGTTCCAAAATATAAATTGAAGGGAGGGTAAGGAGTTTATGTTTTTGAAAAAAGGGTCGACAACTATCTGTTTGCTTTAAGTTAAATATGATTCGGATTAGCCTTTTTTGCATCGTAAATAGTCGAGGTGCATCGACGCTGTTTCCCCATAGTGTAACACCATAACTTAGCCATGCATACGCATAAGCGTAAAACATGGCTAGAGCAGAGGAAAAGTCAGTGGATTCTTTTATTTATCTTAGAGCGTAACAGAAGCGTGATAATTTCATGTGCATTTTTTGAATATGATTTTTCCAGTTAACATGGGTATCTATATCTATGCCTAATAGATTAAATTCATTTACGGTTTGTATTGACATATTATTGTAAGTAAGGTTTATGGCAAGAGGTTTCTTTTGGTGGGGGTAAAAGGCCATTATTTTAGTTTTTGAGTAATTTATTTGAAGGTTGTGATCTAGCATCCAGTCAGTTACTATATTTAAGATGGAGGTGAGTTTCGCAGTTAGGTTAAAATCACTATCGCATGTGGTAAGTAGAGAGTTATCGTCTGCAAATAATACACAATTCTGGTTTATAACTTTTGGCAGGTCATTTATATAAATGAGAAATAAAAGGCATCTAATAACGCTACCCTGTGGAATTGAAAAGTTTATAGCTTTTTTGTTTGATCGGATAGATTCTATAAATTTAGTTTCTTCATTATAATGTTCGATTTCTACATATTGTTGCCTGTTTTTCAAGTATGCTTGAAACCATTGATGTGCTTTTCCACGTATACCTATTCCATATAGTTTATTTAGTAATATATTGTATTGGACTGTATCATAGGCTTTCGTCATATCAAGCAATATTCCAACAGCATATTTTTTGTTATCTAATGTATTAATAATTTCCTGTATATATTTTTGTACTGCTAAAGTAGTTGAACGATTTTTCCTAAAACCATTTTGGCACTCATCAAACAGATTAAATTTTTCGCAGAATGAATAAACACGATCACACATACATTTTTCAAATATTTTTGAAATTGCAGGTAGTAAAGCTATTGGTCGATAGTTATTAGGATCCATTTTTTCGTCTTTTTTATGTACGGGTTTTAATATTGAAATTTTTAGCAAGTCTGGAAAGTCACCTTATTCAAATGTTTGATTTATTAGTGTAGTTATTGGTAAGATAAGTTTGTCAGCACATTCTTTAATAAGTGTTGGTGGTAATTCGTCTATTCCGAATGAACGTTTATTTTTCATATTTTTAATAATTTTGTGTATTTCTTTATAAGTTACTGGACTTAGGTAAAAAGAATTTTCTGTAGTAATTAGGCAAGGGCGGCCTTCAGGCAGTTTACCATTCGCGAGTCGAATTTTTTCTTCACCTATAGATGCAAAATGGTTATTAAATGAATTTACAATTTCCTTCGGCTCAGTGACTAGATTATTATCAATTTGTAGCTTAATGTTCTCTTTATCTTTTTTTGGTTTTTTATTAGTACGTTCATTAATGATACTCCACATTGTTTTTACTTTATTTTCTGACATGTTTAGCTTTCTTACATAATTTAGTTTTTTTGATGTTATGATTGTTCGTTTTAATAATTTTTCATACGCTTTATAATGTTTATTAAGCAATGTGTTATTAGATTTATTAATTAGTATTTTTAGCAAACGTTTATGTTTACATGACGCCCTAATACCAACCGTTAACCAGTGTTTTTTAAACTTAGTTCTTAGTTTAACTCTATTTTTTGGTATACATCGATTTAAGATTATCGTCACCTTTTCTATGAAGTTCTTATAATTTTGTTGAATATTGTTGTTAGGTTTTATGCATTCCATCCAATTTATTTCTTTTAACTGTTTTTTAAATTTAGTGACATTTTCGGCGTTCATAAGGCGTTTTTCGGTAAACATTGTGTTACATGTTTTACATTAGAAATTTTTAAATTTATAATAGCTCCTTTGTGAGCACTAAAACCAAAATCCATAACATCAGTGTGGCTAATACTATTTTGGAAATTTGTAAATATTAAATCTATACATTTTGTTAAACGTGTTGGTTTTCTTACATGTTGAGCAAAATTATATTCCAACATGACATTTAGTAAGTCATTAGATTGTGTATCGTTTACTAGTACATTTATATTAAAGTCGCCACCTAGTACTACGTTACAGTGACGATAGTTATTATTGATATGAGTTAATAAGAGTTTGAGTTGCCTATTAAATATGTCCTTCTCTCTGCCGTTCCAGTATACGGATATTAATAAAATATTTTCATTATATAATTCAACAGCACATAATTCTATAACATATTCAACAGAAAACTTTTCAAAGTCTTTTCTCTCTATAAACTCTGTAATTTCAGGTAATAGTATACACACACTTCCTCCGGCGTAGTTAACTCTACAATATGAAGATGCAATCTTATAGCCTGTAATACTAATTAAATCCAATTTTGCTGGGGACAACCACGATTCAGATATACATATAGCATGGAATGGATTCTGATCGACGAAAGTTTCTAATATATCTTGTTTGTTGTATAGTCTATACAACAAACAAGATATATATATTGCATATTCTGAAATAGGATTTTAAAGAACTGGTCTTGTTGTTTATTTGCGAAATGTATGATTTTCGGTTTTACTTTCATTCAATTGCTGGTAATTGTTTTCATTATTATATTTCACGGTCTTGCTTCCTGTATAATGTTCTTTTCCATCTATAATCAATCTGTTATTTCTTATAATTGCGTGTTTCCCTTCTCTTCTTGCGGAATTCATTAATTCTTGCATTTTGATCCGTTCTTTTCGTTTTTATTCATCATAATATTCAGATATGTAGAGTCCGGTGTTTTTGAGAAACGTAGAATTTTGTGTTATGTATTTACACATGATCTTGCTAGTTACTTCAATTACAATAGGCCGACGGTATCCTTTTCTTCCAAGACGAAATATCTGATCAATATATCCGCCAAGATCCACCTTATCATGACTTATCATGACTCTAAAAAACGAATGCTCTGTGGGATGGAATAAGATTTCAAATAAGGTTTTAAAATCCCATAAAAATCTGTTTGTCCCGATTCTAACTTACATTTTTAATTTATGTTTAGAGAAGGGAATCTTCCCTGATGCCCTAAAACGATCCGTAGTTCTCCCAATCCACAAGGGGGGTGACCGGGACCGTGTTGAATGCTACAGACCTATCTCTATACTCCATTCTCTCTCTAAGCTACTGGAATGAATCATGAACCCTAGTCTCATCAGCTACCTGGAAAAAAACAGTATCCTGGGAGGAAATCAATACAGTTTTCGGTCTGGAAAATCTACCTCTGATGCTGTACATGACCTCACAAACTTCGTAGCTGAAAACCTAGACGAGGGTAAACACTGTTTCACGGTTTCGGTAGAGCTCCTTATAAAAAAACTGGAATTTATAGGTGTCAGAGATATCCAGTTGGATCTTTTTAGAAGTTTACCTGTCAAATAGAACTCAATTTGTCAAAATTTATGAACTTACGAGCAGTACGCAATAGGAAAATTGGGGAGTTCCACAAGGAAGTATCCTTGGACCTACTCTGTTCCTAATTTATATAAATGACCTCTGCCGCCTCGTGCTGCCGCAAGCCAAAATCATCACCTACGCCAATGACAGGGTTTCACTTTTTGCTGGTAGTGGTTGAGATGAGGTATTTGTTAGCGCTCAAGTGGGTTTCAATATTTAACTAAGAGAAAACCAAATATTTAACTTTTTCTATACTGAACTCTACACAACCGAATAGTGAACACAAATTATTTGCTCACATATGCAATACACTGGGGCTACATTCGTGCACATGTCGAGTTCTGGAAAGGACGCCGACTATCAAATATTTAGGAATAGTTCTTGATAATAATTTGAAATTCCAAAATTACATACAGTCTCTTAGTGCCAAAATCATAAAATTAATATATGTCTTCAAGAACCTAAGATATGTAGCAGACCCATGCCTCATGAAACGTTTTTATGTTGCTCTAGCTGAGTCACTGTTACGTTACTGCATAACTAGCTGGGGTGGCGCGCATAAGACGACAATTTTACGCGTAGAGAGGGCTCACAGGGCAGTATTGAAGGTCTGTACATTTAAACCTTTCCTTTTCCCTACAACAGACCTCTTCAATTTTTGTGTTGTCTTAACAGTAAGACAGATGTATATACAAAGTATCATACTAAATCAACACTATACACTCTTAACAAGTAAGACAGCAGTAATTTCAAAACGGCGAAATGATAAAGTATGCCAAACAATAAACAACAAATTTTATGGACTAGGACCTTATCTTTACAACAAAATCAGCAAATACAGTGAAATTTACACTAAGACGATCTATGAAAATAAAAAAACTATATATAAATGGCTGAGATCGTTAACATTTGATGAAACTGTAAACATTATGACAGTTTTATACTAATACACTAATAACAATTACTAAATCAACTATTCATTACATAATATATATATAAACCTATTATATTTACAATCTAAACAAATAATAACTAGGTATAATAACAAAAACATACAAATTCATTCACTACTCACCACACTCAAACATACAAACATCACACTTGTCATCTTCACTATTACACACAAAAACACATACATAACATACAAAACTTAGTTTAATTTTTTATATTTCTCTATTGATTTTTATAACCTACACTCTCTTTTAAATTAATAACTCAAGTTTCTGCTTGAGTATAGACAATGTAGACCTATTTTCGAAAACTCTATTTAATGCGTCATTTACTGGTGGGAAGTACAACTACTCATCCTATACCACAGGGTCCGCCCTTTATTAGGGAGTAGTGAACATCCCTTGTTCTTTTACAAATGTAAAAACAAGAAACTCTAATGTATACTTTTTACTGAATAAATGATTATTATTATTATTATTATTATTTAGTGGAAGATTATTTCATAATAGTAAGAAATAATAGTAGTTAATGTGGCTTTAAGTATTTCAGTATTTCATATTAACAACACACGAGTATTTTAATGCCTAATTATATACACTGCTTTATCTCTACATAAGCTCTATATGATTGTTAATTTATAGTTACATTTATTTATTATTATTATTACTTTATTTCAGATTAATATCCATATATACATTACATTATTACTATTGACACTTACATTATTTTAATTATAATTATATTTTATTTTATGTGTACCATACAATGGTGTCTCAAAAACGGGCATCCATCCTGGCACTTAACACCATCAGGATGCCGTTGGGACTGTCGCGGGTTCTGCGCATCAACGAAGCCATACGATTTCGAATAATTGCAGCGAAACCGTCAACCCTGGCTTCTGCGAACATTCCCGACGCACTGCAGTATCGCGGCAACCCCAACAACATCCTGAAAACATTATTATATTGTACTCGGAGGGCGCCGAGGGCCCGCTGCGTATAACTAACCCATAGGCCACACGCATACAAAGATCGGCAAAATGCCTTGAAAAGGGTAATCTTTACCTCTCTAGTACATCGGTTAAATCTACGGGATAGCATATTACAGCGGACCGCCAACGCCCTCCTTTCCCTATCAATATCTGCGTCATTCTGCAGACGCTCATTGACCACGTGACCCAGGTACTTAAACTGTGACACTCTAGCGAGAGGCGAGCCACATAGTTTGAGGGCCGGCACCTCGACAGGTACTTTAGCGCCCGACATGAAAACCATGTATTCGCTCTTCTTTGTGTGGTACCTGAGTCCGTGGTCTTCCGCATATGACTCACACACTGCCAGCATTCGTCTCATGCCACTGACCGAGGGGCTCAGCAGCACCATGTCATCGGCGTAGCTTATGTTGTTGATAATTTTCCCATCAATAGAACAGCCGACGTTGGTACTGACGAGCGCCTCGATCAGGCCATTTACATATAAGTTAAACAGCACAGGTGAGCTTAGCCCTCCCTGTCTTACCCCACAATCTAGCCTATAAACTTCAGAGTACGAGTCCGCCCATTTCACAGTATTTGTTTGATTTCTATACCAATATTTTAATAATGATATTAATTGAGGTGGAAAATTTGACTCATTAGACAGTTTATGCCACAAGACGTCATAGCACACCGTATCAAACGCCTTGGATAAATCTAAAAAACACGCTAAGACATTCGTTTTTCTATCCGTGTAGTACTTGACAGTTTGCTTGAGGGACAGAATGGCACTTTCTGTCGACAAGCCCGCTCTGAATCCAAATTGTGCATCATGTAGCGAGAGATGTTTACACAAACGTCTCTCTAACAAACTGTCAAGCACCTTTGCCATAGTGGTGGCAAGAGAAATTGGCCTATAGTTATTGACATCCGAGATATCGCCCGTCTTGTTCTTTATTATAGGAACAACAACTGTCCTCATAAGGCTGTCGGGGAGATATGAGTGAGCAGTACAAAAGTTAAAAAACATACTCAGTACTCTAGCCAGGTGAAATCCAGTGTACTGCAAGTGCTCAATACTAATACCGTCATGTCCTGGAGACTTTCCCCTTTTCATGTGTTTTATAATCCAGCGGATCTCTTGAGTTTGCTATCCTCCTGGATATGCCAGCTCTCGCCAGTTGCACCAGATGCCTGCCTCACGGGTTGGGTAGGAGGAGCTACTATAAACTGTTTTCTAAACAAATTTGCAATTTCACAGTTATCTGCCACACCATTAACACCTACAGGAACACTAGACTTCGGAAACAGTTTATTTGTCTCCTTCCAGAATTTACCAAAATCTTTGGAATGGTGAGTGGATGCTATTATGTCCATTTTTATTTGTTCAAATCGAAGTTTACTTTTAAAAGATTTCCTTTGTGGCTTGCCAATTTGCACCCATTCACCAAACCAAAGCCTGGCTTCTGCATGGGACAGACTCACATGCTTGTTCCAACCCGTGATATAGGGTTTCTTTTTTCTACCATTTTAACCAGAATTTCTATCGGCCAAAGGACTAGATGTAATGGCTGCCTCACTGATTATCTTAATAATATTACTATACATGTTATCTAACAGGAGCTTATGGTCTAATTTATCACAGTAGTTACCTTCACAACACTTACTAAATTCACTAGGAAAGTCCACATCTCTCAGTCTATCGTTACAGTAGTTGTTATATCTGTCTATAAGTTCGGCTGGCCTTATACCCGATGACCCTGTTTGGAGGTTTACATGTAATTTTTCCCTTGGCAGGAATTAGATCTAATTTACAAATTATTTCTAATGGTATGTGGTCCGACCAAAACACGTCATATTTAATTCACGCCTGGGTCACAACGCAATGATCAAGCCAGCTATAGCTGCCTATATGTGCATCACTCCTATAGTTATACGAGTCCGAGTTTATGCCCATCATTCTCACGTCCGCACATTCCCACGACTGTTCCCACAATGTTCAGCCAATTGAACTAGTGGGGAAAAAAATCCCTCTAGTTCAGTCAACTGAACTGTCCAATTGAACAAGTGGGAATAAAGGTGCTTAGATATATTATCGAATATAAATTATTAAAATTTTAAATCCTATTTTCATTTATTTTATATTTTATCAACTGACTTTTTTCCCACTAGTTAAGTTTCTCTCGTCTGTGCTGTTGAGTTTCTAGTAATATTCCTAAAATGTTTTACTTAATTGTACTTTTATCTATATAAAATTAAGATTATGTACCTACTAAGAGATAACGTGTTGCACCCCTGGTATTAATAATTGGTGGAACTTCCAATATATGTCTGCGGTCCTGGTATATGGAAAATCTTGTTATATCTTTTTTATCGATACGTCACTATTATTTAAGGATTAAAACTTCCTGAGGAAATATGTGCTCCTAGTACTTTTGTTAATGATTGCGAGGTGCTGATAAAATGTTATGATGGAACCCACTTTACTTATTTTTGCTTTACTTTTTCTATCTCAAGGCCATTCGTGATGTGTAAGAGAGTGACAACTATTGTGTACCTACTTAGTTACTAAGTTTAAAAGGTTTATGTATTAAACCTTAATAAGGCACGGGAAACTATATGCCAACTACATTTTCAACCTCATGCCTTGGCAATAAATTCGAAAACCAATGAAAAATTCTGCATGCCCGCGCCTTATTAAGCGTTAAAAACCTCCTAAGGAAATATGTGTTCCTAGTACATTTTGTATAAGATTTGGAGATGTTTTATAACAAGCAAGTACACCTCTGCATAAACTTAAAATATCTCCGTGTAACTTCTTACAACTTCCTGATCTCCTAGTACTTAAGCAATATTTATAATATGAGCAAATGGTCTCATATTATTAGTGCCTTAGGGGTGAAACCAGGCAAAAAGCTTGTAACCCACTAATTTAAAAGTTTGTAAAAAGCCCAAGGGACTTTCATTATACCATTTTCCAAAATTTAGATCTTACATTAAATAAATTTATCTTGAATTATTTAACAAAGGTTACCTTTGCCAAAACATTACAAAAAATGTCATTGGAAGGAACAAATAAAGCCTTTGCCTGTCCCAAGTGCATGTCGAACTTCACACATTTAGGGGTCATAAATTTTGAATAAACGAGGAAGGTGCTCACTTCACATACACCTGTTACACCTAGCCAAAATATCTCTATCATTCTTCACCAGCAAATAATTACTTTGTTTTTCATAGTGTTTGTATGAATGACCACAGATTAATAAAGAGTTAGGAACAGATTGGACACTGTACATACACGTTCAACTAAAAAGCGACCCTTGCTACAACGCAACAAAGTACAATTCAGCGCGTAGCGCTGCGCCCGCACTTCGATTACTTACCTAAAAGTGGCCTCTCTTTCTACCGCGTAACGCTATCCTCGTCTAAAGCGGCACGTGAAACTAAGGGTTGTCTCTTGTCACAAATAAAACTGAATATTTACTTACTAACATTTATAATATAGGTAGTATAGGTAGGTACCTACGTAACCTTTTACATAATGGCCAGAAAATCTATCGACAGTCAGTAGGACAGTGACCTTTAGTCAACTCTGTATGCAGTGACGAAACGTCATCAAACAAAGTGCTAAGTTGACTTTGTCAGGTCATCATGCTAAATAAATCCGGAAATTACGAAGTTATAGAAACTGCCACAAAATAGTCCGGGAGCCGTCTCCCGAAAATCGCTAGAATAACATTTTATAAACTAGCTGCCCCGTGCAGCTGTGCATATTTTTAAAACCGTTCGAAATTAAACAAAGACGAACACTAAGCGGCACTTGTTCCAAACTTTTGACATTCGCTAAATTAAGTTTAATCGCCGATTTCGTACAAGGATAATTTACGCGCATACCGCTTGCCGATGTGCAGCCTACTAAACCTTTTCCCGCTGGCGAGTTGCGTCGGAGACGCCTATGTACTTGTAGCTTTGTAGGTAAGTTGCGGAGTGTCCCAGGCCTGGAATAACTAAGTTATATTTCTCACTCACTCTCTTACTTTAAAAGCGGGGGGGGGGGGGGGGGGGGAATGTTTCCACTTTGGAAGATTTGGTCTCTTTGACGTTTTACTTTGAGGAAAAATGGTTCCAGGAACCTCAACGTCATTTTTAAATACCTATCTATAGCCACCCCACACATATAGGTTTGATGAAAAATATATTTTTGGATTCAGTTCTATGATTTTTGGTTTCAGTTCCATGTAGCCCCTTATTTTTTTCAAGTTTTGTAAGTATAAAAATCTTAAAGCGGTTCACAGAATACATCTGCTTACCAAGTTTCAACTGTGTAGTCTTAATACATAGGGCGCACTGTAAGTTTCCGGAACTGGCTACTTACATAAACAATATTTAAAAATTTATTGCAACATTTGAAAATAGAACTCTTTGGCTGTAGAATGCAGTTTGTTTCATCTGACTGCCTTTTGTTTTTACCTTGTGGCGCCATTTAAAAAATTGTGTGTCTGCATCAACATGGATTTAACTCGGGAAAATTTTCGTAGTATGATTTTCTACAATTTTAAGTGTAATTTGACAGCTCAACAGAGCATCTTTCGGCTTGAAACAGCTTTTGGCAATGAAGCACCATGCAAGACAACTGTTTATAGCTGGTTTGCAGAATTCAAGCGTGGTCGTATCAATCTCAGTGACGAATCTCGCGATGGTCGGCCGTCCACCGCTGTGACCAACAAAAACATCGATGCTGTGCGCCGTATGATTGAAACAGACAGGCATGTGACCTACCATGAAATTCGCGCATCCTTAGAAATAGGCATGAGTCAAATACAATTAATCCTACACAAACATTTGGGTGTGAGAAAGCTGTGCTCGCGGTGGATCCCACACAACTTGACCGAGGCTCAAAAAACGGACCGCGTCACTTGGTGCAGTGCCATGCTTACCAGATTCAACGAAGGTGCGTCAAATTTGGTGTGGGACATAGTGACAGGTGACGAAACATGGATTTATTGCTACGATCCCAAAACAAAGCAGCAATCGAGCGTATGGGTCTTTCAAGATGAGCCGAAACCAACCAAAGTGGCGCGCGTGAAAAGTGCATCTAAGCGGATGATTGCTTCTTTTTTTAATAAAACTGGACACGTGGCTACTGTTGCTTTAGAGAATCGTCGTACAGTGAATAGTGACTGGTACACGACCATTTGTTTGCCGGAAGTTATTGACGAACTCCGTAAAAATAACCGTAAACGCCGTATCATCCTGCACCACGACAATGCTAGTTCTCACACGGCCAGACAGACAAACGACTTTTTGAAGGCGAAAAATGTAGACCTCATGAGTCATCCTGCATACAGTCCCGACCTGGCACCTTGTGACTTTTTTCTGTTCCCAAAAATTAAGAACCAATTACGCGGTCAACGATTTTCATCACCAGAAGAGGCTGTCGAGGAGTATGAAAAACACGTTTCAGAGGTCACCACAGAGGAGTGGCACAAAAGTTTTCAAAACTGGTTTCATCGAATGAAAAAGTGCATAGACGCCAAGGGAGATTATTTTGAAAAACAATAAATTAATTTTGTACCTTTAATAGTATTTTTTCATATTCATTCCGGAAACTTACAGTGCGCCCCACGTAGTTTTGGAATAAAGTCAGACAGACAGACTTGACGAAACTATATGGGTTATTTGTTTCTCTATGGAACCCTAAAAAGTACACATATGCTGCGTTCGATTTAATCGTCAGTTGACGCCCGCCTTACATGCTATCTCATTTTCACGCATAGAATTTGTAGTGCTATTCTGTTGTCAGTTTTATTTATGCGCGTGTGCGTGATCAAATCAAACGCACCTCTCAGTGATCATTGCTTTATTATGTCAGGTTATAATTTTGTTATGAATGTTTGATTCTTACGCGAACGTCATACGAATGTTAGTGATATTTTCTATGAATACCAACTGAACTGGAGTTTACAGCAAAAGCCTACAGGGGGTTCCCTTCATCTCCACTGCTGCCACCATAAGTGCCACAGATAAGGATGAATGTGGTCTGTTTCTGCCAAGTCATCAAGAAAGAGGAGAAAATAAACTTTTTAGACTTTTGCAGACTATGTAATGGGGGTAATAATGGGGGGAGGGTAGGTAACCCCTTCTGTAAAATATACAGTCTAGGAAATGTATGGTTTTTTTGTTATGAATTTTCAAAAATCCATTTTGAGGTTATTTTTTACTATAGGTTTATTACAAAAAGTCATTGTTTGTAGTATTGATGTTCAAAATCGCCTTAGCTCCGGCTACTAGGGCTCATAAAAAAGGCAAGTATTTAATCACACATCAAAAATACTGATTTTCACAGCAAAAAAGATCAGCAATCACTTATTATGTTTTAAGTACCTATTTTTGTTGTTCTTACATGTTCAACCTAAAACGAAGGATGAAGGGGGCTTCGCTTCGCTCACCCCCTTTACCGTTCACCTAAACCACCGCAGTATTTTGCCCTCCAGTCTTTGCCCTGCAGTCCAAAAACACAGCAAAAGTGGTCGAAATAGCACAAAAAAAGCAAGAGAGAACAGTCACGATACTCGAAGAAAAACGGAATTACTTGACACACCCACACTAACCCAGCAACGTTTTTTTTTACGTTCAAACAGCGACGTTACGTTCTGTTCCACACATTCTAAGTCTAATTGACATTCATCTCAGCCAAAATTTTGTTTCTCCTGATAATATTCGTGAGTTTAATTAATTCACAATTAATTAAATACTTAACTCCTAATATTAAAAACTGGATAAATGGTTCAATGTAAACCCCATCTACCCCCTAGTAACCAATTTTACTAAGTGTCAAACTGTCAGTGTTGGAAACCCAACCCTAAGAAAGGACTACCTACTATGTAATCAATATGTGTTATGCCTCATACAAAAAATTATAAAAACACAGTATGATCACTTGATCATACTGTGTTTTTATTATTTTTTGTAGTAAGACGAAAGGTGTTTGTAACACAGATAAATACTTTAAGTATAAATAATTGTGGGAGCATAATGATACTGACTGATATATTTAACTGAATCACAGGAGAGTCCTCTGTAATTGTAACAAAGAAACCAATGAGATTGAAGACCTCTGTGGTGTAGTGGTTGAGGCTGTGCTGCCCAAGCGAGAGGTCCCAGGTTCAAATCGAATCAATTTTTATATGTATGTGATGTCGCTGTTTCTGGTTCCCACAATAAATGGTATCCTAGTGTGGGGCCAGAAGCAATGTATGTAAATGTTTATGAGATCTAGCTACATATCAATATCCAGTCTCCTGCACCATTGTTGAGTACTTTAATTCTAAGGATATAAATAAAATAAATTTCTATAACTGTTTAATTTTAATTTGTTGTTCCTTTGATAATTTTACATGTGATTTTTTTTTACAAATTTAGATCTAATACTACATCCAAGACACTTTCCTTCACATAATAAACCATCAGTGTTTGTCAATGATCCATCACCTATACAGTATATATTTTGATGAAATTATCACTTGATGTTGATGATGATGTCCTTTAGGGCCTGACAGATGACAGATAGAAAGCGAGTGAATGCTAAACTTGGTTCCACTTGATACAAAATGTGGCCAACTCACTTTCTATCTAGCCTGACACAGATTCTCTTTGCCCTGTAAAGTTATTAATAAACGGAACAATCACAACATGAATCTTTGAAAGCTATTTATGCGATGCACTGATTAGTGAATTTTTCATAAGAAATTGACATTCCGAGATGACAGAACTATGAAATATAGACTTACAGATTATTAGAAATATTTATAATTAAAGCTATTTATCAAGTTATCACTCTTCTATCCTGTTTCACCAATCATCATCAAGTTTTAATGTACAACCAGCAAGGGCTCGTACACTATGAAACCAATTGGATGTGAGCAATTTAAATTACTTCTTCGGTGAGCTGATTTTCATGTAGAAGTGAAATGTTACTCTGATGAAATCGGTCTCATAGAGAAAGTACCTAGTACAGAATATCCCTTGTAATACCGAAAAAAAAGACTAAACCTGTATAATGGCGAAAATCTTGTTGAAGCCTTGCTTGTAACCGGAGAATACATTTTATAGAAACGGAGATTCTAAGATAAATTGGAAAATTATATTGGGCTACTTGAGGCAATCGCAACGACACGCTGCGAAAAATGGCGACACGAAGCTCTGCATCGCTGGCAGTACTGGGTTGAGGCCGGCATTAGAGCAGTGACTGTGTTGTGTAGGCTAAAGTACAAATGTAAGAGCTACAATGCCAGCTTCCACAAGGCACGGCAATTGTGCCGTGACTATGTGTTGCCCATGCTTATCCACAATAAACACGGTCACTGCATGCTTGCTTCTTGCTGCGAGTTGTCTGGCACGCTGGCTCCACACACGTCACGTAATTGTCGGTCCGCTCTGCAAACTGCAAACAAACAATCATAAAAACATTTCTAGTGAGTTCCCTGTACCGCTGCTGTAGTTACAGGATAAGATGTTGATGATGAACCAAACAACAGTTTAGTCTTCCTAGGCAAACAAAGTCACAGGCCGGAGTTACGCACTCAGGAGGATGCTTGTTACGGAACAGACAAATTAAGAGTCTATTTCCCTGGTGCTATAATCTAGGTATGAGGCATGACACATATTGATTACATAGTAGGTAGTCATTTCTTAGGGTTGGGTTTCCAACACTGACAGTTTGATACTTAGTAAAATTGGTTACTAGGGGGTAGATGGGGTTTACCTTGAACCATTTATCCAGTTTTTAATATTAGGAGTTAAGTATTTAATTAATTATGAATTAATTAAACTCACGCATTATATCAGGAGAAACGAAACGTTTTTCGTAAAATTTTGGCTGAGATGAATGTCAATTAGACTTAGAATGTGTGGAACAGAACGTAACGTCGCTGTTTGAACGTATAAAAAAACGTTGCTGGGTTAGTGTGTGTGTGTCAAGTCATTCCGTTTTTCTTCGAGTTGCGTGAATGTTCTCTCTTGCTTTTTTTGTGCTATTTCGACCACTTTTGCTGTGTTTTTGGACTGCAGGGCAAAGACTGGAGGGACTTTGGAGATTGGCGCGGTAGAAGAGACTTGTCTTTGATCGACTTGACTCACTAGCCAAGAGGCCTATGCCAAGAAGTGGGTTGATGTGCGCTGAAAACGATTATGAAGATTTCTTACCTTTTCTGTTACGAAATCCTGGAAAATTAGGTGTTGGCTTGTCGTCATCGTCATCACTACCCAGGGTAAGTGCAGGGCATGCAGTAAGATCCAAGAATTTCCTTTCCTGAGCAAGCGATAAATAATAATATCCCGAACCAAAACAAACAAACTGTCTGACAAACTTTCAGTGACAGTTCCGTGTATCGTTCCGTTCCGTTTCGCTGCTTTTTTTAGGTCGTGTTTGATAAAAGTACTAAAGTGAACGGTTTTTCTGCACAAAAATAAGGATTTATCACTACTTTACGTAACCATGTTCTATTACTAGGTTAGGAATTACATTAAGCATAAAATTTTCCATCAAATTATGTATTCATTCTTATGTTATTCGCGTAAAATGAAACTATGAACGTTTTTTAAAATAATTTTTCATGTTGTGTTGTACGGCCCTGGAAATTCAGTCCTTTGAGGCCAATTGATGAAAGAACGAAATGAACTGAATGATCTAGCCGTTTTTAGTAAGATACTCACTAAACACTTTTTTGTGGTAACGAAATTTAGAAGCTTGCTAACCATTTGTTTACTGATACATGATGATTTTACTAAACCGGCCCGGATGGTTGAGTAGCTCTGAGGCAGATGAAACTTCTCCCAAGATTGCTGTGGCTTGGGCTAGTATGGTTTCTTTAGTGGATGGGTACACCGGTAGCACATGTACAAATTTCACCCCATAGTCACTGTCTCCCAGCAGCCTACCACAAATTTCATCATTGAATGATATAGCTTTACGCTTTTTCGATACGGGGTGGCAGAGGCACAGTTGTGGTCAGTTTTAGATAATCAAATCCATTTTGCATGATAGGGGTATAGCCCATCGCCGCCACTATGGAGGTTTCCTCACGATGTCCTATGGAGATATGAAAGTTTCCTCACGATAAAACTTGGACTTTAATTGAGTAAAAAACCGCTTTTTGTAAATAAAACCAACACAGTAGAACAGCTGACCAATAATTCCGCCATCTTGACAAAAAAGACACTCACAAAACAAGCTTTTTCGGTTGCCTAAATTTATTACATAATATAAGCCATGCATATCCCTAATACAATGCTAAAAGCAGTTTTGTGGTAACGATTTTTGTAATCATGTGTTAAACAATGGTTAAAGTTTTTTGTGGTAAGACGGCTTAAATTTTCTCTCCTTAGGCTCTGCATACATAGGCTTACTTTCATTTGTGGTGATCATATTCTCAAAATGGGGCAATGCGATGAGAGCTGCAAGATCATTCAGGGATCCCAGACATTTTAGAACTATTGTATCCCCCCTGATTATATATTCTGAGTCAATTAGTAAGCCATTACAGATAAACATTATAATATTATGATTGGGCAAGGTATGTACTTATTTTATATTTTGGAGGTTCTTATACTGAGTGGGTAGGTACTTCTAATACTATGTATGTATAATAAATTTTGTGCAAAATTAGGTGCCAGCCCTAGTTGAACTATCACAAAAGTATTCCAGACACATTCAAATGTCTTATAGCTCCCAATTCACTTCCTGTACGTATGTAGGTAGTGTAGTGATAAATAAGTAACAACATTCACTAACAAAACACGTGTAATTTATTTTAATAATAAAATCAAAAGTTTACAACAAAATATTGAATGACAACCGTGTCCAAGACCGAAAATTAAACCAGAAAAGAGATCACAAACTGAACTTGTCTATGTTGCAAAAGAACACCGAAATTGCTGGTTCATTTAAAATGAAATCAATAACTTCGTAACGCGCTTTCGACGCTGTTTGCGCACTTTGACCAGGACTCGACCTGAAAATGGAATGATTGTATGAGGAGGATATGAAGTGCGTATGGAATGGATGAGGGGTTTTATGAATGATTGCCCAATAAGTATGCCGAAAATATCTTTAACGGTGGCGTGCAAATGCCTTTAGGAATTTAGATGAAAATATAATGAACAGACGACATAATCCTGTTCAAAGATTGAATTTGAGAGAAGCCGCGCTAAGAAACAAAATTAAAATTGATATACATACGACTTCCTCGTTCACGTACGCCTGCCTGCCTGCTCCATAGCACGCCTTGATGAGAACTACGCGTCCGCGGTGTCGGTTTAAAAAATTTGGGTTATGGCTCAATGCGCAGCTCTCCACCAAAAGCTACAAATAAGATATAATGATAAGTACCAGAATAACGCTAACACGACCAAAATGCCACCACGGAATATAAACACCAAATACATACCCAGATTGCTTCCAACGTCTGGCCTTTGAGTTCAGATGAAATATCGGGAAAACGCCAGCAATATTTTAAGCCGGCATCGATTCTTGCCCAAGGACAATCGAAATAAAAATTAACATTACAAAGGAGTCTTAAAACGACGTCTGCGAGTTCACTCTGCAGTAGGTAACCGTATCTACCTAACCTATGAAACCAAACACTGATGCTGGACTACTCTGAGATTTAGTTAAGTAAATATATATGTATGAGTTAGTAACCCCCAGTTAGTTCCATTCTTTCCATTAACTCTGTGTGCTTATGGAGGTCCATTTATGTGTTGGTAAACTTCTTAAAGTGGAACAGAGAAAGCTGCTGTTAGTAGCAATATCACAAACACATGATCAATGTGCAAAAGTCACTGACAATGACTACATAGTAACTTCTTACAGAATATAATAGCATGTACCTGTAAAATGTACAAAATATTCATATCATAATTTATTGTTATTTATTTATTATACTTACATTGCACAACATATGCAAATAGATGAGGGTTTTAAAAGAAAATATTATTCACTTTAAAACAATTTAGCTTTATTTTCTTCTGGTTTAGTGTCGTTATCACCAATTTGTACTCTGCATACTAATGTACTGCTGTTTTCAAGTAGTGTTATTGTTAGCTGAAACACCTTATTCATTATTTGACGGCTTCTTCATCTCGCTCCAGTTTGTTAGCTCTGACCTGTTGCCAGCTTTTGTCATCCTCTCTTATCTGAAGCTCCAATCCATTGTACCTTCCTCTTCATCTAGGTAGTGTTTTTTCTATCGATTGTGGTAAGATGTATCGTTTTTGCCCTTTGCAGTCTAATAATGTATCAGGGATGAATATAATAAATTAGGGAGCTCGGCGCGTATTGATCTTTGACTATTTCAATTTGTTTTCAATGCTGTGATGTTTTTGTTTTGAATTTAGCCTATTTACTCGTATCGTAATAATTTTGAGGTTATGGTTATGCTCACAGAACACATTATTAGTCTTATGCTGAGCCAACACCGTCAACTGTCAAATTGCTTACAAAAAAATCTCACTACTATGACCAAGGCCTTACATCCGTCTATGGTAAATCTAAAATGTCCGATCAGAAGCAAGAATATCCAGCCAATGAGAGCGATGTACACGGAGTACGTGTCGTACAATACGCCTTGTACCGAAAGTGCACGGGCCGTATTACACGACCCTGGAAAGCACGGCCCGGATTCCGTGTATACCCTAGTACACGGATTCCGGGCCGTGATTTATACGGTCGTGAAATACGGGCTGTGCAAAACGTGTACAGGGCATATTTCACGACCCAGGAATGCTCTGCCCGTACTTCGCGACCCCGAAATTGCCATCCCGATGTACACGGTTTCAGGGTCGTGCAATCCGGGCCGCGCATTCCATGGCCATGCATTCCGTACTAGACTTGCGCAAAGTGTGTCTTTATAGGGAGTAATCATATCTCATATCTATTGATTCGGTGACACATTATATCTCTATCATATCTCACTCATTCAAATCTATGGCTTCTCATAACGCTCCAACTCCCACTTATTTCTTACTCTTTTATCTCACAAGGCTCTTATATTTGTTTAATGAGTTGATGAATTGGAAGAGTCTCGAAAAATAACCTACTCAATACAAAATATATAAACAAACGAATTGCAACAGTTGCATTTTAATTTCACCATTTGAACTATGCCTTAACCAACTTACCTAGAGACCACTTTTTATTGCCCGCTTCGATCCCTTGATCACTTTTGCCTTGGCAACGAACTGAGGCCTCCATAGCTTCTTCATACATTATTATGAACGTTATATCCCATAGATTTTTTATTGCTTTTCGAGCTTATTGCAATGCGATAAGATTCAAATCAATAAGCAAACTTTTGGAAACATTATGCCTATTATAGTATGACAAACACATACTCTTTCTCGCTCATCTTAATCCAACCGATGATAGCCGAAAAAACCCACGTGTTCGTTTCCGCGAATCTCGCTCTGGTGTACAGGTGAACGCACACCTGTCCATGCTTATCCGGTCATGCGTGGCGTGCGAGTGCGACAGAGCAACGCGCGAGAGCAGCGTGGTCGATTCCTTCGGCGCCGTCGATCCTTCCGGTGCGGTTAGTGTGTGTTCGCCTTCGCTATCGCTACTACTAGGTATCCGGCTCAAATTTGGACCAAGGATTAAGGTGATAAGGTTGCTATTCGCCTAAAAGTGACATTTAAGACTGAAATACGTGCGGTTGGTTTGGTCAATTGTGTATTTGCCAACAAAATGTGGACCAAATGTAGACCAAATGTTAAGGTGATAAGGTTGCTGTTTGCCTAATAGTGACATTTTAAAACTGGAAGACGTCTGGTTTTGTTGGTTTGTTCTCACACAACTGTGTTTAGTGTAGCCTGGGCAGAGAGAGCGAGATTTGTTTGGGGAGTAAGATATGATTCATATCGCTGGGATCTAACTTGTATATAATGGACGTCAAGCGATATGTGTGTCATATTATATCTTACTCTCGAGTTACCCAAGTCTATTCCGTACCCCCGTTGAGAATTGTTTTTGTTGTTGCTTTTGTAGATGAGAAAGTTGTTTTCTTTGCAAAACTTGTTGTATTACGAAAGTTTATTAATATGTCGTCAAGTGAAGAGGAAATAATGCTTACGCCTAACACACTAATGGAAAGAACAGCAAAAGGAGTTTTGAACAGACATTGCCGCCTAAATCCAATCCAAATATATCTTAAAACGTTTGAAAATTTCATGCTCTGGAGAAGCGGCAAATGTTTCATGTTCTCTCAATCGAACTGAAAAGCAGGGTGTAAAACTCGGTCATAAACCCCATTTTACCCTCGACTTAACTATCCACCCTTGCCTGCGGATATCAACGTCTCCGGTGAAATGGCGTGTTTATACTTCAACTCAGTTGTGCGCGCGGCGCTATGTGTGGGTAAACCTTGTACATATACAGTGACTTTGTGTGCGTGACAAGAGGTACAGTCGGGTACAAATACAAATACAGTTATCGTGTGCAGGAGCGCTAACTTGTTGTGTTTGATAATATACGGGTTCTTAAAAAAACAATAATTTAGTATTGGCACACTGTAATTTAATGTTTATGTATTGAACATATTACTCATTCTGAATCGCTACTTGAAAAATCAAATGATGTATTGTCGGATTCGCTGCTCTCACAAAGGTTGATTACGATTTCTGACTCCATGTTAAAATGTCGATAGTATTCTTCTTCTTTCTTTTGTACATGTCGAAAAGTATTACCCCACATCTCTCCATCAATTTGGCTTAGACGTTCATTTATTAGTTCCATTATTCCCGTCACATTTTGGTCGACGTTATGCGAAGCAATATATATTTTTTTAATTCCCCACACATTTTCTATGGGGTTTAGGTCAGGATGATATGGTGGCAGTCGAAGAACTTTTATGCCATATGGCTGAAGTATGGTCATCAATCTTATAACAAATATGTTTTTTTTTTGTTTTTTTTTTTATCAAATCATACAGTTAATTTTTTTTTTCATATCTAGATTAAAAGCTATATGTTTTTCTGTCAGCCATCTCTTTATTAGAATTTGGAGCTCTGTCATTTTGAACATTATGGTATGAGGCATTATCAAGCACAATTACAGAGTTAGGTGGCAGATTCGGTACAAGACGTTCTTTTAGCCACTTTCATAGTTTTCTGCGTTCATATTAGAGTGATAATCACCGGAAACAGTATTTGCTTTGAATGTCAGTAGTGCGTTAGGAACGAAACCTTGTTCTGAACCAGCATGCACAATGATAATTCTTTGTCCTTTAGACATGTTTCTCTTTAAAGGTGGTCCATCTTTATTACCCCATCCTCTGTTTTGCACATGACTAGTTAAGATATAGCTCTCATCTGTATATACGATACACCGATTTTCTTGACGGTATCTGAGCAAGTTTTTCAGGTAAGAAAACCGTAATTTTTGGATTTCATGCCGCTCTATAATAACACGTCTGTTATCCAGAGTTTTTCGCCATTTGTATCCCAACTTTAACAAAGCTGTGCGCAGAGTCGAAATACTTCCATCATAATTAAGTTTCTCTTGAAATATTCTTTTCAACTTTAGCAAGGTAGGTAACTCGTGATGTTCTAAATGGTTATTTTGAATAGTTGAACGTATAACATCAACGTTAAAGTTGTCTAATTCTATTTTCTTTGAACGTTTTTTGCGGTCTTTATGCGGAGATTTAAATTTAGAGTCAGACTCTTTTCCTTCAGCCAATATATTAGTTATTGTTCTCTCTCATACCCCCACTGCCATTGCTGTTCTTTTCCGTACGCTGTTTAAATGTTCACTTTATTTAGATATTTAAATTGGACTTGCACTGCAAACTGGATCACTTACTAGTTGCAATATATCTTTCGCATCTTTTTTCAGAAATTCGTATACCTTAGCAATGGTTTCTCGAGTCTAAAACAATAATACATAAACGTCAACAAGGATATAATATTTCATTTCATTTTAATATTATTTAATTTTTATAAGAAATAGAATCATAATAAAAATGTATTATATCTAAATTTAAAATTAACAAATATTTACCTGACTCCTTAAACACTTTCTCCGCGAAGAACTAGACATTTTTGTTAACGACTGTACCCGTAAGAAAAAGCGATAAGAACTAGGGTTTGCGATCCGGATATCCGGATAACCGATAATCCGGATATCCGTACAGTTTTTGGATCCGGAGAATTTCTGTCGTAAAATGCGGATATCCGGATCTTAAAGTAATGTCAGATTGACATAAAAACATCCTAAAAAATAAATATTTTTTTATTTATTTTTTTGCTATATCTACCTACATATGTATACGTCTCTTTTTTGCTTTTTTGCCGGAGGCAATTATAAGGAGAGAGACATCTTCGGGAGTAAAGTAAAAGGCTTGAGATGCGCGCAAATACGAGACTATACTAGACTAATTTTATTATAGGAAATCCTGGCTTATATACTAGGTTGACACATGTTATTAATGACGTACATAAGACATAGTACGTGATGAGATATTTCCGCATATCTGTGGCGGGCGTACGTGCCGGCACAGCTTTTGCTTTGTATAAATTAATGACAATTTCAAAGAGTTATTTAATGTAATGTTAAATATAGATAGAGATTTTAATTTAATTTCATACATTACAGTCGCTCAAAGTTATTAGGTGCCATTTGACGTTTAAGATATCCATAGAAAAATAATCAGCTGCACACACAACATTGAACCATATCTTCATGACTTAAGTAAACGTCAAACGGCACCTCTTAAATTTGTCCAACTATAGCAATTAATAATTACCACGCAGTTGCTACCTGCGCCGTGCCCGCATTGTAGAATAATTGTGCTAAACGGGCCAATCGCGTTGCAGTAGCGTTTGAATAGGTAATCAGAGGGGAGGGTCCTTGTCTCAGTCTCAGGTAAACCCTTTTGCGAAGTGACAGTGTTGTTGTTTTTTTTGGTGACGCATTACATGCGAATAATTGTGTTACTATGAGGTAAGTTTCTCAAAATCATCGTTTATTTTTCCTACATGTAAATTGTATATTTTATTTATTGACATAAAAAATTACATTTGTGAAAAACAGTTGTAGTTTGAATAAATGAACTGCAATGTGCAATCAAAAATACCACGTGAGTTTGTATTGTAGTTGTAGCCTACAACTACAACACAAACTCACGTGGTATTTTTGATTTGATTTGAAACTTGTAGGCAGCATGTTTTTATGTAATTCAGAATTTTGAGTAAAATATTACTTGATTGGTATAAGATAAGAGCGAAAAAATATGCGGTATATTATCATTAAAGTTAATAGTAAATGAATAAGACCGGATTATTTAATTTGAAACTATGGTCGGACAAACGTAATAGATATCGCGCCACGAAAGAAGTCCCGCGGATTTTCGGTCTCTCTCTTTCACTCCATGGACTTTAGATTGTAGAGTGAAAGAGAGAGACCGAAAATCCGCGGGACTTCTTTCGTGGCGCGATCTCTAGGTGCCATTTGACTTTTACTTAAGTCATGGAGATAAGGTTCAATGTTGAGTGGCGCTGTTTTTTTTCTATGGATTTCTTAAATGTCAAATAGCACCTATTACGTTTTTCCGACCATTGCTGAGATGTAGATTTAAATAGTTATCTATTAACTGTCGTCTTTGCCTTGCTTATTCCGTTTTTTAAATAGACATTTGTCTTTATTTTTCAGATTGTAATTCAATATTACAAATGCAGTAAAATGACAAGTAAAATTGAATTTAAGGAGTACAAGAAGTCAACGGACTCAAGTTCCGTCTGGCAACATTTTTTGCGTAGTACAGATGGTTTGCAAGCACAATGCAAACAATGCAAAAAAATACTGAAAATAGCCGGCTCTACTTCACCTTTGCACAAGCATCTTAAACTTCACCCGACGATTTCAATCGCATCTACTCAGCAAACTGCATCAACATCAACTGCAGCTTCAACTCGGGAGACTGAAACGATTTCCGAACCTCCGATCAAGAAAGTTAAGATGACTGACTTCTTCAAAAGCGAGGAGAGTGCTGAAGTTTTAGTTTCAAAATTAACTGCATTAGATGGACTTTCGTTTAACTGTATTTGCAGATCAAACTCAATCAGAACGCTTTTTAACAGAAGTGGACTCAAATTACCACATTCTCCCCACACTATAAGAAAAACTGTGGTTACCCGGAGCGAAGAGTTAAAGCAAGAGGTAAAAGAGAATTAGAAGTACTCAAATCGCGTGATTTCAGGTTAACAGCAAGTCTAGATGAATGGACTTCACTAAGAAACATACGTTACATGAATGTCAACATTCATTGTCAAGAATTGAAAGACAAACATTTCAGAAACCTGGGACTCGCAAGAATAACAGGAAGCGCTAATGCAGACAACTGCTATCAAATTCTTGAAAACAGACTGGCTGAATACGATTTATCCGTAGAATGATGTTTGTAGTTTAGCTTCGGATGGTGCATCCGTTATGAAAGCTATGGTTCGGCAAAGCACGTCATTTCATCAGCTTTGTCTAGCCCACGGAATTCAGTGTGCAGTACTTGACGTGCTTTATAAAAATAATCAGCGATTGGTAGAGCGCATCCCAGAAACAAGCGACTTAGAGTCATATCATGAAGACAGCTCTGACGAGGAAGTTGATAATGAGGGTTTCATTGTAGTACCAACGCCTGCAAATGTTTCCCCTGAGAATGCTCCAGAAATAACTAAGAATTACAAAGATGTTATCGCAAAGGTCCGAAGAGTTGTAAACATTGTCAAGTCTCCACTTAGATCAGAGCGTTTATACAAATACGATCAAGAAGGTGAAAAGGCTAATATAAAATTATCGTTGGACGTCAAAACAAGATGGAATAGCCTCGCTGTAATGATTCAAAATTTTCTGAAACTGAAGAACAGTGTTCAAAAAACACTAATTGACTACAACAATGAAATTCGTTTCACTGATGAAGAGATACAGCTGTTGGAAAACCTATCAAGTTCTTTGTGCATTATAAAAGCCACTGTGGAAGCAATCTGCGAACAAAAAGCTGATTTATTGACAGCAGAAGCTGCATTGCAGTTTATGATTGAAAAACTTGATCAAGAAAACAGCTGCGTCAGCGACGATCTCATGGTGTCTTTAAAGAAAAGGATCAGTGAACAACGAATTCCTATATTAAGTGGCACACTAAAATACTTGCACAACTGTGCAAATTTTTATAAAAAAGTTCCTTCAAGGTACCCTTTCCAGAATCCTGATAGTGAAGAGATATTAAAGTTCATCGCTAAAATGAATACGCAATACTTTTCGCCAAAACCGCAGCCGGAGCCTATGAAACCTACGCTCGATGACTCAACAGCACAATCCCAATCGCATACTGAAGAAGGTACTGCTAATTTGAAAACAATCTTCTTAATAAAGGAACAGTTGCAGAAAATAATAAATGAAGCCATTTCAGCAACACCGTCAACTTCATCAGCATATAGTTATTCTTCTAGTCAATTAGACATGGAAACGAAGGTCCGAGTTGAGATGGCTCTATATGACAGTGGCGGCGAACGGGGTCTACATTTGTCGCGAGTGTACAAATTACTGAAGACTGTACCACCAACCAGCGTAGAAGCTGAGAGAGTATTCTCCGCCGCAGGCTACATGTCTAATAAAATTCGTAGTTTAATGCATGATAATACTCTCGATGCTTTAAGTTTTTTAAGATCATACTACCAAAAGAGTCAGGTGAATAAATAATAGTGTTCAATAATTTTACAAAAATAATTTATATTTACGTGCCTTCTCCTCATTCCACAAAGAAACATCTTTGTATCGTTTTAGTTTAATTTTAATTATTTCAAATAATAAAAGTTTAACGTTTGTTGATTTTGCATGTTATTCTATTTAAATTTTAAGAAATGTTTATTTTTTTATCGTTGTATTATAACGCATTAGTTAATAGGTCTTTCTAGTTAAGTATGAGAATATTATTATAAGACTCTAATATTGTTGATTTTGCAAATCTTTAATAATGATAAGAAAATCATTGTTATTTCGTTAAGATTTAACTTTCCAAATTACTTAAGAAGCTGTTATTATTGTTACATACGATCACATCAGTCCATTCAGTTCAATAAACAACAGTTTCCATGCATTTTATTTTGTTTTTTATTTTTTTAAATATCCGCAGTCCATTTAGTTAAATAAACAACTATTTCCATACATTTTATTCTGTATTTTTTTTTTTATATCCGGATAATCAAATTTCAAAACGGATAATATCCGGTTAGTAAAAAGTTCCGGATCTTGCAAACCCTAAAAAGAACACGTCTTGCTCGGACGACGACTGCCGCGTCACTGCCACACTTTTTTTTTTTTTTTTGTTGGAGGGGAAAAAAATGGAATTACCCATGCCCAGGAGTCAGACCTCCCTGCTATGTCCGGGTCCCCACATATTGAGCGGGCATCAGCTCGTGTGGTATACGGACTAAAAACAACCCCTTTGTGTTTACAGTTGTCTTATTAAGAATTAACTGTGAGCCATGGGGGTCACTGCCACACAAATGAAACCTGTAATTTACAAGCGCACGCACACATAGCGCCGCGCACACAACTGAGTTGAAGTATCCATACAATCTTCTATTTACTCACTAATTTGGTGTTTGAATTTAGAATACTCCAATATATTCGACCTACATCTCATTGCTACTGTAAGGTATACAGGGTGTTAACGGGGTCGTGTAGCAAGAAAGAGAAAATAGACTTGGCACTTAATTAGGAATACAACGCTGTAGATTGGAGTGCATAAATTAGCACTTTTTTCGCAGGTAAAAAGAAACTAAAAATGATTCCCTATTTATTAATTATTATGTCACCCTACGGTGACGTGACCCTTATGACGTGACGGTTGACAATTACCTACTACTTACTCATCTAATCATTTGTTTATTAAAAAGGTTTTATCATGAATTAATAGGGTAACCATAATCTGAGTTATTAACTGGGATAAATAAATTTTTGATTAGTTTAAAAAAGGCTGTAATTTTTTAAAAATTTGCCCTATACTTGAAATCGCATTAATTCTTCGAGTTAGGACCGATAGGTTTGAATCATGACCCCGTTAACACGCTGTATAGTTAGGTTCGATATTTGTCTATGCGATAATATTGTATACGGGCATCTTTAGAGTGCGTGTTCGCTATGACACTGTTAGGTAATTTGTAATTTTAAAAGAAAGAGGCTTTGATGTAAAAAGTCGATGTGACACACTTCATCTTAGGCATCGGTCAGGGACCGATGCAAATTAGATAGTTAGGATTAGCTTAACGGCTAACGAGCCAGTTTGATCCCTTTTATATAAATTGTAACCATATTTGATCAATAAACACAAGTTTGGTGTTACTAACGTCTTCCTAATTAAACTCCCTAGCCCTACAGATTAGGTAAGCAATTATAGGTGGTGTTCAAGAACTGCTGCGACCTTACATTGGTGGAGGCACCGAACGAACCGGAGATATAAGAAAACCGCTTCATAAGAAATAAGAGGTGACGTCATAAGAAGTGACGTCATAGAAGAGAATAGTGATCGTCGATCCAGACCTTGAAGAAACGAGGAAGGATCGAAACTACATTGAAAGGAAGTATATTTCTGTACTTAAGTTTTTAATTTAGGAATTACCTCGAACTGCCAAGCGAGTGAAGAATTGAATTGAAAAATATTGTTGGAAGATTTTTATCGCAGCGGACATTTTGTGAAAAATTTTATGAAATATTTTCATAAAATATTTATAGGGAAGATTTAAATTTTAATAATATGATGGAGGATTTGTCAACTTGTTTTTCGGGGAGTACTCAGGAGTCCTTTGAAGACTTTTTAGAAGACTTCAGAGATGCTGCATCGAGGAAGAAATTTATATCAGCGGAGGAGTTAAAATTATTATTTCCTTCGTATTTAAAAGGTGGAGCCTTATATTTTTTTAAGGAAATTAGGGGCAGTGCCCAGACATTTGAGGAGGTGGTGGATAAATTTAATGAAGAATTTGGAAGTAGAGACTTTGCAGAGAAGTTCTACAATGCCAAGAAAGAGAGAAGAAGTTTGTTGGACTAATTCCATTACTTAGGGGACCTAGCGAGAAAGGCTAGAGTTACCAAAGATGACATTTTTATAACGCAGTTTTTAAGAGGATTGTAAACCCATCTTAGAAATAAATTAATGTTGAGCCATTTAGTAAATAAGAAGGCGCTAAGGGCAGTACTGGTACAGATGGAGAAATTAAGTCCGGGAAGTGATGATAATGTAAATGTGTTTAGGAACCCGGCAACTTTTGGACCTAATTTGGCCCATAGCAATAGAAGGGGGGGAGACAGGCCATTTCATTCTTTTAGGCCTGCACAATTTAATCAAAGTTCTACTCAAGACCCACGACGAATGTTTCGCCGTCGTCAAGTGGTCAGGTACCACATATTAGACCTAGTACTAATAATTATAATTTGCGTCCTAGGCAAGCGGATTTTACAACGCGTCATCGCTAGAGGCCGATAGCGGTCACCAGGCTGACCTGTAGGATGAGGGCCTCGGACGAGCTCAGCAGCGTAGCACGGAAGCGAAACGACCAATAGGGAAGATCGTCGCAGACGAGGCGGATCAGCAGATCAGACCATTAGTTTTATTGAATTCTTCTAGTGTAAACGTGGTAGCTCTTTTAGATACAGGCGCTACGGCTTCGTGCATCAGCCCAGCCGTTGCAGATCAAGTGGGTGCGAGATGTATGCAAGAAGAGAAGAGACGGGTTAAGGCGGTAAATGGAAGTTTATTGCAAATTGTAGGGAAATGTATTATAGATTTTAGTTTGGACAATTTTAACTTTTCACAGGAATTTTTAGTAATAACTGATTTAAATTGTAGCATTATTTTAGGGGTGGATTTTTTAGTAAAGAACGGTATGAATATTGATTTTGTTCATTCGTGTATGTGTTTTTTCCAGGGAAAAATACCGTTTTTAATCATTTCCATACGAAACAAACCACGACACCGGTAAAACGAAATGTCATGCGCGTAGGGATTCTTTCAAAACAAAAGATAGGGTCGGACTTTCTAGACGGTTCTAGAAGGAAACAAGTGAACTTCGGGGAAACCACGGTTATCGAGGATCGTGACGTGATAGATTTTATCGACTTTCAGGAGTTTAGAAAGGGCGATTACGTTATTTCTCGGGGTTATCGGATTCGTACGAATTTGCGTTTGGGGTAGAAGATAAACGGTTTATCGTAAATGAGGGTTTATGTAGGAATGATAAGCAGGTATTATTGGCATTGTTGGATAGGAATGCGGATAGATTTGCGTTTGCAACTGACCAGTTAGGTAGGTCCGAGATAGTGTCATGAAGAGCCAGTTCATTGTCACCCGTATCGCGTTTCGCCGGTGCAACGAGAAATTATTGAGGAGCAGGTCGCGGAGATGTTTAAACTAGGTGTTATTAGGGAATCCAGTAGTTCTTATGCTGCGCCGGTTGTGTTAATTAAAAAGCCCGATAATTCATGGAGGTTTTGTGTAGATTATCGGAAATTAAATAAGAAAATTTGTAGGGATAGTTATCCTATTCCGCGGATAGAAGACATTGTCGATAGTTTGGCCTGGGCCCAGTATTTTGCGGAGTTAGATCTCAATTCAGGTTATTGGCAGACGGTTATTACGGAAGGTAGGCATAAAACGGCTTTCGTCACGACCACGGGTCTTTATGAATTTAATGTTGTTCCGTTCGGTTTGGCAACGATTCAAGCAGTTTTGCAACGGATGATGGATAAAATTTTAGCGGATTTAAGATTTGAAGGGGTTATGGTTTACGTAGACAATGTAATTGTGTATGGTAGAACGTTCGATGAGTTTACCGGTACGTTGCAGAAAGTTTTTGGGCGGCTTAGAGAAGCGAACTTGACCTTCAAGGCATCCAAATGTAAATTCGGTTTTTGCGAGATTGAGATGCTAGGTTATCTAATCTCGAATGTAGGAGTAAAACCTAGTGAGAAAAAGCTGAAGGCTATGCAACAGGTTCCAACTCCCACATCTCCGAAGGATGTGAAATAATTATTAGGTTTATTTTCTTATTATAGAAATTTTGTATCGAATTTTGCGAGAATATCGTTACCTCTCACTAAATTATTGAAAAAGGGGGTAAAGTTTCAATGGAATGAAGAATTGCAAAATTCGTTCGATTATATTAAGAAGGTTATGTGTAGTGCGCCAATACTTTCGTATTATTCGGGGGATAAGTCGGTTACTACGAGGGTTTATGTGGATGCGTCTAACGAGGCGTTAGGTGCAGTGTTGATGCAGGGCGTTGAAAAAATGAGTCCGTTCGTCTAGGAAGTTAACGGATGCGGAGAAAAAATATAGTACGACGGAGAAAGAGTGTCTGGGGTTAGTATGAGCGTTAAGGCACTATAGGCATTATCTTTGGAGATCGCATTTTCAGGTTGTTACAGACCATAGCGCGTTATGTTGGTTACAGTCGAAAAATTATGTCTGGTAGGTTGGCGCGATGGGCGTTAGCGATACAAGAATGGGATTTTGAGTTAGTTCATTGCTCGGGGAAAAACAATGTAGTGGCAGATTTTTTGAGTAGGAATCCGCTAATGGAAGAAGGGAAACGGAAAATAGAAGGACCTCAGTCTTCTTCTCGTTCTGAACCTGATCTGTACAGACCACGACAAAAACTTTGCAGAGGTCGACTTATTTGATTCATCTGTCAATCGGTTTAAGCACTCCATACGCAAGCTGTTGTTCAAAAAACTCGAGGATAATAATCCTTGACTGTGGTGTGGTAATTTCATGCACGTTTGTGCAATAGATGTACCCTAATTGTAAACAAAGCACATTTTTCTCTCATATTTTAGTTTTTAATTTTAGTAAGAATGTATATTCTTAGCACCTAAGTACTTTAGTTGTTGCTCATTCGGAGCTAATTCTTCCCAAATTATTTAAGCCATAAGTGGGATACCCTAAGGGATAAGTTAGATTTTTATTAACTGTATATTTATCCTCTGTTTGTTTTTGTAATGTAACTTGTCCTGTTTGTAACCCCTTAATAAATAAATAAATAAATGATGGTTTGGAAGTTTTTAGTATTAATGTAGAGTCGTTACAGGCGGATCAAGCGAACGATTCATTTTGTAGTAGATGGTTAACGCGGTTGAGCGAACGTCCGGAAGCGTGGCGTAGCGGTTTTTGTTTGAGAAATATTTTTATTATATAAAAGCGTACGTAGAGGTGGAGAAATTAGGGAGGTATTAGTATTGCCTAGGTCTTTGTTTCAAAATGTAATGAACGAATTACATGATGAGGCGTGGACAGGAGGTCATTTGGGTCTCGCAAAGACGTTGAAGAGGTTTCGGTCGAAATATTTCATGCCGAAAGCCGATAAGGAGATAGAGCGTTATATAGCTTCGTGCGTGCCGTGTCAAGAAAGGAAAGTAGTTAAAAGCGTAGCAGATTTGATGCCGATTAGGGTCTCGGATATTTTTGAGAAGGTAGGAATCGACGTGTTAGGAGCGTTTCCACGTTCGTCGAGAGATAACCGATTTATTATAGTCGCGGTAGAGTATGCGTCGCGGTTTGCGATATGTAAGGCGTTACCTAGGGTTACATCGGAAGATGTAGTGCGGTTTTTAGTTGAGGAAATTTTCTGTAGGTTCGGGCCTATTAGGGAAATTATTTCAGATAGGGGTACAGTTTTTACGGCGGGAATCGTTAAAGAAACGGTAGAACAGTTTGGGGCTAAAATGATACATACAAGTTCGTTTCATCCACAGAGTAACGGTTTGGTAGAACGAACGAATAGAACGTTAACTTCGATGTTATCAAAATATTTAGGTGGTAATCAAAGGCAATGGTGCTCAGTTTTACCTTTGGTAGTACATGCGTATGACACTAGCGTGCAGGCATCAACGAAAGTGTCGCCGTATAATATTTTATTTGGTAGGGAACAGTGCTCAGTGTTGGATCGATCATTAGGATTAAACGCAGTTGGTTTAGACGAAACGATAGATGAAAGGGTAAATCGTATGGGAAGGCTGCTGACTAAGGCGTTAGGGAATATTGCGAACGCACAGCGTGTACAAAAACGGTATTACGATATGAGATCAAAACCCCGATCGTTCCGGGTGAATGACTTAGTTTTGTTATACGTAACAAGGCGGATAACGGGAAGATGTATGAAGTTGGCACGTCTGTATCAGGGACCATAAAAGGTCATTGAGATCGTTGGGAGGTCAAATGTGCTGATTCGTCGTCTGAACTCACGGTCACTGGGCGTAATTGTTAACACAAATCGTTTAAAACGCTTTGTGCTGCGTTGAGGAGTTCGTCTGATATTAAATAATTATACTTTAGGAGTATAATATAATTTTATCCCCGTTGTTGGTTTGTGGTTTATGTATGCGGTATTGTTATGAATTGTTTATTAACCGGTGTTTCTTTTCATGTTGTTGCTGAACTATGATGTCTGATGAGGACCGTTCACCAAAGACCCAAGAAATATTTGTAACATACTAGATTTCCGAGGTAGATTACCTTTATATGAGAAACTTTTATAAACGACAGTTCGTATAATTGTTTGAACCGATCGCCTGGTTTTATCTATATATATATATATATATATATTAACAATGATAAGAAAAACTTATAAAAGCCTTCTCAAATATATATATTAACAATGATAAGAAAAAATTATAAAAGCCTTCTCAAATGGTATTTTAATAAGCCTGGTCTCGAGTTAAATATGTCAGTTTCATCGTGGACAAGGCTTATTTCATTCACGGTGCGACACATTCTGTGGATAGGCCCATTCAACTCTGTATTTGTCCTACAAACCGGAACGCTAAATATTTTCTTTTTGGTGCGCGTATTTAGACATCGAGTCTTTATATTTAATGAGATGATAGTAGTGAAGTGTCGATTTCGCCGTGAAGAATTTTGTAAATATATGTTACCTCACAAATATAACGCCTGTTTTCAAGTGTTTCGATTCCAAAATGTTTCGTAGCTAGTGAGTTTGCGCTTGAGACCGTGTCGTCTTGCTGCAGCCCTAAGAATGCCCTGCTGTATGCGCTCTACTCTCTCCTCGTGTACTGCGTATTGAAGAGACCAGGTTAAGGAGCCATACTCGGCCTGGCTTCTTACGAGACTTAAATATAAAGGGATTAGGCTTTCTGGTTTTTTAAATCCCTTAGTGATGCGGAGAATGAAACCGTTTAGTTTATTACATTTAGAGGCGAGGAAGTTATCATGATTTCTAAACGTTAGCTTACTGTCGAATATTACTCCAAGGTCTCTAATAGAAAATTGTTATCTAGCTTGTAAGTAAATGAAATATTATGTTTTTTTTGGAGAATGTAATTAGGAAGCATTTAGATACATTAAGGAACATTAGGTTGGATGTGCAGTACTGGGACAGTATACCGAGGTCACGCTGTAGGGATCAATTGTATTTATGATTTTAGGTCATCAGCAGCTACTTTATAGGAGATCTACAAATTCGTTAATGAATATGACAAACAGTAAGGGACCCAGATGCGAGCCCTGGGGAACGCCAGAAGGCATGGTCATTGGAACTGATTTGAAACCGTTTATGGCAACAATTTGGCTACGATTTTTGAGGTAAGATTAAATACCGTGAATACAATTTACCGGTAACTTATTTATTTTGACGTATTTTCTCAAATTATGTTTACTCAGTTTAAATTTGTGTGTGCTGTCCCTGCTGCTGGCTGCCACATTACACACTGATTCATCCTTAGTAAGGTCCATAGTCATAGAGGGCAAGCTACAGCCCGCAACAGAAACATGGCCCAAGGAGGTATTAACTGCTATCAACTCATCAAATAAGCTCTGCGTGGTCACTGTGGCAGAGCTAATAGCCGCTTCTTCCAGCAGTGTGCTATGTTGGTGGGCATCACAAAGTTCCTTCTCCAGGACTTAAGTTTTGCGCAGGACAGACTCAAACTCCGTGCCACAGTGCTCATGAAACCCATCTATTATTAGATGCAGCCTATCCCGTACCTCACTAATAGAAATATTAATGGAATGTAGCGCGGACAGTTCACTCTTTAATTTTTGATTATTTCCTAAGGTTTCTAAGATATTTTTTTCATTTCCATCTCTTTCCGCTTTTAATTGTTCCAACTGTCCCTTTGCTACCTTTAATTCCTGCAAAACCAGTCGGAGCCTGGACTCCGCTTGGCGAGACAAAGCATTGCGAGTCATCATTATGATTAGTAATGTGAAAACAAAGACAAAAAACACCCGCAAGGGAAAGGTAAGACAATGTCAGTTGAACACAGTGTCAAGACAGTTGGTCCTTTGTCTGTTGGTCCGTGACCGATTATTTTATTACAATTACAATTCTGACCACATTTAGCACTGGCACACTATTAGTTAACTTAACAAACACTAAAAATAACACTGTATTCACAAATAGTCGAATTTAAACAAAATAATTTAGTTAAAATACCTCTTAGCCTCGGGTGCGGTCCGATTCAAACCGTGCGGGACGCGACTTGTGTCGATTGGCTGGCCACAATCCCACTTACAAGCGACCGCCCGCAAGGCTGGTGCGGCACGGCAGCGTCGACGGCAGATGGCAACAAGAGGAGCAAATATGCAGCCCTCGGATAGGGCTACATATTTGTGCCCTTTGGGTTAATAACCCTCGATCCAGCGGCTCGACCACTGTTCAAAAAAGTTTCCCCGCGCCTGGTCGACGCCTCTAACGACCGGAGGGCTGGAGCCTACTTAGGGCAAAGGCTGAGCCTTGCCATACAGCAGGGCATCTTGCCTTTCGACGGCGAATCGATCTGGCTCAAATTTTCGAGCTTTATTATTATTTTATTATTTTTATTAATTTAAATATTTATAGACTTATCGAAATGTAAAATAATAATTAAGTTCTGTTCTTATAAAATATTACAAGTATGTATCAGTCGATTACATATATTTACAATCAGTAAATTAGGTACATATATTTAAATAGCACCAATTTAACAAAACTGTTTTTATTCTAATGCTAAACTCCTTGTCGAAAATGTCGACCAATCAAATCTCGAGCAGTTATTTGCACAAGGATATACCTATATGGTATGTCTAGTATTCTTAGTATTTTTGCGCAAGGAGGTTGTGTAGTGTAAGGTCGCAGCAGTTCTTGAACACCACCTATAATTGTCTACCTAATCTGTAGGGCTAGGGAGTTTAATTAGGAAGACGTTAGTAACACCAAACTTGTGTTTATTGATCAAATATGGTTACAATTTATATAAAAGGGATCAAACTGGCTCGATAGCCACTAAGCTAATCCTAACTATCTAATTTGCATCGGTCGCTGACCGATGCCTAAGGTGAAGTGTGTCACATCGACTTTTTACATCAAAGCCTCTTTCTTTTAAAATTACAAATTACCTAACAGTGTCATAGCGAACACGCACTCTAAAGAGGCCCGTATACAATATTATCGCATAGACAAATATCGAACCTAACTATATACCTTACAATCATTCCCCCCTCCTTTAAAAAAAAATCCAAAGGTTTTTTTTTTCCAAAGTGGCAACCCTAACTCAAAGTCTAAAATCTAAAATGTCAACCCTATCTCAAAGTCTAAAATCTAAAAAACATTAAATGTTAACACTTTCGCGGACACTTCGGCACCCTATTTGGACACTTTTTTTTGTATGGGAATTTTCAGCATGCTATAGCATCTGTGTCCTGTTGCGGTTTATGGAGCACATTGGATTGTGTCAGCAGATGCTCTTGCATTCGAATGCTATAGCAGTTGCGTCCTATTGCGGTACTAATTGATAGCTAAAGTGGGACGGAGATGCTATGGCATGCGAATGCTATAGCATTTGCGTCCTATTGCGGTACTAATTGATAGCTAAAGTGGGACGGAGATGCTATGGCATGCGAATGCTATAGCAGTTGCGTCCTATTGTGGTATTAATTGATAGCTATAGTGTGACGGGGATGCTATGGCATGCGAATGCTATAGCAGTCATGTCCTATTCCAGTACTTTTGCAAACTTAAAATTGTCAGAGGATGCTATGGCATTCGACTGCTACAGCTGAATAAATATCCTAAATTTTGATAGCAATCCGTTTTGTAAACTAAAGCTGAGTTAATAATGGATTTACATGTATCTTATAAAAGAAACAATATAATGCATCTAATCATTATTTATTCAATCACTTAAGTAAGTACTTTAATCAGTTATAAATCAGTCACCGATGTATTATAGAGGATCTGGAACTCTGTTTAGGAGAGAATTGTCATCTAACTAATATTAATAACAAACATTCAGACATAACAAAAAATTAATTATTCACAGCTAACACAACTAATTAAACACACATATAACATTCACAAGCTTTATGGAAATTGAGGAATCTCGAGAAAGAAAGAAGGAATTTTAAATTTAAGCTTAAAAACTACTGTGACATTAACCTAGAAGATCTGGAACTCTTTTTAGAACTAAATTATAATCTCTTTCTTATCACAAATAAAATATTTTAAGCCTTTCTTCAGACACAAACATAAAAAAAAACTTCGTCAACATCAAGCTTCAGCAGCATAAAGCATCAGAGTTTTCATAACTAATAAACGCAATACTCATTATTAGCGTAAGGAACATAAAGGAATATTGAGGTACTTACATACGCTTAAAAACTACTGTGAATTTATTTTACGAATTAGGTTCTCTGTGCAATTTCTTTATGCCACGTTTCAAAGCATCCTGGACAGAGGGCTGGGTTTCTCAAACATCCTTTGCATCGATAGCTAGTATTTTTTACAATTTTATTTTTGGTGCAAACTCGACACTTAAGGAACAACTTGTTCCGTTTCGTAGTGGCTGTTATTGGTATAGGCTCAGGCCAATGTCCAAACATCAGTTCGGTTGCTTCGTTTTTTTCAGATTCTTGGCGAGGTTGTGCCGCTATTCTACTGCAAGCGCCTTGACTGCTAGGCCTACCTTTTAGGATGTTATTTTTCATCTCGGTCAGCGTTATTAGTATAGTCATTAGTACATTTCCCAATATCATCTACCATCTCTTTTGTAAATAAGAAATCCAGAACATTTACTGGCGTTGTATTTTCATTCAAAGTTACTGATGGCCCTTCATTAGCAGTGTTGAAGTCAAAATCCGCGATAGGTTTAATTGTTGCTTCCCAATCTTCATCCACATTGGTTGGTGAACCGCCTACCAAAATCGGCCGGGTATTACGGTGTTGGTTGTTGTTTTCGTTTCCCATTTGATCAAACGAAGAGCTATTTACGGTATTAGTTGTAGTCAACCCGGGTAATACATTCTCCTGAGACGGAGTTATGATCTGATGCTGATCAGCTGTCATCGGTTCTACAGGAACATGCGGTGGACTATCTGGGGCTATTTCTATCATAATTTGTATTTCGGTTTCTGCTGAAGGTCTATTGTAATAAGGAGCTGGTTGTGAAGGAGTCTGACTGGTGGCTGGTGTAAAAGGCTGGATGTCGATGTCACTTAATCTTGTCCGATCAGATTCGGAACTCGCTTCATCTTCGTCGGGATTGTAGTTCTGATCGGACCCAAATTCTCCTTCAGCGTCACTAAATGGGTCATTTACTGAAGAATTGGAAGATTGTGTCATACCTCGACTAGTATCTTGTTCCTCATGTTCGTCGCCTGATCTTTCAGATTCCTCCAAATCCTCTACGGCAGAAAGGTTATCTGAATCAGATAACTCGTCAAACAGCCTGCTCATGCTATTTTGCAGCGTCTCTGGTTTGATTGAGATCTTTTTAGGAGGCATCTTCTGCAAGCAACAATTTTTAGGTAAGTTCGTGTTTCTAGTGAGAAAAACTAGGATTTTACTAGTAGAAACTGCCCTTCTGAAACAAATACTAAAAAAGAACAACGAATGGTAAAATAATCATGCAAAATAAGGTAGATATAACATTACTTACGACGGCAAATACTCTCTAAAAACCCACCAGTCACACGGTCTAACACGGGCCCACGCGCCGCGACACTGACAAAAAAAAGTATGTAAAAACGGATGCTATAGCATTTGTGTGCGTGTGAGGGGGGTACGGGGTGGAGGTATAATTTTATTTTTCTAAGCGTCGAAAATCCACCCTAGAGGACAGTAATCAACCTGTGTAACTGGTAACAGTGACACCAAACATGCCGCTACTACATTTTACTATCAGCAAACAGATGCTCAGGCATCTTTGCCCGAAAAAGTCGAACTTTCTGCGGATGCTATGGCATCCGTGTCCAAACACGAACTCAAAAACGGATGCTATAGCATCCCTGTCCGGGATAGTGTTAACATTAAGTGAGCTTGCTATGCTTGAAATCTAAAAAACAGTAAATATGCCGCAAGCATAATCTTAAATAACATCGAGTACCCTAATCCTTATCCGTCCAACCATCCCATTTAACCTACTTAATTAAACATTAAATGCCCTAATCCTAATTTTATCCAACCAACCATCCGACTAACCCTAACTTAATCCGACCAACCATCCAACAAACCCTAACATTAAACTCTGATCACGCATAAGACCAGTACCAAAACAAAACATTGACATGAACAAGAATAAATTGATATGAAATAGAATAAACTGAACGAAGGTCATATGTTAAGTTACACTCTTAACTACACTTAGGGTGTAGATCCTACTTAATATATACCTAACTACACTTAAAAAACTTCATTAAAAAACTTAAATTATAACACCCTATGATCCCATCATACAATTATTCGCGGCTTAACACTAACCTACCTAACGCTAGAAAACTATCTACTACGATACGAAGGCAAAAACAGCTGAATCTAGCTAAGATTTAGCATCTCGAATGGTTATCATTCGACAAACTTTCTGACAAAAAAAACTAGCGAAAAATTTATCAGACAACTATAATACTGTTCTCTGTTCTTAAAATTATCACAACTCCATCTTTGCTTAAAAAATTCATTTAAAACACCACATTGTGAACTCTTTCCACCGAATGGAAATATTTCAAAAATTAACGCAGGCAAAGATCAAAGAAAAAATTATCATTTTCAAATATAGGAAACGTCAACAATATTAACAGGATTAATCTATAGAACCGTATTACTAAGCCACAGCTTTAGAATGAGGTCATTAAAATTCGTCCCAATAATACGATGAAATCAACTAGCTTTAAAACCGATACTACAACTTATAAACATCTCAACTAATCCATTGGAATTCAGTAAACTATATTTTACTATTATCAGTTTAAGATAATCGCCGTGAGTTGCAACCAATTACCCAAGTTAAAACACTACAAAGAATCTCGAATGTGTATCGAATTCCCGAGTTATCCCACATCAGAAATTACTTTCTTTGAGAAACCTTCGTTACCAACTTTATGAACAACCCTTACTCTCCCCTTACCAAATCATCCCAACTCTATACTTTAAGAACGCAGGAACCAAAACAGAACCCTATGACGAATAGCTATTGCCTCGTCATACTGCTCTCAAAGATAAAACCAGGCGATCGGTTCAAACAATTATACGAACTGTCGTTTATAAAAGTTTCTCATATAAAGGTAATCTACCTCGGAAATCTAGTATGTTACAAATATTTCTTGGGTCTTTGGTGAACGGTCCTCATCAGACATCATAGTTCAGCAACAACATGAAAAGAAACACCGGTTAATAAACAATTCATAACAATACCGCATACATAAACCACAAACCAACAACGGGGATAAAATTATATTATACTCCTAAAGTATAATTATTTAATATCAGACGAACTCCTCAACGCAGCACAAAGCGTTTTAAACGATTTGTGTTAACAATTACGCCCAGTGACCGTGAGTTCAGACGACGAATCAGCACATTTGACCTCCCAACGATCTCAATGACCTTTTATGGTCCCTGATACAGACGTGCCAACTTCATACATCTTCCCGTTATCCGCCTTGTTACGTATAACAAAACTAAGTCATTCACCCGGAACGATCGGGGTTTTGATCTCATATCGTAATACCGTTTTTGTACACGCTGTGCGTTCGCAATATTCCCTAACGCCTTAGTCAGCAGCCTTCCCATACGATTTACCCTTTCATCTATCGTTTCGTCTAAACCAACTGCGTTTAATCCTAATGATCGATCCAACACTGAGCACTGTTCCCTACCAAATAAAATATTATACGGCGACACTTTCGTTGATGCCTGCACGCTAGTGTCATACGCATGTACTACCAAAGGTAAAACTGAGCACAGTGCCTTTGATTACCACCTAAATATTTTGATAACATCGAAGTTAACGTTCTATTCGTTCGTTCTACCAAACCGTTACTCTGTGGGTGAAACGAACTTGTATGTATCATTTTAGCCCCAAACTGTTCTACCGTTTCTTTAACGATTCCCGCCGTAAAAACTGTACCCCTATCTGAAATAATTTCCCTAATAGGCCCGAACCTACAGAAAATTTCCTCAACTAAAAACCGCACTACATCCTCCGATGTAACCCTAGGTAACGCCTTACATATCGCAAACCGCGACGCATACTCTACCGCGACTATAATAAATCGGTTATCTCTCGACGAACGTGGAAACGCTCCTAACACGTCGATTCCTACCTTCTCAAAAATATCCGAGACCCTAATCGGCATCAAATCTGCTACGCTTTTAACTACTTTCCTTTCTTGACACGGCACGCACGAAGATTGAAGTAGGTAGGTATAACCCGGTTTTATAATCCCTGGGACTGGATTCGTGACGTCATTATGGCGGCGCTCTAATGTTATTGCATTCCAGCCAGAGATTATGTAACCGTGTTGTAAGTAGGTACTACCTACTTATTTTATGTTGTTATGGCGTAGTTAAAAAATTGGAATCAACGACGTATTTACAATAATCAATCGAAATCAAAAATGATGGTACCTATTTACAATAATTTAAAATGAAAAGTTCAACGTAGAGTACTTTAGTAATTGTTCAAAATGTCTACCGTTTTGATTGATGCAGAGCTGTGCACGTTTAAATCCATTTCCTTTGAGTGACCACAACACATCACTTTGTCGTTTCACAACCCGAAAAGCTCTTTTAATACGTTGTTTTAGTTCAAGTTCACTGTCGGGCTCATTTACGTAGACTAGGCGTTTGATCTCACTCCACAGATAAAAGTCCAGTGGGGTAAGATAGGGAGAGGGCGCCGCCGGCCAGCGCACTGCCGCCGTGTCGGTGGGACCCAGGCGGCCTATCCAGCGATCTCCGAATTGTCCGTAGAGGTAGTCACGCACTGCACTTGCATAGTGCGGTGGAGCACCGTCTTGCTGGAAGTACATTCCTTGCAAATAAGCTAAAGGCACACCGTCTAACAGTCTAGGTAACACCCTTTGCAAAATGTCTGTCAAGTAACTTTGCCCAGTTAAACGTCCACTGATAAAATGCAGTCCGATAATATGTCCGTTGATTATACCAGCCCACACATTCACACTGAAACGGTTCTGGAATGAGTTCTGTCGTGTAAGGTGGGGATTTGTATAATCCCAGTAGTGTTCATTGTGAACATTAAAAAGTCCGATTCTCGTAAAGAGACACTCGTCAGTGTACAAAATGTTCTCAGTACGATGCTCTAACAGCCACTGGCAAAACTGAATACGTGGTACACTGTCTCTTTCAGTTAACTCCTGCACTTTTCGAAAATGGTACGGGTGTTGTCCGGAACTGTTCACAATTTTCCAGGTACAATACTGGCTGATGCCAAAGTGCCGCGCTGCCCCATGCGTACTGCGCCGCGGATCCTCCTCGAACCAATCGAGTACATCATCGTAGATGTTGTACGTCGGTCGACCTCTAGCTTGTGCATGAGCCGGTTCAGAAAATTATCCGTAATCCAATGAATTTTGATACACTCGTAGAAAAGTCGACTCATCCGGAACCCTACAGTTAGGGTGAAGCTACGAGCCGCTGACAAACACTCTCCAGCTAAAAAGTACGCCCGTAACATCATCGTGTACTCATTAGGATCGAACTCGCGCCGCCGCCGAACATCGTCACGTGGTTGCGCCATCGTGTACGCGTGTGAAAGCCCACACGGTCGCGAGCACAGAGTACCTTTGCTATTGGTCGCGAGTCGACTAGCTAGTGGTTACGGGTGATTGATTGATAACAGCGAAAGGGGTGAGAGGGGTAGCGTGATTGATAACAGCGAAAGGGGTGAGAGGGGTAGCGCGCCGCGTGCGCCGTCCGGCCGCGTAGACGATTTCTCTCTCATTTTAATGGTATTTGTAGTGCATAGGAATGGTTTTCGCCTGATATTATTTGCGCATTGTTGCCAGTTTTCGCGCAAGTCCGTTTAGTTTTTCAACAAAACATTAGCACTACTAGGATGCTCACACATTTTAAATTAAGGAAACTTTTTGGTATAAAAATAAATTAAAAAAAAAACTACGATTTTTTTATTGATATACGTCATATATCATGTAACAAGATAGCCCTGAAAATTTCCGTGGTGAACTAAAAGTAACCGTAAAATATATATATTTATATAGGTATATATATATATATATATATATATATTACTTCTTTCACCGTTTTTCAACTTCTTGAATACGCCATCATATATATTGTATAGCTTATTCTATCTATTATATATACAAAGGTACATTTAATATCTCATCATTATTATTTATTAGTGAAAATTTTGGATTTTACGTCTTCTCCAATTAACTTCTGTGTATATACTTAGTGGGTTTTCAACTAGAATTAATATTGTAATATTTAAGTGATCTGCATTGTTGTATAGACCTTAATAAATAAATAAATAAATAATAAATAAATAAACGAATAATATTTTATAATCCCAGTAGTTCCGTGCATTCTTTGAGATATATATTATAATTACACTATAAATATTATTTTTAAGTTTGTCATATTATTAATCACGATTTTGACAGATTTCACAATTATTGACAACTGTCACTATTTTGATAGGTGTTATGATTTTGACAGGACTGTCAAACTTATGACACATGTCTAAAATAGTTTCCCCTGTCAGAAAATAGTTTCACCTGTTAAAAATAGTTTCACCTGTTAAAGTGACACCTGTCAAAAATCATAACACCTGTCAAAATTAAGATACCTGTCAAAATAGTGACTAGGTGCTACTGGCCAATGGTACTAATGGTCTGGAGCGCGCGGGAACTACACGTCAAACCCCTGAAACCAAGGAAACTCTTCCACGGGACTACTGGGAAATCAGTACCGTTGACGGAACTATTGTAATAGAAATGACGTTATTAACACACACTATACAGAAGAGACAATAGATTATTAAAAGTCATAGTGCTAATAAGACGCGGCTCAGCAGTGCTGAGCTGAGACGGGTTATTGGGAAAAAATGCTCTCTCAGTAGTTCCGCCACGGAACTTCTTCCACGGGACTACTTAACAACTGATTTATTTTTCTAATCTGATAACAAATAAATTAATCTAATCAAATCAAATCAAATCAAATGATTTTATTTGTCAAACATAGGTACATAAGGTTATTATATTATGGTAAAGATCACTATGTTTCGCCACAGGGCATACAAATATTTCCTATAACTAGGTAGTACATGCAGCAATAATTTTATCTTAGCTTTACTCTATGCATGCATGTATTTAGTAACCTATTTGACGCAAGCCAAAGGTCCATGTTTATTTTTATTACATTACAATATTGGGTCATTTATATATTCATTTATAGTGTAGTATGTCTTATTAATAAGTAACTCTCCCAGTTCCCTCTTAAATTGTATCAGATTATCTATATTACGGATACTCTCTGGTAGCTTGTTATAGATTATTGGTATCATGCCATAAATATTATTTTTAAACAGAGCTGTCTTATGTTGAGGCATACATATTCTAGATTTGTGACGTTTACTTGTGAAATTGGTAAAAAGATTCGAATTAGTTTTGACAAAGGTAGCAAGCTCGTAAATATATAGTGAAGGGAACGTTAGAATATTTAGCCTTTTAAAGTGAGGCTTACAGCTGTCTCTGCGATGAAGGCCAGATATAGACCTAATAAACTTTTTTTGGGCTATAAGCACATTTTCTTTGCCTGTCCCGTTCCCCCAAAAAATTATACCAAATCGTAATGTGGAGTCTACATATCCATTGTATGCTAATAAAACTGTATCTGTACATACTATTTTTGACAGTTTATACAATGCATACGAAAATTTACTAAGCTTTTTACATGTGTTCTCGATATGTGTTTTCCATTTTAAATTGTTATCAATATATAATCCTAAAAATTTTGTTACCTTTGTTTGCTCAACTTTTTTGCCAATGTGATTAATGTCCATATTATCAACTAATGTATTTTGGTTTGTTTGGAAGTTCATTATTTTTGTTTTATCAATGTTTATTACTAGATTGTTATTGTCAAGCCATTTAATTATTTTATGAAGGGTATTATTGATTTCATTCTCAAAGTCATTTGGATCATCGCAAGAAATAATTACTGTGCTGTCATCCGCAAATAGCACCATAGGATGATGTACCACTTTCGGTAAGTCATTTATGTAGGTCAGGAACAATAATGGCCCCATGACACTACCTTGAGGTACACCGCGCTTTAACTCTCTTGGGTTAGATACATAAGTCTGTTCAGTTTTTGAATTTAAACATATTTTATTTATTTGTGTAACCTGTTGTCTTTTCTCCAGGTACGATTTTACGAGATCTATCGCATTGCCTCTTACCCCGTATCTATTTAGTTTACTTAAAAGAATATCGTGGTCAACAAAGTCAAATGCTTTACTCATGTCCATAAAAATTGTCACCACGGGAATCCGTTTATCTACATTTGTTAATATTGGGGTAAGAAAATCATAAATTGCCATGTTTATTGTTTTGTTTTGCCTAAACCCTTTTTGTTGCGGCACAAACAGATTATTTGTTTCAAAATATGTATAAATACTTCGATATATTACCTTTTCAAATATTTTTCCGATAACAGGTATGAGTGCAACAGGTCTGTAGTTATTCAAATCTAGTTTATCTTGTTTTTTAAACAGTGGTTTTACTACTCCGATTTTCAATTCTTCGGGAAATTTACCGTGTTCCATACATTTGTTGATTATATGGCAAATAATAGGGGATATTATAATGACCACGTATTTTAAAACCTTAGTGTTAATCTCGTCGTAACCTGCACTATTTGTATTTTTTAGTGATTTAATTGTTAGGGAAATGTCAAAAGGTGTCACTGGATTCAAAAATATATTTACAATTATTCGTTACATAATTATTTATATTATTAGAATTATCATATGTCAAATTATAATTATTATTATTTGTGAGGTCAATGAAAAAATTGTTAAATGATTCTGCTTTGTCCATTGGGTCAGTTATTATTATACCGTCTTTATTAATTTTATCAATGTATTCTTTTGGTGTGTTATTTTGCGTCCTTTTTATAATATTCCAAGATTCTTTGCATTTATTTTCAGCGGTATTTATTCTGTAGTTATTTTGTGACTTTTGTGTGAGTTTAATTATACTTTTTAATCGCTTCGCATATGTTTTAAACTTCTGTTTATTTTCTTCTCTACGGGACCTTCTATATTGCCACAGTAATTCTCGTTTTCTCTTACAGCATATTCGAATTCCCTTTGAAATCCATTTTTGTTTGCGTAATAAAGAGACTTTTACTTTTATAACTGGGAAGCATAATTTATAGAGCAAGATAAACATATCAAAGAACCTCGTAAATGCATGTTGCGGATTATCTGACTCATACACTTCGTTAAAAGACAGAGAATTTAAATGTTCCGCAAACTTTGTCATGTATTCCTGGCAGTAGTCACGCTTTTTGATGTACCAATATTTTTGTGTATAACTTTTTTCACGGGACATTGTACATCGGGACATCTTGAATCTATAACTTTATTCCTTTTCCCCAATTCTAGTTGGTATGAAACTACTAAAACTATATTGTCAGTTACTAGGCTATCTCGTGAAACAGCGTCACTTATCTAAGACCGGGGGGGTCTACCATTAGTCGAGCGAGATCCGGTATTAGGTTGCTCAGATGTGGCTTGCTCTCAAAGCACGAGTGGAATATTGCTGGTTGGTTTTTGGTAGTAACAAACGTGTATTCTGTAGTTCGTTAGCAGTTTTTGTAACCTAAGAATTTTTGGGTGTTACAGTTACAATCAAAACTCAATTTTATATAACAATACATTTTATTTCTACTCCCAAACGCTGGTATGGTACTCCGGCCGATCGAACAAGAGTTTCCCTCGCGGCGGCGGCGTCGCCGCGCCTGCGTGTGAGTGTAACAGCTGCAGCACTCCGGTACCTGCGAGAGAGAGATAGACTTGGTCAGGCCCGCGGCTAATCTTATTAAAGTAAACCATGATCGAATTTATATTTTTTCAAGATCACATTCAATGGACTACACAGATATGGCCTCGGTTTATCCGAAAGTTTTATGTACTACTCCACTAGACGCCTGCCAGGCGTACATAATTGCTTGAACGAATAATCTTTTGATAAATTAATGAGACAGAAGATACTACGTCAAGTCTACTACTCCCGACAGGCGTCTAGTTGGCTTGGTAATTTCACAAAAATATGAAGTCACCCATATGTCGCCATAACTATGGCGATGATAGCATAGCTCTTTCACGCAAAAATAAGTATTGTATTAATGGCTGCACATGGGCGGGCACACCCAAAGAGAATATAGGTAGAACCACTAGGCACACCTGTGCCATTTGCCATTGGACACGTAATTAATATTCTAGAGTATTCTATATATTATTCTATTCTATATCAGTCTCTCACGTATACGTACACGTACGTCACAGTTATTCCGCAAAACGTACCTACTGTCCTACTCGTACGCAGTTATCATAATAATTGTCATGTGTTAATTTATATGTAAGTCAAGATTTCATTACAATAAACAGATTGTAACTGTAACTCGTCTCCCGAAGGTAGTCGTCAGGATTTGCCTACTAGAAAACTTTCAAAACGGTAATGTTGTTCGTAAGTTCTATGAAAATCATGTGATGTAATGATCAAATGCTGCCGTTTTCACACAAAATTGAATTTATATAATACAACTACTGGAAATATATATCATATTGCTCCTCTTGTCTAACCAATTTGTATAAATGAGAGCACCACCCATCATGACATCCGTAGCTCAGCAGTAACGGTATAACTCGGGCGCCCTAAGAGATCGAGGTTCTAACCTCAACTCGAGAAAGTTTAAATAACATAAATTAGCAATTGCTATGAAATAAGCCAAAGTCGACTTTTGATTATCAGGTTGTGGTTGACGACCACTGGCAGAGTAATGAACCTCAAGTTCTCTCTGCCTTGCGAAGTTAAAGTTTTATAATTATAGGGGAGATACTTTTCTCTGACGCTGACAGTACGTACGTAGTAAGCTCACTCTCTCGCTAAACTACGCTTCGAATAGCACCTTTTTTTTTTTTTTTATAAATGACCGAGCTAGTTTCACTCACCTATAGCGGCAGGCACGCCCAGGATGATTGACTCGGAGACGCCCTCGATCCGTTCGCATTGTCCGTAGTACGCCGCGTCGAATAAGTGGGCCAAAAACCATGGGAGAAAGACTATGGGATGTAAAGAATTACCGAAAATTTTATTAAGAAGAAATTGAAGAATAACGTGGAAAAATATCTATAATAATATTAATGTTTATTCATAAAACATAAGTGTACAGAAAAATTAATTCAAGGTTAAAGACAATACACCATTAACATAATCAAAATCTTCTTTTTGTCTTTCAATTTTGAAGACCATTGAAGTATCATCAGCAAACAACACTATGTCAGTCAACTTCTCCACCATGAAAGGCAGATCGTTAATATATACCAGGAATAAGAAAGGGCCTAATATGGAACCTTGTGAAACGCCGATTTTTACACCCGATCCATCAGATTTAACACCGTTGACTTCTGCCTTTTGAATTCTATCATTTAAGTATGATCTTAGTAGATCCAACGCTTAATTTCTAACTCCGTAATGATTTCATTTCATTAATAGCGTATTATGATCAACACAATCAAATGCCTTCGACAGATCGCCTAAAACCCCGATAGCATCCTTTGCGGCCTCCCATGCAGAATAATTATGAGATATAAGGGTAATGCAACCTGCATCCGTAGTCGATTTACCCCTAGTGAAACCGTATTGCTTGGCGTGGAGTTGTTTTGTACGGTTAAAGTGTGAGAGCATTTGATTGAGTATAATCTTTTCAAATATTTTACTTAGTGCTAAAATAACAGATATTGGTCTGAAATTTGAAGGACCTTATCTCTCGACTTGAACAGTTTCCTGTGTTTCATCAGGTCTGGGAAAGCTCTATCGTCAACACATTTATTGGATATATAAGCTAAGTGTGGTGTGTATAACTAGAATTACTGAACCAATGACTTTGGCTTATATTCCCCACAGGTATTCATTATTTTTTAAGTTAAGTATTCTAAACGTTTTGACAATGTACACATGATGAAATTTTATATACACATTATTGACGCTAGTATTGTTTTTTAATAGTCTCTGCTTCATATGGAGATGAATTTAGACGATCTGTTGTGAGTAAGGGTACATTGGTGAAGAATGTTTCGAAAGCTCGAGCAACATCAGCGTTGGATTTAATAACATCATCACCTATCTTTAGGCAGAAATCATTGTCCCTTGGTATAACTTTGACAGTTTCACGTTTTATTATGTGCCAAACTGTTTTCATTCTATTATTTGATTTTTTTATTTTTTTATGTGTAAAGTTTTTGCAGTTCTACAAAACAACTTGGAAGTTATGGAATATTTTTTAAGATAGTCATTAAATTTTCGATCAAATTTATAGGTTTTTTGTTTAGAAATGACCGCCTAAATATAGAGGTAGCCAAAGAAAAGTCGAATAAATATTATGTTACAAATAGCCTGTTACTTACAATGTTTATTTACGTCACAATCATCACATCACATCAGTTGCAACTACGCTACCGGCACGTGCGGACGCTTCCTAGCAGCGTCCGCGACAATGCTCTGTAACACCGCGACGACCTAGTTTTGCGAAAACCGATCCCACCATGGCTTTACCAGCCAAGCGCGCGAACATCGTCTTGGTGAACGAGCTCCTCGCCTTCGTGCAACAGAAGCTGGACTTGATGGACGAGCTCTCCCTGGAGCAGATCTGCTCGAACAGCTTCAAGGAGGCTGAGATCGCCGCCGCCAAGACCGTGCTGCACGAAACCGCCATCACCACCGTGCGCCTCGTGGCGCGGAGGGGTGCGAGTGGGAAAAAGGATCTCCAGGACATCTTCCGGGTGTTCAAGGAGACCGAACCCAACGACGTTCCGACCTACGTGGCCCAGGACCTCAACAAGCTGCCGCCGATGACATTCGACCACGTCGACGTCACGCGGCTGCTGAAGGATATCGTGCGGCTGCAGGCCGACGTCACTGAAATCCGAGGCAAGTTGGAGGCTTCAGAAGGCATCTCTGCTGACCTCAAACGTGAATTGTCGGCATTGCGTCAGGCTGATACCTCGCTGCCGACGCAGCAGATCGCCGACGCGCGTGACGACATTACGCCGGTCAGCAAAACTGCCATTACTGCAACTGACCTAGTTGCGCAGGTTGCCAAGCCCGCGACGACAAATACTGCCTCGCCTCGTGACGTCACGAAGCCGAGTCGACCAGCACCGGATGCGGTATTTTCTGGTATACCCCAGAAGGACTCGTATGCTGCTGTATCCCAGCGTGGCGCCACCGTCGCTCGCGCCCCGCACCGCCCGCTGCCGAATAACAGAAGCTGCAGGCTGCGCCGCGCGCGCCACCGGCCAGGCCCGCCCGTGACCCGCCGAACGCGACCGTCGATGGGGAAGGCTTTATCCTGGTCCAAAACAGGAAGCGCCGCTCCAGACGCAGCCGCAATCAGCGTGGCACAGCCCCCGCCGGTGAATGCAGCCTGAAAGCTGCCGCTCCCACCGCTCAGCTATACATTTCCAGGATCGACACGAAAATGACCTGCGAGGACGTTGAACGTCACATCCTGGAAAAGCTGAAGAGGAATCCACCGGCTGGTCTCAAGGAGGCGAAGGTACAGATAGAGGTTTTGGAGTCAAAAAGACCCAAGGAGTTCCTGTCCTTCAAACTTCGGGTGCCGGCGGACCTCAAGACGATGTTCCTTGCCAAAGACTACTGGCCGGAGGGTATCGTTTACCGACGCTAAAGGGAAGCGAGAACGAAGATTAAAATCCCTAGATAGGTTAGATAATATTTTGTGTGTCTTTATAATAAATTATGTATCTCTAGTTATAAGGTATTTATAGATATGGGTTTTTGTTAACCTGAAATAAAGATTATTATTATTATTATTAACATTGCATTTACAGTATGATATTTTTGTTTGTTTCAAATCCGTAGGCTCACGAACTGTGAGAATGAGCATCAGACCGGTGTTGATTGTCTGAGAGCTTACACGTATTATATGTTTATTTTCCAAACTAATAACAAATAATTGTTTTCTTTAACTTGAGTATAGGCCTGAGTGATAATAATTATAATTTTTCTGAGCTATGTCCGATTTTTGGCGAGGTCTTGTTAGATGCCTGTTACTCGAATGGCTATGTGAAATTTCAGGAGCTGACGCCTCTTGATTGCATAAGCATTCAAGCATAAGCATTTATAGACAGGCACATACATTGCTTCTTGTCCCACACTAGGATACCCTGAGTCGTGGAAACCAGAAACAGCGACGTCACAAATATATAAACATCCAATACCTGGGGTTTGTTTTTCTTTATCCCCAGCCGGGGATAGAACCCGGGACCTCTCTCATGGTAAGCAGAAGCTGCAATCACAGCGCCACAGAGGTCGTCAACGGACCTCTATATAAAAAACAATAACAATCAATCAAGTTTTTTTTAGTTTTTCCTGTAATTCTGAAATACTAACTATTCTCATTGCGAAATTGAATTTAAAATGTGGATATTATGTATTTGTAAACTCCGGGGTAAATAACCCCAGATCTTAGATGTTTAGATGTGTGTGACGTCGCTGCTTCTGGTTCCAACGACACAGGGTATCCTAGTGTGGGGCCAGAAGCAATGTATGTGCCTGTATGTAAATGTTCATAAAATGGCTTTTCGTAATTGATTTCTATCGAGAAAAATTCATCCAAATGAGTTTTGCTTCAGTGAGAATCTTAATTAAATACTGAATAAACGATAACCCAAAAAATCGTGGAGACCATGGATTCGAAAAAATACCCCATTTTTTTTCGTGTCACCTTAACTAGGCATCCGCGAGGAATGCGATTTCCCATCCCTCTCTCGCTCGCTCTCGCCCTCGACCCGTCATTTGGACAGTCACCGGACGCTGCGCTGTGACATCATCAGAACGAGGTGCCTAGTTAAGTTTGGCGTGCAGTATGATTTTTATTAGCCATAAGGACCTCCTTCAGAGACACTACATCATCATCATTACTCACGCTGGCCAGGTTGAGCACGGAGTCCTTCATCCTGGCGAGTCCGTATTTCGTGATGCCGAGCACCTCCCCCCGCGCCGTCATCTGCCCCGCCATCAGCTCCACGTGGCACCGGTCCACGCTCATGCCGTGCCCCTCCATCACGGCCAAGATCTCACTGATAATGGTGGATTTCGCGGCCTCGATGCCTAATGTGTGGTACACCTGCAGAGCAAGAACAGGAAATTGTAGAGCATAACCCGCGGCAGGTGTCTCTGCCTCTCAGCCAGCTGTCACCTCTCTGTCTAGCTCCCATGCATGTGTCTTGTTCCCAGGCGGCATTCAGAGGCCAACAATATTGGTGTTACTTGTAGGTACGTCATTAAAACGCAACACAAGGATGAGCCGCTTGGTCAAAGGGGGTGAGGCAATCTATTGAAACGCTGGAAACAGATGTTTAGTCATGATGCTACAAGAATCTGCTTCGTCTTATCTTTTTCAGTCATTATGTTCGCAGCAAGATAAATTACCTCAAGAATGTTATTGCTTGTTGTCTTATTCCCGTTGACGCCATACGTCGCCATAAAGTTTCTGAGGCCGTCGCCTTCCACTCATACTTTGAACATGCAATACATAGGCCGACATAATATACGTAATAGTAACAGAAGGTTTCGTGTTGCATTGCTCGGCCTTCGGCCTGGCTCCTCAGTTAAGAAGGTATGTCACTTTTAAATGTGGTATGTTATGTGCGTGTAGCTTGGCGAGGCTTTCAGCATCCTACTCTTCTGTTTTTAATGGATTTTTGTTGCGTATGGTTCGACATGCAGTGAGTATTATAGAATATATATAATGCCACACTAATTACATAGCTAAAATTGAAGATTCTATAGTTAAAAATCCTAAGACCTTCTGGTCCTATATTAAGTCGAAACGCCAAGGTAGTGCATTTCCCTCGAATATGTCTTACGATGGTAAAACGTCCGACAATGGCAACACCATTAGTAATTTCTTCTCTGATTACTTTCATTCTAATTTTCTTATTACATCCAGCTCTGACAATGATAATGTGGATCAAGCACATACACATGTCGAACCGCAGTGTCTGTGCGATATATTTAGTATCGCAGTTAATAGCTCATATGTTCATAAGCTCCTTCAGTCTTTGGACCTGTGCAAGTCTGCCGGGCCTGATGCTATACCGGCTTCGTTACTAGTTGCTTGTGCAAAAGAGCTGTCCGTTCCCATCACAATTTTGTTTAAAAGATCTCTCAACGAAGGTGTCATGCCGATTCGTTGGAAGTCTGCTTTTATTTCCCCCATACATAAAAAAGGTTCCCGTGAGCGCGTTGAGCATTATAGGCCTATCTCAAAATTGTGTCTTATAGCCAAGGTTCTTGAGCGTGTCGTATATACTCAATTATATGAAGCGCTTAAATCTAGTTTCAGTCCTATGCAGCACGGTTTCTTAAGGGGCAGATCGACGGTATCTAACCTTGTACTTTTCCATGACTATATCAGTGAGCGTATGGACAACAACGACCAAGTCGATGTCATTTATACTGATTATAGTAAAGCTTTCGATCGCATCGATCACGATATCTTGCTTAAGAAACTTAGCAGAGTTGGCATTAGAGGCGATCTGCTCAAATAGTTTGCTTCGTATGTTGCAGGAAGATCTCAAGCTGTAGTTCTCAATGGTTTCAGGTCTTCCTGGATGAGTGTACCGTCTGGAGTCCCACAAGGATCGCTTCTTGGTCCTCTGCTATTTATATTATTTATCTATGATATTGATCAATGTTTTCAAACCTCTAGATTTCTGCTTTTTGCCGATGTCATGAAGATTTTTAGAGTTGTTAATGGGGTCTCGGATGGTGAACTCTTACAGAGTGACTTATATAGGCTTGACGGCTACTGCGTAACAAATAAGCTGGATTTAAATGTCACCAAGTGTTTCTTCATAACTTTTACCCGTAAATTAAAACCGTACATAAATAATTATCAAATTAAGGATCTTCCGCTTTCTAGAGTATATTACAGCAGAGACCTTGGTGTTGTTATTGACAGCAGACTTATCTTTGACCATCATATTGATGCAATTGTCAGTAAAGCCTCTAAGGCATTGGGGTTCGTCATGAGGTCGTCGAAGTCGTTTAAGCGAATGAAAACTATTAAAATTCTATATTGTGCTTATGTCCGCAGTCATCTGGAATATGCTTCGCAGGTTTGGAACCCGTGCTACGACGTCTACATCAATAGACTTGAACGGATTCAGAAGAAATTTACAAGATATATCGGCTTTAAGTTCAAGTTGCCCAAGCTCAGCTATGAGTATCGCTGTGCACGTTTACATCTGTTAGCACTGAAACTTCGCAGGGATATCTCAGATATGGTATTCCTGATGAAAATAGTTAAGGGCACTGTTGACTGTCCATCGCTGCTTGGTAAAATTAAGTTTAAGGTCCCTAGTCGTAACGTTCGTAGACGACCGTTGTTCCAATTGCCTCTCGTGCATAGCAATTACAGAGAGAACTCCTTCTTGATAAGAGCGTGTTCTACTTTTAACCGTCTCGGTGACGGGGGCGACAACGGTGCTGACGGTGTTGATGACGACGATAATGATGACATTGATATATTCTGGAGCAGTGCGCAAACATTAAGGGCTCATATGATTCGTAAATTTTTAAAATCTTTGGACAATGCTGGGTGAAGTAGTGGTGTGTTTGACAGTTGATTGTATTACTGTTTAATTAATAATGATATCTTCATATTATTATTTGCTAATATTGCTGTAAGTAGATATTTCCCTAAATCATGTAATTGTATTTCAGCGTATAGTTCTGACTAAAAAGTTACGTGTATTTTTACAAATTCTTTGTGTGATTCTTTACATTAATTTAAAACTTCAATGCAAGGACGTTTTGCGTGTAGTAAAATAATTGTGGGAGGTTATTATTAGCTCTTTAGTTAATATAGTGTTTTGTATTTAGTGAGTAAAGCTGCTACCTCTCCTAAAAATGTAAAATAAAATAAAATAAAATAAAGTACATCTGATACAAGAGTTTAGGTGGCAGAAATAGAAGCTTGGGTGCAGGGCATTTGCACAGAGGCCCCTAAAGTACAGGTTCAACAAGCCCCTGGGACGAAATGAAGACAAATAGTTTTGTTCTGCTGCGCCAGAATAATCTGCTATTTAACCAGAATAATCTGCTATTTTATGAAATGTCAACAGCTCTTGAGTTCCATGAAACAGAGGCACATGACGTCATAGTCAAATGAAGTATTTGATTCACAAAATTGAGTGTGTACAATACAAATGCTGGAAATATAGAATTCTGATATTGTCAAGTCTTTTTGTAGGTACTACTTAAACTTCAAGTATTTTTATGTATTGGGCCAGCTTTTCTAATACCGAATTAGACAGTATAGGTATTGTTAAGAGCACAAATGTAAATGGGATGCTCATTAAATCATCTGTTGCAAATGCTAATGACTAATGATGAAGATGATGTTAGATAGATAGATAGCTAATTCACATTTCCAGTTACAACACACGTTATGTAGAAAGAGAAAACACATTTACAGCAAAAACAGCCAGAGACATGGCAGATACAATAGCATGATTACACACGGAATACAAAAAAACATATTCAGCTGACCTCTCCTCGCTCCCCCCCTCGTCCTTCGCGATGACAGCTCACGACACCTGCGGCAGTCCCTTCACGACCACCGAGGGCAGCTGACGTGCCAGCAGCTGCAGCGCCAGGTTCAGCCAGCCGCCCTGCTTTATGCCGTCAGTGGTCACCTTGATGGCCCATTCTGAAACGATGTGCACGTGTGATGGTTTGAGTTTCAGCTCTGATGTGCAGATTCTGGAGTTTAGATAGATGAGTATAGTTCGAGTTATACAGACATAGTATTCACACGTTACTTCTGCTGCAAGCAATTCGATTTGATCTGTGGAACGTGAGGAAACCTCTGAAGCCTAAGCAAAACACACTTTCTTGAATTATAGTTAAGGACACTCCCGACCAACTCATCCATTTGGTAGCCACAATACCACAGATGGACCACGTGAAACTTATTTTACAATCAAATTTTAGTTGGTACGAAGTTAACCGGGTCAGCTAGTTTTGAATAAAACAAAATCCGTGATTGTTGCAAGACGCTGCAGCTGGACAAATGTATAAAATATATTTTTTCACATTAATTTATTTATTTTACTTACTCGCAGGAGATGCGAAAAAGTAGAGATAAAGCTTTTTTGTCTTGGGCACGCTTGAATCCCTCACTAAACTCAGGACTTATTTTTATTCTGTAGTAGATAGAACTCCTTCCTTCCCATCATAGAAAATGAAGTGTGTTTTGCTTTGAGCAGAATGAAACGTTGGAAGGCATCTCGAAAGGACGGTGTGTTCGTGGAGATGCTACAGGCAGGAGGTCCCAGCGTACTAAAAGTGTTGACAAAGCTCTTCAACATAGTGCTTAGCGTAGGCATCACTCCGAAATCGTGGAATAATACCGTATTCACGATTCTACAAAAGGTTGACAAAGCAAAACTGTCAAATTATCGCCCCATAAGCCTCCTCTCTCGTTAATAAGCTGTTCGCAAAGGTTCTCTGCAACAGGCTGACTTGAGTCCTGGACGTGTACCAAACTGTAGAACAAGGTGGCTTCCGGAGTGGATACTCAACTATAGACCACATACATACGATCAAGCAATTGACGGAGAAATGCAACGAGTACAACCGGCCCCTGTTCTTCGCCTTTGTTGACTATGAAAAGGCTTACGATAGTGACGAACACTGCCGTGTTTAATTCTCTCAAATGTTGCGATGTTGACAAAAGGTATGTGGATATCCTCCGGGAGCTGTATAGAGCCGCCACGATACAGGTGCGCATGCACGCTTTGTGCCCATCGACCGAGGCGTGCGCCAGGGGGACATTCTTTCGGCCAAACCCTTCACAAACGTCTTGGATGATAAAATGAGGAAACTAGATTGGAGCGAAAGAGGCTTCAATATAGCGGCGCGCGCTTGTAACAACTGCGTTTAGCCGATGATTGATCCTCTTAGCTGAAGAACGTGAAGAACTCCAAAGCATGCTCGAACAACTGCATGAAGCATCCCTGAAGGTTGGCCGAATTGGTAGGATGAATACGTCCAAGATCGAAGGCGAAGAAGATCTCAGCTAGGATGGAAACTAGAAGACGTCCTTAAGTCACAAATCCCGCAATGCCCGAAGAGCAAGGTATTCAAACAATGTTTCCTGCTAATCCTCACTTATGGTGCCCAAACATGGATGCTCACAAAAGCCAATATGCACAAAATTACAGTCGTACAAAGGGCTATGGAGCGTTCCATGCTAGGCATCAGCCTCGTTAACCTCGTGCCTAACTTTGAAATCCGCAGTCCTTACCAAAGTCACAGAAGTGGGTACGCGCATCACGGGGCTAAAGTGGTAATGGGCGGGACACTTGGTTAGAAGGGAGGACGGAAGGTGGACCAAGACAGCCATAGAGTGACGGCCGCGAACAGGACAGAGAACAGAGGGCAGACCACCAGCCCGATGGTCAGATGACATTGCTAAGGTGGCTGGAAAGCAGTGGAATAGACTGGCGGGTGACCGTAGCGAACGGCGTGCTTTGGGAGAAGCCTATGCCCAGGAATGGGATGATAAGGGCTGATGAAGATGATGATGATGACGAGGAAGAACTCACGAGTATACAATAGACTCGACGTTAACTTCGAGGCACAGCAGCCGGATCCTCTCAGCGTCGAGTCGGATGAGCAGGAAGCACTCGCGCGGCAGGTACACCTCCTCGATGTACGTTTGGATCTGGGGAACCAAAACAGACAGAGCTGAAGCAAATACCACTGACTTAAGGCGGCGGATCAGGCCAAAAGCCAGGCTGTGGTTTTCTTTAATAGCTTGTTAGAGTGGCAGCGGCAGATTTAAGGAGGCTCCTATATAACAATTCTTTCAATACCACATACAATCTTTTGAATACATCTGGTTACGTACATGGAGTGTGAAAGTAGCCGCACCAATAACTTTGTAAACAACATTTTGCTATGTAAAACCAAACTATTCACTCCAAACCATCCCTACCATCGTACGGTGGTACGGAAACCTCGTGCGCGAGTCCGACTCGCTCTTGGCCGTTTTTTATAATTTCACCGGATTTGAATGTCTTAATCGTCATTAAAAATCTTAAGTTTATTCTCTGATTAACTCTAACTCTAAAGGTCAGCTCAGTGTGCAATTCTAAGTTATGGTGGCGGGTGCCCAGCTTTTTGCTAGCTAGGTTCTTGATTCTATTGGCGACCGGATAAGCTAGCACAAAAGGAGGAGGCTTATATACCTGGCCTTGAGTAGTCATTGTTAGGGTTCCTTACCCGTAGGGTGCCAAACGGAACCCTACTACGAAGCCTCCGTTCTCCGTCTGACCGTCCGTCCGTCTGTCCGTCCGTCGCCGGGCTCTACCGGATTAACCGAAATAAGTAGAAAGCTGAAATTTTCACAGAGGGTGAATGTTTATTGCCGCTATAATAAAACATGCCGGTTTTTAAGAATTCAAAGAAGTACCCATACAAGAAATTATTGGTATGGCTATTTCCTTAGCCATTTTATTATTATTTTTTTCGATGAAAACTGAACTCTCCACATCTTATCGGAAAAGACCTTTAATTGCAGGTATTGAGTTTTGTTCAAAGTTATTTGTCACTTTAAGATTAATAATTGCTCATTCGAATTATAATAAATAAAATTAAGTTTTTTAACATATTTGATTTTATTTCTGCCAATACTTTCTGTAAGAGCAAAGAGTTTCGTTAACTAGTTCAATACTAATCTACTATATACATATACAACTCTTTTTTCAATGTTACGATACAAAGCTTTGAACATTGTCCTCCCTAGTATTTAATATTTTATTATTAAAAAAAATATTTACACACGTATCATAAACCCTCTTTACTGCGTACAAAAACCGTACTTTACGATCAGCATAATGTTAAACTACTTGGTAAAAACTCATTTATTATCTGAAAATTACACATTATGATCATAAAGTGTAATTTTTCTACATAATGATGATATTCAAATTTCGAACGCCGACGCCCGCCCGCGTGTCGCCTCTAGTTTGTCTGTGAAGTTGGTACTGACATTCAAACGGACGCCGACGCCCGCCTGCGTGAAGTTGGTACTACAGAACAAGCTAAACAACTGCAGAGCCACAATGCCGGTCAAACATGCGGTTCCTGAACACATCAAAGAGAGCTTATGATATGTGTGTAGATAAACTAGTGTATGTAACTGTACATAATTAGGCATTAAAATTCTCGAGTGATATTATTATAAAACTCGCCTTTGGCTCGTTTCATAAACCCACTCTCGAGTATTGATGCCCTCCATTATGTAGCAGTCACATAAACAACTATAAAAAGTCCACTCGTACAAAAGGCTCTCGTTTTACGTTTTCCCGTGTATAATGGTATTCACGTGAAACCACCCTTCATGTGCGGGTCCGACGTCCTACTCGCACTTGACCGGTTTTTGAAGTAAAAACTTCTTTACGCACGCGCTTGACTTGGGGAGTAAGCTGGCGAATGCGTGACGAGAGCGTTACGAAAAGTGTGATCGGGCGAGGCGAACGAGAGGTGCGCGCGCACATTTTCCTTCTCTCTTCCTCTCATAGCCAGACACAGTGCAGGAGATGTATTTTTGAAGCATTAGAGCTAAAGAAGTTTTACTTCAGTTGTGAGGTCTAAAGCACACTCTTTTTTTTATACCTGCACATATGCGCAGAAATTCCAGCCTATGTCGCCCAGCGCTCTTAATTCGTGAGGCGACCTTTACCGAGCAATGGGCGGAATCAAGCTATCGATGATGAACGAAACTCAAGAACCATTATTTTCATCATCATCTTTTCCTGTTTCGGTTTTCATGTTTCGGCAGCTATTAAATAGTTATTTGTATTACAAGGGAGAAAAATGATGTAGTTACGGCGAGGGCGGTACATTGAATCCAGAGTGAAGTTAAGGATTCTACGATAGAATCCAGAGCGTAGCGACGTAATTTTTGCTCCTGAGTGACACATACAACTGGTTACACCCACTTTGAGGAAAATTGAAATAAAATGCTCTAAAAGCAATGAAAGAACTACCTACATTTCGAATTATATTTTCACCAATTTTACCGTAATCGAATAACGAAAACAATTTTTTTTTTAATGGCGGATTGTGAAGGATTAGGGAAAGGTCACCACAGAACAAATATTCCTGTGCTACTTTTACCAAAATAATCAATCGAATATTACAATGGTATCGGGTATCAATATTCATTACGTCACGATATCAACAGTCATCTAAAGTTTTGATTTCAGTAAAACATACAATTTATTGTGATTTTTTTTATATTACGAAAAATTTATTAATTATCAGATAACGTTATTAAATTTAAAACTTGAAACCTGTTCGTTTTTAATCGACTACGATGAAATTACAATCGATTATTTTATTAAGATCTGTGTTCAATTAGCACATTGCGTAAATGCTACATGCCAATGAACAAATTAAAAAAGTAGCTTAAACGGAAAAGTAGCATTTTGCTCCCTCTCGTGGTGGAGCAAAACTTACTTTTCCGAATTAAAGGTGTGAAAACATATCTTTCCGACTACTTTACCTTTCGCCTGCACGACACGATCGTGATAAATAAGGGACACAGATTCAATGAACAGAGCTAGGGGTTAATGGATCCTAATCTGAAAAGCTTATTGCAGATGGCGCTGGTCTACTTAGAGGCTGTCTGTCAAAGTTCAATTATATTTACTTCTTCTCATATGGCATTTTAACCTCGTTTGAGGTGAATTTTGCCAGTGTCAGGTGTATTTGGAAGATCACTTGACGTGTTTTTTAACCTATCCTAGATGAATTAAACTCTTTTCCTCCAACTACGCTAGCTCTTTTCCTCCTACTACGCTAGCGCCACCTAGCGGGAGCAAAGGTGGGCATAGGTGCCATTAGACTGGTGGAAGAAGGACCCGGTTTCCGGTACATAAACAGATATAAATTTTATTTGTAATATTACATTAAAACACATGTAATGGTACATTAAAATATATCTCTTATTAATGTAGGTCCCTAATAAAATACAATGCACGATACACTGTATTACTCTTTAAATTATAGAGCTTGTTTTTTCCTTTTCAGGGTTCCGTACCCGAAGGGTGCCAAACGGGACCCTATCTTCTATCTTCTATCTTCTACAAGGGGGTTGTAGTGCCTGCACCTGGCCCACTTGAGCGGGGCCTTTGTGCATGTCCCCTTCGCCTGCACATCTACTTCAGCCATCCTAACTCCTGCACCAGCTGGAGAAGGAGGCCTGCGTGTTCTAGGAGCTCGTGGGTGTTTGTTGTGTCTCCTAGGATAGCCATCCTGGTTTCTGTTGTGGATGGACATGCCAGTAGCATATGCTCTACTGTTTCATCCACATCCTGCACAGGGGGCTGTCCGTTGTACCTGTAATTGTCAAGTGTTTGTTTAGTGTACAATGGCCTGTAATAAGGCTTGTTACAGGCCATTAAGTAATTCGTAAATTTATGGTTATACTTGTCTATAAAAAGTTTAGTGTTTTTGCAGTCTTCTCTTCTAGACCATAATAGGTTTTGTTGCTGTACTGTGGCTTCTCTGAGCATTTTTCGTAAAAAAAAAAAAAACGGGACCCTATTACTAAGCCTCCACTGTCCGTCTGTCCTTCCGTCCGTCCGTCACCGGGCTCTATCGGATCATCCAAAATAGGTAGAGGGCTGACATTTTCACAGAATGTGCCTTTCTGTTGCCGCAACAGCAACAAATAATGAAACATACCGATTTTAAAGAATTAAAAGAAGTACCCACAGAAGAAATTATTGGTATGGCCATTTTCTTAGCCATTTTTTTGATTTGTTTGTCGGTGAAAAATGGACTCTCCCGATCTTATCGGAAAATATTTTTAATTGCAGGTATTGAGTTTTGTGCTTAGTTATTTGTCATTATGTATATGATTAATAATTGCTCATTCAAATTATCATAAATAATATTAAGTATTTTATCATATTTTATTTATTTTTGTAAATAAGTTACTCAATTTCTATCTACTTCCGGTTTCAATAAGCAAAGAGTTTCATTAACCTGAGTACATAGTTAAATAGTAACATGCTACATACATAAAACTATTTTTCAATGCTTCGATGTACGGCCTTGAATGTAGTCCTACCTAGTATTTAATCTATTATTATTAAAAATTAAATAGGTATATGTATGTATTCGAACAAAAGACTGTCGTTTTACGTTTTTCCCTGTACAATGGTATGGCAGGCACCCTTCATGTGCGGTTCCGTTGTCCTACTCGCACTTGACCGGTTTTATTAGTGGTTATTTTATGCAGTCGGTATTTTTTTTATTAACAAGTAATTTCTATTTAAGTTTAAGGAAATATACCGGAGTGACGGTACACACCCTGTCCAGGCCCTTCGTTGGATTTCTGTGCGCTTTTAGTGATTTTTGTTTAACTTTTTACCTTTCCCTTGAAACTTAAACTGCAAGTTATACGTATATTTGGCATCGCTATTGGAAACCCGTCATTTTGTTAAGCTACTCGATGGGTTTGGTGTAAAAATATATTTTGAATCACAATATGGCGTCTAAAATCTGCGCTTTTGTTTTTCATTGTTTTTATTGTACCCAGTGTCACTTGCGCTATCAAGACGAATCTAAAGATACCGCACATGTTAAATCCTTCGAGCCGTACAGGCTGTAGCAGGGAAGCACATACATAAATACATACACTCGAAAATCATAACCCTTCTGAAGACAATAGGGTAAAAAGCATCCTTTGACAACAGTCAACAGACAAACGCTGAGGACAAACGTGAAATTGACGAGTGGCCTAAAGATAGAGACAAAGCTACCTATGTGCTAGAGAGAAACAAATGCATAGACAAGAACGAAAAATATACAAGTGATGGAATAAAAAAGTGCGAATGAACTGGGTGACCACATTAAAAAGTAAAACAACAGTAGATTAGCTAATTTTCCAAAGATTTGTATTCTAGAAACTCAAAGCTTGTTAAGAAATTGTTAATTGTGTTGACTGATTCGTCAAATTAAAAGTGTACCGGAAACCGGGCGCATGACTTTCGGTTTAATTCTTTCCGACAAAAAGAAACGGGTTTATTTTGTGGATTAAGATGGCTTTAAACATACTTAGTTTTATCAGTCACTAAAACAGTTGCGTTCCACTCTATATAGTTAGTTATATAACCTAACTAATCAGCCTTAAGTACTTTAACAAGGAGCGTTAAATATGTGTATAGGTATCGCATTATGCTAAGGTTTTGAGAGCTGTATTTAATAACTGCCGTTGACTTTTAGGTATCAATATATGTCCTTTTCTGGCTGCTAAACAGCAGGAGGCCTAGCACGCCTAGCATAGCATGTTGTGCTCCAAAGAGCTAGTAACTTTCAGGGTTATAAATAAGTATAATAATAAGTATGGCAATAAATAATAATAATATAATAATAAAAAGTACTACTAGACGTTTCGAGAGATTATAAAAATGAACTGTTAAATGTTTTCTTTGAACCAACCCTGTAGAAAAACTGAAGTGGCGCACATAACGTAATACTACTCACAAAACACTTTCAAAATTATCTATTTAATTAGGTGATGGTAAGTACCATCTATACAGTATACCCATTGTCTTTGTAAGTAGCTTGTCCTCCTATAAAAGAGCAAACAGAAATGTTTCGTGGCTCAGAGCATCCTCAACATTAGTAGATAGCTAACTAACCATATCTGTATGTGGATGTGGAGGTATTTCAAAATGCTGTCATTACTTTTTATTCTCTTTTTCGTAGGAGTGTCGAATGGAGCGCCTATATTGGAGGATGAAGATCTCAGTCTTTACGGAATTTTCTCCCAAAGTAAGTTTTTACCTGCACCTTATTCAGTTTTATAAATATTACTTAATTATTATTATCAAAGCTGTGGTGATGGACTGGACCTCTATCACGCAAAAGGGGATATTCATCACAACTTTAACGTGAAGGGCCACGTGCCTTCTAAAACAACATGAAGATATAATTTGTTTGTAAATTATTTTTGACACAGAAACTTACAATTAAAACTTTGAAACTGCATACTGTCCAGGTGCAGGTTGATGGAGGGGTGTCGAGCTAGTCGCCAACCCGACTGTCGGAAGTTTTCAAGCCGCCTTAGGGCCTCTGACACAGCTTTACGACTATCACCACCAAGTAGCGGAACCAATAGCTTAACCTGACATCCGAAAGCCAGCTTGGCGTAGTATGGCTCAATCTTACTCGTAGCCGGGTAAAGGCCCGTACCCCTCGTTGGGGACAATAATGGGCTACATTTATTTTATTTTTTACCTACTATCCAGGTGACCCAGGCGAGTACGGCACTAAGTTCGAAGGAGACATGGTACTCAGCAGGGATCAGATGAGGGCGATATCCGTAGCGCAGGTATCTCGGAACGGCCTGATATACGGAACCAAACGGTGGCCCGACAATGTAGTTGTCTACGATATTATAGAGGATGACTTCGGTATGTATGTTGCAGTATTGAAGAGAGCCTAGGTATTTCAATTTTCTACCAATAGGTATGATTCCACGGAAAAGTCGCATTATGTGCCTAATAACGGTGTCGCTTTGCCTTAAAGTGCCTAGAGTTTTAGTTTCATCTCACCAGTACAATACGATTAAAATCAGTTAACGATTCGGCCAACCTCGGAAATTGTCGTGAATCCCTCATCTCTCACTAGAGAGAGAGAGAGATCGGATTTAGCCGATGATATCCGAGAAAAGCCGAATCGTACATTGTTAGCTAGTTACACCTTCAGATACCTATCCAACGCAACAGTACGTGATCGCAACACTCAGATATTTTAGAAGCCAGACATTTGGTAAATTCTTCTATTTTTTTTTTTGATAGTTGCCAAAATATTTTCAAATAAGAATCACGGTTTCTGTCTTTGACGAGACAGTCAACTTAACTGTGGTTATATTACTCTGCTGGTTGCTTAGAATATCTACTGTCTTCACTTCTTAATAATTAATAGGTATGATTCCACGGAAAAGTCGCATTATGTGCCTAATAACGGTGTCGCTTTGGCTTAAAGTGTTAGGTGTGGGTGGACACCTAGAGTTTTAGTTTCATTTCACCAGTACAATACGATTAAAATCAGTTAACAATTCGGCCAACCTCGGAAATTGTCGTGAATCCCTCATCTCTCACTAGAGAGAGAGAGAGAGATCGGATTTAGCCGATGATATCCGAGAAAAGCCAAATCTTTAACTGATTTTAATCGTTTTGTATATTGTTAGCTAGTTAGACCTTCAGATATCTATCCAACGCAACAGCACGTGATCGCAACACTCAGATCTTTTAGAAGCCAGACAAAATATTTTCAAATACGAATCACGGTTTCTGTCTTTGATGAGACAGTCAACTCAACTGTGGTTATATTACTCTGCTGGTTGCGTAGAATATCTACTGTCTTCACTTCTTCACACAGGAGGATGTAGTAGGGGTACAACATTTTTTAACTCTCTTTTGTCTCAGATGAAAAACAGATTAAGATGATAATGAAGGGATTCGCCGAAATCACCAAAAACTCTTGCATAAAGTTTCGACCAAGAAACGGTTTCGAACATGCCGTGAGAATAATGGTATGTAATCAGTAGTGCTTAATCGCTCTTTCATAGAATAGGTAAAACATATTTGAGTTCTTAGTAAAAGTGATGCCTTTAACTATACAACGTGTCATTGAATAAACGCATAACCTTATACACCCCAACTTATTTTTTAATAATAAAAAATATTGAGAAAGAAAAACATATTTGCCTAATATTGTAGAAAATATTTGAGGCTTAAGTTATTGTGCCATTTCTGACAAATTCACAACTCTGCCCGCGGCCCACGAGTTCAATCAATTTATCCGTCACACTTTTTATGGTAGGTTAGTTAGGTAAGCATAACAACATCATAGCAAGTACCTATTAAGAAATAAATAAATGGAAAGATGAAGTAATGGTAATGTACCTACTTACTACAAAAATTTAAATCTAGGCACTTCGAAGTCCCCGCCCCCGCCCTCACTGAGCGTACAGTTCGCGCCAAGTTTATTTGGCTCTGAGCGAGCGGTACCTCTCACTCACCCCACCCTTACCCTGAGAGTGAAAGAGAGTCCCGCTCGCTCAGAGCTAAAGAAACTACCTACGATTCGCTCGCGAGTTGAATGCACTCCAAATGTAGGTACTGTACCTAAAAAAAACACAGCTCCGTGTTCTCATGGGTTTCACGCTTGCTTCTCACACAAGTTCTGACCATGTAACAATTAAATAATTAATTTATCTTCAGTACATTACTGCGGCGAGGGGCTAGCCCTCTGTCACGTGTATGGAGTATTGAATAACTGCCTCAAAGTGGGCACAATTGAGCCTCTGCCACCCCGTATAGGAAAATGCGTGACGCTAAGTTATATTAAGTAACTACGAGCTGTGTTTGTGTGATAGTACCGTACGCTGTGACACTCGTACCACGAACCGCTCAAAGTGCACTGACACAGCTTGATTGACACTGTTATCACATCACCATTTCACAATATTCATTCCACATTTGTGAAAATCTAAATGCCTGAAGGCAGATGGTTAAGTATGACGCTGATGGGCTAAACAAACAAACAAAGAAACAAAGAGATCCCCGCACCCCTCACATCCACTCCTATCCCTTCCCCTTCCGTGATTTACACTCGCTCACTCGATGTTTTCCCGCGAAGCAGAGGCTACTTTTCCATATGGACGAAGAAAGTAAGTAAAACCACGAATGTATAATGTATATAGGTAGGGGTCACTGATTAAACAGAGCAGTCGTACCTAAGTTAGCTTAGCAATAAAATAAAAAGGTAGGGCAACAAATAGTTATGTGTCTCAAGGGAGCAAAATGATGTATTTACGGCGAGGGCGGTTGTTCCAGAGTGAAGCGAAGGATTCTGAGTTAGAATCCTGAGCGGCCAGCCAAGTGAGCTTCTTTTCAGCGTGAGTAGCATATAGGTAGGGGTCACTGATTAAACAGGGCAGTCGTACCTAAGTTATAAAGTAAAATAAAAGGTCAGGGCAACTAGTTATGTGTCTCAAGGGAGCAAAATGATGTATTTACATTGAATCCAGAGTGAAGCGAAGGATTCAAAGTTAGAATCCTGAGCGTAAAGAAGGATTCAAGCGTTAACGCCCATGACGAAAATAATTTTGCTTCTGAGTGACACATACAACTTTTCACACCGACTATGAGGAAAATTTAAATAAAATGCTCTAAAAATAATGAAATATCAATACTTTGAATTATAATTTCACCACTTTTACAGTAAGTAATCGAAAAAAGAAAACAATTTGTTTGTTATAATTGCGGATTGTGAAGGATTAGGGAAAAGTCACCACAGATAAAATATTCCTGTGCTACATTTACCAATGTGTAAAAATAATCGAATCGAATATTACAATGGTGTCGGATATCGATATTCATTATATCACAATAACAGTCATCGATACTTTTGATTTCAGTAAAACATATAATTTATTGTGACATTTTTTTTAAATATTACGCAAAATTCATAAATTTTCATAATATAATGTTGTTAAAGTTAAAATTTGAAACAAGTTCCTTTTTAAACGATTACGATGAAATTATAATCGGTTATTTTATTAAGGTCTGTGTTCAATTGGCACATTGCGTAAATGCTACATGTCAATGAATAAATTTAAAAAGTAGCTTAAACAGAAAAGTAGCATTTTGCTCCCTCTCGTCGTGGAGCAAAACTTACTTTTCCGAATGAAAGTGAAAAATAACTGATTTCTTCAAAAATATAACCTATATTTAAAGTCAGTGAAATCGACTCTGCCGAACAAATAAGTTTCTCATTATGCGTTTATTCAATGACACGTTGTAAATTTATATAGTAACTGCTATAAACTACACTAGTCAAATAATCATTTCAATAGTGGTTCTACATATTGGCCCATGTTACTTTTAACCTGTATACAGAACATAGTAATATTTTTTTTCTTTACTTCCACTAATGTTGTCTTTCACAAAATAGGGCACAGGCATCGGTTGCTACTCCAACGTAGGGTTCCAGAATGATCCACAATCCAGCCAGGACCTGAACCTTTCTAACGGCTGCTTCCTACACGGCATCATACTTCATGAGATGTTGCATACCATTGGATTCTTTCACATGCAGAGCACCTATGACAGAGATGACTTCGTGAAGATCATGTGGGAGAATATCCTTAGAGGTGTGGTCCTAACAATATTTGAATTACCGTGCCCGATACCATGAGGTTCATGCAATAATCTTCATACCCAATATTTGAAACCCCCACCCCCCCTTTTAATCAATAATGTTTTCGTTTGCATGCGTATGTACCAACTGCAAAATAGTAGTTTATGTGACTGCTACATAATGGAGGGCATTAATACTCGGCTCGTTTCATAATAATATCACTCGAGAGTTTTAATGCCTAATTATGTACAGTTACATACACTACACAAATATCATAAGCTCTATTTGAGGTATTCAGGAACCGCATGTCCGACCGGCATTGTGGCATTGATAATTTCTCTGCAGTTGTTTAGCTTGCTCTATAGTACCAACTTCACAGACAAACTAGGGGCGGCACGCAGGCGGGCTCGGAGTTCGAAATTTGAATGTCATAATTTGACAAATTTTGGGACATTATGGTCTGTATCAATATTGAGATAAGAAATGAGTTTTTACCAAGAAGCTTATCATTATGTTCGTCGTAACGTGTGGTTTTTGGACGCAGTAAAGAGGGTTTATGATACGTGTGTAGATAAACATATGTAACTTCGTGATGGAAGGGTTTATCGGGTTTAAATTAATGGATAGTGATGATGAAAAACAGGCGATCAAATAGTCACAAGAAATTGTTCACTGTTCGCTTTGTTTAAGAATAAAACTCTATTTTATAGCACTTTAGTTGCACTAATAATTGCAGTTTCTCACAAAATTATTTTATTATCGAATATTATTCTACCTATACATGAGTAATTTCGACATAAACCACGCATTAAACTGCAAGAAAGGAGGATTCATAAAAAAGGACATGATCAACACAGAGATAATTGTAAAAATTGGGCCGAACTATCCTGGGGAACTAACACAATAAAACCCATAATGCAAGATGCAAATATAAATCAACCAGCACTTATAGGTGATCTGTTACTAAACAGTGTTTGGGAACGTGCAAGGAAAGCGTTCTTCGACGTACGCATAGTAAATGCTGCCGCTTCCTCTTACAGCAACCTCACCTGCAAAAAACAGCACAGAGACATAGCCGAGAGAAACACACAAAATACGAAAGATCAGCTGAAGATCTAAGAGCCTCATTCACCGCACTATTTATTTCATGCGATGGAGCCCTAGGAACTGAATATAACAGTTTTAAAAAAAAAAAAGTATCAAAGCTTAACGAGAAATGGGGAAAAGCGTATTCTCAAATAGTGTACTGTAGTAGTGTAGTGTGATCTTTCAAAAGACACCAACAATATGTTTCTAACTAAAACACTTTTGACGAGTTTAAAAGTTTCAAAAGCCGTCAGTAAAGGGAGAAATCACAATAACTAAATGAAAGTAATGACAAGGTCGCCTAGATCTCTACAAGTATAGCACTTACGAGAATATTTTTATACGATTTTATTGGAGGAATGAAGCTATTACCTATTAAATGGCAAAATCCAGCCAATTGCGTGTCGGACTTCGCACACTAAGATTCCATAACAAATGTATAAGATGAGCCTCAAAATGAGAAGAAAAAAATGATTAAATAATATATTGGTATTTGTCAGTAAAATAAACGTAATAAACATTATCACCAAATTTTAGGATGATAGGTCAATAAAACATAGGTCAATGGGAAGTAAAAAAATACTTCGGTACAAATTCTGACTTTGTTTGTATTCCAAAAATTTTAATAGCAAAATTTTAGCCCCCTTTAGCTGTATGGGAGCCCCCATTAACCCTTTACCGCAAACTATATATGGTTTCATAGGTTTTGAACTTTATTACCAAGCACTAAGCACCCAGACAGGTGGGCGAAGATCGCCATTGACTGGGTGGCAAATTCAAATTCAAATTCAAAAAGAGTTTATTTCCATAAGAAACACATAGGTAACATTTGGAGAATGTCAAATCTTAAACTAACACATGTATAAGGTACAGGGAAAGCACAGGGCGGCGTCCAGCGTAGGGGCAGGCCAAGGCGAAGATGGCGGGATGACCGCGACAAGTTCTTGCCGGGGTGGACGGAGGTGGCACAAAGCCGGGACGTGGGGACTCAAAGGAGGGAGGAGGCCTTTGCCTAGCAGTGGGACACGCATCACGGCTAAGGAACAAAAAAAAAAGTTGAAAAATCGCGATCCATTTAGGTTAAGGGGTTAAAACATTTAAAAATATTTTTGACAATTTGTATGTCTCTGGGTCCACATGATGTTTACCTATATACTGTGACCATTTGGAGACTGTAGCTTTAAGCGTTTGGCTGTAAAACCTGTGTGACATACGCGGGCGGACGGACGGACACGTACGGACAGACACGTGAGTGGCTGATCCCTAAAAACTGCCAATCGCGAGTCGGCTTTCACATTTTTTCTTTGCTTTTTACCATATTTAATTTATAATAAGTTTTACAGTTAAGACTTTTTAGCGACTATTTTATTTTATTTATTTATTTAGGATCGCCAACAGATAATACATTTTTCTTAGTATTAATAAGTACCGCCTTCGTCATCATCACTATTCAGTACATTTGAACCCAACAAACCATTCCATCTCGAAGTTATATATGTTTTTTGCAGTTGGTACATAGCCAGGAATATTGGTACATAGTAAACGAAAATAGTAGTTTTTGTGACTTCTACATAATGGAGGGCATTTATAATAGAGAGTGTATTTATGAAACGAGCCGAAGGCGAGTTTCATAAAAATAACACCCGAGAGTTTTAATGCCTAATTATGTACAGTTACATACACTCGTTTATCTAAAAACATATCATAAGCTCTCTGTAATGTGTTCAGGAACCGCATGTTCGACCGGCATGGTGGCATTGATAATTCCTTTGCACTTGTTTAGCTTGTTCAGTAGTACCAACTTCACAAAAAAAGAGGGCCGGCACGCAGGCGGGCGTCGGCTTTCAAAATTTGAATGTCATAATATGTAGAAAAATTACACATTATGGTCATAATGTGTAATTTTTCAGATAAGAAAATTTTCCAAGTAGTTAAACATTATGCTGATCGTAACCTGCGGTTTTTGTACGCAGTAAAGAGGGTTTATGATAAGTGTGTAGATAAAATATATAAAAATGCCTATTAAAAAATGGGAAGAGCGGGGATTTAGACATATTTTTGCGGTCGATCATTTTTTATCTTCTTCAACCCTGTTCGATATATGCACATTATAAAGACTCGCACGACTGTGAAATGTTAAGAGTTACAACAATACAACTCGGTAGATAATGTACTTCCATTTTGTGTCAGGTCAGGAACACAATTTTGTAAAGTACAACACTGACACAGTAACCGACTTCGGGGTTCCGTACGATTACAAAAGCGTAATGCATTACGCAGAAACTGCCTTCAGCAGCAATGGCAAGAGGACCATCGTACCGCTGCAGGTAAGTGTCAATCTAGGTAAGTATAGCGAGATAGAACTACGCTGAGATGATGAATGACCTCTGTGGCCGATTTGTCAAGGTGCTGCCTCACTAGCCAGAGATCTCAGTTTCGAATCCTAGAGGAGTCGAAAAAGCAAACCTTGGGCTCTATTTTTGTTTCTGAGATGTCGCTGTGTGACGATCAATTCAAGGACGATGTAATAATACTTATCGACTTATTTCGTTTCCCTTTTAGGATTACGTACAAATCGGACAACGGGATGGCTTGTCAAAGAGCGACATCCTGAAACTGAATCGAATGTACTGCAAGAATTGAAATAAATAATGAAATACGATTAATTTGAAATCATGCTTACAACATTAAAAAACTACATTTTGTTATTAAATGAACATATACGAAGAATGCAACTTACTATGAAATTATTCGTGTGTTACGGTAACTATAATCAGCGAAAGCAAACCTCTTTATGTAAGATAGATAGGTAAGCTGTATATAGCTGTATATCTATCATGGTCAGTAGAATTAGAAGTTTAATTGAACGAAAAGACTAAAGGGGGCGAGCGCAGCGAAACCCCGGTGAGTCTCGTTGTTCAGCCGCCATGAATATCACGAAAACACCAAGTATGCAATGTCTTGACAAGTCACTCAGTCTCACTGAAGTGTATAGGGTCACAGGATAAATTGATTCTGTTCGATTCGGAACGCATTGACATATACATTATAAATGTCGTAACATTATCTTATAATTGACTATATATCATGATATATTTCTTTATTTATCCATTTATTTCAGATACAAATCCATATTTTGACACAAACTCAGGAATTATACACAAAAGAAGGTATTAAATCTAGAATCATTAAATAAATATTCATTCACACATACAAACACACCTTCACACACATACGTACATCCTCCCATGCACACACCCATACACCCTCTTACACACATGCATTACACATCCTTACTACATACACACAGAAAAACGGCTTACTTGAAACTAGACAAATATGCTTAAGTCAATGCATATTTATTTTATTCAAGAAAATGGTAGTCTCATATATACTGAAACTAACATTGTCTTAAAAATAAATCCTAGATTCTCTTGAATAATTAATTTGATTTAAGAAACTACAATTTCGTATTGAAAAAATATTTTCTGTATCATAGATAATCTGATTTTGTTGATTGAAGAAAATCTATCGTTTTGAATGAAGACTTTTTTATTATTTAGCTTAATATTATTATTTTTTTTAATAAGAAATCTAAAGCTTTTATTTTAAAAATATGTTATTTTTATTTCTAGAATTTAGAATTCTTATTTCAAAAGCGTACTGTATATTAGGAAAACTACCAATTTCTCGCTTTAAGATCATATTAATCTTGATGGAAAACGATATATATTTTCATCAAGAATTTATATTTCTTTCGATTCAATATATTTTTTATTGATTTTTTTCTTTTTTTCTCTGAGACTACTGGAAATAACCGGGTAAAACTTTACCATGTGCTAGGTTAGCAGTATCGAACAACTTTCCCAAAGGATCGTAGGTCGAAAACGAGATAAAACTTTCATACATATCCTTGTACACAGGATATGGCAATACACAGAAAGGTTTTTTTTTTTTTATTTCGACCTATATTCCTTTTGGAAAGTTCTTACATAAGTTCGGATATAGTTGGCCTAGTACACAGTTAAAATTTTACCCGCTTATTTCCAATAACATAAACTGAAATCTATAATTAGTTGAACAAATCACAAACGTATTTCAGAGTATTCATTTATTGTCATCTTAATAACACGTTACACGATGTTTATAGTTATAGCTATGTTTATACTATGTATATAATCAATAGCTTAATCATATCAGTTACAAATCAGCCTTTCAAACTTATACAAAATCTTATCAGTTACAAATCAGCCTTTCAAACTTACTGTATGTAATCAGGAACAAATTATTAATCAATTTGGTAACAAATAGCATCCATAACAATTAACGTTACTGTAACCTAATTATATTAGGTTAGGAACAATAAACATCTTTGAAAGAAATGGCTCTAATGAAAAAATGGCATTCCGACGTTGTTTTGAGATAGTAAATAATGGATTCATTAAATGAAATTAATACCATCGATTGTCAGTAGAATGTAGTTCGATATAAAGAAAATTTATTTATGTTAGGACCTATAATTATAAAAATTATATCAGAAAATTTACTATCTCTGACTGTCGGAACACCAAACTCTTACAATCTCGTATCTTACAACGCCAGGTAATAAATCTTAAAAAATAAATCTTGGTTGGTATAATGCGATTTGTTTAATTTTTGCTGCATTTATTTATTATATTATTTATTATATTATATTCCTCATGGCTTATTCGGCTGAAAATTTAAAGTATGTATCTGTAAATTCTGACATTATCAAAACTACGCCCACCAACCATTGGACATCTGATTTCATAATACGAATCTGAGCACAAAATAACCCTGTACATAACATGTGAAAAAATATATTTTCAGATTTCGGCTTATGTTCCTTTGGGTAAGTTGTTCAGTATTATTGACCTGTCACGCTGTTAAAGTTCCATCTACTAATTTCCAGTAACCCTTCGTCTTTTCACATAGTATTTCTGCTTCACCGCATTCAATGTATTGTCTCTCCTTGTCTGGTAAGGTTGGCTGGAAGAGATCTCTTATAGAGATAAGCCCACCTTTGTGTAAATCTTCTCAAATTGTTTATAATTATTAAGTTTTGTGTGCAATAAAGGACTTATATAGTCTGTCTAGCATCTTCAAACAGCCAGGAAAGTCGCTTGTGACAGACTGACGGACAGACAAACATAATATAGGCTGAGTAATACCGGTTCACCTTTGGTACAGGGAAATGAATACTTAATTGAAATCATCCTATAAATTAAATACTTACCTGTGGACTGCGTGAGTGTAAATATGTTTTACGATAATTTCAGTCAGCTGGTTTCGTTTAGAACTGTCCAATGTTCCAAAGGTATTATAGTAATTAATTATGTGGTTCCCTCCAGCTGTTGTCTGTAATAGGGTCTTCAGATCAAAATCTGGGAATGCCCTGGTGATGATGACATCAATATTCCCAGTACCGACACACTGAGAACTATCTTGGTGGTTATCTTCAGTGGGAGGATCAGACAAGGCTTGGCTATTGTCAGCGCAAGGATCAGACAAGGATCCACCAGCATCACTGTTTGTTTCAGTGGGGGCCTGTAAGAGTGTTACATAGTTAATACTTTCTTTCTTACCTGCAATTGTGAATGTACGGGACATACTGTCGTTGGTCAGTCATACTCAAACATAGGTTAATGTATGAATAGAACACACTAAATTGACTTAATTTTGAATTAGAATAGATCAATGCATCTCATAGGTATCACTTATCATCCTAGGACTAATGAAATAAATCAGCAAATGATCTTCAACTAAACTTACTTTTACTTGATACAATAGGACCACAAAGTCCACAAACATATTATTTACTTACATAAGCTGTTATCAGCTGAGCCAGCTTAATTCTTGTGCCCAAATGTGGGCACAGTTCTTTTAAATGCTCTTCAGATAATGATTGGAAGAGGTCCAAAGTTATACCGTTGCCTGAAAAGTAAACATTATTTATTTATTTTGTACATAGTTACTGAAACACAGGGTCGCGGTATACCAAAGGGGGGCGGAACGCCCCCTCTCTATGCCCTCATTCTAGCTAGACAAGGGTAAAAAGGTATGGCTTTTTATTTAGGGTGGTCACAGGTCACAGAGGCCCGACCCCCAATCAGGATGGAGGATGCTCCGGTTCGGATGACTAGTCCAGCTACCGAATTGTGCTTGTATAACTATTCAAATATAGTGAGAAACCGTTTCGGATACAGGGAGCCTCAGAGTTTGCTGATCTGTATGCCCCATAGAGATTCACATACACAACACTAGCAGTAACCTATACTTATACACGTATACTGACTCCCAAATACCGAACATATATATAGAGCCCCATCGAGGACAGGAAGGACCCCTCGTGGAAGTTTTCCCACTCAGCCACTCATGCATGGAGGTGCAGACTACAGGCAAAGGTCCACATCATTTCCTGTCAAGGTCATGCTACGATATGGAGTAGTGGATGGATCCACGGAAGTGATGTGGTAATAAACGATTGTTGGGGACGCTGTTCAAGTTAGTTGCATGGCGTGGTAGGTATATCACGCGAGGCGAGTCGTAAAGGAATAAAATGAAGGTAGGTATGTACTTACGTAGGAAGTTTTCTATGATTTCTGGAGGCACGCCGTGCCTAGACAGAAAATCCTCCATCTGTGCAATGCTTAATTGTGAACAGATTGTGAATGGAGAATTTCAACCACAATTTTAACACTTACTTTTGCACTAATAACGACGAACAAGTGGAACAAGCACCGTCCAAACACAAACAAACGAAATGGAATGGCGCCAATGCCGGCCTCCGACACAGAATAGAAACAAACATGTTGTGACAGGAATCAGTGTGGCCAGCCAAGAACATTTACTTGTACCAATAATATATAGTATTGATTTCATTTGTACTGCTTTGAAAGAAAATGATAATTACTTAGAACAAGGAAATAAGTAATCTAATACAGAAAGAGCTGATTAGTTAACTGAAGAACTAATAATTTTATGTTAAAATAACAAATAGTCAAATCAACAAAATCCGTTGTCTAAAGGAGCTTCAAGAAATTTTATTTTCAATCCAAGACTCAGACGTGTATTAATTTGAAATTTATTGTCTTATGCCAATTTTCTTTTAATTCTTAATTTGAAGAAAAAATTTATCTCGGTTTAATACAACATTTCATGGATATAAAAACATATTTCCTTGATTCTGAAATAATGTATTATTTTGTTTTGACTATTTATTGTATTGAGTCACAATTAATAATACTTGTTTTGAGTAAAATAATCTTAATTATACAAAATATTTTTAGAAAATGAATTTTCTTGATCTAAGATTTCTTTTTTATCTGTGTACACAATCATGCAAGCAGTACACAAATAGGAATACACAAATAGGTACATAATTTTTTATTAAGGGCTAGATGTACACCTACCCAGTGTCTCATAATAGGGCTGTCGATCCTATTAGCCAACACATCGAGAATCGTATTCGGGCTGCTGCGCATACGACTCATTGTTGAGGCAATTCTTTTTCGCAGAATAGCAAAAAAGTCGTCGACTTTCGCCTCTGCGAACATGGTTGATGCGCTACAGAAACGCGGCAGCCCCAACACAATCCTCAATGCATTATTATATTGAACACGCAGACCGCTGCAGGTCCTCTGCTTGTAGCTAAGTCACAGGCTGCAGGTGTAGAAGGTTTTGTCAAACCTTCTACACCTGCAGCTCTGAATATTTGTCGCGGCGGCGGCGGATGACGTCACATTCCACGCCACCCATGCCACCACGCCATCATCTTGTGATTCGTCGTATGTTACGAAGTAAGTTTTGCGTAGGTTAAGGTTATACTTTGTTACCGGCTTAAAACCTAGTTTTCGCAACAAAACTGTCGATTTGATACGACCAAAAATAAAAATATATTTACATTTTATTGGATTGTAAAACGGTCGCTGTTTTATCATCGAAGGTAGTGTTTACATAAGTATTATTGAAATTATTTCAAGTCAAGGAGGATACAGAAAATTTTGTTCAATACAACCTAATGAAAGAGAGAAAAAGTGACACTTCGGCGACAGGAGTTAGGTAAAGACACAGAATAAGTTGCAGTACCTGCAAAGAGTTTGATTTACCAGAGGCCGCGGCCGTGACGTCTGACGTGACATCCCGTTTCGACGGAATGTGATGCGTCTCGCAAATTTTTATTTCCTGTTTTTATTTTGCAATTTTAGTTTACTATTTTAGACAATTAAATAGAGACAAAATAATGAAAGTGTGTCATAGATAGGTTGTAAGGACGATACATATTCAGAAAAATATGTAATGCAGCCAATCTTTATTCCCTAAAACGGGAGGGGGGGGGGGGGGGGGTCACGAAAGGTGAGGGACGGAGCTTTACATAGCGCAAAGCCCTGGCTCTCACTTCCCGCGTCAACACACCCTCATCAGCTCAGCGGCGACTATCTGTGTGGAGATCTTCTTAGAAGCAGATCTCTATTTGCGTCATCACTCATACTACTAACGCCATCTGTTATTTCAATGTTAGTTCGCATATAATCCACTAGCTGTCTCTCAACTCTCCTAAAGTAATCTACTCCTACTTTTCATTTGTTATGTCTGTGTTAGTTCGTGTCTCTGTCGCTAGATGTCACTCACCTACGCTAGATCGTAATCTTCTCACGCCCTTCACCTTTTTCGCATCTTCTAATAACGTCGCTAATCTGCTTGAATTTCGAACAATAGATAGTGAGAGACATCTCACCTCTCCTAGAGTAGTCTTCTCCAGCCTCCCCTTGACCCTCCTCGCGAACTCCTGGTCCATCGGCTTCATCAGCTCAGCTGTGATGATCGGGGTGGAGATCTTCTTGGAAGCGTTGATAATCTCCTTGACTCGGGGCACCCCTTGTGTGATGTTCATTGACGCGACAGCGGCGAAATGGAACTTTTTTAGTGTCAATTGCGTACCGGGCTCGCCGATACTCTGGGGAAGAGATTTATACAAATTACCAGCTAAGCCGACATATGTTTATATGTAAATAGCTGACCCGAGAGACGGCGTTCTGTCAAAAGATATTGGACTGCCGACGCCATCTATTGGAAGTAGGATGAACTGAACAAAATAGGTTTCCATATATTGGCTATTCCATTAAACCATCCTAAGAGGAATAGTTAAAAAAAAGTTCAGCTAAATTGATCCTGGCTTGTCCCGGGCAACCCTTCGTTCTCTGCGATGGGCAACGGTTTACTTTGTTCTGGCAATGGCCAAGGCGGCGACAGGGTTCACGACTCGTCACGCCGAACCTCCCGGAAGGACGAAAAGCGGGCTTTGGACACCCGCATTGCTACGTGGAATTTGCGTGGAGCATGGAAAAAAAGAGAGTAGATGTGTGTTGTGTGAATGAGACTAAAAGGAAAGGATCAGGAACAACTACCCATGGCCCTTTTACAGCCTACTGGTCTGGGGTTACAGAGGCCGAGGTAGGATGTAAGGCGGTAGGGATTGTCCTCTCCCAACGTATGGCACGGTGTGTTAGTGAGTATGAATGTGTAGACCCAAGAATCCTCTGGGTCAGACTCAGGGTGGGGCTTATACGACTATTTGTAGTAGGCGTTTACGCCCCAGATATGGGTCTGACGCAGAGGGTTCGAGAGGAGTATTGGGAAAATGTGCGAGAGGTAGGTATTAATGAAGTGCGATGCAAACGAGCGGGTCATAATGCAAGGGGATTTTAATGCATGGGTAGGAGTGAAGCGAGATGGTTATGATCAAGTGCTGGGTAAGTTTGGTGACGAAAGGATGAACGAGAACGGCTTAGGTCTTCACGAAGTGTGTCTGGAAAAAATCTTTGTGTGACGAACACTTTGTTTTGTCACAAAAAGATTCACGTGTTTACATGGCAGAGACAGCAATTAAGAAGTATGATTGAATTTATAATTGTTGATGAAAGACTGAGAAACAACGTTGTCGACACGAGAGTATAGCGGGGCGCTAACGTAGGATCGGATGATTTTCTGGTGACAAGCCAGATAAATGGTCTGTTCAAACGATGGCGACATCACCCTCAAATGCCGACAACAAAGTTGGAACATATAAAAGTAGAGAAATTACGGGAAGAGTGGGAGAAAGTAGAAAATAAGAAAAAACTGGCTGAACACTTTGATAAGATTAATTTGAAAGGAGAATGTGACCTTGACATGGAACAGTTTTGGTCTAGGAAACTAGAAGGAAAGCAAGAACTTGAATAAAACAACTGCTGCTCTTCACATCCGAAATCCTCCCCACTCCACCTATCCTATATTGGCTTTAGGCTGAAGTCGCTCGATTGAAATCACCTTCCTTCCTCTCACCGAGCAGGTCATTCCGCCCTCCTTAAAAACTCGTGCCCTCTGGTATGCCGGCCAAAAGACCGGAACAGGTTTAGAACCCTGGCTGGAGAAGCACCATTCGTTCATTCATTCAAAGCATCTGCAATCTAGAGGTTATACCTGCTCAAGAATTATTCCATACGGGGAGTTTTGACATTCATATTCTTTATTGCATAGATAATATAAGATTACAGACAATTAAAAGAAATGTAACAAGCAAAGGCGAGTTATCTCTAAAAAGAGATTTCTTCCAGCAAACCTAGGCAGGACAGGAGAGTTAATTATACAGGAGAGTCCTACTTCGCAATAACACTCTATACATAGAGTTTCTAAGGCCTCAGGATCATATGGTCCTTCGAGCCGGACAAGAGATGAATGTGCCATCGTTACCTGTGCAGCCAGGTGCCGGGCTCGATGATGCTGCGCTGGTACTTGTCGTGACACACTCGAATGAAGCTCACCAACTGAGTTAGCGTTACGCGTTCCAGCTGTTTTGCTATGTCGCCGCACGTAGCGTATTTGGTGCGCAGTATGCGTATTCGGTCTGCTAAGTTTTGGAGGTATGACCTGTAACGGAGCAAACGTTTATACAGAAGTGATTTTGGTAAATTTTAGGCAGTTTGTGGAAAAATCCCTATAAAAAAGTGCCGCTTCATAAACTCTTTGGCGAAGTTCCCACCTATGTGAAATGTCAAGAAATTAATGAGCGTGGCGTGCCCAAAGATTCAGTTCTTAAACAGAAACATGCCAGAAACTGACAGGGTGTCGCCGTCGACAGATACGTCGTGGAGGACATCATCATCATCATAATCATCTCCACCGAGAGGTCCCGAGTTCGAGTAAACTCCAGGTCTTAGTAGTTTATGTTGTGTGACGTCGCGTTTCTGGTTCCCACGACACAGGGCATCCTAGTGTGGGGTCAGAAGCAATGTATGTGCCTATAAATAAATGTTTGTTTGTTTGCTAAAGGAACATCATAATGAAATTCAGTATGACATACCTATAATTTACTATATATGACATATACCGCATTATGCATGTACTAAAGCATAGTCGTAATAACTTCCTTTAAGCCTTCAAATGGGGCTATAAAAATGTCCCGCGATTTTGGACCTTATTGCTTGGTAAAAAAGTACAAAGCCTGACAAAGGGTTTACTTCGACGTATATTTGCAGGCTTTCGACATTTCTCCAAACAGTCATGAAACTTACAATAACTCATATTCATATTCATATTCTTTATTGCACAGAAATCTTATAGAAATAGTAAGGTAACAAAACATTTTATGAGCAAAGGCGAGCTTATCTCTAAAGAGAGATTTCTACCAGCAAACCTAGGTAGGACAGGAAAAATTGTGCAACAGGAGAGTCCTAGTGCGCAATAAAACTGTACATCTAATTGTTTACAACTAAAACATAATAATTTAATACATGATATATACTAAATAAAATACAAAAGCAAAATTTTTTATATATATCAAACATATACTACTTATATATACATATATAAAAGTACCTATCACGAAAGAGAAAGGAAATGCTCTTTCAATCTTGTCTTAAAAGTGAAAATTGAGGGACTATCTCTAATAGCGCAGGGAAGTGCGTTCCACAGTCGGATCGCCGTTAACCTAAACGAGTGTTTGTAAGCGGCAGTGTTATGCCGAGGAGTAGAGAGAAGAGACATCGTGTGGGATCTCCGGTTGCTATGCCTGGAGGAAATAAACTCGAAACGTTCTCGAAGATATGAGGGGTAGCGGGGGTTTCGCAAAATGTTGAACAGATAGGAGAGAACGTGCATATCACGACGAAGGCGGATCGGAAGCCACCCCAACTCCTTGCGATACTGTGAGACATGGTCATACTTGCGCAGCCCGAAGACAAACCGAATCCCGAGGTTTTGAAGTCGTTCGAGTTTGTTCAGTTGTTCTTCGTTCGCACCGATCCAGCAAACATCTGCATAGTCGATTAAAGGTAGTAGGAGGGACTGGGCAAGGGTGATTTTAGTCTGCTGTGGCAGGAAGTGCTGCAATCTCCGTAGGGAGTGAAATGACGCAAAGACTCGTCTGCTGACCTCACAAACATGGGGCGACCAGGACAACAATTTATCAAATACAACCCCAAGATTCTTGGCCTTCTCGCTGTATGAGATTATGTTACCATCATACACTATAGGGTCGACGGGCATTTTCTGAACTAGGTTATGAGAGTGACGAGTACCCAAAATCATGGCCTGCGATTTGCCCGGGTTGACAAGCAGACCATAAGAGGTAGCCCATTTCCTGATGTTATCGAGATCAGCATTCAACGCCTCTACTGTCAGATTCACATCACACGGAGAGAAGTGCCGATATATTTGAAGGTCATCTGCGTACAGATGATAAGAAGAGGTAAGAACGTCAGAGATGGAGTTAATGAATACCGAGAAGAGGAGAGGAGAAAGGATGCCTCCCTGCGGAACTCCTTCTTGAGCTCTACAGGGCAGGTTTTGAAGTCATCAAGAGCCAACGTTTCTTCAGCCGCCGCCATGATGGTATCGCCGTCCAAAGGCTCCTCATCTCTGGGAAACGCAATGATTGCTTATATTATTACTATCATTTTATGAAAGATATTTGACTATTGTAAGTGTACCTAACCTATAAGTACTGTAAAGTATACTTTACTAATAAACTGTAGTCAAGTTAGGATGGCACTTTTTTAGTGATGTAGTCGGATGGTTACCAAAATGGTACCCGATGAAATAAAGTTTGTATGCCCATACCCATGACCCTTTTTACAAAGCAACAAATTACAAAGTTACAATGGCACAGGTGTCGAAGCTCAGACACTGACAGTGTGGCGACAAGCCGCCGGCTACCGCGTGCCGCGCCTGCTCTGCCTCAACAAGATGGACCGTGGCGACGCTGACGTCACTTCCTGCGTCGAGGTGAGAGTTGTTGTTGTTCAAGTCAATTTGGGATGGCACTATTTTAGTGATGTAGTCGATAGTTACCACAAAGGTATATGACCAAGTGAATGTTGAATGTGATCACCTTCTTATTTAAACTAATATTTTATTTATCACAATTAACATTAAATGAACTTATGCTATCATCGCTTGAAATACTTCAAGAATCTTCGTCACGAGTTTCTCCGACTTCTATATTCTTCACTCAGTATAATTTTTCGAGTTTCTAAAAAAGTTTCATGAAACTTTTCACTGTTTTCAAAACTTTTCGGTAATATTCTGGCGAGTTCTAGTGCTTGAAATTGGACCATTGTTTTTTCCTTTTCATACATGACGAAGAGGCAACTACTTCCATTTTAATACACAAGTGCAAGCTTCATCGTGAGGAATAACGAAAACGATAAACGGGGTCGATGCAGACTCGCGCAGCACTATGACAATGATGAAACTGGAGTATGTGAGTCTGGTGTATGGCAGGTGAGCGGGACGTCACCCACTCCGCGACTTCCTCCTTCCCCCATTGCCATCTCACCTGAGGCGAACTATAGTTATTAATTCCCCTAATAATATGATATTGACACGTACAAATTTAAAATAATATAAATAAATGTCGCCGCCTATGAACATTGAACATGGGTTCAGACTACGAGCTTTCGATTTAATTGCCCAGCGCCATCAGAGACAATGTTAATAGAAATCAAAAAAAAATCAAAATCAAAATCAAAAATCATTTATTTCCATAGGATGTTGTTACATCACTTAGATCCGTCATTACATTTTTTTGGGTGAGTTCACTAACACAATGGCAGAATCTGTGGAGAAGAGCTCACCGAAGAAACTCCACAGTCGTCGCATCTTTTGCGTTTCCTTTTCTAAATAAAATATTGTCAAATTACAAAATTAATGCTAATTATATATCGAAACAGCCTGTTACTCAAACAATCTATTCCCATGGACATCTGTCCTCTAAATAATCAGATATCCTATAGTAACCTTTTTTATGCAATTTCTGTTTTATTATTATTTTAAACTTGTCTAAAGGTAAGTTTTTAATATCAGTAGGGACCTTATTGTAATAGCGTATACAATTGCCTTTAAAAGAATTACTAATTTTATGTAGTCGGCTTACATAAGCAACCAACTTGTCTTTATTTCTAGCATTAAAATTGTGTATATCACTGTACTTCTGAAAATTAGTTATATTTCTTTTTACATACACAAGATTGTCATAGATATATTGAGACACAAATGTCAGAATATTGATTTCTTTAAACTTTTCCCTCAGTGACACTCTAGGCCCTAATCTATAAATTGCACGAACAGTCCGTTTCTGCAGAATAAATATACTATTAGCATTCGCAGCGTGACCCCACAATAAAATACCATAGGTCATTAGACTATGAAAGTAACTAAAGTAGACTAGTCTAGCGGTGTCTACGTCGGTAAGAGCTCTAATTTTTTTAACTGCGAACGCTGCCGAACTCAGTCTGTTCGACAATTTATTTATATGAGGATCCCATTGTAGTTTGGCGTCTAAAGTAATGCCCAAAAAGACAGTCGACTGCACAAGGTCCAATCTCTGTCTTTTTATAAATATGTCTGTAGTTACCGGGTTCACATTGGGTAACACGAATTTAATACATTTAGTTTTCTTTTCATTAAGTAATAAATTGTTAACAGTAAACCAGTTCACTATACTAGAGATAGCATTGTTTACCTCGTCATAATTTGATTGCTGTCTTTTAACTTTAAATATCAAAGAAGTATCATCGGCAAACAATACTAATCCATGTTTTGCTTTAACAAGGTAAGGTAAATCATTAATATATACTAAAAACAAGAAAGGACCAAGAATTGAACCTTGCGGTACGCCCATACCTATTGAAGACCCAGGTGATCTTTTCCCATTAACATCGACCATCTGAACCCTATCTGTTAGATATGACTCCAGAAGGCCAAGTGCCTGATCTTTTACACCATAATGGCGTAACTTCCTGACAAGAGTGTCGCAGAAGACACCTATTGCATCCATTGCGTCTTCCCAGGCATCAAAAATATTGTCGATTAGTTCAACACCAGCATCGGCTGTTGAACGACCCTTTGTGAAACCAAACTGAGCAATATGAATTAAATTATTGAGATAAAAATGACTTTGCAATTGATTAAGTATGAGTTTTTCAAATATTTTGCTAAGCGTTGGTAGTATCGATATAGGTCTAAAATTGGTGGGGTCTGATGTACTACCAGCTTTGAATAAAGGACTGCCTCTTGAATACTACCGGCGTTAGTTAACGCCACTTTTCCGTTGTGTTTTAAATTTTATTACCATGGCATAAATTTCAAAATTGTGACCCGTCCAACCACCCTCGGTTTTTGAGAGGTTAATGATATGAATCTCGAGCGAGCGAGCGAGCTCCGTGGTCTAACAGGTTTTACGCTTGCTTCTCACACAGGAGGTGTAGGTTCGATTCTTGACCATGTACCAATGAGATAATTAATTTATCTTAAGCACATTATACGGACGTTCTAACGGTGATGGAAAACATCGTGAGGAAACCTTCATTACTCCATGGCTGCGGCGATGGGCTAGCCCCCTGTCACGCAAAATGGAGTATTGAATATCAGGCAAATCGTGGGCATAATCATGCCTCTCGACTGTACATTGACCTTTACATGACCCGTATGAGAAAAGGCGTGACGCTATATTTATGTAATGATATGAATCGTTGTTGTTTTTTTTTGAGTGGATGAGCTGCAGTCGAGTTGAGTTGAGTGGATGACTGGTAGCAGACTTTTATCGCAAGTACATCTGAAAGCATGTGATGATGGCATTTCAATAAACAAATTTATTTTATAAAGTCTTTTATTTCGTCTACCCTCGATAGTTTCTATGTAATATTAGTGGCCATAATTTACTATTTGATGGCAATTTCAGCAAAATTTTGGCGATCAATTAATGTGGGATGCGTTACATTTAAATGTACTGGGTTAAAAATTAGAAGCTAATAGAATATCTTATTTGATGTCATCTATTATTATTTTAGAAGATTACTGCTTGAATGCATGTTATAAATTTATATACTAAAAATAACCACCATGCTGAGTTGTATTAGAGTGGCTTACATAGAAGATAACTAGAGGCTAAAATAGTATCATTCAGACGCTCGTTAATTGTGGCTGACTTAGTAATTTAGAAAGCAATTTTGATTTTTAGAGGCGAATAATGCTAATAAAACGAAGTTTGTGTAATTAGCACACATCATTAATATGTATATGTAGCTATTTATGTATAAATTATACTTTTTATTATTATTTAGATAATGGTGATTTAATTATTATTTTTATTATTATATTCAACGTTGTGCATATAGGTTTAACAGTAGTTTCTTTGCATCCTCTCCATTCTTGGTCTGCTGGAAGAAATCCCTTGTAAAAGAGAAGCTCGCCTTTGTAAATGTTTTTTTTCTATTTACTGTTTTTTTGCAATACAAAGTAAAAGTCTTATGTCATATTAGCAGGGTTACTACAAGTAGTCAAACCCTTACACCTTAATATCTTCATAGAGTAAAGGCCAAACGTGTATACGTCTTTCGCCGCTTAATTCCCGAAACTCTCCTTCTACTTGTCAATCTCTCCTCTCTCCTTTCTCTCTCTCTATCTCCCTCTCCCTCCCCTATCAATCTCTCCTCTCTCACCTGGCGGTATGGGTCGCGGTAACGCTCCGCATGAGCCGGTCCGGCAGCAGCGGTCGACCGTCGCTCTTCATGAGCGCGGGGTCGAGGCCGTATCTGCCGTAGCAGAGCTGCACCACCTCGCCGCACGTGTTGTGCACCGTCATGTCGTAGTGCAGGACGAGGTCTTCCAGCGACTGGCGGGAGAGAACAGGCAAACATCATGATCAGCCTGCCGGGGAACCCACTGTTCAGTATAGGCCTCCTGACGTGTACATCCGAGGGCTCATTGATGATGGAAGTGTGGAAGTTGCATCAATCAATCTCTTCGCTTGACTTTGGAGAAACATAATTTCGAATTCGATATTAAAGGTACAATAAAACGAATACTTCATAAAATGCGTTATTAATTAGCTTCACGTATCATAAACCCTTATATCTACACACGTATCATAAACCCTCTTTACTGCGTCCAAAAACCGCATGTTACGACCAGCACAATGATATTCATAATTCTTTATTGCACAAAGATAAATAAAAAGTTACATTTGTGGAAAACATATGTACAAAGGCGGCTTATCTCTAAAAAGAGAGAGAGATAAATAAAAGATCTAAAAAACATGTAAAATAAAATACCTATATACCAAAGTACTAAATAATTACCAATATATACATAAACCTGTACATATAGTAATAACATACATACCATAACTACTATATCGGCAGTGACCCTGCCTACGAAGCCAAAGGTCCCAGGTTCGAGTCCCGGTGGGGGCAATTATTTGTTTGATAAGAACGGATGTTTGTACCCTAGTCTTGGTTGTTTATCTATCTAAGTATAATATTTATCTATATAAGTACGTGTATCGTTGTCTAGTACCCAAGATACAGCGAATCCAAGTTTGGGGCTAGATCAGTGTTACAATTACAAATTACAAATTACAAAATTATTTATTTAGCATAAAGTTTGGACAATACAGAGAGTTTTAACATCATACAGTAACAAGAATATTAGTGAGGGTAGTTGTCCGGCGGCTTGCTTGCGAAGCGCTCACTAGGAGAACCTGCATCTCGCGCTTCATGTTGTACCGGTTGCCATACACAACACAGCAGATCCGCGATCGCAATTTTAGAGTTTTATTTGTGTGTTAAAATTTTAAGTTAGGTTAAAGCTTGTTTTAATTTTATACAAAGTTTTAATTTGTTAGTGAATAATAATTATATTATGTATATAATATATTAATTATATAATTTAAGTATTTTTTTATTAATCAATAATTTTCGGAAATATAATTTAAATAATATTTGTGTGTATTTATAATACCTATACTATTATTATATATTAAAATGTATTAATTATTAAAATATATAAAATGTTATATTATATTACATTTAAATTGTGGCACTCAATAGATCTTCGTAACAATTTAGTGACTCGGTGTTTGACCTCTCTCATCGTGAGTTGTTTAAGTGTGTGTAAATAGTGTCCAAGGTATTATATTATATTATTATTATAACATGAAAGAGAGAAAGGGCTCTGAGGGAATGGAAGGACGCAAAGACCCGTCTGCTGACCTCGCTGACATGTGGAGACCAAGACAGCTGGCTGTCAAAAATAATCCTCAAGGAATTTCGCTTTATCAGTAAACTCTATTGTGATGCCATTGTACGATACAGGAACAATGGGCTTTTGTCATAGGACGATAGAATATATACGATAGAAGGAAAGAGTGTGCCTGGTTCCTAAAATCATGGCTTGTGATTTGGTCGGGTTCACCAACAGCCCGTATGATGAGGCTCAGTCTTTCACATTCTCGAGGTCAGCATTCAGTGTCTCTACAGATGAAGCTACACCGCAGGGCGAAAAGTGGCGATAAATTTGGAGATCATCTGCGTACAGACTAAACGAAGAAGAAAGTCGGAGATGGAGTTTATGAAGACTAAAAATAGAAGAGGAGAGAGAATACCACCTTGAGGCACTCCTGAGGAAAGATCACACCATTGAGTTCTCTTCAGACTTAATTCGTTGCTGACGACATCCTAGGTATGAGACGAACCAGTAAGCAGCGTGGAAAGCCACATTCAGTGAGCTCAATATTGCGACAATGATGCCAAAATCGACGCAGTTGAAGGCATTGCTGAAGTCAAGCAGGGCTAGCAGCGTGGCCAACTTCTGATCCATGGCTGGCTGTATGTCATCACTGACTTTTAAAAGTGCTGCCATTGGTCTGAACCCAGATTGGTACGGATTGAGAAGTTTGTTTGATGAAAGGTAGGAGGACAGTTGGGAGTGAACTATGGATTCAAGGACCTTGGAGAGAATGGGTAAGATAGATATGGGCCTGGATAGATATGGATCTTTGAAGGAGGAAGGATTGGAACTTTCGGGCAGTGGGATGACGAGTGCTTTCTTCGACATTCTAGGAAAGGAGCTACCAGATAGAGAGATGTTGATAATGTGGGTAATTGGAGGAAGCAACTCTTCAAGGACGCTGTGGATCATTTGATGGCTGACGTTGTCGCCACCAGCAGCTTTGGATGTGATAACTGGCACTGCCTTTCTAGCTGCGCCGATTCCAACGAAGCTGAAGTTGAACGGTGAGGTGCAGACTACAATAGTCAATAGTCAAAGTACTTTATTACTGTAGATTTTTACATATACTTAGCAAACGTCATTTTTTGCCTCTTCTCTACATTGGACCACTGTGGGAGAAGAAGGGCGTAGAAACTCCCACAGATTGATTTTTAGATCTCTTTTAAAAAAAGGTTGTGCTTAACTAATACAAATATGAAAAATTTAATTGTTATGATTAATAAGCAGGAATAAATAATTACAAAATTATTAACAGCAAGGTCTGTGTTGAGCCAGATTAACCCCATACAGTCCTGTCATTTAAGTAATCTTGAACATTGTAATATCCCTTTTTCGACAAAGTTGCTTTAACATGCTTTTTAAATTGCTCAAGTGGCAATTTCAAAATCTCCAGAGGTATCTTATTGTAGTAGAGAATGCACTGACCCTTGAAAGAATTGCTAACCTTCGCGAGTCTAAAACGGGGCGCACATAGTCTGTGATTATTTCTTAGGTAAACATTACAGCTATCGCTAAGTTTGGAAAATGTTGTAAGGTTCTTGCGTACATACATTATATTTTCGAAAATAAATTGACTAGCTACTGTTAGTATGTCAATTTCTTTAAAAAGCTCTCTTAAGGATTCTGTTCGTTTTAAATTATAAATTGCTCGAATAGCTCTTTTCTGTAAAATAAAAATAGTTTGAATATCCGCTGCTTTCCCCCACAACAAGATACCATAGGACATCACACTATGAAAGTAACTAAAATATACTAGCCTAGATGTAGCCACATCCGTGCTTTGTCTGATGTTCCTAACAGCGTAAGCCGCAGAACTTAATTTACCAGCCAATTTATCTATGTGGGGTCCCCACTGCAATTTGCTATCAATGGTTATTCCAAGAAACTTCGTATCATTTACCAATTCTAACGTGCTGTTGTCTAACACTAAACTGGTCTCAACTTGCCTGACATTTGGAAGTGAGAATTTGATACACTTGGTTTTACCAGCGTTTAACAATAAATTATTAACTGTGAACCAATTCAAGGTTAAAGACAATACACCATTAACATCATCAAATTCTCCTTTTTGTCTTTCAATTTTGAAGACCAGTGAAGTATCATCAGCAAACAACACTATGTCAGTTAATTTCTCCACCATGAAAGGCAGATCATTAATATATACCAGGAATAAGAAAGGGCCTAATATGGAACCTTGTGGAACGCCAATTTTAACACCCGATCCATCAGATTTTACGCCGTTAACTTCTGCCTTTTGAATTCTATTGCTTAGGTATGATCTTAGTAGATCCAACGCTTTATTTCTAACTCCGTAATGATTTAATTTAATTAATAGCGTATTATGATCAACACAATCAAACGCCTTCGACAGGTCGCAAAAAACTCCGATAGCATCCTGTGCGGCCTCCCATGCAGAATAAATATGAGATACAAGGGTAATACCTGCATCCGTAGTCGATTTACCCCTAGTGAAACCATATTGTTTAGCGTGGAGTTGTTTTGTACGGTTGAAGTGTGAGAGCATTTGATTGAGTATAATCTTTTCAAATATTTTACTTAGTGTTGGAAGAACAGATATTGGTCTGAAATTTGAAGGATCGCCCTTATCTCCCGATTTGAACAGCGGTATAAGTTTACTGTGTTTCATGAGGTCTGGAAAAGCCCCATCGTCAACACATTTATTGAATATATAAGCTAAGTGTGGGGCTATAACTAGTATTACTGAACCAATGACTTTGACTGATATACCCCACAGGTCTTCCGTATTTTTAAAGTTAAGTAATTTAAACGTTTTGACAATGTCCTGGGGATATACATGATGAAATTTTAAATATACATTACTGACGCTAGTGTTATTTTTTAATAAAGTCTCTGCTTCAAATGGAGATGAATTTAGACGGTCCGTTGTGTGTACGGGTACATTGGTGAAGAATGTTTCAAAAGCTCGAGCAACATCAGCGTTAGATTTAACAACACCATCACCTATCTTTAGGCAGAAATCACTGTCCCTTGGTATAACTTTGCCAGTTTCGCGGTTTATTATTTGAATTTTGAATTTTTCTATTAATGTGTAAAGTTTTTGCAGTTCTACAAACCAACTTGAAAGTTTTGGAATATTTTTTAACAAAGTCATGAAATTTTCGATCAAAGTTATAGGTTTTTTGATCATAAAGGTCATACAAGATAACTCTACTTTTACGAATTCCAAACGTTGCCCAGTCATTAAATTTAGATTTACCGTTGTAGTCACTGACTTTCTTTAATTTGAAAACTTTATTGAATTCTGTCTGAATAATGTTGAAGAAGTCTGAGTAGATTTTGTTTGGGTTCTGTTCATTAAAATCCGGTACTGGCAAATTTATATCTAAGTTTTTCGTATATGTCTCTAGTCTATGGGATGTAATAGGCCTATAAAATGATGGACCAGTCTTATCCTTAATAGTTATTGGGAATGAAACTGTTTGACCACTGTGATCGGAGGGTAAGCAGTTAATTACACTTTTACTTGTGAATGCACAGTCACAAAAAACGTTATCTAAGCAAGTTTGGCTGGTAAGTGTAATTCTAGTCGGCTCTAGAAATACATGACATAAATTAAATGATTTGAACAGAGTTATTAATCGTCGCTTCAGTGTTGTATCTACAAGCAGATCTACATTAAGATCGCCACAAATAATTAACTTTTTTCTGTTATTACAAAGTTTAATGAGGGCTTCCTCCATAATTTTCTCAAATATTTCGAAATTGCCATGGCCTTTTTCATCCCTCGGTGGTCTGTAGACACAAACAATAATATGGCTATCTAACTCAACACAGGATACCTCTATTTGTCTTTCAACAGTAAGTGCAAGAATATCTTTCCGTTGTTTCACCTTTATATTATTTTTCACTAAGATTAAAGAACCACCTCTATCAGCAGTCTTTCTATTGTAACAACTGACAATTTTGTAATTATTTATGTTAAAAGACATCATATTTTCCTTCAACCAGTGTTCAGTAACACAAATAATATCAATGTCAGAATTTTTTAGAAATAATTCTAATACAAGTTCTTTGCCAGGTAGCCCCTGGATGTTTTGATGGGCAATATTTAACTGGGGCTTACATTTTGACATATTTAGTGGCTCTTGTATGCTAGAGATTTCCTCTATTGTCTTAAGAACTAATTATACAACCCTCAGCCGTAGACGACGAAAGGTTGCCTCCTTAGCGGCAGGGTCCATGACGACAGGGGGAGAAGAGAAAAACTGGTCGAGACAGTTGAGATCGACATTACCTGAAGAGGATTCCTGGGACTTGCCAATACCAAGGGTTTTAAGGAACTTCCAGACCTGAGCTGGGGTGTACATCTCTACACGCTCATGGATATGTCGTGAATTGGCATGGCGGCACATGCGGTCGCACAGGTTACGGAGGCGTTTGAAAGTTAGAAAATTTTCGTTGGTAGGATCTCTCTTATGTCGCCCTTTCGCACGGTTTCTTTTTGCCATCAAACGCTTGATGGTGGAGTCGGTCAACCAGCTTGGCTTGGTGAAGAAATAAATTGTCCTGGCCAAAAGTGGGCACAACTGTGCCTGTACCACCCACAATGGAATAAGTTGTTGTAATGTATGTTTGTAATACCTTCATGTACTCTTCGTCGTCGTCGTAAATGACTTCTGAAAGCAACACCGCGTCGTCGCGTGTGGTCCTCATCTCTCTGTAACGCGACTCTTCCTGCTGAACCGCCTCTGGAGACTCTATGGACGGGATTATACAATGATTAACGAGAAAAAAATGTTAGTTTATCAACTAACGATTTAGACTATCTTACGGTGACACATCAATATTCAGTTAAGAAATGTGTTTTTAACAAGTAGTATATAATTATGCTTTATGATTGTTAATTTATAGTTATATTTAAAATGTAACTACTAATAAGTTCGATTTTAAAATAAGTTCGGCAATTAGCGAAGCGGCTAATTTGCATGGCTATACTATGCTTAGTATTGCTATATATAAAGTTATTTATCGCCCTCAGACCAGGTTTTCCATGTCCCTGGCTGAGCTTTACACTAAAAATCTATTTTTGACGTGACAAACAGCCAATATGACCTCAGAAAAAAATGGGACAAAAGTAACTCCAGAAACAACTTTGGTAACTCTAGATACAATAAAACTTTCACGTGCTTACTTTAGTAGCAGTACGAGGCTTAAGTTCACATTGTATTAACCCACCACGATTCGTCGCCACTCCATGCGACGACGTCTTTTGTAAACAATTAAGATAATAGGTAGAGGTATCTTATTTCCTCCGGATTTCTGCCCTTTGTGTACTGTAAGGTATATAGTTAGGTTCGATATTTGTCTATGCGATAATATTGTATACGGGCCTCTTTAGAGTGCGTGTTCGCTATGACACTGTTAGGTAATTTGTAATTTTAAAAGAAAGAGGCTTTGATGTGAAAAGTCGATGTGACACACTTCACCTTAGGCATCGGTCAGCGACCGATGCAAATTAGATAGTTAGGATTAGCTTAATGGCTATCGAGCCAGTTTGATCCCTTTCGTATAAACTGTAACCATATTTGATCAATAAACACAAGTTTGGTGTTACTAACGTCTTCCTAATTAAACTCCCTAGCCCTACAGATTAGGTAGGCAATTATAGGTGGTGTTCAAGAACTGCTGCGACCTTACATTGGTGGAGGCGCCGAACGAACCGGAGATATAAGAAGACCGCTTCATAAGAAATAAGAGGTGACGTCATAAGAAGTGACGTCATAGAAGAGAATAGTGATCGTCGATCCAGACCTTGAAGAAACGAGGAAGGATCGAAACTACATTGAAAGGAAGTATATTTCTGTACTTAAGTTTTTAATTTAGGAATTACCTCGACCTGCCAAGCGAGTGAAGAATTGAATTGAAAAATATTGTTGGAAGATTTTTCGCAGCGGACATTTTGTGAAAAAAAAATATGAAATAATTTCATAAAATATTTATAGGGAAGATTTAAATTTTAATAATATGATGGAGGATTTGTCAACTTGTTTTTCGGGGAGTCCTCAGGAGTCCTTTGAAGACTTTTTAGAAGACTTCAGAGATGCTGCATCGAGGAAGACATTTATATCGTCGGAGGAGTTAAAATTATTATTTCCTTCGTATTTAAAAGGTGGAGCCTTATATTTTTTTAAGAGAAATTAGGGGCAGTGCCCAGACATTTGAAGAGGTGGTGGATAAATTTAATGAAGAATTTGGAAGCACAGACTTTGCAGAGAAGTTCTACAATGTCAAGCAAGAGAGAAGAAGTTTGTTGGACTACTTCCATTACTTAGGGGACCTAGCGAGAAAGGCTAGAGTTACCAAAGATGACATTTTTATAACGCAGTTTTTAAGAGAATTGCAAACCCATCTTAGAAATAAATTATTGTTGAGCCATTTTGTAGATAAGAAGGCGCTAAGGGCAGTACTGGTAAAGATGGAGAAATTAATTCCGGGAAGTGATTGGTGGCAACTTTTGGACCGAATTTGGCCCATAGTAATAGAGGGGGGGGGAGACAGGCCGTTTAATTCTTTAAGGCCTGCACAATTTAATCAAAGCCCTACTCAAGACCCACGACGAACGCCGAATGTTTCGCCGTCGTCAAGTGGTCAGGAACCACATATTAGACCTAGTACTAATAATTATAATTTACGTCCTAGGCAAGCGGATTTTACAACGCGTCGTCGCTAGAGGCCGATAGCGGTGACCAGGCTGACCTGTGGGATGAGGGCCTCGGACGAAGTCAGCAGCGTAGCACGGAAGCGAAACGACCAATTAGTTTTATTGAATTCTTCTAGTGTAAACGTGGTAGCTCTTTTAGATACAGGCGCTACGGCTTCATGCATCAGCCCAGCCGTTGCAGATCAAGTGGGTGCGAGATGTATGCAAGAAGAGAAGAGACGGGTTAAGGCGGTAAATGGAAGTTTATTGCAAATTGTAGGGAAATGTATTATAGATTTTAGTTTGGACAATTTTAACTTTTCACAGGAATTTTTAGTAATAACTGATTTAAAATGTAGCATTATTTTAGGGGTGGTTTTTTTAGTAAAGATCGGTATGAATATAGTTTTTTTTATTTGTGTATGTGTTTTTTCCAGGGAAAAATACCGTTTTTCAATAATTTCCATACGAAACAAAACACGACACCGGTAAAACGAAATGTCATGCGCGTAGGGATTCTTTCAAAACAAAAGATAGGGTCGGACTTTCTAGACGGTTCTAGGAGGAAACAAGTGAACTTCGGGGAAACCACGGTTATCGAGGATCGTGACGTGATATATTTTATCGACTTTCAGGAGTTAAGAAAGGGCGATTACGTTTATTTCTCGGGGTTATCGGATTCGTGCGAATTTGCGTTTGGGGTAAGAGATAAACGATTTATCGTAAATGAGGGTTTATGTAGGAATGATAAGCAGGTATTATTGGCGTTGTTGGATAGGAATGCGGATAGATTTGCGTTTGCAACTGACCAGTTAGGTAGGTCGGAGATAGTGTCGGTCGATATTAAGACTTATGATGAAGAGCCAGTCCATTGTCACCCGTATCGCGTTTCGCCGGTGCAACGAGAAACTATTGAGGAGCAGGTCACGGAGATGTTGAAACTACTTGTTATTAGGGAATCCACTAGTTCTTATGCTGCGCCCGTTGTGTTAATTAAAAAACCCGATAATTCATGGAGGTTTTGTGTAGATTATCGGAAATTAAATAAGAAAATTTGTAGGGATAGTTATCCTATTCCGCGGATAGAAGACATTGTCGATAGTTTGGCCGGGGCCAAGTATTTTGCGGAATAAGATCTCAATTCAGGTTATTGGCAGACGGTTATTACGGAAGGTAGGCATAAAACGGCTTTCGTCACGACCACGGGTCTTTATGAATTTAATGTTGTTCCGTTCGGTTTGGCAACGAGTCAAGCAGTTTTCCAACGGATGATGGATAAAGTTTTAGCGGATTTAAGATTTAAAGGGGTTATGGTTTACGTAGACAATGTAATTGTGTATGGTAGAACGTTCGAGGAGTTTACCGGTACGTTGAAGAAAGTTTTTGGGCGGTTTAGAGAAGCGAACTTGACCTTCAAGCCATCCAAATGTGAATTCGGTTTTTGCGAGATTGAGATGCTAGGTTATCTAATCTCGAATGTAGGAGTAAAACCTAGTGATAAAAAGCTGAAGGCTATGCAACAGGTTCCAACTCCCACATCTGCGAAGGATGTGAAACAATTATTAGGTTTATTTTCTTATTATAGAAAATTTGTATCGAATTTTGCGAGAATAACGTTACCTCTACTAAATTATTGAAAAAGGGGGTAAACTTTCAATGGAATGAAGAAATGCAGAATTCGTTCGATTATATTAAGAAGGTTATGTGTAGTACGCCAATACTTTCGTATTATTCGGGGGATAAGTCGGTTACTACGAGGGTTTATGTGGATGCGTCTAACGAGGCGAGGTGCAGTGTTGATGCAGGGCGTTGAAAAAATGAGTCCGGTTGCCTATGCGTCTAGGAAGTTAACGGATGCGGAGAAAAAATATAGTACGACGGAGAAAGAGTGTCTGGGGTTAGTATGGGCGTTAAGGCACTATAGGCATTATCTTTGGGGATCGTATTTTCAGGTTGTTACAGACCATAGCGCGTTATGTTGGTTACAGTCGAAAAAAGATATGTCTGGTAGGTTAGCGCGATGGTCGTTAGCGATACAAGAATGGGATTTCGAGATAGTTCATTGCTCGGGGAAAAGCAATGTAGTGGCAGATTTTTTGAGTAGGAATCCGCTAATGGAAGAAGGGAAACGGGAAACAGAAGGACCTCAGTCTTCTTCTCGTTCTGAACCTGATGATGATGGTTTGGAAGTTTTTAGTATTAATGTAGAGTCGTTACAGGCGGATCAAGCGAACGATTCATTTTGTAGTAGATGGTTAACGTGGTTGAGCGAACGTCCGTGGCGTAGCGGTTTTTGCTTGAGAAATAATTTATTATATAAAAGCGTACGTAGAGATGGAGAAATTAGGGAGGTATTAGTATTGCCTAGGTCTTTGTTTCAAAATGTAATGAACGAATTACATGATGAGGCGTGGACAGGAGGTCATTTGGGTCTCGCAAAGACGTTGAAGAGGTTTCGGTCGAAATATTTCATGCCGAAAGCCGATAAGGAGATAGAGCGTTATATAGCTTCGTGCGTGCCGTGTCAAGAAAGGAAAGTAGTTAAAAGCGTAGCAGATTTGATGCCGATTAGGGTCTCGGATATTTTTGAGAAGGTAGGAATCGACGTTTTAGGAGCGTTTCCACGTTCGTCGAGAGATAACCGATTTATTATAGTCGCGGTAGAGTATGCGTCGCGGTTTGCGATATGTAAGGCGTTACCTAGGGTTACATCGGAAGATGCGGTTTTTAGTTGATGAAGTTTTCTGTAGGTTCGGGCCTATTAGGGAAATTATTTCAGATAGGGGTACAGTTTTTACGGCGGGAATCGTAAAAGAAACGGTAGAACAGTTTGGGGCTAAAATGATACATACAAGTTCGTTTCACCCACAGAGTATCGGTTTGGTAGAACAAATGAATAGAACGTTAACTTCGATGTTATCAAAATAATTAGGTAGTAATCAAAGGCAATGGTGCTCAGTTTTACCTTTGGTAGTACATGCGTATAACACTAGCGTGCAGGCGTCAGCGAAAGTGTCGCCGTATAATATTTTATTTGGTAGGGAACAGTGCTCAGTGGTGGATCGATCATTAGGATTAAAAGCAGTTGGTTTAGACGAAACGATAGATGAAAGGGTAAATCGTATGGGAAGGCTGCTGACTAAGGCGTTAGGGAATATTGCGAACGCACAGCGTGTACAAAAACGGTATTACTATATGAGATCAAAACCCAGATCGTTCCGGGTGAATGACTTAGTTTTGTTATACGTACCAAGGCGGATAACGGGAAGATGTATGAAGTTGGCACGTCTGTATCAGGGACCATACAAGGTCATTGAGATCGTTGGCAGGTCTAATGTGCTGATTCGTCGTCTTGTAGTGTGCGAACACACCTTTACCCTATCCCTATATAATCAGTATGTATGTATCACTCTAAGATCATTAAACGCCTGTCTATTGAACAAACGACTCGTCTCATTCACCACCTATAGGCCGATCCTTACATGGCGACCTTGCCAGGCCAGCCTACCTCTCGCGGGGTAGCGCTGGGCCGAATGGCCAGTGAAATATAAAATAGTGGAAATGTGAGATGAAAAAGTGGAGAATTAATAAAAAGTGAGAAATAATGAAGAAATGAAAAAAAAGTGAATAAATTAAAGAACTATAAAATGCATAGAATGCAAACATAATTTTAATTAAAATGTTAAAATAATACATAGTTTTCTAAAAATTAAGCAAGAAGAATAAATATAAAATGAAGAGTGAAAACTAAGGGAAGAATTATGCAGTATGCAGACCAGAACAAGTGACCAAATTAAATCCTAAATAATACCAAATTACCAAAAATCTAAATTAAAATACAAAGAGGAATCCTGCCGGGTGCCGGGCGAATTTCAAGCCTAAGTGATGTGGAAAGCCGGGCGCCGGGCGTAACCGTACGGGTCCGATGAGGAGCAGCTGGGAGATGTTTCCCGGAGCGAGCTGCAGCACTAAGGCAATAGAAACGATAGGTGCCACGCGAAGTCTTCGTGATCGTGAGTCGTAACCAGTAATGTTTTTTTTTTTAATTGGTTAGTGAGTTTCGTGAGATATTTTATTTGAGACAATTGATTAGTAAACAATTACCGGCATAATTGTTCAATTGTAAATGTAAAAGACATATTGAACGATTAGAAATTGAATATTTAAGAAATTAAAATTGTTTTGTATGTGTATGCTTTACTTCCCCGAATATGGTGTAATAAATAATTCAGATTAATTTGTAAGGGGTTGACGTCAAGAACTTTATTAGTTTTTTTAACGAATTAATTGACGTATGAGAGTAAGAACATCATGTATGAATAAATATAGGTATAAACAAAAAAAAAAAAAAACGAGAAGAAAGTTGTTTGTGTGAAAGTTGATGAAATATTATTTGGCAAGTGTTGATGGATGATGGAATAAATTTACGAAGGCGATGAGAATCGATATAGCAAGTGATATTTTAAATGATGAATAAAAATAAGTTTGGTGATGATGTATGTAAAACGGTGATGATGATGATGATTTCATAGAATGTGGCATGAATTAGTAAAAGAGATGTGACGTGTGATGATTTGTGTGATTATATCTACTTATACTGTACAAAAGATACGTTAAAATTTTGTTATTGTTTTTCATAGTAAATTACCTATTTTACTTCATTTAAATAATTAAAATGCACATATTCAAAGTAAATTTTAGAATTCAAAGTGTACCTAATAGTGTAGGATAGAAAAATATTCAGTCCAGTTATAACCAAAGGTGTAGAATTCAAACCAATGATGCATGTGACGCGATGCATTACAATGCAGATAACAACAGAAAACCAAATTAGGAGACCACCTAGAAATTGTTTAGCAGAACTTGCCACCGATAATTCGCTTAGAAGTTCTGACGAGAATGGATCGTAACAATACCTAGCAGCTCTTATTGCAGCTGCACTACTATAAAAGTAATGATGAAGTTTTAATATAATGAATAAATGACTCAGAGAACTTTATTAGAAACCGTATTTGGTGATGGATGTTGTTCGAGATTATAGGGTTCAGTGGAGGAATGAAGTATTGCGCCGTATGTTAAAATAGAGCATCCTAGTGAGTGAAAGTAATACGCAGTTGAATAAGTATAGTTGGTGAAGTATACATTATATTGATTTTTTTTATTGTGAATAGAGAGATGTATGTTATCGGAAAAGTAATTTGTGTTGTAGTTACGTTTTGAAAATGTGCGTGATTATTATTGTTATATAGAGAAAATAACTGAGTTTGAGGTCAAATTAAAAGAAATATTCACGATTTAGATTAGAAGTTATCACAAAATTGAATAAAAATTTGCTACAGAAAAGTTATCATTTTGAAGGAAGTAGAAAGTGTGTATGTGGTTTTTAATTGTCTTTTTGTTTGTGTATCTTTAATGTGTTTGATGTAATGAGAATATTCAGTGTATGGAAGGTATGTGATATAAAGTGTAAAATGTGAAGAATAAAGTATTAATGCCTCGCAGCCGTTCATGTATTCAGTAAAAATACAAAGCTATTTTTATTATAAAATAATAATTATCATGTACACCTATTGTACAAAGCAAGTACCAAAATGTTTCAGTTCACTTGGTAACAGTTCCAGTTAAACCAAAAGGTATAGTAATTTGATACAGTGTTTACAAATATGTACATGCAAGCAACCTTAGCACATGTTTTGATTGCAGAGTAAAATAATTGTTCTTATGAGAAATAACAGTTCATGTTACTGCAGCTTCTACAGAAAGATAAAGTTTCTGCTGACTGATATGAGCGATACATAAATGGCGATGGATGCTTGTGGCCTAAATTAGGGTACCGCAGCGAAGTATATTAGAACCATTATAACAAGTAGTTAATTTGAAAAAAGTATGTATTTATTTCAGTTTTTGTTAATTTTAGACATATAAATACATTAGAGTATTTATTACGTGTGAAAATATTTGACATAAAAAAAAAAAAAAAACAGATTATAAAAATAAGGTATGTATATTTTTTCAGGTTCAGGCTTAAACTTGCATTCATTTATAAGTTTTTCAGATAAATTTTCAGTTTAGGACATACCGTATATCCTCAAATAACAAAAATATATGAGCAACGGAACCAAGTTAGTTACATGAATTAAAAGTTTGTTTCAGTAATTAACTTTCGTGCAATGCAATGTGCAACTAAGTTTTTTTATAGAATTATAGTCTGATCAGCGAATATAGTCTCTTCATAGAAGTAAGATAATTTTGTTTTATATGGTTTTAAAAAATTACATGACAAAGAAAACTCATGTTCAGAATAGTATTACTGTAAAATACTTGAAAATTTTATGTTATTTTTTAAACTGTCGTTATGATGATTCAGTAAGATTATAAAATGAAAGGATAACACTTTGGTAATTACTTAGATCTTGTGAAATCTTCAGTTAGTAAATAGATATTACATATAACTTTTAAATTATTTTGTTCGTTTGGGAATAACAATCAGTTTATTTTGTCGAAAGTCGATAGGTTATATATTTTTTTTAGTTACAAGAGTTGTAGTGAAGCCGACATAGTACAATATGTATTGTGGTTGTTACTCAAGTACTTGTCGATGTAATATGTTTAGTATGCTTAATTGCTTATGTTACTTACATCATTATTATTTGCGTGAAGTGTATGATGGAAAGAGTATAAATAAATTATGAAAGGAAGTAAAAGTAATATGTGCCTAGTGTTTGAAATGGAAATAAGTTAGTGTTGTGAGAAGTTGAATGACAGAAGATACATGAAGGGATACGTTATGTTGATGATTGAGATAAAATATGTTTTGTTTATGGCTACGTATACCTAGGTTTGTTTGATCTGATCAGGAAGATTTAAAAGGATAACAATTATGTTGATATGAGATATTTTATTATATGTGTGGTATGAGATGCAAATTGTTTTAAGAAGTGGGGATTAGTAAAGTTTAAGATCGCTATATATTTTATTTGCCAGTAAAGTTATGTAATTTCGCATTACATAGGAAAGTTATATTTTTGTTTGATTTTAGAATGTTGGTGTTGTGAGTTATATAGAGAGTATAGTGAATTAGGTATGGATTTGTTTCTAGAACGAAACAAAAAGAGAATGTTTAGAATGTTGAGATAGGAACTCATGTGCACTGAGTAAGACAGCTGGGAACACTTCATTTAGTAAGCTTTCGAAAAAATTTGGACTGATCATCCAAGATTTGCAGAATGTCTTAAAATTCGAAGGATTCGTATTGATTGAGTATAAGTTATGTTTTTAGTATGGTACTTAACTATTGGCGAGTCCGATATGTTATTGTATTTTCATCAGTCTCAAAGGTACAAGGTACAAGGCACGAATCCTTCCTCTTCGAACATGACGGGAACGAGTTTCCTTTGTGAGAAAGTGGGATCTCGATGACCTAATAAGCTCGCGAGCAGGAGCAGGCTCAGGCAGGTAGACCTGGAGCCAGGTACTAATAGTCTATGTATTTAAATATTGTTATAATAAAAGTACCATAAGACGTCTATAAATAAATAAAAAATGAAAGTACCTATACAAGTGCACTCACTATAATGTGAAATAATATGGGATCCGGATACCCTTAAAAAGTACCTATATGAAGTTGAAGCGGACTAAAAATAAAAGACTGATTGATTGAGATTGTTTATGAAAAGAAAGTATATTTTGTTGGTTTCAGGAATGAAGGGTTATTATGACATATGATATATTTTATACACAAAGTAAATTTAATGGTTTCGAGAATGTAGGCATGATATGATAAACTCAAATAAAATACGTAAATAAAGTAAGTTTGTGATTGAAGAAATAAGAGTTGAATAAATCAACAAATGAAGAAGTAAAAGGGTGATCCAGAAAATAATGAGAGATTTTAAACATGGCAATTACAAAGTTTTGATTTAGTAATATTTTATTTAATGTGGTTAAACAAAATAATGATTCATGTCGTCAACCCTTGGTACATTTACTGATTTTTAGTACAACCCTAGTAACATTTAGTTGTTTTTTTTTAACCTATATTTTTATGTTATTGTACAACCGTAAATTTAGTTGATATTGTATTGCTCTACATATTCAAACATTTATTTTATGTTTTATGTGATAAGATTTTATAATATTATATGAGTTTTAATTTAGTTTAATAAGACTGAGGAGATAATATTTCTATATAATCATGTTTATTTTAATGGTGTTAGAAACAATATATCGTTTTCTTTATACATTTTATATCAATGACAGTGTATGCTTTATCGAAATAGAAATTGTTGAAAATTTACATAAAATAAAATAAAAGTGTTTTGTATACATACAACAAATATCTGTATACTCAGGTCTATACTTATGAAAAATTTTCTAACAGATGTTCCGAATGTGTAAAAAATTAGATGATAAAATTTGCTAAACATTAAATTGACAAAAAAAATTATAGAGCTGGTGCTAAATTTAAGTGTTTATTTGTAAAATGTTATTTGTTATTATTATGATTTGAGTTACACAGATTTTGGAAGTAGATGTGACTGATATATAATTATGGTGATGTTATCTTATGTCTAATATCAATTGTTTTCATGAAATTTTATTTAAAAAAATATGATACTATATATTTTCTTTGAAAAAAAAGGGGGAAGGTGTAGTGTGCGAACACACCTTTACCCTATCCCTATATAATCAGAATGTATGTATCACTCTAAGATCATTAAACGCCTGTCTATTGAACAAACGACTCGTCTCATTCACCACCTATAGGCCGATCCTTACAGAACTCACGGTCACGGGGCGTAATTGTTAACACAAATAGTTTAAAAGGCTTTGTGCTGCGTTGAGGAGTTCGTCTGATATTAAATAATTATAGATTAGGAGTATAATATAATTTTATCCCGGTTGTTGGTTTGTGGTTTATGTATGCGGTATTGTTATGAATTGTTTATTAACCGGTGTTTCTTTTCATGTTGTTGCTGAACTATGATGTCTGATGAGGACCGTTCATTTATTTATTTATTATATTTATTTATTTATTTATTATATTAGGTACACAAAACAGCACTAGAGATAATACATCAAATTACAGCAACAAAACAAGTACAAAAGGGGCTGTCTCCAGCGCCAAAAGTATGTGTACACAGCATGGTGTAAGGTAAATCTAGAACAAACTAAACAAAAACTTCATACAATGGAAAGATTACCTACTTAACTATTGGAAAAACTTAATTTATTTTTCTACACTTAAGAGATGAAATCGAACTAAAAAAACTAAATAAAAAACAATTTAAAAACATAAATAAATGATGATCGATATCTGGTACAATCAATGATTTATCATACCTGCTTAAGGATTTTGCGCATTTTATATTTAAAGCAAGGCAACGAGACGTGGTAGATGTCAGGAACATCATCTTCGGTGGCCACAACTTCATTGTAGCGACGACACATTCGAAGCATGGGGTTATTGGCGCTGATGTTCGACCTGCATGTTGGGATGAAGAAAGGACGCGGTATTCTGACTGACCTGCTTGGTACTTGAAAGTTGATTTCTGAGAGAGTAGAAGTTACTATTGCTCCATTTATTATTTTATGAAGATGGATCAGATCCTGGAGTCTACGACGCGACTCTAAGGATTCCAGTGAGAAACGTTCGCATCTTTTATCGTAAGACTTGACCGCGCGACGAAGACCGAGACGCGCGCAGAGCATGCGTAGGAAGCGCTTCTGGACTGACTCAACATGATCGATGTGGGTTTTGTAAAATGGTGACCAAATGACAGTCGCATATTCCAATCTGGAGCGGACAAGGGCATTATACAACAGAATGAGACTCTCTGATTTCTTAAAGGACTTAGTGACTCTTGAAATGAATCCAAGAAGTTGGTTACATTTTTTTACTAGGGCTGAGCAGTGTTGATTAAGACTTAGTTTGTCGTCGAAAATAACGCCTAAGTCACGGGCTTCGTGTTTTCTTTGCAGCGTTACATCCCCTATGGTATAATCGGACAGGACAGGATTGTGGTTACGGGTCATCGTAATTACGAAGCACTTGTCAGCAGCCAAAAACATGCGGTTGTCTGCGCACCAGTGGGACAGTGTGTTCAAGTCTTCCTGAAGGGTTGTGCAGTCGCGTTGTGTACGGACACGTGTAAAGACTTTGAGGTCGTCAGCGTATAACAAGCAAGGACTATTGAATTTTATCACCAGATCATTGATAAAAATTATGAAGAATAAAGGCCCTAGTAGAGATCCTTGCGGAATACCAGAGGGGATTCCAGCTGGAGACGATAAGTGCCCTTTCAGCGCTATTATTTGGCTACGGTTTTTGATATATGATTCCACCCAGCGCAGAAAGTTTCCGTGCACCCCATATAGTGATAGTTTGCAACAAAGAATACGATGGTTTACTTTATCAAAAGCTTTACGAAAATCTGTGTAGATTGTGTCCACTTGGCAGCGGTCGTTGAACGCCGTACACAGGTAGTTTGTGTACTCGAGCAGATTGGAGACAGTTGATTTTCCCTTGACAAAGCCGTGCTGCTCAGGTACAATACGTGGCTTGACATGGCTATAGAGCACATCGAAGACGAACGACTCAAGCACCTTAGCGAAGCATGATAATATGCTGATGGGGCGATAGTTACCACAATTGCTAATATCACCCGATTTATGGATAGGCACAACATACGCCAATTTCCAATTATTTGGAAAAGTGCTCGTGCTGAACGACTTGTTGAAGATGATCGTAAGAGGTATAGATAGAGCACCGGCACATGATTGAATGAAGTAGGGGGGAATCCCGTCAGGACCAGCTCCCTTATTGACATTTACAGTCAGCAACTTTCTACGAACTGCATCTTGAGGTATAGTCATATTGGCTAGGGTATTGTTACATTCACCGACGTTGGTTAAGTCTTCACAGTCACCATCGTGATCGATGTCGTCCTTCTCAAAAACTGACGCAAAATATTCGGAGAACAAATTACACACCTCTAGCCCACCGCGTGCGGATTTGTTGCCGAAGTACATAGTTTCAGGGAGAGAGTTGTTTGCTTTTTTAGACTTGACGAAGGTAAAAAATAATTTTGTCGTGTCACACAAGGAGTTTTCGACACTACTCAGAAACGATTTGTAGCAGTCCTTAATAAGTTTTTTGGATCTGGTTCGTAGCATTTGGAACTCATCATAATCCCGGGGATTCTGATATTTTTTGTACCGTCTGTGAACTTTATTTTTCTCATCGATACAAGCTTTTAGAGATTCTGAAAACCAGAGGGGGTGCCTATTGTCACCAACTCTTTTAAGGGGGGTATTTTGTTTGATTATGTCATTCAAAGTGGTATAGAATGTCGCTAGGTCTACGTTTACATCAGAGTTACTTAATACCATGGGCCAGTCAATGCAATCAAGGGCTTGGTTACACTTAGCTAAGTCGCATTTGCGGTAGTTAAGTGTTTTTTTGGGCATTGAGACTAAGGGCTTGGGTACATCCAGCAGTTCAGCCACGAATGCCGGGTGGTGCCTGTCAACTCGCGATACGGCGTCACATTCAGTCAGGGTCAAGTTAGGGTAATCTGTTAAGAATAGGTCCAGTATCCTATTGTTGGCGTTGCATATGTTGTTACATTGGCTTAAGTTACCAAGTGCCATTAGATTGAACAGCAGCTCGGATTTGGAGTCAAGTGGGGCTGTGTTGATCAAGCTGTACGAGGAGGCTGGGTCAGGTGACCATTGCAAGTTAGGAAGGTTGAAATCGCCCAGAATTATGGTTTTAGTTCTATAGTCGCTAGTGTCAGCAAGCAGGTTATTGGAACATTTATCGATCCAAGTCCTAAACTCATCAATTTTGAGGTAGTCTGGCAGGTAAACGAGACAAATTGCGAGGGAAAGTCCGGCCTTGCCAGTCCTCATCGTTATCCAGAGATCTTCAAGAGAGGTCTCCATATCCTGATGCCTCGTGACATGAAAGTGCTTTTTTACTGCAAGTAATACGCCACCACCGGACTGTTTCGAAGAGGTAGTGGATTCGCGGTCCCTACGGAAAACAACGTACCTATCATCTATCACCTCGCTCGTGTAAATGCCGCTATCAAAGTTGGTTTCGGTCAAGCAGACTATGTCATAGTCATCATTAAGCAGACTGAGATAAACATCGTTTAGTTTAGATCTTATTCTATTGACATTTTGATAAAATATACGCATGGAAGAGAAAACTGATATCAATTAGCTAAAGTAACATATACGAGTAATTAGAGTAGGTAAGGTTTACCTATATATAGGCAGCTTTTCAAGAGCAGACTTGTCCTTTATATGTATATGTGGTGACTGTTCGTCTTTTCTGACATAAACTCTTCCAAATTTCACCCATACAAATTTATAACCAAGGGCCTTCTATTTTCTCGCAGCTGCGTGTAGTTCTTTACCCTCCGGCGACAGGTGCTCCGCGACGAAGATCGACTCGTCTGCTCCTGATACGCCAATCAAGTTCGAGCTGATGTGAGCTTGGGGGTGATCCTTGTTATATTTCTTCACCGCGGATATTATGTTGTCACGGTGACGCTCGGACGGCAAGGTAATCAGTATGGTGCGGGGTCTGGGTGAAGTACTGTCCAGTTTTGCAATTCTTCGGCATGATCTAATTTCGTGTTCAGTAATCGGAGCATTGATCACCTCGCACAGGTCTTTGAAAAGCCGCACGATATTTTCGTTGTTGCGCTCGGGTACTGCGTGAAGTTCTAGATTGAGGCTCCGGGAGAGTTTTTCTGATGCCACCACACGATGCTGTAGTTTTCCGATGTCCTGCTGGAGCTGGATGATTTGTTTTTCGAGCTCAGCGCATTTTTTGCAAGAAGCTAGCTGCTCGTTCTTACACTCTTCTTGCCCAGCAGCCAGGAAGTCGGTTGTGGCGCTGAACTCATCCTTAAGCGATTCTATAGCTTCTTTAATTTCCGAGGACACAGCAGCCTTTATTTGATTGTGGATATTGGCGAGGGCTGCATTGATATCAGACTTCCAATCATTGCGTAACGCTTCAAATCTAGCGTCGAAATATGAGGTTAATGCAGCGGAATCGACATTTATCATGGAGGCATGGCTAGGTGAGTCTATAGCTGTTACCACGGGGGAGGCCGACCGTGCAAGTGCCGTTCACCAAAGACCCAAGAAATATTTGTAACATACTAGATTTCCGTGGTAGATTACCTTTATATGAGAAACTTTTATAAACGACAGTTCGTGTAATTGTTTGAACCGATCGCCTGGTTTTATCTTTGAGAGCAGTATGACGAGGCAATAGCTATTCGTCATAGGGTTCTGTTTTGGTTCCTGCGTTCTTAAAGTATAGAGTTGGGATGATTTGGTAAGGGAGAGTAAGGGTTGTTCATAAAGTTGGTAACGAAGGTTTCTCAAAGAAAGTAATTTCTGATGTGGGATAACTCGGGTATTCGATACACATTCGTGATTCTTTGTAGTGTTTTAACTTGGGTAATTGGTTGCAACTCACGGCGATTATCTTAAACTGTTAATAGTAAAAGATAGTTTACTGAATTCCAATGGATTAGTTGAGATGTTTATAAGTTGTAGTATCGGTTTTAAAGCTAGTTGATTTCATCGTATTATTGGGACGAATTTTAATGACCTCATTCTTAAGCTGTGGCTTAGTAATACGGTTCTATAGATTAATCCTGTTAATATTGTTGACGTTTCCTATATTTGAAAATGATATTTTTTTTCTTTGATCTTTGCCTGCGTTAATTTTTGAAATATTTCCATTCGGTGGAAAGAGTTCACAATGTGGTGATTTAAATGAATTTTTTAAGCAAAGATGGAGTTGTGATAATTTTAAGAACGGAGGTATTATAGTTGTCTGATAAATTTTTCGCTAGTTTTTTTTGTCAGAAAGTTTGTCCAATGATAACCATTCGAGATGCTAAATATTAGCTAGAGTCAGCTGTTTGCCTTCGTATTGTAGTAGATAGTTTTCTAGCGTTAGGTAGGTTAGTGTTAAGCCGCGAATAATTGTATGATGGGATCATAGGGTGATATAATTTAAGTATAATTTAATTTAAGTTTAAAGGATATAATTTAAGTTTTTTAATTAAGTTTTCTAAGGTGCATAGCCTACACCTTAAGTGTAGTTAGGTATATATTAAGTAGGATCTACACCTTAAGTGTAGTTAAGTGTGTAACTTAACATATGACCTTCGGTCAGTTTATTCTATTTCATATCAATTTATTCTTGTTCATGTCAATGTTTTGTTTTGGTACTGGTCTTATGCGTGATCAGAGTTTAATGTTAGGGTTTGTTGGATGGTTGGTCGGATTAAGTTAGGGTTAGTCGGATGATTGGTTGGATAAAATTAGGATAAGGGCATTTAATGTTTAATTAAGTAGGTTAAATGGGATGGTTGGACGGATAAGGATTAGGGTACTCGATGTTATTTAAGATTATGCTTGCGGCATATTTACAGTTTTTTAGATTTCAAGCATAGCAAGCTCACTTAATGTTAACATTTAATGTTTTTTAGATTTTAGACTCTGAGATAGGGTTGTCATTTTAGATTTTAGACTTTGAGTTAGGGTTGTCACTTTGGAAAAAAAAAACCTTTGGATTTTTTTTTTGAAAGGAGGGGGGAATGATTGTAAGGTATATAGTTAGGTTCGATATTTGTCTATGCGATAATATTGTATACGGGCCTCTTTAGACTGCGTGTTCGCTATGACACTGTTAGGTAATTTGTAATTTTAAAAGAAAGAGGCTTTGATGTAAAAAGTCGATGTGACACACTTCACCTTAGGCATCGGTCAGCGACCGATGCAAATTAGATAGTTAGGATTAGCTTAATGGCTATCGAGCCAATTTGATCCCTTTTGTATAAATTGTAACCATATTTGATCAATAAACACGAGTTTGGTGTTACTAACGTCTTCCTAATTAAACTCCCTAGCCCTACAGATTAGGTAGGCAATTATAGGTGGTGTTCAAGAACTGCTGCGACCTTACAGTACCTATACAGGTATTAAGAATCTTACTTTACTTACTTACTTTATACTTTATTGCACAAAAACAGAAAATACAGATACATCAAAATGGAAACTAGGTGTACAAAGGCGAGCTTATCTCTAAAAGGGATTTCTTCCAGCAAACCTAAAATGGACAGAATACATGAAATAACAGGTAGACCTATGTGCACAACGTTAAAAATATTAAAATAATAAACTAATTACTAATATGTTGTCGTGTGAGGATACGAACCTACCAGAACCTAATAGAAAACAACCAGAACAAAATTTAGAAATGACAATTTATTAGGGCTATTTACAATGAATTAATTTAAAAAAATGAAAGGAAGATGAAGATGAATGAGGTGAAACAGGTTTTATAAAATACAGATGTCTGGATAGAAAGAAGGAAGCGGAGAACACGAAGAGAAGTAGACCGGTGGGGTGATGACCAGGATGCAGGTGTATTTGTTGTTGTAGATGTTGTTGAAATCGTCGTTGTAGGAACCGTAGAGAACCGGGAGTATTTGTAGTTACGGCTCGCAGGATCCCGTTGTAGGAGTGGCTCGCAGGTTTGCGGCGTAGGCACGGTTTGCAGAGTCCCGTTGTTTGAAGGATTGTTTGAAGGTTTGAGGGAGTTTGAAGGCTCGCAGGATCCCGTTGTTTGAAGGATTATTTGAAGGTTTGAGGGAGTTTGAAGGCTCGCAGGATCCCGGGGTAGTGCGACCCCGGGATAAGGCCTTTAAGTGGTACTTCTAGTTCAGAAGCTGACGTGAGACTCCAGAATTTCAGAAATGTTCCGCTTTTATACCCTTTTTGGAGAGTTCTAAAAATTATTTAAATTAAACGTAATTTTTGTGAGTGGCTAAGAGAGAAAAAGTATTTTTGTAAAAGTATTGAAGCAAACCTTCAGACCGCTAACGAGTTTGAATGGACATTGCCATGACAACCAGATAAACAAAGACGTCAACAAATGTCAAAGTTTGTTTTCAGGCTCGTAATATAAAATTTAACAAGTTCACATAGCCAAAATTACATAACAGCGAAAGGAAAAAGGGTAGCGCACCAGCGCGCACAAAGCCCGAGATTGCAGAGTTTCGGAGAAAGCCAAATACAAGGTCACCAAAGGTAAGCCCCTTCGCTATTGATTTAGAAGTGCTGATAGCATGAAAATGCAGAGCGAAAATTATTTGTTAATGTGTTCTTATGGTTTAAAACGTTACAGGGTCCTATGAAAATAAAGGTGATGACAAATAATAAGCTGTACAGCTCAGCAAGCATCAAGCAGCAGCAGCAAGGAAAATGACATGTAAGTAGCATTCCCCATTCTTCTTTGGAGTGATGAGGACTGGAGATAACCATGGACTTTCGCATTGTTCAATGACGTTCCATCCCAGCATCTTGTCAACTTCATTAATTAAAGCCTTTTGTTTTTCAGGAGACAGTCTGTAACATCTTTGTTTGATCGGAAGAGAATCACCAGTGTCAATCTTGTGGGTGATTAAGTGTGTGTTTCCCAGAACACCTTTTTCTTCAAAAGAGATTGTCTTGAAGCGTTGGATGATGTCATTAGCGATGTTCTTTTGATTAGGAGTTAAATGCTCATAAGGTAAAACTTTAATATCTTTAGTGTCGATAGCAAAGCATTTAGTATCTGTAAAGTTAAGAGAAGCTAAAACACTAGGTAGAAGATTAAATTTTCTCCAAAAGTCAATACCTAGTATTAGAGAAGGAAATATTTCAGGGAAAACATAAGCTTTAATCAAGTGAGTTTCGTTATTGAAATGGACAGGTAAGTAAATTAACCCAAGGAATTAATTTTTTGATTATTAGCAGTAGAGACAGTAATAAGATCTGACTTGAAAAGTTTGCAGCCCAGTTTAAGAATTTTCAAATGAGAATTATTACCCAGAATAGTTACTGAGCTGCCAGAATCTAGTAAACCAGATAAAGTTAAGTCATAAATTTTGACATTAACGAATGGACGATTAAGATCTTGTTCTTTGGAGTAGAGTTTAGAAGAGATTTTGTAGCAAAAAAAAGAAGTTTTGAATTGTTTTGATCCAATTAGTCCACTCGTCCTTATCAAAATTTGAGTTACTCTTCAAGTCAGCAGTTAGTTTTTTGAACTCGTATTAGGTTTGGGAGAACAAGTAGGGCAATCTGCAGTTTTAAAACCCTTAAGACCACATTTGAAACAAATCACGAATCGTGGTTGAGTGCAACTGTTCAAAGTATGACCTAGTTTACGACAGCGAACGCAAAAAGAACTTTCTTGGGGAGCTGCAGTTTGAGAGAGACTATTAACTTGTCTAGAAGGGTATTTGTAGGTTGGATTGAATTTATTCATGAAGGGAGGAGAAGGTCGTGAGTTATTAGAAGAGTTTGGAGAGTCAACTGAACTTGAAGTGGAATGCTTGTAGTTGAAATCAGAAACATGAGGACTTTGTTGCAAATTTGGTTCTTTAAATTGTTTGTCTCTGTCTAGGAACTTTTCGTAGTTTTGGCAAGTGGCCAGAAGAGAATCGATAGAGTCAATGTCTTTTAGAGCTACGAAGACTGAATAACATGGGCGAATATTTCTCAAAATAATCTCCAATTGTTCTGTTTCAGAAAGTCTTTTTGAAAGGCGAGCGAACATTCCAGACATGATGGATATAAAGATGACGATAGGTTCATCATGACCTTGAGTACGATTCCTAATCGCTTCTAGAAGTTATGATCATAATCAAAACCACCAAAGTCTTTGATTAGAAAAGAAGAAAGTTCGTTCCAAGTTAAGTTTGGATTCTGATTATATTTAAATCTGAACCAATGAAGGGCATTGTCGGTGAAAATTTCGAACGCCTGAGAAATCAATAAGTCCCTGGACAAGCCACGAGCTAAGCTATATTCTTCAAGTTTTTAAAGAAAGGATCTTGGACAGCTTTTACCATTGAAGGTGTGTCTTTTCAGATCTTTGAAGACGTTAGTTGGAGGAAAAGATTGAGGTGGTGGTGGAGGATACGGGGTATGGGTCTGGACAGAAGTTTGAGAAACAAGAGGGGGTTCCATGACAGTCGGGTCAGCAGGAAGGTCCAGTGATGGAGAGTGATTTGCAGTTGAAGGTGGAGCCAAAGATCCGAACTGTTTAGAAATATCGTCAAATTTCAACTTCAAAGTATCAAAACTAGCTTTAGAGTCTGGATATAAGTCCGTATCTATTCGCTCCAATCTGTAAAAAACATGATTAATAAAAGTTTCTATTAATCGCAAGTATTTGGTTTCACCTTGTAAAAATTTTTCAATTTTACAATCCAGGTAAGTCAGAGTAGAACCAATTTGAGACAAGTCATCCTCAATCGGAACTGGAGAAGTCAGAATATCTTCGGCGTGAGAATTTGCAACTAAACGCGAAACCTGTTTTTTAAGAAGCAAAACGGTATTAGCTGGTTCCTCATATCTAATCTTTACTTCGTATTCGAGCTCGGCTTTGTTCAGGAATTCGTACTAAATAACCCTTTCCATTGTTATAGTTAAGTGTAGAGTCAAGTGTTATAGAAGTGAAGTGAAGTGAAGTGAAGTAATGTAAGTTAAATGTAGGCCTAAATATAATCCAGATGAGTTGAAAAACTAGATGAAGTTTTGTTTTAGAATTTGGAAAATATGAAAAGGATGAATAGATAAAGATTTAAGAGTGAAAGTGAAAGCAAATCAAAAGGAAAGAGACAAGGCGCAGAAAAGGTGAAGAGTGGAGAAGAACTTTTACGTTGGGCGCCAAAATGTCGTGTGAGGATACGAACCTTCCAGAACCTAATAGAAAACAATCAGAATAAAATTTAGAAATGACAATTTATTAGGGCTATTTACAATGAATTAATTTAAAAAAATGAAAGGAAGATGAAGATGAATGAGGTGAAACAGGTTTTATAAAATACAGATGTCTGGATAGAAAGAAGGAAGCGGAGAACACGAAGAGAAGTAGACCGGTGGGGTGATGACCAGGATGCAGGTGTATTTGTTGTTGTAGATGTTGTTGAAATCGTCGTTGTAGGAACCGTAGCGGGCGTATTTGTAGTTACGGCTCGCAGGATCCCGTTGTAGGAGTGGAACGGTAGCGGGCGTATTTGTAGTTACGGCTCGCAGGATCCCGTTGTAGGAGTGGAACGGTAGCGGGCGTATTTGTAGTTACGGCTCGCAGGAACCCGTTGTAGGAGTGGCTCGCAGGTTCGCGGCGTAGGCACGGTTCGCAGAGTCCCGTTGTTTGAAGAATTGTTTGAAGGTTTGAGGGAGTTTGAAGGCTCGCAGGATCCCGTTGTTTGAAGGATTATTTGAAGGTTTGAGGGAGTTTGAAGGCTCGCAGGATCCCGGGGTAGTGCGACCCCGGGATAAGGCCTTTAAGTGGTACTTCTAGTTCAGAAGCTGACGTGAGACTCCAGAATTTCAGAAATGTTCCGCTTTTATACCCTTTTTGGAGAGTTCTAAAATTATTTAAATTAAACGTAATTTTTGTGAGTGGCCAAGAGAGAAAAAGTATTTTTGTAAAAGTATTGAAGCAAACCTATCAGACCGCTAACGAGTTTGAATGGAAATTGCCATGACAACCCTATAAACAAAGACGTCAACAAATGTCAAAGTTTGTTTTCAGGCTCGTAATATAAAATTTAACAAGTTCACATAGCCAAAATTACATAACAGCGAAAGGAAAAAGGGTAGCGCACCAGCGCGCACGAAGCCCGAGATTGCAGAGTTTCGGAGAAAGCCAAATACAAGGTCACCAAAGGTAAGCCCCTTCGCTATCGATTTAGAAGTGCTGATAGCATGAAAATGCAGAGCGAAAATGATTTGTTAATGTGTGCTTATGGTTTAAAACGTTACAGGGTCCTATGAAAATAAAGGTGATGACAAATAATAAGCTGTACAGCTCAGCAAGCATCAAGCAGCAGCAGCAAGGAAAATGACATGTAAGTAGCATAACACTACAATGGACATAAATACATAATATCTATACAAATAGACAAAATTATACTACATATATATAAAGCAATATACCTACATAAATCTAGTATGGAAGAGAAAGATAGTGTTCTTTTAAGCGAGTTTTAAAAATAGAAAGTGACGGGCTGTCTCTGATGGCGCTAGGAAGTTTGTTCCAGAGCCTGATAGCTTGTAGTCTGAACCCATGTTCATATGCGGCTGTATTGTGTTGCGGAGTTATAAGCAGTGACCGAGCGTGAGATCTCCGAGGCCTATCCGAGGACAAAAATTCAAAACGATCTCGTAATAAGACAGGATAGCGAGGATTAAATAATATGTTATAGAGGCAGACGAGGATATGAGAATCCCGACGAAGACGGATAGGGAGCCACTTTAACTCCCTGCGATACTCCGAGACGTGGTCATACTTGCGCAGGCCGAAGACAAACCGAATCCCGAGGTTTTGAAGTCGCTCGAGTTTGTTCAGTTGCTCTTCATTCGCGCTCACCCAGCATACGTCAGCGTAATCGATCAGGGGAAGGAGAAGAGACTGGGCAAGCGTTATTTTTGTCTGACGAGGCAGGAAGTATTGTAGTCGTTTGAGGGATTGAAAAGTGGCAAAGACTCGCCTACTGACCTCGCTGACATGCGCTGACCAGGAAAATTGGTTATCGAAGAAAACTCCTAGATTTTTGGCCTTAGTACTATATGAGATTATAGTTCCATCATAGGTTATAGGGGCAATGGCCAGATTCTGTAACAAGTTAAGGGAAAACCTGGAACCAATAATCAAAGCCTGGGACTTACTAGGGTTGACAAGTAGTCCAAAAGAAGTGGCCCAGTCCCTAATTCGCTCGAGATCGGCATTTAACATCCCCACAGCAGACACCATATCTGTTTAATTCCACGCCTCAACCGAACGGCGTGGAATCTTGAGGGGGTGGTTTTCACCAGCACGGGGAGAATCGCAAGTGGTACTGACCTTTGACGCCGTAGACCGGAATTCGAAAGCTCAATTCGAGGCAGGAATACGGGATAGGAGCACAAGGTGTGGGGGGAGAGGACCGAATCTTACGTCGTAGCCCGATGCTGTCGCCGGCGTGTTGCTTGCCGACACGAGGAGTCGCCGTCCGAATACGACGAGTTGGGGACCCAACAACTTTAGCCTTCACAACACGAATCACTCACTCCGCTGAATCTACTTATTTCCCGACGATTATTATGGTTGACAGTGTTACACAATTGTTACACTAAAATACAGTCAAGGCCCGACGCCATGTGCAGACATTTTTTCTCACGACAAGAAAAGTAACCTCTAATTCGTCATCTCGTTTCTGTACAAGTGACAGCTGCGGTTCCGTTTCCGCTAGTGATGTCCCGATTACTCGCGGTCGATCCGCGCAACGAAAACCGGTGCGTTCCGAAGCATAAATATTAAACAATATCACAGGGAGAAAAATGACGATAAATCTGGAGATCGTCTGCGTAAAGATGGTATGATGACGAGAGAGCATCCGAGACGGAATTTATGAAGACGGAGAAAAGAAGAGGAGAGAGAATACCACCCTGAGGGACCCCCGCAACGAGGTCACACCACTCCGTTGAAGTCACCTCCGACCTAATACGTTGCTGGCGACCACTCAGATAAGAGTCGAACCAGCAAGTAGAGACGGAGGACACATTCAAGGACTTCAGGGTCTCAACGAGGATATCAAAATCAACGCAGTTAAAGGCGCTGCTGAAGTCCAGCAGTGCAAGCACAGTGAGCTGTTTCTCGTCCATCGCTTGCTAAATGTCATCAGTGACTTTAAGCAAGGCCGTGACAGTGCTATGACCGGGCCTTAAACCGGATTACAGTTGATTCAGCAAGTTGTTTCAGCATAAGTAGTGAAAGCGTGATCCCTTAGCCTTCTTCTTGTGGACTGTATTTGGACTGGAATCAAACTATTAACTTTCTAATTTCACTTTTATTCGTATAAAGAAGCACCAAGCACATGTTAACATCAAGAGCCTATATTGGACAGTGACAGTACAATCAACGTTGCCAGTGGCGAATATTCAAATGTAGATTATAATTTATGTATTTGTATTTGTATTTATTTATTGATAAATTATAAATTTACATGTCATTTGTTCTTAATAATATTTAAATGTAAGTAATTAATTAATTACTAAGTAATTTGTTTATTACAAACCATTTTTTTTTTACTTATGTTTACTTAATGATATTATAATTATGTAGAATTCTAACACATTTAATTAGATCAATTTCATGTCAAGTATTAATTAATTAGTTTCATTTCAATAAATAGTCTGATCGAGTGAGTCACGTCCGAAAGAAGTCATCAATGGTATAGTAGGCTTCCATCATAAGCTTAGCTTTAAGTTTTTGCAAGAATATTGCGTCACTATCTACCTGTTTGATTACTGGTGGTATTGAGTTGTATATCTTAGGACCCATAACATTAAGGCATCTATCAGATTTTGCTAGTCGTCGCTTTGGCAAATAAAGTTTATCTCTCTGTCGTGTGTTCAGATTATGGCGGTCAGAGTTTTTAGCAAACATGCTCAAGTTGCCTCTGACGTATCTACCTACCTCCAGTATGTATAAACTCGGCAGTGTGAGGATTTTATACTTCTTAAAAAGTTCTTGTGCAGGCCAATCTCGCGGTTTACCTGCTATGATTCGGATTGCCCGCTTTTGTAATTTAAATGGTTTGTCTCTGTTTGCAGCTGTTGCCCAGAGATCAATCCCATAGTTTAGTATGGAGTTGAAGTACCCGTAATAGGCCAGTTTTATGTTCTCAGTGGTTAGGCTGGGACCAAGTCTTTGTAATGCGTGGCACGCCGAAGACAGCCGGGCACACAATGCATCAATATGAGGCGACCAGGTTAGTGCAGAGTCAATAGTGAAGCCCAAGTACTTTACCGTCTCAACCTGAGGGACAAGGACGCCATTGCACATAACATCTAGATGGAGGGGTCTTGTTTTTCGCAGCTGAAAATGCATCAGGTTTGTCTTGTCGACATTTAATTGCATACCGTTAGCAGTGAACCAGTTAGCGATTTGGACCATAACCTGGCTCAGTTTGGTTTTGAGCATGCAGTAGGTATCAGCTGCAACTATGACACAAGTATCATCTGCAAACATCACATACTCAGCTTCGTCAGAGGCAGACGTGATGTCATTGACCAGGACTAGGAATAGATAGTTACCCATAACAGATCCCTGCGGCACCGCACTGTCACCGATCAGCTCCAGCTCAGACCTTTCTTCCCGAACGAAGGTGCACTGCTTTCTGCCACTAAGAAATGATTCCACTGTTTGGTAGAAACATCCTCCAACTCCGTAGTGGTTGAGTTTTTTTAGTAGGAGAGAGTGGTCTACCAATTCAAAAGCCCGCGACAGGTCACAGAATATTGCCGCAACCTGTCGCTGAGCTTCCAGGTGAGTCATGACCCTACTCACTACGTCACGCGTCGCATCGGTGGTGGACCGGGCAGGCTGGTATGCGTATTGTTGTTTGTTAAGGAGGTTGTTTTTTATGAAGTATTGCATCATTCTATCACCCAAAAGTCGTTCAAATGCTTTAGAGACAATTGGTATTAATGAGATCGGGCGATAGCATTTTAATAAGTGCATTTCGCCTTTTCCTTTATATATTGGTTGTACTTTGATCATTTTAAGTACATCAGGATAGATACCGAGAGTGACACACTGACAAAACAAGTGGCCCATCATAGACACAACACACGGAGGAAAGTAATCAAATATATAGGTTGACATATCGTTTAGATCCTTTGACTGTTTTCGCTTTATGTTTTTGAAAGTTTTTATAATTTCACCTAAAGAGAAGGGCTCGAACTGAAATGTTGGCATTAATAGTGACACGGTAAATGATTTTAGGTAGGACATTGCGGTATCAGTAACCGGTTTTGTGTTGGTTTTGTTGGCATCAATATAGTATGTGTTTAGCGCGGCGGCGGCGGTGGCGGCTCGCTGCTGCTCGCAGTTACCAGCTGATTTACTGACGAGTACGTCAAGCGCATTGTTTTTATTGTTGTCATTCCTGCAAGTTTCCTCAGATATGACGCGCCATACACTTTTACACATATTTTTGCTTTTTGATATTGTTTCGTTAATATGATTTCTACGTGTTTTTCGGATGGCCTGGTTGAGGTTATCTTCAAGTATTATTAGGGTATTGTGTTGTTCTAACAGTGAGTCATGAGAGGGCTGATGGCTAGTACTATTACTCATCCTACTCTTTAAGCTACGGACACGAGACCGTGCCTCTCGGACGTGCTCATCAATCCACATTTTTGCATTGTTTCGGACAGGGTACCTTTTTATCGGAAAACTACAATTATATAAATGTTTTATAACGGTAATGACTGATTCTAAAGCCGTACTCGGACTGGTAGATTTGTATAATAATGTATTCCAGTCATATGTGTCAAGGTTTTGTATGAAATTAAATTTATTGTATTCAGAAAATAATCGCTTCATTATAGTTTGGTTGATGCTAGATGGTACATGGAATATCAAATCAATCCTTACACTTCTGTGGTCTGATACATGGAGCTCTGTTGGTGTGACTTGTAAGACCGCCGACCTACTTATGTTTGTATATGCATGATCTAGACAGGTCATCGAGGTATTAGTTATTCTGGTCGGGGTATTTACTAAAGATCTAAACCCTCCCTGTGTTAGGCAACTTTTAAGATTTTTACAGTAATTGTTATTGACTAGGATGTTTACATTACAATCGCCCATTATTATTACCTTATTGTTATGAATTGCTGGCATACATAATAACTCGGTAAGTCCAGTTTGCCACAACGACATGTCGCCTTTCGGCGGTCTGTACATACACACCACAATTAGATCTAAACCTATACACTCAATTGCACAAGCTTCGAAGTTCATTTCAGTACACAGTTGATGCACCTCCATGCGCTCAATCGACAGTACTGAGTTCTTGACATAGATGCAGGCTCCTCCTCCAGCTCTTGTTGGCCTGCAGTACTGGGCACGTAGTGTATAGTTCATTATGTTTACACAGGATATTTCACTGGGGCTCAGCCAGTGTTCCGTTATACACAATACATCCGGCTGCGGGTCCATAACTTGCAGTTCACATTCAAGCCTGTATGTCTTATTTTGAAGTCTGTTGATATTTTGGTGGAGTATAGTCAGTTTCGTTGATTTGTTTACATTAAACTTGCTGCTCTTGTTGCAGAGATTATTTTTGGTTTTCCGGGGCGTTGTCCTTTCCGTCTGGTGGTTTGTGGGCCCTGGGGCGCAGAAAGGGCTGCCATTCAGTTATGTTGGTGTTAATTGGCCAAGCCGAAGCCAGTTGGAATTTGTCGTACACGGATTTGGGAACACCAATCTTAAATGATTTATATGTATCATGTTTTGACGGGATCTGTTCTACTATGTAATCAGGGCAAGCATGTATTTGTTGTAAGTGGCTGGTCAGGCTTTCTGGTGTTGTTTCTTTCTTGAAGAAGCATCCGTGAAGATATTTTTGGGGGTCTACACCCCCAATGCTGGTGTTAGTCGCAGTCCCTTTGATGGCAAGTGGTTTGCGGCTTTTACGACGGTTTTTGACGGTTGTCCAGTCGTTTTGTTTAGTTTGAAGGTCATCCATTGGTGTTTCCGTATCGGTTTGTTTCGGGGTGGTAATAGAGGATGCTAAAACACTTGAAAAGGTCTTATTTTGAGTCAGGGTTGGGATATTCGGACTACTTGTCTTTGTCTTTGCCTCATTTGAGGTTGTTGGCGCGGGGTCATGCTTTGCTGGTTGAATGGGTCGCTTGGTTTGAAGCGGCGGGCGTTTAGTTTGAACAACTAGTCTCTCTTTCGCACGCAGCGCGGTGACTCGTTGTGTTTTTTGCGGAACCGGTACACGGTCATCGGTTAGAGAGGGACGTCTAGTGGGTGTTGAAGCGGCGCTAGACACTGGTGTAGTGCTTGCGCTGTTGTTATGTTGGCCGACCAGTGGTGCCAGAGATCCCTCGTTGTCACGATGATTTGCACTCAGCTTCAGGTTACGGATTTCATTGCATATTTCACTTAATTTGGCGAATATGAGGTCAAGTTTTTTCTCCACAGGTTTTAGGGCACTTGTAATTTCATTTTTTCGTGTTTCACTGTTTAATTGCGGCATGATTGCACAGTAAGATTAGTAAAATGCGGAGAGCGCATTTGGTCTTGCTGACGCGCGCGCGCAGACTGCCATGTTGCCATAAACAGGCTGCCACCGGCAAAAATAACAATTATAGCTAGTTAAGCTAAAGGTTAAACTTATGTTCGCCTTTGGCGCAAATACATACAGATAAATAATTAGAGCAATGATCAATCACACGATCATTTAAACATTGAACTTGATAACCCACTAACATGTATCTAATTCTCTACAACTATTACAGATATCTAGACAGATTTATTTGCAGGAAGTTATACAAACAAATCTATTTAATATAGCAAAGCATAACCTAGACTTTTTATTTCTTAACGGATAGTACACACATAGCCAATCAATAGTGACTTGTAACATAATACCTTAATTCTAAATATACCTCCTACTATTGTTCAATAGGCAGGACACAAATAGTCTGTAATGACCTATTATACATTTTATGATTTGCTGTTTTTAACGTAACGACTCTTACTTTGCCGTCTTTCCCCGGACAGACTTTTACAACTCTTGCCATTGGCCAAACTAAAGGTGGAGAGTTAGGTTCCTTCATAAGTACAAGCTGGCCTTCAATAAGGTTAGGCATAGACTTACTCCACTTGTTTCTATTTTGCAATGTGTTTAAATAATACTTATGCCACGCCTTCCAAAACCTTTGCTGTAGTTGGGTACATTTTTGCCAGAAATCAAGCCTGTTACTCACACGATCAGAAATATCTCGTTCGGGATACATTGACAAAGCTGTTCCTACCAAGAAATGTCCAGGAGTCAAGTAGCAGTAATCATTGACGTCCTCTGATAGAGGTAAGATAGGACGTGAGTTCAACACGGCTTCTATTTGACACAAGACCGTATTTAACTGTTCATAAGTCAGTTCAGCACTTAAAACTATTCTCTTTAAATGATATTTCATGCTTTTCACAGCCGCCTCTGCAAGCCCTGCGAAAACAGGGGCGTAACTAGGCGTAAAATGAAACTTTATGCCTTCTTTTGCTGCATAGGCTTGCACAAGCGTCTGATGATCAGCAGAACTATTAAGCTCGTACAACTCAGCTAGCTGGTTCCTTGCCCCACGAAAACATCCCCCATTATCACAAAAGACATCGCTGGGCAAGGCACGTCTGCTCAAAAAGCGTTTGAAGGATGCCAAGAAGGCATCTGTCGATATATCAGAAGTCAATTCTAAATGTACTGCTTTTGTTACAAAGCAAACATAAATACAAACGTATCCTTTAGTGATTACCGTGCTTCGCAACCTCGAATTTTTTATCTTAACTGGCCCAGCGAAGTCGATGCCTATCTTTTGAAATGGTCTGCATGCAGTGACGCGATGCTGAGGCAAGGATCCCATGAGTTGCTTTGCTGCACTAGCTTTAAATCTGAAACATACCATGCATCCATGAGTCACTTTTTTAACTTTTCGCATACCAGCTACCAGCCAATATTGTTGGTTTAAACTCGCTAAGAGCGACTTAGGGCCAGCATGTAACAACCTAACATGCTCTCTCTGATCAATTCTGTTATTCGAGATTCGTTTGGCAGAATTATAGGATGTTTCTGTGCGAGTGGTATATCTAAATTATCTAATCTCCCACCTACTCTAAGCAAACCATTTTCGTCTAAAAATGGATGTATTGGCTTAAGGGAGCCTTGCACATTGTTGCCTTTTCGCAATGAAGCTATTTCATCATTGAAATAAACCGACTGTTCGTGCTTTATTATAATATGCAACGCGCGTTGCAATTCGTCAGGATTCAGCACTCTCGCACTAACCCTACCATCGCCTTTTATATTATGACAGAATCTATAAATGTATCCTATTACCCTGGTCATTTTATCAATGTCTGAAAACTTCTCTATTATTTTAAGAATATCATACTGTACCGCTGTAGCAAGTACTATCATATCAGGCCTGGGGCTCTCCGGTTTCATCTCAGGTAAGTCTTCAGGTAAGTTCTGATTTTTATTATCAAATGTGTACTCACATTGCAGGAATTTTGGCCCCTCCCACCAGAGGGAGCATTTTGGAAGTTCCTGTGGGCTGATGCCTCTGCTTATGAGATCAGCAGGGTTGTCTGCTGATGGCACATATTGCCATTGCCATTTGGATGTTTTTTGCTGAATTACACTTACTCTGTTCGCAACGTAAGCTTGCATCCTTGTTTTGTCAGTCTTTATCCAAGCTAAGGTAATTTGTGAGTCAGTATACAAGTAAACATCATCTATATGTATGTTTCTACACAATGTATCATATACTCTTTCCGCAAGTATAGACAAAAGCAACGCAGCATTAAGCTCCAGCCGAGGTATTGTTAGTGGCTTTGCACGTGGGTTAATTCGCGACTTTGAACAGAGCAAGTATAATTCAGCCTTACCCGTTATGTCGACCACGCGTAGGTATATACAGCACCCGTAGCCTGTTGTGCTGGAAGCGTCGCAGAATCCGATCAGCTGCACCGCCGCTGCTTTGTTGGTTGGAATACACCTTCCTAAATTAATGGGCTGCATGTCAGCCAGACTGCTAGCAAAGTTAAGCCATTCTTCGATCAAATCGTTAGGCAAGCGATCGTCCCAATCTAGATTATCTGACCAAATTTTTTGAATAATGATTTTTGCTCGCACTACAATTGGACTAGCAAAGCCCATGGGGTCATAAAACTTTGATATGTAACTTAGGACTTCCCTCTTTGTTATTTTATTACTTTTAAATGCTTCTGGGCTGTTGATAGTGAAACAGTCCCCTTTAACGTCCAAGGTAAGTCCCAAGGTCTTCATACTAAAGTTTCCCTTTTGAAAATCAAGCTCACTGAATTGTTGTTCAGCCTTAGGTATGCTTCGAAGAACTTCAGGTGTATTGGAAGCCCATTTGTGCAAGTTGAAACTGCCATAGCTCAACAGCTCACATAGTTGTCGTTTAGCCTCAAGTAGTTGATGCATGTCAGAGCATGAGTACAAAACATCATCAATGTACGTGCAATTTTTTAATATGAAGGATGCCAGTGGTAATTCTTGCTCATGCCTCTGGGCGAGTTCCATTAAACATCGCGTAGCTAAATAGCTCAAAGGTTTAACTCCGTATGTGACTGTGTCAAGGCGAATACACCGCAAAGGCTGGTCTGGGCTTTCCCTCCACAAAATGTTCTGGAGTGAAGAGTGTTCCGGATTCACAAGAATGTTGCGAAACATCTTCTTGATATCTGAACTCCATGTGAATTTCCCAAATCTATACAGCATTACAATATCGAACAATTCTTTTTGTACTATAGGCCCATTCAATAGAATATCGTTCAATGAGATCTTCTTGCCGGTTTTCATAGACGCGTCAAATACCACCCTTGTACGCGTAGTTTTGCTTTGTTCATTTATTACAGCATGAGGCGGCAAGAAGTATATCGCATCTTCATTGAAATTGTATGAGTTAATATCTACATAGTGTCCATGTCCCAGCTCTACATATTCATCTATAAACCTTTGATAATCTGTCAGCAGATTGATGTTTTTTTGCAGCCGCTTTTCAAGGCTGAGAAATCTATGTAGAGCTAGGTCAAATGAGTTACCTAGTGTCTTATTTATACTGTCTGGCTCTAACTTCAATGGCAAGTCAACAGTGAACCTTTTTTATCTAGTTTGACAGTGTTTTTAAATATATCCTCTGCTAGTTGTTGCTCTGAGTTCCCCTCTTTCCCCTCAATTAGTAGTTCTGGAACACGCTCCACCTCCCAGAACCTTTTGACAATCTCATTTATACCCGAGTCACATTTAGTACAAAAAAGTACAACCTGATTTTTTATGATGTCTGATGTGGTGGCCCCAGCGATGATATGGCCAAATTGTGTATTGAAGATGCTCGGAGATGTAGACTGCTCGGGGTTATTGCATGCAGACTGATTCTGCGACTGCTCAAGCGGCAGTATTATCTGGAAAAATACATCAGCACCAATCAACATGTTTATTTCTGATGGCTTGTTGAATGTTTTATCAGCCAAGGTCAGTCCAGCCGGTATGGATATATCTTTTAGATCCACTTATTTTTGTGGCAGGTTACATGTTATCGTTTCCACCACGTGACAGTTGATGAGGGTGTTGAATGTTGAGGTCAAAGAGTAAACCTGCAAAGGAATGCAATAGCTTATTTTGCTTTTGCTTTGAGATATGCCTATCAGGTTAATATCACTACGCTGAGGTGTTAATTCCAATACCTCAACAGCCTTTGTAGTTATCAGTGACACTTGAGAGCCAGAGTCTAGAATACATTTGACATGCACCTCTCTTCCGCTCTTTGAGTACAGCTTGACACGAGCTGTAGGGATCAAAACATTAGTTGACCCTCCTCCAGAAAGAAGAACCACTGGTTCTGGCACTGCACTGCTGTCTATGTGCAGCAGGGTGTTGTGTTGGCCTTTGCATACCCCACACCTAAAGTGATATTTACATTTGCCAGTGTGTGGGTTGAGGCAGGTATTGCAAAGCTTTTCCCTTTTGCTGAATGACAACCTCTCATTTTGTGAAGCTAGCTTAAACTTAGGACAAGCAAATAATTTGTGAGACAACTTACAATATATGCAGTCCATCAATGGCTTGTCTGACGCTGCAGCCAACACTACCTTACTCTTGCTCGGGATCTGTGAGCGGCCCCCAGCTTCCTGCTGCTCTGAACAGGTGTTTTCCAGAGCTAGGGCTCGCTTCTCCATGTATATCAAAAACTCTTCCATGGTGGGCTCGTCTTCCTGCTTTCGTTCGAGGTGGTAGGCTCGTGCACTGTAGTTGTCCAACTTTCGTCCCAGTATTTCTAGGAGGATCGGGTCCCATGCCTGTACTGTAATAGCTAAGTTTTTTAAAGCCGCAAGCGTTTGACGTATTACTGTGATAAAGTTCCTTATATCCTTAGCGATTGCGAACTTTGGCAACTTTGTCATGTCAAGGAGAGTACTGACATGCTCTGATATAATCCTACTCCTATTGTAGTACCTCTTTTCCAACAGTTGCAATGCTTCCTCATAACTTTCCTCACATAAGGGAAGGTTCTTTACTAACTCATACGGCTGCCCTTTTAGGAATGAACGCAGATAGTATAGTCTTTGTACATTGTCTAAAGCCTTGTTATTATGAATGACAGACCTAAATATCGACATGAACGCTACATATTCTGTGTATTGACCTGAGAAGCTTGGTATGTCAATATTAGGTAGCTTGGCCCCAGAGACAATGCCACTACCTGACCCCTTGGACAAGTCTTTCTGTTGCTCAACGTTAGAACAACTCTGTGTTTTGATATTTTCGTTATACACAGTTATGCAATGGAGATATTTTTGCTCATAGTCTTCTACATTTTCAGTGTCAGATGAATCCATTGCCAAGATTTGTTTATTATAATCTTCGTACTCTTTGAATACTTGTAATAATCGGTCGCGTTTTGTTATTAACGTTTCAATGCTGTGCAAATTAGATTCATCCGACACAAGACTCTCAACATAGGTGACGTGTCTAGTTATCGTACCTTTTACATAGGCCCGTGAGGCGTTGAGTTTCTTGAGTAATGTTTCCTCCATTGTTATGTACTAACTATAATTCTACAAGCTATTACAAAGTACACAGCCTTTTTTTAATTTGCAAAAAAATGTCACAGGCAAAACAAAAACCAATCAGTAAAACAAGAAGGAAGATGGCGGACGCAAAAGTGCAAACCAAACTTAGTTCCCTGACGCTGCCGTTGCTACACGCCGCCGGTGGCGCCGCTTGCGCTTACAGGGTGCCAACTTGACGGAAGCAGGTTTCGGCGGCAAGTTATAAACGGGCCTGTCCGGTGTCGTGCTGTCACTCGCGCCGAGTCGGGATTGGTTCCCACCTGTTTCCCCACGTTCTCGCTGGCGCCACTTACGCTCCACGCTAACCGCAGACTACCAACTTGACAGTGTGAAGTTCCGAAATATTCCTCTCTATTCTATGGTCCTCTCGATTTTTTCTCCTTCCGCCTTATGACTTTCTTCTGAAAATGTCTGAATTTCTTCAATGAATTCTGGTTTTGTTTCTGTCAGCAGCTTGATGTATTCAGCAGCAGTCGATGCCTGGTGTCTGAGAATGTAGCAGACTATTGCAGAACATATGCCGCCGGTGTGCTTGCGCTTGTCGCTCGTTTCGTTGGCTCGAATCCGAGGCTCGATTGGACCAAATGAAAGCGTGATCCCTTAGCCTTCTTCTTGTGGACTGTATTTGGACTGGAATCAAACTATTAACTTTCTAATTTCACTTTTATTCGTATAAAGAAGCACCAAGCACATGTTAACATCAAGAGCCTATATTGGACAGTGACAGTACAATCAACGTTGCCAGTGGCGAATATTCAAATGTAGATTATATTTTATGTTGCCATAAACAAGTAGGAGGATAACTGAGACATGGACAATGGATTCAAGGACTTTATCTTCATTTTTATGTGTTTGTCGTCGGAAAAAACTAAAACAATTTGGAATATCATAAATAGAGAAGGGCTTGTGTTTAAACGATTACCAAAAACGCACCTATTTTACTACCAATAAATTCGAAATGACTGCCAAAATGGATGGATGTCCACCAAATTGTGTTTGGATAAATGATCACCAAACTTCTTTATATGTTTTGTGTACTTAAGTTAATGTTTTAAGTATTTTTTGTTGTTCTTACATGTTCAACCTAACACGAAGGATAAAGGGGGCTTCGCTTCGCTCACCACCTTTACCCTTCACCTAAGCTACCGCAATATTTTGCCCTGATAGTTTTTGCAACTTTTGGTGTTAATTTATCCATTTTGGGTAGGAAAAAAATATTTTGGTGGTCATTATATTTGCTGTCATAGAGAAGCAGGTAAAACAAAATCAGGAGACCGTAGCTTTTTACTTAAGATTGAAGATAAACTAATAACTTCCAACGATGACATCGCGGCCGCATTTGAACAGTTCTTTACAAATGTTCCAATTGTTACTACGGCTTCTTTAGACTCGTCTCCGGATCTTGCTGCATCATTTTTAAAAGACAATGTGCCAAAGTGCAATCAAGATTTCTCATTCTCATATATTGAGCCCTATGGCATAATTAAAGCATTGAAGTTGTTAAATTTGAAAAAATCTGAGGATCTCTGGGGCATGTCAGTAAAAATTATTAGCTCGGTGATAGACGAGCTTGCCCCTCATTTAGCTAAAATCTTCAATTTTTATTTTATTTATTTAATCATCAAAGTATTATAGATACAAATCCATATTTTAACACAAACTCAGGAAAGATACACAAAAAATGTGTAGATGAGAGTACTTTGCCTGATCACATGAAACACAGCAGGCTAGTACCTTTATTTAAAAGCGGCGATAGGGGCGACCCCACAAATTAAGACCACCGTCTCGGTTCTACCCTTATTAAGTAAAATATTTGAGAAGATTATATTGAGTCAGTTGCTGGCGCACTTCAATGCGCATCAAATTCTCCATAGCCAGCAGTTTGGATTTACAAAAGGGCTGTCGACAACAGATGCTGGAGTAATGTTAGTTAAACATATTTTTAATGCGTGGGAAGATCGTAGGGACGCTATAGGTGTGTTTTGTGACCTGTCCAAGGCATTTGACAATGTAGACCACAAAACATTGCTCTTAAAGCTAAAACGCTACGGCATAAAAGGCAATAGTTCTAAGCTTATGAGATCGTATTTAGAAGGAAGGGTTCAAAAGCTGACATTAATAGGACAAAATCTTCGGGTTCTCAGGTGAAGATGGGAGTCCCACAGGGATCTATTCTGGGGCCGTTCCTTTTCCTCGTGTATGTAAATGATTTGCCATTCATGGTACAAAACATGTCAGAGATAGTAATATTTGCAGATGACACGTCACTAATTTTTAAAATAAGGAGGCAAGAAAATGACTTACAGGAAACAAATAATGCTCTCTCGCGACTACTAGATTGGTTTACTGCCAATAACTTGCTTCTGAATTCAAAAAAGACAAAGTGCATAAAATTATCTTTACCTAATGTAAGGCAAGTTGAGAGTAATATTTTATTGGGGAAAGACAAACTAAAACTAGTAGATGAAACTGTATTTCTCGGCATCACTAATGATGCCAAACTACAGTGGTGTCCCCATATTGTAAAATTTGCATATAGACTTAGTTCCACAGCATATGCAGTTAAAAAAATCAGGGAATCGACGGACATTGCAACTGCTAGGCTTGTATATTTTAGTTATTTCCATAGCATTATATCCTACGGCATACTACTATGGGGACGGGCTGCTGTCATTGAGACCATCTTCATTTTGCAGAAGAGAGCGATCCGATTTATTTACAAGCTAGGTAATAGAGAGTCTCTGAGAGATTTCTTCAAGGAAATCAACATCCTAACAGTTGCAAGTAAATATATCTATGACAACATAATGTATGTGAGGAAAAATATCAGTAGCTTTAAATCTATTGATAGCCGCCACAATGTGCAAACTAGAAATAAATATGAACTTTCTTTTCCAATGTCCAGACTAAAAAAGTTAGTAGTTCTTTTATGGGACACTGTATATGTTTTTACAATAAAATTCCGCAAGAAATACAAAACTTAACTGAAGCTCGATTCAAAAAATGTATAAAGCACACTTTGTGCACAAAGGCCTACTACAAAATTAATATTTTTTTACAAGACTCCGACATCTGGAATTAATCCAGTACACTGCACCCTATATATTATGTAATAATTAGGCACTTTCTTAATGTTTTATTATGCTTGCTTGATTATGTTATGACCTTCATTATTTTTTCATTCATCATCGGCCAAGGTTAGCGTATCGTGTTGACGTCTCCCAACTACTTCTCCAGTTTTTAATCAAATTAATTAGTCTAATGGTCCCTGTTCTGCAAGAAAATAGTGACAAATTAAACTAAATAAGTGCTCTCCCTAAAATACACATAATACGTACAAAAACCTTAAATATAACAGTGTATTACCCGAAAAACAGTGAAGTTCTAGTGCACTTATAATTCAATATTACGTACTTTTTCCGAAAATACCTCTCTCAAAATTTTATTTCCTAAACCATAACAAAGTGTACGCAGAATTCGCCATGGTATCTATCGCGGTCGTTGGTAGATGCGGTCAAGTTTTTGGTCTGAGACTGCACACGCAAGAGGTCGCAGGTTCAAATCCCACCAAACCAAAGATACGCTTTTTGTTTTTTCGTCGATAGCTTTGTTTGTGCCACGTTTGATAGTTGAGACTGAGACAAGCAAGCGCCATCTACGCCTACGAACCGGGCAAGAGAGGAGTTACCTCAGTAATAAAAATAAAAATAAAGGCTTATAAAATCATTTCAATGTGTCAACACTACATGCTACGAACCGCTACCAAAAACAATATCGTAGCACTGATGCTGACGTGACGTACTGTATACGTTGAAGCTCTAATGCGGTTCATCGCCGCTATACAGGGTGTAACATTTTAATCGACCTGAGTAAATAATCAACGCGCCCAATAATGAACTGCCCTGTGTGCCGTAAGCCAATAACGCGTAGTGACTTGCTAAAATGCGGAGCTTGCAAGAAACAGTTTCACTACCAATGCCTAAATATTACTCATGCTAAATATTTGGCCTTATACTTAACGAAGAAACTGTGGAGGTGTGATCAATGCACTAATGTTACTACAAGTCGAGGAAAAAATTTGACTAAAAATACCAAAGCAAGAGGACCATCATGTGGCTTAGATAAAGCTTCCTCAAGCTCAGAAAAACATCTGAAAAAGCAGAAACCACTATAACGGGCCAGATCACCGAAGATAGACAAAACCCTCTTATGTTAAGTATTTCGATGGAAAATCTTTCTTCAAATTATCTGGATAAGAGTTCTACTTTGTTTGATACAACTGCAAGAAGCCTTCCAAACATTACACAAATGAATGACTCTTTGGTACACAATCTAAGAGACCAGATTTCTGCTTTGAACATCGAATTAAACAGCGCACACGAACAAATCATCACTTTAAATGAAGAAAACACTAAATTGAAACTAGGAGTTCAAGAATTAAAAAAGAAAATAACATTCGTGACGAAATTAAGCTCAAGCATCAGCACTTCTACACCAGTATCACACTGTATTGCGCTAAGTTCAAGCTCTATGAAGACAAAATCTAATAAGAAAATCGTATTCGAGAAATCAGCATCTAACCACAAATCCTCTCCCAAAGAAAACAGCCCTAAAGAAATTGTCAAAGACATTGAGCAAATGCCGGATCACATCATTAATACCGTTACAGTGGAAGTGAATAAAACCAGTACACCAGCGAACTGCCCTAAAGGAGTTGAAAAAGCCATTGAGCAAATGCTGGATCAGAGCACTAATACTGTTACAATTGAAGTAAATAAATACAGCAAACCAGTTAATAGCCCAAAAGGAGTTGAAAAAGAAATTGAGCAAAAGCCAGATAAAAACTTTAATACTGTCACAGTGGAAGCGAATATAGCCAGCAAACCAATACTTCCATCAAGCCACAAAGCCGAGTCCAAGAACAATGAAGAAGCCGAAACAGTAATGAGAAGAAAAAGAATCAACAGCTACCTACCCCTACCCCTAAGATGCCTCTGATCTACATTATAGGAGATGAAGGTGCAATGGGGATTGCTCAAAAACTTTTGAATTTAAGATTCAACAAAAACTATAGAGTTTCTGCCTTTGTTAAACCGCAAGCTTTCTATTCCGGAATTCTTGGAGACGTTAAGGAACTGATCACGAGGGTCACAAAAGATGATGTCATAATCTTCATCTTAGGTTCAAACGAAAACGCTTCAAACATAAAATTTGATATTGAAAACCTCCTACAAACAAAGGACATCAAAAATGTTGTATTTCTCTGTGAATTCCAACGTAGCAAATACACTTTGAACACACACAAAGTGAACAAAACATTTAAATCAGTTATTAACAAATTCCACTCAAAACACATTACAGAGATGCACACTCAGTTGGACCTTGCATTCAAATTGAACATAGAGATCGATTATATTAGCTACAAGGAAGTATTTATTACAAATTTCGGTAAACACGTCAGAGGCAGGACTATACCACAGACTGCCGACATCTTAAAGATTGGTACCATACCATATTATTTCCATAAACAAAAACTAAAAATGGAACCAAAGCGCCTAGAGCCAAATTCTGGGTTTTTTTTCGAGCACAGACAAACGTAAAAGTAAAGGAAAAGCTAAATTCCTAAAGTCCGACATAACAGTAGCACATATAAATATACAAAGCCTTAATTATAGGAAGCTAGTTTTACTTGAAAATTGGCTTCACTCCGAAGATGGACGTTTCATAAAGGTTTTATGTATAACTGAACACCATCGAGTGAAAATGGATCTTGAAAGAATGACTTTTAGGGATTTTAGTCTGGCATCGTCTTTTTGTCGGGGTACCCGAAAAAGTAAACTCGACCTATGCATTTTTTTTCATAACAGTCTGCGATTCGATTTCATTCCATCAATAAAGCAACTCACTATACCAAATCTTGAAGTTACTCATACTCATACGCATATATTTATTGCGTCAATGTGGTACACTTTAACAAAATTATATCTAACAATGAACCCTGTAAGGGCACTACAATGTCTTAATAACTAGCTTACATCTAACTTGTGTTTGATAAAATAAAAAACTTATTGTATTATATTATTTACTATACTTATTACATTATTATATTATATTATATATATTCTTATATTATTATTCATTATATTATTATTTTTTGATAAAATATCTTAGTTAAAATAGAATTTTAATTTAATAACAGTGGGATCATCATGTGCATGTACCAATATTTTTATGTATTTTATTATTTATGTTATAGCGAGGTACTTAGTTATCAGTCATAACTGTAGCTATCTTGTGTATGTATGTGTGTATATATATATGTGTGTGTGTGTGTGTGTGTGTGTGTGTGTGTAGATTATGTGTTATATGTACTTAAATAAAGTTTCCCTGTAAATATTCCTCGACAGTATAGTAGGCGTTTTGTAAGAGATGGGTTTTTAGTTTTCGGATGAATGCGTTTTCGTTGGGAATATTTTTATAGTTATCTGGGAGCTTATTATAGATTTTTATGGACATAATGTATGTATTGGATGATTGTAGTGTCATATCGGTTTTTGGAAGTAGGAGTTTGTTTTGGAATCGGAATTTATATGAGTTATTGGGTATGGCTCTGGATTTGTATGATTCTGGATATTTTCTGACTTATTATTTCTAAGATATAAATGGAAGGAAGTGTGAAGATGTTATATTTTTTAAAGTAAGGTTTGCAACTGTCTCTAGGTTTTATATTAGCTATAATTCTCACTAGTTTTTTTTGCAGAGTGAATAGCTGTGGAGTGTCAGTGCTATTTCCCCACAGTATGATGCCGTAGTTGAGTAAGGAGTGTGCCAGTGCGTAGTATGCTGAGAGAGCAGTTTCAGTGTTAGTCGTCTTTTTTACTTCTTTTAGGGCGTATGAGAGTTTTGACAATTTGATTTTTATTTTTAGTATGTGGGATTTCCAATTCAACTGGGAGTCTATTACGATACCTAGTAACGTTGCTTCTTTTACTACTTCTAGTTTAGTGTTATTGTAGCTGAAGTTGATGTCTAGGGGGGATTTTTGATGAGGGTAGAATGTTATAAGTTTGGTTTTTTGAGGATTTATTTCGAGGTTGTGGTCGGTCATCCAATTTGTTTGTCCCGGGGTGGTTTATTCGCGTAGTTGTTTCTTTTAGTGTTTCTATTTTATTTTTAATTCATATATTTTGGTTACTTTCAGTGTTAATAAAAAATAAAATATGTTAATTGTTCAAGGTTATTTTTGAGTTGTTCGTTGACGTGTGTGCTATTTTTATGTGAGGAGACCAGGGAAATGTCATCAGCGAAGAGGATGCAAGGGTCATCGAGAATTTTCGGGAGGTCGTTTATATACAAAAGAAAAAGAAGACATCGGATGACGCTGCCTTGGGGAACAGAAGCGTAAGTAGTTTTGCAGTCGTACCTGTGATATGTGATTTCTCTTGAAGTTTGGTTAAAATATTCTATCTGAACCTGCTGCTCTCTGTTATGTAAATATGAGGCAAGCCAGTCGTGTGCTTTACCTCTTATGCCTACTTCGTGCAGCTTTTGTAACAGTATGTCAAATTGTACTCTATCATATGCTTTCGTCATATCGATTAGTATGCCAACAGCGTAATGTTTATTATTAAGTATATTAAGGATTTCCTGGGTGAATTTATAGACTGCCAGAGTGGTTGAGCGATCTTTTCGAAAGCCATTTTGGGAGTCGTGGAATATTTTGAATTTTTCACAAAAGGAATAGATGCGATCGTGAATTGCTTTTTTAAATATTTTGGCTGATGTGGGAAGAACAGCAATTGGACGATAGTGATCAGGGTCAGTTTTAGATTTCTTTTTGTGGATTGGTGTTATTACTGCTTTCTTTAAAAGTGACGGGAATATGCCTTGCTCGAAGGATTGGTTGATCAACAAACCGAGGGGAGGAGTAAGTAAGTCGGCACAATGCTTAAATAGAATTGGCGGAAATTCAGCGGATCCGCAACTCTTCTTATTTTTTAATTTTTTATTATTTTATTTACTTCAGTAAAGGATACAGAGTTAAGAAAAATTGTGTTTACGGTACGATGTATAACAGGTCGTCCTTTTGCATGTCTTTGGTTTTGTTCTCCTATTGAGGCAAAATGGTGGTTGAAATGAGATGAGATAGTCTCAGGGTCAGATAGTTCGGTGTTATTTATATTTAGTTTAATGTTTTCTTTAATTTTCATTTTATTTTTATTTCTACGTTCGTTGATTATTTTCCACATTGTTTTTGCTGTGTTGTTAGATGACTTCATTTGAGATATATACTGTAGTTTTTTAGAGGTATTTATTGTTTTTTTGAGCATTTTTTCATATGTTTTGTAGTGATCATGAAGTGTAGCACTGTTAGATTGTATGGTGTGTAGTTTGAGGAGTCTTTTATTTTTGCAGGATGTTTTGATACCTGTAGTCAGCCGGAGTTTAATTTTTTTCATTGGAATAAACTTGTTCAACATATCAGTTAGGATTGTATGAAATGTATTATAGTTCTCATTAATTTTTGTGTTCGTTAGGATTTCTTCCCAGTTGATATTGACTAGTGAGTTTTTTAAATGATCCATATTTTTTAATGAGAATATTCTTTTCTCTGTATACCAGACGTCTGTTTGTGGAGAGAGGGGTGGGGGCAAGTTAAGTGTTATTACAGTGGCCATATGGTATGTGAGACCTAGATTTTTAACGCATGTCTCCTTGTATTTGTTAGTGTTTGTAAAAACTAGGTCTATACAAGTGCTGCTTGTTTTTGTAAAATGAGTGGGCGAGTTTATGTATTGAGTTAGGTTGTGTTCAGACATTGTTTCTATAAAGTTTTTTCGCGTATTACTATTTTCTAAAATGTTTATGTTAAAGTCACCGCCTATAACTATGTCAGTTTGTGGATACTTATTCTGTAGTAAAATAAGCAAGTTATCTAGCTGGGAGTTAAATAAGTCGTTATTCATACCATTCCAATAGGCACATATTAATAGAATGTTCTCTCTTGTTAGTTTCACAGCACATAGTTCAAGGTTGTATTCGATAGAGATATTGGTGATAGTTTCAACCTCTTCATATTCGATACCGATAAGTTTGCGGTATCAGCTTGCTTGGGATGATTGTAATATGTGCTTATAGGCCTAAAACTATCAAAAATGATAATTTCGCTGAAAACCTTGAAAATGTATTAATGCACACACTCAAAAACAAAACAAACAAAAAAAATTTGCTATGTGGAGATTTAAATGTTAATTTATTGGTAAAAGGGGGAGAATCCAGAGAGTTTCTAAGTCTGCTGAAATACTTTGATGCTAAACCATTCGTACATAAACCCACACGCATAACAGCTCATAGCAGTTCTTGCATCGATAGTATAATTTCAAACACAAACCTAGGCAATATAAAAGTGGTTGAGCCCGGCTTATCCGCTCACTCCCTTCAGCATGGCACTCTGGATGTTGGGAAAATACCTAGCTCTCGAAGTACTTTTAAACAAGTAAGAGACCAGACTAAAACCAATATAAACGAGTTGAAACAATTCTTGAGTTGCGTAAAATGGGATCAGATTTACGAAATTTCAGATACGGATCAGTCTTTCAATCTGTTTCATGATATACTCCTCAGTGCATTTGACATTTATTGCCCGCTGAAAACTGTCCAGGTTGATAAAATATACTCTAAGTCTAAATGGATTACACCGGGAATTAAAAAATCTTGTGAAACGAAGCGCGAACTTCTTATTGAACTCAAACATTTAAAGAACAACTCTAGACTCTGTCATCGATATAAATATTTTGTCTCTCAACATTACAAGAAATACTGTTCGATTTTGCATAAAGTGGTATCATTTGCAAAGAAAAAGGACAATGAAAGACTTATTCTAAAGTCGAATAACAAAAACTATACTGTCTGGAATATAGAGAATAAAACGATAAAAGGGGAAAACTCAAAAAAAAATGAAAGTTTCTTGGTACTCACTGATGGTAATACAACCATAAATAATGAGTTGGACGCTCCAAATTTATTTAACGCCTACATTACTATAAGCAGTAGTCATACAAGTAAAAATGTGCTAAACAGCATTGACCTTCCCAGATACCAAAATAACTGCATGTTCATCAATCCCATAACTAAAATAGAAATTCGGAGACTTGTGTCGAATCTGAACAATAAAAAGTCTTGTGGATACGACGGTTTACCAATTACTATTATTAAGGAAGTTATCGAAGTGGTTGCCGACCCCCTGGTCTATCTGATCAATCTATCAGTAGCTACAGGTATCTTTCCAGAAAGACTCAAAATAGCCCACATCATTCCACTGCACAAAGGTGATAGCAGACTGAAAGTTCAAAATTATCGCCCCATTGCATTGTTGCCCTCTCTGTCTAAGGTTTTCGAAAAAAATTATAAACATAAACATTTACATACAGGCACATACATTGCTTCTGGCCCCACACTAGGATACCCTGTGTCGTGGTAACCAGAAACAGCGACGTCACACACATATAAACATCCAAGACCTGGGGATTGTTTTTTTTTTTTTTTTTTTTTCATTACCCCCAGCCGGGGATCGAACCCGGGACCTCTCGCATGGTAGGCAGAGCCACAACCGCTGCGCCACAGAGGCCGTCGTATTAACTAACTAAACGTAAACAAAGTGTAATACTTCCGATCGTCGACTCCAGGAAAAATACTCTATCAAACATAGTATCATTGAGTAAAGAGACGACGCAAGGTGTGCCTCAGGGTAGCGTTTTAGGTCCCCTGCTGTTCATATTATATATAAATCATTTACCCAAACTAGTAAAAAAAAAACACGATGTTCGCGGATGACGTCTCAGTGTTCTTTAAATTCGAAAGAAATGATACTACTAAACTGTCAGCTGAGATCAATGGAACCATAAATACTATTGTCCATTGGTTACAAACTATGGGATTAAAAACAAATTCTGGTAAAACTAAAATGATACATTTTCGTAACTACAATAGACTTGAACTAGATCTAAGTATAGAGAATACAACGATTGCACTAGTTGACCATGCCAAGTTTTTGGGCATTTTTGCAGATGAGCACATGAACTGGAAGAAGCACACAGAGACTCTTGAAGCAAAGTTAAGTAGTTTTTGCTATGCATTGAGATGTTTGTAAATTATTACCACAACACACACCCAGCTACAGGCTTACTACGCTTTCTTCCATTCTAGACTCCTGTATGGCTTAGCACTGTGGGGTGGTGGCGTTGAGATCCAAAAAAAATTCGTTTTACAAAAGAGATGCGTTCGCATTTTGAGTGGTGTTAAATCAAATAGAGTAACTTATCGCGGCCTATTTGTTTAATTAAAAATCCATACCGTCACGGCGCTCTTCATCATCGACCTGTGTATTAATTTATAAAGGTCGTTTTCAACATGCGTTTTCCGGAAAAGTTTCCGATCAGCTCTGAACTTTACAGTACTAGGCTAAGAGATCGATTCAAGTATGATCTTAAAACAAGGCTCTGTATAACGACATCTTATAGCAATAGTACCAGCAATATGGCCATCTGCGTTTATTACAAATTACCGCTAAATATAAAGCTTCTCTCTGGTGATCGGTTCCTGAAGGCCTTGAAACAGTATTTAATGCTTTGGTGTCCATACACACTGACCGAATTTTACGAATATGGAAAATCAATGTCTCTACGATAATCATTGTTTATGTGTTCGACTGAAATTTATAATTTAAATGACAATTACAATACAAAATCAGATCAGATTACAGATCAGAAAAATACCTACACAATTTTACGTTTGTCAATTTTCACTATCGAAAATCCCTGATAACTGCTAAACGGACTACCCAAGTTACAAAATTTCTATTGCTCTGTCCGTTTTAGACCTACACCTGTCAAATGACACGAAAAACAACACAATATCTACACAAACAAAAAAAACATGTTTTTAACTTACTTAAGTAAGGTGGCGTGAATTTACCTAACAAAAATTTTGTTAATACTTATTTTATTATACTGATTGAAAAATAGGCAACTGTTATTTATTTAAATCGATCTTGATGTATGTAATGGTAATGTATTTTTTATTATTTTACCTTAAGTCTATGAATTTTATGTAAATTGAATATAATTTGATTAGTATAATCTCTTGATAGGAATAATTTCCTATAATGACTATAAAATTGCTATGCCACTCTTGGTAAAATTACGTTAGGACATTGTATTTAACTATTGACATCTGTTAAAATACTGTGCTTTAATGCTATAAACATTGAATTGAATTGAATTGAATCAATTTTTGTGCTATTATGAATAAAAATATTTGAACTTGAACTTGAGCTCTCTTTGATGTGTTCAGGAACCGCATGTTCGACCGGCATTGTGGCATTGATATTTACTCTTCAATTGTTTAGCTTGTTCGATGGTACCAACTTCATAGACAAACTAGAAGCGGCACGCAGTCGGGCGTCGGCGTTCGAAATTTTAATGTCATATAATTTGTAGAAAATGTATACATTATGGTCAAAATGTGTCAATATTCAGATAACAAAAATTAGTTTTTACCAAGTAGTATAACATTATGATGGTCGTAACGTGCGGTTTTCTGGACGCAGTAAAGAGGGTTTATGAGATGTGTGTAAATAAAAATATATAACAAATCCCTATTGGCATATGTAATGCGAAATCGCGGACGCCCTGCAGCAAGACCTGCCTTAATCATACAATGAAAACTTTAGGCTTTAATAAGATTAAATTGGGAAATATTAGATTGCACAGCAAATATCATGGCGAAGTGGGGCGGCAGCATAGGTGAAGGGTAAAGGGGGTGAGCGAAGCGAAGCCCCCTTTATCCTTCGTGTTAGGTTTAACATCTAAGTGCAAAAGAAACATAACATGTTTGAACATGTAAGAGAACAAGAAACATAAGTGTTATTGTAGAACATTTTTGGTGTGCGATTAAATACTACCCGATTTAATTTTGTATTTTTATATTACAATTGCAAGAAAATATCTTTCAAAATCAGATTTATCGTTCTATATTGTTATTATGTTTGCATTTAGGTGATTTTCTGATTGATTGGTGTTTTCATTATTAAAAAGTATGGGCCCCAAATAATAATAGGTGTTTGGTTCAAGGAAAGTTGGGTTTAAGTTTTTGTAGTTAATAAAATAATTGTTATTCAGATATGTAATTACTTTGTGTATAACGGTAGTAGTAGATAAACAATTTGCAAAATTTATTTTGTTTTGTGGATAAACTTAGAGGTGCAGTCAGTATTTTTGTTGCAGTTTTGAAATATTTTGATCAAAATATCGGGGATTATTTCGTATATTTTTATTGCACACGAAAATACACATTATAAATTTATAGAAAAAGACATTTACAAAGGCAATCTTATCCCTAACAAGAGATTTCTTCCAGCAAACCCGATATGAAAAGGATAATTTAATAGCAGTGACAGTAGACCTGACCTTTGAGTAGAAATACAAGTATATAATATAAATAAGTGTTTTTACTAAACTACTAAATATACTTCTTAGAGCAGAACATAAATACCTTATATAAAAATACATATTATAAATATATATAATAGTTACATATTAAATCCCTAAGTTTACAAAAGAGAAAGATAATGCTCCTTCATACGATTTTTGAAGATAAATATAGATGGACTGTCCCTGATGCCGCAAGGAAGCTCGTTCCACAGACAGAGGATATATTGTCCTCATTCGGAACCCATGTTCATAAGCAACGGACTGTATTGTGAGGCGGAGTAGAGAATATGGAGGCCATGTGGGATCTACGAGCTCTAGTCGACGGAAGGAAATCGAAGCGTTCACGCAGTTAGCCCCAGCTTTAACTATCTTTAACTAACAATAGCAATTTTAACTAACCCCCGGTGTCCCAAGGAAAGTGAGGATGTGAGTATCCCGACGAAGACGGATAGGCAGCCTTTTTAACTCCCTGCGATACTGTGACACATGTTCGAACTTTCGCTGTCCGAAGGTGAACTGAATCCCGAGATTTTGATGTCGCTCGAGTTTGTTTAGTTGCTCTTCAATAACGCTAGCCCAACAAACATCAGCATAATCAATCAGCGGAAGGAGAAGGGATTGAGCGGGGGTAATTTTGGCTTGACGTTGCAAGAAGTTATAGAGTCTTTTTCGTGAGTGGAAAGTGGCGAGGACACGCTTACTGACGTCACTGACATGCTTTGACCAGGAGAGGTGGCTATCGAAAATAGCCCCAGGTTTTTGGCCTTGTCACTGTAAGCGATAATAGTGCCGTTATATACTACAGGTGCTATGGGAAGTTGCTGTAGTTGATTTAACAAATACCTGGATCCCAGAATCATAGCCTGGGACTTATTGGGGTTAACGAGCAGTCCAAAGGACAATGCCCATGTCTAGATGTTTTCGAGGTCAGCGTTTAGCCCATCGCACTGAAGAGAAAATGACGGTAGATCTGCAGATTATCAGCATAGAGATAACATCAGAAATGGAGTTGATGAAGACAAATAACAGAAGAGAGGAAAGACACCACTAGGTTAATGTCTCCTCGGACCTTATGCGCTGCTGCCGAACTCTTAGGTTAGAGTCGAACCAGCTAGCCAAGTGGGAGGAGACATTTAAGGAGTTCAGTATCTCAACGAGAATATCAAAATCGACACAGTTGATGAAGCTACTGAAGTCAAGCAGTGCAAGCATAGAAAGCTGTTTATTGTCCATGGCAACCTGTATGTCATCCGTGACGTAAGGCGGTCACGGTGCTGTGACCAGACCGGAACCCGGATTGAAACCGATCGATCAAAAGGTGTCTGGAGAGGTAGGAGGAGAGCTGGGTGTGGACAATGGATTCGAGAACTTTGGAGAGGATAGGGAGAATATAAATACAAAGAAACTCTTTAAAGGTGGAGGGATTGGATGTTTCAGGCAGAGGAATGACATGTACTTTCTTTCACATAGTAGGAAAGGAGCTTTCTGAGAGGGAAACATTTAATACACGTGTGATCACAGGAAGCAGAAGCAGCAGAGCGAAGCCCTTATTAACACAGGAAGTGACTCAAAATAAACTAGTTGGTAACTGCGGAGGGCCTCATTCACATACCGGTATAGATAGTGGACCTACAAAAAAGAAATCGGGAAGGGCAAGTCGGAATTGCATACGAAGGGTTCCGTAGCATAGCATAAGAAACAAAAACTCGGGCAAAAAATAATAAAACAAAACGAAAAGAGAGTTTTGCCCGAACGTGAATTTTGAAACCGATATTGAACATATTGTGGCACCACAACCATGTGATAAGCCGCGAAATCTACGATCATATTTGAATCAAGTTATGGTTTTTATATCGCGGGTGGTGTTAAAACACGCCTCATGTACGGGGACCCCCTGTGATTTATAAAATCTACTGTAGTTGATCTCTAAGTTGTTCTTTAGTTGGTGTAGCGGCAACAGAAATACACCTTCTGTGAAAATTTAATTTCTCTTACTACTACGGTTCATGAGATACAGCCCGCTGACTGATAGACGGACGAACGGACGGAGGATGGAAAGCGGAGGCTTAGTATTAGGGTCCCGTTTGGCTACACTTTAGGTATGGAACCCTAAAACGCAAAATACCAATGTACCAATTCAAAAATGAAGTTTCATTTTTGAACTGGTACATAGTACATAATTTGAATTTGGTACATAATTATTTGTAGTTATAGCCGCAGCAGAAATACACATTCTGTGAAAATATCAGCTTTCTACATATAAACGGAAGGAAAGCAGAGGCTTAGTAACAAGTAATAGGGTCCCATTGGCATGGAGCCCTATGATAGTACACGAATAAGAATATAGCAGGCAAGAATAAAATATCAATGCATTCAAATGTCTTTACTATGAAAATGTTTACCTTTCATAATTAATGCCATGATCTGCGTTCCGTTTTTGACTCCCTGCTGCCCAATGGTTTGGCTTGGTTTTATCACTTTGCCATTGAAGATCAGTTTTACTCTGAAATTAAAATAAATATACTTTTTGTTATATTTGCTTACAATTAAATCAGGTTAAGAAATAGAACTTCTTGAATAACTCAAGGCCTGTGTTTTTTCTGTAAAACATAAACAAAGACATTAAACTTTAACATTTATAATATATTCAGGCACAAACATTGCTTCTGGCCCCACACTAGGATATCTTGTGTTGTGGGAACCAGAAACAGCAACGTCACACATACATAAACATCTAAGAGCTGGGTTTTTTCTTCCTCCCGACAGAAAGTTCATTAACACAAAACATACAAGAGCTCCTTGGTCTAATGGGTGTCTCGCTTGCTTCTCTCACGCTTAATTCCTGACCATGTACCAATGAGATAATTAATTTATCTTAAGTACATTATACGGACGTTCTAACGGTGATGGAAAACATTGTCAGGAAACCTTTATTACTTAATAGCTATGGAGGAAACCTTTATTACGGCGATGGACTAGCCCCCTGTCACGAAAAATGGAATATTGAATAACTGGCTCAAAGTGGGCACAATTGTCCCTCTGCCACCCCATGTGGGAAAAGGCGTGACGCAATGTAAAACATACTTTAAAAAAATGTAGGTAGACAGTTGTAGAACAAATTAATTCATTAATATTAAACACTGAGGAAAGTGGTCACCATTTCAGCCTTGGTAAAGGATATATCCTTATTTAGTCCATCAAAATCTGTCTTATGAACATGTCCACCTTTCGCATCAACATTGAAAAGGTTAACAAACAACACTGAGCCTGACAAATGGACCTGTTAGACAGTGGCGTAGCGTGCCTTGTCGGGGCCCCGTATAAAAATTTTTTTGGAGGCCCTTATATGGAGGTAAAGATTTTTCACAAAAGAAAAAAAATATTGTGAGAAGTAATATTTATTTATCACATAATTTACCCATTTTACAAATAAAAATCGAATTTTAAATATTCACTCTCCTTGCCTTTTTATCGGCAAATTGATTTATTAAATCATTTATGGCTGATGATGATTTTAGTTTTTCTAAAGTTTCTGCCTCTATGGACAATAGTGAGATGTCTGACAGCCGTTCTTGTCCCATCGAAGTTCTTAAGTAATTTTTTATTAGTTTTAATTTTGAAAAACTTCTTTCTGCCGTTGCGGTTGTAACTGGAAGGGTCAAGAATAAAAAGCATGCTGTGATTACCTCGGGAAAACTGGATGCAAGACTATTGAATTTTACTAGCAATAATTCAATGAGTTCTTTAATGGAATATTTTTTTTTTATTTCAGAATTTAAGCATGTTTTTAGAGCCTTTAATTGGTCACAAAGATTAAGTGAGATGTCTTTACTGTATTTTGCAGACAGTTTTCCGGAAGCGTTTAATATCTCTTCGCTTGAAGAAGATAAGAGTTTCTCCGGTTGTAAAATTTCGAATATACTACTCAGGTTGCAAAGGCTCTGAAATCTTTCTTTAGTTTGAGAAATTAATATATCTAAACAGCAATAGTATACATTGACTTTGAAATAGGATTCCAGGTCGGAAATTCTCTCATCTTGTGATAACTCATCAAAAAAACGCTTCGTTATCTTTCGCCTACTGTTTTTAAAAACAGTTGTTACCCCCCACTTTTTTGCTAAATCTTTGGATTCATTTAGCAAACTATTAAATGAATTCTGATTTCTTAATTGGCACAGTCTATTTAAAAGATTACTTAATAAAATACTAGATTTCTGTAAGTCATTATTTTCATGCTGTAGAGCTTTAGAAACAGGATTAATAATTTCAAATAGTGAAGAAAAAAATGTAACGAGCACTAAGAAATCAAAACTCTCTAAAATATTAATTATACTTTTACATTCTTCACGTTCATCTTTTTTATTTGAAATTAAATTTAGTTGGTACAAAGTTTTCATGATTAGTAAAAAATTTTTCTTTACTGCTAATAAAGCGTCGTTCCTAGAAGACCATCTGGTAGGACATACCTTTTTAAGGGTAATCAAATATTTTTCAGATGAATCGTCACTTAGCATAGCCCAGCGTTTTATACTATTGCCAAAAAAAGTATATATTTTTTCTAAATTATCGAAAAAAGTCGATACTTCACGAACATGTCTCGCAGCATCGTTCAAAACCAAGTTTAAAGCGTGCGCAGCACAATGAACATAATCGGCATTTGGAGCATGCTCTTTTATTAGGGTTTGTAATCCTCCATACACACCCGACATAACATTTGCTCCATCGTATCCCTGTCCTCTATATTTAGTCAAATCAATTCCATATTCTTTAGTCAAATTTAAAATGACAGTTTTCAGACCTGCAGCACTGCAATCGGTTACTGCTATGAATCCTAAAAAGGACTCACAGATTTTTATTTCTTTAGGCACATTATCATCATTTTCTGTAACCGAGATATATCGAAAAACTACCGATAGTTGGTCAATTTTTGACAAGTCTTGTGTTGTATCCAGAATTATTGTCAGAAATGGAGCTTTTTTAATTTCTGAGATAATACTGTTCCTAACGTTGGTACCAAGCAAACTAATAATTTCGTTTTGAATCGTAGGGCTTAAATAATTTATTTCACCTTTCGGTTTTAGAAAAAGTTCTTTTAAAGTTGCATCATAGTTAGATAGCAGACGTGAAATTGCCATATAATTGCCAGAATCAGAATCATGCCCCCTCAAAGGTAGATTACAAGATACTAAAGTAATTATAACATTAATTATACGATGCAGTACATCTCTCCAGAATGTAATTTTACTATCGATTTCACTTTTCAATAGAGTATCGATGGTATTTCCTTGCAACCAATTATTATAAGAGAGTGAGGCACTAATATGCTGCTGTGACTTTTCATGGTCAAGAATAGTTTGTGTGAAATTGCTTCTAACCGAAACACCGTTAACCCAAGCAGAGGAGTACGATTTGTTTTGACGATCTGCTAATAACCAACAGAAGTGACAGTACGGTTTGTTTAAAACGTTAGAATAACATAACCATGGTCTTATAATTTTTATGCCTAATATGAATAATAATAAGCTGAAAAAGGTCGGTTATTTTCTGAAACTTTTGGAAATGGTCCTTGTGGTTTAAATGGACCCAATTTAAAAATTATTTTTCGTTCGCATTTAGTTAAATTGTCACCAAAATTTCCTCTATCTGATGAAATTATATTACAATCTGCATTATCTGCAGATATATCAGAATCGTTGACTTGGGGTTCCTCGATTTCTGGATGGACATCCGATAAATTATGTTCTTGGCTTTCTTCTATTTCCGGATGGATATGTGACGAAGAACATGCTTCAGAAGAATCTAAAAATAAACGATTAATTGTTAAAAATAAATACGAATGCTTTGATACTAAACTAAAAAGAGTTATATATAAATAAATAACGTTACTAAGGGTCACAGTTAGAGAGTGTGTGGCGAACCCCATACTTATGCGGACTCCACATACGCATGAGATCGTAGCTCCTTGCCTGACGGTATGACGTCGCAGCGCCCGAGCATCGCGTGATCGCGATCCTCCAATCGCATTGCACCACGACAGGACCCTCGGCCGTGACGTCACCTTGAAGCCTTTCACCGCGGGACTGCCTCGACGCCCCAGCGGCAGACAGCATCGCGCACTCACTCGGTTAACTTGTACATATTGCTCTGTATCGCTTTGTCTCGCCAAATTAGCTAATCATTGTTCATAGTTCACATTAACATAATTTGCTTCATAACGCTTGTTTGCATTTAGTATTAGTTTTCCAAATTGTCATACAATCCAACCCTTTCGGCCTAGCTTTCTAACGTGTAAAAATCATTCTGTAAATCTTGCCATTCACTCGCTTTTCGCTTTTAAATAAAATACATTTTTATCTTGTTCTTTGTTTCTGTGAGCTGTCCACATGCAAAGACCTTACGTCGTTAGAGTATCAGTTAGTTCGACCAACATCATTTAGGTAGCCTAGCTTCGATACATCTACACTGGTGACCTTTCGACATTCCACGTGGAAACAAACATGCCATTGACGGAGGAACAAACACAGGCGGCCGGCAAACAAACCCCGTCGGACGTCTCACAGCAGTTGGGAATCAACCAAGGCGCAGCAGGAGGAAGCGGCGATGCATTTTCGGGTGCATACCAAGGAGTGTGGAACGAGCTCAGCCGTGTCAGCGTGCGCCCGCCGCCATTTTGGCCGGAGAAACCTGCAGTGTGGTTTGCACAGATAGAAGGTCAGTTTGCTTTGTCTAGAATTACCACTGATGAAACGAAATTCTACCATGTGATTGCTCAACTCGATCACAAATATGCCGCGGAGGTCGAAGACATTATTACCTCGCCCCCTCCGACAGGCAAGTACGAGAAACTGAAAGCAGAACTAACCAAACGGCTTTCCGCGTCCCAGGAGCGTAAAATTAAGCAATTGCTTACGCATGAAGAGCTAGGGGACAGGAAGCCGTCGCAGTTCTTGCGCCATTTAAGACACCTCGCAGGACCGACGGTGCCCAACGACTTCCTGAAAACGATATGGACAAGCAGACTTCCCCCTAATATCCAAACGTGTATCGCTTCACAGAGTCAGAGCACACTGGACGACGTGGCAGACCTCGCAGACCGCATACACGACATTGCGCCGCCACTGTCCCAGGTAGCCACTACGTCAGCAGAGATGCCAGGTACTGCTTTGGACTGCATATCCAACCGAGTAGCAGAACTGACACGGCAAGTGGAATCGCTAATGAAGGTACACAATTCCAATTATAACAATAACTCAAGACGAGGATTCAACCGGCCTCACTCTGGTTCCCACTCCGGCTCCCGCTCACGATCCAGCTCACGATCCAGCTCACGCAACCCTTCGTACTGCTTCTACCACACTAGGTTCGGACACAGAGCAAGAAACTGCAACCAGCCTTGCGCTTTTAAGCCGGAAAACTCCACGAGCAGCCATTAGTCGCGGCCAGTGACTGCTCTTCAACGTCAGGCCGCCTATTCGTCGTCGATCGCAAAACAAAAATTCAATACCTGGTAGACACGGGTTCAGACCTGTGCGTCTTTCCACGAACTGCATTGCGAGAGAACAGAAAGAAAACTGAGTACGAGCTATACGCGGCCAACAACACCGTCATCTCTACTTACGGGGATAAGCAATTCGAGCTAGATTTGGGTTTACGACGGGCCTTCGTCTGGCGCTTCACAATAGCAGATGTTTCAAAACCGATTATTGGTGTCGATTTCTTAAGCTATTACAACTTGCTTGTAGATTGCCGCAACCACCGACTCGTCGATGGCATCACTTCGCTCTCCATCCAAGCTCCATGCGGCGAAGCCACGGAAGCCATCTCTTCTGTACGCACAACTTCTTCGGCCGACGATACGTTGTATCACAGAATCCTACGGGAGTTTCCTCAGGTAACCCGCCCAGCTGGTAAGCTCGACCTTCCTAAGCACAATACGGTACACCATATTAGAACAACAACAGGCCCACCGGTGTCCAGCCGTCCACGACGCCTAGATCCAGAGAGATTGAAGATTGCACAGAAGGAGTTCAACGAAATGCTCCAAAACGGCACTGCTCGCGCATCGGAGAGCCCGTGGTCGTCGCCCCTACACCTGGCACGCAAAAAGGACAACAGCTGGCGCCCGTGTGGTGACTACAGAGGTTTGAACGCACGTACTATTCCTGATAAATATCCAGTCCCACATATTCAGGATTTTTCTTACCAACTGGCGGGTAAGAAGATATTCTCAAAGGTCGACCTGGTGAAGGCGTATAACCAGATTCCGGTTCATAAGGAAGATATAACGAAAACCGCAATTACTACTCCCTTCGGACTGTATGAATTCCCCTTCATGACTTTCGGTCTACGCAACGCCGCACAGACATTTCAACGCTTCATCGACGAGGTACTACGAGGCCTTGACTTCTGTTTCGGGTATCTCGATGATATTTTAATCTATTCTGAGACAGAAACACAGCACCTAGACCACCTCAGAAGACTTTTCGAAAGACTGGTACAGTACGGCGTTCTGATCAACGCTTCAAAGTGCGTCTTCGGCCAAACTGAGGTAACTTTCCTGGGTTTTCAAGTGTCAGCAAGCGGCATTCGCCCTTTGGAGTCCAAAGCGGCAGCAGTCATGGACTTTCCAGCACCAAAGACCGGCAAGGAGTTAAGAAGATTCCTCGGGATGCTAAACTTCTATCGTCGTTTCATCCCAGGGGCCGCAAAACTCCAAGCACCACTCAATACATTGCTGACCGGTCACAACTCTAAAGGAAACAAACCAGTTCATTTGACCCAGGAGTTATTGGAAGCCTTTAAAGAATGTAAGTACAGTCTCGCTCGTGCCGCATTACTCGCACACCCCGACTCGCAAGCAGAGTTAGCCATCACCACGGACGCATCGGACGTAGCCATGGGAGCCGTCTTGCAGCAGCGAAGAAAAGGGGAAGACTGGCAACCACTCGCATTCTTTTCGAAGAAACTCTGCTCCGCCCAGAAGAAGTACAGCCCCTATGACCGAGAGTTGTTAGCGATATACGAATCAATACGGTATTTCAGGTATATGGTGGAAGCAAGGCCATTCATCATATACACTGACCATAAACCAATTACATTCGCATTCAAAACGCCACGAGAACGGTGCTCACCTCGCCAATTCAGGTATCTTGACTTCATTGCACAATTCAGCACAGACCTAAGGTACGTCGCCGGAAAGGACAACACGGTTGCAGACGCCCTTTCCCGGATCGAGGAAGTCACAGACGAGCCCTTAGATTACCAGTCTTTAGCACAGGATCAAGCCACAGACGAAGAGCTGAAGGGGTTGCTGACTAACGGGTCCAGCCTTAAACTAGATAAAGTTGCAGCAGCGGGTACACAAGTATATTGTGACGTGTCAACGCCAGAACCACGTCCCTTCATCACAGCTTCACATCGTAAAAAGGTATTCCACACAATGCACAATCTCAGTCACCCAGGCGCTAAGGCTACAGTCAAACTAGTAACTCAGAGATATGTCTGGCCAGGCATACGCAAAGACTGTCGACAATGGGCTAAGGAATGTTTACAATGTCAACGCAGCAAGGTATCAAGACACACAATGGCACCGTTATCGCAATTTTCATTACCTACCGCCCGCTTTCGACACGTCCACATGGATATTATTGGTCCTTTACCCTTATCTTCTGGTCACAGGTACTGCCTCACCGTCGTAGACCGCTTTACCCGGTGGCCCGAGGCGTACCCGCTCGAAGACATCACTGCTGAGTCCTGCGCTCTCAACTTCGTGTCGGGCTGGGTAGCTCGCTTCGGCTGCCCCGAACGCATCACCACAGACCGGGGCCGGCAGTTCGAGTCACATCTTTTCAAGAGTATCGCCAACACGTTGGGAGCTTCGCACTTCACCACCACGGCATACCACCCCGCCGCCAACGGACTAGTCGAGAGGCTGCATCGTCAACTGAAAGCGGCCATCACATGCCACGCAGACACGAAATGGACGGAGGCATTACCACTCGTCCTACTCGGCATCCGCAGTGCCTGGAAGGAAGACATCTCGTCGTCAGCTGCTGAACTAGTGTACGGCGAGCCACTACGACTTCCGGGTCATTTCTTCGCACCAGAAACAGATGAAGTTGTAGACCACAATGATTTCGCCAGTCGGCTCCGCAACCACATCAACAAAATGGCACCACAACCGACTTCATGGCACACCGGCACGCGACGATCCTTCTACATACCCAAGGACCTGGCAGTCACATCACACGTCTTCTTGCGACAAGGGCCTCACAAAAGACCGCTACAAACACCATACACCGGCCCATACAAGGTTATCAGACGAAACTCAAAAACTTTCGACATCGAAGTTAAAGGGAAGAACATCACCGTCACCGTCGACCGCCTCAAGCCGGCGTATGTCACAGTCGAAGAAACGGAGCCAGAAAACGCTGCAACCCCGATAGCCCAGGACATTGTCAGAAAGACAAAGAGCGGACGCACCGTAAGATTTCCCGACTACTATCGACCATGACCGGAGTCAAGGTCTCGGTAGGGGAGTACTGTGGCGAACCCCATACTTATGCGGACTCCACATACGCATGAGATCGTAGCTCCTTGCCTGACGGTATGACGTCGCAGCGCCCGAGCATCGCGTGATCGCGATCCTCCAATCGCATTGCACCACGACAGGACCCTCGGCCGTGACGTCACCTTGAAGCCTTTCACCGCGGGACTGCCTCGACGCCCCAGCGGCAGACAGCATCGCGCACTCACTCGGTTAACTTGTACATATTGCTCTGTATCGCTTTGTCTCGCCAAATTAGCTAATCATTGTTCATAGTTCACATTAACATAATTTGCTTCATAACGCTTGTTTGCATTTAGTATTAGTTTTCCAAATTGTCATACAATCCAACCCTTTCGGCCTAGCTTTCTAACGTGTAAAAATCATTCTGTAAATCTTGCCATTCACTCGCTTTTCGCTTTTAAATAAAATACATTTTTATCTTGTTCTTTGTTTCTGTGAGCTGTCCACATGCAAAGACCTTACGTCGTTAGAGTATCAGTTAGTTCGACCAACATCATTTAGGTAGCCTAGCTTCGATACATCTACAAGTGTTCAGTTCAGACGCACACAGATTCTACGCGGATTGTGCTCGTACCTATTAGTAGATACAAAATCACCTGCAGCCCGCCCGTGCATTACTATACACCTGCGTGCTATTTAAACGCAGCGCGTAGTGTAGTGGCCATACATTATACACATATATATCGCCCAAAAGGGCAAATTGCAGGTAGGAAGCCTTCAGCATATACCGAGGCCATGGCTCACAGTAAAGTCTTAGTAGGACAACTGTAAACACAAAGGGGTTGTTTTTAGTCCGTATACCACACGAGCTGATGCCCGCTCAATATGTGGGGACCCGGACATAGCAGGGAGGTCTGACTCCTGGGCATGGGTAATTCCATTTTTTTCCCCTCCAACAAAAAAAAAACAAAAAAATAAAAATAAATAGTGGCCATACAAAACGAGAACCCGAAAGCGAGTCTGCACATCTGAAGTTCTCAACACGCAATTAACGATACGATACGGACTGATAAACAAACAACAAAACAAATCGATCCTATAGATAAGTTAGAATTTTGTTTTTTTTAATCAAGGCACGGAACCCTAAAAACAGTATAATTGTGAAAATCGAGGGGGGATACAACTTTTTGTGACGGACAGATGGACAGACCGAAATTAAAAGATTTCCTTGTTTATCACTACGGGTCCCTAATAAATGGGTTGGGTAGTAGTGTAGTACTTACCTTTCCAATCTAAATCACTCACAGTATCTTGTCTCTGAAAAAATGAAGAAATTTTGGGCACTTTTTTATAACCTCGTCCCTTTTCTGTTTAATTTTTCTTTTCTCAGCGCCGCTGGGATAATCTCTTTTCCTTTCACTCATTTCTTTTACAAATCGTTACTAATACTGCTAAACCAGAAGAACAATATTGTTTGTACTGAATTACAATGTAATGCACATTTATATAAAGCGCGTAAATAAACAGTGCACTGCACTCCGTGGTTTAACATCCAATGCAAAGTACAACAACGTACACGTACATCGCGATATCGATGAAGGATTCCCGGGGATTCCCCGCTGAGTTGAAGATGAAGTAAGTAAAACGGGGAAGTCCCGCAGCCCGCCATAACGATGTAGTGTTGCCAACTTTTGAACGCACGCTTAAGGCGGGAAAAAAAGGAATTGCTTTATAGAATTTTGTCATTTGTAAAATAAAATAAATTAGAAAGTTTTTATTCTTTTTCCTTACACACTTTGGGGGCCCCCGTGGCCCGGGGGCCCCGTGTAATTGATACGGCAAATACGGCGGTAGCTACGCCCCTGCTGTTAGATCACTTACATTCTATTTTCTTACCTAGACACTGCAGTGCTCAGCAAAGTCGCAACAGTTTCAATCAGCTCGCTGCCCGCAACATCCAGCTTTTTTGAACCTTGAAAATATTCGGCTTCTCTCCCGGTATGGTCGCCTTGACTCGCATGGTCGCCACTCCAGTCTCTTGAAACTCTGCGTTGTCCTTGGAACGGTCAATGGAATGTTGCTGGAGTCCCAGGAGAGCTTCAAGAATAGTTCCGGAGTCCACTGACAACTCGGCTGAGTATTTGTCAGTGAGGTCCTGCAATGTGAATATTAAAATAGTTAATCAGCTTAAGGATGTCCCTGACAATAAACTAAATGTAATTTATCCTTTGTACGTACCCCGAAGAATAGTTATACAGGGTGTCCCAAAACTGACGCGCCACAGCGATACCGAAGGTAGACCTGCCTTAGGCGCATTGACTAAGCCAAACTTGACTTTAGTGAAAGTTAGTTTCATGTAATTCGAGATATTGACGGTGTAAAGTTTTTCATGTAAGTCCCCATTTTTTACATTGTTAGGGCATGCCATTACTTGCCTATCCCTTTCTTTTAAATGTTCTTTATTTCTAAGCTATTGCTATAAGATACTTAAGATGACCTAAGTATTATTTTGTCGATGACGTATGTAAAATACGACATAATGATGAATTAGTCAAAGCTTAAATCTTTTGCACAAACTTTGATCACTCCATTGACCGCTTGTCCTGAAAAAAAAACTTGGCACGGAATGAGATAATACCTTTAAAAACTTGCGAATGTTATGCCGATTCGGAAATGGTAGCATACTTGTATCAAGATATAGCATTAAATGGGAGTTCACGCCACATTTAGTCATCAATCCGGAGCTCCGCCTAGTATGAAAAAGAACAAGAACACTGTATCTCATTGTCTTTTTAATTATTAAAGTTTGTAAGATTTGAGAGCAAGCAGATAGATAAATTTATCATGTTGAAAAATGTTACCGATTCCAGAGGCATCAAACAGATAGGATATGACCAAATTCCAGAGGCGTCAAACAGATGAGATATCCGCCAGGTAACAAATGAGATATTGGCATTTTCTAAATTGATAACTAAAGACGGCATCCATTGCTAAACTAATCTAATCTCTTTGTCACAACCTAACCTAACCTTACCTCAGGTGAGGATTGAGTAAGATAAGTGAGATTAGTGTATCTTTGGATTGACCACGTTATGTTAAGTTACGCTGCATAAAGTTACTACGCGCTACTCGCTTTAAGATAAAAATAATAATAAATTTATTTATTAAACTTAAACGTATATTTCGTATTTCGTATATATTTATTGCACATAAAACAACATAAGATATAATAAACAGAAAGGACATCTACAAAGGCATGCTTATCTCTAAATAGAGATCTCTTCCAGCAAACCCAAGGTTGATAAGAATAATTTAATATACAGGATAGACCTATGTGCTCTGATAAGATACATACATATATTACTGAACTATTGAACTAACTGCTAGATACACTAGATACACAAGTACATAAATATTATATAAAAATATAAATACACCTAAATAAACTAATATATACAAAGCTCAAATCTAGGATAGAGAAAGATAATGCTCCTTCAAACGATTCTTAAAGACGGGCAGAGATGGACTGGAAGCGAGTTCCAGAGAGTGATCGCCCGCAATCGAAAACAGTGCTTGTATGCGACGGTGTTGTGATGAGGTATAGAGAGCAGGGAAGCCGTGTGAGTTCTACGTGGACGAGCCGAAGAGAGAAATTGAAAAAGCTTACGGAGAAAGCTAGGGTATCGAGGGTTGGTTAAGATGTTGAATAGAAGAGTGAGGATGTGTGTGTCCCGACGAAGACGGATCGGCAGCCATTTTAACTCCTTGCGATACTGCGAGACGTGGTTGAACTTGCGCAGTCCGAAGATAAACCGAATCCCGAGATTTTGAAGTCGCTCGAGTCTGTTCAGTTGCTCTTCGTTGGCGCTAGCCCAACAAACGTATTTACAACAGCTAAAAATAAACTTCGACTTTAAAAATAATTAAAACAAAATATCCCTTATCCTCGTCAAAACGTATAAGCTCATCAGATGCTCGAAATAACTTCCTTTCGAATTAGCCATTTTGTATAGCCATAGCCTTATGCTTAAGCATAGGAGACATCTCCTTTTGAAGTTTTATGGTTATTGTTGATATGTCTTGAGCTGCGTCGAAAACACGTCATCGCAATTCGTGTTCCGATTGAATCGGCTTTGCAAAGACTTTGTCTTTCAAACACCCCCAATGAAAAAATCTAACGGGTTTAGGTCAGGGGAACGCTTTGGCCACAAAATTGGTCCTAATCGACGTATCCATCTGTTAGGATAGGTCTCATTTAGGTGGTCACGAACTAGGCGAGCATAGTGAGCTGGGCAATCGTCATGCTGTAGCCACGATCTTTGACGCATTGTTAGCGGCGTATCCTCAAGTAATGCGGGCAGATCGTTTTGCAAAAATTGCAAGTACTCTTGACAATTGAGGATAGCCGGTAACTCAAATGGTCCAATGATTTGTCCATTGAAAATTCCCGTCCACAGGTTAATTTTGAACTGATACTGTGAACGGTCTTCTCTTATTTCATGAAGGTTTGATACCTACCAGCTATGAATGTTATGCATATTGAGGTACCCATCCCTTTTGCAGGACGATTCGTCACTCCATAACACCTCGCTGAAAAAGTTAGGATTTTCTCTCATTTTTGCAGCATACTACGGCAAAATACAACTCGTTGAGCGTGATCACTTGGACGAAGTGCTTGAACGCGCTGAATGTGATACGGGTGGTATTTGTGTCGCTTTAAAATCCGTTGGACAGAGAATTTTGATATGCCAGCACACCGTTCAATCATACGCACTGATGTGCCAGGCTCCATTCGAATTTCGTTTAAGACAACGTCAATATCAACAGTTCTCGTCTTCCTCCGACGTTGCCACTCGTTCCTGGTAGTCTGCCTTCATGAAAGGCATTGTCGACTCTCAAAATTACATTGTGTGTCGTCTTGCTGCGATCCGGAAACCTTTCCGCGTACAGTCGTGCAGCTCTTCTAGCGTTATAAGTCAAAATCCCTATCGTGAAAACTTGCCTTGTCTCACCACAAATTAAGTGCATATCGACGTACTCGCTGTGAGAATATTGGGAAGTATTCCGATTTGCCATAACTGTTCCGAAGTTCTACAAAACTTTTTCATCCCAGCGTCAAGAAGAAAATAAAAACGGCAGCCAGTTTGATAAAGAAAAGAAGTATGATCCATAACTAACTTCAATCATATCATAATAATCCAAAATAATTCAACGTAACGCAGTGGCGGCTTTGGCCCTCAATACTTACTGAGGCGCCGCGCCGCCCGATAGAAAAAATGGCCAAGTGCGGGTCTTGCGGACTTAGGGCTCCGTACTATGGAAAGTTTAAGATATTAAAAATAAATGTTCTATTTTCACCGATCTTAACGTCTAATAACTTAAGTCACGATGTATATGTAAGTGTATAGTCAGCATACTTATTAGATAAAAATCTCTCAGTAAGACATTTTGTCATTCATATCACAGTCATTATCATGTCATCATCGAGATTACAAATATATAAAAATCCATAAATATACATAGATATATTTAGTAAGTTCTTAAATAAAAATAATAATTGATATATTTAAAATATAGATAGTTCTTAAAGGCCGTGTTGCTCTATGCTTAAGTACGATAAATAATTGTGGATTGGAATTGAAACTTTCAGACTATTAATTTTAATTCAATATTGCGTTGTTTTTTTTTCTGCAAATGTATCAATTACCCGGTCGTAAAAAGTTTCTTTTTGAGTTGTTGTTGTATCACAATATTTTGCATACTCGAATTTGATAATCGGTGTTCTTGTTCACCTTTTTCCTACTAGGCGGAGCTTCGGATTGATGACTAAATGTGGCGTGAACTCCCATTTAATGCTATTTCTTGATACAAGTATACTACCATTTAAAAATTGGCATAACATACGCATGTTTTTAAAGGTATTATCTTATTCCATGCCAAGTATATTTTTTTCAGGACAAGCGGTCAAAGGAGTGGTCAAAGTTTGTGCAAAAGATTTAAGCTTTGAATAATTCATCATTATCTCGTATTTTACATTAGTTATCAACAAAATAATACTTAGGTTGTCTTAAGTATCTTATAGCAATAGCTTAGAAATAAAGAACATGTAAAAGAAAGGGAAAGGCAAATAATGGCATGACCTAACAATGTTAAAAATGGGGAAAAACTCTAAACCGTCAATATCTCGAATTACATGAAACTTTCATTGAAGTCAAGTTGGGCTTATTCGATGCGCCTAAGGCAGGTATACTTTTGGTGTCGCTGTGGCGCGTGTTTTTTGGGCCACCCTGTATATTTCAAAAGATGTACCTAATATCAGGGCAAGCTAAGAAGGAACCTGGCTCCAATAACATTTGTGCAAATATCAGTAATATATATTATTAAATTGAAATTTGAATAAGTTACAATCAATATTAGGTTCAAGTTATGTATAGTTTATCAGTCTCTCCGTTTTGCATTTTATTAACCCCTTGACAGTGCCAGCTACCCGGAGGTGGTTGTTAACTTTCATAGGTTTTGAACTTTATTACCAGGCAATGAGATTCTAAATCTCAGGCCATTTTTATGACCGCCTCATACCTACAAAATGCTAAACTGACTGACTCACAGACAATGCACAACCTAAGCCTAAAATTGAATTTCAATTTAGGAATATGGTGGGTAATGGTGGGTTACTACAAACTCTTAACCTGCTGAGATGCAGAGAACCTAAAAAGATTTTTTTTTGACAGATATCACCTAGAGTACTGAATATTCTATTGTGGGAATTTGTGGGGGGAAAAATTAAATTACATTAGTTTTTATGTCATATTTTTTTCATTTCCAGCAGCGAAGTAAAATTGTTAAAGCAGGACCTATACTGAACGGCCCTGCTTTTTCTTAATATTCTTAGTATGGAAAAGTGGAGCAGTTCGTTCAGAGTGTTGCGGGCAGGTCAGTTTAGTTCCTGCTATAGGAGTTGGAAGTCACCCCCCGTACACACTATACATCATTCGAGCCAGATGCTGGTCCGAGTGTCGATAAGGGGGATTTTTTTTCATTGGAGCCTCCTTATCTACACTCCAACCCAGATGCCTTCTTAGCTCGCCCGGGTAGTAGGTATCTCTAAATTACTTCTTATTAACCCAGTCCTTTGAATAGATCTTCACAGGTTTATAAACTGCATAATACCTATCATTATCACCAGTAAGATAGGTAAACAAAGCATCACAACAGTTAACCTCAGCAGCAAAATAAACAAATAGACTGAACCTGCAAATTTTGTGATACAGTTGTTTTATCCGTTTGGTAGTAAGGAGCCTCCCAGAGTTTTATCTTCTCCTGGTTCAGCTTAGCTCGTAGCTTTATAAGAAGGTCCTCGTGTTGTCCATTATGATTTCGCGATGATTTTCCGAAAAGCGAAGTTTATTTCAGTTCACAGAGAACCAACAACAAAACAAAACAAACCAGCAGTTATCTCGTCATGTCATTGTCATTTTTTTTTCGTCTTTATCCATAAGGAAAGGCAATGGCAACCAAAGCCGTACAGCCATGTCTTTAGTGCTTACATCTTTTTGTTTTAAGGTATATTAAGGCCGAGCCAAGTTTTCCGTTATTTTGTTTCTTACAGCCGAAGCCAAGTCTTCCATAATTTTGTTAGTAAAGGCCGAAGTCAAGTCTTGCGTGTTTTTGTTTCGACCGAAGCCAAGTCTTTTGTATTTTGTTTCATAAGGCCGAAGCCAAGTCTAATTTGAGGAGTCATGTCCGTGTATAATGTCATGTCCGTTATATAATTAATCCTAAGGCTAATAACACATAGACAAAGCAGACAGAGTGTCTCCTTTCTATCCCGGTCAAAAAGACACGCCACGAATTTTTCTTTGTGTGGGCATGCACGCATAGAAGTACAGTCATATTGTTTCTTGTATCGGACGGAGGCCGCCGCGCGTAGTTGCGCAGAAATAATGATACCACCTAATTTGCATTTTTCCACAATGTTGGGAATTTCATGTTATAATTAAATCAAAGTAAGATAATTATTTTATAATATTTTTTTGTGTATCTTTTAATACTGGTTACCTAAATTGTGAAAAACAGACTTAAAAACAAAATAAACTTGGCTGGTGAAGGTGAGATTGGCCTTATTATGTAAATACATAATAATGTAGATTTTGACATCTAGGAATTTCAATCGATTATAAAAAACCAATCACAATAAATTTATTTGCTTGTTTATGCGGCCGCCCATTGTTCGATTTTTAAGTTGCGAGACACATAAGACATAAAATGAAAAAAACATCATGTACAAAGGCGAGCTCATCTTAAACAAGAGATTTCTTCTAGCGAACCTAGGATGGACATGATATATTTAACAACAGGCGCACATTATGCACAACAATAAACATTTAAAAAAGAATTGTATAAAAAGGCAATACATATTAAAAATTCAATTGTAAGGCTACTGTTTAGTTTAGTGCCCTTGAAATTGTAATTTTTTGAAGAGCTGCCGTATTGAAGCGATATTTTTTGCTATATTATCCTTTTAAGCTTCTCTAAGGTATCTTTCCACCACAAGTCGGCCCAAATTGGCGTCGTGATGCTCCAAACTCACGTGACCTCCCAAGGCTAGAAATATTTCATTGGATACCATTTTGGCCATAATTTTGGGCGTAAGCCTTTTCATCTAAATATGCATTCCTAACTTGATATAGTGCCGAAGGCATAACTCTGCAATCTTGCAAATTTCATATACTTCTTTGGAAGCATAAATTAGTCCACCGTTATCACTCAGGGATACTATTTTATGGAACCATTGCTTTTCTTTCGCAAGCATGTTGTCTCAACAGCATGTACATTTTATCTTGCCTTTAAGATGCCTTACGACGCCTTGGGTTGTCATTGAGCCCGCCGTGCATTCTAATGGTGCCAGAAAAAAGCTCTATATGATCCTGGCTCAACCTGTAGCGGAAATGTAACTCATCTCCTTTGTGCCTTCAACAAGGGTATCGTATAAATGCTTCAGACTCTCTATGCAAATAAGCATTCCTTGAAAGCCTCTGTGTGCATGTGTCCTTAGGACAGATTCTAAACTTTTAATTTTCAGCCACGCAGAAGCATTGTTCTCTGTGATTTTCCGTTTTCTTGATATTTTCACATAAAGGTCTTTTATGTATTTTTGGCTTGGTCTAAAAAGTCAAAAATATCATTTTTGTTGTAGCTTAAAAGCGGACGGCAAAATCTGTATTGAGTGAGTCTGCATGAGTCAAATACGTCAAATAGATTATTGAACATCAAAACAATGTTTTGAGTGACTTCACTTTGCTCAAAGTCTTCCAACTTCAAAACCTCTCGACATAACTCTAAGTCAAGCGCGACACTCCTGCTGAGAAGTTGTGTAGCCAATTTCACCTTCATAATCGTATTTCTGAAATCTAGGTGCTTCCAAGTTAATTTATTTGCAAGGTGCAGGCCCTCTTTTTCCTGTAATTCGTTTAGTTCAGTAACATATTTCCAACTCACTTTTTTATGGCTGTCTAAAAATTCCTTCTTATCTTCAAAATTATTCTGAATGAGTTTAATCATGTGACATGGATCCAGAAATACAGCTACGTCATGATCTGAAGACGGGTGTTTGAAGGTGTTTTCATGTTATTTGGGTCTTTTAATTTCAAACCTAGTATCTCTATTGCCGCAATATTGGTTGGATGACCATCGAAAGTCAGTGAAAACACTTTCACACCGATTTCTTGGCATTTTGTCAGGCATATTTTTAGAAGGTTGGCTTTGTAGAAGGTAGAAGGTTAGCCAGGAGAGTCAAATTTCTCCTGGCAAGCCATGAATCAGAAAATACCCTAGCGGGATTTTCCAATACTCAATCAGACAAACCAGAATGATAACATATGCTTCAGAAGCTTTTACTGCAGAGTCAGCCTTGCCTGCACCGAAGTCAAAAAGACCATGGCATCCCTTTACATTTGAGGGTCTTATAGCCATTTCATCGGCAATTAAAGCACATGTTATTTTTTTTCCCGTATCTCCCACCTTAGCTTTTTGACGAAGCATCTAATAAATTAAAAGCTTCGTCAGTGAATCCAGGTTTGCCGTCTATTGTCTGATACCAAGTTGCAATGGTTTTTGGGTGGGGCAAGCAGGTATTAAAAGTTTGTCGGACGTATGTATACGCTCGTGGGGAATAAAAATTTAATGTTAGACAAAACTTGCGGAATTTCGTTGTGTATTTGGGCATTGATCGTTTTTAATTCTTCAGTTTTTTTTACACATATTATTAAACAAGTCGGCCGCAAATACATTTTCTGACAATGCATTGTTGATGTCTTAAGTAATAAACCTTTGGTTTTATAATGTTACTAAAATTTATTTCAACGAAGCATTCTTCTTTTGCAACCGGAGATTTTTTTCTTTGACAGATTTGATAAATTTTTTGTGCTTAGCCTCAAGTGCGATTTTTTCTTCAGTTGTATCCGCAGGAAATGCTTCCGTGGTGTGTCGAAAATACTGTCTAAGTCGGAATACGACTTGCTAAAAATACGAGCAGGCGAGTTCTGTGGAGAAAAAAGTAACTCAGACTTAGACTGACAAAGTATTATTGTTGTTGACTCTACACTCTGAAGGCTACAATTTACTGTCGGCGTGTGATTCCGTTCCTCGGACGCATCCGGCGGTTGTAGTTGTGGTTGTTGTGGTAGGAACGGTCTTTTTGGGCTGTTATTTATTGAAACTCCAATAGCATCTTCATAAGACAAGTTCTGGAAAAAACAAGTATCTTTTAGCATATCGATAATTCCGAAATAAATAAAAATAACATGAAACAAAAAATATACAATATTTAAAAGAGAAATAAAACATTCCTTTGTTGGTAATGCACCTCGGCGCATTCTGGATAAGCCACCTTTTGTTCTATATCTGTCATCGGCCTCAAAATGTGCAGAACACACTGTAGAATATTTTGTTGGTTTTCACCATTCATCCCCGCGATTAAGTCTCACTTTTTCAATCCATCTTGCAGCTGTGATTGGATCTTTGGGGAATCTGAATTATAAGATATTCGTTATTATGAGAAATTTATAAGCAAGAATAAATGAGAAAAATAAATAAATGCATGCATACGTTAAATATAAGCATAAATTAACTGTTAGAAGTATGTAATCAGAAGGCGAATTTGGCAAAGCGATGCTGTTTTCTATCTTAAATATGTAATTGTTATTGATGCAGTTGGATTTTATAACTAGCTTGTTGATTATAGATATCAGGATATATGAAGTGACAAATAAACATAATTACATAAAATCTTAGGTCGATAGCAAAACATCACGATAAAAACTCAAAAAATATAATTACACAGTTTTTAATCAATTCAAATATCTTTATATTTTTTATGAATATTAAATATATAAAAAGTTATGTACTTTTTATTTATTTATTATTTAAATTCAAATACGGTGGTGCGGAGTTTAAAATGTTTTCTTCTTCCAACTGGAGAGGCGAATGCCTTCTGACCATGCAGTAAATTCCTATTTATTTGTTCGCATTTATTTGAGAATTGGGTTACTATATTTATTTCTAACACGTGTACGGTGCTGCACTGGAGAGGACTGCTAGCACTAGCTTCGGTTCTGGAGCTTCTGAGAATTCTGACAGTGACTTGAGGGATGTACTGAATTCTATTGAGAACAAATTGGGACTGGCTGCCATTGAGAATGGTCATCATCAAGACGGGCTTACCTTGCTCAAGTCGGCAGCGACCAGGAATCATCCACCTGCATTGTACAATCTAGGGCTGTGCAATGAAACAGGACTTGGAGTAACCGCTGATGAGAAAATGGTAAATATTAATCTCAAAACTTAGAACATTTGTTGCAAATAGGTAAAAATAATTCTCTTTTACAAGTCAAACACTTCTCAATATACATGGAGAAAAATAAATCACATATGATCAACTTAACTAATGAGTAACTGATTATAATATTTATTTCTAACACGTGTACGGTGCTGCACGTGAAACTTTATTTAATGTGGTTAACAGATTTTGTGTTAATTTCGAGAGACTTTTCTATCGAGCCTAATATCAATGTACTTTTATACGCCAAAAAATGCACGAGGACACTCATGATCAACAATCTTGTAAAAAACTGCATTAATACTCATCATTTTGCTTAATTTGAGATATACAAATAACTGTTTTGGCCTAATGCATCGCCTTAAGTTGAAATGGTCAGTTCCGCTGTTGCGAGCTGTATTTTCACTTCTAGAAATAGGAAAAGGTGTAGATAATATCCGTCTTACTAGAAATAAAACATAGTTTGACCTCAAACCAAACGTGAAATGCCATACATTTTTGTGTTAAAACATGTCTAATTGTTTATAGTAAGACCGTAGCTTCCATACAAATGATTTAAAATCATAAGATTGTGGCAGGATTAAAACTCAATAAAAAAGCGGAAAGTGTGGATTTTTTCCCCCTTATACTTGCAACATTTACCTATTATGGCGGCGTAAACAAAATGCGATGTGATTTTCTTGTTAACATAAACAAATCGCATAGAAACATTGCATGGAATTAATAACTTACTTGTGCAATGTGATCCCACTTGGTTTTTTGGTATTTTTACAGCTGTTGTGGCACCACTTCATGGCACAAATCGTCATTTTGAATTATTTTTGTCGTAGAAGTTTTCCTACCAAACGTAGTTTAAAGACTGGTTGTCAGTAATTTCCAAAGCCCACCCTCCTGTCAAATAGATGATCCTTTTAGATGCGTGTTTTGGGAGCGCGTATTAGGATTCTATGAGTTATTTATTATTCTAAGACTTAATCTGTGTATTGTTCCATATTCGATACTTCTACCACTTTAGATATCTTCAATTGTTAAGCAGATATAATTATATACCTATATGTTGATAATTTTCAAAATTCTGTGATAAGTCAACAGTGGTACGCGGGAAATCTTCTGGTTTATAAATGAGCAACAGTTTATCGATGAAGGCAAGACGTTGATTAATATGGGCGGGGCAATCAAAAAGTGATCCAGTGTTTGATCAGCGGCATTACAGTCATTACTAAATGGTGCATATATAATTTGCATACGGTAAAGATGTAATCTATAGCGACAGTGATGAAATCTCAGACGTGTCATTATAACATAGAATTTCCTACTTTTCCACATGTTTGACTTAGACAACCGTGCCTCGTTCTCTAAGTCCACTCTTCCATTATTCACACTATTCATACCGCTCCAATTCTTCCACTAACGGATCCGTACCAGGAACCTTAAAGTGCAAGAGATTGTTGCCAATAACTAAATCATTCTTGCTTCAAATTTAGTTTGAGTTTGTTACTAAAATCGGAGCTTGGCACAGCTACAGTAGACTCAGGAGCATCACTTTCAACGATCGCCTTGGCTAAGTAGTCGGCATTTTCGTTTCCTGTCACTCCGACATCAGATGGAGTCCACATGAAGACAATATTTACATTTAATTTATGAAGTTGGGAGTATAATATACGATATATTTGTTACGGGTAAAGCTAGGTGTGAAACTAAACTTAAGTGTAGCCGGCTAGTCTTAAGATTAATTTCGAGCCTCGGCTAATGTCCGAAGTCACGTTCGTTTGTGATAACGGATGTCATCTTTAATCGGCTAGACTGCACATTAGCCGATGCGTTTCGGTTATGTTGGACATTAGTTAGCTAATGTTGTAAACGAAGTATTCCTGCGACTGCGGGGAGCGGGGCGGGGTAATTTTATTCAGATGAGAAAGCTATTTTTAATATCAGGGCAAAACACTGCAGTAACTTACCTTTATCCTTCGTGTTAGGTTGAACAACAAAAATATAATAAGACGAGTATAAGTATTTTTGTTGTTGTTACATGTTCAACCTAACACGAAGGATAAAGGGGGATTCGCTTGGCTCACCCCCTTTATCGGGGGTGTTTACGGCTACCGAATCATTATCATCACATATTCCATATTAAGACGGTAATTTTTCAACATTAGCCTAGGTATACTGAAAAATAAACTTAAGTTTAGTCGGCTAATGTCAAGCATATTTTTTCACCCATCTTTAGCTTTAATAGCGTCGAGGCTAAACTGCAGTTTAGCCGACTAATGTTGAAATCATTTATCGCAATGAACATTATTTCGGACATTAGCCGAGGCTCTAAATTAATCTTAACACTAGCAGGTTAAACTTAAGTTTAGTTTCACACCTAGCTTTAGCCGTAACATATACCTATACTAAAATGATGACTCTGCTACAAACTGCGTATGCAGAAGTCACTACAGAAGACTAGACAAAAGTCGTAGAGAAAACAAAGAAAATAATTTTACAAAATTTAGAACGAGACGTGAGAATATAAAATATTATTGAAAATTAATTGAATTAATTAAAATGTCTCTGAGTGCTGACAACAGTGGTAAAGATGACAGTATTAATAACAGTTATAATAGTTCAATTGAATAAATGTAATTTTTTGTTAAATTATATACTTTATTTTGCTCCTTAAATTTACGAAAGAAAAAATAATAATGGGACAGGGATTTGCCTGATGATTTTTTAAATTGTTTGGAACATTAGCCAATGTCATTTTAGCTTAATTTTTCGGGAGACATTAATCTTGTATGGAAAGTATGAAGCTAACCATTTTGACATAAAATCATTTTTTTTTTACATTGGCTGTTTTTCCAAACTACCCCTCATATGTTTCAAGTCCGTATCGATTCATTCACTTTAATCAATGTTTTTAAGCAGGTCACCTCACTATGAAGATAAAACTGACAGACGTCAAATGTTACCTATTAAAATGTAGTACCTATGTGTATCTATTAACTGTAGTCACAGATTTTCTTTAATTTAAATACTTTATTTAATTCTGTTTGAATAATGTTGAAGAAGTCTGAGTAAATTTTGTTTGGATTCTGTTCATTAAAATCCGGTACTGGCAAATGTATATCTAAGTTTTTCGTGTATGTCTCTAGTCTATGGGATGTAATAGGCCTATAAAATGAAGGACCAGTCTTATCCTTTATAGCAATTGGGAATGAAACTGTTTGACCACTTTGATCGGAAGTGAACGGTTAATTACACTTTTACTTGTGAATGCACAGTCACAAAAAATGTTATCTAAGCAAGTTTGGCTGGTAAGTGTAAATCTAGTCGGCTCTAGAAATACATGACATAAATTCAACGATTTGAATAAAGTTATTAATCGTTGTTTCATTGTTGTTCCTACAAGTAAATCTATATTAAGATCACCACAAATAATTAACTTTTTTCTGTTATTTATTATATAGTTTAGTGAGGGCTTTCTCCATAATTTTCTCAAATATTTCGGAATTGCCATGACCTTTTTCATCCCTCGGTGGCCTGTAGACACAAACAATAATATGGCTATCTAACTATTACAGGATAGCTCTATTTGTTTTTCAACAGTAAGTGCAAGAATATGTTTCCGTTGTTTCACCTTAATATTATTTTTTACTAAGATTAAAGAACCACCTCTATCAGCAGTCTTTTTATTATAACAACTGACAATTTTTTTATTATTAGGTCCTTACATATGAAATTGGCGTTTCGCCGTACTGGCCACTTTGATCTCAAATATCTCCTCTTTGGTTAGGAATTCCAAATTCAAATATAAACAGCTATTTACTCAAGTATTTGTGTTTCTAAAATTATAATTCATTTGTTTTTTCCTCAATTGTTTTTTTCTTGAGTCACTCAGCTTACAAAATGGAAAACTTGAAATATCGCGTTTTTTACGAGTATGAGTTCTACCGTGGCACCAGTGCTGCAGACGGCTCGAAGGTTTTATGATGTGTATGGCGACGGTGCCGCAATAGAAAACATAGTGCGTTTTTGATTCCAACGTTTTCGTTCTGGATATTTCGACCTGCAGAACATGCCTTGTGGACGGCCGGAGACTAAAGCGTTGCATTACTCACCCTGCATAATAATGAAAGGATTTTAAATCGAATCATTACTTGTGATGAAAAGTGGATCCTGTACGATAATCGGAAGCGCTCATCACAATGGCTGAACCCTGCCGAACCAGCCAAACCATGCCCCAAGCGAAAATTAACTCCAAAAAAGTTACTTTTGAGCGTTTGGTGGACTAGTGCTGGTGTCGTTCACTACAGCTTTCTTAAATCTGGCCAGACGATTACGGCAGATGTCTATTGTCAGCAACTGCAAATCATGATCAGCAGTCTTTCTATTATAACAACCGACAATTTTTTTATTATTTATGTTAAAAGACATCATATTTTCCTTGTGATGTTTTGATGGGTAATATTTAAGTGGATAATATTTAACTTTGACCTCTTGTATGCTAGATATTTCCTCTATAGTCTTTATTGAAAAAATACAGAATAAATTTTTAAGATATATGTACTTCAGGCAGTATGGCACATATCCGCTCTACCCTGCAATGTACCCCTCGCTGTTTCTGTTAGGGATGATAGGATATTACAGGCTGGATGTCAGGAGGCATGTAGCCCTGGTCACTTATGTGTGGAAAGTATTTCGAGGTAGATTACCCAACCCGAGACTCTTGGAACGTATTTGCCTGAAAGTCCCCAATACGCACCTTAGACAAGCGCCTCGTAATCAATTATTTTCTCTTCCACTGTGCGGAACTAACATATTAAAATAGGCCCATTGACTGTAGCCCTTCGCAATTTAAATTATATTGCAATAGAAATTGATATTTTTAATTGTTCACTGGCGAAGTTCCAAGAAAATGCATATAATTTATTTGAAATTTTATGATACGATTTCATGTGATAATTACTTGTCATTATTGTGTTAAGTCAGATACTATTTATTAATAATTTTATTATATTTTGTAGACACTTCCACGTGATTCACTGTTAGCTATGTAAGAACTGGCAATTTGTGTGCCTGTACATATATAGTTTATGTTATTAATAGCTTCGCTAAGATTACCTATATGATATTTATTTGGGTCAAACCGTAATGATATCACGAATTGTAAATTAATGAATAAATAAATAAATAAATAAATATTAAACACTACGGAAATAATCTTAGCTACTGGACAGAAATAGCACACAACAGGGACTGACAAAACAACGGACATCTCATCAGAACATAATCCAGAAAATCAACCAACAACACATGAAACACAAGATAAGGAATCATGAAGAAACAATTTTTTCTGCTCTCCCATCACATATCCTCTCCTGTCCGAACTTCCTGTATTGGCTAAAGATTACATTAAACCCCCCCCCCCCCCCCCCCCAAAGGACTTGGTTTAATCTTGGCTGGAGTTGTACAATTCGCTCATTCGCTCGTTTGTTCGTATAATTGTAAAATATTCGTAGTTGCAGCTCTCGTAAGATCCGTTAAATCAGTTTCAAGTTTAACCTCTTGAAATTTTATTACCATGGCATAGGGTTCAAAATCACGACCCGTCCCAAATTCCCTCGGTTTTTGAGAGGTTAAATGCTAAAATCGTTAGTGCCAGGTTTGTGAAATTCCAATTAAATGCCAAAATAGGTACATAGTACCAGGTTTGTGAAAGTCCAATTACACACGCAAATCAGTTTCAAGTTTTAATGCCAAAATTGTTTTAGTTTAATACTTAAATCACGTCCGCGCAGTTCTATACTCAAGTTAATACTAACAATGCAACACATTGACAGGTAAAACCTTTTTAAAACAAGATTTTGAAGAAAGGGTTAAGCTTGTCAAAATAATTATACCCATAGGTGTACAATAATAGGAGCCATATTTGCGAGCGGGCGCGTGTTATAAAAAAATCGCACAGATATTATCCAGGTAGTAAACATAGAAGCGTTAACAGCATCTGTCATTTAATTGGCACAGTGGCGTATTCCATCCTGATATAACCTGTACTAAAACCCTCATAAATGTACCAAACTAAAAGCCAAACCAAGAATATAAAAACGTCACCATTTTGCGGAAAACCTATAAAACTATTTTCTTCAACTTACAAAACTTTCTTTAAAAAGTAATGAATGTCATCTGTCGATTGCTGTCAAAGTGGGGCGTCGATTGTGCATGGTATAATTCTTGTGTTTTGTGAGTGAAAATGCCGAAACCTTTTAACTGTGGCGTAAAAAAAGTTATTCACAATCTATCGAAATATTTGTCGGATAGAAAGTCTGAAGGATTGGACTCTATTCCTCGAAACAACATCACCGGCCTTGTTGTCAACATGACTGGTAGTTACGTCATATAGTATGTGCAATCTGAATTGGCTAATTTGTAACTATTTATAAGTAAAGTTTGTATTTCACAAACTTTACTTATAAATAGTTGTATTTTAGGCAAATCCCGATCTGCCGTAATGAAACTACAAAACGAAGGTGCAACGACAGCTGTATTTTCTACGTCTAAGAAAAAGAAACCTTAAAAAAACAATCTGGATGATTTTGATTTTGAAACTTGATTAAAGTTATAACTTCGCGCAATCATGCAAAATTATGGCAAAGCGAAAATGAGCCCGGCGCGGCGTATCTAAATCTGTAGCTACAGGAAAATTATACATAATGGTTTATTGTGGTGGCAAGACTGGGTTCGTACCAAATGCTTTGTTAATTTATAACGACAAAGGAAAAAAGCTGATTCCCCTGATGCCATGAATAAAGTTATTTAAAAAATGTACCCAATGAACCCACCTGTATAGTCATGGACAATGCTAGATATAATTCTAGCCAAATTAACAAACCTCCAAGCTCGGTTAATAAATAAAAAATTGCAGAATGGCTTACATCAAATAATATTGCCTACACTACCAAAGCCTCCAAAAGTATGTTGATGTTTTTGGTAAAACGAAATAAACCTGACCCAGTATACGAGATTGATAATTTAGTACAAGAGTATGTTCACAAAATACTACGACTGCCGCAATATTACTGTGACCTGAAATGATATGGGGCATAGTAAAAGGAAAGATTGCCACAAAGAGTATTTGTATTGAGTATGGTTTAGATAATATCACGTTTCTGCAACTTGTACAAAACTGTTTTGAGGATATAACTACTGTTACATGGAATAATTGCTGTGAGCATACAAAAAAACTAGAAGAGTAGAGATAGATGCAGGGGACTGGTAATTGATAGAGAAATTGAACAACTTATTATAAATGTTGGCAGCAGTGATGGTGAAATATCCAGTCTTACAACCTACAAAGAGTGTGGTGTGATATGTCTAGAATTGAACCAGTACAATCTGACCATGAAGATCATGAAATGTCATATGAATCTGTTGAATATTTATATTCTGAATTTAATGACTAATGAAAAAAATTAATACACAATCATAATGGTTTTATTTTCTATATTTTAACCCGACTACAGCTACTACTTACTTTAGTAGAAGATTATTTCATAATAGTAAAAAATAATAGTAGTTAATGTGGCTTTAATATACCAGTATTTCATATTAACAACACACGAGTATTTTAATGCCTAATTATATACACTGCTTTATCTCTACATAAGCTCTATATGATTGTTAATTTATAGTTATATTTAAAATGTAACTTCTAATAAGATCGATTTTGAAATAAGTTCGGCAATTAGCGAAGCGGCCAATTGAATGGGTATACTATACTTAGTATTGCTATATATAAAGTTATTTATCGCCCTCAAACCAGGTTTTTTATGTTTCTGGTTGGCCTATTTGCCGGAGGCAATGATGAGGAGAGCGACATCTTCGGGAGTAAAGTAAAAGGCTTGAGATGCGCGCAAATACCAGACTATACTAGACTAATTGTATTATAGGAAATCCTAGCTTATATACTAGGTTGGTACATGTTATTAATGACGTGCATAAGACATAGTGCGTGATGAATATAATTATACCTTATCTGTGACGGTCGTCAACTTATCTTAACATTACGTGAAAATATGACTAACATAGTTGACCGGCACAGCCTTACCTACAAAGAAACCTGTAGAAAGGTGGTTCACTAAAAACATTACTCCATCTTTTACTATACAGGGTGTTTTTATTGAATTCCCATAACTGTAGGGTATTGATAAGACCACCTTTAGAAATCGAATGTAAAAACTTGTGTTTTAATTACTCGATTTTTTACTTTTTGCATTTTTCATACAAAATAATTCAATATTTTTTCAATACTCGCTATAACAAGTCCTTTACTAAGTCCGGCAACGTCGCAATGTCGGAACTCGCCAATCAATGAAAATCAAATTCCCGCGCTTTTAATAAAAGATCATGTGTCTCTTGCTACTGCGCAGACTCGCATATCTACCTTTGTCTTACTTGTGTGTGTACGCTTTTTTCTTACTTGTGGTGTCTGTGTGTTTACGCTTTAGTCTTACTTGTGCGTGTATGTGTGTGTATGCGGCTCGCTCGAAACTATAACAAGCAACTAGTGACAGTTTCGCTAAGGTGTGACAGTCAATAATCAATCCTGTACCATTGAGATAAGAACTATTAGCGATATTGGGGGTCTAGTTTTCATTGGCGAGGGCATCACACAGTCAGGAACACCCCCACGTGCGCGTAATGACAGGTCGTGACAAGTCAGATCTGCCCAGGCGTGCACATTTTGGTCCTACTGAACGGAAAGCAAATCTCTATCGCTAGTGCAATTAATTACGGAGCCGTCATTATTTGGAATCGTTTATGTTTCATATCATAACACACACTTCTAAATAGGTATCAGCAAAACCTTTGTCAGTGTTTAAGGTTACTTATTTGATTTTAAGTAAGTACATAAAGATGGTAAGTAAGTAAGCACCCAAACTTGGTCACTGACCCAACATCAGAAGTCCAGGCTCAAGGTTTGTCAGAGACAGATGGAGCGTAGTATTTTGGGAGTCAAATGTGCAGGCCGCATTAGAAATACAATAGTAACGCGCATCACAACATTATTACATCACAATTACAAGGAAATGTATGAAGCACTACACACCAAAGAGTAAAACAAACACACAAAGTAGAAAAAAACTAATTTATTTCATTTTCGAAGTGTCCACCATCATAAATTGAGACGTTCGCGAATGTGTCTGTTTAAATTTATTTGCACAGATCTCATTTCGTCTGCTGCTCGGTTTATTCTTTCCATTAAGTGTTCTCTGGTTAAAACTTTTTCAGCGTGAACTTTACTTTTTAATGTACCCCAAACATAAAAATCGAGAGGTGTTAAGTCGGGTGAGCGAGCTGGCCATGCCAGGGTTTGACTTCCGCGACCAATCCAGCGTCCTGGGTAATTATTATTCAGATAATTACGGACCTCAATTCCATAATGTGCAGGTGCACCGTCATGTTGGATCCACATTGTTCGTAGTGTTTCCAGATTGATGTCTTCGAAATGCTCCAAATTTTCAATGTTTCGCAGAAAATGTAAATAATTTTCTGAGTTTAATCTTCGCGGTACTTCAATTGGACCAATCAGTTGATTGTTCAGAATACCAGCCCACATGTTTATTGAAAATTCTCTTTGGTGAGAAGATTCCCATGTTTGCTTGGGGTTTTCTTTTTGCCACTCATGTTGGTTTTTGGAATTAAAAATTCCAGCTCTGGTAAATTGGGCTACATCCATCCACAATTTTTTTGATATGAAGACCGGATTTTCCATGAGGAGTTCATTTACCCGCTGACAATATGCCATTAGGGCAAAATTGTCAGCTGGTAGTAGTCCTTGAACTTTGCGATAGTGATATGGATGCAAACCATACCGCTTCCAAAGTCTCCACACCAAACTATGGGAGACGCCTGCTATACGTCCCACACGTCTTGTTGATAATGTGGGATCCTCTATTATCAAATTCATTATTAATCTTTCTTGATTAACGGTCAGGTTGATAACTCTTTCATGAGGAGTGTATCTGATGCCTGACTCCCGAAATCGTCTGTGCATCTGTAACAAATAATGTACGTAGATTATTTATTTATCATCAGCATTATTTCTTGTGTTACCACCACATTTATACATTCATCGTTAGCCTCCTCCTGCTTTCATCTTTGGCATACTGAACGTATCATTATCTAATTTTATCAAATAGGTATGAACTTACGTTAATGAATGTTTGGTTATCAGGTAACCTACGGCCGGATATCGACGCTGGTACTCTCTCACAGCTGCTGCAGAATTCCCGTTGCAGAAACCATATACGAAATGTATGTCTGCCTGATGTTCCGGCGGATAATTGTAACGCGGCATCGTATAAAATGAGCTCCAATGCCCGAAAACAGTTCAACGAGAAAACCTTTCTGATCGCAAAATAACAAACTCAAAAACAACACGTGTACGCTCCGAAAAGACTCCAACATAACTCAACGCTCAAAGGATCCGCCGACAAGTCACACACACACACACAGTCACACACAAGCAGTTTCAACTCACACCCGAACAAAAACGGACGAAAAATAATAAATCGCCGTTGAAAAATAGTTCTTAATATGAAAAACCATAAAATCGCTTCCCGCCCGTTTGCTTGTTTGTTCATAGGTTGCGCTCCTGCGGGTACAGTTGAGCAAGATACGAAATACTTGTTAATGCTTTATTCAAATTTTTTGATGTTCTTTAGATTTGTTACTCGTAATTAAACAACAAGGTACAACTAACAAGTAATCTGTGGCAGAAGACAAGTTTGTGTAAATAAATAGTAAAGATAGGTTTTTCATTTTATAAAAAATAATCAATTTAACTAATAACGGCCGATTTTTTCCATCCTCAGATAACATTTGTCTGCCAGTTTATCTGAGAAATTTGACAGAATTTGTACGTGTGAAATGTCAAATAAAGTTATCTGACTGTTTATCTGGGGATGGAATCGCCCCTAAAGGCTTTTTCGTTATTCTCTCGTTAGGTCTTATCTGACGGTTGAAAAATCGACAAAATCAAATAAAAATCGGCCACGTACGAGGCAAGCACGAAGGGTTCCAAAACTACTTGGCAAAACAACTTGTAAGGTGTACAAAGTAAGTCCCTTGTCTACCTATTGCCATTATTTAGAGCAAAATTTTTTTTTAAAAAAACATGTTTTCTGCATTAGAGCACCCCTTTAATGGTATGTTTGTCTGTTTTTAGTATTCTTTGTAGCGGCAACAGAAATACATCATATCTGAAAATTTCAACTGTCTAACTAACGGTTCATGAGATACAGCCTGCTGACAGACAGACAGCGGAGTCTTAGTAATGGACCCTATTACTAAGACTCCGCTTTTCAGACTCCTTGTCACTCTTTGGGGATGAAACCCAAATCGGTAATTCGGTACCATCACCATGATGCTGGGAATTCGATCCATGAAAATAATACAATCAATCGACTGTACCTGCGCTATACAAACGCATTTGTTTGTTTACATGGCATTCGCTCGACTAATAAAAAATGCAGAAGAGAGATGGATGAGACTGTTAGGTAGCGTAGGAGTGAATGTGACATCCGACGGTCCTTTTGTAAGCTATGGCTGTATTGGTTTGGTGTTGATGTGTGCGTGCAGTAAAATTGACTACATCGCCTGCTCAGTATAGATTGAAATTAATGTAACTTGCACCAAGTACGCAATGGTTTGGAAATTGAATTGGAAAGAAGTATGCATGGTGAAAGTTGATGAGCGCCAGTGTTGCCAACCCTGTAATCTAGCGGATGGTAGAATTCTTCTAAAAATACGGTAGATTCTCCTGAATACGGTGTATTAGTTCTAAATACGGTAAAATTACCTTGACTATTTTTAATAGGTAGTACAGAGCCACCACGCGATAACAATGGAACGGCGGATTGTAGGGTGTAGGTAATATTTGTTAGATAGATAGATTAAATCAGTCTTCGTTACGGGAATTCCCGAAATCCGAAAATCTCTCCAAACCCGGACATGACACTATCGAAGATTTTAGCTCTAATCTCTCTCTATCACACACACCGACTTTCGGTGTTCATGTTGGCGCTTTTTTCTCGTTTTGTCATAACCTATAACTGAAAAATATGATAAATAGGACCTTGAAATCCTTCAGTGCGTATTACGGTGTTTTTTGCTACATTCCTACGGTAGTTAGTAGATCTATGCTAATTACGGTGTTTTCACCGTAGTAACGGTGCAGTTGGCACCACTGATGAGCACCCGCAGAATCAATGAATGAGATCGATGTGGCATCGTTGTAAAATAAGGGCTCATTGCAATGCAGAAAAAGAAGTACAGTAGATTACAAAAAAAACATTTCTCCGTTTCTATGCATTTTAGAACAGATGTTTCTTCGACAATGTTTTTTTATTGAGACTGAAGAATGTAACCCTTAAGTTATGGGAATTCAACAACAACACCCTGTATATTTAGAGCATAACCGAAGTCCTTCGACAACTACCTTTGAGTTATTTTTTTCACACGACCGAAATATTTTGATGGTACCATTTGATTTTGGATGTTTCCTTGATTATTAATAATAAAAACAACAATGTTTTTTAAAAATATGTTAAACTATTCACAAACCTTTTCTTAATGTCAATCAAGAACAAATAAAAATATAAATTGAAATTTCCTACCACTACTCCCTTTGGGAGGGACGATTGGGAAGATTTGAGGAAAGTTTCTACTTTTTTGGAAACTCCCATCTATCCATGTCTTCGCATATCAACCCTAGATCTATTATTCCATACAAAATTTGCTCGAAATCATGGCCCAAGTTTGTTATACAAATAATGATATATTTATATTGTTTTCGTTCTATATCTAAACAACAATAACAGTAAAGTTATGGTTTTTCGAAAAAGACCTTGTTCGTTATCTCTGCCGCACTCAAATGCTGAGTGCGAAAGAGTCTTCAGCCGGATTAACGACTTCAAAACGAAAAAACGGAATAAACTCTTAACAAAATCAATCAAGGGAAATATTTTATCACAGCAAGCCATCCAACGACACGGCAGAATTTGTATTGATTTTAATCCCAATCCAACGCAATTATTCAGAAACACAATATCGACATGTATAAAAATATTGAAACTATTACACTCTGAGATTCGGCATAAAATATGAGTTTATTTTTTTTCAACTAATCCTTAGCTAGCCAAAGCGACATTTACATAGTCGCTTCAGTCAGTAGATCCGCCCCGTTCCCTTGTTATCGTGGTGGCTCTGTGCTACTAAAAATACACCGTAATTCAGAAGAATCAATTTTTAGAAGAATTCTACCATCCGCTAGATTACAGTGTTGGCAACACTGAATCATTATTTGTTTGTGTCGGTCGTTCGTTCATTTCGTTTCTTCTTCTACCTAATAAATCGTTCTGTGTTCTCGAATTTCGTGAATGTGCATCGTGCTTCACGTGCTTGGTGTTTTTGTTGTGGATCGGCTTCATTTGACGACTTTGGCTTATTCTCTCGACTTTGGTAGTTTGCCTTTACGATTGACCTACGCTTGTACAGGGGTCACTGATTTTCTGCCTTTTCGACTGACCGTTGCAAGTAATATTCCCGGACTTCGTTTTACTGCCTACACGATCGACGTTTATACCATGGAGAAACCTCAGCCATCGTCGAGCCGTTCGATAGGAGAAACTGAGGCATCGACAAGTAGTTCTATGGAGGAACCTCAGACATCGATGAGTCGTTCGATGGAGGAACCTCCGCCATCGACGAGTTGCCCTGAGGTAGAGCACAACGAACCACCAGCTAAGCGTAAGCTTTATGTGGAGGAAGTGCGCGGAATGTGGAATTTAGTAAAAGTCTATCGTCAGCTGGGCACGCGTGAGCAGGCAATTGCATTTGCAGAAGAAAGGGGCATGATACCCCGTCTTAAAATGTGTAATTACCACAAAAAACCCATGACTGTTGAATATTCAAGAAATAGAACTGTGGGCTCTTTTGTATGCTACAAAGGGCCATGCAAAACCAAATCAAAAGTGAGCCGAGGCTCAGGCACTTGGTTTGATAATCTACAAATAACAATGCCGCAGGTGTTTTATCTCATGTATGCTTTCTCTGATAGATTTAGTTATGACAGAACAATTAAACAGGATTTCTCTGAAGGAGAACACTGCCTTTCTACGTCAACCATAAATAATTGGTTCAATTACTGCAGAAAGGCAGTTGTAACTTATCAAACACAAGTTTGCTTGTGTCCAGTCACCGGGATGATTGGAGGTCCCAGCGAAGTAGTCCAATTTGACACCCCAACTCAAAGAAATGAGTCACAGTGGCGTGCGATCAAACGTTTTTTTAATCAAGACAATTATAATAATCATACAAAAAATGATGATTTGATTTATGAGTATCTGTGGAGAAGAGATGTAGAACGTAATAGGAGAGATCCTTTTGAGGAATTAATTAAAGCAATAAATTATAATTTTAATAAATAAATTTATATATAATAATAATAAATGTAGCCCTTTAATGTCCCCACCAAGGGGCACAGGCTTTTACCTGGATATAAATAAGATTAAGCCATACTCCACAATGCTGGCTCAGTGCAGGTTGGTGAAGGAGTTTTACAACCACTAGCACATAGTGATAGAAGCCAGGACCTACAGCTTAATTTGACATCCGAAACATCTGAAGATGTTCTTAAGATAAATTAATTATCTCTTTGTTCATGGTCAGGATTTGAACCTGCATCTCCTGTGTGAGAAGCATTAGACCCCATGGAGCTCTTTTAAATGACTGTTTTTTTTTAAATGTTTTGTTTGTTTGGCTAGATTTCCATTGCTTTCTATCCTCCGCAACTCTAATCCAGTTGTAACCTGCTGTTAATTTAAGTTCGCCCTCCCATCTTTTGGGTTGTAGACCTCTGTTCCGTTTCCCATCTCTAGGGTACTATTCTGTTAATATTTTACTCCATTTCTCTTGTGTGCTCTGTAGCATATGGCCCGTCCATTTCCATTTCATTTGGTCTATCTTAGTGAGAATGTCTGTCACACCTGTTCTAGCTCTTATGTCGGTGTTTTTCAGCTTATCTATTTTTCTTATTCCCGGCATGCTTCTTTCCATGCCTCGTTGACAAAGTGCTAGCTTGTCTCTGTGCTGGATACATAGTGCCTAAGTTTCGCAGCCTTAGGTAAGGCAGGGTAGGATACAGCTGTTGAAGACTGCTCTTTATTTTTCTGCTGAAATCCATTCTTTTCATAATCTCCCTCAGTGTCCAATATCTTTTCCATCCATTGGCTGTTCTCCTTTTGATTTCGTTGGTAGTTATATCAGTTGGAGAGATTATTTTCTCCCAGATATGTCTCGACGTCAGAAATTTGTGGAATAAATCGGTTCGATTTCTCAAAAACTGTGAGCAATTTTGTAAAATGTCTATTACATTTAATTAACCATCTATCTGGCTTTACGTTATTATATTAGCTATTATAGCTATTATATTATCAAACTCTATAAAAAATGGAAACAAATCATGATTTTGTGATAAATCCCAAGATACGATGATTTGCTTCAACAAAACATGTAATTTTCAATAATTTACTGTAACGTATCTGTCATACGACCTCATGCCTGTAATTTTGTGCCTTGTACCTGATACGGTTCTTGGGATTGTACATTATGCCTCTAGGAAATAGACAGTTTTGTGAGGAATGATAGATGACATACTTTGCTACCCTAGTGTAATTCGTACCAAAAATAAAACAAAACCATTCAAATCAACCAGTTGCAGTATTTATTAAGAAAATTTAATAATGCTACAAAGAGAGAGAGCACAGACACTTACTAATCTAATAATATCACAATGCTTATGAAATTAGGTCAAATAGGTCTAAGAGGACTAAGGCACTACAGCCGTCAATTTGCGGATCCGAATACATCCGTGAAATGATTCGGATCCGTGAAATACCGGATGACAGCCGCTGTACCTAACAAAACTGTAATTTAAATTTTCAATTTCAATACAATATCTACTAATTACTATTTTAATCTACATTGCGTTACAAACATAGGTAAAACCACTCAGGTTCTAAGGCAATCATACGACAAAGATAGGTAGTCTACAATAATCAAACTGTAATATTAAGTATCCAAGTTTTTGTTCCACAGTCATAATAATTTAGTAAGTACCTATAAAGAGTTTTAATCAGTCTCTTTGTCATTATAGGGTAAATTTTTGTAGAATACATGATACTCTACAGGGATCCACTCAAGTAACTTCAATAAATCCTTCCGATACAGGTTTTTGCGTGAGTCTTACATTAGGCAAATTACTGGGATATGTGATATCCCTGGAGGTAGGTATTGCGCAACAAGGAGATATGTGAAAAGTCTTCCTCGAATGAATATTTATAATTTACCTTTCCTGGACTTTCTTTTTTCAGTTGAAGCCAAACGCACTCGGAAATCTTGAAATCATCGCAATTAGTATTTTTCTTCCGCAACACAAACGGGCCGTTCTTTTTGTGTAATGTGGTCAAATCTTTGAAATGTGATAATTCCATGTCATATATACATGAAATTTTCTTTTCACACCACACGTCCTAATAAACTGCGACCAATCTCTAGGTATTGCGATTTGCATGGTTTTGAGTCGTTTCTTTTTTCCTTCGATTCGGGAATGCACTTGATCAACTTCCATGTGTGTGTGTCTTTTAAGCATAAATTTGTGATTTATGACTGATGCGAGGGAATTTGTTCATCAACCACATGTAGGCCATGATTATCATTGTATTGCGATTTTGACCAGCGCAATTATCGGACCAAATAGTAATGCACTCTACATCACGTAGTAAATCACTGTTTTCTGTGATTTGATCGGAAAACATAGGTGCGCGAGGTGGAAGCGAATCAAGCAGGAAGCTACTTCGTTTCCACCTCGCGCACCTATGTTTTCCGACCAAATCATATTATTCGCAACATTTCTTTGTGGCTCAAAGATTGTCAAATTTAACGTCTATAGCTTGCGTAAATAGAATGACTTGGTATTTGTCAGGTTTGGCGTGGCCATGCATTTCTGCATATCCACCATTAATACAATATTTATGCCTTGCCCTGTGCTTTCAGCTTCCACTATATCCTGCTTCTTTAATTTATACCTTTTGTCGGCTTCGTTGTCATGCTCTTCTTTTGGTCTCGTTAATTTTTCTTTTTCGGTTTCATCGGTGACATCCATTATTCTTCTTGAAAATGAATCGCACTCATCACAAGTATCTACTGAAGGTAATTTAAAGCTCAAATTGAATTTTGTATTGAATAGATCTCTATAGATCCATTCCTTAGCAATAAGCTCTTTAGCCACTTATTTTTCTGCCATTCGCTCTTTGTAGTGTTTGTACATGGTAGCAACATTAAGATCGTGACATAAATACTTTCTCCCACTTTTTTGTCGCGAATAATGACTTTCATAGCATGGGTATGACTTTATGTGGTCAATTATTGATTGAACAACAACATCTGGAGTCTTGTTTGCAGGTACATGTCTTCCTCTTAGATCGGGAATGGTCATCCCTACTTCAAGTTGTTTTCCCAAACTTACAGTGATGAATTGTTCTCCGATGCAAAGTGTTTTTAGGAACATTACTTTACATACCCGTACAGCCTCCAAGTTAGATATGAGGCTGTATGTATGCGTAAACTTCCTTCCGGTATCCAAATTTCCAGTAGTTCTCATCATACTCTTGAGGGTTTTAGTAACATTTCGTGCCACAAACTGTCGCCGTTGTTCCCAGCTATTGCTGATCTTCCAAAATTGGTTGAAAATCATCGCTCTGCTTTCTGGTGAGATTTTTTAGTAGCATTTTGACTTTGACCTACATGAACAGGGATCCTTCAAATAGCGCCCTTCCAAATCTGGATTATTTTTAGCCACAGCAGAATGATATGGAGAACCCTTGGCTCTTACATTTTTTGCGGAAACTCTTTGCCATTCTTGAATATTCTTGCTTCGTTTTCTAGTTTTTTCCTTAGCTTGAGGATGAACGATAGGATCACAAGTCCCACTAGTTCCTGGAATATCATGAGGAAGAAAAGTCGTTCCATCCTCGGTGCCCGTCATAATATTGCCGCCACTTCCACCATCGTTTGTGTCAGACTGCTTTTCTAACATGTATTTGTCCTGATCAATTATCATATTTTCCTGTACGTATTCACTAGTAACAGTGTTCGTAACGACTGGGTCATCATAAGGTCTAATATCATTCGAGTCGGAATTATCTGATATTATTTCACGATTATTTTCTCCAGAAATGTTCTTATTTCTGTTGACGTCTTGCCCTGTTTTTTGACTAGCAGATTTGATACCAGGAGTATCACAATTATGTATCATAGCTACTGTCAATATTTCAGACGTAGATTGAAGTTCCTGTGAATTTACTGCTGTTTCACCACTGCCGTGGTCCCATAAATTGTCATTTTCGTCGGTAAACATAAAGTTTTCCGCGTTTTCAGTGCTACCTAGTAGATCTTTCAGAGTGATAAATTCTTGATCATCTTCCTTTCTGTTCCTAACGGGGTAGATATGAGCGCCGACAGTAGAACCATCGGCGGCGGCGCGCCGACTAAAAAGATTCGGCGGCGGCGGCGTAGTCGGCGGCGCGACCTTGAAATGAACTGGTATGAGGGAAAAAATTAAATGCCATTATATCATTTAAATTATTGTTTTTAATTAGAATAAACATTTGTAACGTAGCATAGCATTAAAAATAATCAATATTTTCTCAAAATAAAAATCTGCCTTATCGATAAAGGTCGATTCACACATATCAGTGATCCCACCGATCCGGCACAGGTCCGTGTCAGTGAAAAATATTCTTTACTAACTTATACTTTATTGCACAAAACCGAATTCAGAATTCTTTCATACATTATTTGTGCCAGATCGGTGGGATGGGATCACTAATATGTGTGAATCGAAAATTTTTGGTAATCACTGAGATCGACATTTAAGAATCACGTTTTAAGAATATACAAACAAATTAAATATTAGTTTTGCACTGGCTATAGTTGTCATGGATGAATATTATACGATTTACTCTCAATGGATTTAAGCGGGATCTTTTGGCCGTTATTAATTGCCCAGCGACAGAAAATACCCTCTCGCTAGGCGTACTTGTCGCTGGGACAAACAATATCCTACGAGCCAAGTTCGATAGCCACGGAAAAGCATTTTTTCGGTCTTGCCAGTACTCAAGGACATTACCTTGGTAAGCCTGCAGATCTTTGGCCGTTGCCGTGCTGAAATATTTCCAGCACTCATTCTCAACTATGCTGTCTATGTCAGAGGCAGAGGTAGAACTAGCACTATGTTTTTGTGCCAAATCCATGAAGAAATTTGAAGGTGGTTTCGAGTTTGAAGTACTGGCTCCAGGAGTTGCATCTTGTTGTGATGGTGGTTGAATTTTGATAACATCCTCGTCTTTCAACATTTTTTTTGCAAATGTTGCTAAAAATGTTACCTTAGTCGTTTGATGGTTTTCCATGTAAACGTCAATTTCTTTGATAGACTGGAACCTGCAATCTAATAAAGTGGCTGCTATAATCATATCTGTACCAGGAAAGCGGTGATCCAATTTGAATGACATGTTATTTTTTAATCTTGTGATCAACACAGGCTCATTGTCGTCGCATTCATCCAGTAGTCTCCGTATTTCCGATTTGAAAACCAACGCTAAGTTTAGCGTGGTTTGATGATCTGCACTCAAAATGTCTACTATAATTTTGAATTTCTCTAAAAATGACGTCAAGGTCATAATTAAATTATGTTCGTTCTCATCAATCAAAAGAGCACTGCGACCTATATCAATTAGCATGTCCCTAATAGGTCGGCGATTTGCCCTGTGAGTAATGCTTGATAACATCATGAGCACGCTGTGCCATCTAGTAGGCGTGCTTGTCTTGATGCTAGGAGGAGCACTCGTCCTAAGATTGGCCAAAGCTAAGCTTTCCCGTTCCAGTGCCGAGAATTCGCCTTCCTCATCCAGGTCTTCGAACTGTTGTCCGATTGATTCCAACGACGATAAGATTTCGCGCTGTTCTTCATTGGCAGCGGCTTCTAGTTGCGGAGCTCTGTACCGAAGATGTTTGACGATTTGCTTACACTTGGTAATGAGGGAATCAATCTCATCAGTACTCTGTATTCCATCAACAGTAACCAGATTGTGCAGAGCGTGTCCAAGACAAAGATGGCTGTGAACGTTCATCAATTTCGCTGCTCTTTTCATATTACTACCGGAGTCCGTCACCAACACAATACCTTTTTCTTCTATTCCAAATGTTCGCAGTATATCCTGAATTTCCTCTTTGATTCTCTCACCAGTATGCTTTTCAGTTACTTGCTTCGTTGCCAGCGTAAACTTTATCAGCTTCATTTCCTTAGAAATGAAGTGGAATGTGCCAGTTATGTAGTTACGTCGTCTGTATTGGTCAGTCCACAAATCTGTAGTCAATGCGCCGAATTTTACTTTTTGTTTCTGCAAAACATTTTTCACATGGACTAACATACTATTGTAGACATCTTCGAGTCCTTCTCGAGCAATGTTTTGACGTGAAGGAATATCTGGGTCTTCCACGACAATATCGTATTTTTTGAAAAAATCGATCATGGCTTCATCATTGATGCTGTCGAAAGGTATCAATGATCTGGCGAACCAAAGTGCTAAATCCCGTGAGAGCATCCACTTCCCTTTTCTTCCGCTAGTTTCGCTGCTCTTTGTGACAGGTGTAGACCTTCTCTGAACGGAGAAAAAATCCCTGATAGGTACTGTCTTCGATTTTTGTTGAACGTCTTCTAAGTTGTGTTCATCTTTTAAATGGCGAAGCAGGTTACTGGTAGCTATGCTCTTGCTATAGGCTTTCACTTTGGCTCTGAAAAGAAAATTTACAATATTTAGTCTTAGACCGTAGAAGTAAAAAGTATAATGTCTACAATAGCATGTCAGACCATGTGAAAAATGTATTGCAGAAACAAAATGTAAAATTCGGCGCATTGACTACAGATTTGTGGACTGACCAATACAGACTTCGTAATAACTTAACTGGTACATTCTATTTAATTTCAGAGGAAATGAAGCTGATAAAGTTTACGCTGGCAACGAAGCAAGTAACTGATAAGCATACTGGTGAACGAATTAAAGAAGAAATTCAGGATATACGGTATCGGTGGGATCACTGATATGTGTGAAACGACCTTTATACATATAGTAAATGAGGGCCCAGGTTTGCAAAAAGGTTGACAGTCGCGCAAGGTTTAACATATTTACTTCGATTAGCTAATGTGACCTACGTTTTAATCTTTATGTAGGTAATTAATCTGCTGTCCATTATTGGACCTCGTGCGGGTTTGAGAGAAGTTTAGACGGAAGTTTCGGCTAAAGTGTGTCATCGTTCGTAATATCAAAATTATTAAGGTTCAAAAATATTGCCACAATAACTTACCTACGGACCTTACGGTACAATTAATGATCATAAAATTTAAATCGGTTTGGTACTCACTTGGAAAAAAGCACTTCGCAATCCTCTTCTTTTTCTCTATTCAGACAAGCGTCACAAAAAACTTGCTCACCTAAAACTGTTCTCTTTTTCCCTTCAACATTTACTGCCAACTGTCCGAAATAGTTCCAACAAAAACTGTGTTTACTAGATATTCTACTTAAAACCGTCACTGACAACTCGCTGATTTTCTTTTTCGATATGTCTACCGCTGCTGTCGCCATTTTGTTTTTGTTTTTGTCGCCGCGCGGCGCGTGGGTCGCTCGACTCGCTCGGCGTAGGTAAGTAACCGAACCGAACTGAGTGGTTGGTCGGCGGCAGTCGGCGCGCCGACCGGGGTATGGCGGCGGCGGCGGCGCGGGGGGGGAAGACGGCGGCGGCGGCGCGCCGGCGCGGCGCTCATATCTATAACGGGGGATAATATTCTTCGTTTTACCTGAGCTATCTTTCGTTTTCTCACTGAAGAGTTTGAAGATCCGCTTATGTGACTGCAGCTTGAATCATAATCAGGCACAAAATCTTTGTCCTTAACACTGTCATCACTGTCGTAATCGCCGTATTGTTTGTATGGGGCTGAAAAAATTACCAACTTAATTAATTGTAGTTTAACAAACCTGCAAGAAAGTTACTTTGATGATTGTATCAATTTACATACAAAGCATACACACGCTTCTGGCCCCACACTATATTATCCTGTGTCATTCATACATCACATGTAAACCTGAGGATTCTTTTTTTCCGCCCCAGTCGGGATTCGAACCCGGGAGCTCTTGATTGAAAGGTACAGCTTTTAACTGAATTGCCACACGCCGTCATTGAATTCGATCTTGTAATTTCATAAAGTTAAATAGATATCTAATCTTGTTTTATAACAAAATGTTGCCTACATACCGGTTTCAAATGTTTCACTGATACCTCCAAATCGTTGCTCTATATCTCCATTATCATCTGAAAGGTATAATTAGGAAAGTTGAAATGTGGTATAAAAGAACATCAAGAAATAGATTTAGGACAAGCTGGAACCCAATCACCATCATTATGCTATTGTATTGTATTTGTATCCCTGAGGAGTTCCCAAGACAAGAATAATGAATGTATCATATTTAGCTACCAGTGCAAGAAGAACCAGCTAAAAAGTAGGGTAGACTGGGTACGGTTGTAACGGGGTACGGTTGTAACAAGGTAAATAAATCGTGAACCGTTTGCGGTACGGTGAGGGGTACAAGGGGGGAAAGGAGCCGCTGGCATGTCTGGACACGCTCGCCAATCTTGCGTTGCCCGCGGCACGCTTCAGTCGTTTGCAAGGGGCCCTATTGTGTTTTGACCAGCAAAAGTAAGTATTTTTCATCAAGGTATTTCTTAAATTGCTCAATATACATAAAAGCTAGAGTGTTTAATGTTTTTTGTAGTACAGAATGGATAACGGAGACTAGATTAGTGTGATGAGCTTTACCGTGAGATATTTTTTGTTGTCACTGTATTTATTTTATTGCCGAACGGGTGGTTGGGTACAGTTGTAACAGTTTTTGTGGGTACGGTTGTAACACCATATGACTTTTTATTTCTGACCTTCTAGATGCCGAGAAAACGAGTAAAGAAGACAGCAAGGGGGCAGATAGACATATCAAGATACAAAGATGCCTATGATGACCTAAAAGCTGGTGGTTCTCTCAGAACAACTGCAGAAAAGTATGGAGTTAACTACGTGTCACTTTTACGATACAAAAGAAAGAGAGATTTGGCCAACGGTGAAGAGGAACAAGAAAATGTCAAGATGGGGTATGTAGCTCACAACAGAGTTTTTAATGAACACCAAGAACGGGAACTTAGTAAATATTTGATCCGCTGTGCAGATATTTATTTTGGCCTATGTACGAAGGAGGTAAGAAAACTGGCATATGAGTTATCTACTAAATATAACTTAGTACGACCTCAAACGTGGACCGAAAACAAGACGGCTGGCGAAGAATGGTTCCGTTCGTTTATGGGAAGAAATCCTGAACTATCTGTCCGCGCAGCCCAGGCTACAAGCCTTTCCAGAGCGACCAGTTTTAACAAGACCAACGTGGAGGCTTTTTATGACAATTTGCAAATTGTCATGGATCGTGACCACTTTGAACCACAAAACATATATAATGTTGATGAAACGGGCATAACAACCGTTCAAAAGCCCGACAGGGTAGTAGCAAGGCGTGGTGCACGACAAGTTGGAGCACTCACTTCAGCTGAAAGGGGTACTTTAGTCACTCAAGCCTTTGCAGTGAATGCCATAGGAAATTCCATTCCCCCAGTCTTCGTATTTCCTCGAGTAAACTTTTACGATCATTTCATAAGAGATGGGCCTGTGGGTTCAGCTGGAGCCGCCAACCCGTCAGGCTGGATGCAGGATGAAACATTCCTTGTGTTTCTAAAACACTTCAAAAAATACTCAAATGTGTCTACTGCGAACAAAGTGTTGCTTGTGCTGGATAACCATTCTTCACACATACACATAAACTCTCTGGACTTCTGCAAAGAAAATGGCATCGTGGTACTTTCTTTTCCTCCCCACTGCTCTCACAAACTCCAACCTCTCGATCGATCTGTGTTCGGACCTCTGAAGAAAGTCGTAAATACGACCTGTGACGCATGGATGCGAAACCATCCCGGGAAGACCATGTCTATTTATGACATCCCAGGAATTGTAGCAGCTGCAATGCCACTTGCTCTCACACAGACAAACATTCAAGCTGGCTTTCGCAAAACTGGGATCTATCCGTTTAATCGGAATTTATTTACTGACGCCGATTATGCCCCTGCATTCGTGACAGACAGGCCAAACCCAGACACAAGAGAAGAGGAGGTTAACCACGATCAAAATAATCTTGCACTCGAAGACGAAACGCCACCGCTATCACCTTCTTTGCTGAACGATCCATTGGTGAACTTAACTAGCGCATGTGAACAATTAGAGGCTATAAATACACGCGCAGCCCCTAATACTCCACAAGAGGCTTTGTATGTTCGGCAGAACTCACCAGTCCTAGAAACTCTTCGACTAGAAGATATAGCTGAAATTACGCCACCCAGACACCATAGTGATGTTGGTATTCGACAAACTACGAACACCCAAACGGTTCGTCAAATTCCTTCAGTGGATGCTCAGCTGGCTTCTTCCATACCATCTACTAGTATTCCAGCTGTGTTTTCACCAGAAGAAATACGACCCTTTCCTAAAGCGCCCCCGAGGAAAACCACAAACAGGGGTCGTAAAACTAGGAAGTCAACGATTTATACTGATACACCCGAAAAAGAGGAAATAAGAAAGGAGTATGATGAAAAAATGAAACGGGCCAAAGTTAAGCAGGTAAAAAAAAGAATGGATGTAATAAAAACCAAAGATGCAAAGAAGACAAAAACGAAGAAGGCTAGTACAACAGCACCAGAATCTTCGGAGGATGAGGAGTATTTCTGCCTTGTTTGTGTAGCACCATATTCAGAGAGCAGGCCAAGAGAAAAATGGATACAGTGCTCAGATTGTAGACGATGGGCTCACGAAGAATGCACAGAAGGTGGTCTAACCTATATTTGCCACAACTGTGAATCAGATTGATTTATCTGTAATTGATTCAAATTGTATTTTTTTGTTTGAGGTACACGCAAAGGCGTTTTTAGTTAAATTTGGAACTGATTTTAGGTTTTAAAAGTACATGATTGTTATTTTTTCAAGATTTATGTTCTAATTGTATGTTTAGTCACTTGAGTACAAAATGCTTTCGTTGATATGAAACACTGTGTTCCTAATGTAAATGTTGAGTGATTAGTAAAGACTGATTTTAAAGATGATAAATGCTGCCATAAGTAGAATAAGATCTTTTTCATGTTTTTCTAACAATAAAAACTCATTAAAATCTGTGTATCTTGCATTATTTGTACGTGTTACAATTGACCCCCACCGCTGTTACAACCGCCCCTGGTACGGGGACGGTTGTAACAATGGCAGATATTATTATTTTTATTCTCTGGTCTCTAAACTATTGCGCCAAGAATCCAAAATTTTGTATTTGTTTAAACATTGATAAATGCCCTTTCGTTTGATGTATTTGCCTCAGTGATCGATTACGCAATGGCGATGCTATGATCGTTAAACCGAAAATCGTTACTACCGTACCCAGTCTACCCTACTTAGTCTTGTTTAAAATTAGGTACCTATCCATTAGAAATAAACTTACGTTGGTCGTTGAGCAGTCTTCTATTTTCTTTCGTCTTTTCCATCATATCAAGCAGTTTTCTCCTCTTCGCTAATAACATAGCCAATTCTCTCTGTAAAAAACAAAGCCATCATTTTAGTGGAGAATTTGAGATTGTAAAGGTATCCAATGAAAGTGAAAAATGTAACATAAGAGGTTATAGGTTAGAACAGAAATGGTATGCATACTTGGTTTTCCTCGTCCATTTTACATCTGATTTGAAGAATAGTGCACTGCTGCGACGGTAGAAATAAACTTTCAAACACATTAATTCACTCAAATCATTGTATCAATATCAATCCTCTAATAAACAACAAACAATGGCGCGAATATGCACTCTACTACGTAAAACAAGCGCGCGTGCCGGCCGGCCCGTTGTATCTATGCATAAAAACGAACCCGAACCAATCCGAACCCACCCGAACGCGGACGAAAATGCCCGATCTCGGCTTCGTTGATAAGATGTTGCGTTGAGTCAGAAGACGTATTCATGCGTTTCTCTGTATACGTTTTGAAATTTATACGAACGACTAATATTACTTGGGGCATAACATCGTAACCCCACTCCCACACCACGATCACAAATATTATGTTAACAGCATAATGCCGTATGCTTACTTAGTTCATATGGTTCAGTTTTATTTGTGAGGCACAATATTGTATACTCTATTTCATATACCATGGCCCGATGCACTTGAAGCTTAACAATAGGGCTCATAATGTTTGCCTTTTGTTATCTAATTAGGAGCACTTCAAAATGGCACGCGTCGGTCCAACCTGCATGCAACTAAAGCGTGACTAAAACATTTTGGTATATACTTGAAAATAAAAATACGAAATATAAGTTGTTTACGGTATTTCATAATAATAGCTAACATGAGTTAAATCAAAAAAAAATTGTGTCAATAAAATAATAACAAATTGTTGAATCCAACCATTTTCAGTGCCTGCGTGCAGTATAATTAAACGTTTGCCTCTTGAACATGGAGTATTTGTCGCACAATTTTGAGAGTCGTCCCTGTATCCTTTTTTCAGTGTGTCGTGGGTATCAAACCAAGTTTCATCCAAATATACAATACTTTTTCCAGTAGACCTCTTCAATCGTATTTCGGTAATAAATTCTTCTCTTAATTTTTTAAGCCGTGATGTTTCCATAATGATTCTCCTTTCGTTTAACTTTCCATATTTAAAACCAAGTTTTCGTAAAAGTCTCCATAGTGTAGTTTCTGAATAAGGAAATCCCACTTCGCTTGCTAGTAATGATCGATGAATCTCGGTGAGCGTTGGAACTTCATTTTTTCTATAAAAGTCGTACACAGTTCTTTTCACAACCTCTTCTGTAAAATTGTCAATTTTTTTAAAAGAAGCTTTTACTCGTTTTCGCGGTAGGTATCTTGGTCCTGATGAGAGTGAAGAGACAATCCTTTTAACTGTCCTTTCCGGAACACTGGTGAAAATAGACGTTTCTTTAATTAAATTTTTTTTACCCATTCGATTTAACAAAGTTTTATAAACACTTATCACCACATCTTGGGCGTCCTTGCTTAAAAATCTTCTCTTACGTTGCTGCAAACTAACGTCACCACTGGACGGGTTACTTGTGGGTGTTTCCCAAGGTCGAAACATAATTATTTGCTGCAGGTATACGTGTAATCACAAATGTGGTCAGATGACAACTAACATGAAATATTGTTTATGTTGATTACTAGGTTAAACGATCAAGATCATTAGGTTGCATGTAAAATACCACGCCGCAAAAGGGTCTGGCCAGGTATCTTTTGTTATCACTAATCCTATTGTTAACGCCTAATGACCGTCTCAAGTGCATCGGGCCATGGTACATGAAATGGAGTATATCTACAGATACACAATTTAACCAAGGCAAAAGTAGCGGAAGCATAATGTCATATGCACAAATACAGCATAGCCCTGAGTAAAATTTGATGGAAGCATTAACTGGTAACTAACGTTGCGACTTTTTCAAACATAAATTTATTAAATGTATAATATCGGTTGTAATGTCAAGGACAAATGCTTCGAATGAATTTGATAAAAGTCTTACATACGATATTATGCACTTGAGTTTCTCAGCAACAGAGTAGGATAGAATTATGATTGTCAGGTGGTTAGAAAGAGCTCGACGAGCCGAGCTTGTAGGTACAAAAAAGTCAATTTAATTGTATCTGCACATACGGTCTAATGCTTCTAACGTCGAGAATGTGGGTAAGGCTCCAACGAGTTGCCCTGAGGTAGAGGACAACGAACCACCAGCTAAGCGTAAGCTTTATGTGGAGGAAGTGCGCGGAATGTGGAATTTAGTAAAAGTCTATCGTCAGCTGGGCACGCGTGAGCAGGCAATTGCATTTGCAGAAGAAAGGGGCATGATACCCCGTCTTAAAATGTGTAATTACCACAAAAAACCCAAGACTGTTGAATATTCAAGGAATAAAACGGTGGACGGAACGTAATAGGAGAGATCCTTTTGAGAAATTAATTAAAGCAACGTTGAAATCCGCAGACGTACCAAAGTCACAGACGTGGGTACGCGCATCACGGGGCTAAAGTGGCAATGGGCGGGACACTTGGTTAGAAGGGGGGACGGAAGGTGGACCAAGGCAGCCACAGAGTGGCGGCCGCGAACCACCAGGCAGACTACCGGCCCGATGGTCAGATGACATTGTTAAGGTGGCTGGAAAGCAGTGGACGAGACTGGCGGGTGACCGCAGCGAATGGCGTGCTTTGGGAGAGGCCTATGCCCAGCAGTGGGATGACAAGGGCTGATGATGATGATGATGATGATGAAGGCTCTCAAAAATGTACCGTAACACGCGTGAACTTATAACACACTGGAAAACCGCAACACACTGGAATATTTGTTAGGACTTGTTTAGAATAATTAGGAAATAAAATAACTGCAGTATATGCAAAATAACAAATTTCTATTTTTATTATAAACTATTGAATGGGAAAATATAATTAAGCATCGTTTATATAGAAGAATCTCTCCCATTAGTCTCTTTTTAATCACAAAAGGTGATTCTTCTTTAAAAAACGTTCAGTTCAGTCAAACACTGATTCAATTTATGTGCCAGATCATTACCGTCATGTTTCAGTAGTTGTGAGGGCAGAAGTATGTTGAATTTTAAATGATAAACATTTTCTTCAGCAAAACGTTCCCTCATGTCGGTCGTAACATGGTCCAATGTCGGAATAAACACAGTTCTTTTCCAATATGTCATAGCATCATCATTATGATCGCAGTTTTCCCGGTGTGTTTGTCTACCTGTAAGACGAGGAACACTCATCTCTACGTCTAACTCTTCCATAACCGCCTTTGCCTCTTCAACAATACGAACAAAGTGGCTATCGGCATTAGCCCTCATACCGTCGTATACCTTGAGCGTTGAATCCAATTTTGCTTTTGCCATCGCGACGTCCAAGCTAGGGTCTCTTAAGATTTTGCTGACTGGATACGTTATGCTCACAATGTCACTCAGTATAAACAGCGTGATAATAAACTCGCAATTAGAGAGAGCTCGAAGAGAATATTGGCTTTGGCAGCCGTTGTTCTATCCCTCTAAAACTGTATTTCTTTAAGAACTTTGCAAACTGATCCTAGATCTGCTGAAAATTGAATGACAGCATCATGTTGCTCGACCCATCTCGTTTGACAATGCGACTGCAGAGAGTGTTTTAGGTGACTCTTCAAAGTAGCAAACCGCTTACTAGATGCTGTGAAGAACGATACTACTTCTTCGATAGTACCAAGTGAGTTAGAATAGAATAGAATAGAAAATCTTTATTTGTAAAACATAGGTTACATAAAAAGGTCTTAGCAATATATTTAGGTGGTATCTCTATGCTTGGCGCAGTGGCATACAAATATTATATAAGGCAATCCTAAGATCGCCTTTATGAGGTCAATAAACAGTGTCAATAAAAGTGTAATTATGTACAAGTAGGTAGTCAGCGGTATAAGTGGTAGATTTTAAACAATGTCTAAGAAATATTCATTGATTGAGTAATATGCTTTAGATGTTAGCAATTTCTTGAAATTATATTTAAAAACGCTTATATTATTCATAACTCTTAATGCCTCCGGTAGTTTATTGTATATTCGGGTGGACATGCCAAATATACTTTTATCATAATAAGCAGATTTACGTGGGTAAGCGCATAGCTTGTTTTGATTTCGTTTACTCTTCATGAAATTAAATAGATGAAGATTAGACTTGACAAACACTGCAGTTTCAAATATATAGAGTGAAGGAACTGTTAATATTTTAAGACTAATAAAATGGCTCTTGCAAGATTCTGTACTATTAATATTGCATAAAGATCGTATACATTTCTTCTGTGCCTTAAAAATTACATCTATTTTAGTGGCATGTCCCCAAAACATTATGCCATATCTTAAGGATGACTCGACAAACCCATGATATGCCGTTAGCACAGCGTCCTTATTCACCTGTTTAGACAGCATGTATAAAGCATAAGAAAATTGACTTAATTTATTACTCAGTATGTCTATGTGTGTATTCCATGACATGTTGTTATCAATGTGTAGCCCTAGGAATTTAGTCGTCTCTGTTTCTTCTATTTGATTACCCTCATAATTAATATTTAATGTCAATTGTTTTTTATGTCCTTTCCTGAATTTCATTAATTTGGTTTTACTTATATTAATTAAAAGATTGTTGTTCTGCAGCCAGTCAATTAAACTTATTAAAGAATTATTTATGTCACATTCGTATGTATTAAGATTATGTCCAATAAATGTAGCTGTGCTATCATCAGCGAAAAGTACCATGGGATGATTTATACATTTTGGAATGTCATTAATGTAAATAAGGAACAACAATGGACCCAATACACTTCCTTGTGGTACTCCACATTTTATGTCCCTAGTGTCAGAAGAAAATTTCGATTCAGTTTTTGATATATTGCAGATTTGTGTAATTTGTGTCAGTTGTTTTCTATTACTTAAATAAGATTTGATGAGGTCATACGCGTTACCCCTAACACCATATGAGTATAGTTTATTTAAAAGTATATTGTGGTTAACATAATCGAAAGCCTTTGTTAAATCCATAAATAGAGACGTAACTGGTTTATCACTATCAATATTCGTCATGATTTTGCTTAGAAATTCGTATATCGCCATATTAATATTTTTGCGTCTCCTAAAGCCTTTTTGTTCTTCTACCAATATGTTATGCTTTTCAAAGTAAATGTATAGCCTATCATAGATGGCTTTCTCAATTATTTTAGAAAATATTGGTATAAGTGCTATAGGCCTATAGCAGTTCATATCTTCCCTATCGTCTTTTTTGAAAAGTGGTTTAACAATAGAGGTCTTAAGGCGATCAGGGAAGACTCCGTGTTCCAGGCATAAATTCGTCAAGTGGGAAAGAATCGGAGCAATATTAATGCTCACAGTTTTGACAATTTGTGTATTAACATCATCGTTACCAGTACTGTTGGTATTTTTAAGGCTTTTTATATGTTTCAAAATGTCAAGAGGAGATGTGGGAGTCAAAAATATAGAATCAATTTGTAGTGTCAGTGTTAGTTTATTTGTTTTAGTAGTGTTAGTATTTGGTTGTACTTGGTCAATGAAATGATTATTAAAAGCTTGTGCAATTTTATTGGGCTCTTTTATTGGTACTCCAGTGTATTTAATTATGCTTATGTTGTTTTTTGGTAAATTGTTTTTAGCTTTATTAATTACACTCCATGTTGCTTTACATTTGTTAGATGATGTTTTGATAAGGTAGTCATTTTGCGACTTTTGTGTAAGATTTAGAACTCTCTTCAGTCGTTGTGTGTATTGTTTGAACTTATTTTTATTTTCATCGCTTGGGTTTCGTCTACATGTCCATAAAAGTTCCCGTTTTCTTTTGCAACAACGTTTGATACCTTTAGTTATCCATTTAGATTTAGCCATTACATGTCTTTTTATCTTTTGCTCAGGGAAGCAAAGGCCATAAAACATTACAAACGTATCGTGAAATAAGTTAAATGCTTCATTCGGATTATTACATTCAAATACCTCAGAAAAACTCAATTGAGTAATATAAGTCACGAATTTACTTATGTTCTCTTTACTGTAGTCTCGTCTTTTGATGAAATAATATTTTAGAAGACAACTTTTTTTGACAGGGCATTTAAGAATTTGTGCAGAGTGGTCTGACATGGCGAGTTCTATTACCTCACCATTACTTCTTTGCACATTGTGGGCAAAATTGTCAAGGCATGTACCACTGTCTGGACGAGTTGGTTCTTTTATTTGTAGTTTTAGGTTATAAGCTGATAGAAGTTGTTCAAAAGTTTTTGTAGCATTAGAATTTGTTAACGTATCAATGTTAAAGTCCCCTGCTATTATAACTTTTTTATTTCTGTAACATGTCTGTCTAAGTATTTTATCTAGTATTTCGAAAAACCTGTCCAAATTGTCCTTCCTATTATTTTGAGTAGGTACCCTGTACATAGATATAATTATAATCTTATGTTCTATTATTTCTATACCACAACATTCAACTATATTTGTTATACTGCATTTCTGTATCTCTTTAATTTCCTTAAATTCATGATGTTTACTTATTAATATACAGGACCCCCCATTTCTGTTATTTCTACAGAAGTGTGTTGCTACGACAAAGTTCGGTATCTTTAATTGAGCTGTGTCTGCCGACACCATATTATGTTCGGTGATACATATAACGTCTATAGCCTTATTTTCATTTTTTAGTCGGTCTAATTGCACTGTGAGATAATCGGATTTGTTAATTAATCCATTTATGTTTTGGTGCAGAATATGAATGTTGTTATACACGAAAAAGATTATTGCTTGCTGCATTGTCATTCGTTTCTTCAGTTTCTCACACTTGTAACTTTGCAACTGCGAGAGACAGCGAGGTTAAGCTGATGACTTCGACACGGTGCTACTTGCGCGTTGATAGCTTTCTTTTTAATTGTAGCCACAGCTCCTTTCAATTCTGACATATTAACTGAGCAACCATCACAGCCAATACCCACACAGTTCTCCAGTGACAGAGAAAGGCTTTCCATTCTCCTTAGAATCGTAGTACCCAATACTTCACCAGTAATGCTACGCTCTTGACTCTCTTGATCTTGAGGTTCACTGTTTCCACTACAATCATTGTCTTTATGGATGTCAACGAAACCCAAAAATCTTTCGTGTAATTTGCCGTCACCGTCAACATATCTTGCAGCTAAACTCAGTTGGGCGACGTGCGCTATGTCCGTAGTCTCATCGAAGATGATGCTGTAATAACGAGAATCTTTAATTTCCTCCAGTATTCTTGATAACATCACCGTTTCGCAGCTTGAAATAAGTTCGTTACACGTTGTTTTACTTATGTAAGTGGCATTCGCTTTGGTGGTCTCAAGGTGATGTTTTAGTTGCAAGTCTCCAGCGTCGACTCTAAATCTTAGAAGAGCTCTAAAGTTTCCCTCGTTACTCAGTGAGTAACGAGGGAATAGTATACTTTCACGATTATTTTCGTTTTCTAATAGACTCCCATCATCTCGATGCCCTCGCAGAGGAATATTTTGCTTTCCGTGAAATATGATTGTTTTTATTATATGTACAAGACGATCTCTGTTTTCTCTAATACTTTCTATTCTCTGTCTTGACAATTGATTTATCACCTCAAGTTCGCGGTTATCTCGTGTCGCCAAAAATAGTTTTGCATTTGTTGACGCTTCAACGTGGTACTTGAGCTGAGAGTGGGTCTCAAGGTCACCGTCTTTACCAGTCAGTTTGGCAAACTTTGTTAGTGGTTCAGTCACAAGTTTCTTGGCGATAATGGATTTCTTTCCCCCAACCATTTTATTATTCACAAAAATTGAACAGTTAATGCAAAGAAGTCCCTTTTTAACTTCTGAGAATACCAGCCATGGATACTGTTCAAAGTGATTAACTTGCACTTGTCTGCGTTCAACCCGTCCCCTCTTGCTGTGCTCGGAAGTAGGAAAGATATGACGTTTTTCAGGTTTCCTTGGAGCTGTGAGAAGCTTGTATTTTATATCATCACTAATATTTCCTGACGCTAATCTATCCAAATAATTGCCAATGTCCGTGGGATTAAAGGAATCAGTCGATGAACTTGGAAGTTTGGATGAAATGCTGGGCTCTGCCTGTACATCTGGTGGTTTTTTTGCGGCTGAACGGTGACCGGAATCCTCGGATGTTTCTACTAAATAATTGCCAATATCCGTGGGATTTAAGAAATCAGTCGATGAAGATGAACTTTGTTGTGGAAGTTTAGACGCAGTGCTGTGCTGTAGTGTTGTTTTTGCGGCTGAACGGTGACCGGAATCCTCAGATGTTTCTACTTTTATTTTTCTTATTACATAACGGTCCATTTTATTATACTGTTACGACGTAGGTAAATATTTAAATACAATATAAATACAATGATGACGTCATCCGGCAATTTATATGTGTGGAACTTTTATTGTCAATTCTGTTTCTGCATTCTATAGGCTTTGTAATCATGAGTTTTTAGGAATGTCCTCGAAAGTCACTATTACCGGCGGCGATATACGCATCAATAGTTTCCCATACCTTACTAATAAATCACAATCAACTGATCACTCTTCACACTTGCACTTGCTACATACAGCTAGGACTTTTTAGTTATTCATTCTTCAGTCTTAATATTTATGCTTCTGAATGTAAACAAGCTTCCTATCGACGAACCGTCCGTATTTATATATTAACGCCACGTATTGAAGTTACTCTATACACGAAAACAGTAGAATATTCGCGACTTTTCTCGATTAAATGCCAGACAACGTAGCGAGCGTGCGGCTGCGCGGGCGGCTGCGGGCTGACCACAGAGTACATTTAATATAGGGAAATAGAGATGGCAGATAAAAATCCGACGCTAACGCCATCTGCCTACTAAAGCGGGTACAATTTTTTTCGTATATCTACGTATATATATACCTGGTTACATAATCACGTACAGCCGTTCCTTCGATTTTTTTAGCAGCGTCATCATCATGAGGTGATGCGAGCTCATGATGATGACGATAATAAAATAGTAAGTAGACTAGACAGCTAAATTATGAAAATAAAACCAATCATGAATTAATGTTTATTTCGGCTTCTTTATCAAGTAAGTGTATAGTGTACAGGATACTTATTTTATTTTACAATAAATGTTGTGGTTGTATTCATAAGCAAGTAGTTTTTTGATAGGGTAATGGACAGGATTTCTTCGCTAGTACCACCGTTAAATAATAGAGACCAACTCAAAGAAAAGAAATTGTAGTAAATTTTTTCAACGCCGCTAAGAAATTTACATTTTCAGATAATTTTAGAGCCTTTTTGAGCCTCTCTTGATGCCATCTTTCTTCTTGTGCAATTTCTTTATTTCTTTTTTTAGTGCTGCAACTTCTTGAGAAGCTTTTGAAGTCTTGCCTGTTCCTGCAAAGTTAAATTAATAACATGTTTTAATTTATTTGCTCAACGACGACGTACGGCGGCGTTTACTAGAGGAGATGCAACGCAACTGATGCATTATTGTCAAGTGATATTGGGTTTCCGCACACGGAGCAACTGCAGTTGCGTCGCAGACTACCGTTTTTGTTAAACAGGATCCTATTACTCAGACTCCGTTGTCCATCTGTCTGTCACCAGGCTGTATCTCATGAACCGTGACCGTTTTTTCTTTCTTCTTTGTACAAGTAGCTCGGGGAAATAAGTTTTCAAATTTGCTAAGTTTATCTATCAGTTGTCAACTTAGTCGCCATTAAATTAAATTAAATGTCCTTATGAACTGGCTCCACTGTACTAACAAACAAACAAGGCTTTAAATAAAAGCTTGTAATAACTTACCTGTTTTCAAAGTGATAGAGGCCTCATAAAACCAAAACGATAGGTATAAAAAGTATGACTGACCTGATATATGTGTGAAGCCACCTATTTTGCCACAAAGTCACTGAGAGTCACTGAGAATCTCAGTGACTGCGGTCACTGAGACGGTCACTGATAGTGGCTGAGAAAACTATAAGGTCGGGGTTACACACAGCCTTTTTGAAAATCCAATCAGCAATAACAAAATAAAGACTAATTAAACCAGATAGGTAGGTATCCTATTTACAAGGTAATAGCAAATCGCTGATAGGTATAACAATTTCGCGAATCATCGAAACTGTATTATTGTTAAGTAGGTTTATTGTTATTAACTATCTGCTGATAGGGTGGGAATTAAGCTCATAAAAAAACGAGGTAATAAGTACTTAGTAAGTATAAATTATATTACCAAGGAATCAAATAAAAACATCTTCTAAAAAACTTACAAGTACAAAAACTATGTACAGGGTGTAAATAAAAGTAGGTATCATACAAAAAAATGCAGAAAGCTCAGTCATTGATACTGAACAACTTTCCCGAAGAATTTTGTTTTTTTTGAGACATACATTTTTGAATTCCCTTAGCGCTACACGCTCTACCGCCGCGTGGAATGGAAGGAATATGGAAGGTTTAATTTTTTATTCATTTAAATAAAAAGTTTCTTTTGGAAAGTTATTCAGTGTCATTGACTGAGCCACCAGTATTTTTTTGTATACTTTTAATTACACCCGGTATATTTGAACAAAAAATAATTATTTATAAAACATAAACAAAAACATAAAAAAATATTAGGACATTAGACTTAAGACTATTTGACCTATGAAGTTCACTACTTAAGTTTATGTATTTTAAAAGGTTAAATGATTAGTTAGTCTTGTAAAAAAAAAATAGGATATTTTTTTTTATACTTTAGCCTCTATTTTATCCACAGAAATTAAAAAATAACAATTTTAAAAAGCAGTCGGTTAAAAATTTTCATCTCTAACTTGTCTAGTACCTACTTATAATAACTTTTAGTTTTTAAATAAGGTAGGTTAGCTATCATAATTTACTTATGTATAGTTTCCGTCATAAGTATATTATTATCTTTCACTAGTATCATACACGGGTTTATACATATACAACTTTCAGTGTAATATTAGGTGCACGTTAGTTTCAAGTTCAACCTTATTCACCATATTCACCACATAATAGAGATGAAACTTTTCAACCGACTGCTTTTTAAAATTGTTATGAAAATAATAATAGCTTAGCCAGTCTTGTATCGTATAAACAACTATTATTGAGATATTAGGTATAAGACTTCTCTGTTTAAACTAAAGAACTTAATATAATATAATAATATAAGTACTTAACTAAAATTGTTTTATCTTTTAAAGATATCTTTACTTAAGGCCTTTCTCATCACTAATAGGTACAAGATAAATAGAACGGGTGTATTTATTTTCAATGAAATATTATTTAATTTTGCACGTCAGGTTTCATCACATTCTGCATGGCACGTGTTAATATACACGGTGTAACTGTTGGTTGAAATAAGCAGGGTGACTCATCCCATGATTCTTTTTTTTTCCAAGAAATATATTTAAAAAATTGACATTCCCATACATTTTCAAGAAATCACCCGCTGGGCTATTATGTAAGCTTTGAAGGACCGCCCTCTTTCAAAGATAGCGTTGATTTTCTAGCTCTGAAGGAAAGCTGGCTTTCAAATAGAGCGTAGACCATTGACAGTTGACCAACCCGAAGCCAGGCAGCGCTTTATTTGAAAGCTAGCTCTATTCCACAGCTAAATAATTAACGCTATCTTTGAAAGACAGCGGTCCTTCAAATTTCAAAGCTTACATAATAACCCAGCCAGTCAAGTACTAGGGGTAGCTCAATTTTTTTCATCTGATATGTTTATGTCGAAAAATTTTCAGAATCATGGACTCAGACACCCCGAAAAAATTATTTCATCCAACAGATGATAACATCCCGCAAGCTTAGCACGTGTGAGGTGAAAACCGACGCGCATTGTTAAAGGAGATGTGTACTTTTTCCAAGAGAGTTGGTACTTTATTCGAAATAGTCATGAACCAAGTTAAAACCGTATTTATATGAAAGAATATAATTTAAAGGTTCTAAATACATCACGTGATCATTTTTTAAAACCGCCGTTTTTTTGTTACTGTGATTTTAAAATAATTATTATTTTAAATAAAACAGCCACCCAGAACAATAATTTATTATGGCAACACTGTTCTGTCACGTCATTGTCAAGAACCCCCTGTTCCGAGTCACGCCACAATCATCTACGAAGCCGTTCCGATTTAGCTTTGGCGATACAAAACGATGGCATCGTAGACGCTGTAATCGATTATTGTGTGACTCGGAACATGGGGAACGTGTCAAAAATGACAATTGAATGAATTACAGTTTTTTTTTTTGCTGCAAAGTTAAGCAAAGGATGCAGGTTATAAATCCTATCCATACAAATCATTTTTTCAAAATTAATAAAGAATGGCGGTTTTAATAAAATAAATAATTTCGTAGGCTTTATTTATACTCGTTTCCCTACCAGAAAAACCGCATATGATTATGGTTCAAAAATCAGTACCGAAAATTTGTTCTTTGTTGTATGTAGTTCGAACATCAATCAACCAATTCAGTTTATCTTTAAGATCAACTGTGAAATATCAAATGTTTTGATACCTCGTCTGTCCGATAGCGGCTTGGGCCAAATCTGTTCGATATCATTTCTATAGATTGATGATATATCATCATTTATGGGCCATGCAAACCTTCCTCTCCCCTTGTGTCTTAGAAATTTTACCTTATAGCAATGTTTCGCAAGTACTTCTAAAATCTGTCCCAGGTAAAATTTAGTTCCTTTATTAACAGAAAACTTTACTAGGACGTACGTGTCTTTTTCACATACCAAATCATCAGTTGTAATATTTTTTGCGATATTATCATTTTTTTCTGCTATATTTTCTTTTTCTGTACCGTCTTCGCTATTTTCTTTATCCATTATCCAATAATTGTCAACACTTTCTTCTTCTTCGATCACATAGCCTTCTGATGATGTGTCGTGAAGTGAAATATCACAATCGTTTTCGTCAGAACTTTCCCGTGCACGTTGAGTTTTCTTCAGCCTTTTCGTTTCTGGACCATTTTTGATTTGTGATGGCTGCTCATCGTTTTTGCTTTTACTGGATATGTTGTCATCGATTTGCGTGGTTTCAAGCAATGTGTTTTCAATTAATCTCACCATTGATTCGCTCATAACGTCTTTTACCACATCAATCACCCCGTCCACTTTAATCACGTTGAATAAGTGTGTATCATCAATATCGTCGCTCTCTGGTACATTTGAATCTACCTTCACTCTTCGCATAATGCCCGTAGATTCATCTAGTTCTAATATCATATCATCTGTCTTATCAGGTGAAGATTCCGTTGGAAATGTGTGAATTACTGGGTTGAAGCAATCACATTTTCCCTCTTTATTTTCACAGAAACATGAAAGAACTCTGTGGGTTAGAGAATGGTTGTCTGACAGTATCGCTTGATGAATTTGCATTGTGTTCTTTAATGGAGTTAGTTTTTTTACAACATCACTATCCATAGGCTTTATACTTTTTTCATCGACATAGAATAGTTTTATGACCGTTTCGGTCTTGCTAAGAATCTTAAAGGCTGTTTCTGCGTCGGGAATATCCGTTCCTTGAGCAACTTTTGAATCAAGAGTGCGTTTTATGGCGCCACCAACGCCATCCGCAGCGCCTTTTCCGTGAGAGCTTTCAAAAAACGACCACGTTGCGTGAATGAAATCATATTTTGGTATATTGTGGGTGAAAAGGAAGAAATTTTTTTTTGTCTGTATTGTGTTGTCGGCCCGTCAGAAAAAATATGTAATGTTGTCACCAGTGGGTAGTTGGTCTTTATGAAATTCAAGACAGGGTCAAGATGAGCCCAAATCGACTCCGGGTTATGGGCATTATCCGGGCTTATAGAGCAAAACGAGACCGGTTTTTCAGAATCTTGGTGGTACAATACACCTGTGTGTAAAGTGATTTGATTTTTCGAAGCTCCAAAATGCATTGTTTGGACCTCTTCCTTTAGTTTACACACCCAATTTTCTGAAAAATCTATATGTAGGGCGATCTCGTGCGCTCTGAGATTTCTTATGCACATCATATACTGTTCGTATTGATGCCTTGCGTTGTACATGTGCTTCTTGAATGATGTTATTTTACTATTGAATAATGCTATCAACTCGTTCACTGTGCCTTTCATTTGTTCTTTAACCATTTTTTTTGTCTTTTTTGTGACATTTTTTTCGGTGTAAATGTGCTCTTTAAGATTAAATGACTGCCAGGTTATTTCACCATTTTTGTACATGCAATCCTTGAGTTTTGTGTCACATACAAGTTTTGAAAATACTTCATCTTCATCTTTCGTGTCTAGCACACCACAAGTATGGAGGGCGTTAATAATGAATTTCATATTGCTGTGTTGGACACAGGCGCATGTCTCTAAATTCTTGAGTGTTGGTGCCACTACATAAAATGGACGATACTTTTTAAAGGTGCTTAGCCCGATTGTACCGGTCTCTTGTATGTATTTTCGGTGCAGGTTGCTTAGCGTGTCGACTAGATACCTTCTTTGTTTTTTGCAGCCCTTACGTGTATAACTGTATAACACTCTTTCTTGCCAGCGCTAGCACGACTTACATCGTCTTGCTCATAAAATTCTTGCAATTTTTTACGAAGATTGTCGCAGGCTGTTTTCTGGTTGTATTTTTTAAAATTGTATTTTAGTCCCAACTTTTTTGACAGTCGTGTTTTCAGTCTGTATTTTTTAACCATATTGGTGTTCAACATTTTCTTGAGTTTATTTTTTCCTTCATTTTTGGATGTTTCATATTCATTTTTCATAGCCTCAGTTAGAACGCTATGCTCTAGTAGTACTTTCTTTACGGTTTCCTTTGCTGGGGTGTTGATATTAGGCAGGTTTTGAGTAATAAAGTGATCAGACGTTTTGTTAGGTGTCATCTCCTGAACAACTTGAGCACACGAAGGGTTTAGGCTCGGTGGCGCTTTTAATTGATTCTTTAAATAATCTATCTCTTCGCTCATTTTTTTCATTTTGAGACTCATGATATTCAATCCCTTATTAAGTTTTGTCACTGAATTACTTAATGTAGCGATTTCATTTCTTAAATTGCGTTCCACGCGTCTTTGTATATTACGTTCAGATAAAGAAGCTGTATTATTTTTAGATTTGTCTTTCTCATTCTCTTCAGTATAAACTTTCATAGCCATATTACTTGGACCTGGTTCTATGAGTGATTTTGTATTTACATTAGGACATGATTCCGAATTATTCTCGTTTTCACAAACATCTTTATGTTGTATTTCAGGGTTAAGGATAGATGCCTTTTTTGCTTCATACTTTGCCTTTTGAATGTTCCGATTTTTTTCAGACTTTCTGCATGTCGTGCGGGATCATTTTTCAATTTTTCTCTATATCTTCGAGTTTTCTCTTTTTGTGTGAGGGGCATCTATAAATAATAAAATACTGAATAAATTTTCTATAATATTAATATGATGACGAATAAATCCGAAAATCTTTAATTAGTCTCATTTGTACAAAAAAAATCAGGCCATTGCGCGGACAATCGGCTCAGAAAAACAAAAGTTCAAAATGGCGGCCGTTATTTACAAATCTGACATCAGATTCATGGTGGGAGTCTCGCTAAATCCCTGTATACCGAGTTTGAAGTAAATCGATCCATAAACAAAAGTGCAAAATGGCGGCCGTTATTTACAAATTCAACATCAGATTCGTAGTCGGAGTCCTCCTAGACCCCTGTATACCGAGTTTGAAATAAATCGGTCCATAAACAAAAAAGTTCAAAATCGCAGCCGTTTTTTTACAAATCCAACATTAGATTCATGGTCGGAGTCCTTCTAGATTTCTGTATACTGAGTTTGAAGTAAATCGGTCCATAAACAAGTATTAATTCATTCATTCAAATAGACATACATGCATACATACATATATACATACATACATATATAGATACATACATACATACACTCGAAAAACATAACCCTTCCTTTCTTCGGCAGTCGGGCAAAAAAAAGTTCAAATTGGTCTATAAACAAAAAAATCAAAATGGCGTTTTTATTACAGTATAGATGTAGATGTTTCGTCAAAACTATCCAATAACGAATCTCTACGTGTAACCCGGCCCTTACATGGTCACTGAGAGAGTAAGTACATCTTCTCAGTGACCGGTGGTCACTGAGGTCACTGAGAATCAAAAATTACTCGTGAACTAGCTGCATTTCAGCTTATCGCAATCAATATATCGAAAGACCTAGGTTTTTCCAACAAATGGCACAATAGATCATATTAAAAATAGTATTCTTACCTTGCGAAAAAACTCAATTACACTTTTTCTCAGTGACTGACCGTCTTCCTCCACGTGCTTCCAAACGAGCTGACAGCCACAGACTAACAGCTAGCGTTTCTTTTCTTTACTAAAACGAGACAATAATGTGTTGCCAGCCGAATAAAACTAAATTTCCCCACTAAACACGTAAAAATTAGAAAATATGCCGTTTTATAGAATTGATGCTTAAAATTGATAAATTTCGTTCAGAACTTCCACCAAAGAATAAACGGTGATACAGTGCCTTTAGGCTGAAGTAATATATGAAGAACTACTAGCTTATTAAATAATAATGCCGTAGGATATAGATTTAAACTTCTATACTGCCTACTAATAACAAAAAAAATGGGTCAAAGTCAACCTCACAAAACTTTGAAATTGCTCGGTAATGAATAGGAATATCAAAATGTGAGCTAGCAGCCATCGTAAGCAATGAGTTGTCTAATAAGGTAGACGCAATTCAAAATCTGCAGCACTTATTGAAGATAACTTAAAGGACAAATATCAGTGACCGAAAAGTGGCAAAAACGGTGGCTTTGACCATATGCAAAGTAGGGATTGAATTGCGAGTGAGTAGTTTGTTCCATGTATGACATTGCGGCTCAAAATGCATATGGCACACACGTCGCCTTTTGTACAGCTTCTCTTCATCCTCCAACAAAATGTCACCACCAGGTTTATCCAGGTGCGAAAACGATTTGGATCCTTGGCAGGATTTGGAAATTTGTGTAAAATTTCTTTTTCTGAACCTGAAAACATAGATCAGATACAAATAATTCCGAATGACCTATGACAGGGTAACTAGAAAGATCCAGTGAAGGGTAGACCACCTGTGGTCTGCGGCGTACATAAAAAAGTACTTACAATTTAGGCTGGGGTTCGACCAAGGTAGAGAACAGAAATTTTGTGATTATCGCATCTGGAAACAACTGAATCTGATTGGTTACTCAGAACACATCTCCTGTCCGCTCCGCTTTGGTGGAAACCGGGACAAGTGTAACGTACTACCTCCTTGACCATATTGGCTACTGGCGGATTAGCCAGTTAAAAACTAAAACTATAAAAATTCGGAAATTCGGGTCTGGAATCTCGTCTGGCAGCTGATTGTTTTTTTGAGGAGACATTGTTTGAGCTCTGAAACGTGAGGTTGTATCTTCTGCATCAATAATTTTTAAGTCACGCCTTTAGTTGCGGCGATGGGCTAGTCCCTTTAGTACTGTAATGGAGCTGAATGTTTAGTTGCTGTAAAGTGCAGTAATTGATACGAAACTTCCCTACTATCCCCAATCCATGGGTAAGCATTGGTTCGTAGTTAGTCTTTCTTATTTTCGTGTATTTTATACTCTCTATGTATTTCCCTTTTCTATACAGTGTCTATTGGACTGCGGCACTCTTAGATCCTAAATACCCTAGGGCCCTCGTCGGAAGTCTCCGTGTGGGGAGCCGTCGCCTGATAGCTGGGCGCTGTAGCGCTTTTGTATTCCTATCATTCACACTGGTCTCTTTCCAGGGTTCCACGCCGAGGAATAATATCCTCCTGGCGCTAACGGAGCTCTGAATCGGTTCCACGCCGAGGAATAATATCCTCCTGGCGCTACCGCATAATCACTTGTTGACGTCTGGAGAAGTGGACCAGTTGGATTGAGACTACCAAGGAGCTCAAATCTACAAATTCCCGGCGAGTCCCTATCCAGCGTTTCAACTATATCACCAATATTCGACTCACGACCCTGTGATTAATAAATGTATCTTGAGCCTGCCAACAATCTCTTTTGGTCAGGTTAGAGTCTCACTGTTTCACAAGGTTAGGTTGGTAGTGTAAACAAATATTACAATGTAATTTGAATATCACTTTCTTGGCAATAGGAGTACTCACCACAGTTTCGCATAGAACTGTGCTTATCATCTGGCATTTTTATCAACAAGTGAAGAATTCGGAATCAGCAGGGGTCGAAAGAAATGCACGAGCGTCGAAGTCCTTGTTTACGAAACTGTCAAATATGGTTAGCAGAGTCGTCACACTCATACATTTTTTCAGTTTTTAAGCTAAAATATTTTATTCATTTGAGTTATTTTAGTATAATTAGCTAACATAGGGAAGGATTGATTACAGATTGCTTATGTTTAATAAGTCATAATAATAATCTGTCCATGTTCAGTCTCTTGTCAAATAAAAGGTTACAGCGTAAATAGAAACGTATATTTTCTAAAGCGCCCCCTACCTTCGACCGATTGAACAAGTTCAGATTTCACTCACGCAGTAGATAGGCAATTTCTTCAAACTGAAAAGGCCGTGGGGCTGACTGACTAGCGAGGGGAGGGCGGCGGCGGCGTCGGGGGCGGGCGGGACAGTGGCGGATATGTATCCGCCACTGTCCATTATCACTTAATTTAATTTAATTTTTTTTCACGATCAACTTTTCAGGGACAGTATCTTCATCTTTTGTTTTTGGACTCGCAAAAATTAGAGTTGGTGTTTTTATTGTTTTCAAATACCGAATAGTATAGTTACATCCATCATCTCTGGAAACGGCGTCCTTAAAAAATCCAAGGTAATATCTCCGTGAGCCTCCATGTTTCCGCTTTTGTGAAATTGTTTTGCTTTCGTTTTTTGTGTCGTTAATGCTTTTTCACCTACTTCTGACTGTGTGTGAAGGTATATTTATCACCACTGAAACTGCATAAACCTCCTCAAATGAAGGATCGTGTAAAGAATACACGTTATCCTCTTCGTCGGTGGTGCTATCAAGTTCATATTTTCTTCTCTTCTTTACTGGTTTTTCATCTTCGCCTATTATTTTCGTTTTTGTTGTTTATTCTTTATTAGTATGTAGTGAAATATTTTTTTAGGTTTTCTTAACTTTCAGTCGTTCAGATTTTGTATCAACGTTTCTTTTTGTAATGGACCATATTTATTCAAATCAAAATACTTACCTATTTTCTGGTATGTTTTTTAAGTCTGATAGAATGGTTATGGGTGCTTTATTTTTTTGTTCTGTCTCCTTTATTTTATTTATTTATTTATACAGTTTAATGCACAACATTACAGACTATGTCCATTATTTAATTGTTCACATACAAATATACAAATAACATATTACAAATAACAAATAACATACCCTTCCATTTAAATCATAACAAATTATAGTATCGTACATGTCAAATCAATAATGTCAATAATAATAATTCAATAATAAAAAAGACATTGCAGTCATTTGGAATTATATAGGTACTTTAATTACATAACACAACCCTGTCACACATTCTCCTAGCAGAACCTTCCACATTCTCGCACAATATGCCTCCATGCATCACCAAACAGATCAGTCAGTGGTGCTGCAGCCAACAGAGCGTTGAGACTGCTTTGTTTGTTTCAGTTTAGTCGTTTAGTCGTTAGTCGTCTAAAGTCAGTGACTTTAGTCGTTGATTTAAAATTGAAAAGAAGAATTCCAAAAACCTGGTTTACTTTTTTGCAGAAGCAACTCAGGTATCGAAAGAAAACAGAGTTTTCTTTATGGGTTTTGTTGATAATTTGATGCAATTTCATAGTATGAAGTACTGGTACAAGATCTAATGAGACTTTTGGAAGGATGTCATCTTCAGGAACGATAGTAGATTGTTAACCGAGGGCTGAAAGGCACCCATTCTTGTTCGAGGCAGAAATGGGTGCTATCACCCGAGTAAAACACTCTACTTTTCATTACGAATACGAGGAAAGTAAACACAAGCCAGTTAAAACAAAATTATTTTATTAAAAAACAAAGTCACTTGAAATAAAAATTATTTTATTAAAAAACAAAGTCACTTGAAATTAATATTAACGTTTGTACAGTTATTGAGCGTTAGAGAAATATTTTTTCCAGGCATATTCATATTTGATACTTGTTGTGATATTTGAATATCATTCATAGGAGGCTGGGCTGTAAATGTGGGAGAAGGCATTATTTCGTTCGTAAAATTATTTGGCTCTTTTTGCTCGTAATTGTCTTTAGAGGTTCCCGGCTGAGGTGAAGTTGAGCGCAAATTTATAGTCTCCGTTATTTTGTTAGATATCTTCGACTTGTTTTCGACGGAGTCCTCGATATAGCCTTCAACAGTGGCGCTCGATTTCCACCCCCCGTGTCGTTTCAGCATAGTCAAGTCGGCGCCAGGGTCTGCTAAAAGTGTAGCGGACGTTCGCCGAAAGCAGTGGCCAGTATACAAATCCGGATTTGGCAGGTTTAGATACGTTGCGATTTCTTTAGGCATGCCTGAAATTTTATTTCTTCCAATTACTTCTCACACATCTACCTCGTTGGTAGGTAGTTCAGAAAAAATCGGTTGGTTTGCAAATTATCGGGCCGGAGTTGTTGGTATTTTTCCACCACCAGAGCGAATTCTTCACGCACCACAAATGTTCTGTCAATCTTTGTTTTGGTATTTGGAAGTTTTATTAAGTGTAATTGGCCGTGTTTTTCCATGTTTTCTATGGTGAGATTTGTAAGCTCGATGCACCTACAGGCGCCGCTGATGCCCAAAATGAGTGCAACCTACAAAAAAATACGACAACATTAAATATACCTTACGACAAAAATATTACGACGAGCCCAAATTCAATTAGATTACGTTATGTGGGGTACATACGTCAAGTTAACTATAGTTGTAATCTTTATCTTACCTTTGTTGCCAAATATATTTCATCGGGGGCTTGATTTAAGAAGGTTTCTACTTCTTTTGCAGTAAAAACCTTCGACTTTTTGCATTTAAATCCATCCGATTGCCTCTTCAAAAATGATATGAGCTTGGTGTAGTTTTTTATATTGACGTCGTGTTTTGTATTTATTACCGATCTCAGCATAGAAAATATGCTCCATAAAGTTGAAGGCTGAAGTTTCTTTGATAGTTCACTGAAATACGTAAGGAAAACACTTTCCGATAGAGATTTCACCCTTTTCTTGGCCCGCCACTTTATGAAATCATTATACGATTTCATATAGCGTTCCTTAGATATCGTTGGCAAAAGGTTTTCTACGACAGCTTGAGCCTCTTCTCTTATAAAATCAGGTGTTAATTCAATTTCAGAACCGCTAGAACTCATTTTGTTATGTTAAATTCAATTTCGAATATCACAAACACAGTCTAATGGAACTTCCATAGAAAAAAAATGCACTTTTTTATTTAAGGTTTCCCGCCAGTTTACTTTTTTAATACCAACGCACACCCTGCACGGCTAGCACAAGTCGGCGCGTGAGCTAACTCGCCGAGAGATAAACTATCCGCCCTTTTAAACGACTGCTCAAAAATTTAATTTTTTAATTAGTATTTAAAAAAAATAAATTATATAAATTAATTATTTATGTTAATCACTAAAAGATAAAAACAAGTTTAAAATATAAAACTTAAGGATATCACGCCGAAACAGTCGGATGGTCTAGCTCGCGGCGAGATAGCTCGCGCGCCAATTTGTGCTAGCCGTACATCACAATTCGCAAGATAGCGCGCGACCGCGAAAGACGGCCATTTTGAATTTGCGTATTTGGTGGTTTTATCTGTGACTTAAACAATATTTTAATTTATTTCGCAAATCACATCTCGCCTTGAAAGAGACTAATAAATACATAAAGTACATTATATTAATTATAAACATCAAAAAGAATTTAATTTGAAATTTTGTAATTTCTTTATTGTACTACACAAAACAGTCATACAGATAACTTATAATAGAAAAAAAAAACATGTACTTTTTTGGCGAGCTTATCTCTCAAAAGAGATTTCTTCCAGCAAACCAAGATGGTAGGAGAGGTGATGGTTGAGCGGGGGTTTAAATGTCAACAAAACTAATAAATGAAGAATTAATCGTTTTATGGCTGTATAGGTTACTACCACTGCGTTGTTCAATATAAACTACGATTCATATATATTTTTTTTATACTTTTCTGCTTTAGAGCAGGCATGTACCACTTTCAGCACGGTGCCTGGATGAACAATGACCCCCTTTCAGAGTATGAGTAATGAAAAAAACAGTTGTATAGTGGTATCAGATTCCTGGAGGAGGTGAAAAGCTGTTTTCGCTTCCTCGACGTCCGACCCATAGGCGATAAAAGAATCTACTGACACCATCGCACATATTGGTATTTGGGCAATCAAGCTGGCCAAAATTATTAATTCACTTGTTCCGAATGAGATAAATGATACAAGGAAATTGTTAGGATGTTTTTTTGTTTTGTGTTAAGTATGATTAGCAAAAAAAAACATTGTCTGCAACGAAGACGATAACATAACAATTCTTATTTTATTATATATTTTATCTTTATTACACACAGATATGATACACAACACACAACACGATAAAACGATTAATCATCTTCTGATACAAGTTCTTCTTCGCTTTCTGGAGTGTTAACTGGGTTTGGCTGGGCTGCTAGAAGTAGGTCGAGGGTTTCCGGGAGAAACGAATATTTTTTTCTTTTTTTCTGAGTTCTCCTACTACTAAGCAAGGGATCTGAACTTAAGAGAAGTCTGTCCCTACAAGGCATGTTTTTTTATGTGCTCAAGAAAAATATATGTGATGTTTATAGTGTTCGAAAGTTAGGGAAAAATAATAAAAAAAATATCAATTCAAGAAGAAAATTCACCTTTTAATTCAGTTCCATATGTGGTACACTGGGCCTTAAGACTACTTGGATGAATTAAATAAACATTACAATTAGCTGTGTTTTACAAATCAACATAGGAATAAAAATCAGCGACATTAAAATAAAATAATTCAGAGATCATACATTTATGTGAAATACAGTTCTGTTGGTGAAAACTACGGAAGCAATTATTAGTTTTATTCAGGCAAAGTTCAACTCGACATTTTTCACACGATATGAAAGTTTTCCCTTTGCAATCGGGTAATTTACATCGCTGTCGTTTTCCCCCCCAAACAGCGACATGATTAATTCCGTCACGTCTGACATCACGAGGGGGTAGGATTGATGTATGGGGCTTGTTCCTCTTTATTTCAATTTCATCAGGCAATGATGCCGGTCTACCTTTTTTTTTATCGATTGTCCACACATGCACAGACTTTTGGCCACTTCAAACTTAAAGTCTCTGAGCTTCAAAGGGGTTGGTGTTCCGTTTTGCTCCCCAACTCTTCTGTGTAATAACCAACTGTTTATGACCATAACATCAAGAAGATGATAAAATAATTTCAAATACCATTTCCTGGTTCTGATTTTTATTTTATATTTGCCCAAGAAGGAATCCAGCAAATCGACACCGCCCATATGCTGATTATAGGTTTTCACTACTTGGGGGCAGTCTACTTGGATGTATTTCTTTTGCTTCTTACAATACCTTTTTACTGGATTTACTGGCATTTGACCCACGAAAGATGATGCCAAGATCACAGGTTTGTTGTCGTACCACATCACTATTACGACATCGGTCCCATCAACATTAGCCACCCATTCCTCAGAAAATCCCCTGTTTATTTTGTCTCTTTTTAGATCTTTCAGAGACGGTATTTGAAGATCTTTGCCCAAGCGACCTTTATTCAGAGTCCCCAGAGATTGAGTCCCTTCTTTAGCCAAATATGAAATCAGTTCTGGAGATGTATAATAATTGTCAAAGAATAACTTATATTCTTGGTTCCTGGGAATGCTCCTAGCTAGCCGTACAACAATATTTGCACTGGCTCCCAAATCTTGTTCTGTTGATAGTCTCAGTGCTGGATCGTTTTCCATGCCTGAATATATTTCGAAGTCATATGCAAATCCACGGTCGTCGCAGAGAACTAGTAGTTTATACCCCCACTTGTGTGGTTTATTTGGTAGGTATTGTCGCAGAATATTGGAAGCCTTTGTCGCGCACATTTCCTCATCAACATACAGTGCTTCTCTCTTAGGTACACTTTGACATTTTTTCTTCAGTTTTTCCAAGACAGGCCTTATTTTATGCAAACGATCATGTCCGTACCTGATGATTGTTGTGCCAGATTATCGTTGAAATGCAAGAACTGGCAGATTATTTTGAATTTATTCAGTGTCATTGTATCCATAATCAACGGGATACCTAATTCCGGTGCCCAATACATACGTATATTTGCTAATGGCGCGAGGCTCATAACCAAACACACACTCAAAAACTTTCGCAAAGCCACAACAGAAATTTGAAAAGGCTTTGAAGGATTTTTTTGGATACTAAATTTATGCATCTCTTCTGTAATGTGCCCCAGTATTTCATCATCGAAAAACCACAAAAAGTATTGCAAGGGAGTTTCGAAATCTGATATCGTTGACTGCAAGTTTATGTTACCCGAGAATTCAGAATGACCAGCTTGAAAATACTTTTTCTTCCAGATGAACTTTCTTTTCTTTCGTTTGATGACAGAAGCAGATGCTATTTTGTTTGTAGACCTGCTAGAAGAAGCAATACCCTGAGAAATCGATCGCCTAGTTCCTTGTGACTGTGTTGATGTTGTCCCAATAACCTCGCCTGATGTACTGGGTTGTGGGCTTGAAGGCAGCTGCTGATTATTACCGGTACCTATCCTCGCTGGCTGGAGAAATTTGCTGGTTTCTTGATGGTGATGGTGGAATATGCTCATCACTAAGTGATTCAGATAAGAAAAATACCGTTGATCGAACTCTTTCATTGTCTTCATCACTTTCTGCTTCAGAGAAATCTTGGCCATCTTCACTATCTGACGGGATAGTCAAGAAATTCTCGATTTCTCGATCTTCTAATCGTCTTCCCGACATAATCTAGAATAAAATCAGTTTGTTTCTAAATAAATCTCACTAAAGTACTGTTTTGTAGAAAGTAAGGCTAAGGCACGGTGTACCATATCGGGAACATGTATAAAAGTACAAATATCTCTTGACAGAATCAATATAATAACAAAAACGAACTTCCCTCCGAAAATATACAAGTTTTTCGAACACTAGCGATTTTTTTGCGGGCTAAAACTCTTTTTAACCTTTTTTTTTAATTTGTATAACTTCCCGAAATGATAAACAATAACCGACATCGAACATTTTCATAGTTGAATACAGCAAACAGTCAGTAACGACATCTATGACCTTCTTTCTGCATTATATGATTGCTATATTAGTGAAGTTTAACCCAAAAAATGTTAGATGTCGCTACTAGTTCTTAAACGAGAGATAGGATGAATCAATCAAGTGTTCCATTTATGGAACGAAGGGCCTTGTAGGGAATATCCATATTACAAGACTCTCTAGAGAATTTACGTGCAAATTCTTGCCGGTAAGTCTAAAGCTACCCAATCGGAAGCAATGCGTTTTTGATTATAATTGCTCCATGTATTTAAGCACTGTAGGTGTCATTGGGTGCCCAGGGTACATACAACTCTACGTATAAACGGGCAGTTTTATTGCATATCTTTCATATTTTTCTACATTTATTGTGTATTCGCTTGAAATAGTCTCTAAAATTACTTTCAGTCTAAATATCAGTGCCTCCAGTAAAAAACGGATCAGTTGAAAAACGGCACTTTTCAGGAGAGCGAAAAATGTAAACTTTTATTTTTTTAAACGAAACTTCTTTTTCATACAGTGTAATGATAAAGTAATAATATAGATAATTTTCATACCTTTCTACTGATATATACCATGTTTATGTAATATGAATATATATATTTTTGATGGTTTTATTCAACTATTCCCTTGTTGACCACATAATTATGGCAAAACTGCAGTTAAAAAGGATTTTTCTTACGACATAAGGAAATAAATGTAGTTATACTAAATTTATTTCGTGCGCTTATGGGCACAATATTGTTTAGTTATTTTAATATTTTGTTCAGGACTTAAGGTTTCTATGACAAAAAAGGACTTACTCATACCTAAATACCTGAAAATTTTATATCACAGCAATGAGACCAAAACCAATGTCAATAGTTTCATCAGTTATTATTTAGGTTACCTGTGGTGATGGAATAAAATAAAATACATACTTTGAATTATATTATTATTATGAAAAAAATATAAAAAACTAATGCATTCGCACAAAAATCAGCGTCGGGGTCTGGTCCCATAATGCGAGATAGGTCTGGGTCTTCTTCGGCAACCTCTGTCTCTGAAGTGCGGAGGTTTTGATAAAATGCATGACAATCTCTGTTTATAAACGGAAGGAGTGTTAGAATGTCTTTCTTCTTCTCTACGCTTATAGGTATTTGTGTCTCAGATATTACCTCTAGAACGATCATATTGCTGTTCGTAGAGAGTTTGGATCGCCCAGTCCTTTGGAAAGAGATGTTTTTGAAATCTTCATCTTCGCTCAAATTTGTTTTGTATTTCACCACAAATTCATCATGTGGTGTATACCTGAACCAACGAATGTCCGGCCAGTATACCTTTTGTTTTTCTGTGTTGGTTTTTCTCAGAATCATTGGTCCCTTCAAGAGTTTTTCGAAATCGTAAAACTTTTCTTCCGTCATTTCCCTAACGGAAAACCTCCCATCCCTTGCAGCGTTTCTCACCATCTGGTAGTAATCTCTTGGGTGGTGAATATTCTTAATCTTCTTTTTGGCCCTCTCAATAACGGAGTGGTCGTAGTCACACTCCATATGAGTATGACCCGGGACTAGGAATTTGTGGTCAATTTACTGAATATGAGGATACTCTTTTGTAAGTGCTAAGAACATGGCAGTGACATAGGAGTTCTTATTTTGACCCCCACAAGTGTCAGAGTATAATATGATTTTCGTGACGTGAACCGGCAACTTTTTGATGTAGTCATAGAGACAGGAAGCGATGTGATTGCCACCGCGTTTGCTAGTTGCTTCGTGCCACATGTAGCATGTAGCTTGTTCTGTTTTGCAGTCATGAATTGTCAAGTTAAAGGTCCAAAGACTTCTTTTATAAAATGCCATACCTGGAGATAGCATCGGAGTAGGGAGGCATTGTTGAAGGTCGAAAGTGAGTACGACTAAAGAATCATCGTATAATGTCTTCAACTTATCATTGCTTTTCTGCTGATATGCGCCGTCAGCTTCAGCTTGATGTATATTAAGCCTGTTTACTAGTTCTGTTTTTTCTTCTGCTGACGCGCTTTCTGGATTTGAGCTTGTAGCATATCACATTTTGTACATGTATCCACTTTCGGGGGCTTTAATGACAGATTTAAGCTGTGAAATATTTGTGAGTATATAGTCTTACAAACTTGTTTCTCTTTTGGCTGGTTTTCGCAGTACAAGGAGTAGATGGTATTTATGTTCAAAGTACTCGACAAATATTTCTTTGTGGTTTTATTACGAGCATAGTGACTTTCATATTGTGGAAATGATAAAATATGCTGACGCACATTTTCCAATTATTCATCCGTCCATTTGTTATTAACAGCTACACCCCTTGTACTGCATGGAAGAGTTCCTGTTGTAGAATCCTTTTTTATTGTTGCTTGTAGGGAAACAAACTTAAAACTTTCACCAAATATTATGACGAAACAGTTTTTGCATACTCTTTCATGCAGATTTTGACCCCCATGAACATGATAGTTAAAGAGCAACTTCTTTGCTTTGTAGCTTGTGTTTTTCTGACTTTTGGCTCCTCCACCGTAATCAAAGAAGCTATGTATTGGGTCCTCCTTTCATAAGTACCCAATTGCCAATAATTGGTAAATAAATCTTGTCGAGCTTGTTCTGGTATTTTACCCCTACAATTAAATATGCAAATATTCAACTCTTTCATTTCCCTTGCCGGGCGTTCTTTTTCTTTGGAAACGTATGCCTGTCCGGTATTCCTTAGGAATTTATTTTCACGTATATCAGCTCTCCGTACTTTTTTGGACATTCTATGTTTTGTTTTAGTTTTATTGATCGCTTCTCTTATACTAATTTCTTTAATCGCGGTACCATTCTCAGCTCCATCATCTGTTTCTTTGTCATTTTCGCTGTCCTCAGATTCTGATACATGTTTTCGTTTATTTGGAGGTTTCCAAGTAGTATCGCTACAACTGTTGTCACTGTCAAATGTTAGCATTATGTCTCTTTCTGTTTGAAGGCCGGATGTTGAAGGCTGCTGGTCGTCATTGCAGTAAAATCGCCTTGAAGTACTGGTAGACTGAAAAACAAGTATTTTTTAAAATAATTAATAACCATAACCTTAACTGGGTATAGAATAGTAGCCGTGTTAAGAATGCTTATTATTTCCTATGTCATACTTACATCAGGTACAGGGGAGGGTTGTCTCTTCAAAAAGTTTTCCTCCTGTAGCGATTGGTCCACGACTCCCAGGTCGTGAGGTGTGATTAAGTCTTTCTGTAAGGAAAAAAAATGACAAAAAACATCTCATTACATAATATTAAACCGTAGGACAACGAAATAATCCTATAAGGGTTCCCTTTTTTCCTTTTAAGGATCGAAACCCTAAAAAGGGACTACGTTACTTACGTTAAGCATGGATTGACTTGTCACACTCGTTTCTTCAGACGAATCTTCGATAATGCTGAGAGACACACTTTCATTATTTTGTTCTTCTAAGTAATGCTTTACAGAAGTATCCTGTAATAGAATAATATTCTTGTGGATACTATGCAGCTTGTAGAAGTCATTGTGCAAGGTGCATTATGTGATAGGTACGATTTGCGAGAGGTGCATTTTGCGATTTTTATAAATTTGTCACAGGGTACGTTTTGCGATAGGTACATTCCAAATTCCAAATCACTTTATTACTGTCGATATTTACATATACTTAGCAATCGTCATTTTTTGCCACTTCTCTACATTGGATCACTGTGGGAGAAGAAGGGCGTAGAAACTCCCACAGATTGATTTTTAGATCTCTTTTAAAGATTGCTTGTGCTTAACTAATACAAATTTTATAATATCATAATTAATAAGTAGGAATAAATAATTACAAAACTATTAACAGCAAGGTCTGTGTTGAGCCAGATTAACCCCCATACAGTCCCATCATTTAAGTAATCTTGAACATTGTAATATCCCTTTTTCGACAAAGTCGCTTTAACATGGTTTTTAAATTGCTCAAATGGCAATTTCAAGATCTCCAGAGGTATCTTGTTGTAGTAGAGAATGCATTGACCCTTGAAAGAATTGCTAACCTTCGCGAGTCTAAACCGGGGCGCAAGTAGTCTGTGATTATTTCTTAGGTTAATATTACAGCTATCGCTAAGTTGAGCAAATGTTGTAAATAAATTGTTTTCGAAAATAAATTCACTAGCTACAGTTAGTATGTCAATTTCTTTAAAAAGCTCTCTTAAGGAGTCTGTGCGTCTTAAATTATAAATTGCTCGAATAGCTCTTTTCTGTAAAATAAAAATAGTTTGAATATCCGCTGCTTTCCCCCACAACAAGATACCATAAGACATGATACTATGAAAGTAACTAAAATATACTAGCCTAGATGTAGCCACATCCGTGTTTTGTCTGATGTTCCTAACAGCGTAAGCCGTAGAACTTAATTTACCAGCCAATTTATCTATGTGGGGTGCCCACTGTAATTTGCTATCAATGGTTATTCCAAGAAACTTCGTGTAATTTACTAATTCTATCTAACACCAAACTGGTCTCAACTTGCCTGACATTTGGAAATGAGAATTTGATACATATGGTTTTACTAGCATTTAACAATAATTCAAGGTTAAAGACAATACTCCATTAACATCATTAAAATCTTCTTTTTGTCTTTCAATTTTGAAGACCAGTGAAGTGTCATCAGCAAACAACACTATATCAGTCAATTTCTCCACCATGAAAGGCAGATCATAAATATATACCAGGAATAAGAAAGGGCCTAATATGGAACCTTGTGGAACGCCACTTTTTACTCCCGATCCATCAGATTTAACACCGTTGACTTCTACCTGTTGAATTCTATTGCTTAGGTATGATCTTAGTAGATCCAACGCTTTATTTCTAACTCCGTAATGATTTAATTTCATTAGTAGCGTATTATGATCAACACAATCAAATGTCTTCAACAGATCGCAAAAAACTCCGATAGCATCTTGTGCGGCCTCCCATGGAGAGTAAATATGAGATATAAGAAAAATACCTGCATCCTTAGTCGATTTACCCCTAGCAAAACCGTATTGTTTGGCGTGGAGTTGTTTTGTACGGTTGAAGTGTGAGAGCACTTGATTGTGTATAATCTTTTTAAAAATTTTGCTTAGTTGAAAGAACTGGAACTTCGCTGGAAGAACAGATATTGGTCTGAAATTTGAAGGATCACCCTTGTCTCCCGACTTGAACAGAGGTATCAATTTACTGTGTTTCATGAGGTCTGGGAAAGCTCCATCGTCAACACATTTATTAAATATATAAGCTAGGTGTGGGGCTATAACTAGTATTATTGAACCTATGACTTTGACTGATATACACCACAGGTCTTCAGTATTTTTCAAGTTAAGTAATCTAAAAGGTGGAAATGCATAAAAATTCAATTGAACCTATGACTTTGACTGATATACCCCACAGGTCTTCAGTATTTTTTAAGTTAAGTTGTACGGGAATCTTCGATAACTACTATGAGCGAGGATAAAAACACAGCAGCTTGACAACGAAACATATTGACAACTGGTAAAACAAATGGTACTTCAAAAAAATAGATAAATAAAACATAGACAATATAAAGAGTGATATAAAAACGAGCAAGAAAATTGAATGGTGCTTTATACCACCTGCGTCACCGTTCATGGGAGGTTGTTGGGAACGGCTCGTGAAGACGGTAAAGACTGCGCTTCAAGCGACTTTAAAGGAAAGAATACCTAGAGAAGAGCTGCTTCACACCCTGCTGCTAGAGGCACAGGCCCTAGTGAACTCGAGGCCCCTGACGTACGTCACTGAAAATCAGGAGTCCCAAGCTCTTACACCATTTCATTTTATAATTGGAGCTTCCTCGAATCAACAGTTACCAGTTCACTTGGATGACGGAGTATTCTCACTGAGGAAAGAATGGCAGAAAGTTCTCCGGCTTTCAGAGCATTTCTGGAGCAGATGGTTAAAAGAGTACCTGCCCAGTCTCAATTTTTGGCCCTTCGAGACGGATTAGATGAACACGCGATTAAAAACAAAGCAGCGGACGCTGATAACCGGCACGAGCGAGGTTCGGTCGGAGTCAGGTTTTCCCGTCGCGGGTGGGCTCGGTAAGTCCACAGAACAGGACACTACTGTTACACCCGCGCCCCGCAACCCTGGCCCCGGGACGCCTCGCGAGTGCTTGGCAACGGGTGCGGAACACGTTAATATTTCGCCAAGTTCCAGGTCGCGCTTGTCGGGGTCTTCGCGGTCGTCGGCCACAATAAGGGCACGTAGACTGACCGCGGAGGCACAGTTGGCCCGCCGCAGCATCGAGCGCGAACAACAGTTGTTCGAACGCGAACAACAACTTGAACAAGAACGTGCCGAACGCGAGCAAAAACTCGCACAAATCGCCCGCGAGCAGGAGCTCGCCCGAAAACGTCTAGAACAAGAACGTAAGCTCATTCAACAGGTGACGCAAGTTGAAGAGCTTGAACTGGAAGCCACATTAGCGGCGCAGGAAGCCAACGACGCTTCAACACGCTCGGTCAGTAAATATTCTCGTACTGCATCTTGGGTTCACGACCTGAACCATGTTAGTCATCCAACAGATAAAAACGCGAACCTTTCTATACCTTTGTTGCCGCGAGAGGATACTACTGCTATGGTTCCCGAGCCCGCGAGAAATTTGGCCGCTGCCCGTAGTACTACCGAACGAAATATCGTAAACGATTCGAGCGTACCATATTTCTCGCGAGAGAATAACACTCGGTACGATATTCCGGCAAATATAACAACTAATACTCAATTTCAGTACAATACTGAACAATTTTCATCGCTGAAACAACCTGAAATTCATCAAACTCAGCCCAATGTTTATAAAAAACCCGTGACATTTGAAATTCCAATAAATGACAAGTCGCAACAATTATTTTAACCATCGATGTCTAAAAATGCGATGTAATTTACACGGCCGTCAGTTGACACAAATTACAACAAAGATTTTATAATGTCAAAACAAACCAAACCTAATTTTTATTCGCACAGATGTTCGCATAAGCTTGAACTTGCTCCGTTTAGCGGTAAAACTACCGAGTTTTTAATGTTTAAACGTACTTACCGCAACACTCAACATTTGTTTACACCCGCAGAAAATCTCGTGCGCTTGACTACCGCGCTGCGCGGCCAGGCCCTGGAGAGCGTGTCGTCGTTGCTGTACACGGCCGAACGTCCCGAGGAAGTGCTCGACATGCTGGAACAGACGTTCGCGCTCCCCGAAATGATCGTGCTGCATGAAATCAACCTCGTGCGGAGTCTTCTCAAGCTATGCTTTGACCAAAGAGAGTTGAACCATTTTGCGTGTAGACTACGTAACTGTATAGCTGTCATCAACAATTTAGATTAGAAAGAACACATTTATTCAGTAGAACTATTTCACTCTGCGTTGAGTAAATTGACGCCTATTTTGTACAGTCAGTGGAAAGATTTTGCGTATCGTAGTGATCAGTCTATACCAAAAATACAATTATTGTCCGCGTTCCTCGACGTGGAGGCTGTGAAGCACAATAGGTTTGGTTTAGTTCCTGATTACGCTAAGCGTCCTGGTGCTTTTATGTCAGACTACAACCAACGACCCGGTACAGTCGGCAACAATTTTACACCCAGTTTTACACGTCGTGAAAATGTTCACGTCACATCGACACGCGGTTGTAATGCTGATTTATGTCGTTACTGTAATAACAAACACAAACTAACTGATTGAAAAGAATTTCAGGCTCTGACATTAGATGATAGATGGCGCTGGTTGCGCGATGCTAAAGTTTGTTATAAGTGTTTGATATTGAAAAATCATCGTTGGAAGACTTGTAGGATTGGTCGCTGTGGTATCGACGGATGTGAGCGTTTCCACAACCCACTGCTGCATCCGCCGTCGACGCCGCAAACGTCCCGCACTGCTGATCAGTCTTCGACTCCTTCTTACAACGTCGTAAGCGAACACAACGACACTGATAAAACTGTGACAATATCTAACATTACTGATTCACACACGTGTCTGTGTAGGTGGCAATACGTCACCTACACAGACACGTGTATACTTGAAAGTAGTTCCTGTTGAAGTGAAATCGGTCCTTGCGGAAAATATGACACTTTTGCGTTACTTGATGACGGATCTTCTGCGACCTTGATCGATTCGGAGGTGGCACGTCAAATAGGAGCATCAGGCCCCATGGAGTCAATCAAAGTTGGCGGAGTTGCCGGAATGTTAACGCACAAACCGATTCAACATGTGAGTTTTTCCATTAAAGGTAAACATTGTTCCGAGACATTTTTGGTAAATAATGCTAAGGCTATGGACTCACTCTCGTTGTTTACACAAACTGTCACTCGAAATGACTTGTCTAAATATTCGCATCTAACTGATTTAATCGATGGACTTACATTTACTGATGCAACGCCTAAGATTTTGCTCGGTGCTGAGCACTGGTATTTGACAGTTAGCCGCGAGGTACGTGAAGGTTCCAGAAGTCAGCCAATAGGTACACGCACAGCCTTGGGTTGGGCTGTCCACGGAAGGTCCAGCAGCTGGACAAAACCTGTGCATTTCATAAACCACGTTTCTGTTGACGACGGTGGCGATTCCGCCATGAACGAACTTGTCAAGGATTATTTTTGCCTTGATTCTATAGGTATATCTAAGTCTGAATTTACCGTTTCCAATAAAGATAAATACGCTTTAGGCATTTTAGACACTACAGCCAGGCGTCTGCCGTCAGGTAGGTTTGAAGTCGGCCTTTTGTGGCGCAAGGATACGTCAAACATACCTGACAGCTATCCTCACGCTTTATCGAGATTTCTGGGCCTAGAAAGGCGCATGACTCGCGACCCAGACTTCAAAAAAGGTTATTGCGATTTTACAAACAACATGATAGTAAAAGGTTACGCTGAGGAGTGCCCTAGCGCCACCTACCGAGACACTATAAATTTAAACGATATACAGAAAACTTCTCGTTGGTATTTACCACATTTTCCTGCTGTACATCCACAAAAGAAAAAACTTCGTGTAGTACACGATGCAGCTGCGAAGACTTCGGGTGTCATCTTAAACTTGCTTCTGCTGCCCGGACCTGATCTTTTGCAACCATTGCTGCATATTTTATTCCGTTTTCGTGAAGGTTACATCGCTATGACAGCTGACGTGAAGGAAATCAGGATAAGGGAGGTGGAGCGCGATGCTTTACGGTTCATTTGGAGAGAGACTCCCAGCTGTGAGTTGACGGAATACAGGATGACTTCTGTAATTTTTGGCGCCACCAGTAGTCCGTGCACAGCTTTATATATCAAGAATCGGAACGCTCAAGAATTGCAGAAGTCATACCCCGCGGCATCCAAAGCTGTCATCCATGACCATTATATGGACGATTTCCTGGGTAGTTTGTATGACGCACAAGAAGCCTCACAACTCGCAGCTGATATAGTGACAGTGCACAAAGCTGCAGGAATGGAAATGAGAGGTTGGGTATCCAACGTACCATCCGCACTTACCGATGTTCCTGAAGATTTGCGCGCTCCTCCACCCGATAATATTCACGTAGGGCCTGAAACCTTTGTCAGGACTTTAGGACTTATTTGGCATCCTCAAAGCGACACGTTTAGTTTCCGCAATGGTTCCCCAATTTCTGAAAACCAGAAACTAACTAAACGTAAGGTATTGTCGTATTTAATGTGTGTTTACGATCCTCTTGGCCTCCGAACTCCGCTGGTAATTCAAGGTCGGATATTATTCCAGCAGACATGGAGAACTGGTATTGTTTGGGATACCGAGCTGCACTCAGATGCAATTCAAAAATGGTTGGCTTGGTCTCGACAACTGGCTATGATAGGGTGAGGGCATTAGTGATAGGCAGCTTCATGTTTTTGCAGACGCAAGTGAAGAAGCATACTCGTGCGTTGCATACTGGCGTTTCACATTTTCGAACGGGCCTGTGAAGTTGTCTCTCATTGGTGGAAAAGCACGCCTCAGCCCATTGAAACCCGCTTCTATACCACGTTTAGAGCTCCAAGCGGCCCTTATTGCTGCTCGATTTGCCAATACTTTGTGTACCGGTCATGATATCCAACCGAATTCAATTCACTTTTGGTCAGACTCAACTACAGTTCCGAGTTGGATTCGGAGTGATGCGCGAACATTTAAGCCATTTGTAGCGAATCGCGTTGGAGAAATCACGGAAATATCAAACGTCAATAACTGGAAATACGTCCCAGGTGGCTTGAATGTCGCAGCTGCGACAAGATTGATAGATTCTGACATTGACTTGACGCGGTGGCTCTCTGAACCAGATTTTTTATTACTGCCATCTTGTGATTGGCCTAAAGAACCATTGCGCTCGTCTGAAACTTCATCTACCTTGGAAGAACTGAAACCCTCCAAGGAGTCCAAGGTACATGTAGGTTTAAATATTCTGCATAAACCTTCATCGGTTGTGCCCGATCCCTCACACTTTAGTGAGTGGCAACGTTTGATTCAAGCGACCGCGCGCGTCTTCCAGTGCGCGCACAAGTTTCGGTCTCTTTTGGCATATAACTCTCCAAATTCCAAAAATGCTACTAACGCTTCTTCCAACCAGCTCTTACCACTGTCCGCTGAAGAGGTCCGAAAGGCTGAAGTGGCCATTTTGCAAAGAGCACAGTCTGACAGCTTTGGTGAAGAGATCGCATTACTCCACGACGCCAAGCCTTTGCCCAGGTCTAGCAAACTGCACCCGCTCTGCCCGATATTCGACAACGATGGCCTGCTCAGATTGGACAGCCGTATAAAGCACATGACGTTGATTACGCCACCACGTCCCCTATTATCTTGGATGGCCGTCCCCTATCATCCTGCCGTACGTCTTCTTATACGTCACTACCACGTGAGAGCTGCACATGCGGTTAACGAACTGGTGATTAACGAACTTAAACAATACATATTACTGGATTTTTCGATGCCGTAGCGAAGTACGCATGATTGCAAGAAGATGCTCCTATTGTATCAAACGAAATCACTTCAAATCCCACCTACTGGTGACTTGCCGGACGTGCGCCTTGATCATCATACACGCCCTTTTACGAACACCGGCCTAGATTATTTTGGCCCCGTCGAAGTGTCAGTCGGCCGCCATAGAGAAAAGCGATGGATTGCTCTTTTCACTTGCATGACGACGCGAGCAGTACACCTTAAGATCGTCACTAGTCTCTCAGCGGATTCTGCCATAATGAGTATACGTCGTTTTGCTGCACGTCGCGGACTGCTGCTTAAGATTCTGTCCGACCATGGCACGTCGTTTGTTGGAGCTAACCGCCATTTATGTGAGTTTCATAACAGCGCGGTACAAGAATATGCTGCGAGCAAGAAAATTTAATGGTGCTTTATACCACCTGCGTCAACGTTCATGGGAGGTTGTGGGGAACGGCTCATGAAGACGGTTAAGACTGCCCTTCAAGCGACTTTAAAGGAAAGAGCACCTAGAGAAGAGCTGCTTCACACCCTGCTGCTAGAGGCACAGGCCCTAGTGAACTCGAGGCCCCTGACGTACGTCACTGAAAATCAGGAGTGCCAAGCTCTTACACCATTTCATTTCTTAATTGGAGCTTCCTCGAATCAGCAGTTACCAGTTCACCTGGATGACGGAGTATTCTCACTGAGGAAAGAATGGCAGAAAGTTCTCCGGCTTTCAGAGCATTTCTGGAGCAGATGGTTAAAAGAGTACCTGCCCAGTCTCAAACCTAAAAAGCATCACGGAACCCAGTACGAAAACGTAAAGTTAGACTACGTGGTACTAGTTGTTGACCCAGACATGCCGAGAGGATTTTGGGCAATGGGCAGAATTCTGGCAGTGCATCCGGGCAGAGACGGAATTGTCCGTGTGGCTGATGTTGCTACCAAAGGCGGCATACTGAGGAGGCCCACCAGGAAGCTGGCTGTGCTCCAACAAGAAGCTGTGTAGCTACGCTACACGGGGGGGATAATGTTAAGGAGTTTTTATATTACTTTTTATATTGTCTATGTTTTATTTATCTTTTTTTTTGAAGTACCATTGTTTTACCAGTTGTCAATATATTTCGGTGTCAAGCTGCTGTGTTTTTATCCTCGCTCATAGTATTTATCGAAGATTCCCGTACATAAGTAAGTGGAAATGCATAAAAATTCAATTGAAACTATGATTTATGTCAGAATAAAAATGCAGTCGGAAGATTTAACTTTTACTAATTTATTGAAATTAAGAAAAAGGCAACGTTACATAGGTACTCGAACATAGTATCGACCATAGAGAGCGAGAAAGAAAAAGGTAGAAACTGACCACAGACAAAAGTGTTACCAGCTTATCTATGTATGTTCAGATTGTACTGAACATAATTGGGCCAGGCCAAAGTACATAATTTAAACATAAAAGTATGCAGACTCTACATTCGATTTTTGAAATAAATTTAGTTTTTAATTTAGTCTAATGGTAAAGGACACAGTTTTGCAATAGATCTAACAAAGGTTTTATTACCTATTTTTATTTCTACTACTCTAACTTTTTTATCTGGTCCAGGATTTTTTTTAACAATTTTGGCTACAGACCAGTCTAAGGGTGCTGTATTCATATTTTTTACAATGACGACATCACCTACCTTTACATTTTCAGAGTCATATTTCCACTTGTTACGGCTTTGCAGTTGGGTAAGGTAGTCGTTAGACCATACCTTCCAAAAATCTTGCTTTAGTTTCTTAACTATTTTCCAAAAGTTCAATCTGTTGACTGACACATTTTCCAGATTTATATCCGGGTAGGTAGTGAGAGCCGTACCAATTAGAAAATGCCCTGGAGTTAGGTACTTACAATCATTGGAAGCGCCATCTGAGAGTAGTGGCCTTGAATTAAGAAGGCATTCAATTGAAATTATGATGGAATTAAATTATTCGTAGGTCAAACATAGGTTGCCCACGATTCATTTTAGGTGGTACTTTACACTTTTCACTCCCGCCTCCCAAAGGCCACCAAACTCTGGTGAGTAGCTAGGAATGAACATAAATTGTATAGGTATATTTCTTTGTACAGTAATCATACACACTATTTCTGTGAGAATTTGAATTATTTAGGTTATACAGTTCTTTTAATTGATTTGCTGCGCCTTTAAACGTCTTAGCGTTGTCACAAAATATTTTTGTGGGCATCCCACGGCGCACAATAAATCTATCAAGACAGGCCAAAAAGGCTTCAGTTGTAAGATTAGAAACCAACTCTATGTGTATAGCTTTTGTTGAGAAACAGACATATAGAGCAATATATCCCTTAGTCACGAGTGGCTTTCTGATACGTGCGATTTTCATGCTAAAAGGTCCGCAGAAGTCGATGCCCACAAACTAAAAGGGCCTACTAGCTGTGATACTTTCTCGCGGAAGTGAACCCATTAGTTGCTTGGCAGTTTCAGATTTAAACCGCATGCATTTAATACACTTTCGAACTAATTTCTTTACTTCACGGATGCCATTTATAATTCAGAATTTTTGTGAGAGCGAACTTAAAATTAGTCTTGGACCAGCATGCAATAGCCGCAGGTGCTCTTTTTGTATTATTAGAGTTGTTATATGGGAGCCCTTGGGTAAAATTACAGGGTGCATTTTATCTTCAGGGAGATCAGCATTTTGTAACCTACCGCCTACACGAAGGACACCTGAGTTATCGACATATGGATGGAGATTACCTATTCCAGTCTTTACATCTTTACCAGCGAGTATAGACTCTATTTCCTTTTGAAAATGTTGTCTTTGAGCACATCGAGCTATGATTAGCAGGCTATTATGTAACTCTATGGGAATTAAATTGCTCTTAATTTTATTAGTAGACTTACAATTATTGTAGAATCTATATAGATAGGCTACAACTTACTGTAATTTGTTTAAATCAGAGTATTTTTCAAGCAAATCTAATGGTAGAGCTGTCTCTACCTTGGTTAAATTGCAAGGTATTTCGTTATCTTGTTCTTGATCAAATAATTCTACATCATCAAAGCTACTAGAATCTTCCTTGCCATGTTCAAACTCTACATCAGCTAAGTACTGGGGACCATGCCACCATAGGGTGTTTTCTTGCAGGTATTGGGGCTCTATATTATTTCGCGAGATTAAATCTGCGGGATTGTCACTAGATCGCACATAGTGCCAGCTATCCTTTGTAGTGAGCGACTCTATCTCTTTGACTCTATTGTTGACATAAGTATTTGCCCTAATTTTACCTAGCTTTACCCAGGCCAATACAATTTGGGAGTCTGAGTATAAGAATACAGCATGGGGTAATCTTGAGGTAAGTAATTTACTAACTCTAGATACATGCTGTGCTAGTAGGAGAGCAGCGTTAAGTTCAAGCTGAGGTATGGTAAGTGTTTTACTTAAGGGAGCTACTCGAGACTTTGAGCAAACTAAGTTTATCCGGACTCTACCATCATTGTCAATGACTCTGAGATAGAGACAGCACCCATAAGCTTGAAATGATGCATCTGCATAACCTATCAATTCCATGGTACATACATTCCTATTATTGATCAATCTCTGAACACATATTTTGTCCATGCTTTTCAATTTATTTAGGAATTTTTCCCACTCGTTTAAATAATTTTGAGGTAATATAGAGTCCCACCCTATTTTTATTGTCCAGAGTTTTTGCATAAACAATTTGGCTGCCACAGTGATGGGACCAAGTAAGCCCTAAGGGTCAAATATCTTGCCTATAAAGCTAAGCACCTTTCTTTTTGTTTTTAATTTATCATCATCACTGTGAGGACTTTGAAATGTAAATTTGTCTGAAATAATATTGTATTTCAGCCCTAATGCCTTCATAACACTAGCAAAGTTTAAGTTGATTTCATCAAAATACCTCTCTTGACTTGGTACATCGTTAAGTACCGATGGATAGTTAGAGCACCATTTATGTAATTTAAAATTGCCTAACTTTAAGAGCTCTTCTAGTTGTAATTTTAACGTATGGAGTCCCTCAAGATCGTCAAACCCTGTCAATACATCATCAACGTAAGTATTTCTAAGCATTGCTTGAGCAGCGAGGGGGTATTTTTCGTAATACTGATTAGCGAGCTCTATTAAACACATAGTGGCTAGGTAAGTGGAAGACTTTAAGCCATAAGTCACCGTCTGCAACTGCAAGCAAGTAATGGGTTTACTTGGGTCATCCCTCCAAAGAATATTCATTAAGGCTCTATGTTTTTTATTGACAAAGACACAACGAAACATTTTCTGAATATCACATATTAAGGTGTAAATATAGGTACGGAATAAGATGAGAATATCAAATAACTCACCCTGCACAACTGGACCATTTAGCATGATATCGTTCAGAGATATTTTGTTTTTTGTTTTCATACTACCATCGAAAACCACTCGTAACTTAGTGGTCTTGCTCTCTTCATTGAGCACAGCATGATGGGCTAGAAAAAACACAGGACCATTATAGACATCATATGAGGCAATATCAACTTCCTTGGCATGTCCTAATTCAATGTATTGCTCTCCAAATGTTTTATATTGCTCTAACAAGAGAGAATTTTGTTGTAGCTTATTTTCTAAAATTAAAAATCTCTGCAAGGCAACAGAGAAATAATCCCCGAGCTGTAGTTCTTCAATTGTTTGGCTGAGAGGTAAATCGACATAAAATATACTATTTTTTGTACACACAGATTCTTTAAAGATTTGCTCTGCTTGTTCAAACTAACCAGATACCTTTTTTGCAGGCTTGAGAACCTTCTCTGTTAGCCAGAATTGCTGGATTACATCTTCTAATTTTGATTGATCTGTAATTGCAAAATTAGACACAATATTAGCACATGAGCTATTGTTATTAATATTTTGATTTATACTTCCCGCTACTACATATCCAAATAGGGTATTCTGCAATACTGGGCCATTAAAATTTTTATACATCCATCCAACACACTTTTGAAATAGATGTCAGCACCCAGGAGCAATGATATTTCAGCAGGAATATTAAACTGACTGACTGATCATCTGACAGCTGTAATTATTTTGGAATATCCAATTTTGAAATTTTCACATAATGTTGCGGAAGCGGTGTAGTTATAGAACTAACCACATGGCAATTTAAGTTGAATTTTATATTGTCATTTTTACAGGATTCTATGTTGACATTTACACATTGATTTATTTTGGTACTGGTATAACCTATGCCAATAATATTATTAGTTTGAGTCATGGGACACAAACTAAATTTTTTGACTAAGTCACTTGTTATAAAAGAAGCTTGGCTTCCGCTGTCGAGCAATGCTCGGACATAGAGATCACAACCAAATTTGTCTTGCATTTTACTTTTCACAGTAGGTAGCAACACATTACACCCTGAAATATCATTGCTGGAAGTTAAAGAGACTGGGGCCTCATCGGAGCTGCTGTCATTTTTTAGGTCTTCATCACAATTCAATAGTGTATTGTGTGAACTTTTACATATTTTACATTTAAATTTATATTTGCATGTGCCAACATGTGGCTTTAAACAAGTTGAGCATAACTTGTGTTCCTTAGTAAAGGTCAAGCGAGTTTCTATAGGAGCGCACTTGAATTTAGGATACTGAAAAATTGCATGATTTTTAATATCGCAATACTTACACACTACATTGGAGTGTGTAGTTGTTACTACATTAGAAACCTTTGAGTATGATTTTGTTTTATATGTTTCATGTTGACTAGATTTTTGTGTAAAACTGTCCTCCAGCGCCATAGCACGCCGTTCAAGAAAGGACAAAAATTCACTAATCATTGGCATTTTTTCTGGATCCCGCTCAAGTTGAAAGCAACGGTTGGTATATTGATCCAATTTTCTAGATAAGATAGAAATTAAAATCATGTCCCATTTATCGAGGGGCTCATTTAAATTTTTTGCTGTATTTGTGAAACAAAGGCTCTTATAGAAGATGCTGTACCTTTTTGTATAATTGGAATGTCCAAGATGATATTTATATGATTATTTATCAACCTAGATTTCTTATTAAAGCGTTTTTTAATTAAATCTAGTGCTTCTTTATAGGACTCGTTTACAAGTGGTAGGTTTATATTTATTGATAATGCCTCACCCGATAGGTATTTTCTTAAATAAAATAGTTTTTGGACATCAGATAGTGACTTGTCCTTGTCTATTACTGTTAGGAACAGTTCAAGGAATGGTTTGAATTGAGTATAGTCCTTACCATCGAATGAGGATATCTCAACGGTTGGTAGCTTTGAAGTAGACACATGAGAACAGTGGGACACCGATACATCCTTTTGCATTAATTGCTTTATAGTTTCATTAAGTTTAGCAAGAGAACTAAAATACTTTTGTTCGTAGATGGCTACATCATCTTCATCTTTTTCATCTAGTTCCAAAATGTCCAAATTTACACTTTCATAGTTGCTAAATGTACTCGCTTCCGCCCCCTTATCGACACTCTGACCCAAGTTTCTCCTTCCTTACTTGCAGCATTTCTATACCGAGATCAGCTAGACAGGGGTCTGTTTTGCAGCTCTCCGCACGAGTTATTGCTCGTTTTAACTGTCCCCGCTGTAGACGCAAACGCTTTAGCTCATCTTCAGTGTGAGACATTTTTCTTGTAAAAAAATTACCTTATATTTGAGGTTATGATATGTACCTAAAAACGTGTAGTTGCGCACATAGACAGCGGAAGCTAACCTGATGACGTAATCACTCACTGCAAATATATGTCGATCGCACAACGAAATCAAGCGGCCATTTTGGTATTGAAAATTCTCGCACTTTTTTGCTAATTTCACTTTTATATTTTCACGGCACTTTTGTACAAACCTATTGAGGTGTAAACTTTTACGCAGTTCTTGATTTTGACTCCTTTCTGCTGTTATTACGCCTGTATTGAGGTGTAATATCTCCACGCCGGCCGGCGACTCGAAATCGCAAGTCACAACCAAAGCACAGCTCAACGTCGAAATGCACTGTATTTATTATCCGGTTGATGAAGGACCACACGGCTGCATGTTAGAATAAAAATGCAGTCGGAAATTAATAAAAAGGCAACGTTACATAGGTACTCGAACATAGTATCGACCATAGAGAGCGAGAAAGAAAAAGGTAGATACTGACCACAGACAAAAGTGTTACCAGCTTATCTATGTATGTTCAGATTGTACTGAACACTTTGACTGATATACCCCACAGGTCTTCAGTATTTTTTAAGTTAAGTAATCTAAAAGGTGGAAATGCATAAAAATTCAATTGAGACCAGTCAATTGTAAATGCATCTATATTGTGGGCAAACGGATCTCTCTTCCAAGAGATGTATAAGGAACACTTCGCATTGGATCTAGAAGCAAATAGATCTATGACCGGCTCTCCTAATTGTGGCGTTATTTTGATAATAGCAGAGGGCTGCAATTCCCACTCCGTGTGAACATTCAGTCTCCTGGACTCAGTATCTGCCTCAACGTTTAGAGAAGATTTACTACACTTTTCGACAAGTTTGACAAGCAGCGCTGCTTACAACGAAAATCCTATATTATTTCCGCATTTTTCTGCGTGCAACGTGCTATCTATCATTTCAGGTCAGTTTTGACGTATGTATGTTACTGTGCAAAAATGTGCATTTATAACACATAAAGCAGCCCTGTCTACAGTGGATGCCAGCCTCGTATCTGGTAAACACAGCAAATGCTTCTGTGTAACCTCAAACGTCACATTGATTAATTAGAGTAGTGAAAATGATAGCTTTAAGAAAACTGGACTTACCTTTCATACTCCCTGTAGCTGGTTGAATAAAGCTGGGCTATATAAATAATAGGCACTGGTTCATAACATGGTACAGAAGACTTTTACTCTCAGGAAAGCAGAAACGAACAGAACATAATGAGAATCAGACCACGACAAGACAGAAATACTACTGACAGATTCTAAAATAAAATACAAAATTATTACAAAAAAAGGTATAAAAAAGAAGAAAAGGTTTCCAAATAGGTGCGTCGTGCACATTCCTCCCCTTTTCTATTAGAAGGGCAGCTTCACCAGCTTACGGAGGGGCCGCCGCATGACGCCCATCAGGGTGCGAACATCAGCCACCCGGATTACTCCATCGGGCCCTGGAAAAACTGCTGTGACTCGTTCCCGTGGCCAGGTGCCTCTGGGAGAGTTTGGATCTGCGATCAACACCACGTCGCCAATGGCCACCTCAGGAGCTACTCCACGCCCGCGTCTAGGGATGAGTGTTGGCAGGTATTCTTTGACCCATCGCTGCCAAAAATGGTCTGCCAGTCGAACGGCCTTGCACCAGCTGCTTCTTGAGGCAAAATCCGAGTCTGATAACGTGGCTGGTATCGGGCGGCCTGAAGATGCAGCCAGAAGAAAGTGCGTGGGAGTGAGCGCTTCTTCGCTGTTGTGATCGACGGCGACATGGGTGAGTGGGCGCGAGTTGACAAGTGCCTCAGCCTCTGCCAAAAGCGTGCGAAGCACCTCGTCCGTTGGGGCACGTTCTGTGAGTGTCACCTTGAGAGCCACTTTTACGCTCTATACCAGTCGTTCCCAAGATCCGCCCATAAATGGAGCGGCTGGTGGTATAAAACGCCAGTTAATCTTCTCTAAAGCAGCGTACTGCGCTGTGGCTTCGGCGTAGAGGCGACGGAGCTCTCGGTTGGCGCCTACAAAAGCGGTCCCGTTGTCAGACCAGAGCTCTGCTGGCGTGCCTCGCCGGGCTATAAAACGACGGAGGCTCATCATCGCGGAGTCCGTGGACAAACTGTCAACCACTTCCAGATGGACGGCACGGACGACGAGGCAAGTGTAGAGAGCGATATATCTTTTCTCTCGTCTTCGGCCGATAGAGACTTGAACTGGTCCATAGTAATCAAGCCCCGTGAACGTAAACGTTGGACCACATTACTCTGTTGAAAGCAATGGAGGAATGTGGTGTGAGAGGCCCAATGCTAATATGGTTTAAGCGGTACCTGGAATCACGTACAATTAAAGTAAGGATTAATGGACAGTGTAGCAACGTATACAATGTGAAACATGGTGTGCCGACTGGCTCCGTGTACGGGCCCATAGGGTACATAATGCATGTTAACAGCATCACAAATGTAGTTTAACCGTTTCAAGCATTCGGGAAACGTGGGGATCTGGGAGTATTAGGGTGGGGAAACGACAGATTTGTCCGATTTTGTGAAGTCAGATGTAGTGCAAAGTTTATTGACCTCGAGGTCATCGACCTTGACCTTGAACTTGAATTTTTGCTCATTTTCCCCAGAAAAATCAAGTGACATCGGTCAACGTTCATTGACCTCGAGGTCATCGAGCTTGAAACAAGGCCATTGACCTTGACCTTTAACTTTATAGATTTATTTGCAGAAAATTCACAATTTACAGTTTACATAATGTTCATTGACCTCGATTGACCTTTAAATTTATCTAGTGCAGATTTTGCAGAAAATACTCAGTTCTAATTCAGAAAGGTACCTACAGCATCCAATTTGGTTATGTGAAACTACATGGAGTTGCCTCGCTCCGCCCCGCTTCACTCGGCTCCCGGTGGTTCTCAACGTTGTGACCTAACAAACCTATCTAAGTATTCAAACATAAAGTAATCTATAGCCACCAATTCCATTCTGTAAAACTACATGGAGTCGCCTCGCTGCGCTCCGCTTGGCTCGGCTCCCGGTGGTTCTTAACGTTATGACCTAACAAAACTACCTCTAGTATTCGAACAGAAGTGACCTACAGCAACATTGGTTCTTTATTCCGCTCCGCTTCGCCCGGCTCCCGGTGCTTCTCAACGTTATGACCTAACAAACCTTACTTTAGTATTAAAACAGAAGTGTTCTTTAGCAACCTTGGTTTTGTGAAACTACATGGGGTAGCCTAGCCCGCTTCACACACACTAACTTTTAAGAATTGGAATAAAATAGTAGTTTATGTGACTGATACATAATGGAGGGCATTAAAACTCGAGAGGAGGTTTATGAAACGAGCCGAAGGCAGGTTTCATCATAATATCACTCGAGAGTTTTAATGCCTAATTATGTACAGTTACATACACTAGTTTATCTACACACTTATCATAAGCTCTCTTTGATGTTTAGGAGGATGTTAGAGAGTACGCCCCTGAAGTTGATGGAGGCAAAAGATACGCTCAGTGTGATAGGTAGGTCGAAATGATTTTTAACCAAGCCAGGAAGGAATGAAAATATTATTTAGAAAAGCGGATTTAAATATTATATTGATCGAAACAAGTTTTAGCTATGTACAGAATTTGGAAACTAGATTTACGTAAATATTTGAGAGAGCGCGCGCGTACAGGCTTCGCGTATGGTAGTAGGATCGTGACTGCCGGAGGCGGCCGCGTGGCTGGCTGCGCTGCGCGGGCGCAGGGCGTCGTCTTCGGTGAGGCGCGCGGTGAAGGGGGACGCGCCGACGTTGAGTCCAAGGTAAGAGATTGTGGTTGAGTAGCAAGTCCGCTATATCTTCCCTCCGCCAGACCGATACTACGGTCGATGAAAATCTGGCAGCCTGACACGCCGACCACTTTGTGTCGTATTTTCTTCGCCTGATGCAGGAGTGGTGGTGTTGCTGACAGTACTTGGGATGCTGACTAGAACAGGTGAGTTGACTTCCTTCATGATGTAGGCGGGCTTGAGTCTATCGATGGAGACATTAACAGGATTGCCGCGATTAAGAATGGTGAAGTATTTGGCTTGTCTTTCCATGACTTTGAAGGGTCCAGCATAAGGGGGTTCCAGTGTGCCACGCACGTGATCTTGACGTAGGAACACGTGGGTTGTAGTTTGTAAGTCACGTGGAACGTAAAATGGCGTATTTCTGTGCCATGAAGTAGGTGTGGGTGCGAGATTAGCCATCTGGGCTCGGAGTCGCACTGCATACTGAGAGATATCTGCTGCTGTGAAGTCTTCTTTCGGAGACAGGAACTGACCAGGCAAGAGAAGAGGTTCACCGTAGACGAGTTCGGCGGGGGACCACTGTATGTCGTCCTTTCAGGAGTTCCTCATCCCCAACAGGACGAAAGGAAGAGCTTCGGTCCACTGCGAGGAGGAGTGGCACATAATGGATGACTTGAGTTGTCGATGCATACGTTCGACAATACCGTTGGCAGCAGGATGGTACGCAGTCGTGCGGAAGTGGCGCGCACCAACCAAGGTCGTCAGTGCCTTGAAGAGGTGGCTCTCGAACTGTCGACCACGATCCGTCGTAACCCGTGCGTAACAGCCAAACCTGGCTTACCAACCAGATACGAGGGCTGCGGCACAAGTCTCCGCCGTGATGTCTTTGATAGGGATAGCCTCAGGCCTTCGAGTGTATCTTTCGATGACGGTAAGGACATATCTGAAATCAGAAGCAAGCGGTAATGGCCATACAATATCGAGGTGGATATGGGAGAACCTCGAGGAGGGGGTAGTGAAAGAGGAGAGGGGGGAAATAGTATGTCTGGAAATTTTGGATTTTTGGCAACTAAGGCATTGCCGAGCCCACTCTCTACAGTTTTTGCGAATACCTGGCCAGACAAATCTTCCACGCGTAACAGGGCGTCTGCTACGATGTTGTCTTGCCAGGAATGTACTTGCAAAGGCAAAGATGAGAGGTTTATGGTCGGTAAAGATGGTGAATTTCCTCGCCTCGACCATGTGGCGGAAATATTTTATCGCCTCATACACCGCTAAAAGCTCGCGATCGTACGGACTGTATTTCTTTTGTGCAGTGTTGAGCTTGAGTGAGAAGAAAGCTAGCGGTTGCCAGTCCGTACCTTTCCGCTGCTGGAGTACTGCACCAAGGGCTGTGTCTGAAGCATCGGTAACAATGGCCAAGTCTACCGAAGAGTCTGGATGAGCGAGAAGAGTGGCCTGAGACAAGGAAGTTTTGCAGTTCTCAAAGGCGGTAAGTCGATCCGGGGTGATCTCTACGGGATTTGAGCCTTTTATTTTAGGGCCTTTTAGGGCGTCATTCAACGGGGCTTGTAGCTGGGCTGCGTTGGGGACAAAACGCCGATAAAAGTTTAGCATTCCCAAAAAAAGCGACGTAGTTCCTTCACAGTTTTGGGGACGAAAAACTGTTTGATAGCATCGACTTTACTCTCCAGTGGTTTGATACCGTGGGCAGATACTTGATAACCGAGGAAATCGATCTCGGTGGCAACAAGTACGCATTTGCTAGTGTTTAACAGAATACCATATTGCTTCAGGCGTTGAAAAAGTTGCCGTAGATGGTCTCTGTGCTCTGCTACTGACTTGGAAAACACTATAATATCGTCAATATAGCCAAAGCAAAAGTCCAGTCCAAGAAACACTTCGTCTATGAAACTCTGGAACGTTTGCGCTGCGTTACGAAGGCCGAAAGTCATAAACGGAAACTCGTAGAGTCCAAAAAATGTCGTTATGGCTGTCGTCGAGATATCGTCTGGATTTACGGCAATTTGATTGTATGCTTTAATTCGCATTTCGAAAATATAGTACAGCCAGAGAGTTGATACGAAAAGTCTTGTATGTGACGTATTGAGTACTGGTCAGTAATGGTTCGTGAGTTGAGAGCGCGGTCGTCGCCGCATGGTCTCCAACCGTCATCCTTATTCTTTACAAGATGTAAGGCTGACGACCATGGACGTTCGGAAGGTCCTGCAATACCACTAGAAAACACAATACCCTGCACTACATCAGGACGACGCCTGGTCCTCCTGTATAATCAAAACCACGACGTCTTGATCCATCCCGTCTGCAGGTTGCAAAGAAAGAGTTTGAGGACATAAACTCTTTCTTTGCAACCTGCAGACGGGATGGATCAAGACGTCGTGGTTTTGATTATACAGGAGGACCAGGCGTCGTCCTGATGTAGTGCAGGGTATTGTGTTTGGGTGTAGACAGTATACCGGCAGGTCTCGTTATCTCGGCAAACTCGCGCAACAGCTGGTGAAATTCTGATTCACCTGTGACTGCTTTAACGGAGAAAAACTCATCGGAGGTACAAGAAGTAGTTGCAGGTGTCGTAAGAGTAGTCAGGTTGTCGATAATTCGCTGGTTACGGCAGTCAACTAGCAGATTGTAGTGTATAAGAAAGTCTACGCCTATTATGGGCTTCGTCACGTCAGCTATGGTAAATTTCCACTGGAAGTCGCGTCGTAGTCCGAAGTCGAGGTGTAACGTTACTGGACCGTATGTATGAATTACCGAGTTGTTTGCTGCGATGAGGGCGAACTTTGACTTGAAGCAGGTCGTCTCGATGCAGGACCGCGGGATAACGCACAAGTCAGAGCCAGTGTCTACTAGGAACTGCATTTTCGACAGTGTCTACTAGGAAATGCATTTTCGACGAACGGTTGGTGACGAACAGACGGCCTGTTGGAAGTGAACAGTCGTTGGCCGCTACTTGTGACTACCCTGGAAGTTTTCCGCATTGAAGCTGCACGGCTGCTAGCATTTGCGTGCTTTTTCAGCGAAGTTGAAATTATAAAAGCAGTGCGGGTGGTTGTCAGGCGGCTGTTTGTGGCTGGAGCGGCTTCTGGAGCGTCCATTACGCTGATAATTCGAGCGCGAATGTGAGCGTGAGCAGTGGCGATCATTGTTATTCAGAAGAGTCGTCAGTTTCTGCACCTGTCTTCGTAATTCGCTTACCTCTTTGAGTAGGTCATCGTTCAAAGACGAGGAGGGTGCCATGTACGACGAAGATGGGGTTGCCATTGCTACCTGTGGAGTTGATGGAGCAATCTCGTGGACTTTGTCAGCAAGCTCACCAAGCTTCTCCATTGGTTGCTGCAGCTGTAAGGCTAAAATGGTTTATATGTTCTGTGGCAATTCACCACCAGGCAAGTTACCAGAAATTCCGATGGCACATTAGGACCGGCATGATCCGTCAGATGACGGAGAAATTGCGAAGGCGTTCTGTCTCCAAGCTGTTCGTGTGTGAGAAGTTGCTTCACTTTCTTCTCCTGTGATGCAGAAAGGCGTATAATTTGTTCAGATTTTATTTTATCATATTTGAAATTGGCAGGTGGTGATTTTATTATATCTTTGACCTCCTTTGCATATTGGGGCTCCAAATTCGAAGTAACATAATAAAATTTAGTCTCATCTTGAGTTACCCTTATTATATTAGACTGCGCCTCCATCTGCGCAAACTATAAATCTGCATCTCCCGGGATTAATGCTGGTGCCTTAATAGACACTTTACAAAGATCGACTTTCTTTTCAGTAGACATGTTGACAAAAAATAATAATCCGCTCATCATTTATCGCTTGGACCACCGCCGATCTTTGATGTTGGAATGTGGATGGCGGGCGATCGTTGGCTCGCCGTGCGAACAAAGGAATGTGCTGTTGCTACCTGGATATCCGTGCGGATGACGTTTCTTCTCCAGTTGCTGTCTTCTTAGCCGGGGGTCACCAGTTATAGGAGGATGTTAGAGAGTACGCCCCTAAGGTTGATGGAGGCAGAAGGTACGCTAAGTGTGATAGGTAGGTCGAAATGATTTTTAGCCAAGCCAGGAAGGAATGAAAATATTATTTAGAAAAGCGGATTTAAATATTATATTGATCGAAACAAGTTTTAGCTATGTACAGAATTTGGAAACTAGATTTACGTAAATATTTGAGAGAGCGCGCGCGTACAGGCTTCGCGTATGGTAGTAGGATCGCGACTGCCGGAGGCGGCGGCGTGGCTGGCTGCGCTGCGCGGGCGCAGCGCGTCGTCTTCGCTGAAGCGCGCGGTGAAGGGTAGAGGTGGCAATAACGGCTAATTTTAAATAATTTATATAGCTGCTAAGCTAATTTATTAAAGCGGCTAAAATAAACGGCTAATCTGTTAACTGCTAAACTGCTAATGGTAACGGAAATTATATTCGCACTTGCTGTTTTGTAGCTTTTAAAGTGTGTTATTGTGTGTGTGTGTGTGTGTGTGTGTGCTATTCCTGTCAGTAATTAGTACGTATTAGAGTTATTAGTAATATTATAACGATCAAATTAACTTCCCTTCATACTTTACACAGGCTTAGGACTGTCAGAATAACTATTTTAATCTAAAATTATTGTTATTGGTTATTAGTTCATAGTGAGAGAGATATTCTAAATTTCTAAAGGTGTCAACAAAACCAAAACTTATCAACGTAGAAACGAAATGGCAAAACTCCCCGATATCGGTTAAGTATCAAATTGTGATTATTATGATTTGCCAGCGATTCGTCGTTCCCGCGTGCGTGACGACGACGCGACGACTGCGATTGCGAATTTGCGAAGAGGCAACGTAGCGCGAAGTTAGCGCTTGCTGATTCATTTCATTTTATTACTTGAACGTTAAGCGCTTTTTGCTAATTAGCTGTTTAGCATTTCGCCGTTTGTTTCATTTTTCAATAGCAGCGCTTTTAATTATTTTTCATTAGCATGCTTATTAGTGTGCTTTTGTTATTATGACCACTTCTAGTGAAGGGGGGCGCGCCGACGTTGAGTCCAAGTTAAGAGATTGTGGCTGAGTAGCAAGTCCGCTACAGATTTGTTCAGGAACCGCTTGTTTGACCAGTATTGTGGCATTGAGTTGTTTAGCTTGTCTGTAGTACCAACTTCACAGACAAAGTAGGGGCACGCACGCAGGCGGGCGTCGGGGTTCGAAATTTGAATGTCATAATATGTAGACAATTTACACATTATGGTCATAGTGTTCATTCAATATCCAGATAAGAAATGAGTTTTTACAAAGTAGTTTAACGTTATGCTGATCATAACGTGCGGTTTTTGGACGCAGTAAAGAGGGTTTATGATACGTGTGTAGATAAACAATATCAATTTACATATTTTTAAACATTAAATAATACAATATTCTATTGTCTATTTATTATAAACTTGCTTTATAGCCCTAATAAAATTTATAAAAGGAACTATGTGAATTTTTCTGCAATGGTGCCGCCATTGGTGGTCTATTAGCTAAAACTCAAAGTTTCCTTTGTAGTTAACTTTATTGAACCGATTCTTTAAGTGGCACCATTGGCTTTCAATGCGCTGGGTGTGTGTCCCATCTTCTGCTACAAATTCTTCAGAATGGTTTAATTTCCTGTGTATGTAGCCGTGGGTCGGCAGGGCATTATACGCGCTCCAGTAATCTGTATGGATTGTTGTGCCTGGTTTAACATGTTTTTTAATAATAGGTAATAATGATTCCTCGGTGAACCTCACAATATCGGGACACACTTTTAATCTTCATTTGAGTTCATTTGTTGTTTCATCGATCATTACCAGCACACAAAGGCCTTCTACTTGGCTGCCACGGTTATATTTCCTCCTTCCAAACTTGCTTTCATCGATCTCGATAACTGTGCCGAGACCACCAATTTGTTCATAGTTTTCTTGGTTGACTATTTGTCTATTTCATTCGCCACTATTGTTTCCCGGTAGTAGTTGTACCAGTCGCGAATTGTGGCCTCGGATAATATCATTTCATCTTTGTATGAGCTACATTGAACTCTTGCACAGTAGTATTCTCTCAAGTAACATGGAATGCATTTTAAGGAGCGAATAGTAAACCTATGTAGAACTTAAGGTCCGTATAGACTCCTATAAACATTCACCGAGCATCTTGAAGCTTTACAATGGCATTTCAAAACCATTACGATGCTTTACACCGTATAACGGTTGAACAGAGGCATATCAAAATGCATTTGTAAAGCCTTTAGTTTTACTGCAGCAAATCACAAAGCAACTGTAGAGCTTACAGCTGTTTTTAGTGCATTTGGAACTATAATAGCATTTTAAATGATACATAAATGCTTAAGGCCGTTTAATAGCATAAACAAGAACCATTATAATGCCACGTTAATCCGCTATACGACTTTCAGCTGTTTCAAGTGCTTTAGGGTCTACAATACCATTTTTAAGCAATTATGTAATGCCTAACGCTGCCTAATAGCATAATCCTGTACCATTATAATTCTGTTATGTAGCTTTGAGCTGGTTTTAGAGCTCTTTGTTGTATAATAGCTTTTAAAGTAGAAAGTAAATGTCTAATGCTGCTAAACAGCATAAAAGTGAATCAATTTAATGCTTGCATTTTTAAAGATCACATGACTTTTGTTGCACAGCTAATAGCTCTTTTACCAAATAAATGTGAGTTATTGTGATGTGTTAAGCTGTTTATACATTCACTTACTGTATTTGTAAAATAATAATTGTGAGTTTTGCCTAACCGTGTGTATTAAAAAGATTCTATCTAATAATATGCTAGTAACGAAATTAAGTTGTGATATCATTGTACGAGTAATTTAATAATCCTAGGTGATAATAAATTCATCATTTTGTTGTGTTGTGTTTGCATCACACAGTAGGTATTGCGCAACAAGGAGATATGTGAAAAGTCTTCCTCGAATGAATATTTATAATTTACCTTTCCTGGACTTTCTTTTTTCAGTTGAAGCCAAACGCACTCGGAAATCTTGAAATCATCGCAATTTGTATTTTTCTTCCGCAACACAAACGGGCCGTTCTTTTTGTGTAATGTGGTCAAATCTTTGAAATGTGATAATTCCATGTCATATACATGAAATTTTCTTTTCCCACCACACGTCCTAATAAACTGCGACCAATCTCTAGGTATTGCGATTTGCATGGTTTTGAGTCGTTTCTTTTTTCCTTCGATTCGGGAATGCACTTGATCAACTTCCATGTGTGTGTGTCCTTTAAGCATAAATTTGTGATTTATGACTGATGCGAGGGAATTTGTTCATCAACCACATGTAGGCCATGATTATCATTGTATTGCGATTTTGACCAGCGCAATTATCGGACCAAATAGTAATGCACTCTACATCACGTAGTAAATCACTGTTTTCTGTGATTTGATCGGAAAACATAGGTGCGCGAGGTGGAAGCGAATCAAGCAGGAAGCTACTTCGTTTCCACCTCGCGCACCTATGTTTTCCGACCAAATCATATTATTCGCAACATTTCTTTGTGGCTCAAAGATTGTCAAATTTAACGTCTATAGCTTGCGTAAATAGAATGACTTGGTATTTGTCAGGTTAGGCGTGGCCATGCATTTCTGCATATCCACCATTAATACAATATTTATGCCTTGCCCTGTGCTTTCAGCTTCCACTATATCCTGCTTCTTTAATTTATAACTTTTGTCGGCTTCGTTGTCATGCTCTTCTTTTGGTCTCGTTAATTTTTCTTTTTCGGTTTCATCGGTGACATCCATTATTTTTCTTGAAAATGAATCGCACTCATCACAAGTATCTACTGAAGGTAATTTAAAGCTCAAATTGAATTTTGTATTGAATAGATCTCTATAGATCCATTCCTTAGCAATAAGCTCTTTAGCCACTTATTTTTCTGCCATTCGCTCTTTGTAGTGTTTGTACATGGTAGCAACATTAAGATCGTGACATAAATACTTTCTCCCATTTTTTTGTCGCGAATAATGACTTTCATAGCATGGGTATGACTTTATGTGGTCAATTATTGATTGAACAACAACATCTGGAGTCTTGTTTGCAGGTACATGTCTTCCTCTTAGATCGGGAATGGTCATCCCTACTTCAAGTTGTTTTCCCAAACTTACAGTGATGAATTGTTCTCCGATGCAAAGTGTTTTTAGGAACATTACTTTACATACCCGTACAGCCTCCAAGTTAGATATGAGGCTGTATGTATGCGTAAACTTCCTTCCGGTATCCAAATTTCCAGTAGTTCTCATCATACTCTTGAGGGTTTTAGTAACATTTCGTGCCAAAAACTGTCGCCGTTGTTCCCAGCTATTGCTGATCTTCCAAAATTGGTTGAAAATCATCGCTCTGCTTTCTGGTGAGATTTTTTCGTAGCATTTTGACCTACATGAACAGGGATCCTTCAAATAGCGCCCTTCTAAATCTGGATTCTTTTTAGCCACAGCAGAATGATATGGAGAACCCTTGGCTCTTGCATTTTTTGCGGAAACTCTTTGCCATTCTTGAATATTCTTGCTTCGTTTTCTAGTTTTTTCCTTAGCTTGAGGATGAACGATAGGATCACAAGTCCCACTAGTTCCTGGCATATCATGAGGAAGAAAAATCGTTCCATCCTCGGTGCCCGTCATAATATTGCCGCCACTTCCACCATCGTTTGTGTCAGACTGCTTTTCTAACATGTATTTGTCCTGATCAATTATCATATTTTCCTGTACGTATTCACTAGTAACAGTGTTCGTAACGACTGGGTCATCATAAGGTCTAATATCATTCGAGTCGGAATTATCTGATATTATTTCACGATTATTTTCTCCAGAAATGTTCTTATTTCTGTTGACGTCTTGCCCTGTTTTTTGACTAGCAGATTTGATACCAGGAGTATCACAGTTATGTATCATAGCTACTGTCAATATTTCAGACGTAGATTGAAGTTCCTGTGAATTTACTGCTGTTTCACCACTGCCATGGTCCCATAAATTGTCATTTTCGTCGGTAAACATAAAGTTTTCCGCGTTTTCAGTGCTACCTAGTAGATCTTTCAGAGTGATAAATTCTTGGTCATCTTCCTTTCTGTTCCTAACGGGGGATAATATTCTTCGTTTTACCTGAGCTATCTTTCGTTTTCTCACTGAAGAGTTTGAAGATCCGCTTATGTGACTGCAGCTTGAATCATAATCAGGCACAAAATCTTTGTCCTTAACACTGTCATCACTGTCGTAATCGCCGTATTGTTTGTATGGGGCTGAAAAAATTACCAACTTAATTAATTGTAGTTTAACAAACCTGCAAGAAAGTTACTTTGATGATTGTATCAATTTACATACAAAGCATACACACGCTTCTGGCCCCACACTATATTATCCTGTGTCATTCATACATCATATGTAAACCTGAGGATTCTTTTTTTCCGCCCCAGTCGGGATTCGAACCCGGGAGCTCTTGATTGAAAGGTACAGCTTTTAACTGAATTGCCACACGCCGTCATTGAATTCGATCTTGTAATTTCATAAAGTTAAATAGATATCTAATCTTGTTTTATAACAAAATGTTGCCTACATACCGGTTTCAAATGTTTCACTGATACCTCCAAATCGTTGCTCTATATCTCCATTATCATCTGAAAGGTATAATTAGGAAAGTTGAAATGTGGTATAAAAGAACATCAAGAAATGGATTTAGGACAAGCTGGAATCCAATCACCATCATTATGCTATTGTATTGTATTTGTATCCCTGAGGAGTTCCCAAGACAAGAATAATGAATGTATCATATTTAGCTACCAGTGCAAGAAGAACCAGCTAAAAAGTACTTAGTCTTGTTTAAAATTAGGTACCTATCCATTAGAAATAAACTTACGTTGGTCGTTGAGCAGTCTTCTATTTTCCATCATATCAAGCAGTTTTCTCCTCTTCGCTAATAACATAGCTAATTCTCTCTGTAAAAAACAAAGCAATCATTTTAGTGGAGAATTTGAGATTGTAAAGGTATCCAATGAAAGTGAAAAATGTAACATAAGAGGTTATAGGTTAGAACAGAAATGGTATGCATACTTGGTTCTCCTCGTCCATTTTACATCTGATTTGAAGAATAGTGCACTGCTGCGACGGTAGAAATAAACTTTCAAACACATTAATTCACTCAAATCATTGTATCAATATCAATCCTCTAATAAACAACAAACAATGGCGCGAATATGCACTCTACTACGTAAAACAAGCGCGCGTGCCGGCCGGCCCGTTGTATCTATGCATAAAAACGAACCCGAACCAATCCGAACCCACCCGAACGCGGACGAAAATGCCCGATCTCGGCTTCGTTGATAAGATGTTGCGTGGAGTCAGAAGTATTCATGCGTTTCTCTGTATACGTTTTGAAATTTATACGAACTACTAATATTACTTGGGGCATAACATCGTAACCCCACTCCCACACCACGATCACAAATATTATGTTAACAGCATAATGCCGTATGCTTACTTAGTTCATATGGTTCAGTTTTATTTGTGAGGCACAATATTGTATCTACAGATACACAATTTAACCAAGGCAAAAGTAGCGGAAGCATAATGTCATATGCACAAATACAGCATAGCCCTGAGTAAAATTTGATGGAAGCATTAACTGGTAACTAACGTTGCGACTTTTTCTAACATAAATTTATTAAATGTATAATATCGGTTGTAATGTCAAGGACAAATGCTTCGAATGAATTTGATAAAAGTCTTACATACGATATTATGCACTTGAGTTTCTCAGCAACAGAGTAGGATAGAATTATGATTGTCAGGTGGTTAGAAAGAGCTCGACGAGCCGAGCTTGTAGGTACAAAAAAGTCAATTTAATTGTATCTGCACATACGGTCTAATGCTTCTAACGTCGAGAATGTGGGTAAGGCTCCAACGAGTTGCCCTGAGGTAGAGGACAACGAACCACCAGCTAAGCGTAAGCTTTATGTGGAGGAAGTGCGCGGAATGTGGAATTTAGTAAAAGTCTATCGTCAGCTGGGCACGCGTGAGCAGGCAATTGCATTTGCAGAAGAAAGGGGCATGATACCCCGTCTTAAAATGTGTAATTACCACAAAAAACCCAAGACTGTCGAATATTCAAGGAATAAAACGGTGGACGGAACGTGATAGGAGAGATCCTTTTGAGAAATTAATTAAAGCAACGTTGAAATCCGCAGACGTACCAAAGTCACAGACGTGGGTACGCGCATCACGGGGCTAAAGTGGCAATGGGCGGGACACTTGGTTAGAAGGGGGGACGGAAGGTGGACCAAGGCAGCCACAGAGTGGCGGCCGCGAACAGTGGGCAGACCACCGGCCCGATGGTCAGATGACATTTTTAAGGTGGCTGGAAAGCAGTGGACGAGACTGGCGGGTGACCGCAGCGAATGGCCTGCTTTGGGAGAGGCCTATGCTCAGCAGTGGGATGACAAGGGCTGATGATGATGATGATGATGAAGGCTCTCAAAAAATGTACCGTAACACGCGTGAACTTATAACACACTGGAAAACCGCAACACACTGGAATATTTGTTAGGACTTGTTTAGAATAATTAGGAAATAAAATAACTGCAGTATATGCAAAATAATAAATTTCTATTTTTATTATAAACTATTGAATGGGAAAATATAATTAAGCATCGTTTATATAGAAGAATCTCTCCCATTAGTCTCTTTTTAATCACAAAAGGTGATTCTTCTTTAAAAAACGGTAGTTCAGTCAAACACTGATTCAATTTATGTGCCAGATCATTACCGTCATGTTTCAGTAGTTGTGAGGGCAGAAGTATGTTGAATTTTAAATGATAAACATTTTCTTCAGCAAAACGTTCCCTCATGTCGGTCGTAACATGGTCCAATGTCGGAATAAACACAGTTCTTTTCCAATATGTCATAGCATCATCATTATGATCGCAGTTTTCCCGGTGTGTTTGTCTACCTGTAAGACGAGGAACACTCATCTCTACGTCTAACTCTTCCATAACCGCCTTTGCCTCTTCAACAATACGAACAAAGTGGCTATCGGCATTAGCCCTCATACCGTCGTATACCTTGAGCGTTGAATCTAATTTTGCTTTTGCCATCGCGACGTCCAAGCTAGGGTCTCTTAAGATTTTGCTGACTGGATACGTTATGCTCACAATGTCACTCAGTATAAACAGCGTGATAATAAACTCGCAATTAGAGAGAGCTCGAAGAGAATATTGGCTTTGGCAGCCGTTGTTCTATCCCTCTAAAACTGTATTTCTTTAAGAACTTTGCAAACTGATCCTAGATCTGCTGAAAATTGAATGACAGCATCATGTTGCTCGACCCATCTAGTTTGACAATGCGACTGCAGAGAGTGTTTTAGGTGACTCTTCAATGTAGCAAACCGCTTACTAGATGCTGTGAAGAACGATACTACTTCTTCGATAGTACCAAGTGAGTTTCTCACACTTGTAACTTTGCAACTGCGAGAGACAGCGAGGTTAAGCTGATGACTTCGACACGGTGCTACTTGCGCGTTGATAGCTTTCTTTTTAATTGTAGCCACAGCTCCTTTCAATTCTGACATATTAACTGAGCAACCATCACAGCCAATACCCACACAGTTCTCCAGTGACAGAGAAAGGCTTTCCATTCTCCTTAGAATCGTAGAACCCAATACTTCACCAGTAATGCTACGCTCTTGACTCTCTTGATCTTGAGGTTCACTGTTCCATCCATAAAGACAATAATTGTAGTGGACTACAATCATTGTCTTTATGGATGTCAACGAAACCCAAAAATCTTTCGTGTAATTTGCCGTCACCATCAACATATCTTGCAGCTAAACTCAGTTGGGCGACGTGCGCTATGTCCGTAGTCTCATCGACGATGATGCTGTAATAACGAGAATCTTTAATTTCCTCCAGTATTCTTGATAACATCACCGTTTCGCAGCTTGAAATAAGTTCGTTACACGTTGTTTTACTTATGTAAGTGGCATTCGCTTTGGTGGTCTCAAGGTGATGTTTTAGTTGCAAGTCTCCAGCGTCAACTCTAAATCTTAGAAGAGCTCTAAAGTTTCCCTCATTACTCACTATACTTTCACGATTTTTTTCGTTTTCTAATAGACTCCCATCATCTCGATGCCCTCGCAGAGGAATATTTTGCTTTCCGTGAAATATGATTGTTTTTATTATATGTACAAGACGATCTCTGTTTTCTCTAATACTTTCTATTCTCTGTCTTGACAATTGATTTATCACCTCAAGTTCGCGGTTATCTCGTGTCGCCAAAAATAGTTTTGCATTTGTTGACGCTTCAACGTGGTACTTGAGCTGAGAGTGGGTCTCAAGGTCACCGTCTTTACCAGTCAGTTTGGCAAACTTTGTTAGTGGTTCAGTCACAAGTTTCTTGGCGATAATGGATTTCTTTCCCCCAACCATTTTATTATTCACAAAAATTGAACAGTTAATGCAAAGAAGTCCCTTTTTAACTTCTGAGAATACCAGCCATGGATACTGTTCAAAGTGATTAACTTGCACTTGTCTGCGTTCAACCCGTCCCCTCTTGCTGTGCTCGGAAGTAGGAAAGATATGACCTTTTTCAGGTTTCCTTGGAGCTGTGAGAAGCTTGTATTTTATATCATCACTAATATTTCCTGACGCTAATCTATCCAAATAATTGCCAATGTCCGTGGGATTAAAGGAATCAGTCGATGAACTTGGAAGTTTGGATGAAATGCTGGGCTCTGCCTGTACATCTGGTGGTTTTTTTGCGGCTGAACGGTGACCGGAATCCTCGGATGTTTCTACTAAATAATTGCCAATATCCATGGGATTTAAGAAATCAGTCGATGAAGATGAACTTTGTTGTGGAAGTTTAGACGCAGTGCTGTGCTGTAGTGTTGTTTTTGCGGCTGAACGGTGACCGGAATCCTCAGATGTTTCTACTTTTCTTTTTCTTATTACATAACGGTCCATTTTATTATACTGTTACGACGTAGGTAAATATTTAAATACAATATAAATCCAATGATGACGTCATCCGGCAATTTATATGTGTGGAACTTTTATTGTCAATTCTGTTTCTGCATTCTATAGGCTTTGTAACAATGCGTTTTTAGGAATGTCCTCGAAAGTCACTATTACCGGCGGCGATATACGCATCAATAGTTTCCCATACCTTACTAATAAATCACAATCAACTGATCACTCTTCACACTTGCACTTGCTACATACAGCTAGGACTTTTTAGTTATTCATTCTTCAGTCTTAATATTTATGCTTCTGAATGTAAACAAGCTTCCTATCGACGAACCGTCCGTATTTATATATTAACGCCACGTATTGAAGTTTCTCTATACACGAAAACAGTAGAATATTCGCGACTTTTCTCGATTAAATGCCAGACAACGTAGCGAGCGTGCGGCTGCGCGGGCGCCTGCGGGCTGACCACAGAGTACATTTAATATAGGGAAATAGAGATGGCAGATAAAAATCCGACGCTAATGCCATCTGCCTACTAAAGCGGGTACAATTTTTTTCGTATATCTACGTATATATATACCTGGTTACATAATCACATATAGCCGTTTCTTCGATTTTTTTAGCAGCGTCATCATCATGAGGTGATGCGAGCTCATGATGATGACGATAATAAAATAGTAAGTAGACTAGACAGCTAAATTATGAAAATAAAACCAATCATGAATTAATGTTTATTTCGGCTTCTTTATCAAGTAAGTGTATAGTGTACAGGATACTTATTTTATTTTACAATAAATGTTGTGGTTGTATTCATAAGCAAGTAGTTTTTTGATCGGGTAATGGACAGGATTTCTTCGCTAGTACCACCGTTAAATAATAGAGACCAACTCAAAGAAAATAAATTGTAGTAAATTTTTTCAACGCCGCTAAGAAATTTACATTCTCAGATAATTTTAGAGCCTTTTTGAGCCTCTCTTGATGCCATCTTTCTTCTTGTGCAATTTCTTTATTTCTTTTTTTAGGACTGCAACTTCTTGAGAAGCTTTTGAAGTCTTGCCTGTTCCTGCAAAGTTAAATTAATAACATGTTTTAATTTATTTGCTCAACGACGACGTACGGCGGCGTTTACTAGAGGAGATGCAACGCAACTGATGCATTATTGTCAAGTGATATTGGGTTTCCGCACACGGAGCAACTGCAGTTGCGTCGCAGACTACCGTTTTTGTTAAACAGGATCCTATTACTCAGACTCCGTTGTCCATCTGTCTGTCACCAGGCTGTATCTCATGAACCGTGACCGTTTTTTCTTTCTTCTTTGTACAAGTAGCTCGGGGAAATAAGTTTTCAAATTTGCTAAGTTTATCCATCAGTTGTCAACTTAGTCGCCATTAAATTAAATTAAATGTCCTTATGAATTGGCTCCACTGTACTAACAAACAAACAAGGCTTTAAATAAAAGCTTGTAATAACTTACCTGTTTTCAAAGTGATAGAGGCCTCATAAAACCAAAACGATAGGTATAAAAAGTATGACTGACCTGATATATGTGTGAAGCCACCTATTTTGCCACAAAGTCACTGAGAGTCATTGAGAATCTCAGTGACTGCGGTCACTGAGACGGTCACTGATAAAACCATAAGGTCGGGGTTACACACAGCCTTTTTGAAAATCCAATCAGCGATAACAAAATAAAGACTTATTAAACCAGATAGGTAGGTCGCTCAACAAACTAGGCTAAGTTGGATTTTGAGTGTCAATTTTACAACATTCCACTGAAATGTGATTCTAGACGACATAAGCCAGATTCAAAACTTCTGGGAAATAGAAGAGATCACGGAACCCTCGGATCTATCCCAAGAAGCTGCACCTGTACAAGCATCGAGCTGTACAAATCATCCACAACAAGAAAGGAGAATGGCCGATACGACGTGAAAATGCCTTTGAAAACGGACTTCGAACAAAACATTTGCGAATCTAAGAAAAAGGCCATCGCGCATTTTAATCAAACAGCAATTGCGTCAGAATATAAATTGTTGATTGAATATCAGTCAGGCCATATGCAACCCAGCGATAAAACAACCATTTAGCAAGTTGGTACTCACCACTGTGTACTGCGGAATGAATCATCGACGACAAAGTTACGAGTAGTGTTCAAAGCGTCATCAAAAAGATCGAGCAACTTAAGTTTGAACGAAGTCATACGTAGGGGCCAAAACCGCCCCTTTTCTTGCTATGATGACGCTCAGGCAACTCGCCTGCGATGAATGACAGAACTATCAAGAGAGTTTGGCGCCGGACGTATTGGTAAACACATTATACATGGATGACCTGTGCTACATGGAGCCCACAGTGAGGTACAAGCACAAGAATTGAAAAACGACTTGATCAAATTACTGTCATCTAGAGGTTTCAATCTCAGGAAATGGGGGTCGAACTTGCCTCAACTACTGGACAATACCAGTGATAAACAAAACTTCGAATTCAAGCAAGCGGAGTCTTCGAAAACACTAGGTTCGGGATGTGATTTCCGACTCGTAAACCTTCAAATTCTTCCGAGAATTGTTTTTCTTGAACTTAGAAATAGTGTTTAGTGGTCGCGTCAGACAAAGCTTCGATGAAGCAAGCGAAATAGACAACATAAACAGTGCTTTCGTTGAAATCAGTGACAAGGCTCGAGAGCCTGAAGTGTTACGTGTACACAAAAATAGTGGCATTTATCAGTTTCATCAAAAAGTAGTTTTCCCCACATTCGAAGCAATGGTTTAGAGACACTAACAATTTAGTATTTTAACGAATTAAACGTGTAATTAAATCAAGTAGGTTAAGATAATAGTGACAATTTTCAATTACCAGTTTGTTTACTTACTATGTACTTAGGTATGTACTTAATTATTCCCATCTTCCCGCCCGGGAGCATGTACGGACACAGCACGTACAGCATTGACTTGTCAACGCAGCACTGACACCAATCCATATTCCATTTTCATTGTATCACGAAAATCACCTCAGTACTCATTCAGCTAACTATCATAGCGCGTGTGCTCATCCATCCATAATTAGATCGAGTTGTAATTTAATTTAGAGTTTACTACAATAAACTTAGTAATTTTTTATCTTACAACTTCGTATCATTTATCGCTACGACTTACAACTGTAGAACAACGATGATATTTTTTTCCACCTTCAGACTGTGTATCCAAGGATGTAGTTCTTCAGGAATTATCCTTTTTGCGCAAATCGTTAGCAGATCTTTATTTTTTGGTGCACTTATAATAATAATAATAATAATAATAATACCTTGGACACTATTTACACACATTGATCTAGCCCCAAACTAGGATTCCCTGTATCTTGGGTACTAGACAACGATACACATACTTATATAGATAAATATTATACTTAGATAGATAAACAACCATGACTAGGGTACAAACGTCCGTTCTCATCAAACAAATATTTGCCCCCACCGGGACTCGAACCCGGGACCCTTGGCTTCGTAGGCAGGGTCACTGCCGACTCGGCTATTCGGGTCGTCAAATATCAAACTTATAGGTAATGGGTGCTCATACAATAATTCTAATCTCTCAGGATACACCAATTCTTCAACGATGCAAGATCAGTATTTTTTTGGACCTCGTCTTGAGAGTATTGGCAGTTTTTTCACTGGAGGAAATACATTTTGTATTTATCTCCTTTCACGAATTTTATTCTCTTAATTTTCATCCAATTAACTTTCTCTCCAATATTCCTGCCAATTTTTTCAAATCAAACATTTCATTACTTTTTTATTTCTTTTACCCTGTACTCCTCAACGCATTATTTAGTAGTGCCCTCAGCAGTTTTTTTTATTGTCTTCTTCCTAGCTGCTTTAAAAACATTTTTCCAGTCTGATACACAATTGATGGAACGAAACATTCAAGCATCTTCAATACTGGCATGCATTGAGTCTACATCCATGAAGACTCAATGTATGATGTATGTGTGACCGCTTGCAAGGAACTTTTGCTCAATTATCTCTAGATGATCCACATTTTGTGCGGTCCAGAGTAGTAGCGCTGCAATGATTTCGGTTCTGAAAGTATCAGAAAACATTGTCAAATGTTTTACCAGTTCAGGCACTAACTTTGACAAATAGTATAACAAACAAGTACCGATCTCCGAGCTGCCTTTCTTCCCGTTTATTTCACTCCAACGCCGATAATAGGGTTTGATGTACTATCTCAGAATAGTACAGCACATCCTCCAGTAGGAATTTGCAGCATTGCTTGTAGATCGATGGTTATTGACATGAAACTTGGATCACAGTTTGATCTAGCTTTTTCCGCTTCTTTTGCGTTTGCGATTATTGGCTTTCTGTACATGTTTTCGTGATAATTTTCTTCCATCGCAGCTTTTTCTTCACCAACAGCTCTATTGTATTTGCTGCATTAAGCTCATAAATCCTTTTTTGGCTTGAGAAAACTGAGATTATTCATTGAAAATATCACGTTACTTCGATTCATGAACTGGAATTAGCAGCTTTAACGCATTTCTCTTGGTATAGATCGTACATTTTAGACACTGATTTCACATCAGGCGCCAAACACTTCCTCTTGCTATCTTTGCGACAGTAAAGTGACTCCATTTCTAGGGAACGAGTCAATGTGTTCTTTGACAAATTGAACGTCAATGGGACTTGTGTTGTTCGGGGTTTCTATTTTTCCACGCTAGTCTTCATTATCGTAGGACGCCAAATCATATTTTTTAGCTTTTGTTGTTTAGGCCAGTCATTTTTAAAAAGCCATATAGTCCATAATTAGTCATGTTAATATTAACTTTGTTAATATGTGTATGTGTTCTGTATGATTGGTAGCGATAGTAGACAACATGTTTTTCAACATGAGTTGACTGACACGAGCAATTGCTTATTCAAGGTAATAGATTTGCTAAACGCATTACAAACGCATTACTCTTGATTTTTATGCAATACAGAAATGGTTTTTGTATATTCGATAGCATCTTCTTGATCTTAATTACTGTAATAAATTTTATAATCGAACCAGCACCGTTGATTAGACCTCGTTTGTTTCTAAGATTAATGTCACGAATACTAAGTGAGTTATATTTTGAATGAATTAATTCTATGTAGTCTAAGAGTATCTCTCTCGACACTAAAAAGTAACGAAAGTACTTCGGGTCGGCTTGCTTAATATAATCATTAAAAGCTACAATATGTAGTCTTAAACTAGTTATACTACTTTTTATTTTATCTAAATCGAAATAGTGAATGAATACGTATTCACTTTTCTGGATCTTTGCAGGACCTAAGGCAAAGGGTAATACTCCAGGATTGTTAAGGAGAGGTGTCAGGGTCACTTGGTGATCTTGACCTCTGCTCTTGCCGGCTCCTAGGACCAGGATCAGGATCTGTATCCTGCAACAGATTTCGTTGGTTACGGAGAGGTCTCCTTAAGTTGCATTTGTTATATATTACGTTTTTGACGTCTAAGATTTGCCTAAGTCTCGTTTGGCTTGTCTAGTTACATAACGTGGCTGGGTCTTTTGTCGTGATACTAGTGGGTGTTTAGATTAACACAGAGTCTTCTTCATTGGCGAGAGGCGGTTCTCTAGTTTCATTCCGTTTTTCCATGGGACTGGTGTGCTTTTCCTGTAGGTTTTTATTTAAAATCGCCTACATATTTTTTGTAACTTCTTTATGTTATTCAACGTAATTTTTTAAACATGTAGTTTCTTAACTGATGTCAAATGGCGATTATCAAAATGTAAATTTATTATCTCAATGGGTTTTTTGTTTGTGATTGAGTGTATTGAGTTTGTTGCATCCCGGGTCCTGCGCTGCTGTTCCAGGCTCTGACGTGGTCAGGGAATCGTAATATTGAAGAAAACTTGAGATCAGTTCAAGATGTATTCGTTGGTTGCAGAGAAAAGTCAAAGTGACAGATACAAGGCAGTATTGCCACATAAAAATAATAATTAATTCAGGTTGATGGCGCCACCTAGTGTTGCCAGTAATTAACGGATCGATTGTCACTGCTACTCTAGATGGCGCCCTCGGTTTTTTGTAATGCATATTCCCGCCTTTGAAAGAGAAATTTTCAAAGACCGCTGAGTTTCACGAAACGATTTTTAAATACTTACTATCGGAAACAAATGACCATCAGAGATTCTTGCGATTAAATTATTATAAGTGTAATAAGTAAGTAATGGCCATACAATATCGAGGTGGATATGGGAGAACCTCGAGGAGGGGGTAGTGAAAGAGGAGAGGGGGGAAATAGTATGTCTGGAAATTTTGGATTTTTGGCAACTAAGGCATTGCCGAGCCCACTCTCTACAGTTTTTGCGACTACCTGGCCAGACAAATCCTCCACGCGTGACAGGGCGTCTGCTACGATGTTGTCTTTGCCAGGAATGTACTTGCAAAGGCAAAGATGAGAGGTTTATGGTCGGTAAAGATGGTGAATTTCCTCGCCTCGACCATGTGGCGGAAATATTTTATCGCCTCATACACCGCTAAAAGCTCGCGATCGTACGGACTGTATTTCTTCTGTACAGTGTTGAGCTTGAGTGAGAAGAAAGCTAGCGGTAGCCAGTCCGTACCTTTCCGCTGCTGGAGTACTGCACCAAGGGCTGTGTCTGAAGCATCGGTAACAATGGCCAAGTCTACCGAAGAGTCTGGATGAGCGAGAAGAGTGGCCTGAGACAAGGAAGTTTTGCAGTTCTCAAAGGCGGTAAGTCGGTCCGGAGTGATCTCTACGGAATTTGAGCCTTTTATTTTAGGGCCTTTTAGGGCGTCATTCAACGGGGCTTGTAGCTGGGCTGCGTTGGGGACAAAACGCCGATAAAAGTTTAGCAATCCCAAAAAAAGCAACGTAGTTCCTTCACTGTTTTGGGGACGAAAAACTGTTTGATAGAATCGTCTTTACTCTCCAGTGGTTTGATACCGTGGGCAGATACTTGATAACCGAGGAAATCGATCTCGGTGGCAACAAGTACACATTTGCTAGTGTTTACCAGAATTCCATATTGCTTCAGGCGTTGAAAAAGTTGCCGTAGATGGACTCTGTGCTCTGCTACTGACTTGGAAAACACCATAATATCGTCAATGTAGCCAAAGCAAAAGTCCAGTCCAAGAAGCACTTCGTCTATGAAACTCTAGAACGTTTGCGCTGCGTTACGAAGGCCGAAAGTCATAAACGGAAACTCGTAGAGTCCGAAAGATGTCGTTATGGCTGTCTTCGAGATATCGTCTGGATTTACGGCAATTTTATTGTATGCCTTAATTAAGTCGCATTTCGAAAATATAGTACAGCCAGAGAGTTGATACGAAAAGTCTTGTATGTGACGTATTGGGTACTGGTCAGTAATGGTTCGTGAGTTGAGAGCGCAGTCGTCGCCGCATGGTCTCCAACCGTCATCCTTCTTCTTTACAAGATGTAAGGCTGACGACCATGGACTTTCAGAAGGTCTTGCAATACCACTAGAAAGCATGTCCTCAAACTCTTTCTTTGCAACCTGCAGACGGGATGGATCAAGACGTCGTGGTTTTGATGATACAGGAGGACCAGGCGTCGTCCTGATGTAGTGCAGGGTGTTGTGTTTGGGTGTAGACAGTATACCGGCAGGTCTCGTTATCTCGGCAAACTCGCGCAACAGCTGGTGAAATACTGATTCACCTGTGACTGCTTTAACGGAGAAAAACTCAGCGGAGATACCAGAAGTAGTTGCAGGTGTCGTAAGAGGTTGTCAATAATTCGCTGGTTACGGCAGTCAACTAGCAGATGGTAGTGTATAAGAAAGTCTACGCCTATTATGGGCTTCGTCACGTCAGCTATGGTAAATTTCCACTGGAAGTCGCGTCGTAGTCCGAAGTTGAGGTGTAACGTTACTGGACCGTATGTATGAATTACCGAGTTGTTTGCTGCGATGAGGGCGAACTTTGACTTGAGGCAGGTCGTCTTGATGCAGGACCGCGGGAAAAAGCACAAGTCGACGCATTTTCGACGAACGGTCGGTGACGAACAGACGGCCTGTTGGAAGTGGACAGTCGTTGGCCGCCTCTTGTGACTGCCCTGGAAGTTTTCCGCATTGAAGCTGCACGGCTGCTAGCATTTGCGTGCTTTTTCAGCGAAGTTGAAATTATAAAAGCAGTGCGGGTGGTTTTCAGGCGGCTGTTTGTGGCTGGAGCTGCTTCTGGAGCGTCCATTACGCTGATAATTAGAGCGCGAATGTGAGCGTGAGCGGTAGCGATCATTGTTATTCAGACGAGTCGTGAGTTTCTGCACCTGTCTTCGTAATTCGCTTACCTCTTTGAGTAGGTCATCGTTCAAAGACGAGGAGGGTGCCATGTACGACGAAGATGGGGTTGCCATTGCTACCTGTGGAGTTGATGAAGCAATCTCGTGGACTTTGTCAGCCAGCTCACCAAGCTTCTCCATTGGTTGCTGCAGCTGTAAGGCTAAAATGTTTTGTATGTTCTGTGGCAAACGGCTAGACCACAGTGTTACCAGAAATTCCGATGGCACATTAGGACCGGCTAGATCCGTCAGATGACGAAGAAATAGCGAAGGCGTTCTGTCTCCAAGCTGTTCGTGTGTGAGAAATTGCTTCACTTCCTTCTCCTGTGATGCAGAAAGGCGTTTAATTAGTTCAGATTTTATTTTATCATATTTGAAAGTGGCAGGTGGTGATTTTATTATATCTTTGACCTCCTTTGCATATTGGGGCTCCAAATTCGAAGTAACATAATAAAATTTAGTCTCATCTTGAGTCACCCTTGTTATATTAAACTGCGCCTCTATCTGCGCAAACCATAAATCTGCATCTCCCGGGATTAATGCTGGTGCCTTAATTTACTTTACAGAGATCGCCTTTCATTTCAGTAGTCATGTTAACAAAAAATAATAATCCGCTCACCACTTATCGCTTGGACCACCGCCGATCTTTGATGTTGGAATGTGGATGGCGGGCGACCGTTGGCTCGCCGCGCGAACAAAGGAATGTGCTGTTGCTACCTGGATATCCGTGCGGATGACGTTTCTTCTCCAGTTGCTGGTCTTCTTAGCCGGGGGTCACCAGTTATAGGAGGATGTTAGAGAGTACGCCCCTAAGGTTGATGGAGGCAGAAGGTACGCTAAGTGTGATAGGTAGGTCGAAATGATTTTTAGCCAAGCGAAGAAGGAATGAAAATATTATTTAGAAAAGCTGATTTAAATATTATATTGATCGAAACAAGTTTTAGCTATGTACAGAATTTGGAAACTAGATTTACGTAAATATTTGAGAGAGAGCGCGCGTACAGGCTTCGCGTATGGTAGTAGGGATCGCGACTGCCGGAGGCACCGACGCGCTGCGCTGGCGCAGCGCGTCGTCTTCGGTGAAGCGCGCGGTGAAGGGTAGAGGTGGCAATATCGGCTAATTTTAAATAATTTATATAGCTGCTAATCTAATTTATTAAAGCGGCTAAAATAAACGGCTAATCTGTTAACTGCTAAACTGCTAATGGTAACGGAAATTATATTCGCACTTGCTGTTTTGTAGCTTTTAAAGTGTGTTATTGTGTGTGTGTGTGCTATTCCTGTCAGTAATTAGTACGTATTAGAGTTATTAGTAACATTATAACGATCAAATTAACTTCCCTTCATACTTTACACAGGCATAGGACTGTCAGAATTACTATTTTAATCTAAAATTATTGTTATTGGTTATTAGTTCATAGTGAGAGAGATATTCTAAATTTCTAAAGGTGTCAACAAAACCAAAACTTATCAACGTAGAAACGAAATGGCAAAATTCCCCGATATCGGTTAAGTATCAAATTGTGATTATTATGGTTCGCCAGCGATTCGCGCGTTCCCGCGTGCGTGACGACGACGCGACGACTGCGATTGCGAATTTGCGAAGAGGCAACGTAGCGCGAAGTTAGCGCTTGCTGATTCATTTCATTTTATTACTTGAACGTTAAGCGCTTTTTGCTAATTAGCTGTTTAGCATTTCGCCGCTTGTTTCATTTTTCAATAGCAGCGCTTTTAATTATTTTTCATTAGCATGCTAATTAATGTGCTTTTGTTATTATGACCACCTCTAGTGAAGGGGGGCGCGCCGACGTTGAGTCCAAGTTAAGAGATTGTGGCTGAGTAGCAAGTCCGCTACAGATTTGTTCAGGAACCGCATGTTTGACCAGTATTGTGGCATTGAGTTGTTTAGCTTGTCTGTAGTACCAACTTCACAGACAAAGGGGCACGCACGCAGGCGGGCGTCGGGGTTCGAAATTTGAATGTCATAATATGTAGACAATTTACACATTATGGTCATAGTGTTCATTCAATATCCAGATAAGAAATGAGTTTTTACAAAGTAGTTTAACGTTATGCTGATCATAACGTGCGGTTTTTGGACGCAGTAAAGAGGGTTTATGATACGTGTGTAGATAAACAATATCAATTTACATATTTTTAAACATTAAATAATACAATATTCTATTGTCTATTTATTATAAACTTGCTTTATAGCCCTAATAAAATTTATAAAAGGAACTATGTGAATTTTTCTGCAATGGTGCCGCCATTGGTGGTCTATTAGCCAAAACTCAAAGTTTCCTTTGTAGTTAACTTTATTGAACCGATTCTTTAAGTGGCACCATTGGCTTTCAATGCGCTGGGTGTGTGTCCCATCTTCTGCTACAAATTCTTCAGAATGGTTTAATTTCCTGTGTATGTAGCCGTGGGTCGGCAGGGCATTATACGCGCTCCAGTAATCTGTATGGATTGTTGTGCCTGGTTTAACATGTTTTTTAATAATAGGTAATAATGATTCCTCGGTGAACCTCACAATATCGGGACACACTTTTAATCTTCATTTGAGTTCATTTGTTGTTTCATCGATCATTACCAGCACACAAAGGCCTTCTACTTGGCTGCCACGGTTATATTTCCTCCTTCCAAACTTGCTTTCATCGATCTCGATAACTGTGCCGAGACCACCAATTTGTTCATGGTTTTCTTGGTTGTCTATTTGTCTATTTCATTCGCCACTATTGTTTCCCGGTAGTAGTTGTACCAGTCGTGAATTGTGGCCTCGGATAATATCATTTCATCTTTGTATGAGCTACATTGAACTCTTGCACAGTAGTATTCTCTCAAGTAACATAGAATGCATTTTAAGGAGCGAACAGTAAACCTATGTAGAACTTAAGGTCCGTATAGACTCCTATAAACATTCACCGAGCATCTTGAAGCTTTTACAATGGCATTTCAAAACCATTACGATGCTTTACACCGTATAACGGTTGGACAGAGGCATATCAAAATGCATTTCTAAAGCCTTTAGTTTTACTGCAGCAAATCACAAAGCAACTGTAGAGCTTACAGCTGTTTTTAGTGCATTTGGAACTATAATAGCATTTTAAATGATACATAAATGCTTAAGGCCGTTTAATAGCATAAACAAGAACCATTATAATGCCACGTTAATCCGCTATACGACTTTCAGCTGTTTCAAGTGCTTTAGGGTCTACAATACCATTTTTAAGCAATTATGTAATGCCTAACGCTGCCTAATAGCATAATCCTGTACCATTATAATTCTGTTATGTAGCTTTGAGCTGGTTTTAGAGCTCTTTGTTGTATAATAGCTTTTAAAGTAAAAAGTAAATGTCTAATGCTGCTAAACAGCATAAAAGTGAATCAATTTAATGCTTGCATTTTTAAAGATCACATGACTTTTGTTGCACAGCTAATAGCTCTTTTACCAAATAAATGTGAGTTATTGTGATGTGTTTAGCTGTTTATACATTCACTTACTGTATTTGTAAAATAATAATTGTGAGTTTTGCCTAACCGTGTGTATTAAAAAGATTCTATCTAATAATATGCTAGTAACGAAATTAAGTTGTGATATCATTGTACGAGTAATTTAATAATCCTAGGTGATAATAAATTCATCATTTTGTTGTGTTGTGTTTGCATCAACGTTCCAACAAAATGTTGAAAAAAACTTTTAAAATGAGAGCAAGAACCGGAGGAATGAGGCGAAAAATTTCAAAGAAACATGCATTTATTATGTCTTATTCGGATCCGACAAGTGCACAACAAAACGATTCGTGCAAAGTTAATTGTAGCGATAATAAAGATGGTTCCGTAGGTCACCAAAATCAAGTTGCACCTGTCATCATTGAAAAAACACATGATACGGAATCCTTGTGTATAAAACATTCTATTATTGTGAATAATGAGAATATTGAACAAGATCGTATTCATTCTTTTCCGCTTGATGCTGAAAATGTAAGTCCTGAGAGCTCCGATGAAAGTGGAGATGACAGTAGTATAGATAAATATGAAAAATGTTCTTCATTTCGTGAAAATATTAGACGATGGGCTATTGAAAGGAATATTCATCAAATAGCGTTAAAAGATTTGACAAAAATTATAAATGGGTTGATACCAGAAATATTACCTACGGATCCAAGGACACTTTTAAAAACACCTAGATGTGTCATTATAAAGAAAATTGAAGGAGGTGAATATTGGCATAACGGAATTACTCATAACTTAACTTTGCTACTGGAAAAATGGACAGATGTACCAGAAAATATATCATTGAATTTCAATTTAGATGGTTTGCCAATCTTTAAAAGCTCAAAGAAAGAATTTTGGCCAATACTCTGTAACATTTATGAAAATCCTAAAATCAAACCTTTAGTGATTGGAATTTACTATGGAATTGGAAAACCTAAAAATATGACAGCTTATTTAGAAGATTTTGTCACCGATTTAAGTAATTTATTGGAAACGGGAATTACACTATGGCAAAATCCTGAGAAGAAAGTTACAGTCTCGATCAGATGTTTTATATGTGACTCACCTGCTAGAGCTTTTATAAAAGGTAATAATGTCCTTTATTGAGTTCTTTTATTTATTTGTGATAGTCTAAATCAAGGGTGACAAGCCCTGACGTTGCACCGATTTACTATTATTGTATACATACCAGCAACCGTAGCATGCTTGTCCCCGCAGGAATTTCGACGCGAGAGAGTGAAGGACCAAGCACGTGCTTTACTCTCTGTCCCTCAGAAGTTTTTTAAAATAACATTTATTTATACTTTTTCAGGTGTTTGCAACTTCAATGGAAAACATGGCTGCATGAAGTGTGTAACTGTTGGTGAATATTCCCACAATTCACACACAGTTACTTTTCCCGATATAAATTGTTCCGAGAGAACAAATGATGGGTTTAGAAATAAACTATATGGGGCACACCATAAGAATGATTCTCCTTTGCTTAATCTTCCTATAGATATGGTAAAGGATTTTCCGGTTGCTGATTCATTTAATTGACCTAGGAATTATGAAGAGGCTACTAGTTGGATGGCGTGATGATAATTTTGGAAAATTGGTGACGAAATGGCGTGCTAAAGATATTGAAGTAGTCACAAATTTCTTGAACAAGTGCAAGCTACCATCGGAAATTCATCGAGCAGTTCGAGGTCTGGAGTATCTGGCATTTTGGAATGGATCTGAATATAGGACATTTTTGTTCTACCTTAGCATTATTATACTGCCAGATGTGCTCACAAGCGCCGTATTTTCACACTTTGTGAAGCTTTACTGTGCTGTTACAATTTGTTCAACTGAATGTCATCTGCATTTGCTGCCATTAGCAAAAGAACTACTGAAAGATTTTGTAAAGAGCTACAAAGATTTCTATGGGGTGGACTATATTACTAGTAACGTGCACAATTTGATCCACCTAACTGCAGAGGTTGAACGATTTGGAATTTTACACTCTTTTAGTGCCTACCCTTTTGAGAATGAGCTGTATCATATCAAACGATTACTGAGAGATGGTAAGAATCCGCTATCTCAAATAGCAAACAGAATAGTTGAAACGGGTAATCGGGCTGTTCAGATAAATCACGAGTTTTGACATCAAACCCTGTCGTGGCGACAGGGTTTCATGTCAAAACTCGTGATTTATCTGAACAGCCCGATTACCCGTTTGTTACGGAAAGTAATAATTAACATAGAGTACTTCAATTAGAACAATTTAAAGTTTCCTCAAAAATAAAAGACAGATATGTATTGACAACTGTGAACGATATAGTTGAAATCAATAATATAGTTGAAGAACCCAATGGAATTCGTATGAATGGCTTAAAAATTAGAAACAAAGAAGAAGTGTTTACGTATCCTATAAAATCTTCACATTTGCACATTTACAAAGTAAAAAATTATGGTAGCAAATGTGATATTGTCCTTGATACTACCGACCTAAAATGTAAATTAGTATGTTTGCATCATCGTGAATACTCATATTTCATACCACTATTGCATACGTACCAATAAAAACTATATTTTATTTACTTAAGTTTTTATTAATGTATATTTAAGGGTTATTAACATTTTCTGTTGTTTGTTATAACTTTTTAATAAAAGTTAACTTTTGCGAATCATAATTTTAACCCATTATGACCTGAATTATTTTAGTGGCTTAGAAATTGATAATTTTTATATATATTGTTTTTGAAGGCTCCCTGAGCTATTTTTAATAATTAAAAGTTTTTATTTTTTTTTACTTTTGGAAAAAACAATGGGTGCCATATGGCACCGCTAGGCCAATACGTAAGCTTTACATCTCTCCATTAGATACGTATTAACTTTTATTAGCTAACTATTTTACCGTCTATTTCTAAAATGATGAAGATTATTAATTAACGTGTGAATTAATAAATAAAAAACAGCATTTATTTAATGAATTTATGTAATAGTTAGTACACGAAACTTATTTAGTTTTACATGCGAACGTGAAATTGGTAATTACAGGATGCACAGAGGCCTACGTTACATTTAGTGCACTGCAGTCTTGTCTGACTCTTGCACATCTCTAAAGCACATTTGCGACGGGATTCGCTGGGAACTAATAAGTGATTTAGCCCATCATAGCGTATATCATCAGTGACCCTATTGCCTGTTTTAGAAGTCTTTGAAGCTGAAGGACGGCCACCGCCTCGTGGTAAATTTTTGAACTGCGAAAGGCAAGTCTGTACGATTTCTCGTCGGAAAGCAAGCTGGGTGAGGGAACTGCCTGCCCGTCTTGATAATACCCAGGCATTACATACAGCCGCATCAATTAGATATGTAAAAATCGGCCACCACCATTTCTTGCCTCTGATTCCGATGCGATAAGTATTTATATTTTGATCCATTAGATCCGTGCCACCCATATGTTTATTGTATTCCGTGAAAATGGCTGGCCTTGGAACTTGTATCTTCTTCTTTTCAGCTGCGCAGTAGCGACTTATGGTCGATATTGGTTCTACTCCATGTAAAGTCGACATTCCTGTTACAACAGCATTGTCTTTCCAGCGGATAACGATGATATCTTCCTCCTTGCTTTTTGTATGGATGTGCGTGCCACGCTGTGCCTTTGTCATTTTTTTTTTGTCCGTCAGTGGAATATCATTAGGAACGCGATTCTCACGAACTGTTCCTGTCCCTTCATATCCACGGTTTTTCAAATGAGTCAGGAGCTGAAAACCAGTGAATAAATTGTCAAAATAGAAGCTCATTGGCAAGGACTTGACATGATCTGGCAAATTGTCTATCATTTTTACAAGAGGCGATGCCGCTTTACCAAACATTCTGTCGTATTCAGGGTTCTGCTCACCAGTCTTGCCTTGGTATATATCAAAATCGACCAAGTACCCATAGGGCGTGTTAAGACACCAGTTTTTATACCCAAAACGAATAGGTTTGCCACGGATAAACTGCTTACAGCCATGTTTACCAAAATACTCGATCATTGACTCGTCATAGTTTAGCGTAGCAGACGGAACGTAATTTGCTTGGAAGTTCTTTTTTATAATGTTGATGAGCGGTCTAAGTTTCCACATCTTGTCCGTGGCATCCATTTCATTGTTGTCTGCACAATGTAGGAATCGCATGATTGTCATAAATCTGTCTCGTCGCATAGTATTATAAACCATCAAATTTCTCATATCTTCAGCCTGGTCCCAGTAATGTCTCTTAGAGGGAACGGTATTATACCCCGACAGTACAAGAATTGCGATAAAAGCTTTCACTTCTTCGGTAGATATTTTCGGGTCGGTGCAATTCAAAAAAGCTGCATACTTTTGTGACTGTTCTACCAAAAGGTTGTAGACACTTTCTCCCAAAAATAAGTCCAGAAACTCAGTAGGTGACTTTCCTCGAAGTGAACTAAAATTTCCTTCAGGAAACATGGGTGGCTCCCGAACTAAATCCTCATCAATCCATGTCCGTGACGCGTTCTTCTTTTTTGATTTTTTCGATGGTGGTTCGTCTGCTTCGGAATCGTCTGAATTACTTGCAGAATTGTCAAGTTGTTCAGGGTGCGTCTGAATTTTGCGGCCTACTCCAAGACTGCCACTTCCGCGACGTGTAGAAGAGCGGCCTCGTGAAGCACGTGACCCGCGAGGCAACGTCCGAGATGATCCGGCTTCAGGTTGTATATCTGGTATCACCCGTGCATTTCCGCGACTTGTGGAGCGTGATCGACGTGGTGACACAGACGTAGACGCCATTACCACTTCACACCCAGCATTGAGTTGCCGACCTGTCAGGTTATTTATAAAACTACCCCCTTCTTCGTCGCCCGAATCTTGGTCAGAGTCGATTGCAGGTTCTGGAGGTTCAATGTATAGCATCCGCGGCTCAATCTCCTCATCTTCTTCTAGCAGGGCTAGTGCCTCATGCAGTGTACAACCCCTAGCAAGACAAAAAACACTGTTAACCTACACAGAAACCAAAAATAAACATTACACATATAATTGGAATAGACTCCATATCGACCTAGAGGTGCCATACGGCACCCGTAAATTTTGAAGTACCATAAAACAAACACGCAAACAAAACTTAATTATATTACAATGTAATCTAGTCACACAAGTATATAGGCATAAAACAAAATGCATTTAATTGATAGATTTCACGAAATATGAAAATTATAACCCACTTACTTGAGCTTGAAATCCATTTTCTGCAATTATTTCACAACACTGACTTTGTGACGCTCGTGCAGGTCTCAGCAAGTTCACCAGTTAAAACAATGTACTGAAACTGATAGCTATCTCGCTCTAGCACCGCATAGATAGCCAATCGCCGGGGTTCACTGTACGTGAGGCGCTTATGGCGCGAATATATGAATGCCAGAAACTGGGTGCCAAACAGCACCGCTAGGCTATAATGGGTTAAAATAAACAAGTTTTGAGAACATTCTGTTTTTGTTTAAGAAGTGTAACTTTGAACTTTGACTTTGTGACTTGTTTTTGTGAACTAGTGTTATTAAAAAAAAAACTTTTGTCAATCATACTTCTCCAGATATGAAAAAAAAATATAAATCAAATTTTACTTCAGCTTATTTTGATGAGGGTTTTAATAATTATTTAATCAATTTATACACTGTTATTTTTTTATCACCAATAATATTTTGGGGATTGATAGTTCCATCATTATGAACAACTTTAACCAACAAACATATAGTGACAAATAAAAAAAAAACGTCCCTCAGTACATTGACCCTCAGCTTGTCAAGTTCCTATGGGAGACCCAATATTTTTTCATTTGCGGCAATATGTTTCTTGAGGGAAAGTTGATCATAATGATGGATACTATCAATCCCCAAAACATTATTGGTGATAAAAAAAATAACCGTGTATGTATACATAATTATTATTTTAATAAATTGTAAAAATCAGTCTCACAACAAATAATCAGCTGATTGATAAGTTGTCACCATGTCATCCTGCAAGTTCCAAGGTATACTTTTCACGTAATTATTACTGTAGGTATAGGTGCCGCCATCCACGATGACGCGTGACGTAGCTATTTGCATCTTTGTCTTTCAGCAGAGTGCTGCAATGTAAGAGAAAGATGCAAATAGCTACGTCACGCGTCTTCGTGAATGGGGGCACCTATAGGTACTTACAAAATCTTCAGGGATCGAAGTGGTTTGAACTTGGCAGAAACCACTCGTTTCTTAATAACAGAACAAACCGTGCAAAAATATCTGACACACTTAATCGACCTAGTAAAAAAATGGTGTACGGTGTAGATGTACAGCTATTCATAAAGAAAAAATAAACTTTAAGAGTTTTTCACTGATTAACACAAACCGTCTTCGATATCATCAACACTCATAATATTATTTAAAGACATATTTTCTTTTTCATTTACTTCTTCAATTTGCCTGTTTTCTTCTTCCGTTATTTCTTTGGCGTCATCATTTGTTGTGTTATTTCCACTCTTTTGCTGATTTTCAAACTTATCCGTATTCTTGCGATTCCTCTCAGATGACATCCTGAGGTTTTTCATAGATTTTCGCTGGTTCGAATTTTTCGTTATAATCTTAAAAAATACTTCATTGTCTTGAATTGTATACGTCGGATCCCAAGATTGAATCATGCCATAAAAGAATTTTAAAACGTTCTTGTAATCTTTAAAGGCAATTTTCGACCTATCTCCTCTAGTTCCACCTGCCCATGAACAGGTGCAAAGGAAATCCCTTGTGAATAAAATATCTAGTAATTTGTATGCACAAGTTTTTCCTTCGCCCTTGGAAGCCAATCGGTTTTATTGTAAAACTTTTGTTATCGTCAGGGTTTGCATCTTTCAACAAAGTAACCATTGGACCTTGTTTTATATCTGCAAGTTGTGCAGATATTTCATCTAACTGCACAGACTGTGCGGCCATATTTTGAACGATTTTCTGTTGGTTTTCGAGAGTAATCCCTTGAATTTGGAGCATGTTGTCTAGTTTTTCGGACAATATTTTCTGGTTCGTTAAAATCTGGTCGAAGTTGAATGTTTCTGTGCTGATTATCGGAACTATGTTTTCTTCAGTTGTGGCGTTTTCTGTAGCTGCAACGTTGCTATAATCCGTAAACGGGATTTCTTGATTTTCTTGAGTGCTTGATATCTGAAAAAAAAAGTTACCGACAACGTTTTGATTCGTGAAATTCATGGTGGCCCTTTTCAAACTAAATCGGCTTAGTAATAAGGTTATAAGGCTTAGTTATAAGCAAAAGCTTGTTCCCATTAATCAGTTTTATTATTCTCTAAAAAAATACAGCTAATTAATTAAATGGCCTTTTCCCATACGTGATAACGTCATAAAAAGCAAATAATTACAGTCTTGATCTTAAATAATTAAAACTAAAGGCTCTTGGCTCACCCCAAATAAGGGACGCCAAATGAATCTCGAGGAATTGCGGAACCTCAATAATTAACACTTACTACTAAAATGTAAACAAAATAATAAAAAAACACAAAAGTAAGCCGCTGTGGGTTTGATTTGAACTTACCAACTTGTTGGCCATATGCTCAAACATTGCTTCTTGATTTTCTTGAATTATGGGCGTCGGGGGTGCAACCATGTCTGAGTCATTCACGTCTGTGTCTGAATTTTCTTCCATAATTGATAATTCAGCTTCTGCCGTCTGATAAGTCCGAATATTGTCTCTTTTCAAAAAACAGTTCATCAATTTCCATTCCTTTTTATTAGGCCTGGATAGCTCATCTTTCATAAGTCGATACTGGGTTTTTTAGGCGGTCACCACAAGCTACCACGATCCTCCCACAAAGAAGGGACAATTACGAGTATTGTCTTACCTCTCTCGATTGTCTGAACAATTTTATACGGCATTATGTGATATTTGATACAAACAAAACTGAAAAAAAAAAGAAAACGAAATTAATAAAAAGTAGGTATCACCCATAGAAAACATATTGGTTTACCTCGATGGAGCGAATAAGTAAATTATCGTCTATTTCAAAACCTAGTATTATCAAATTCAATTTATTCAGCCTGTAGCACCCACTATTGAGTTAAAGGCCTCATCATCAAAACGCTATTTGTTGCGGTTCTGCGCTAACATGATCCATTGATAAACTAATTGCGGTAAAAATATACGTCTATGACATGAAGAACGACACGCACGAACACAGCCACCACGTGAGACTCTCGCGAGTAAACTGACGTGAGTATATATATTCTTTGAAACGCTGTGGTGCGTAGGACATCGCCATAACATGCATAGCGGTGTCTCACTCGCACTAGGTAAACAGTCTCGCAAGGTATTACATGTTGCTACAAGTACAACCGCACGATTTGACTTAGTGCATTTATGACTACTTAGCCTTTGAAAGCCAGAAAAATGGTTAGAAAATGGTTTTATTCTTTTACTCAAGGATCCCCAAAATTATGAAAGTAATGGCCACTATTTCAGTCTACATCATGTCTCTGGGCATGCCGGTGAACCCATATATATCCACTTTAAAGACTATGGCACTACGTATCTATGTACATATATTGAGTGAGATTCTTTTACACTCTTGATTTTTAATAAACTACTTAACCAATTTAAGAATTAGACATACCTAGGTATTTACGGTATCGTTAGAATCGAAGTTATCCCAAGTCTCATAGGAAGGTGTTAATGATGGATAAAAAAAAATACCAAAAGCGAAAATCAACTCGGTGCGTGTAATGGCGGAATATCAAGTCATAGTAGTTTTTACAGTGTTGCCATATATGTCATACACAAAAATCTTAAAGGTTTAAAAAATAACAAATACAATTGAATGTGTCGCTTACAATCTCACCCCTAGTGCTGATGAGCAAAGTCAGCACTACAAAAATATATAAAAATTATTCTACGTTATTAACTCTAGATGACAGTAAAGCGACCCGCGTGACGGGGCGGCGTAGCACGCCCGTGCGCGTGCGTACGTCCACTACACGCACACGGCCGTCCTCGCCGCGGTGCGCCGCACTCACCACACCGTGACGCCAGCAACCACGATCTACTTTAGGATCTACCAAGATTACATAATCTCCATCTCGTAAATTGTCTTGCTCAGTAGTCCACTTTTGTCGTGGTAACAACGTTGGCAGATATTCTTTCTGCCAGCGCCCCCAAAACATATCTGTTAAACGTTGTGCCGTTCGCCATTTTTTGCGAAGACAAAGGTCACTCTCGTCATACCTACCCAGTGGTGGCCCATTACTTGAAGTGCCTATTAAAAAATGGTTCGGAGTCAGAGCCTCTGGGTAGTTAGGATCGCAGGACACATGCGTTATAGGTCGGCTGTTCACGAGAGCTTCGACTTCTATTATTAAAGTGGCCAACGTTTCTACGTGTGGTGCACGCTCTTTAAGTATGACCCTTAATGCTGTCTTGATGCTACGTACCATTCGTTCCCATGCGCCACCCATCTCGGGCGCGCCAGGAGGAATAAATTTCCATTGTATTCCTCTTACCGAGCCATCTTCTTGCAGTGTGTTTCTGTTCAACTCCTTCAGGCTGCGCTTGAGTTCAGTCTCACTACCGCGTAAGTTCGTACCGTTGTCGCAATAGATCACAGCTGGAGTACCACGACGTCCAGACATTCTTGAGATTGCCATAATAGTCGAATCTGTCGTTAGGTTTTCGGTGATCTCAATATGAATTGCTCGAATGGTGAGGCAGGTAAAAACAACACCATAGCGTTTAGCCCTTCTCCGACCGATGGTGACCTCCATTGGTCCAAAGAAATCCATCCCTGTGAAGGTGAATGGTCGTCGATTGTGTTGGAGACGGGCCGCCGGCAGGTCCCCCATGCGTTGCGGGCGCGGCGCAGCGCGGCGGTGGCGGCAGAGCAGGCAGCGCGCGGCCGCGGCGCGCACCGCCGGCCGCAGCTTCACCACCCAGTAGCGTTGGCGCAGCTCGTTTACCACCAGCTCGTTCGCGCCGTGCAGCGCGCGCTTGTGATACCATTCCACCAGAAGGCGAGCTGACCTGTGCCGTCCGTCGAGTATCACTGGGCGCATGGTGGAGGTGGATATACCTACGGTCCTGTCAATCCTACCTCCAACACGTAGTAAACCCTCTTCGTCAAGATATGGTGTCAACTTCGCCAGGCGGCTGCTCGCTCTGACATCCGTCTTCTTTTGTAGACATTCAATCTCGTCGGCAAACGAGTCGTGTTGACTTTTCTTCAAAACCCAAACTTCAGCTTGGTTCATCAATGTAACGTCAATAGACGCTTGATCCTTGCGAAATAGAAGCAGTATTCTTGCCGTACAGCGCAGGAGAATCATCCATGATGAGATATTGTTCTCATTTGGTAAACAGAAGTTATTAGACTGGGCTTCACATACCACCGTCGCATTGAGGCTCCTCTGTTCACAGACAGCATCTTCGTTTATTCGAATATTCTTCAAATCCTTCGGCCAATGTTCTTCAGTTTTGCGCAGGAAAGTCGGGCCCTGGAACCACACCGCACTAACTTCGAGTGGTGGTGCGTCTTCTCGCGTGGCTATATCAGCCACGTTCACACTAGTAGGGACGTGACGCCATTCACACACTGTTGTTAACTCGTCTATTTCACCGAGCCTATGAGCAACGTATGGCTTGTAGCTCCTAGGGTCACTGCGAATCCATTGTAGTACGGTACTGGAATCCGTCCAAAAATACCGTTTCTTCGGTTTAATATCTTTATGTTCGCTTATCACGGTTTTTGCAAGGCGTGCTCCCATCAAAGCGCCTTGTAACTCCAGTCGTGGAATAGATATCGGTCGGAGTGGTGTAACTCTGCTTTTACTGGCTATAAAACTCACAAACACCCTCCCGTCAGCATAAGTGAAACGCCAATACATTACGGTAGCATACGCTTTCATTGAGGCATCACAAAACACGTGCAACTGCGTGTCAACAACAGTAGATGTATCTATAACATCGTGATAACGCCTAGGTATGCGTAGCTCACTCAGCTGTTTCAAATCGTCGAGCCACATCACCCAGTTCGCATGATCATTCGGTTGGATGCGGCAGTTCCAATCTACGCCGCTTCGGTGCACACTCTGAAAGATGATTTTAGCTTTTATGAGGAAAGGAGACAAAAAGCCATGGATATCATACACAGACATTAAAATGCTCAACATTTTTGCTTTCGTTGGTGGTTCTGTACCATCTAAAATAGACTGAGAAATGCGATCTAGCGAGATCTGAAACCCGAACGTATCGTCCGCCGGATGCCATATCAAACCGAGAGTGCGCTCACTTGTATTCGTAACTCCATGTTTGAATTGTACGGCAGTCTGCGCCAGCGCGTCTGTGGGAATGTTGTCTAATACTCTTTTGTCATTACTCGACCAGCGGCGAATCTCAAACCCACCGTGTTTATGGATCGATGTGATGTCGTGAACCAACTTGATGGCTTTCTCTGTGCTATCACAAGAGTACAGGCAATCATCCATATAATGATTGTTTATGATGACTTGTACAGCCTCAGGACACTCATCTTCATACTTCAGTGCGTTTTTGTTTTTGACATACTGAGCTATAAAGGGGGAACAAGTCGCGCCAAATATCAAACTTTGCATGAGACATACTTTTAGTTTACTTTCAGGTCCCCTTTGCCATAAAAATCGCAGGACGTGTTGATCTTCTTCACGGATTCGAATCCTTAGGAACATGTCCTTAATATCGCCAATAATTACGACCTTATTCTCACGGAATCGCAGCATCATGCCAAATAATGAGTTGTACAAGTCGGGTCCAGTGAGGAGATAATCATTTAGACACATACCTCTGACTTTGGATGCGGCGTCGAACACCAATCGTAATTTTTCCGGCTTGTTGGGGTTTTGTACACCAAAATGTGGAAGATACCATACGTTGTTGTCGGTGGTGCTTGTATGGGTGCTCGCATCCAGCTCGCGTGCGTAGCCGTCGTCGAAGAGTTTGTTGACCTCCGCGGCGTACCTGTCGGCATACGCGTCGTCCTTCATGAACTTCCTTGTCAAGCCCTGTAATCGTAACAATGCATTATTGTACGAGCTGTTCGTCGGCATTAGAAACTCGTCCTTCTTGAATGGTAAGCCGACTTCCCACTGATCTCCAATGTTGCGCGCAGTGTCATCCAGAATTTGCGTTGCGCGAATGTGAGCCGTGTTCTCCCTGCATAAGGTCGAAATTCCAATGGAGTCAATTGCAAAGGAATTTCTAATTAGGTCATTCAGTTCGCTAATATTATTATCATTTTGATAAACATTTGAGTGAGCGAGATGGAAAATATGTTTACTTACGGGCGTGGGCGTATCGAAGTGAGTGCGGGCACAATTACCATGTATTGTCCAACCTAGGCGACAATGAGTTGCATAAGGCTCATTATAGTTCCCATGTAACAGCTGTAAAGGAGCAATCAAGTGATAATTATCCTCTCCTATCAACAAACGTGGCACAACCTGTTGTTTACAAACATGATCCTTGATAGGTATTAAATATTCACAGTCAAGTGTAGCAATAGGAGATAGGTTTTGCATGGGTAAATTTAACTTAGTTACACTACGCAACTTAATTTGGTAATTGTCAATACAGTCACTACCAGATATCGTGGCAGACACTTTTGGCGTTTCTGCCTGTAACACTTCAAGTCCGAAAGCATCAATAAACTTTACCGCACTTGAACTTTCAGGTTTCAGTCCTAACTCGTTTGACAGTTTGGCGTCTATGATGGACACTGACGCAGCGTCATCCAAAAGTGCATAGGTAGACACACGAATACCGCTAGGACCGCATAAATTCACTTTCACCACTTTTAACAATACGTCGCTCGAAGACATCGTCGTGGTGGCTCCATCTTCACGGCCGGCAACATGGGCAATGGTTTCACTCGGTGATGAAGTAGTTGATTCCTCCTCTTGATCCTGGATAACTGCAACCGTCTGCTGCGTCGGTTTCTTATAGTGCAACAGACTATGATGAGCTAACCCACACGCATCTATGTCGCATACAGGCGCTGGGCATGTAGTGCTATCGTGGCGTGCTATCAAGCAGCAAAAACAAATACCGTTAGCTTTCAAGTACCTCCATCTGTCTTTGCGCATAGCTCGCTTGAATCCTCGGCACTCCGTCAACAAATGGTTTTCCCGTTTGCAAAATTTACACTTGTTGTAACTAGGGGCGTCCATAGCAGTGGTCACGAAAACATTACGATTTCGGTGTTTATTATGATCTGGACGTTGGGATGATAGCTCAGGTTTCCTCGGCGTTATGGTGACTGAAGGTTGTTGTTGTGGCTGTCTTGCCCCTCCCACAATTGACAATACCTCAATCTCATGCATCAAAAATGTAGCCAATACTTCAAGCTTGGATTTACCTTGTAGTATCTTCTCATATGCATACTCTGTCCACTTTGCGATGAGGGTACTGGGTAACTTGGACATCACTGCATCAGCCAGCTCGGGACTCCGCAAATAATCTTCTTGCTTCAGGGCACGGATGGTTGCCACACAATTGTTTACTTTTATAGCAAATTGTGACAGGTCCTGCTGATAAAATGTTGGCAGTGCCGGTAACTTTCTCAACTGGGCAGTAATATTATTTATAATTACATCAGGGCGGCCGAACCTCAATGCTAGGGCAGCTATGACAGCTGTAGGTGGAGTATTTCCAATCAATAAATCCGTCACCGAATCCAGCGCCTCACCTCTGAGTGCCTTGCGCAATCTCCATAGGTTTTCACTGTCATTGTAATGACATAAGCGGGTTGATTCCTCGTATGAACTTTTAAAATGCAACCACTCCACACAATCACCACTGAAGCTGGGCAGATCCTTGGGCGTTGATAGACGACTCAGTAAGCGTTCCTCCCTGTGTGACGAGGAATAGTCTATCATGTTTTTTAACTCATGCGCGAGCTCACGGATGCCGGCGACAGATTGATCGGCGTGTGCCACTAGTGGCGGCGGGGCGGCGACTGGATCCAGAGGAATGCAGCCAGCCTGGCTTAGACCAGGTTCATTGTGTACCCAGGCGCTAGTGTTGAATTGCTTTTGCTCACTATTTAGTGAAGTGATACTGCTTGACTCTTTGTCGTCGTTTTCAGTTTCCAATTGCGCCAAATTGACCTCGAGGCGTTTGTCAATGAGCTCAAGTTCAATCTTTGCCTTTGCTTCGGCAGCCTGTAGTTCCAGCTGGGCGCGTCTAGCAGCTGAAGATGCTGTCGATTTCCTCGAAGTAATGGAGGCGTTGGAGTTTCTTACGGAGACGTAAGGCGTAAGCTTTTGTTCGTCTTTGTTCGACATGTTGGGACTAACCTCTTTGTTGCCACGAGGTGTGCTGTCGAGTTTCCTCTGGTATTCCTTGTGCTGCCGTCTTGTTAGTACGTTGGGAGGCGGCGTATTAAACATCAGCGTAGTTGTGCTGGATAAATCCTGCTCGAAGTGACCAAACTTGTTAATGATGGATAAAAAAAAATACCAAAAGCGAAAATCAACTCGGTGCGTGTAATGGCGGAATATCAAGTCATAGTAGTTTTTACAGTGTTGCCATATATGTCATACACAAAAATCTTAAAGGTTTAAAAAATAACAAATACAATTGAATGTGTCGCTTACAGAAGGTATATATATGACGTCATCTTATGAACAATATAGCAGATTCTATACGCCATATTGTGTGGCAAGAAAAAACTTATAATTCCATCAGGGTTATCACATAATGAATGATATTGAAAGCTAATTATAAAAATGTATGCAATTTCTACCAAAAACAAAAAAGCGGTCACCACCTTGGAGTAATAATAATCTATACATTATTACTTAAAGGTCACCACGTACACACATATCATAAACAACCCAAGGGAATCATCATAAACAAACATTTCAATAAATTAAACTCGACCTACTTGTCATACAAATAAAGTCCATGATTTTAATCACACAAGAAATTGAACAACTGGTTTCGAGGAATCCCCGAAAACCACCATGTTAGGTATTTTGTGTTACACAACAAAAAAATATGCACTTTTTTATAAGTACGTTCATTCCTATCTAGAATAATTATGATACTTATGCTATACTCTGTCCTATCCTTTAATGAACTTTTGAAATTGTACTTTTCGTGTCAGATGTCAAAAGTGTAGGGATTTTTATCCGTCAAAAAACCATTACGAGAGTGGACAAAGTATAGTAGTTGAATGGCGTACCTGAAGAATAACTGAATCAACCTAATCTATAAGAAAATCAAATAGCCACTAAAACCATTTTTGACCGCTAAAATGAAAGTCTAAACCATCAGATCTAGTGGAAAATCCACTGTGTTGGCAACACCTGCGCAATTGGAGTGCGATCTGTTGTGTCATTGAAACAAGCAGTAAACGCTAACTGACTTTATTATAAGGTACCCACATCAATATATACAAATACCCCACATATGTCCCCCCCTTTATAAGTTTACCTATACTACTAACTACAAATAGAAATTCCTACTAACAAAATATATTTTAATCTATTTCTAACCTTTTATGTTTAATCGATCGGTTATATGCTAGCTGTGTGCGCGCGGTGGCTCCCAGCGGAGGCGGAGGCGGAGTCAGGCCGGTGGTCGGCGCGGCAGCCCCCGCGGGCTCCGAGCTACCCTGGGCCTCGGGGCCTGGTGCATCGCTGCGCGTATCACCCTCCGCATCCACGTCCGCAGGGGAGCCGCCGAGCGCGACTCGACATCGCCGCCATCTGACACTATCAAAGTACCGTCTGAACCTGTACCCGTAGTACTCGTACGCGACAAGGAATATTTATGCTTGGGATGAACAGAAACTATCTGGTCCTGGTATCGACGCCATTCTGCGCCCTTACCGACATCCACTCTGTACGAAACCGGACCCGTTTTCGCCGTAACGCGGCCCTCAACCCATTTATCTCCCCTCTGTGAATAGTCTCGTGCGAGAACTGACTCACCGACTTGATAGTCAGCGGCGCGGCCGCCGGCAGCCGCCACCTGCTGGTCCTGTCGCGCGCGCACCGCAGCGGCGGCGGCGGCGGCCCCGCTCGGACGCAGCACATCGAGCCGGCCCCGCAGCTTGCGCCCGCACAGTGCCACCGCCGGAGCCACCCCGGTAGTCGCGTGCTCACTATTTCGATAGTTGAACAAAAATCTATACAAAGCGATCGCAATGTCTTCGCTTTCAAATACCGCCCTTTTAATTCATTTTTTAATGATTTTTACCGCGTTCTCCGCTTCACCATTACCTTGCGGTCGATATGGCGCCGATGTCGTATGTTTGATACAGTTTTTTAAACAATACTTTTTGGAATCGTCTGATAACCACGGCGGCCCGTTGTCGGTCACCAATTGTGCCGGCAAGCCAAATCTTGCAAAAATAGACCTTAATGCCTTTACAGTAAAACTAGCTGTGGTAGTTGACATTTGTACTACTTCTATCCATTTTGAATGGGCATCTACCACAACTATGGAAGCGTTTGCCGGCACAATCGGCGAAATCAGCGTGTATGCGCTGCCAGGGGTGCTGCGGGAACTCCCAGGGGTGCAGCGGCGCGTGCGCGGGCGCGTCCCTCACCGAGCGGCACGCCCCGCACGCGCGGCACATCTCCTCAATGTCTCGATCTATATTCGGCCAATATACATACCCGCGAGCAATGTTTTTCATCTTATTCATTCCCAAGTGCCCTTCGTGAATTTCCTGCAGCACCTTGCTTCTTAATGAAACCGGAATAACAATTCTATATTTATACAGCAAACAACCCTGATTCACAAATAAATTGTTTTTTCTATCAAAAAACTCTATTTCGTCCTCTTTACAACTTGCCGCAGACACGGGCCAGCCCAATGTTACATAAGACACAATTTTACAAAGAGTCGAGTCTTTTTCAGTTTCCTTAACCACATCTTGAAAATTTACCGACAATATTTCTTCGATCAAAAATAAATAATCAATTGTTTGTGCGGTGGGGAGCCGCCGCTCGTATGGTAATGGTAGTCTCGATAACGCATCCGCGGGCCCATTGTCTTGTGACTTTACAAACTCGACCTTATAGTCGTAGCCGGCCAGCCGCGCCACCCATCGCTGCAGCCTGCTCGCCGCTGTCTGGGGAATGCCATGTTTGTCCCCAAATATGTATGTCAACGGCTTATGATCCGTCCGGAGCACAAACTTTCGACCAAATAAGTATTGGTGATGTTTTGTAACGCCATAAAAGATGGCTAAGGCCTCTTTGTCTAATTGGCTGTAATGTTTCTCGGCATCATTTAGCGTACGCGATGCGCAGCTGACCGGGCGCTCCGACCCGTCCGGGTATACATGTGCCAACACCGCGCCTACCCCGTACGAGCTACTGTCCACTGACAGTACGAGCGGTCGCCCCTCCTCGTAATGTGCTAATACACAATCACTCAATAATGCACATTTTGCATCTTCAAATGCCTTCTCGCATTGCGAACTCCAGTTCCAACGAACGTCTTTTTTTAAAAGTGCATGTAACGGATGCAAAATAGTACTAAGGTCAGGTATAAACTTACCATAATAATTTAATAACCCGAGAAAACTTTTTAATTGCGTGACGTCATTCGGCGTTGGTACTCTGGTAATCGCCTCGAGTTTGGATGGATCTGGATGTAATCCGTCCTTATCAATAATAAACCCTAAGTAGGTTACACTTTTTCGTAGAAAACTACACTTTGATAACTTAACTGTTAAACCCATGTGTCGTAATCGGTCGAGTACAGCCCTCAGATTGCGTAAGTGCTCCTCCCTGTTAGTCCCCGTGATACAGATATCGTCCAGGAACACCACCGTGCCCGGCAGCCCGTGCAGAGTCTCCTCCATCAGTTTCTGAAACTTCTCCGGCACGCAGGACAACCCATACGGTGTACGCCTATACACAAACGTACCTATGTGTGTTGTTATCGCGGTGAAGGCTCTAACATAACCTGTTCATACGCATGCCGAAGGTCAATTTTTGTGTATTCCTCCCCGTTACTCAACTTAGCGAATAGCTCCTCGATTCGCGGTAGCGGGTAAAAATCACGCTGTAGCTTAGGATTGATTGTTACTTTGTAATCTACGCAAATGCGTATATCCCCGTTACCCTTGATGACGGGTACAATCGGAGTACCAAAGTTGGAATGTTCTACGCGATTGATAGACCCGTCCCGCTCGAGCCGCTCGAGTTCCCGCTCGACTCGCTCGCGCAGCGCGAGCGGCACCGGCCGCGCACGCACATACACCCTGCTGCAATCTGAGAGTTCTAAACGAAACGACTTCTTACAAGTCCCTAAATTGTTTGTAAAAACCTCTGGATAATCCTTAGTTAGCCGGTTCACGAATTGGTCCTCCACCAATTCATTCATCGTTATTTGTGTTATATTCAATGCTCGCAACCAATCTCTGCCCAGCAATGGTCTACCCCCACCTTTAATGACATATAATAACAAATTACTTGTTTTGGCGTTGTTAAGTTCCACTGTTACCGAAATGAAACCTAAGGTATCAATTCGTGACCCGGTATAACTACGTAATATTAAATTATCTGACTGTAGACTCTCATGTCCAAACAGCTTTAAATAACAATCATAGTTTATCGCCGAGATACGGCTTCCCGTATCAATTTCGCAATCCAAGATACAATTCCACCATAAGCTTAACAAAGAAGGGCTCATTACCTTGTGAAGAAATTTTAATGTTGTAGAACTCGTCCTCCGAACACTCTGTCAGATAATTTTGACGTTTAACTGACCTTGCACTTTCCTGATAGTGCACTTTATTGCACATCACCTTTAAGTGGCCCCGCTGGTTACACTCATCACAATTATAATTTGCGAATTTACACCGATCTGGCTGGTGCGCCTTGCCGCACCTCCAGCAAGAGTCGGGGGCGCGGTCGGGGTTGCGCGCGGAGCGTACGCCTGCGCCTGGTGCGCCCGCGCCGCCGCCCCCGCCGCCGCTGCCCCGCCGCCCCCGGACTGCATGCAGGCCCTCGCCCGCCGCGCTGCTACCGCCGCCGCCGCCGCCGCCGCCACTCGTGCTGGCGACCTCCGCGTGCCTGTCTGCTGCCTCCAGCGCCAGAGCTAGCTCCACTGCCTTGTTGTAATCGATCTCTTTCTCAGCAAAGATCCTTGACCTCATGACGTCACTCCCGAGACCCGACACTAATTGATCCCGGAGATTTTCTTCCAGCTTGGTGCCAAAATTACACGTAACCGCCAAATGCTTTAAATGTTGAAGATATTCCGTGAGGGTTTCGCCGGCTCGCTGCCGCCTCTGACGAAACACATGTCTCTCGGCTATTTCCGAGCGTTGGGGCTCAAGATGGCCGGTCACGAGTTTCACCAATGTGTCAAATGGTTTTGTCTCCGGGTCTTCAGGAGCACATAGGTCACACATTAACGCATAGGTAGCTTCTCCTACGACCGTTATCAGCATAGGTACTTGTAACTCGGTTTTTATCTCGTTCAGTAAAATGAATTGTTTGACGCGACGCACATAGGCCGGCCATTGCTTAGAATTCAGATCGAATGGTTCTATTTTACCGATCGGCATGATTATCGCTACTTATCCGAACAATTATTTTATCCAAAACACCGATTATACACGAAATCACTTGAATAATTAGGTTTCACGCGCGTAATTGATAATATTACTTTAATTTTCACTCCCGTCGCCAGTGTTGTGTCATTGAAACAAGCAGTAAACGCTAACTGACTTTATTATAAGGTACCCACATCAAGTACGCATTTGCTAGTGTTTAACAGAATACCATATTGCTTCAGGCGTTGAAAAAGTTGCCGTAGATGGTCTCTGTGCTCTGCTACTGACTTGGAAAACACCATAATATCGTCAATATAGCCAAAGCAAAAGTCCAGTCCAAGAAGCACTTCGTCTATGAAACTCTGGAACGTTTGCGCTGCGTTACGAAGGTCGAAAGTCATAAACGGAAACTCGTAGAGTCCAAAAAATGTCGTTATGGCTGTCTTCGAGATATCGTCTGGATTTACGGCAATTTGATTGTATGCTTTAATTCGCATTTCGAAAATATAGTACAGCCAGAGAGTTGATACGAAAAGTCTTGTATGTGACGTATTGGGTACTGGTCAGTAATGGTTCGTGAGTTGAGAGCGCAGTCGTCGCCGCATGGTCTCCAACCATCATCCTTCTTCTTTACAAGATGTAAGGCTGACGACCATGGACTTTCAGAAGGTCTTGCAATACCACTAGAAAGCATGTCCTCAAACTCTTTCTTTGCAACCTGCAGACGGGATGGATCAAGACGTCGTGGTTTTGATGATACAGGAGGACCAGGCGTCGTCCTGATGTAGCGCAGGGTATTGTGTTTGGGTGTAGACAGTATACCGGCAGGTCTCGTTATCTCGGCAAACTCGCGCAACAGCTGGTGAAATTCTGATTCACCTGTGACTGCTTTAACGGAGAAAAACTCAGCGGAGATACCAGAAGTAGTTGCAGGTGTCGTAAGAGTAGTCAGGTTGTCAATAATTCGCTGGTTACGGCAGTCAACTAGCAGATGGTAGTGTATAAGAAATTGTTTGATACTACTGTTGCCTTTAAATTTCACCATACATTCGTCGATGCTCTGAGAAGAAATGTTTCTTGCTGCCTTTTGAAATGCTTCATTCATTAGGTCAATAAGTTGCCTGATTTTATACAGTTTATCATATCCTGGCTCTCCTTTCTTGGGCATTTTAGAGTTGTCGTGTATATGCAGATTTTTTGGCCCCTATTGTAATGCCCAAACCTACAGAACAAAAATGGAGAGAGATTGCGAAAGGATTCGAAACTCTAGGGCATTTTCCTAATTGTATTAGTGCATTGGATGGGAAACACGTCTCTATAATATGTCCAATAAACGCAGGCTCAACTTTTTATAATTATAAAAATGAGCATTCCATTGTACTGCTTACACTTGTTGATGCGAATAACAGATACATTATGATAGATGTGGGAGCGTATGGGCGAAATAGTGATGGTGGTATTTACCAAGAGTCATTAATGGGAAAAATGTTTGAAAGCAGTCAATTAAATGTGCCATCGAATAAACCAATAAAGCAAAATACACAGCCTTTACCCTATACTATTGTGGCAGACGCGGCATTCCCACTGAAGACCTATTTATTAAAACCGTACAGTAAAGCTAAATTAGTAAACAATAATCCAAATAAAATATTTATTATTATCGTTTATCACGTGCTCGCCGTACTGTAGAAAATGCATTTGGAATATTACGATCTAGATTTAGAGTGTTTCAAGGACCTTTACAAGTACAGCCAAAAATGGCGGACAAGATTGTACTTGCTGCCTGCTGCCTCCATAACTTTTTGACCCAAGACACACAGGAAACACTTGAAACTTTGATGGATGAAAGCGAGGTGATCGGTGATTATGGATTAATAGACATTGAACCGTTAAATAGAAATCCAACTCAAGAAGCTATTCAAGTTCGTGAGGCATATAAAACATATTTTGTGAGTCCCGAGGGACAAGTTCCATGGCAAATGCAAGCTATTACACAAGGCAGAACCGGTAATTAAATAAAGAAGAAAAGCACTTACGGGGTTGTTTTAGTTTTTCTCCTATCTCTTCCCAAACAGATGCTCGAATCAATTGGTCCCTATATTCTTTTCTTTTTGTGTCGTAAATAACTTTATATTGTCGAACTATTTCTATCAGGTCGTCCATACTTCGAAGTCTTCGAAGTCGAGAGTATCGAGACCAAACAAAAAACGCATGTGGCTCTGACGCAAGACAACGCAAGACTGTCGCGTGCACACTTGTCATGCGTCGTCAGGCGCCAGATTCCCCCGCCCCTATTGTAATGGTACACGAGAGTCGGTACATTTGATACTTCATTCTGCGTGATAGAGGGCTAGCCCAACGCCGCGCTGTTTGAATACGAATCGGTTCAGATAACGTTTGGGGGTTTTGCGTAGCTCGGCGGCAAGTTAGAAAAAAAAAACAGAGCCGACGCTTTGGATGGTTCCAGGAAGTTTACAGGACAGGTTTTTTTTGTCGCATTCCTGCGAGATGTGTAGAGATCAGAGCCGATTTGGCTGCGCGTTGAATAAAATTATGAATAACTAAATAATGAAAGGTTATTATGGAACGATACGGAGAAAGCTATTATGTTGATTGCAAATACACAATTGCGATTGAGGTATGATATGGAGAGTCTGACACCGCTAGTTTGGATAGCAATCTAGTGGTCTTTGCTACGCGCGTCTAGCGGTCGGGTATGCTTAATTAATCGCAACAAGCTTTTATTGGTCAGCGATCAACAGATTCTGTGTATCGGCAGTACCAAATGATTTGAGTGATAACCTACGGTTGATCATAGTGAATATGCGTACACACAATTTGTAGAACGGCGGATCTGCATGGCATGGTTGAAAATAGATTCTGTGTAGTTAGTGATAAGAAGCTTCGCTTGGGCAGAGCGTGTTCGCAAAGGACGCATATAAATACCAGAGCATGAGAGGGGAGGGCATTCAGTCTCAGCGTCTAGCTACTGCGACAGTCGTCTTTCACGAGTTCCAAACAGTTTTTGTCTGCCGTGTTACGCGTCAGAACTATACGAATTTGTGATTGCGAAGTTTCAGTGGGTTTTCGTGAGTGTCTGAAGCGCCGAGATATACCTCGGTTCCTACCTTTATATCAACCTACCCCAAATTCCAAAACTATCCTTGGGTCGTTAGAAAAGAACTTTTAAGTCAATTTATCTGAGTCTGAGTCTGGGCTTGGAGCGACCCTAAATTCCTTTTTCCTTCACCATAGGGTTCCTGGATTGGCTCTTAGGATATTCGCGGGCTAATCCTCTCCTCATTCCTTTCGAGTAGCGAGTTTTGAAATTCCCACACACACAGTCGTTAAACATTCAAGCACATTCAAATCAAACTCAACCATTTTCGAGTGGTGTCGATAATGGACGTGGTATAACACTAGGTTTTTAGACTAGGCTAGACAGGAGTTTAGTTGCGGCTAAACCTAGGTTGGCAGGGCATAGGGAGACTGTTTGATCGATGAGGTTCCGCGGATGGAAATAACAAATTCAGAACAAAGTTAAACCGGTTGCAACACAGATAACATATCCTGTTGATATTTTGACATTTGAGTGTTGTCGGGGACGCGCGAAGAGATCAATTTACAGTCTAAAATTCATTGTTTAGGACCGGGTAGGTGTTTTGCATTGCCTTGAGTCAGGTTGGATTCAAGTTGCATTTTTAAATTAAATGTAAATTTCGCTGGAGGTCTAATGTGTAAGCTGAGTCGGTATATATGATTTGGCTCAGCCCAGGACGTGCTGCGGCTAGTGGAATTCATAGTTCGGTATTTATCGAACTATGCACTTCGCTATGGTGTGGGTTAGATCTCCTAAAACAATAATGCTTGCGTTTCGATAACATCCAGCTCAAATTGCGCAGAGTTGAAGGTTTCAAAACGTTACGGACCTTTTGAGGTAACCGCTAGTTCAGAACCCATTTCGGAAAATCAAATCGCAATTGTGTAAACCGGTCTTTTCGGATCGTTATTGCCGTGAACCAAATATATAATTGGAACCACCACAAGCCGCTACTAGCGAGCACATGAAATATCATTGAGTACTCACGTCGTAAAACTACGACGGATATCTATACGATATCACAAACAAATATTATAAACTGTGGTCGACCACTAAACAAAAAGAAGTTCCAATGCGCTCATATGTACAAAAACCAGATGGTGCCATCACATAAAATATAACAACGATCGTTTCGGCGCAATACACCGCTGACTGATGCGAATTACCGGCTCGCGGACATATATGCTTTCTCTGTCTAACTTGAAACTGTAACTTCCTGAGCCAAACTTCGTTCGACTATTGTACGCCTAACGAATTTCTCAACGAACGAGGAATTCAGACTTATCATTCTTAACTTACAAATCTTACAGCTGAATCGGGTCCTCTCATTTTGGGATAGATAGAATAGACGATCATAGCTACTGATAGCGGCGGCTCCGACCTTGGCTTTGTGCCGTTACACTATCCACCCTCACCGTTCTGATGCGATGGGAATCTCTTCTGATGCGTCGCATCAGAAGCCATCACAACAGATCGCGACAGACAAATGTGAATCTCGCCATACTAAATGTATGAAACCGATACCGTTCTGATGCGTCACAACACGACACGTCAGACAAATGTGATTCCGGCTTAATACTGTCTCGAAATATATCGACTTCGCATGTTTTCCACAACTCATTATAGGTGGAGAGCATTCTAGCTAATGGTGCATGGCGTAGTAGGTTCGTTCTACAATGAGGCACCTCAAACGTATTTGTTTGATACGTCGAGTGAGTCAATACGTGGCACAGATACTCCAATGTTCTCCAGAACATCCTGACATTGTACTTGGCTGTTTATAACGTTGTTTAGGAAAGTCAGGTCAAGCATACACCTTCGACCAGATAATGTGGTCAGCTTAAAAAAGGAAAGTCTGTCCTCGTAAGAGTCCCTGTGACTGATTCCAGAGGAATCGAAAGCAAGGTGTCGTGTAAAGGACCGCTGTATAGACTCTAGCCTCTAAACGTGGACACTATATACTGGGTTCCAGATGAGACTACCGAACTCCAAAATACTTCAGTGTTAAAGAGAGTAATCTTGGACTGAACTTTATTGAACTCCTTTGTGGCACGCATGAGAAATCCAAGCATTTTGCAGCTCTACTAACTATGTGATCGTAATGTGGTACAAATGTAAGCTATGTCTAAGATGACTCCGAGGTCCCTTAACTGGTTTACTTCACCAATCCTATCGTAGTTAATATAGTAGTGCGTTAAAATATGCTTTTTCTTACGAGTAAACCTTATGAATCGACATTTTGAGATATTCAGCACCATGTAATTGTGAGACACCACTGGTATACACGATCAAGATCCTCCTGAAGCAAACTGATATTTTCTGGGCTGTCTATCTTTTCAAATATCTTCATGTCGTCGGTTAATAAGGAACATTTAGTATATTTAATACATGACACAATATCGTTTACAAACAACCCAAATTGACCCAGATGTGAGCCCTGTCGTACCCCGGAAGAAGCAATGTAACTCTGAGATTCACAACCACAGTTTGAGGCCTATTGCACAAGTACGAGGCAAACCAAGAGAGAAGTTGGCTGTGAACACCGTATTGGTACTTTAATTTCTCGAGTAGAATTCGATGTGAGACCTTATCTTGCGCTGCTGAAGTCAGTGTAAACAACGTTTACTTGCTGCCCCTCGTCGAAATGCTCAACAACCTCAGAAATGTATGAGACGAGATTGGTGACTACAGATCTTTTTTGTTGAAACCCATGTTGCTTACAGCTCAATTGTTGCCTTGTATGACCAGTTACAATAGGACATATTATTGATTCAAATAGCTTTGAAAACGATGACAATATCGCAATAGATCTATAATTCCGAGTCTCATCTGTATCATCTTTTTTATGAACTGGCACAATTCGTGCCCTCTTCCACTCCGCAGGAAATACACCACTTTTCAAAGACTGGTTAAATATTAATGAGAGATGATATGATAACGCAGTCGCACATCGCTTTAGGAACACGGGGGGAATCCCATCAGGACCGGCTCCCTTATTTTGATTGAGGCCTTTGAGAACTTTAAGAATTGTTCTTTCATCAAGACAAATGCTGCTGAGCAGACCAGCTCGAAGACCCGAAATATCAGCCGACCGGTTGTCAGATGTTGAAACATTTGTAGGCAAACTGAAGCTAGAACTAAACTGAGAGGCAAATAAATCGGTAATTCCTTTGGATGAGTCGGCAGATTGGGTACCACACTTCATAACAGAGGGTAATGTGCTTCTTCCGGATCTTTTGCTTTTAACGTAGCTCCAAAAGACTTATGGGTTACTTTGCAAGCTCCTTTCTACTTTGTTTAAGTATTCTTTGTAACAACTGTTGAAAAGCCGGTCTCAACGCTTTCTCAGCAGTTTATACTCAAGCTCGTCTCTGGGGTTTTTGTATTTTTTCGTTTTATACCTCGTCTTGTCCTTTTCTCTAAACAATTTTACAAGGTCTATGGTGAACCAAGGCGGATACATCAACTTGCGGGGCTTTCTCTTTGGAACATGGAGTAATATGATCTCGTTTTTTTTTTATAAACAATGGAGACAGATTCATTCACACTTACGCAATTTCTAAAACGCTCTGGCCAGTCAATAACACCGAGACCAGTCAGGACCTTGCCATAATCGGCTTTAAAGAAATTGTAGTCAGTTCTAGGTACCGGTGGCAAGAAACTTTCATGAGTAAAGTGTCTGAATATGGCCAAAGAAGGTGGTAGGGGTCCAGTCTACTGATAATGTGATCAGGTCTGTTTACCTCACACACAACACTACTGAGTACCAGATCTACGATCTTGTCCTGGCAGTTTTTGACCGCTTTTAAATGATGTAAGCCGGTTAAAGACATAAAATCAACCAAGGCACGGCCCATCCTTTTATTTTGGTAGTTATCTGGAACCACGCTAGTGCTATCTTTATCTGAGGCCCAAGAAATGAAAATCATGTTGAAGTCACGCATGACTATGAATTTTCTTCTAAGTTTGACACCTGTGCAGCCCACGCTATGATTGGCTACAATGTTTGCGCGCCTTGGCAACATTAAAACATCTGCGCAGGCACATATTAATAAAGAGTGCGCAGGTATATCGGGATAACTTATTAAAGTGGCACATCTGTCCACGTCAACATAGTAAGTAAAACTCGTGCTCAATAAATTTGTTATTTACGGTAGAAGATAAAATTTTGTGCTTAGCCGCTGTCGGTTAAAAAGAAAAGAACCACGAATCCAAAAAACGAAGAAACAAACAACATACAGCTGCAGTAGCTTCGCGACAGTCAATCTCGACAGCGAAGCCGGGTACCAACAAGAACAGCATCTGTCTAAGTAAGATCTTTCCTTATTTTAACCATCATCATGGCCACCTCTATAGCAGACGGTGTTGCGTCTTAAGAGCAATAGCTGAGAGGCAGGGACCAACTTTAAACCAATTTTAAGAAGGATGGCGCGTACCGCAATACATCGCATTACATAAAACGAAGGTTAGAGAAGCTACGAGATTGTTAAGAAACTCGCCCCAGTACATACTGGGGCGAGTTTCTTAACAATCACGCCAATTTGTTATCCGGTGGGGACCAAAGTCATTCCTACTTTACTACTCAGACGTATGAGCATGCTAAGGTTAGATAAAGCCAAATCAGAGAGGCCATAAAGAGCTATGTCCAGACTCCGCTTCTCAAACCGCCGAGTTTCGGGTTAGGTTCAGTAGCTGCACCAACACATTCGCCTACAGCCAAGGAGACGAAAGGGACGAGTAGCAAGACAGAAGAATTGCTTAGGAAACAGGCTATCAATTTCAAACCATTTCAGAGAACGGCGACGAGTATCAAGCTAGACAATGTAATAGATAAGTGGGAGTTTGAGGATTTATTACGCAACTTGCAAACCCGTTGGTCGGCAATAGATTCCCTACACTGGGAGCTAGACATGGAACTAGGTGGCAGTAATGAGAAAAGATCATAATTCGTTGCTTCATAATGCATTTTAGTCAAACGCAGCGACGACGAAGAACCATCAATCTGGGTCAAGCGCGGCGAACGTGACAGCGGACCAACAAGTACAAAGTACACTCGCATCGCAAAACGTGCACTCAGAAACACTCCTCGCGACAGCCCTATTAAGGTTAAAACAGTCGATGGTTCTTACAACACTTCGGTCGAACTTGCCTCAACTACTGGACAATACCAGTGATAAACAAAACTTCGACTTCAAGCAAGCGGAGTCTTCGAAAACACTAGGTTCGGGATGTGATTTCCGACTCGTAAACCTTCAAATTCTTCCGAGAATTGTTTTTCTTGAACTTAGAAATAGTGATTAGTGGTCGCGTCAGACAAAGCTTCGATGAAGCAAGCGAAATAGAAAACATAAACAGTGCTTTCGTTGAAATCAGTGACAAGGCTCGAGAGCCTGAAGTGTTACGTGTACACAAAAATAGTGGCATTTCTCAGTTTCATCAAAAAGTAGTTTTCCCCACATTCGAAACAATGGTTTAGAGACACTAACAATTTGGTATTTTAACGCATTAAATGTGTAATTAAATCAAGTAGGTTAAGATATTAGTGACAATTTTCAATTACCAGTTTGTTAACAATAAAATCACTCTTGCACGACATCTTACTTATGTATGTACTTAATTATTCCCATCTTCCCGCCAGGGAGCATGTACGGACACAGCACGTACAGCATTGACTTGTCAACGCAGCACTGACACCAATCCATATTCCATTTTCATTGTATCACGAAAATCACCTCAGTACTCATTCAGCTAACTATCATCCATCCATAATTAGATCGAGTTGTAATTTAATTTAGAGTTTACTACAATAAACTTAGTATTTTTTTATCTTACAACTTCGTATCATTTATCGCTACGACTTACAACTGTAGAACAACGATGATATTTTTTGCCACCTTTAGACTGTGTATCCCGGATGTAGTTCTTCAGGAATTATCCTTTTTGCGCAAATCGTTAGCAGATCTTTATTTTTTGAGGCACTTATAGGTAATGGGTGCTCATACAATAATTCTAATCTCTCAGGATACACCAATTCTTCAACGATGCAAGATCAGTATTTTTTTGGACCTCGTCTTGAGAGTATTGGCAGTTTTTTCACTGGAGGAAATACATTTTGTATTTATCTCCTTTCACGAATTTTATTCTCTTAATTTTCATCCAATTAACTTTCTCTCCAATATTCCTGCCAATTTTTTCAAATCAAACATTTCATTACTTTTTTAATTCTTTTACCCTGTACTCCTCAACGCATTATTTAGTAGTGCCCTCAACAGTTTTTTTTACTGTCTTCTTCCTAGCTGCTTTAAAAACATTTTTCCAGTCTGATACATAATTGATGGAACGAAACATTCAAGCATCTTCAATACTGGCATGCATTGAGTCTACTTCCATGTAGACTCAATGTATGATGTATGTGTGACCGCTTGCAAGGAACTTTTGCTCAATTATCTCTAAATGATCCACATTTTGTGCGGTCCAGAGTAGTAGCGCTGCAATGATTTCGGTTCTGAAAGTATCAGAAAACATTGTCAAATGTTTCACCAGTTCAGGCACTAACTTTGACAAAAGTAAAACAAACAAGTACCGATCTCCGAGCTGCCTTTCTCCCCGTTTATTTCACTCCAACGCCGATAATAGGGTGTGATGTACTATCTCAGAATAGTACAGCACATCCTCCAGTAGGAATTTGCAGCATTGCTTGCATTATTGGCATGAAACTTGGATCACAGTTTGATCTAGCTTTATCCGCCTCTTTTGCGTTTGCGCTTTCCTTTCTGTACACGTAATCAAATAATGGTAAAAAAAATAACAGTCCAGAAAAAAAAAATAGAAATATCTTCATAGAAATATGCTATCAAATTACAAGTATCAACCAAACATTGCAGCGCGCAGCGTAAACAAAATGATGACAGCGTTTAAACTATTCACTTGTTTTACAGAAAATTTACGAAAAACATGGAAAACATTGTACTCTATGACTTTAGGGAATATAAGTCAAATGAAAACCTGGAAATACCTTGCTAAAAATTGTTGAAGTCTCCGAGCGCCTCCTTACGTCACTATTCACAAAATTTCATAAAATATCACTATTTTTGTACCGAACAGAAAGATTATTATCACACAAGAAAATACACAAAATTCTGAACAAGTAAAAATTAAGCACTATCCAAAATAACAAAAGAAACCTCGGAAAATCTAACTCACAAAGTACACATTGAAGGAGACCGAATCACATTGACTTGGTTAAGGATTGATGCACAGAGCGTTTTATGTAGCCCATAATAAAGGTCGTTTCACGGTGATGTATTTTCTGAACCAAAAACAACTAAATAATTTTCGGTGCGAGTTCGATTTCTAAAAGAGTTCCGAAGGCTTTGCAAAGTTTTAAACTTTAATCATTATATACCTAAACATATGTGTATATGTAATGTATCGTTCAGTCGCAGAATGTAGGTAACTTTCGCAAAACATACCAAAATGCGAAAAGAAATTACGTTGTTTCATACCTAAACGGTAAACGTTACGATTTGCGACAGGTGCATTATGTGATAGGTACGATTTGCGAGAGGTGCATTTTGCGATTTTTATAAATTTGTCACAGGGTACGTTTTGCGATAGGTACATTCCAAATTCCAAATCACTTTATTACTGTCGATATTTACATATACTCAGCAATCGTCATTTTTTGCCACTTCTCTACATTGGATCACTGTGGGAGAAGAAGGGCGTAGAAACTCCCACAGATTGATTTTTAGATCTCTTTTAAAGATTGCTTGTGCTTAACTAATACAAATTTTATAATATCATAATTAATAAGTAGGAATAAATAATTTCAAAACTATTAACAGCAAGGTCTGTGTTGAGCCAGATTAACCCCCATACAGTCCCATCATTTAAGTAATCTTGAACATTGTAATATCCCTTTTTCGACAAAGTCGCTTTAACATGGTTTTTAAATTGCTCAAATGGCAATTTCAAGATCTCCAGAGGTATCTTGTTGTAGTAGAGAATGCATTGACCCTTGAAATAATTGCTAACCTTCGCGAGTCTAAACCGGGGCGCAAGTAGTCTGTGATTATTTCTTAGGTTAATATTACAGCTATCGCTAAGTTGAGCAAATGTTGTAAATAAATTGTTTTCGAAAATAAATTCACTAGCTACAGTTAGTATGTCAATTTCTTTAAAAAGCTCTCTTAAGGAGTCTGTGCGTTTTAAATTATAAATTGCTCGAATAGCTCTTTTCTGTAAAATAAAAATAGTTTGAATATCCGCTGCTTTCCCCCACAACAAGATACCATAGGACATGACACTATGAAAGTAACTAAAATATACTAGCCTAGATGTAGCCACATCCGTGTTTTGTCTGCTGTTCCTAACAGCGTAAGCCGTAGAACTTAATTTACCAGCCAATTTATCTATGTGGGGTCCCTACTGTAATTTGCTATCAATGGTTATTCCAAGAAACTTCATGTAATTTACTAATTCTATCTAACACCAAACTGGTCTCAACTTGCCTGACATTTGGAAGTGAGAATTTGATACATATGGTTTTACCAGCATTTAACAATAATTCAAGGTTAAAGACAATACTCCATTAACATCATTAAAATCTTCTTTTTGTCTTTCAATTTTGAAGACCAGTGAAGTGTCATCAGCAAACAACACTATATCAGTCAATTTCTCCACCATGAAAGGCAGATCGTAAATATATACCAGGAATAAGAAAGGGCCTAATATGGAACCTTGTGGAACGCCACTTTTTACTCCCGATCCATCAGATTTAACACCGTTGACTTCTACCTGTTGAATTCTATTGCTTAGGTATGATCTTAGTAGATCCAACGCTTTATTTCTAACTCCGTAATGATTTAATTTCATTAGTAGCGTATTATGATCAACACAATCAAATGTCTTCGACAGATCGGAAAAAACTCCGATAGCATCTTGTGCGGCCTCCCATGGAGAGTAAATATGAGATATAAGAAAAATACCTGCATCCTTAGTCGATTTACCCCTAGTAAAACCGTATTGTTTGGCGTGGAGTTGTTTTGTACGGTTGAAGTGTGAGAGCACTTGATTGAGTATAATCTTTTCAAAAATTTTGCTTAGTTGAAAGAACTGGAACTTCGCTGGAAGAACAGATATTGGTCTGAAATTTGAAGGATCACCCTTGTCTCCCGACTTGAACAGAGGTATCAATTTACTGTGTTTCATGAGGTCTGGGAAAGCTCCATCGTCAACACATTTATTAAATATATAAGCTAGGTGTGGGGCTATAACTAGTATTATTGAACCTATGACTTTGACTGATATACACCACAGGTCTTCAGTATTTTTTAAGTTAAGTAATCTAAAAGGTGGAAATGCATAAAAATTCAATTGAACCTATGACTTTGACTGATATACCCCACAGGTCTTCAGTATTTTTTAAGTTAAGTTGTACGGGAATCTTCGATAACTACTATGAGCGAGGATAAAAACACAGCAGCTTGACAACGAAACATATTGACAACTGGTAAAACAAATAGTACTTCAAAAAAATAGATAAATAAAACATAGACAATATAAAAAGTGATATAAAAACGAGCAAGAAAATTGAATGGTGCTTTATACCACCTGCGTCACCGTTCATGGGAGGTTGTTGGGAACGGCTCGTGAAGACGGTAAAGACTGCGCTTCAAGCGACTTTAAAGGAAAGAGCACCTAGAGAAGAGCTGCTTCACACCCTGCTGCTAGAGGCACAGGCCCTAGTGAACTCGAGGCCCCTGACGTACGTCACTGAAAATCAGGAGTGCCAAGCTCTTACACCATTTCATTTTATAATTGGAGCTTCCTCGAATCAACAGTTACCAGTTCACTTGGATGACGGAGTATTCTCACTGAGGAAAGAATGGCAGAAAGTTCTCCAGCTTTCAGAGCATTTCTGGAGCAGATGGTTAAAAGAGTACCTGCCCAGTCTCAATTTTTGGCCCTTCGAGACGGATTAGATGAACACGCGATTAAAAACAAAGCAGCGGCCGCTGAAAACCGGCACGAGCGAGGTTCGGTCGGAGTCAGGTTTTCCCGTCGCGGGTGGGCTCGGTAAGTCCACAGAACAGGACACTACTGTTACACCCGCGCCCCGCAACCCTAGCCCCGGGACGCCTCGCGAGTGCTTGGCAACGGGTGCGGAACACGTTAATATTTCGCCAAGTTCCAAGTCGCGCTTATCGGGGTCTTCGCGGTCGTCGGCCACAATAAGGGCACGTAGACTGACCGCGGAGGCACAGTTGGCCCGCCGCAGCATCGAGCGCGAACAACAGTTGTTCGAACGCGAACAACAACTTGAACAAGAACGTGCCGAACGCGAGCAAAAACTCGCACAAATCGCCCGCGAGCAGGAGCTCGCCCGAAAACGTCTAGAACAAGAACGTAAGCTCATTCAACAGGTGACGCAAGTTGAAGAGCTTGAACTGGAAGCCACATTAGCGGCGCAGGAAGCCGACGACGCTTCAACACGCTCGGTCAGTAAATATTCTCGTACTGCATCTTGGGTTCACGACGTGAACCATGGTAGTCATCCAACAGATAAAAACGCGAACCTTTCTATACCTTTGTTGCCGCGAGAGGATACTACTGCTATGGTTCCCGAGCCCGCGAGAAATTTGTCCGTTGCCCGTAGTACTACCGAACGAAATATCGTAAACGATTCGAGCGTACCATATTTCTCTCGAGAGAATAACACTCGGTACGATATTCCGGCAAATATAACAACTAATACTCAATTTCAGTACAATACTGAACAATTTTCATCGCTGAAACAACCTGAAATTCATCAAACTCAGCCCAATGTTTATAAAAAACCCGTGACATTTGAAATTCCAATAAATGACAAGTCGCAACAATTATTTCAACCATCGATGTCTAAAAATGCGATGTAATTTACACGGCCGTCAGTTGACACAAATTACAACAAAGATTTTATAATGTCAAAACAAACCAAACCTAATTTTTATTCGCACAGATGTTCGCATAAGCTTGAACTTGCTCCGTTTAGCGGTAAAACTACCGAGTTTTTAATGTTTAAACGTACTTACCGCAACACTCAACATTTGTTTACACCCGCAGAAAATCTCGTTCGCTTGACTACCGCGCTGCGCGGCCAGGCCCTGGAGAGCGTGTCGTCGTTGCTGTACACGGCCGAACGTCCCGAGGAAGTGCTCGACATGCTGGAGCAGACGTTCGCGCTCCCCGAAATGATCGTGCTGCATGAAATCAACCTCGTGCGGAGTCTTCTCAAGCTAAGCTTTGACCAAAGAGAGTTGAACCATTTTGCGTGTAGACTACGTAACTGTATAGCTGTCATCAACAATTTAGATTAGAAAGAACACATTTATTCAGTAGAACTATTTCACTCTGTGTTGAGTAAATTGACGCCTATTTTGTACAGTCAGTGGAAAGATTTTGCGTATCGTAGTGATCAGTCTATACCAAAAATACAATTATTGTCCGCGTTCCTCGACGTGGAGGCTGTGAAGCACAATAGGTTTGGTTTAGTTCCTGATTACGCTAAGCGACCTGGTGCTTTTATGTCAGACTACAACCAACGACCCGGTACAGTCGGCAACAATTTTACACCCAGTTTTACACGTCGTGAAAATGTTCACGTCACATCGACACGCGGTTGTAATGCTGATTTATGTCGTTACTGTAATAACAAACACAAACTAACTGATTGAAAAGAATTTCAGGCTCTGACATTAGATGATAGATGGCGCTGGTTGCGCGATGCTAAAGTTTGTTATAAGTGTTTGATATTGAAAAATCATCGTTGGAAGACTTGTAGGATTAGTCGCTGTGGTATCGACGGATGTGAGCGTTTCCACAACCCGCTGCTGCATCCGCCGTCGACGCCGCAAACGTCCCGAACTGCTGATCAGTCTTCGACTCCTTCTTACAACGTCGTAAGCGAACATAACGACACTGATAAAACTGTGACAATATCTAACATTACTGATTCACACACGTGTCTGTGTAGGTGGCAATACGTCACCTACACAGACACGTGTATACTTGAAAGTAGTTCCTGTTGAAGTGAGCGGTCCTTGCGGAAAATATGACACTTTTGCGTTACTTGATGACGGATCTTCTGCGACCTTGATCGATTCGGAGGTGGCACGTCAAATAGGAGCATCAGGCCCCATGGAGTCAATCAAAGTTGACGGAGTTGCCGGAATGTTAACGCACAAACCGATTCAACATGTGAGTTTTTCCATTAAAGGTAAACATTGTTCCGAGACATTTTTGGTAAATAATGCTTAGGCTATGGACTCACTCTCGTTGTTTACACAAACTGTCACTCGAAATGACTTGTCTAAATATTCGCATCTAACTGATTTAATCGATGAACTTACATTTACTGATGCAACGCCTAAGATTTTGCTCGGTGCTGAGCACTGGTATTTGACAGTTAGCCGCGAGGTACGTGAAGGTTCCAGAAGTCAGCCAATAGGTACACGCACAGCCTTGGGTTGGGCTGTCCACGGAAGGTCCAGCAGCTGGACAAAACCTGTGCATTTCATAAACCACGTTTCTGTTGACGACGGTGGCGATTCCGCCATGAACGAACTTGTCAAGGATTATTTTTGCCTTGATTCTATAGGTATATCTAAGTCTGAATTTACCGTTTCCAATAAAGATAAATACGCTTTAGGCATTTTAGACACTACAGCCAGGCGTCTGCCGTCAGGTAGGTTTGAAGTCGGCCTTTTGTGGCGCAAGGATACGTCAAACATACCTGACAGCTATCCTCACGCTTTATCGAGATTTCTGGGCCTAGAAAGGCGCATGACTCGCGACCCAGACTTCAAAAAAGGTTATTGCGATTTTACAAACAACATGATAGTAAAAGGTTACGCTGAGGAGTGCCCTAGCGCCACCTACCGAGACACTATAAATTTAAACGATATACAGAAAACTTCTCGTTGGTATTTACCACATTTTCCTGCTGTACATCCACAAAAGAAAAAACTTCGTGTAGTACACGATGCAGCTGCAAAAACTTCGGGTGTCATCTTAAACTCGCTTCTGCTGCCCGGACCTGATCTTTTGCAACCATTGCTGCATATTTTATTCCGTTTTCGTGAAGGTTACATCGCTATGACAGCTGACGTGAAGGAAATCAGGATAAGGGAGGTGGAGCGCGATGCTTTACGGTTCATTTGGAGAGAGACTCCCAGCTGTGAGTTGACGGAATACAGGATGACTTCTGTAATTTTTGGCGCCACCAGTAGTCCGTGCACAGCTTTATATATCAAGAATAGGAACGCTCAAGAATTGCAGAAGTCATACCCCGCGGCATCCAAAGCTGTCATCCATGACCATTATATGGACGATTTCCTGGGTAGTTTGTATGACGCACAAGAAGCCTCACAACTCGCAGCTGATATAGTGACAGTGCACAAAGCTGCAGGAATGGAAATGAGAGGTTGGGTATCCAACGTACCATCCGCACTTACCGATGTTCCTGAAGATTTGCGCGCTCCTCCACCCGATAATATTCACGTAGGGCCTGAAACCTTTGTCAGGACTTTAGGACTTATTTGGCATCCTCAAAGCGACACGTTTAGTTTCCGCAATGGTTCCCCAATTTCTGAAAACCAAAAACTAACTAAACGTAAGGTATTGTCGTATTTAATGTGTGTTTACGATCCTCTTGGCCTCCGAACTCCGCTGGTAATTCAAGGTCGGATATTATTCCAGCAGACATGGAGAACTGGTATTGTTTGGGATACCGAGCTGCACCCAGATGCAATTCAAAAATGGTTGGCTTGGTCTCGACAACTGGCTATGATAGGGTGAGGGCATTAGTGATAGGCAGCTTCATGTTTTTGCAGACGCAAGTGAAGAAGCATACTCGTGCGTTGCATACTGGCGTTTCACATTTTCAACGCGCAACAGCTGGTGAAATTCTGATTCACCTGTGACTGCTTTAACGGAGAAAAACTCATCGGAGATACAAGAAGTAGTTGCAGGTGTCGTAAGAGTAGTCAGGTTGTCGATAATTCGCTGGTTACGGCAGTCAACTAGCAGATTGTAGTGTATAAGAAAGTCTACGCCTATTATGGGCTTCGTCACGTCAGCTATGGTAAATTTCCACTGGAAGTCGCGTCGTAGTCCGAAGTCGAGGTGTAACGTTACTGGACCGTATGTATGAATTACCGAGTTGTTTGCTGCGATGAGGGCGAACTTTGACTTGAAGCAGGTCGTCTCGATGCAGGACCGCGGGAAAACGCACAAGTCAGAGCCAGTGTCTACTAGGAACTGCATTTTCGACAGTGTCTACTAGGAACTGCATTTTCGACGAACGGTTGGTGACGAACAGACGGCCTGTTGGAAGTGAACAGTCGTTGGCCGCTACTTGTTACTACCCTGGAAGTTTTCCGCATTGAAGCTGCACGGCTGCTAGCATTTGCGTGCTTTTTCAGCGAAGTTGAAATTATAAAAGCAGTGCGGGTGGTTGTCAGGCGGCTGTTTGTGGCTGGAGCGGCTTCTGGAGCGTCCATTACGCTGATAATTCGAGCGCGAATGTGAGCGTGAGCAGTGGCGATCATTGTTATTCAGAAGAGTCGTCAGTTTCTGCACCTGTCTTCGTAATTCGCTTACCTCTTTGAGTAGGTCATCGTTCAAAGACGAGGAGGGTGCCATGTACGTCGAAGATGGGGTTGCCATTGCTACCTGTGGAGTTGATGGAGCAATCTCGTGGACTTTGTCAGCAAGCTCACCAAGCTTCTCCATTGGTTGCTGCAGCTGTAAGGCTAAAATGGTTTGTATGTTCTGTGGCAAACGGCTAGACCACAGTGTTACCAGAAATTCCGATGGCACATTAGGACCGGCTAGATCCGTCAGATGACGGAGAAATTGCGAAGGCGTTCTGTCTCCAAGCTGTTCGTGTGTGAGAAGTTGCTTCACTTTCTTCTCCTGTGACGCAGAAAGGCGTATCATTTGTTCAGATTTTATTTTATCATATTTGAAATTGGCAGGTGGTGATTTTATTATATCTTTGACCTCCTTTGCATATTGGGGCTCCAAATTCGAAGTAACATAATAAAATTTAGTCTCATCTTGAGTTACCCTTGTTATATTAAACTGCGCCTCCATCTGCGCAAACCATAAATCTGCATCTCCCGGGATTAATGCTGGTGCCTTAATAGACACTTTACAGAGATCGACTTTCTTTTCAGTAGTCATGTTGACAAAAAATAATAATCCGCTCACCATTTATCGCTTGGACCACCGCCGATCTTTGATGTTGGAATGTGGATGGCGGGCGATCGTTCGCTCGGCTTGGCTCGCCGTGCGAACAAAGGAATGTGCTGTTGCTACCTGGATATCCGTGCGGATGACGTTTCTTCTCCAGTTGCTGGTCTTCTTAGCCGGGGGTCACCAGTTATAGGAGGATGTTAGAGAGTACGCCCCTGAGGTTGATGGAGGCAGAAGGTACGCTAAGTGTGATAGGTAGGTCGAAATGATTTTTAGCCAAGCCAGGAAGGAATGAAAATATTATTTAGAAAAGCGGATTTAAATATTATATTGATCGAAACAAGTTTTAGCTATGTACAGAATTTGGAAACTAGATTTACGTAAATATTTGAGAGAGCGCGCGCGTACAGGCTTCGCGTATGGTAGTAGGATCGCGACTGCCGGAGGCGGCCGCGTGGCTGGCTGCGCTGCTCGGGCGCAGCGCGTCGTCTTCGGTGAAGCGCGCGGTGAAGGGTAGAGGTGGCAATAACGGCTAATTTTAAATAATTTATATAGCTGCTAAGCTAATTTATTAAAGCGGCTAAAATAAACGGCTAATCTGTTAACTGCTAAACTGCTAATGGTAACGGAAATTATATTCGCACTTGCTGTTTTGTAGCTTTTAAAGTGTGTTATTGTGTGTGTGTGTGTGTGTGTGTGTGCTATTCCTGTCAGTAATTAGTACGTATTAGAGTTATTAGTAACATTATAACGATCAAATTAACTTCCCTTCATACTTTACACAGGCTTAGGACTGTCAGAATTACTATTTTAATCTAAAATTAAATTTTAAAATTAAATTAATTCCCGCGTGCGTGACGACGAAGCGACGACTGCGATTGCGAATTTGCGAAGAGGCAACGTAGCGCGAAGTTAGCGCTTGCTGATTCATTTCATTTTATTACTTGAACGTTAAGCGCTTTTTGCTAATTAGCTGTTTAGCATTTCGCCGTTTGTTTCATTTTTCAATAGCAGCGCTTTTAATTATTTTTCATTAGCATGCTTATTAATGTGCTTTTGTTATTATGACCACCTCTAGTGAAGGGGGGCGCGCCGACGTTGAGTCCAAGTTAAGAGATTGTGGCTGAGTAGCAAGTCCGCTACAGTTTTTTTCAGGAACCGCATGTTTGACCAGTATTGTGGCATTGGGTTGTTTAGCTTGTCTGTAGTACCAACTTCACAGACAAAGTAGGGGCACGCACGCAGGCGGGCGTCGGCGTTCGAAATTTGAATGTCATAATATGTAGAAAATTTACACATTATGGTCATAGTGTTCAATATCCAGATAAGAAATGAGTTTTTACAAAGTAGTTTAACGTTATGCTGATCATAACGTGCGGTTTTTGGACGCAGTAAAGAGGGTTTATGATACGTGTGTAGATAAACAATATCAATTTACATATTTTTAATTATTAAATAATACAATATGCTATTGTCTATTTATTATAAACTTGCTTTATAAAGCACCATTGCAGAAAAATTCTCATAGTTCCTTTTATAAATTTTATTAGGGCTATAGCCCTAATAAAATTTATAAAAGGAACTATGAGAATTTTTCTGCAATGGTGCCGCCATTGGTGGTCTATTAGCCAAAACTCAAAGTTTCCTTTGTAGTTAACTTTATTGAACCGATTCTTTAAGTGGCACCATTGGCTTTCAATGCGCTGGGTGTGTGTCCCATCTTCTGCTACAAATTCTTCAGAATGGTTTAATTTCCTGTGTATGTAGCCGTGGGTCGGCAGGGCATTATACGCGCTCCAGTAATCTGTATGGATTGTTGTGCCTGGTTTAACATTTTTTTTAATAATAGGTAATAATGATTCCTCGGTGAACCTCACAATATCGGGAAACACTTTTAATCTTCATTTGAGTTCATTTGTTGTTTCATCGATCATTACCAGCACACAAAGGCCTTCTACTTGGCTGCCACGGTTATATTTCCTCCTTCCAAACTTGCTTTCATCGATCTCGATAACTGTGCCGAGACCACCAATTTGTTCATGGTTTTCTTGGTTGTCTATTTGTCTATTTCATTCGCCACTATTGTTTCCCGGTAGTAGTTGTACCAGTCGCGAATTGTGGCCTCGGATAATATCATTTCATCTTTGTATGAGCTACATTGAACTCTTGCACAGTAGTATTCTATATCCTGGGCGTAAAATAGCATTACATCATTGTCCGAAACATTGTAGGGAGGGAAATCTTGACTTTTTCAAACCATGTGTTTGAAGATCTGACTATTCTTCCGTATCTACACCCACCTTGCTTTGTGGCACCGGAAAGTTCCCACTGTGCACTCAGGGTCAAGTTTCAGGCTAGCCTTTAGAAAGATCGCGGTGGGGCCGCAGTGTTTCAAACGGCTAGGTACCTTAGAGTAATAGTAATATTTATACAAAGTTTTAACCGTCGGAGTTAATTAGTTAACGACATTGCAAAATTGCCAATTTTGTGCAAATAAATCTATAAAGTTAAATTTCAAGGTCAATGACCTTATGTTTCAAGGTCGTTGACCTCGAGGTCAATGAACGTTGACCGATGTCACTTTATTTTTCTTGTGAAAATGAGCGAAATTTCAAGTTCAAGGTCAAGGTCGATGACCTCGAGGTCAATAAACTTTGCACTACATCTGAGGGCAAAAAATCGGACAAATCTGTCGTTTCCCCACCCTAATACTCCAACACGGGGATCGAAAAACCCAAATTTCCCGGTAACGCTAAATACCGCTCCCCAAATCATGAGAACTCAAAAATACGGAAACCTCTGAGCCAAAACAGGAACTAAACCGACGGAGAACGGTTTAATAGAGGAACCTATTTGAAGAGTTACCAATAATAAGGTTTTCCTAAAATAACGGGAACCTTTATTTCGAAAAACAGTTTCACAGGGTTTCTCTAAAACAACGGGAACCTTTATTTCTAAAAATAGTTTCATTTCGGTACGGTTCCCTCAAAATAAAGAGATCCCTTTATTTCGAAGTAAAATTTAAACTGTTACTATCAAATCCAGTTGCTATTAGGAAAGGACCTTTTGGAGTTGCGGTACGCGACAGTGATGACTTGTAGGGTCAGAAAAACAGTCAGATTAATAATATTAATCAGTTAATGTACTTATTACTAATAATACTAATAATCTAATTTTCTAATTCTTCTACTCCACTCATAGCATCTCCTTCACTGTCTGAGCTTTCTGCGTATGAAATATCAGAATCAGTGTCATCACCTATAACAATGAAAAAACTGTTAATCTTTACATTTAAAGAGAAATACTTACACGTAACGTGCTTTCCCCACAGCGTTGCCGTTTACCGTTAGGTACTGAAAGGCAGCGCGTCAATTGACGTCATACGCCGCTCCATTCTAGAGATGAGATTATTGGTTGTTTTTTTGTTATTGGTTAATGGTTAATTGATAAAAAAAAATATCGATAATTTTTTTGGTTGAAAATATTAGTTAATATTTTTATTCAAGTACTAAACAACCATTCACTTCACTGACTGAAATTTCACTTCCTTTTGTAAGAATAAAAATATCAATAACAGTAACTGTGTTTTATCGTAAGAGAAATAGAGCATACAATCCATAAGCGATAAATATCACTTCCGTTGGTTTAGAATAAAATATCTACTGTAATGAGTAAATGTGTGCTATCGTAAGTAAGACAGAGACATAGAGCTTACAACTGATTAAATTGCCGTACCTAAGGAAATGAATCCTGCGACGTTGCCGTTCCTAATTCGACCCGAGCGAGAGAAAGCGCGACGTTGTCAATTCTCCTGTTAGACTTAAATGAAGTTGATATGATATTTTTATTCGCTAATGTTAATTTTGTGTAGTGTTAATGGTTGATGGTTATAAGCCCGCCCGGAACGGACTCTGAGGGGAGTAGTTGTTATTATATTTTTATTCGTTAATATTTATTCGAATATCTTGGTTGATTTTAAATATTGATTAAATTTATTGGTTAATGGTTATATTCATCACCTATACTCCATTCCAAAAGGTCCTATCATAATAGCAATTGGATTTGATAGAACTATAGTCCGCTTTTAGGGTTCCCCACCCGAAGGCACTGCCGCTGTCCGTCTGTCCGTCTGTCAGAGGGCTGTGTGGTTTATCTACGAGTACCTATATGACGTATCTATGTACATATATTGAGTGAGATTCTTTTACACTCTTGATTTTTAATAAACTACTTAACCAATTTAAGAATTAGACATACCTAGGTATTTACGGTATCGTTAGAATCGAAGTTATCCCAAGTCTCATAGGAAGGTATATATATGACGTCATCTTATGAACAATATAGCAGATTCTATACGCCATATTGTGTGGCAAGAAAAAACTTATAATTCCATCAGGGTTATCACATAATGAATGATATTGAAAGCTAATTATAAAAATGTATGCAATTTCTACCAAAAACAAAAAAGCGGTCACCACCTTGGAGTAATAATAATCTATACATTATTACTCAAAGGTCACCACGTACACACATATCATAAACAACCCAAGGGAATCATCATAAACAAACATTTCAATAAATTAAACTCGACCTACTTGTCATACAAATAAAGTCCATGATTTTAATCACACAAGAAATTGAACAACTGGTTTCGAGGAATCCCCGAAAACCACCATATTAGGTATTTTGTGTTACACAACAAAAAATTATGCACTTTTTTATAAGTACGTTCATTCCTATCTAGAATAATTATGATACTTATGCTATACTCTGTCCTATCCTTTAATGAACTTTTGAAATTGTACTTTTCGTGTCAGATGTCAAAAGTGTAGGGATTTTTATCCGTCAAAAAACCATTACGAGAGTGGACAAAGTATAGTAGTTGAATGGCGTACCTGAAGAATAACTGAATCAACCTAATCTATAAGAAAATCCAATAGCCACTAAAACCATTTTTGACCGCTAAAATGAAAGTCTAAACCATCAGATCTAGTGGAAAATCCACTGTGTTGGCAACACCTGCGCGATTGGAGTGCGATCAAGCAGTCCTTTGAAGTACCGCCGCCACGTAGGGTATTTACCTACCTACACCTACCGCGCGGTCCGCTTAAATAGAGTAAACATAAAGATTTCGGTTCCCCGAATTTTCAGGCTCCCATTACGATTTGTTATCTCAAAATATCTGTCTCGGTTTCAAATGGTTCCCGTAATCAGAAACAGTGGTTCGGGTACAACTCACAAAAACCTTTATATCGGGAACCCGTTTGGTCCCTCTCGCTCTAACATCCCGGTCCGCTTAAATAGAGTATTTTGGTTCCCCGTATTTTCAGGTTCCCGTAACGATTTGTTATAGCAAAATATCTGTTTCGGTTTCAAATGGTTCCCGTTATCAGAAATAGTGGTTCGGGTATCACTCAGAATAAAGGGAAAAACCATTATATCGGGAACCCGTTTAGTCCCTGCTCCCACATCCCCACGTGTCCCGAATGTTTGAAATGGCGATTTAAAAAATATATAACTCGAAAACTAATAATTTCCGACGGTTAGCGTTTTTTGCAATCGTCTTAGAATACACTAATTATGCATAGAAAAAATCAGCATAGGCATTTGAAACCGCGGTCTTTCTAAAGGCTAGCCAGATTGCCTTCTTTCTCAAACCTTCTCACCCATCATCTCACTGTATTCCTCTAAAAGAAAAACGAAAATTTGGTAGATAATTACCTATATTATATACTTTATCTGTTACGATCCCACTTTATTAAATAATAAAATAAAAAGTCACAAGATATCTGTGAAATATTGTTTCCATTGGTATAAAATGCAATAATATTAGCCCTGGCTTCAATGTTTAAATTCTCCGGCATTATTAGAACACAACAATATTCAACGCAATATAACAATTTTACGCGCAATCATCGATATAAATACTAAGGATAGGCCTTCCCGTACTAAATTTCTTACCATTTTGAGGCTAAGAAAAATAGCGCCCCTGTCGGAATTCGTCGGAACCAAGACAGTACGAAAAATTCTAACGGCGTCACGGTCGGTCACGTTCCGATTTGTGGTGTGTAGACACAATATTAGGAAAGTTGATCTACGGATAACTCTCAAATACCCGGTGTCTTTTAATCGGTGATTAGGAGTAGAATAAAATATATCTAGCTAAAATTTTACTTAAGGGGCGAGGTCTCACGCAATTAGCTCATGTTTAATTAATAAAAAGTTGACACATAATTAAATAGGCATATTAATTTTTGTCTTTGCCGTTAAATTATGAAAGAGGGTGTAAGCTCACAGATATACATTAGTAGCGTGACTTGGAATTTAAGATCTTGATTTTAATTTATAAGTAATAAACTACCTAATCATAGAAAAAGTTATGAATTAGTTAGGGGGGGGGGGGGGGGGGGGGGTAACCAAATGACATTACGAATAGTAATCTTGACATTACGAATAGAAAAATAACCAAATCGGATCGTTTTTCAAATATAGGAAGCGGGCAGTTTCACTGTGCGTCGCGCGTCGCTACAAAGTTACGTCAGTCGAATGGTTGATTTTCGTTTGAGGATTTTTTCGAGAACAATATTTTATAGATAATCAATTTAAAGCCAATAGTAATTGAAAATATAATATTTACTTGTGATACGACACTCCCTGTTTTTGTGTTTTGCGATTTGGGTATGATTTACACCTTTTTACGTCGCAGGTCACCATTTTTGTTTTTGCTGCCGATATGTCAATCGGCTGTCACCGTCCAAGCGCGACTGATTGCAAACAGTCCAATTTTCCCGATTTTGTACTGTTTTTGTAGCAACACTTTCAAGCGCTCCGTGCCCTGTCCCTACTATTCAAGTCTGTGCGCGCAACCAACAAAGTCCTCCAAACAACAACATTTGATCCAGCCGAACGCAGACAAAAATGTTTTGCTAAAACCCTCATTTGCTATTATTTATTTGCCTGCTCACAACCAGCTCAGTTCCACCTGCCTTGATTAGAAGCTGTGTTAATAAACAAAATATTTTAAAAACGACATTCAAGAACAATCACAGAATCTTATGATCAGGTCAGACTCGAACAAACGTCTCACGAACTGCGTATTATACCCAGAGCATTAGGCGCTGAGCTATCAAGCGATTCAAGCTGTGCAGTAAAATGAGGCATTACTATTATTAAGATAGTCGGGTGTATATGTGGGTGTATGGCCCCTTTGTTAAAGGTCTAACTCGCCGCTCAAGCCGTTGTTTTTAACAACTAGTACACAACTTTTGAACGATACTGTACCTCTACGCCTAAAGCTGTATGTGATAAACTTACACTACGCTTACTACGTTACTTACTAGACTTAGGGCCGATTCGACCAAACTAAGTTATACTTGTTATAAGTGTTATCCCTAGAATAAATCGAGAAATACTCTGGAGTAAACCTACATCACGTTCTACCAACTTCTTATCCCGGTTTAACTCGCACTATTCCGAATATAGCACTATTCTGCCGATACTTGCTGTATAACGACCCTTAACCTTGGGTTAAATTCAAAAATCAAAATGGTGACCGACATAGCTAGCAGCTGTTTGTCAAAGAGGGCGCGAAACGCGAGGTTAGTTTCGTTTGGTGGAAAGTAAATAACTTATTGTTATTTTTATCAAAATGATGTCATGGCGATTGAGAGATATGATTGACGACTCCGATAGTGATGATGACATTTTTAGACCTAGGCGTCCAAGAATGATCAAAGAAAGGAGTAATTATTTTGAAAGTTATAATGACCATGATTTTACAGTGAGGTTTCGATTATCCAAGGCATCAACTTTGTTTCTGCTTTCCAAAATCGAACATAGTTTAGAGTATATATCTAATCGGTAAGTATAATACATACATCTAAGTTATTAACCTATTTAGTGCCTGCTTACAACAAGCTGAGACTACCTATATTGTGTTCTCCATTACAAAGGTATTTCTTTTTACAGGAACTATTCAATATCACCAGTAAACCAACTACTAGCTACATTGCGATTCTATGCTAATAATATCTTGAACACTATTTACACACAGACTAAAATTCATAAATAATTCAAATAACCTCTGAAGGCTGACGTTTGTGACAACTGCATGTAAGCCGGCGAAATTCAGTTGAAGTAATATTTAGTACCTTGGTCTAAGGAATATCAACACTGTAATTCTGTCGGTTTATACGTTCATCTGGCAGTCAATCAATTTCGTTCAAATTCTGTTTAATATGGTCTGTGTCCCGTTCTAAATCTTACGAGTAGCTATACCAGAATAAAAATAGTTTGGTAGAATGCAACGAATTATACCAAGTGTAAAATTGAGAGAGTAAATTTATATCGAGTATTGTTATTCTTGGTATAAAGTTTAGTTGGTCGAATCGGGCCTTACTTACTTACTTACGCTAGACTTAGCTAGGTTAAGATATTAGTATAATATTATAGTATCTGTGCTATGGAACTACTATCTGTAAGCCGTATTGGTTTAATACTCAGAAGTAAGGACTTTGAATGCAAAACACTCGTTACAATATCGAAGATCAGATTTATTCCTCTTACAGCGGTATAGTTTGGTTAAACAGAGCTCAAGTGACTATCAACGATGCCGTAAAGCGAATGGCCGGGCGGGCATTCCACTCGGATGCCCGCTAATTCCTCTGTTACCACTGTCAATGTCTCGACCAATCATAACAAGTCAACACAACTACTTTAATCATAAATCGTTATAAAAACTAATTTAATTATTTAATTAACATGTAAATAATAATAGGCATATTTAATTATTTATAACAATACAGTTTGCAATAAATAAGTGACGGTTTAATTGTTATAGAACTAAAAGAACAACGTATCAAATATAGTGATTGTGTACGTCGACCAATCATAACAAGTCAACACAACTACTTTAATCATAAATCGATATAAAAACTAATGTAATTATTTAATTAACATATAAATAATAATACATAGGTATATTTAATTATGTATAGCAGCTCGGCCATCCGCTTTCCAGCGAGTCCCTCGTTGCTATGTGTAATTTTGTCTCAAAAATCTATACTCTAGATACTTCGACAAAGAAATAAAATAACAATAGTAAACGTAAATTTTAAAGAAAGAAGACATTCATCTCATTACTTTACAATTATAGATGTTAAGATACCTACTTTGTTACTACTACGAGGAATCAAATATTCACAATTAGTTTTCTAATTAAAGCTCAAATAAAATTACTTTACATTCCATTTATTTCTGAATTAGTTTATGATCCATGACGTTAAGGGTGTCGGTTACCTGACGTCCCTGACTTTATTGACATATTTTATGTAAGTAGTATATTATTGGTCCATGACCTTGACCAGAAGATATACTGTTGCACCAATGGCTAAAACGCGAGGCATCCGTTACCTGATACCCCACACCAATTCATTAGTACATGACCCTAACCAATGAATCAGTATTTACTTCTCCATGACATTGACAAGCAAATATTTCAGCCACTAGTACATAAACCAATATCAACGATGCATGACACTCATCGTCCATTCCTAAATCACATTACTATTTTTCTGTACCATGACATATCTTATTGTTCCTTAAGCATCAGAAACATTCAATGTAGATATAGTTTCTTAAACCGACATAACTTCTAAATAGGATTTAATTAATTGTACAACATTCATCTTCATTAGTTATGTGAGTAACTTCGCTTATACTATACATCTATTTACACTTCTCCAGATTCAGACTCACAATCATTATCGGATTCACAATCGGTTGATACGGGTTCTTTGTAACAGATCCATGGAAATATTTTATCAATGGCTACTACAGCCTCGTACCTCCTACCACTTTTTGTAAGAGGCGTGTCCTCAACCACGAACCTATCGTTGGGGAGCACTTTCTTAATTCTGTAAGGGCCTCTACATTTAGGTTCGAGTTTCTTTGACTGTCCTTCTATTCCTGTCGCAGCTCTTACTACTCTGACTAAATCACCTTCTTTGAAACGCATTCCCGTTTTCCTATATCTATCATACCGTTCCTTGTCCTTGTCCTGTTGTGCCTTTATACACTCGCCGGCACTAGCCCTAATGTCATCAAGACTCTCCCCGACCTCAGAAGTAACTTCGTTTAATATGTCATTTAACAGACCTTCAGATGGGTTGGTTAAATTCCGACCGAAAAGGAGCTCCGCTGGAGTCTTTTTGGTGGTGGCGTGTACTGTGGTGTTGATACCTAACTGAATGTCTGGTAAATGGTCGTCCCATAAACCGTTTGGTCTGTCGTAATTCATTGCCCCGAGCGCCGCCAAAATGGTACGGTTGTACCGTTCCACTTGGCCATTCGCTCGGGGTGTGGCAACAGCATTAAAGACATGCTTAATACCACATGATTGAGTAAACGTTTTAAACTTCCTACTAGTGAAGCTTGTCCCTTGATCCGTAATCAAGCGGGTTGGCGCACCAAAGTAACTAAAATGCTGTCTGAATACTTGTGTGCTGGTAACTGACTTCGTGTTTCGTACAGCCGTAATATCGACAAATTTAGTAAACGCGTCTACGATAACGAGGATGTATGTATTGCCACGCTTGGTGCGGATAAAAGGACCGAGGTGATCCGCATGTATCGTATGAAATGGGATGATAGCTTTAGGAATGGGGTGTAGTTCACCAGCCCTGGCACCACTCGGCAGCTTGTGATGTGCGCACTTAAGGCAAGCCGAGACATATTTCTTAACAAACCGTCTCATCTTTGGGAACCAGTAAGTGGCTTGCAAACGCGCCAAAGTTTTGTCCAACCCAAAGTGTCCCACGTCATCATGATTAGCTTTCAATAGTTGCCATCTGGTGCCACTTGGGACAACCCAACGAGTAGTGTTTTCGTCAATTATACGATATACCCGCCCATTTACTAGCTTGTAATTTTTGAAGATATCCACAGCATCTTTACATTTAGGGTCACCTAAAATGTCAGCGATATTTTTAATGTCTTCGTCTGTCTGTTGCACCGTTGCGAGCCAATTCTCAGTACGTGTTCAAATTCTGGACTACCATCAATCGCACTCCTACTTAGAGCATCTACGTGGGCCATTTTGTCACCAGGACGGTATTCTATCGAACAGTCATATTCTAAGAACTGCAACCACCAGCGAGCAATTCGTGGGACCAAGTCGCGTTTACTTAAAGTTGTGCGCAAGGCGTTGCAGTCAGTCACTATAGTAAATTTAATACCAAGCAGGTAGTGCCTGAACCTGTTCAAAGACGCAATAATAGCGAGGGTCTCTAACTCAAATGAGTGCAACTTTTGCTCATCGGGACTGGTTTGCCTGCTATAATAAGCTATAGGTTTGAACACCCCAGACGTGTCTTTTTGCAGTAAGATACCAGCTACCCCGTATTTGCTCGCGTCAGTGTGGAGTTGGGTTTGTTCACTAGGGTCATAGAGTCCTAGGACCGGCCTTTGTACTAAAATTTGTTTTAGTTTCTCAAAAGATTCCAATTCTTCACTACCCCACCTCCAAGAAGAGTCCTTCTTCAACAGACTGGTCAATGGGCGTGCTATTAACGCGAATCCCGCAACAAATCTCCTAAAAAAGCTAGCAAGGCCTAAGAATCTCCTAACTTCATGGACGTTTGTTGGTGTGGGGAATCTGGATATGGCTTCTGTTTTAAGAGACCCTGGTTTAACACCCTCTGAACTGACTTCGTATCCCAGGTAGTCTATCTTCTCAAAAAAGAAATTACATTTACTCATTTTGAGTGTTAGGCCGCTTTTTGCTAGTAACCGCAGCACTTCCTCCAAACGTGTCATACCTTCGTCGAATGACTTAGCGGGAATCAAAATATCGTCCATGTATACTAGTGCATAAGACGAAGCTGGTGAATTGTGGATGATTTTATTCATTGTACGTTGGAAAACCGATGGTGCGTTTACTAGTCCAAAGGGCATTCTATTATACTCATATTGGCCCTGAGGGGTCACGAATGCAGTCTTCTCTCGAGAGACTTCAGCTATTGGGATCTGATAGTACCCAGACGCTAAGTCAAGAGTAACGAAGAGAGAGCTCCCTGATAATAAATCTAACTGGTCCTCGATACGAGGAAGAGGGTAGTGCTCTTTTTTTGTTTTGCTATTCAGAGCACGGTAGTCCACACATAACCTCTTCTCCCCAGACTTTTTGTTAACTAAAACGATAGGGCTCGCGTAAGGACTGTTAGACTCCCTAATAATGCCACTGTCTAACATTTCCTTGCTCATGTCTTGAACTAGTTGGCGTTCGGTGAAGGACAGACGGTATGGGCGGTAAACGACAGGATCAGGGTCATCCAGTTGAATCACCATTTCAGTTTCCGCCGTAAAGCCAAGATCTTTTAAACAACTCGAGAAGCAAGATCTATATTTATCCAATAAGATTTTTAAGGACTCTTTCTGCTGATTTGTCATATTTTCTCCACAGCTTATTGGTGATTCACTTACGGATGACTGATCACTAATATCTAGTTTTTGAACGTTTAGGCTCTCAGCTAAAGTATGGCTCCTAGTTATAAGGCTGCCCTTCTCTATGACGAGATCAGTATTGCTGGTATTTTGGATAAGAATTCTACCCACACCTTGTGTTAATTGATACTCGCCGGGTAGCAAATAATGTTCACGACCTACAATGTTGCGCACAGTTCCATTCACGTAAATGTTACCCGAAAAAGAATTACGGGTGCTAACTGGAATCGCTCTTAATTCGCCACATCCTATGCGCGTCTCCTCTATGCATATAAGTGGACAAATCAAAACCGATTCCTCACTAACCCGCTGAAAAATGACATCCGATTCTGTTTTGACTATTTTGACTGAAGGTCTTTCGGTGAAAGTGTGGCCTAGTAGTACGGGGCAATTGATTAAATAATCATCTACTACCAATATCTCTACGTGATTTTCTACTACACCTTGCACTTCGATCGTGACGTTAGCTTTACCAAGCGGGTTATATGGTACGTTACCTATACCTTTTAATAATGGCACTTCTCCTACTTTCCAGTCTAATGCTAAACGCTGAGCTTCACTGAGACGGACCAAAGTACCCTCGCTTCCCAAATCGACTAAACACTCTGAAAATTGTCCGTTTATCTTAATAGGCATTCTATATTTAGCACTTGAATCACCAGTATTTTCAACTTTCAAAACGGCTTTTGTTTTATCGTTGGTGCTTTGCTTTGTCCCAGGGCACTCTGTGTCCTAATAAATTACATTTAGAGCATTGAACCTTTGGTTTTGTGCATCGAAAGAATGGGTGACCGCTCTCTTTACAGTTGTAGCAGACCATGCCGGATCCGGTGGGCTTCTGGGAACTGGATCCTACTTTATTACCATTGAATGCGTTATTTTGTGGGCGCCTATCCCTATCCCTAAGCTTCAGCTGTTCATTTGTAGGCCTATCTTGACCCACTTTTACAGTCTTCAAAAACTTGAGTACTAATTCCGGTTCCTTAAATTCTGCCCCTTGTGCTCCCAATCTAACACCACGATATTCTATACCTGCTATGATACAGTCAACTGCACGTTTTCCTGATATTTCACAGCGATTTAAAAGATTCATTTTAGCGTAGTAATATATCTCTAATGACTCCCCATAGCGTACCCTTTTACTAAGCATCTCCGTTAGTAAATCAGCGTAATTGTCTCTAGTTGGAAAAGATTCCTTCAATTTTATTTTCCATTCTGACCAAGTAAATAGGAGTGAGGGTAGACCCTGATACCAAGTTTTAGCTACCCCCGTTAATTTCGGCAATGCATAGTGGGTTACTTGTTTATCACTCCACCCATAGATCTGTGCACATTCGTCCACTTTGTGAAGCCACGCATCAACCGTTTGTTCTTTACATAAAGGGTCAAAATCAGGTATTACATTATTCAGAACAGGGAACCTTTCACGCTCGCTTGTATTATTTATACCCTTAAGAGCGTCAATAAATTTGTCAATAAGCGAATTATTATTTGACTCACGATCACGATGCATTGTTTCACGGGACGGTGTACGTAGGCGCGAAGCTCTGCGCCCATGTGAATGCCTGAATTCCTCGCAGCGTGACCTGTACCGTCTTGGAGTGCGGGACCGGGTCCTAGAGCGACAATCACGTCGATACCGCGAGCTTGTCCTTCTTGAATTGTGTGACCGGGAACGTGACCGACTAATCGTCAGCCGCGATCGCCTTCCCTTCGAACACCTGGAGCGTGACCGGCGATAACGACTGCCACGGGTGTCTTCAGGTGAACGGATACGTCTTCGACCGCGTCTGCGGCTTCGAGTTGTATCATGAACCCTCAATGGCGGCGTCAGCTCCTCGCGAAACGTGCTTTTCGATCCATTCCGTTCTCTTCGAGAACAGACCCTGGGTACATCCATGTCCTCGTTGGCGTTTTCTGCGTACGCCAAATACTTATGCGTATATCTTATCCTGTTGTGGGCACTGAGTTGCAAATCCCACTTCTGAGATGTAAGCCGTATTGGTTTAATACTCAGAAGTAAGGACTTTGAATGCAAAACACTCGTTACAATATCGAAGATCAGATTTATTCCTCTTACAGCGGTATAGTTTGGTTAAACAGAGCTCAAGTGACTATCAACGATGCCGTAAAGCGAATGGCCGGGCGGGCATTCCACTCGGATGCCCGCTAATTCCTCTGTTACCACTGTCAATGTCTCGACCAATCATAACAAGTCAACACAACTACTTTAATCATAAATCGTTATAAAAACTAATGTAATTATTTAATTAACATGTAAATAATAATAGGCATATTTAATTATTTATAACAATACAGTTTGCAATAAATAAGTGACGGTTTAATTGTTATAGAACTAAAAGAACAACGTATCAAATATAGTGATTGTGTATGTCGACCAATCATAACAAGTCAACACAACTACTTTAATCATAAATCGATATAAAAACTAATGTAATTATTTAATTAACATATAAATAATAATACATAGGTATATTTAATTATGTATAACATATCGAACTTGGGTTACTTTACTACTCGATTTCCCATTTATTTTATGGTTAGTTTACGCCATGAAATCAAATTATCTTTACCCTCATAAAACTTTGTGATTTTTCTCGATACTGCACGGAAATACGTTTGCCCAGAATAAACTGATTCTTTCTATTTTTACGGGTTATGATAGACCAAGGAAAGTGGTTCGTTTGGCTAGATATTTTCACAGTGACTACGTTTTTTCTGCATTGGTTTCTATTTTTGGTTTATTCTGCGTCCGAAAAGTATCATGAAATATTTGTTCGGTAAGTCTTAATGCAGCAAGCTGCAAACTGTTAACAAGTTAAGCAAACTGCAGACCACGAGGGATGGTCCAATGATGCCATCAACAGAACAGACCCATTAAGATTGGCGCTTTAGAGAAGAGGCCTAATACCCAGTAGTGGGTCAATATATATTACCATACCCAATATAAATGTATTACTCACGTTGTATCATGTGTTAATAGTAATTATAACTTAACTACATTCATTACGTTATAAATTCTTAATATTACATAGAAATACATAAATAAAAACGATTAAATGCTGCTTATCTTTCTCATTCTAATTAGCACTAGAACATATCATTATTATAATGTATAGTAAAACCTAATGCAGACAACATTCACCTTTTAATACCTAACATTAAGTTACTCTTGTTTAGTAAAACATACACAGGGAACAATAAGGTATGGCTACTTTCATAGTCCCAGCTTACTGCAAAAAACTTATAGAGATATTATTGCTCTGCCGTAATACAGTATTTGACTAGTAACAAAAGATTATTTATTCCTAAGCATACCCATGTGCCGTGTAATGTATTGTCAAAATAATTTTAGTAATCTTTGTTTAAAGAAATAATTTTTCATTTTCATTTGAATTTTTCATTTTCAATATGGGCTGCGTGTGATTGTTGTTGTTGTTGATTAATGTTGAAATAATAATTAACATCAGTATTTTTATGTGTCAAAAGCAAAGATAAAAAAAGTTTAATGACAGAAGATATACGTACCCACTTCTTCATACCTAAGCTTTTGTAATAGCACTAATATGTGAGATTCACACTTCAGCACTTTATTCTACACAAGCACCTTCTTCGACAATCCAAGCCAGAGAGAGATGGTTTCAAATGACTATTCCCATGAAAACATACTTCTGGCGCCAATAGTCATGCCAACATTTTACAAAACGAGCGTGAATTATCGCGGCCAATAGGAAACCAATAGGCGTTGCCAACATAATAATACTGAATTCAACTCGACTATTCGAATCGCTTCACCAAGTGAATCGATTCGAAACAACACATGAACTCTTGCAAGAAATAAATTTACGAAACCTTACACTCGTCCGTCCTGACCCCGTGTACGCCCTCGTACACGCCTCAAGTGACAACTAAAGAAGCATTTGAATTGAAGCAATCCCGAATAATATCCATAAAAAGAAATGCAAACATTGGAAATCACTCGAGTGTTAATGATTAACTTATATTTTCTTAATTACATACTTAGATCTCATCTGTGAATCACAGTTTCTCGTACTGTTAAATCAATTGTCATAACTACAGGTACTGTAATAATCAAAAGGCGTTGCCAACATAATAACACTGAATTCAACTCGACTATTCGAATCTCTTCACTAAGTGAATCGATTTGAAACAACACATGAACTCTTGCAAGAAATAAATTTACGAAACCTAACACTTTGTAGGTAATTCTCAGCTACGAAATAATGCAATTGAGTTATATTACATTTAAATTATTTGACAATTAAATTTAAATTAAATTATTTGATAATTATTTGAAAAATATTTTATAGGGCGAGCCGCCTCGCGAGGCGAATGGTCTCGGTCGGTGACTCCCCGTCGCTCTGCCTCGGGAGAGCACGGCTCGCCCCTAGTCAAACGTTGTAGTTTTTGTGGATGCTCAAAGGCGCCTCCGTACATTTGCCGTGGCGCGCGGTTTAAAGAAAGTTGTGTGTTTGCCTCGCATGCTTCTCTCATTTGTGCCGTGTATAAAGAACAGTGTCTATGCATATTTTAGCATTTATTATGAAGAGCATATTTTCAAATTTACTTTTATTCAGTTTAGGAAAATTGCTTTATGAACCATCGACGCCTGGTCCTTAAATTATTTTGTTGCCAGCTTCAAATTGTCTATTTTTTTTTAAATGTTTACAATCTTAAAAGGTTTGGTTTTCTTAAATATTTTTTACTTTAGCCGTATAATTAATATAAACGCCATTAGTGTATTTCCTCCTGAGGCGGCATTGGTTAATGCAATTTTACACTGTGGCAGCTTCTTGCGGCAAACAGAGCCACGATAAACGCACGAGACGGCCAGCTCAGCCAGTCAGTACGTGGCAATAATAATAATAATAATAATAAATCTTTTTATTTCAGGTATAAAAACCCATATCGACAAATACCTTAAAAACTAGAGATATATAACATTTTATGAACCTAAAATAACTTAACTTAACTTAAACCTAGCTAGGGATTTTCTTCCTCGTCGGTCTCGCCTCCCTATAGCTTCTGTATACGATGCCTTCCGGCCAGTAGTCCTTGGCCAGGAACATCTTCTTGAGTTCGGCCGGCACCCGAAGTTTAAACGACAGGAAGTCCTTTGGTCTTTCTGACTCTAAAGGACTTATCTGCAGCGTAATCGTGTTCTGACTGCACGGCGGAACCTGGACTTTCTTTATCCTATCCTGGATGTGACGCTCAATATCCTCTGTCACATTAACGTCGAGCCTGGAAAGGTATATATGCGTCGTGGGAGCGGCAGCTTTGAGGCTGCACTCGGCGCGGGGGCGGTGCCACGCTGATTGCGACTGCGTCTGGAGCGGCGTTTCCTGTTTTAGAACAGGATAAATCCGTCTCCATCAACGGTCGCATTCGGCGGGCCACGGGCGGGCCTGGCCAGCGGCGCGCGCGGCGCAGCCTGCAGCTTCTGTTCTTCGGCGGCGGGCGGTGCGGGGCGCGGGCAGCGGCGGCGGGCACGGCGGGACACAGCAGCATATGTGTCCTTATGGGGTTCCGGTGTTTTGGATGGACCAGAAGAGACCGCATCAGGTGCTGGTCGAATTGGCTTCGTGACGTCACGAAGCGGTGCGGTATTCGTCAACGCGGGCTTAGCTACCCGCGTAACTAGGTCAGTCGCTTTTTGGGCATTTTTGCTGACCGTCGCGTTGTCGGCGCGCGCGTCGGCTATTCGCTACGTCGGCAGCGAGGTATGAGCCTGACGCAATACTGACAACTCACGTTTGAGGTCAGCGCAGATGCCCTCCGAAGCCTCCAACTTGCTTCGAATTTCCGTGACGTCACCCTGGAACCGCACGATATACTTCAGCAGCCGGGTGACTTCGAGGTGGTCGAATGTCACCGGCGGCAGCTTGTTGAGGTCGCGGGCCACGTAGCTCGGGACATCATCGGGTTCGGTCTCCTTGAACACCCGGAAGATGTCCTCGAGATCCTTCTTCCCGCTCGCAGCACCCCTCCGCCCGACGAGGCGGTCTGTGGTGACGGCGGTTTCCTGCAGCACTTTCTTGGCGGCGGCGATCTCAGCCTCCTTGAAGCTGGTCGAGCAGATCCAGCTCCAGCGAGAGCTCGTCCATCACGTCCAGCTTCTGTTGGACAAAGGCGAGCAGCTCGTTCACCAAGATTGTGTCTGCGCGCTTGGCTGGTACAGCCATGGTATTAATATTGCGAAACTAGGTAGTCGCTAATTTCCGAAGCATCGTCACGGACGCTGCTGGGAAGCGTCCGTTTGTGCGGCCTATAAAATATGGCGATGGCCTGGGCGATAAAACCTTGTAGTACAGCGACTTAATCTTCAAGATACTCCATTAGAGACATTATAACAGTGTATTTTTGTACTTTATGTATGAATGAAAGTTGATAAAATTCTCTATAAATTATAATTGTGGATCTTTTTCCATAGATGAACAGTTTTATATGTGTAGTTAAAAGCAATGTGTACCTATGACTAAAAAGTGAGGTTAAAAAAACTATTTTTTGGAACCCATTGTTTGGGTGTAGGGAAAAAGTGTATATAGTACAACGATATTTTTATGATGCGAAGTTATCGCGATGTAAGCCAAAAAACCTAAAAACAGGATTTTCGTTTTGATATAATAATAATAATAATAATGATACATACGTATATTAATAGCGTGGATGAAAACCAAGAATAAAAATTAATGCGCCACTATGTTTCTCAATGCAACATTAAGTAGGCTTATCATGTTATACTGACTTCAAAAAAAAAATCAAATGCTTTTGAAAAAAATATCAATCAGAACATCGATAAACAAGTAAAGTCGCAATTAAAGACAGCTCATGTGAAATATTCGTCTTGTGATTGGTAAATTTTTCAAAAGCGATTTATTTAAAGCTTACACTATTTAGAAATGTGGTTCATACTGATATTTCTGTTTTAGATGGCAACTATCCCTTAAAATAATTTGAATAAACAAAATTAGAAAGTTCAAATAATACATTTGAATAGATCCAACCACCAGGAAAAAACACGCTGCAGGTCACTGTAAAAGCTAACAGACGTCACTTCGGTATCTTCTTTCTTCTTCTAGTGCCTTTGCACTAGTCCGTAAGCTCTGTATGTATTTGCCTTCATTTTGTAGCTCTCCAGGCTAGACAATTATCCATGATTATAATATTTCCATCAATTGCCTCTGCTTATACCCACTCCATGTTAGTTGATAATAATAAGATAAAGACATTTATTAGTGTGTGGTATGGCATATTTGCAGCAGTCTATATAATAGAAATCTTATGAATCAAATGAAACCAGGCGAATATGATACAAAACCACCATCGAATCTAATGAACCAACTTGAATATAATACAGCGAAACGATGAAAATTATGCGGTAGGAGTACAACACTGTACAACCGCATTGGTTAACATATGGTGATAAGAGCGATATGACATCTATTAAATCAGAAGTAAACACAACCTATACCAACAATTTAACACCCGTAGAAATATTGGAATGCTTAATTTCAAGGTAAAAGTGACCATACTTGTAGTAAACGTCGGTACCTATGTGTAGAAATTAAAATATTTTTGAATACATATAATTTTTTCACATAAGAAGCATCCAAATGTGATATTCCGTTTCCAAGCACATTCCATGGCCTTATTGTTTTCGTTATTTATTAGTTCTTTAGTTATTTGTTTTATATTGTTTTTGACTTGGACAAAATCCCCGGAGGAAAAGGCAGTGTTCTGATTAGACAGTCGAGAAGGATGGTGAACGACGTGTATAAATATTTTTCACGGGAGTCTAAAACACTCGAAGTTTATTAAAAAAAGGCACCAAACACGTCTGTGCAAAGAATTATAAAAGAAAGTAAATCTTCGCCTCTCATGGTGGTTTTTAGAATCCGTGGAAAAAAGAGACCGCGCGGTGTCCCTGTCACAGACGCTGACGTCTTTGGCTTTTAGAGATACTTACATAACTTTCATATAACTGAAAAAGAATTGCCAACTTTAGAAAAGTTACGAGCGAAATTGAGTGAAGATATCAACTTTAAAGGATCCAAAACAAGTTTGGGTCGATTAATTAAAAAAAAAAAAGATTTTTTTAATAGAAACATGTGCTATTCGGTTGTTACGAATCAATTACCTGCAAAAACTCAAGGAATATCGAAGACATAATAGACTGACCATTTATACTTACAAATCATACGTCCATACTATTTCCATGGGCTGAACTGACAGTTCTACAGCAGGTCTGAAAAACCCTAACTCAAAAGGCCAACGAGTCGTGATCGTTCATGCCGGGTCAGAGGCTGGATTTGAGCCCAATGCATTATTAACTTTCAATTCGGGCACAAAATCGGGAGATTATCATGAAGATATGAACTTTGAAAATTAACAAAAAATGGATTCGAACTCAATTGATACCCAATCTACCACCGAACTCCGTTGTTGTGGTAAACAACGCCTCAAACCACAACAAACAATATGATATGGCCCCGACATCTTATTCGCGTAGATTAGATATGCAAGCGTGGCTTACCAAAAATGGAATAAGCTTTGATCCCAATATGTTTAAACCTCAATTGTACGCCTTAATAAAAAAGAACAAAGATCGTTTTAAGAAATTTTCAATTGACCAAATTTTTATGGAACATGGCCACGATGTTTTCCGTCTCCCACCATACCATCCGGATAAAATTCTATAGAAATGGCTTGGGCCTCTATAAAAGGTTACATAAGGTTACGTGAGTAGCAAAAATGTGAAGTGGAATATTGGCTGCCTTGTAGATTTGATTAAAGAAAAAGTGAATTTCGTGTATAATTGTATTGTTGTAATGTTCTGTGTAATGTAAATGTAAGAACTGTGAATTGAATTGTGAATTGTGAATCTGATGGGACCAGAGGAATGGAAAAAATTATCTGACAAAGTAAAATCAATAGAAGAAAGTTTTATACAGTGACCACGTGGTGGATGAGCTTACGGATGAATTAATTATTCGTGTGGGAGAATCTGATGAGAGCGAAGATTTGACAGATGTGGATTTTTTTTAATCATCGGAAGATGAAGAATTTAATACGGAACCAGGCCCTAGTTCCTCAAGGTCCACGATTCCCTCAAGTTTCATGATAGAGGGAATCATGGAACTTGATGGCGATAGCGACTAAATGTGTTTTATTTATACATAATATTTTTAGTTCAATTCTTTGAATAAACATTTTGAATTACTTATGTTTAATTTATATTCTTATCCACCAATTACAATACGATAAGGTACCTACATATATTATTTTACTAACAATAAAATATTATTTTGTCTTAAGTCTTTTCTTCTTGAATGTACATATGCGCGACGGCCGCCATTTGTGGTCATCTTTCGTGAACCGATCTGTATCTTTTTAGTTTTATATGATCTATCTCCATCAAAACAGTCCTTTTTGATTGTCATTTAACAAATTCAAAACAAAATCTCCTTAAGTATAAGTCTGTAAAAAATAATAACATTTATCATGTTACTCAAGCGATAGCTTAGTAGTCATTCATCATCATACGTCCGACTGCAAGAAACATACCTCCACTTGTGAGTGAGAGTGAAAGGGATTATTATTTATCTTATCTCAAAGATTATTATCTCTCCCTCCATTGAAATCAATATACTGTCGAAGAATTTGTAAAAGTTTCGATCTGTTGGAATTTCCTTCCGAACTGTATATAAATCTTTTATTTTATTCCTTATCAACCTTAAATTGAAACGGTCATAGTTGATTTTCTTCTTCCCCCCTCTCCTCTTTCTATCAGGCGTGGAAAATACGGAGTATATTAGTAGTACTGAAAACCTCTATACAGTAGCTACAATTAAGTAATAAAAATATAAAATAAACTAAAAGTATCAATACAGCTCAGTCCAATTTACCGGTCAACTCTACGAGGCGCTTTGAAATCAAAGATTGAGATTTACATACTCCTTCTTCTTTCCTTATTTTACGATACACATTGAAAACAAGTAGCGTTTTCGACTTTTTCACAAAAACATTAAAAAAAACTTGAAGTAGGTGACAGATCTCGTAATTTGATTTGACAGGTGATAAATGACATTGCCATATTAAAATCACATTTTTTTATGCCATGAGATTCCGGTAGACCTATAAATGCAAAATCATCAAATCTGGATATGGATTAAGCTGGGGCAGGTCTAAGAAACATGATGACTTCACGAGAGGAAGTCTACGATAGGTGTTAAAGCCATTCCTGGCCATCAAATAATGTAAGAAGACCGACCACGATGACGTGAAGCAGACTAGTTAGTAGGCATCGGGCCTGGAGGCCGATCACCGAGGAACAACTCTTGGTTACCAGCTATTCATAAACATTTGTAATTAAGTTGTTCAGAGGGTTCACCTTTATCATCATTTGCACTGCTGCATATGCCCGATTGCCCGATGATGATGATGTTGTGTTTCGATATACAATCCTCAATGAGGAGATTCTTCGAGATATTTTGTTCGTCTCCGTCTTTCATATTGATGTTGATGTTGTTTGTCATTGGGCAGGACATGGAACTCTTCTAATTCATACGGAACCTCTTATCTCACATCACACACAACATTGTATTGTAGCTTCAACTTCCTCCGTGTGGTATATTTTGTCAGTCGTCATCTCCTCATAAATTGATCAATCGAAATAAAATTGAATAGGTTGCTTCTTGGGCATATGTCTTACCCCAAAAATAGCACGTGCATATTCAGTGTGAAACAGAAAGCTGCAGTCATATTTAGGGGGGTTGTTAATCTTCGTTACCATGAAATATACCATTCTAAATAACGTTCACTGTGCAACCGATTTCATCTGAGCAACATTATTTTCCCTTCTCGATACTGTTTGGGCCGGGCGATCAGCTGATTTGTATGGAGAAGTAAAAAATAAAGTTGCTCTGATCAAATCAGTTTCATAGTGACTGATGCCCATAAAAACCTCCTAAAAATGAAAATACCTTTATGTTACACCCTGTTTACTCCAATAACAGAAAGTCAATTTAAATCCATTTTCAGTGTTCCTCTGCAATAATATTCACGTTAAAGGAGCAAAATATCCAATAAAGTTTGATAATTGAATTCGAATGTATTTTGACATATTGTTTGACAACCTCGAAAGGCAAATGAAGCAGGCAAGATTGGTCGTTTAAATATAATTTCGTCTAAATGAAGTAATGAAGTATTTAGCGACGAAAAAGACGTGGTGCAAATGGATATCGCGGGCTACATATTTTGAGGGCATATATGCAAACACACAATTTTACATATATTTCATATTGATAATTTGATACCTATGTATAATCGGTCATAGTAATATATCTCTCTTACCTTTGTGAAAACTCTTGAATATGGCGTCTAGACAGACCTGGAAGATTAGTGCTGGCATTCACATATCTGAACTCTTCTAAGTCAGGAATAACGGGAATCTCATCCTCAAGTTCGTCTTTAACTCCGACAAGGTTATTCCTGTCGTACGCCTGTAATCTATAACAAAAAAATGGACTATACAAAAAAAACGCAACATAACCTAATGGTTAAAAATCATACCAATGCCAGTTTTTAACTTACCTTTCAACTAAAGCTGCTTTTTTACCAATTGCAGACGCTCTCCGTTTTCTAAGCTCGTCTTTTAACTTCGCTAAACTACAGGACGAATACATTTTTATCGTGATATCTAATATTGAATACTTTAGCAAACAACAACAAATACACAATATGGCGGTTCTTAGAAACACTCAACAGTGCTGCCATCTACGACGAGCTTTCAGTTTTTAACCCCATGTGCATTCGTCCGTATGAATCTCTTATGCACAAACACTCTTTAAATTGATCAAAACTTTTTGATTGTTCTTCACTCCACACCCATGCCACATTTTTCTTTATGAGATTCGTCAGTGGCCTGGCTATTATGGCAAAATTTCTAATGTTTTTTTTTTAAATTACTACACAAACCAATGACCTGACGTTTCTCATGAATGTTGCCAGGTGTGGGAAAATGCGACATTGCTACCAACTTTGTCTCATCCGGCTGAATGTAGTTAGGGAAGATTTTGTGTCCTAAATAAGTAAGTTTATTTAAAAAAAATGAGAATTTAGTAATATTCAGCTTCAAGTTCTCGGTTCTAAATTTTTGAACAGTTCCTTAAATGTTTAATCCGGATTGCAGATCGCAGGACGGCAACAACAAATCGTCTAAAATGTATGTCCGAACGATAAAATTGAATTTTCGTTCGGAGATGTATTCGATTTACCGACATCTGCAGCAGTAATCACAGATTCTGGTAGATCTGTGGTGGCAATACTGTGGTTTGAAACAGGATTGGCATTACGAACGGACTCGACGGTTTTGTTCATATCCGCATAAAAACAGATGGAGCATTCTCGAGACCAAATGGCACTCGCTTATATTCAAAGTGACTTTGGTTATAAAGAGGAGTTACAAATGCCGTTTTGTGTGCATCTTCTGGTTGGATCTTTATTTTATGATAGCTTTGTGCTAAAATAAGACTTGTTAATAATTTATTTCCGGCTGAATTAGAAACCTGATCGTCTATTTTGGGCAACGGGTATCTATCCTTAATGCGAATTGCGATAAGCGCCCGATAATCTTTTTTTTTCATTTTTTTTAACGAGAGCAACAGGTGAATTGTAATTAGCCTCGGACTCTTTGATTATGCCTGCGCCAGATAATTCAGCTACTTTAGATCTGACTATTACCTGCTCTTTGTGCGACAAATGGTAAGGCTGCCGATATACTGGCTGATCGCTGGTTAATTTTATTTTCATTTCAAATAAATTTGTACTTCCTAATTATCGTGTACTAAAACTTTCATTCGCTCACTTTCATTCACTCGTTGTATTAGAACTTTCATTGGCCGAATAAATATTTTAGGGCAAAACATTGCGGCAGCTTAGGTGAAGACTAAAGTATAGCCTTCGTGTTAGTTCGACATGTATTACACAAAAAGCACTACTGTACGTACTAGCGACTGTACGTCTTCACAAAATAATAGGTCCGTGTCACTGACGTAATAAAGTTGAATTGAGTTTGAGCCACCGGGCCTTTTATTTTGTGAAGACTGTAGTACTGAATACAAATGCTTTTAAAAAGACATGTTTTCGTGAAATTCAACCGTTTCTCTTCCTTTCATGAACCAATGATCAATCCATGGTTGGCTATTTCATAAAATAATAAAATTCTACCATGTAGCTACGACATATATAATATGGTACACAGTGAGCGTCGCGAGCTGGAGTAAGTGTGTAAAAAAGTGAACTGAACGACTTGGTCGCAAGATACTTGCGAGAATTAATATGTAGAGAAGAAAAGATAAAATATTACGTTAAGCACTTAGCGATAAAGTGGCAATGAGTCATGGTAAGTAATTTTCATTATTATTTTTAGATTTTCTTAGTGATCCGTATTTTATCTGACAGATGAGAACTAATAATTATTGACTCCCTACTTAAAAGGGACTGGGACTGTTCTTAACAAATCTTAGCGCGACTTTCACCAGACTTTAAAGTTAAACACAATTTAATTAGGACACGGTGAAGTAACGTTGTCAAGCACAGGAAGGTTCAATAACCTGACAGACAGGTTCCACTTAACGTGTTGTATTTAAATTGCGTTTAAATTGTATTTATTGGCTCTCAAAAGTCTGTCTTACAGGGGTTTGGGCTTACGGGAGTATGGCGAGCGGCAAGCGCCTTTAAGTTTTTGAGCGCGGTTGGCACTACTTACAAAATAACAAAATAACTGTGATTGATATATAAAAAAAGCATATATGAAAGCATTTTTATTCAGTACTTGCTAATGTTTTTTGGGATATACATGTCAAACTAACACGAATATCATTAGAAAGCTTCGCTGGGCTCGCCCTCTTTAGTCTTCACCTTAGCTACCGCAGTGTTTTGCCCTAAAAGATTTCTTCGTTCAATGAAAGTTCTAATTCAACCATGGTTGGTCCAATTCATGAATTACAATTACCGGCCGCCGTCTCCATAGTGAAATCAAAAACAAGTCGACATCAGCGCCTCTAACGCCTGGTTAATCTAATTATTTTACGATATGCATATGCATTTTACTGCTCATATCATCAAACGCTGAACATTTATTGATCTTTTGGGGGATGTTCAGTCTATTAAAGTAAAGTCCCAGTGACGTCTAAATTGATTATATTTATATGTCTTTTCGGTCCTAATGGCAAAGGACTATCTTATATAACTATCTTAATTACCTAACGCTTACACATTATATTCAATGCATGTATGTGCTGCCACATACATCCCCTTCTAACAATAAAATGTTTATAAAATTACACAAACAAAAATAACATTACGATACTTAACTAACACGTTGAAATCCTGCATTTAAAACATACAAAACGATACTCACTACCTGCACAAACCAATAATTGCAACAACAATAACTAAAATAATTAACGGACACACATTTTTATTCACATATTATTTCTTAAAAACAATATTGCAAAACAGTAATATCCAGTAACACGCTACTTTATTTATTGCTTAACTTTAGCTTAGCTACTATGTAAGTCGCTATTTGCTTACTAAGTATCTAGGCTCTCTTCAAATTCCAATGGACTGTCTTGAACTATTGTTACACTTTATATCTAGAATGTTTGTGAATAAAATTGCTGTTTTATTAACGAATCTGACTGTAGGTTTAACTAACCTACCGCTTCTTGTCCTGAATTCTAGCGGTAAAGTTATGTTTACATGGTAGTCTTTATTTATAGATTTTTCAATCTCTGAATTTAGATCATACTTTATTCTCACTTCGGCCTTACTCTGTACTAAATCTACTAACATAAATGCCGGTTTTAACCTATCTATCGAAATATTTGCCATACGTTTTGGTAATTGTACGCTAAATACCTTATCTGTTCTACATAAAACTAGATATGGTGTTTGATACGCTGGCGTTAAAGGTTTTTTTACCTTGTCGTCTCTTATAAATACATGGCTGCAATTGCTCAGTTCTGGATGCACGAACAGTGTACGTGAGTCTTTATTTTTGCGTTTTTGTGGCCGCAATGTGCTAATACATTTGCGCAACTTATCCACATATGTGCAATCATCTAACCTATTACGTGTCTACATTTTTTTTTCCTACTTAAATAATAAATAAATCTAAAATAGATGAAACTACACAAATAAACCACCCCAGAACGCTCCCGGACCAAAGGTACCCATTACGCTGGCAGCGTTGCCGCGCTGCACAGCAAGTGTTACTATTGTTATACTCACCGTAAAATTCTCCGGGAAATCTCAAGTTTTTGCCTATGAGCATTTCCGCTGCACTGATGTTTGAGTCACTGCGTCCAGCCGCACGTAGACCTAGCATTACCGTCGGTAGCTCCTCGATCCACGATGCGTTAGATGAGATAAGCCTGGCAGTTATAGCTGCCTTAAGAGAACGATGTCATCGTTCTACCTTGCCATTGCTCTGCGGGTGGTAGGGTGTAGTCCGTATTCTCTCAACTCCTAAAAGGTTCATTATAGAGTTTAATAACTCACTCTCTAGCTGTCTTCCTTGATCGCTCGTGCTCTCGCTACTGTATCCAACTGGATACGCCTCTGGCCAACGCGTATAGCGATCTATCATAGTAATACAATACCTATATCCTTGTGGCGTCGTTGGAAGTGGTCCAATAATGTCCAGGTGCAGGTGCTCTAATTTATTGCTTACTTCAAAACTACCTAACCTGGAAATAGTATGCCTACTTACCTGGACGAAAAAATTGGACCAGCTGTGTACGACGTGGCTGAGCCTTATCAGTCCCCCGCATCTCCACCAGAAAATAACTCTAACGCCTAAAACGCTCGCTCTCTTCTTCAAAGATAACCTTAAAATAATACTAACACCCAATATAAAACACCATATTTATCTATATTCTATCATATTATCCATATATTACACAATCGTCTCTCAGATCTTCAGCTTCATTATGTTAACTTTGATACCGATTGGAAATTGTAACTCCAACTTCTCACATGTCTCAAACCCTTCTAGCTACATTTTGCACTTCATGTTAAATCTACCAAAGCAAATTATCTCACTGACACACATACGGAGCTAAATAAAATAAATAAAGACCTGGAAAACATGTATGAAAGAAGTTGCACTGTAGTAGACCAACTAGAAATATGTGAGAGTATGCTTAAAGGTTTTAGTCTTAATATCCTTACTTACAATATCCGAAGTATATCGCATAACGTTGACCAATTTTTACTTATTTTGAATAGAATTAATATAAAATTTGACGTAAAGTAAAGTAAAGTAAAGTAAAGTAATGTTTATTTGCATGAATATAGGTGTACTACATCGGGTATTTTATAATGTCACTTAGTTTCGCTATATTCTGCCATGCAGACGTGCAAATGTTATGATGTACATACAACACAATTATCATAAAATTAAAATTAAAGAAAAGTAAGCACCCATCTAAGAGTGAATGAGCATTAATTTTATTCACAATAAATTTATTATTCTGGTCATGTTACTTATCTATTTATGTACCTATCATTCTATTTATAATATTGCGTTAGATTGACTTGTCCTCCAAGAAGTCCTCTAACTTATAGTATGATTTTTTGATTAAGAAATATCTAAGTCCAGCCTTGTATGAATGAAGAGACATTGAGCCTCTTATGGATTTAGGCAGCTTATTATACACTTTTGGCGCCATACCAAATATACTTTTGCTGAATAAAGCAGTAGAGCGGGGAGGTGCACTTAATTTAGTATCTCTTTTACTATTAATTTTCTTAAACAAGCACCAGTTTGTTTTTACAAATACAGCAGTTTCATAAATATATAATGATGTCAATGTCAATATACCTAACATTCTAAAATGAAGAACGCAACTGTCTGTAGGTTTCAATTTACAAATTGCCCTTATACACCGTTTTTGTGCTCTAAAAGCTTTATCTTTGTCGGTTGAGTTGCCCCAGAAAATAATGCCATACCTTAAAGTCGAGGCGACAAAAACATGATACACGGTTAATAAAGCTGATTGCCCAGTAACTTTGGCAAGCATATATAGAGCATAGGAAAACTGACTTAGTTTTTTGCAAACATGCTCTACTTGTGGTTTCCATGTCAGATGTGAGTCAATATTAAGTCCTAAGAATTTGAATACATTTATTTTGTCAATTTTTTTATTATTATAGTGGATGTCAAGAGTGTTTGTTATTTGATTGTAATTATTTTTAAATGTCATTATGTTAGTTTTATCAAGATTGATTATCAGATTATTACGGCTCAGCCATTCAATAATATCGTTAAGGGAATTATTAATTTCAGATGCGTATGTATTTTCATCTCGATAATCCGCAATCATCGTACTGTCATCTGCAAATAATACCATTGGGTAACTTACTGACATACGTCATTGTCCTCACTGAATGCTGGTTACAGGAGGGAACTATAGTGGGTGTGCTTGACGGTTACACATCTTATCGCGCTAGACAATTTATCAACAAGGCAGGAGGTGTGGTCATATATGTTAGATCCAGCTGGAACGCAGTAATGGATGAGCCTTCTGAAATACGTGACGCCAACTGCATAACTATTGATATACCAAATAAACTCACAGTTCTAGGCATATACCGGTCACCATCCTTCAAAGACACGAGTAACTTCCTCAATTCCCTAGTCACGACTCTTCAAAACCTAACATCCAACAAATGCCTTGTCCTCGCAGGAGATATAAACATCGATATCATGCCTGAAGTAAATTCCCACAGCCAATCCGAATACCTGTGCCTAACGGCAGAACATGGACTTGTCCCAGCCATAAATAAACCAACAAGACTTAACTCCTGCCTCGACCATATTTTTGTTAATGATAAGGTTACCTCAGAAGGAGTGGTTTGCACGACAGCAACGACTGACCATGATCTTGCAATGGTTGGTCTCTCAGTTTCACATCCTAATAAGAAAAATCACTCCCGATTAGTTCAAAGAGTTAACTATAATGCCATTGAAGAGGAATTAAAAGCGGTTGATTGGTCCGACGTTCTCCAATCGACAGTAGCCTCGGAAGCTGCAAACTACTTTACTAATATTTTATCTAAAACTATCGAAAAACACACGGAAATCATAAAAGTCAGTCGAAGCAAATACAACTTAAAGCCATGGATCACGCCAGGCCTCCTCAGGTGTATGAGGCATCGTGATGCCTTGCATGCTAAAGCCCGCAAACACCCATCAAATCCCATCCTTCAGGTAACCTACAAACGATATCGAAATTTCTTCATTAATCTACTTCATAAATTAAAGCACGAGTACGAAATATCTAATCTCTTGGAATGCACAGGCAATCCCAAAAGGCTCTGGGCAACAATCAATAACATATGTCACGCACAAAAGCAGAATAGCAGCGCAACCGAACTTCTCACAACCCACAACACTACTGCCGACTCATTGAATTCATGCAATGACTATTTCTCCACCGTAGGTGATCTCTAGCCAATCTAGCCAATAAACCCTGCAGAGACTTGGTAAAACAGAGGAGGAACTTGCTTCTGAAATTCCCATGGCAAATGTTCATGCTCAGTCTCTTTTTATGCTTCCGACCGATGAACATGAGGTAGGGAAAATTATTAAACGACTACAAGTACAATGTGCGCCAGGGCTGGATTGTATACACAATCAATTGATAAAACAAACTATGTACCAGATATTACCCCCTTTAACTCACATAATCAACACTAGTCTTCAAACAGGAGAATTCCCCGTTGCCTGGAAAACAGCCGTGGTATGTCCTATTCACAAAGATGGCGCGAAAAACAATCCAGCAAATTACCGTCCTATTTCCTTACTTTCTACTCTATCGAAATTACTAGAGAAAATAGTCAACAGTCGTCTTATGAAATTTATAGAACAAAACGAATTGTTACCGACTAACCAATACGGTTTTCGTAAGGGAATGTCTACGGAGGACGCTGTAGGAGACCTCACGGACCTAGTATCGAGTATTCTGGATGAGGGGAGGGCCTGTGTAGGTGTCTTTTTAGACCTTGCGAAGGCCTTCGACACAGTGTCTATCCCCATCCTCCTTAATAAACTAGAATACTTTGGTGTAAGAGGCGTAGCCCTTAAATGGTTCCAAACCTACCTCACCCACAGGAAACAATGTGTTAAAATAGATGGTCTGATAAGCTCTGAAACTACAACAAGCTACGGAGTACCACAGGGAAGCATCCTTGGCCATTCGGTAGATATCTCCACGCTTTCGTCTACAATAAAATAACAAAGTCGTGTGATCTTAAACAACTCACGATGAGAGAGGTCAAACACCGAGTCACTAAATGGTTACTTACGACGCTTACTTACGACGCTGCTGAAGATCTATTGAATGCCACAATTTAAATGTAATATGATAAGATTTTATATATTTTAATAATTAATACATTTTATATAAATACACACAAATATTATTTAAATTATATTTCCGAAAATTATTGATTAATAAAATGTATATAATAAGATTTTATATATTTTAATAACTAATACATTTTATATAAATACACACAAATATTATTTAAATTATATTTCCGAAAATTATTGATTAATAAAATATATATATATATATATATATATATATATATATATACAGTGGTGGTCATATAATTAAGAACGACTATTTGAAAACAAGCTTTTTTCAAACTTACGATAATAACACTTATTGCATATCGTTTTGTATCTCTCTCGGTATCGTAAAACTGTTTTACACAATCGTAGCATACAGTTATAATATGATAAATTCAACAATATTATTATATAAGTAAACTTTTTGGATATATTATATCTTAACATGTTATTGCAAACTTACTGGCTGGCCACATAATTAAGAACGCTGGATAGTTTATTTTTTTATTCGAATTTAAATAGAGAACACTCTGTAACTAGGCCACTATTCGAGTAATTTTGGCGCCATTTAGTTCTGTAAAAGTCAAAAAGTTGATCGTTTCATAATAAAAAAATGGGAAAAAATAAAAGTTGTGATGCATCTACAAGGGAAGTAATAATAAAACTTCGCGATATGAATTGGTCATATAAAAAGATTGCCAATCATTTGCAGTGCTCAAAAACGATGATATTCCACGCCGTGAAGCATTTTAACACACATCAAACAACTTTAAATATTCCTCGTGTACCTAAACAGAGAAAGTCATCTCAGCGAGACGATCGAAATATCGTGCGTTTGGCAAAACAATACCCTTTTAAGGGGTCTAATGAGTTAAAAAAAGAATACTTTGGTGAAAATAACCCTTCAGCGATCTCAGCGCGCACTATCCGAAGGCGATTGGTAGAAGCGAAGTTGAACGGAAGGATAGCAAGAAAGGTGCCCATATTGAAACAGTGTCATAGGCAAGCCCGGCTTGCATTTGCTAGGAGGTATGAAAGCTGGACAGCAAGACAGTGGAAAAATGTTCTTTTCTCTGACGAAACAAAAATTAACAGAGTATGTTCTGATGGGAAACGATATGTTCGACGCCCTCCGAATACAGCATTCGACCCCAAGTACACAAAAATGACATTAAAGCATGGTGGTGGAAATGTGAAAATTTGGGGATGCTTCTCTGGTCATGGTGTTGGACCTGTTAGACTGATAGAAGGAAACATGGATCAATTCCAGTACAAAAATATACTCGAAGAAACTATGTTACCATATGCTGAAGACGTACTTCCGATTATTTGGACATTCCAACACGACAACGATCCGAAGCACACTGCACGCACCGTTAAAGAATTCCTCACATCTCAATCAGTTTCTGTCTTAGAATGGCCACCGAACAGCCCAGATTTAAATCCCATAGAGCATCTTTGGTGCGAAGTCAAGAAAAAGGTTTCAAATCGACGATGTGGTAACCTAACTGAGTTATATAAAGTGGCGCTCTATTTCTCTTGAAAAATGTCAAAAATTGATAGAATCAATGCCTCGTCGGTGTAAGGCAGTTATTAAAAGCCATGGTCACGCTACAAACTATTAACTTAGAATAAAATGTATTAAATTATAATTTTTAACATTGTCACTGTCTTATTTAATGTGATTTGTAAAATCTAAGTATCTACGGAAACAACCCTCGAGCAGCTTAAGAATCGTTCTTAATTATTTGTCCAGCATTTTTACTACTTGAATTTGTAATTATCGATAATCAATTAAATTTGTAAAAAAAATAGTAAATGTTTTAAATATTTACTCCTAATCCCGTTTACTTTATCGATGTAGCTATTTCATAACACAACTAATTACTTTTAAGAAGGAACATCAAAGTACACATAGCATAGTTTTGAAAAAAAATATCTGGTACTACAAATCGTTCTTAATTATATGACCACCACCTAGCCTCCTGCAACGCCATCACGGCGGAGCTCTGGAAGCGGAGGTCCGTCTTGAAGTCTTGCGCGATCTCACGCACGAGACGCTGGAACGGCAGCTTGCGGATGAGGAGCTCGGTGCTCTTCTGTATATATGCATAATATAATTATTATTCGCTAACAAATTAAAACATTAACTTTAACCTAACTTAAACCCAAATAAAACTTAACACACAAATAAAACTTTAAAATTGCGATCGCGGATCTGCTGTGTTGTGTATGGCAACCGGTACAACATGAAGCGCGCGATACAGGTTCTCCTAGTGCGCGCTTCGCAAGCAAGCCGCCGGACAACTACCCTCACTAATATTCTTGTTACTGTATGATGTTAAAACTCTCTGTATTGTCCAAACTATATGCTAAATAAATAATTTTGTAATTTTTGTAATTTGTAATAACCTTTGACTTTTGTCACTTGACACAAGTTTTAGCCCAAGTAGTTACGTCTGTGTTCAAACTTGGCCAAAAGTATCTTGTGGTCATCATTTTCCGCGTGGCTCGTATCCCTAGATGACTAATATTGTGTATCGAATCAAACGTGCTTTTCCTAAATAAGGCCTGTGCCTGTAGACAAGTGACATCGCTAAGGATAGCGAGTCGAAGCGATAACTTTTTATGTATGCGGTTTGACATTTGGATTCGCTAGGTGACGTCACTTGTCTAGGGGGGCTGGATGTATTCGTCGATTTATCTCACAAAAAATTGGTTTGTTGCACATAGGTGTGTGTATTTTCTTAAATGATAAATGACTTTGTTTATTGCTTAGCCATTGACTAAACTCGGTGCCATTTTCCTGTTCGTCTCCAAGTGCCTCGTAGTCTATAGAGTACGGGCACGTGAACATTTTTACGCTAGACAGAGCGTCAGCTTCAGGGTTCAACTTACCTTGTACGTGTCGTATATCGCTTGTGAATTCGCTGATATACAACAATTGTCGGGTTCGCCTCGGTAACTCCTTATCGCTGCCAATTTTTTTTAATGCATGTTAGTGGCATATGATCAGTAAAAATATTAAGTCCTTCTACCATGTTCCTGAAGTAAACTATGGCGGCGTAAATAGCTTAAAGTTCCCTGTCATGCGTGCTATGCGTCACATTTACTTTGCGTCTCTGAAATCTTTTTAGAATAATAACCTAACGGTTGCCAGTCTTTACCTATGTTGAAGCCTGTGCAAGTATTTGATGCGTCAGTAAATAGTGCTAACTGTGCATTAAGGGTCGGGTGTGATAATGTCATTGCATTTTCGAGATTCCGCTTGCATTTTTCGAAATAAAGATTTCGTCCCAATTAATGACGGTTTGTCCCTTTTTTTCGAGTTATGTAAAATTTGTTTAACCCACCTTGTTACCTGTACTGCCTTAGGGAGGTGTGCTCTGTAGAAGTTTACCATTCCCAAAAATCTGCGTAATTTTGTTTTGGTTTCGGAAATTCAGATACAGCCCTAATTTTATCTAGTAATCGCCTTATACCCTCTCTTGAAACTTGGTAACCCAAAAATTCAATTTTATCCTTACCAAAGTCACTCTTAGACAAATTAATCGTTAAACCTATTTCATGTAACCTCTGAAATAGTGTTTTAGATGCTGTTGGTGGACTGTCTCATCATTTGAAGCTACTATGACGTCGTCAATGTAACAGAAAAGATTTGATGCCTTTTCCTCGTTCTTCTCACCTTCTAAATGTTGTATTCCGTGCAGTACCGTGTGATCCATGAATCTTTGAAATGACTGGGCGGCATTTCATAGCCCGAATGTCATTCTCGGAAATTCATACAGTCCGAAAGGTGTGATGATGGCTGTCTTCTCCAAATCTCTAGGTACGACGCTAATAAAATAATAAGCCCTAGTAATGTCGATCCTGGAAAATATTGACTTCCCTGCTAGTCCGCATGGAGATATACACAATGCTTTGGTATGTCAGTGAAACTCATTGGTTTTGTTATCTCTGGGAATCGTTCTAACAATAACCTATAGGGTTGATCATCCTGTATGGTCTTAATTGAAGGTTGGCCATAACTAACAATTTTTCCATTTGTTCCTAAACTAGTCACTTTGTAGATTAACTGCCTATTATACAAATCTACTAAGAGCTTATTTTTTTATAAATAAAATCTGCACCTAAAATATGTTGTTTTACGTCGCAAACTATAAATGTTCATTTAAATACACGTCTCAATCCTAAATTTAATTCTTAACTGACTGTACTAAAGGTTTTAATTTCTGAATTATTTGCTGCCTATAGATTATACTGGAAATTTACTGTTTTGCAATATTTTACATGACTTTTTGGTAAAAATTATACGTTTGCACCTGTGTCAATGAGAAAAGATATATTGTTCTTACGGTCGTTTATCATCAGACGGTGATTGCTGAGTGGTACGCCTCCCGCCTCCGGCTGTGCCGCGTCTAGTTTCCTTGATTACTGGAGTTGGTCCTCTTCGGATCCCAGGCGCATGGCTTTTCACATCTGTAGTAACTTGGTCACACGAGTTTGTTTCTTCGCGTCACCTCACAAAGTTCGAAAAATTTTGAGTTTGAGTTCGCCTATTTCACTTTTCACTGGTCTTCTTCAGATCACGTCAGGGTCTCCACTTTGGGGGATGTTCAGTCTATTAAAGTAAAGTCCCAGTGAAGTCTAAATTGGTTATATTTATATGTCTTTTCGGTCCTAATGACAAAGCGTAAGTAACTTAATTACCTTACGCTTACACATTATATTCAATGCATGGTATGTGCTGCCACAATCTGGTCAGGTCATTTAATGATTTTATCAGTTTGAGCTATATCATGAAATTGACGTCTTTCATGACATTGTCAATCTTGTCGGTAAATTAAACATTAATTTGTGTGGTACAGCACAAATTAATGTTTACTTTACCAAATTATATTTAACCATTTTATCATTCTTGTACCGAAAAAGCTTACTGCTATGCAAAATTTTTGTTTCTTATCTGTTTCAATGCAAATTATTTATAAAACATCCCTATTGGCATAAAGCGAAAACGCGGACGCCCTGCTAAGACCTGCCTTAATCATAACAAGACCTGCCTTAATCATTACAAGAAAAGTTATGATTAAGGCAGGCTTCAATTAGATTTAATTATTCAAAAATATCATAGCAAAGTGGTGCGGCAGCTTAGGTGAAGGGTAAAGGGGGTGAGCGAAGCGAAGCTCCCTTTATCCTTAGTGAGGTTGAACATGTAAAAACAAAAAAAAAACAAAAAATGTAAGAGCTTAAGAAACAAGTGTTCAACAAAGAACATGTTTGCTGTGCAAATAGGACATATTTGATGTGCGATTAAATACTACCCGATTTAATTTAGTTTTTTATAAATTACAATTGCAAAGAATATGTTTCAAAATATGATATATCGTTCTTTGTTGTTATTGTGTTTGCCTTTAGGTGATTTTTTTATTTGATTATAATAACAATAATTATTGATTTAATGGTGTATTCATTATTAAAAATTTTGGGGCCCAATAAATGAATGAATGATGCTGGGTTCAAGTAAAGTTGGGTTTAAGTTTTTGTAGTCAAGACGAGACTTAAATAAAATCTCTCGGTCGAAAGGGTGGAGCTTAGTTCGATCGGTGGGGCGAACCCCCCGCTGCATTTTGCGTATATCGTCAGCGTGCGACGACGGCGGTTTTTAAGCAGCGCAGCGGTCACCAGTCATGACTAGAACACAAACATGCATTGAGTCGCTATCCTAATAAATACTTTTGTGTTATTTTTAGAGTGGAAATACGATTTCTTGGTGCATAGAGGGTGTAACAAAAATAGGTTTACAAGGCGAAAGAGGGTTGTTAGGGACATCATTATGAGCAACTTTCATTATGGGGCCGACTTTATTATAGTTAAAGTTGCTATGAATGATGTCCCTACACTTGTTACACCCGATATACCTTAGTCTCTAGCACCAAACAACTCCATGTTTAGTCGAACTTGAATGAAAGATAAATCAAATCATGATAGGAGAAGGGGGCATTAAGTTGGCCATGCACAGCAACCTTGGATATGTTAGAAGTAATCATCAGATCAAGAAGAGAAGAGGTGCAGTGTGGTTGAAAGTGGGTGGCACCCAGGGGGAGGATGTGTAAGTTTAAAGAACTAACAAGAGATTTCAGCTTTGCTGAGCGACCGTTATTTTTGAGAAGGCAAGTGTTAAAGTCTCCGAGAATTAGGGTGTCGCTATAAAGAGGAGTCAGATCATTGAGGAGGGTTTCAAATGAGCTAAAATAGTCAATGCGAGGAGAGGGGCTATAATAGACACCCAGGAGGACTTTATTGTGACGCAAGCAAATCTCCAAGAACAGGTGTTCAGTGGTACCAGAGTACAGGCTTGGCGACTGGCTGATGACTTTGCATGGAATGTCGGCACGTAGGTATATGAATACACCGCCATCAACCTTGCCCGTCCTATCGTTCCGATAGAGACTGAACCCTGGCAGAGCATACATGGCAGAAGGAAGTGAAGGTTTAAGAAAAGATTCCGAAACAAGAATACCATGTATGTTTTGATCGCTAAAAGTTACAAGGAGGTCAGCATAGTTGGTGTGAATGCTTTGTGCATTAATATGGACAACGTTGAAGTTTGTATCAAGATTAGAAAACTCCCGCTTTAAGTTAAAAGGCAGTGAGTCATCCGCTGATGACCCTACACTTCCCGCACTAACGGAAACATCACTATTAGAACAAGAGAAGAAGCTGTCACCAAAGTTGTAGGTATCCATAAACTAGATATAATATAATAAATACAAATATGGAAATAAATAAAATAAAATAAGTAAACACAATACTTATTTAAAACAAAAGAAATAAATTTGCCTGAACCTATTTATTTATTTAAACTTTTATTATAAACTAGCTGACCCGCTCTCGCTTCGCTGCGGGTAGCTCTACCCCTACTTTACCCTTACCTATCCCTACCCTAACCTACCCCTACCCCTAACCAACTCCTACCCAACCTCTACCCTACCCTACCCCTACCCAACCACTACCCTACCCCTACCCTTCCCCTACCCTACCCTACCCCTGCCCTACCCTACCCCTACCCTACCCCTACCCTTACCCCTACCCTACCCTACCCTACCCCTGCCCTACCCCTACCCTACCCCGGGTCTGATGATGGAGCCGAAAGGTGTCTATGGGAACAAAATCTGCCTGATAATGAAAGACTTTTTACATGTCCGTATTTCTTATTCACAGTCAAAAAAAAATATTCAATCGTGATCATCAGACGATCTATCGCCATCACTATCAAATTCTGTTGTGTAGAATACCAAATAATAATCCTAGTTAATATGCTGCGGAAGGTCGATGGATGTCTTTGGTTGTATGGAATGCGGGACAATCAGCTGCAGTACCTTCTTGCTGATTAGCCATTTTAAATTCATTGGCACTTCGAGTTGCCAAAAGATCTTAAATTCAGCGTCTTTTCTTTTTCGACGATGACTTATGTAATGTTTTCTTAGGTCGACCTACGGACTGGACACCTTCTGTTGATGTTGAGGAGTACGGCGTGTTCACACTTTCAGTGCATAGTATATCTTCTCCTTCCAACCAGTCTTTATGTTTTACCAGAAAATGTCCTTACAAGTCTTTCGTTTGCTCCACTTTTCGCTTAACTTTGCAGATATACTGCAAAATTTCATCTTCCGTTTTCTCAAGGTCTCATCAGTTATATCAATGATTCTTGCAAAAAAAACATAATACGTTGAACCTTTTCTGTTTTCTTATGTTTTAACCATTTTTCAAAAAACTCAGACTTCGCCATGGTTATGACTCGTTCTAGAAAAAAGATAATATTTTTACTTGCGGGGATTAGAGATTGTATGAAACTAAAGCTTAATAGTGTAGTTATGACATGATACAAATCCATCCTGGATACATCTGGATACAAAAAGTTGCAGTACTTCAAAGTTTATATTTATATTTTTTTATTTTTTATTTGGATCCCTATATTTCTAACTCATTTAGAATCCGAAATATACACAGCAAACAAAATAAAATAGTCAGATTATAAAGTACAATAATCCATCACAGAAATCACTATTCACATTGCAATCAATTGAAGGAGATGTTTTCGTAAGTGTGGCAAAATGCAACTGATTAGCATATGCAAATCTGAATTCCTAATCACCTACCTTTACCCCCTGTAACGGGATCTTAATAAGGTGCATAGGATAATGATTTCTCGAAATTATTTATCTATAAAGGGTTGTTTATTTAATTAGACAATAATTTCCTAGAAATTCCAACATGACTTTTGTCCCGCCAGCTTGTACTGGACGAGTCACTGTGCACTGCTAGCTATAGGCCTCTTTTTTACCATGCAATCTCCGGTCCTGATCCTCCCGCATCCACTGCCTGCTAGCCGTAACGATGATCTCGTCCGTCCATCTGGTTGGTGATCTGCCCACTCGACATTAAAATATAAATATAAATATTAGTGATATAAATGATAATTCCTGAGGCCACGCAGACAAAGTTGCGGGAAACAGCTACAGCTAGTCACAAATAAATCTGAACAACCACAATTGCGCCACACGACAAAACTTGTCTTCCCACAGCCCTGCTACTCCTGATCCATACGTCCCACACTTACATTCTGCTGACGGCGAACCTTGACGACATTGAGGCATTAGCCAAGGAACTGGCTAACTCCCCCGTGGCGGAACAATTTAAGAATATCTGGAGACGGGCGTCCAAGCAGTTGCAGGGTGCAGCCAGGTAAGAGAGTTTTAACCCTTTCTCCCCTCTAATTCTATCCTCAAGCAGCAGGAACCTTTGCTTACATACATGTTAACATGTTGAATGACATCTATAACGGTCGATCGATCGCGGATAGACATGTTACGGAATGGTGTATCGAATAAATAATTTATTTTTTATTTTTATTTTATTTATTGCAAAACACAACAGATGTAATACAAAGCAATTCTTAATATAGACATCTTAATTTAAAACATGTAAAATATCCTACTAGGTGTTTTGACAGCTTTTCATTTGTGGACAGTGTATTTAAGTAAGGTAAAAACTAAAAACTAAATTAAAAGAAAAGAAAATAACTATATGTAGGTGCTCAAACTAAGTACTTAAAGACTGTTATTCATCAGGTAAATTAGCTAAAGATTTTCGAACTTTATTTTTGAAGGTAGACAGTTTCGTAAATATGTCCAAGGTGTCGTGTTCATTAGATGTATTGTTGTAGAGATGACACATACTAGGAAGTGGTTCATGATAGGCTCTTTGCGTTCTATACACAGGTAATTCGAATGTAGTTTTCTTTCTGGTGGACCTCTGAAGAATTGGTGGAATACTTATTTTAATTTCTCTCAAAAGAGATGTGTGTAAGTTTCCATGCAATATTTTATGTAGGGTGGTTAGACTGCTAATAGATCTGCGAGTTTCCAAAGAATTCAATCCGTAGTGTTTAAGTCGCGTTTCGTAACAGCGAAGTTTGTATTTTAGGTTATTACGGTATGTCATTATTCTAAGGAAACTTGCTTGTATTTTTTCTATGGTATCAATGTGTACTTTATAAAAGGGACTCCAGACCACAGAACAGTATTCCAATTTGCTTCGGATAAATCTGTTAAACAGTGTTATCAAGGAGCGAGGGTTACGGAGGTCTTTACTTATTCTAGAGAGGAAACCTAGCAATTTGTTACACGAGGATTTTAGATGTACATAATGCGCCCTGAAGTTTAATTCCGTGTCCAGTATCACTCCCAGGTCTCGCACCGTGCTAACGTTGTTCAGCTGCTGATTATCTATTTTATATTGGTATAAATTAAAATCATTTTTCGTTATAGAAAATTTCATGACAAAACACTTTTCAATACCGAGCCTCATGCAATTTCTCTCACACTAGGTGGATAGGGATAGCAGGTCATTTTGTATGCTTTGACAGTCTTCAACAGTTTTTATAGAACTGAATATTTTCAAGTCATCGGCGTATAAGACGCAATTAGATTTTATGTCGCGTGTCAGGTCATTTATGAATAAGACAAACAGTAAGGGCCCAAGGTGACTACCTTGGGGCACGCCAGACGTGATTTCGAGTGAGGTAGAGTAAAAGCCCTTTACTGCCACTATTTGAGACCTATGTGTTAAGTAGGAGGTGACCCACCTAAGGAGATTACCGTGAATGCCGAATTGGGTTTTAAGTTTTACTATTAAAGTATTATGATTAACTTTGTCGAATGCCTTTTTAAAATCTGTGTAAATACTGTGGACTGGTAATTTATTGTTAAATGAGTTGTGAATGTAATGCAAGTATTCTAATAAGTTTGTGGTTGTAGATTTTGATTTCACGAATCCGTGCTGAACAGAGGTTATTGTAGGTTTGGCATGAGCATATATGTAGTCATACACTGAGGTTTCAAAAAGCTTAGCTAAACATGACAGTATGCTAATTGGCCTGTAGTTACTACAATTGTGGGCCTCACCGGACTTAAGAATCGGCACGATGTACGCCTTTTTCCAAATATCGGGAAATATGCCAGAAACGAGTGACTTGTTATACATTATAAATAAGGGAGTGACTAGCTCTTCCGAACACAGCTTCACGAAACGTGCGGGTAAACCATCCGGTCCTGCTCCCTTATTCGCATCCAGAGACTTGAGTTTCGTCAGTATTTCTTCCTGAGATAGCTGTACATTGTGCAATGCGTCACTGTGGGGATTACAATCTTCAGGGTTGGGTACATTATCAGTCCTACTTTCAAAAACTGATCCGAAGAATCTGGAAAAGAGCTGACATATCTCGGTAGGTTCAGATGTAGAGTTATTCTCATAGTACATTTTCTGAGGGATGGTATTTGTATAACGCTTATTTTTAACGAATGACCAAAAGAGCTTAGTATTACCCGACAACAAGGAGTCTTCAACGCTTACAATACAATTCTTGTAGCAGGTATTAAGCATCACCTTGACTCGATCTCTCAGTAATGCGTAAGTATCATAATCGCGTGGGTTATTATACTTTTTGTATTTCTTATGATATTTGTGCTTTTCAGCCAAGGTGTGCTTTAAACTATCTGTAAACCATATGGGGTATTTATGAGAGTCGTTTTTCTTGTAGGGTGTGTGTTTAGTTATAATTGTATTTAATGTTTCGTAAAATAACTTGACGCATTCATTTGTTCCTAATTTCAATAACTCCTTATCCCATGGAAAAGCTTTTATTTCGGATCTACATTTGTCATAGTCGCATTTATTAAAATTCAATATTTTGTTATTTTTATTGTGTAAAATTGAAGGATTTGTGCCGTGAGGAATATCTGCAAGAAATGGTGGGTGAAACCTATCTTGCTTGCTTATGGGATCACAAGGGGAAAGCTTAATATCAGGTAGATTAGTGAGAAAAAGATCCAGAATATTGCCGTCAGACTTAGCAAATGAGCTAAGTTGATTAAGGCTACCAAGTGAGATTAGGTCAAAAAAGAAATCACTTCGTCTATCGTTTCTAGTTACAGAGTCCGATAAGTTTCTAGTGTCAGGTATGGTTTCCCATGCGACATTTGGCATGTTGAAGTCACCTAAAATAATAAATTTCTCATTTGCGTTCATAACAATATCATAACACCGCTCAAAAAATGATTCCATCGTTTCGAAAATTATACTGCCAGGCAAGTAAACGAGACAAATATGAATGATTGTGGACTTCAAGTATACCGTCAGCCACAAATCTTCGGCGTCAGATTCCCAGTCCGACCTTCGCTCTACGCGAATAGAGTTCTTAACCGCAACTAAGACTCCTCCGCCATCGCCCTTGTGACTACGGCTGCTCTCTCTGTCCCGCCTAAATACGTTGTAGCGTTTATCAACCACTTCACTACTATGAACGCCGCTGTTGAAGTTAGTCTCGGTAAAACAAATTATGTCATAATCTTCAGCCAAAATGCCCTTGAATACGTCTTGTACCTTCGACCTTATTCTATTAACATTTTGATAATAAATTTGTAACATATCGAAGAGGAATCCTAAATCTGATTATATGTACTTCTAATTAAAAACAAAAAACAAATAGGTAGGTAACCACTAGGTAACCAAACAACTAATAAAGAAAACTTTTACACTATTAGTTTCAATGACTGTACGTTTTTCACCATTATTGCTTTGGCATTTTCGCATTTTCTCACGAACACTTTCCCGTACTTTACCCAAACGAACGTGTAGTTTTTCTCCTTGGCAATCTTTCTTGCCTCAGCCTGCAGCGACTTGGTCTCTGGCGGCAGGTGCTCCACTACGTAGACCGGCGACTTCTCTCCAGCGATGTCGATCGAGTGCGAGTTCAGTTTGTTGGTTTGGTTAGCCTTGTTGTAGCAGTGAACTGCGGACAGCAAGTGATCCCGGTGACGCGGCGACGGCAGAGTTAGAAGGATGTTGCGTGGTCTAGCAGTAGTCGGGTCCAGCTTTGCCACTCTGCAGCATGACATGATTGACTCGTCGGATATCATCTCACCAGTTGCGACTTCGTATATTTTTTTGACGATGCCTACAACGTTCTCGTTCTTCTTCTCAGGTACTCCTTGGAATTCGATATTGTTGCTTCTCGATAATTACTCAATGGATTGCAATCTGCCGGAAATTTGGTCGAGTTTCTGAGATAGCGCGGTGTTCTCCTTTTTTAACGAACATATAACTTGTTTTTGTTCGTGATGATCTTTCTTCAAATCGTCGTATTCGTTGCATAGAAATTTGAGCGACTGATGCAAGCTCGTCCCTTAGTGTTTTCAGAGAATCCTCGAGTACAGAAACAATGCAAGACCTCATCGATGTGAGTTTATTGTCTAATATTGAATCCACGGCTTTAATTCTACTTTGATTCTCAACTTCTACAAGTCTGGTCTCGAGGTGGGCATTCAAAGATGTGACTTGCTTTTTAATTTCAGACTCAATAATTAGCCTGATCTCCTTCTTCAGTGCTTCGTTACCCTTATGATTAAGGGCTTCGAGACGAGTCTCTAAGGAGGTGATATCAAAAGCGCTGTTGTCCGAGGACACAGGTTTATTGCCAGCTGTAACGTTGGGCCGAGGTGTGAGATTCGCAGTAGCGTCGACAACAACGGCGGCGACGGCGGAGGCGACGGTGGATGTATGAAGTCGTGGCGCGGGATCCTTAAGGTTGACATGGCTAGTAGACGAAGTACGCAGTGGCGTCTGAGACCGTTGCTCTGATTTGCAACTGTCGCATTTATGTACTTTACGATTGTCTGCAGGAAGCCTTTTGTAGTCCTTTACCGATATATCCAGGCACAGGTGATGATAGGTGCGAGTGCAGGATAAGCAACCCGTAAGTTCGGTTATGCCGACGAATTTCCCGCAGGCTTCACATTTAGGGGTTTTGGGTGGCATCTTATTTGTGTGTTTTTTATTTAAATAAAAACAACTAAACAACAAGAAACAAAAAGTACAAATAATAACAGTTTCTTCAACACTAACACGGCGGATCAGGGACTCGAACTATGTTACACTGTCTTGCGAGTCCAACGTCAGCGCGACCGCGCCACGAAGCCTTTCAAAACAGTTGCGAAATTCAAGATCTTGTTTGAGAGATGTGCCGGAACAGTGAAGGAGCCAGACGGGTGAAATTTGGCTGGCAGGATCACAGAACACAATTACTCGGCAGGATCGCTTACGCAACTCGCAGAGACGGTGGAGTCGTGATGAGCGGGACCAAAACACAGCTGTCTCTTTTCCTCGAGGGTCGCGGGGGGCCGCTGATGCCTCGCAACGCGGATGAGTGTACACTGGTCCCACGGAGAATTAGGCCGTATGCAAATTGGAGGACGGGATAAGATTGTAATGACTAATGAAGTTGACTTATTATAACTTTACGAGAGCAACCGATTACACGTCTTGTTAGTTAACTGCTTGGGCGCGAAATGTTGCGAAAATGCGAAAATGTTATTAATTGGTGTAAGCAAAGTTAGTCCCTAACTGTACCCAACGAGCTTCACTTTCCTGTGGCAGCCATCGAGCGGCAGAGTTCGAACGTACTTGAGGTTCAACGACCGGTCCGTCCTTACTCTCGCTGTCTCTATCTGGCAAGTGAAAACACGACTCACCAGACATTGGCCAGCTCTTCACACCTCGGCTCGCGTTCATCGAACCATGATGCTGCGCATGAGTCAATATTCACATTCACACTGATATTATTTATTACGTATGATGTCAAAAGAGTATTCTATCATTGGATTATCTGCAATGCACGGTTTGTGATGCCCTGTATGATTTAAATTGCGTAAATATCACTTCAACAGAGTTCGGATCGTAAACGCAAGAAACAAAGGACAACTGGACCTGTCCGCAATGCCTCTGTGTTAGACCGAAAGGCGGAAATCTAAATACACCGCACCGGTACGAAGTTCTTTGGGAGCTTTCAATACTACCTATGGGTCCGAATATGATACAACCTTTAGAGGCAATGATACCATGAGCAATTTGAATATGCTTAGAATAGGGATGCACCAGAAAGGAATGAAAAATGAGAAATTACGAAAATACTGTCAGAGATACGTAAGGAGCTCAGCACCTGGAGGTCGCAAACTGCGGAAGTTCCATCTTTTAGATTGGATTCAGAGATTAACTAAGTAAGTTGAAAAAATCTCATAAGATATAACCACCTTGAAAATAGAATTGGCAATTAGGGACAGTCATATCGTTGCCCTCAAAAACAACTTGTCTGCGAGCAAACAATCCGTGGGCCCTACGTATGCCTCAAGAGCAGCAGCCATCCGCGCCGGCGTATGCGAGCGACAAAAACAGGAGTTTGGCCACGAAACAAACTGGAGTAACTAATTTGGAGACTGAAACTATACCTACCCTGGAAAATGAATGGAAGACGGTGGAGACTAGGAAGTAGTCTAGGAAATTCTCGAAAATTAAAAAAGGCGGCAACACTAATGATTTAAAAATAAAGGGAATTGAAAAACAAAGATTCTTCCATGTGTGGAGGGTAAGCCAGACTGTGTCAGAAAAAGATATTAATTTTCATTGAATCTATCTGCGGAGACAAAGAGGAAATAAAAGTGGAAAGAGTAAAGACCAAGACGGACCGTTATTAGGGTTAATTTATTATAGGACTCCCGGAAAGTCACTAAGATAAGTCACGCGAAGATCTGGCATGTCAAGGTGCGGTTCAGCGAATGGTTCTGGATCGATCTGGCTGCCTGGATCCTAGCAACATTGGCGACCACAACGACTGGAATTTTGTCAAAGGCAACAACACAGTCCTCTATGAGCTCATGTGTAACGTATCTTGGGACAGTGTTATCAAGGCTCCGGATGTAGATACGGTCGTTTTTATGATACCGTTTACGAGATCTTCAAAACTCCATCCTGAAGAAGACCAGGCCGAGAAAACCTATCAAGCGCTATCCTTAGTGGTTTAGTGGAGACGCGGACGATCTCAAACCGGTACTTCCCGTGAAATCAGAGGATGATGGCAGGCTACCGGAATAATATAATAAATATAAAGGATGCGGTTCATAGATGGAGTATCAACAACAAACTCCTATTCAACACTGAGAAATTGTATAATGTCCTTCAGGCGCTCTTTTCGGCCTATTAGCGCCTTGGCACGGAGTCTTTGACTCATGTGTATTCGATGAAGGACCTCGGTGTTAAGTTCGACCCTAAACATACATTCCATGAGCACATGAGCACTTTAGCCAAGGTATGCTTCAAAAGATTAGGGTTTGTGATACGGAATAATAAGGGATTCAATAATATGGTAAATAATATGGTAGCTAAACCACACGGTTTAGCTTCTTTACCCGGCCCTAGTGAGAACCAAACTAGAATTGAGCTCAGTCTTTTGGAACTGCAATCCAAAAGCTCATACATCCTTATGCTCGAGAATTTACATAAAGCTGTCTTACGATACCTATTCAAAGGAAAATTTGGATATTACCCATACCTTTATCCATCCGCTTTTTTATTGTTTATTCTTGGATTTAACTCACTAGAGGTGAGACGTAACACCGAACAGCTGTGTGACTGTGTGTCGATTGCGATTGCGAGACGATAGTGACAGCACAGCGCTTGTTAGTGCAGTATGCGCGCTATACGTGCCTGACAACTACAAACGCGCGCGCAGGCTCCAGCTGCTAGCGGGCGGCTCGCACTGCACGAAGCCGCGCTGGCAGCCTCCGCTAGTCTGAGCGCGGGACAGCCTGAACGCACTCTTGGCGGCAACACCAATGAATTATCTATTTGGTGATGTGATGTGTATGGAGGGATATTTTGCAAGAGTGTGGCAGGTTCTGCGAGAGGGATGCATGATTGAGCTGTCCCAGATAAAGAATTTTGGTTTTGAATCTTATTGAATGTTGCTATGTATCAATTTGAAATTATTTTGTATTGAATTTTGGTTGTTGAATTTTATTGAATGTTGCTATGAAGTTGAATTTATTTTATTATATTGAATGTGTTAGTGAATTTTCATATATAATATGATATTTCTAATGTTAATAGGATTTTTTTTTTCTTATTTCATAGTTGAATACTGACTTATTTTAATATGTTATATTATTAATATTTGTGTCACTTTGGCTAGCTGTAATGGCACAAATTTTATGAATATAAATCCAAATTTAGCTAGTTGTAGGTATAATGGTTCTGTTTTTTAAAGTACGGAACACTAAATATTGTTTTGATACACTTGATGTAGATGCTTGTAAAGGCTTGCCAAATACCTGCAAGCTACAAAACTCCGAGAAACGTTGTTGTACGGCAAGAGGCACAACAAACTCACGAAAGCGAGAACAACTCCATCGCTTACATAAAAATTTGCCGAATTCCTTTAAATATTTTTAAAAAATTATTTGTTTGTTGCAAGTTTGTGCTTGCGAAACCTTAGGAAGCATGTAAATCATGTACATATAAAAGCCAGCAGAATTGGCTGTTTTTTTCATGTGGGCTCTGTCCCACTCCCCGGTTCTAGCGCACACATCTCTAAGCGAAGCTTTACTGTTCCACTCAGACAGGAATTTATCCAAGAAGTCCTTCCAACTCCTTCTGAATTAACATATCTATTACAATATCGCTCATCGAATGAGCTGAAAGGACTCAAATGGAGGGGGACCACGAGAACATAGTGTAGCTTGAGTATGAAACAGGAACCTACCGCGGAGTTGAGTGTAAGCCTCACGTCAACGCCACTCAACTCGGTCCTGGGAAAATCTGGTCCTTCGTTTTTTTGCTATGTCTAACTGCTATAGTTTAAAACTATCATATGGTTACCAAGATCCGCAAAACGTCCCGTAGGCAGACCAGACAAATGGACGGATGACATCGGAGTAGATGTTGTGGTAAATGTGGGCTGATTGATGATTGAGAAGATTTCACTCACATCGAACGTGCGGCTTTGGTTGACGTGTTTCGGATCACACGTTAAGCCTAAGGTCTGGACTACTATCGCTACTCGGTGGTAGTAGTCATATTAGGGCAGTTTGAAAACTTATGAAAGTTGGTTTAGCCACAAGCTCGACACCCCCTCAAAAACCCGCACCCCGTGCCCCACAGTGGCGCCATTAATGTGCTACATTTATATAATATCACTCCACAGGCCTAACTACAAAGGTCACCAGGCGTCCGATTTCATCAACCGAGCTACTGAGACCTCTCATGAAGTCTCCACACCCCCGCAAGACCCCCCTACAAGATCTGATGTCCAGGTACATGACATTTGTGGCGGGGCTGTGGAGGTTTTGCCTCATAAGCGGCAGGTTCCGGGTTCGATCGAATGCAGGTTTGAAGGATAAATATATCCCTGGGTGTTGGCTTGGATGTTTGTAATAATAATAATAATAATAATAATCGTTTATTGCAGGCATAAAAGCCCATAGAATAAAATACACATTATGTCAACAATAAAATAAAATTAAAATTCAAATAAATCATTACAAAATAAAAATGTCAAAAAATTTAAAAATAAAAACACACACACGGGAGGGGAAGAAGGACGAGTGCCTAGGCTACCCACTAACGTGTAGCCTCACCCAGTGAGCCAGTAGCGGCGAGTCCCACCGTCCAGCCAACGTGCGAAGAATGGAGTTGGAGCTGCCGCGTACGCGCGCTAATAGCGAGGCGCTGCGTTTCCTAATGATCGCGGCAAAGCCGTCGACCCTAGCCTCCGCAAACATGCCTGAGGCGCTGCAGTACCGCGGCAGGCCCATCACCACCCTAAATGCATTGTTGTACTGAATACGTAGGGCGCTGTATGCACCCTGCGTATCTGCACGTGTAGTAAGACTGGCAGTATGCCCTGAACAATGTTAATTTTGATTCTTTGCTACAACGAGCGAACCTGCGAGCCAGCATATTACAGCGAACAGCCAGCGCCCTACGCTCCCTCTCAATGTCACAGACATCTTTGAGGTCATCGGTGACCCAGTGGCCCAGGTACTTGAACTTCTTAACCCTGTTCAGAGGAGAATTATTAATGTAGACTGGAGGCAGGTCAGAGTATGTTCTCGTGCCTGACTTGAAAACCATTAGCTCACTCTTTTTCCCGTTGTACCTGAGCCCATGGGCCTCCGCATAGGACTCACAAATACGCAACAGTGCACATAGCGCACCGACCGATGGGCTCAGCAACACCATATCGTCAGCATAAGAGATGTTGTTAATATTTTGTCCGTCTATATGACATCCAACTCTAGTGCTGCTGAGCTCCTCGATCAGGTCATTTACATACAAATTAAAAAGTTTAGGAGAAGTGAGCCCCCCTTGTCTCACACCACAGTCTAGTCTGTATGCACCAGAGCATGACCCCGCCCACCTGACACAATTGTTTTGGTTACTGTACCAGAATCCAAACAAACGTGTTATTTCTGGCGGTACACTCGTTTCATTCCGCATTTTCGCCCAGAGTATGTTATAGTTGACTAAATCAAATGCTTTAGACAAGTCTAAGAAACATGAAAAAACTGGCGTATTCCTGGCGGTATAGTACTGAATAGTCTGCTTGAGACAGAAGATAGCACTTTCTGTTGAGAGTCCGCACCGGAACCCGAACTGATGGTCATTCAATGTCAAGTGCCTATCTAACTGTTTATCAAGCAAACTGTCCAGCACTTTTGCAACGACCGTTGCCAAAGAGATGGGCCTATAGTTATTTAAATCAGAAGCATCTCCAGTTTTGTTTTTGACAATTGGAATAACCAGCGTGTACCTACGGTCACTAGGCAAGTAAGAGTGACTTATACACGTTTGTGACGTCGCTGTTGAAAAGACATTTTACTGTCTAAGTTTTAAATCCGACGCAAAAATAAGCAACCCATAATTTATTTAACGACCTCTGTGGCGCTATAGATGTGGCTCTGCTTACCATGTTTCCCATCCCGGGTTCGATCCCCAGCTGGGGAAAAATTAAAAAAAAGCCCCAGGTCTTGGATGTTTATATGTGTGATGTCGCTGTTTCTGGTTCCCAAGACACAGGGTATCCTAGTGTGGGGCCAGAAGCAATGTATGTGTCTATGTATAATTTTATGTATATTTATAAGTATCCCTGACTCTATGCATAGCATCGTCGCTTCTAAAAATCTCGGTCAGGCATTTAAAGAGTTTGGAATGCCAGAATACTTAAAAAATTGCACCTATCTCATACATTTCTCATTTCTCGGTCAACATTTCGTTTCTTGCTTTGCATGACGCCCGTGGAGGGACAACTTTTTCATGACATTTATCCATAATTTTATCTCATTTACAGCTTAAAACCTCCTTGTTCCAGGTCTCGCCCGTCGAGAACCAGGTCGTGGACGACATAATAAACCTGGGCATGACCGCCAGTTATTATCTGAACTCCATGAAGCAGATTATTTTGAACGAAAAGGACCCTCCTCCCAGAAAGACTGTTGAATAAAAGCGTTTGAATTCTTTTCTTGAAGGAGTTTCACTTGACATATTAACAACAATAACTTATAATAAATGTAGACCATTAATGTCCCCACCGAGGGGCACAGACCTTTACCCGGATGTGAGTAAGACTAAGCCGTACTCCACCACGCTGGCTCAGTGCGGGTTCATGGAGGGGTTTTACGACCACTATCACATAGCGATAACAGCCGGGACCTACTGCTTAAAGTGTCATCCGAAACACTGAAATCCGATAATGTACTTAAGATAAATAAATTATCTCAATGGCACACAGTCAGGATTCGAACCTGCATCTCCAGTGTGAGAAGCAAGCGTGAAAACCATTAGACCATGGAACACATGTTTTCTCATATAGGGTGGCAGAGACACATTTGCGCCCACGCTTATCTATTCAATAATTTACGTGACATTAGGGGTTTCGATAAAAAGATAAAAATTATGAAGAGAGGTAGTTAGATATAAAGATAGAATAGGATAGTCGGGTTTTGGGTTTACAGAACTCATTGGTATTGATTTTGCATATTTTTGCACTACGCTAGCACTCCGTCTATAGTAAGTCAGGCAAAGTGGAGGAGGCGTAGGTACTGATTACTGTTAAACGAGAAATATGATCCACTATCAATGTTTGTTATCAATCAGTCTTCAGCAGATCAATCAATCAAATCAATGAATCAAATGTCTTTATTACTGTAGATATTTACATATACTTAGTAATCGTCATTTTTTGCCTCTTCTCTACATTGGACCACTGTGGAGGAGGGCGGAAAAACCCCCACAGATTGATTTTAGATCGCTATTAAATATTGGTTGTGTTTAAGGAATACAGTTCTTACTATATTAATTAAGCAGGAATAAATAATTTTCAATTTTCACTAACAGCAAGTTCTTCAAGTTTAATTAACAGCAAGTTCTGTGTTGAGTTAGATTAACCCCATACAGTCCCGTCATTTAAGTAATCTTGAAAATTGTAATATCGTTTTTTGATAAAGTCACTTTTACATGGTTTTTAAATTGCTCAAATGGCAATTTCAAAATCTCCAGAGGTATCTTGTTGTAGTAGAGAATGCACTGACCCTTGAAATAATTGTTAGCCTTCGCGTGTCTAAACCGGGGTGCAACTAGTCTGTGATTATTTTTTAGGTTAACATTACAGCTATCGCTAAGTTTGGAAATGTTGTAAGTTTCTTTCGTACATACATTATATTTTCGAAAATAAATTGACTACCTACAGTTAGTAAGTAAATTTCTTTAAAAATCTCTCTTAAGGAGTTTGTGCGTTTAAATAATAAATTGCTCGGATTTCTTTTTTCTGTTAAAATAAATTAGTTTGAATATGCGCTGTTTTTTCCCACAAAAAGATACCATAGGACATGACTCTATAAAAGTAACTATAAAATATACAAGGCTAGATGTAGCGACATTCGTGTTTTGTCTTATGTTCCTGACAGCGTAAGCCGCAGAACTTAAATTACCAGCTAATTTATCTATGTGGGGTCCCTACTAAAATTTGCTATCAATGCTTATTCCAAGAAACTTTGTATCATTTACTAATTCTAACGTGCTGCTGTCTAACACTAAACTGGTCTCAACTTGCCTGACATTTGGAAGTGAGAATTTGATACACTTAGTTTTACCAGCTTTTAACAATAAATGATTAACTATGATCCAATTCAAGATGTACGGCACTCAGCATATGATATTTCGGTTACCGCGCTGTTTCGCACTTTGAGGTGGTTCTACGCTGTTGTGTGGCATATCCTCGCCAGTAAAACACACGTGGTATTTCGTTTGATGTTTCCGAAGTGGTGACCAGAAATGTTGTATGTTCCACTGTCGTCCGCGCAAAGAGGGCTAGCATTTTGTTTGTTGGAGGAGAAAAAAATGAAATTACCCATGCCCAGGAGTCATACCTCCCTGGTATGTCCGGGTTCCCATATTTTGAGCGGGCATCAGCTGGTGTGGTAAACAGACTAAAAATAAGCCATTGTATTTTACAGTTATCGATATTCTATTTTATTGTTAGCCATGGCCTCGGTATATGTTGAAGGCGTTCTACCTGCAATTTGTCCTTTTGGGCGATATAATATGTGATTATGATATATATGGGAGAAGTTTGCCTGCTTACCCGATTTTACGAGCGGATATCAGCTCATAGTCAGTGGGCATGATAGCGATATGTTAGGGGGGCAGATAGTCCCCGCTACTACAAGGTAGTTATACAATTTTTAAACCTATCCTGATCCTAAACTACTCTATATTTAGGTCATTTATGGGGGCTCTAACCTCAGTCCGGGAGGTTTAAAGGGGGAGGGGGAGACTGTGTCCGTCAAATCAAGACGGCGATCTCTTTTAATCCAAATTTGGTATTTGAGACGCTGTAATGCTTCGGGGACACAGCCTTCGTCAATTTGATGTGCCTGAGGGGCGGGGGGTGGTTTGGCTTTAAGAGCTTTCGTGATATCGTCCTCCGGTTATAGGAGGACGTCTTTGGGGCGCCTTTTGTAAAGGTGTTTTTTATTTATGCCTGGGGTCCGTTCACTAAGGGATGCTTGTACGATAAGCTAGCTTGGGAGGCTAGATGTATTATTGAAGTAGCGTTCGGACGCTTCTTTAATATATTGCTCTGTGGGAGTCTAAAGTCATTATGGAGGTCTACATTTGCGCATGTACCACGGGGCACCTACGGCTTTGCGCATGAAGTGGTTTTGTAAAACCTGAAAGGGTTTAAGGGAATGGGAGCAGTGTTCAAAGACTGGGCGGATGCAAGTTTTAAATAGAGTTATTTTGCAGCGCAATGGGAGTTTGCTTTTACTTCTCATGAGCGGGTGAAGCCTACCCATGTAGAAGGCTGCTTTGTCGCGGACCGATTTAATGTGGGATTTGAAGTTTAGTCGGGAGTCTAATGTCACGCCTAAATACTTCACTTTATTCTCCCAGGGGATAGGGCGGTCAAAGAGGGTGATTTCGGGTAGTGAAGAGGACGCGCGGTCAGCTTGAGTCTTACACCTTGAGAAAAGCACGGCTGCGCTTTTCTCGGGATTCATCTCTATTCTCCATTTGAGAGCCCATTCACCGAGGTCTGTTACTGCTTTTTGGAGTACTTGACAAATGCGCGCCCTCTTTCTACTGGTGTAATAAAGCGCCGTATCGTCGGCGTAAAGAGCTGGCTTGATGTATGGCGAGCGGGGGACGTCTTGGACGTAAAGTGAAAAGAGGGTAGGGGAGAGAACTGAGCCTTGCGGAACTCCGGCGGCTATGGGGTGGGGCTTAGAACGCGATTTTTCTACTCGATAGCAAAAACTGCGCTCAGTGAGGTAGTCTGTGATAATGAGTACAAGCCTATCGGGGAGGTTGAGTTGATAAAGTTTATAAATAAGACCATTGTGCCAAACATTGTCAAAAGCTTTCGTATTCTTTCGTATGACGGATCTTCCGCGACCTTGATCAATTCGGAGGTGGCACGTCAAATAGGAGCATCAGGCCCCATGGTGTCAATCAAAGTTGACGGAGTCGCCGGAATGTCAACACACAAACCAATTCAACATGTGAGTTTTTCCATTAAAGGTAAACATTGTTCTGAGTCATTTTTGGTAAATAATGCTAAGGCTATGGACTCACTCTCGTTGTTTACACAAACTGTCACTCGAAATGACTTGTATAAATATTCGCATCTAACTGATTTAATCGATGAACTTACATTTACTGATGCAACGCCTAAGATTTTGCTCGGTGCTGAGCACTGGTATTTGACAGTTAGCCGCGAGATACGTGAAGGATCCAGAAGTCAGCCAATAGGAACACGCACGGCCTTAGGTTGGGCTGTCCACGGAAAGTCCAGCACCTGGAAAAAACCCGTGCATTTTATAAACCACGTTTCTGTTAACGATGGCGGCGATTCCGCCATTAATGAACTCGTTAAGGATTATTTTAGTCTTGATTCTATAGGCATATCTAAACCTGAAACTACCTGTTCCAATGAAGAAAAATACGCTTTAGGCATGTTAGACACTACAGCCAAGCGTCTGCCGTCAGGTAGGTTTGAAGTCGGCCTATTGTGGCGCAAGGATACGTCAAACATACCTGACAGCTATCCTCACGCTTTATCGAGATTTCTGGGCCTAGAAAGGTGCATGGCTCGAGACCCAGACTTCAAAAAAAGTTATTGTGATTTTATAAACAACATGTTGGGAAAAGGTTACGCTGAGGAGTGCCCTAGGGACACATACCGAAACACTGTCAATTTAAAAGATATACAGAAGACTTCTCGTTGGTATTTATTTGCCACATTTTCCTGCTGTGCATCCACAAAAGAAAAAACTTCGTGTAGTACATGATGCAGCTGCGAAAACTTCAGGTGTCAGTTTAAACTCGCTTTTGCTGCCCGGACCTGACCTTTTGCAACCATTGCTGCATATTTTATTCCGTTTTCGTGAGGGTTATGTCGCTATGACAGCTGACGTGAAGGAAATGTTTCCTCAAATCAGGATTAGGGAGGGAGACCGCGATGCCTTACGATTCATTTGGAGAGAGAATCCCAGCTGTGAGTTGAAGGAATACAGGATGACTTCTGTAATTTTTGGCGCCGCCTGTAGTACGTGCACAGCGTTATACATCAAAAATCGGAACGCTCACGAATTGCAGAAGTCATACCCCGCGGCATCCAAAGCTGTCATCCATGACTATTATATGGACGATTTTCTGGGCAGTTTGGATGACGCACGAGAAGCCTCGCAACTCGCAGCTGACATAGTGACAGTGCACATAGCTGCAGGAATGGAAATGCGAGGTTGGGTATCCAACGTACCATCCGCTCTTACAGATGTTCCTGAAGATTTGCGCGCTATACCCGATAACGTTCACGTGGGCCCTCAAACCTTTGTCAGGACTTTAGGACTTATTTGGCATCCGCAAACCGACACGTTTAGTTTCCGCAATGGTTCCCCAATTCCTGAAAACCAGATACTTACTAAATGCAAGGTGTTGTCGTATTTAATGTGCGTTTATGATCCTCTTGGCCTCCTGACTGCGCTGGTAATTCAAGGTCGAATTTTATTCCAGCAGACATGGAGAACTGGTATTGATTGGGATACCGAGCTGCAACCAGATGCAGTTCAAAAATGGGTGGCTTGGTCTCGACAACTGGCTATGATATCAAACCTCAAAATTCCTGGTTGCAAATTCCTCGATGGTACAGGTGCGGATTCCAGGGTGAGGGCATTAGTGATAGGCAGCTTCACGTTTTTGCAGACGCAAGCGAAGAAGCATACTCGTGCGTTGCATACTGGCGTTTCACAATTTCGAACGGGTCTGTGAAGTTGTCTCTCATTGGTGAAAAAGCACGCCTCAGGCCATTCTATACCACGTTTAGAGCTCCAAGCGGCCCTTATTGCTGCTCGATTTGCCAATACTTTGTGTACCGGTCATGATATCCCACCGAATTCAATTCACTTTTGGTCAGACTCAACTACAGTTCTGAGTTGGATTCGGAGCGATGCGCGAACATTTAAGCCATTTGTAGCTAATCGCGTTTGAGAAATCACGGAAATATCAAACGTCAATGACTGGAAATACATCCCAGTTGGCTTGAATGTCGCAGACGATGCGAGAAGATTGAAAGATTCTGACATTGACTTGTCGCGGTGGCTCTCTGGACCAGATTTTTTATTAGTGCCATCTTGCGAATGGCCTAAAGAACCATTGCGCTTGTCTGAAACTACATATACCTTGGAAGAACTAAAACCCTCCAAGGAGTCCAAGGTACATGTAGGTTTAACTATTCTGCATAAACCTTCATCGGTTGTGCCCGACCCCTCACGCTTTAGTGAGGGGTCGGGTACACGTCCGATTCACGCGACCGCGTGCATCTTCCAGTGCGCGCACAAGTTTCGGTCTCTTTTGGCACATAACACTCCAAATTCGACGTACGTCACTGAAAATTAGGAGTGCCAAGCTCTTACACCATTTCATTTCTTAATTGGAGCTTCCTCGAATCAGTAGTTACCAGTTCTTCTGGATGACGGAGTATTCTCACTGAGGAAAGAATGGCAGATAGTTCTCCGGCTTTCAGAGCATTTCTGGAGCAGATGGTTAAAAGAGTACCTGCCCAGTCTCAAACCTAAGAAGCGTCACGGAACCCAGTACGAAGACGTAAAGGTAGACGACGTGGTACTAGTTGTTGACCCAAGCATGCCGAGAGGAGTTTGGCCAATGGGCAGGATTCTGGCAGTGCATCCGGGCAGAGACGGAATTGTCCGAGTGGCTGATGTTGCTACCAAAGGCGGCATACTGAGGAGGCCCACCAGGAAGCTGGCTGTGCTCCAACAAGAAGCTGGGTAGCTACGCTACACGGGGGGGATAATGTTAAGGAGTTTTTATATTACTTTTTATATTGTCTATGTTTTATTTATCTATTTTTTGAAGTACCATTGTTTTACCAGTTGTCAATATATTCTTGTGTCTAGCTGCTGCGTTTTTTTGTCCTCGCTATAGTAGTTATCGAAGATTCCCGTGCACTGGCCTTGAATCCGATTTTCCATCGAAGGTCTAAGCATATAGATAAAAGATTTCATTTTGTAAGAGAAGCTATAGCTAATAGTTTTGTTAAAATTGCATATATGGAAACAGCTGAAATGCCAGCATATATTCTGACCAAAAGCTTGGGTTCTGTTAAGCACTATTATTTTATGAAAAAACTTGGCATTTCACCTGTCGATTAATTAGATTATCTATTGATTTTGTTAAGTGGAGGTGTTATTTAATTCTGGTAACAATATCAATATCTACTAGCGCCCTCTAGAGTACATTGCTATGTACTGCTCTTTCACTTCCAACCAATAAAGTTAGTTTGTTACCGATCACCATCATTTTATTATCACAGATGCAACTGTTTGTAATGTAAATGTGTTCTCTTCCGAAAAATCTGGGTACTGAAGTACTGGTGGTGATATCACATGCATAGTTTTAAAATTTCAAATGAACTTTTACAATTATCATCCCAATAAAATGATACGCCTTTCTTACTTATTTGTTGAGTGGATGTGCCCTTGCCGCGAAATTGGGGATAAACTTTCTATAATAATGTGTAAATGCCACAAATATTTTTACCTCGTTTGTACTATTGGGGATTGGATAATTTTGAAGAACGTAAATTTTTTCAGGATCCTGTTATACACCCTCAGCTGAAACCACGTGGCCTAAATAAAGAATTTCCTTCTTTAAGAAATCGGATTTTGTGGGGTTTAGCTTTATATTTAACTTCCGGAAAGATCCAAAAACATCCATAAGGTTTTTATTATGATCCTGAAGGTTTTTGCCAAATATAATCAGGTCATCTAAATAAAATAGACATTTTTCATGGGTTAAGCCTGCCATAGCTATAGTCATCATTCTTGAAAATTAATTAGGACATGTTTTGAGTCACATGAACATACGCGTCATCTGATATTGTCCTGAAGCAAAAGCAGTATATTTTCTACTACTTTGGTCCAAACTGGCTTGATAATAACCTTGATAGAAATCTAGACGGCTAAAATAGACACAACCTGAAAGTGAATCTATAATTTCTGTAATGTTGGGCAAAGGGAACTTATCGTCATTAATGAATTTATTTAATTTTCGGTAATCGATCACTAATCGCCATTTCTTCTCACCACTTTTTTCTATTTTCTTGGGAACTAAAAGAATAGGACTAGACGACTCACTAGTTGAAGGTTCGATTATGGTATCGTTTAACATTTTGTCTATTTGTCGATTCACTTCTTGCTTCTGAGAGTGGGGAAGTCGGTATGGCTTTACGTAAACGTGTTCTGTATTTGGTTCCAAAGATATCGAGTGTTCATAAATGTCGGTAGTAGACAGCCTGTCATTAGGTAAATAGAAAATATCAGGAAACGAATTATAGGTTTAATGAAGGAAACTCACTTTTCAAAAAGTTAATTATTTAATTATAAGAAACAAGTAATTATTACAAGAGCGGAAATGAGAATGAGCGTTAAACAAATTAATATTAAACGAAGACGAACTCGCTGATGATGCGTCCTAGTTTCGGCTTCCTTACATACGCTGCGCGGGGGCATGGTCAGCAAGTACCAGGGCTTTCAGCTAGGTAACTCCTGCCTTTTTCAGATAGAAGCACGGTCCGCGGCTTCCAGAGGGGGTATTCTGCCGTCATAAGGAAAAAGGACGTTTCTACCAAAAGATCAAAACGGGAAAAAAAAATATTTTGTGTTTTTTATTAAATTATGTGGCACAGCACATGATTAAATAAAAAATAGACCAAAATACCATATATTTTTTCAAACCTGTGGGTTATAGTATGTTTTGTCAGACTGCATATATAAATTTCAATGAAAATAGTATTTTGTATTAAAAACAAACAAATTTCCTTTTTTTCTTAGTAAAAAAAATATTAATATTGATTAAATACTGCATTAAAAGGACGTTTCTGGCTAGATGCGCCCTTTTTACAATGTCATTTATGAAACGTCTTTTTAACTTAGTGATATTAATTTATTAGCCTCCACTTAACTGAATTAAAAAGTCGCTTCTAGCCAGTTACTGCTTTCTATCTTAGTGATAATACCTATCTGGCGCCCATTACGCCCAAAATGGCAAACATATTTTAACAAGCCAAACTCTATTTTAACTGAAAAAACTGTATTTTTTGCATGGAAGGAAACACAGAATGTTAGGGTTATCTAAAACGAGCGATCAGTATAATAATAATTATCCTGGTTGGGTGATGGGGCAGGATTGCTTTCAGTTTTTCTGGTATAGTACAGATAAGTCAAAGTCAAAGTACTTTATTACTATAGATATTTACATATACTTAGCAAACGTAATTTTTTGCCTCTTCTCTACATTGGACCACTGTGGGAGAAGAAGGGCGTAGAAACTCCCACAGATTGATTTTTAGATCTCTTTTAAAAATAGGTTGTGCTTAACTAATACAAATATGAAAAATTCAATTGTTATGATTAATAAGCAGGAATTAATAATTACAAAATTATTAACAGCAAGGTCTGTGTTGAGTTGAACCTCCTGCGCTAGATACCTTTTGCTGTGGGTTTGCAGTGTCATGTTAAAGAGATGAATTCTGCATTGATCTGTAGTGGAGATAAGATTTGTTCCCGTGAGTTTCTTATAAGATGTTTTCTCGTTGCATGTGGTCTTAGCGATGGTTTCCTGCTTCATGATCGTGAGCCTACTGTTGGGGTCTATCTTTTGAATTTTTCCTTTATTGAGATTCATCTTAGCGTAGGTACATTTTCCAGCTTCTTGTTGGATGAGGGATATCACACAGTCTGCGGATGTCTTCATATTCTGAGTGTCCAGCTGCTTGCAAAGATGCGTGTCATCGGTTATCTCCTGACAGGTGTCTTCCAGGTAAGAGTACTCCTCGTTCCCAAGTATAAGGAATTTGGATTTAGGGATAATGGTAAGGTTATTTATATTAGGAATTGAATAAAGGTGGATAAGGTCATATGAATTGGGATCAATGCTGGGAATTTCTAGGACAAAATTCAAAGTGCTTTCCGTACCGTACTTTTCCGGCTTTAAGCTCTATGGACCTTTCTAAAGGTTAAATATTATCTATGTTGATCTCTGCAACTGGGGTGATCAACAGTTTTGATTTTAGCTGCAGCATTTCATAAATTAAGGTTTGATGACTTATTATACTAGGATGCATTACACCTAATTGAGAAAACGTCTTGGCATCTTCTAGGAGCATGAGCTTATCTAATATTATCTGTAAAAAATCTATTTGAACGTAAATATCTAAAAAATGTAGCTGATTATAAACTACGTTAGAACCACTAGTAACATTAGTTAGAGCAGCGAGTATTCTATTTTGATTTTCGTTAACTCCAATTAATTGTTTTTGATATTCTTCCATACTTTTACGGGCTAAATTTACGGAACTTTTTTGAAAATTATATGCAAGATTCACTTTGTTATTAAGATTCGCTATTTCCTGTTCAAATTTAACGGCATCTTCATGATCTAAGTTACCAGTGATTGACTTAACTACTGAGCCTAATCCGTCAACAAGGCCGCGTTTAACCCTAGAATATGGGGCTAAAAATACTAACTTATTATGTATTAAACTAATGGTGTGGCTAATTTGGTCCTTATATGTTTTATGCATTTCAACCGATGTTAATTTAGATTCGACAGCTATAGTGCTTACAAAAAGGGACAAAAGCTTAGAAGTTGAAAGTTGGAGCGAAGTTATATTATAAACGCATATTAAACTAAAGGTATCTACTTGTTTGAGGACCTTTCCCTGTTTGAGTCCTTTGGAATTCTCGATGGGTTCAATTCTCATGGTGGCTGATGCGTAGAGCACGATGGCTCCGGCGATGAGCGTCCTGGAACAAGGCGAGGTCTACGTAGGAATTTGAAATGGACTCGAATGGATTTTGAATTTGGATGGGTTCCTATAATTTCAGCAACATTAGGATGTAAATGTATAATTTTATAAGGACCTTTAAAGACTGGTTTAGTCTTGTCATTTCGTGCTGTTTTCGCTAGTTGTTTGTAGACGGTTTCACCTAACTTAAAAGTTATGTCCTCTGCGCTGAAGCGCTTAGAATATTAGCAGTAAGTACGTTGGACATGAAACCGAGAAAATGGCGCTCAATTTTTTTATCACATTATTACTTGCCTTGACTTTAAAACTGAGCGATCTAAATTTTTGATATTTTTTACATTTAGCTTATCTGACGTACTTTAAATCTATGTAACTATTTATCTTATATTTAGTTTATTTATATTTTAAAATGACATAAAAGAGTTTATCCTAAGCAAGAGTTCAATATTTTCAAACATGATCACTAAGCATATCCGCAGTAAGTCTGTAGTTACTGTCAATATGGTCAGTAGTATAATAACTAAAACCATAGTTACTGTCAATATGGTAAATAGTCTATGTAACTTAAAGCATGGGTAGGGTACAAATTTTAAACAACTCCTTTTTTTTCAACGTTTATTGAAAAAAATATTTCTAAGAACTATAATAAGGCATAATTTGAGATCCTTTATTACAATTATGGCAATCCTTTATTACAATTAAGCATAATTTGAGATCCTTTATGGCAATAATTATCACATACAATTAATGAACACATAATTTTTTCTTATTCTAATTCTTCTTCTAAAACATCCAGATTGAGCCAAAAGCTCCGTCGGTTTAGTGGCATTAACTGTACTAATTTGCTTATTATGGCATTTTTTGTTGAAGCCAGTATTCCTTTCTTAGATGTTTTTTGATCAAAATTGGGAAAACGCCGTGACTTTATGTATTTGTTTTGCAGAAAATCCAAAACCAGCGTATTCTGCGTGGTGATTTCTGCAACGGAGCACAAATTCTCCCCTTTTTGCCTCTATAATCATTATATCTTTAAGTTGCAGTCTAGGTTGGGTTTTGCGCATTTTATGCTGGGAAGAGAGGTCACTGAAATTATAAAAATCAGTGACTCCCATAGTTTTATTAAAGGTGTTTCCTGAGTTTGCTTGCTGGACTGCATCGATGAAATCAGCAAAATCATATTCTTTTTCTGCAAGGCCTGCTCCACCTGGTGGTGAAAGCTATCGACAGACATATATGTGTGGCCAGGCTCGAAGTATTTAATAGTTATACTATCAGCTTTTATGTCCTCGCTGTTAATAATGTACACCAAATAAGACAACAGTGCCCAATTTTATTTTGTGCGGAGCAGTTGTCCATCCAGAGTACAATATTCTCGACATCTCGTTTTCTTAACAAAAAGGCATTGAATGTGGATATGATGTCTTCTTGTTTTCTCCCGGTAGTGACTTCAGTCCATACGGCTGCAAAAGGGATGTTGTCTTTTTTTGCACAGCCTAAAGGTACAAAGCTTTCGTTAAAAGCTATAATGCGTGGGAAAATATTGCACGTTTGAACTGATCCATATGAGGCAGCATCACCACCTTTTGTAAATCTTCTGAGTAGTAGATTGTATGAGTGGTCTCAACTGTAGATTCTTTGACGTCATTTTGGTATGCTTTACGTGATTCTCTATATCTCATTTGATGCGTATTATAATTTGTGCAGATATCGCAATCCTCGTTTTGTGATTCATTATCATGTGTTTCTATGTGATATTGATAATGTTCGCATATTTCGCACTCCTCGTTGCCTAAATTTGCAAAAGAAATATTTATTTCATCTCGAACATTTTTTCTATACACTTCAAAAGAAATTGTTTGTTCTGGGTGTTTTGCACAAAACTGTTGATGCATTAGGGCGATGGTGATATCACTTGGTAAATTAAGCCTCTTGGGGGCATGCTCCCTTCTGTAATGCTAATTTTTTTTCCGCTAGGTGGCGTCCGAGTGTAAACAAACATTTTCAAATCTTCTAACATTAAATTCTATATTCCGAGTAATTTCTGAATTAATAATAAGTTATTCAAGTACATTGTGAAGATAGTAACCCAACTCAGTAGTGTGAGTGTTATCTCGCACCGAATTAGCGAAACAGTGACAAAAAAGTGACATAAACAGCGGCAACTCATAACGGTTACCAAGTGTATTTGATTTCCGCAAAAACGGGACCTGTGACTACTTTGAAGTGAAATAAACATAGTGAAACCATAAAATAGTGCCCAAACAAGCTCACTATTGTAATATTCAGAGTGTATTAGACATTAGATAACAATTACAATAATTATCGATGATAGTATTAACCATCAGCGACATCTAGTACCGAATAGTTTCACTAACCTTGCAGAGACATCTAGCGCTGAGTAGCGGAAGATCACTGTTACAGATTACAACATATAGATAGCGCTCTTAGCTTCGATCAACAATGATCTGTGCTAAATGTAACACGGATATTCTGGGCGACGACGGCTCCGAAGCTGGATGCTCAAAATGCTTATTAAGATACCACATCTCGTGTCTTACGCTGTCTCGTCAAGATCACAGATTCATCCGAAACAATAGCAAGCATTTCATATGTCCTAGTTGCAAAACGGAGAGCAGGAACAAAAAAGATGACCCTCCAACAGGCACACCGAGCCAACCGACCCAAAACGAAACGGATAGAGCGGCACCTAATTTCCTCAGCGCAGTCAGCGGCCTCAAGTCAATGGCAGCCCCAGCCGAGGTTATTGCATCCTTCACAGCGGCACTGACGCAGATGCAAGGGGTTTTTACCGCCATGAAGAACGACATGAGCGCCTTCACCGAATCCCTTAACTCTACTTCGATGGATATTGCTCAGTTCCGCCAAGATATGACGGAAATTAAAACGCAACTCAAAGACCTAAACCGATACAAGGAGGAAGTCAAAACCCTGCGCGCTGAAGTTGCTGAGCTCCGCCAAGAACTTTCAGCTAAAGAGCAACGCGGTCTCCGCAAAGACATTGAAATCACAGGAGTAACAGAACACAAGGGAGAAAACCTGATGCAGATAGTGAACGTGATATCCACCAAGCTGGGCGTCGAGTTGGACCAGCGCGACGTGGACGACGTGCGCCGCGTGGGCATGTACGGCGGCGGGCAGGGCGGCGCGCCGCGCCCGCGACCGGTGGTGCTGACCTTCACGCGCCGAGCCCCGCGCGACGACATGATACGTGCGGCACGAGCACGCCGCGGCCTGACCACAGAATCCCTCGACATCGCTGGACCGTCACGTCGCGTTTTCATCAACGAACACCTCACCAAAGAAAATAGAGTGCTTTTCAGCAAAGCTCGCGGACTTGGAGCCAAACTGGGATTCAAGCACACATGGACAACAAACGGAAGAATTCTGATGCGTCGAACGGACACTAGTTCCATCCTCCACGTTGAATCCGAAAGCGTTCTGAATAAACTGGGAGGCGGATCCGATTTCACCCAAGGACTGGACCAATCCACACCATCCCAGCCATTACAGTGCTCCTAGCTCGCGTAGTTTCATCACACTTTTCGTACCCATAGTATTAAGTTTAAGTTACTTTATATGTGAAAAAATCTATAACAAATTAGTCTCTACACAAAATAATGTCAACTTCATCAATTCTCGAAACAAAAATTACCAACATTATTTAATATTTACATCTGCTTCATACTCACATTTAACTAACTCGCAATCACTAAGTGTATATGATAAACACGTCATAAATGGCTAATCAAGACCTCCAAGTACTAATCGATTCAACTTTAGACATCCCATGTCAAGAACTAAACTCTGCTGATGAATGTAAAAACGCCCTAACGCCTAATTATAACCTAAAGCTTATAGCATTTAATGTGAGAAGCTTTAACAAAAACTTTGCTGCCTTCCAAGTCTGTCTTCATAGGATGGGCGTTATATACGATGTTATTATCTTGACTGAATGTTGGCTTGATGACACAACCTCGATAGATGACATTCCTGGCTACACCTGTCACCACACCCAACACAACATAAACCAAAATGGAGGAGTAGTAGCCTACGTCAAAACTACCTGGAATGCAAATGTTTCTGAGCAACACTTCGATGAAGCTTGCTCCCTTGCTATAGACATTCCAAACCAAGCGTTAATTATCGGAATATATCGATCGCCTTCCTTCTGCAGCCCTAGTAGCATCGATCTATTTATACAAAACCTACATAATATCCTTAATAAATTTAAACACAGACCATCCATAATCTTAGCGGGAGATATAAATATAAATATCTTATACTCCAACAAAAACAAAATAGACCCCTCAGAATACCTCAGTCTCTTAGCCGAGCACGGATTAAGGACAGCTATAAGTGTCCCAACTCGATTAGACGCATGCCTAGACCATATTTTCGTAAAGACAAATTCACCTACCTTAGCCGGAGCTTGCGATAACGATATCACCGACCATAAAATTGTCATCTTAGGTATAGAAACCAAAAGAACTAAATTAAATTTAATCAGGACGAAAACCGTAATCAACTATGAGGGCGTTACAGAAGATTTAAAATCAACGAACTGGACCCCACTCTTAGAAAATTCTGATGCCAATTCCGCAGCGGAGCTCCTCACAGATATCCTAACAAGGACGGTAGAGAAACACACTGAGTGCAAACAAGTTAGCCGGACGAGGTACACCATCCAGCCATGGATTACACCTGGCCTAGTTAGATGTATCCGCCACCGAGACAAGCTACACTTAAAAGTGAGGCGTTTCCCTAATGACGTAATTCTGAAGCTTACTTTTACTCGTTACAGAACTTTTTGCGATAATCTTTTGAAAAAACTCAAGCAAGACTATGAAACTCAGGAAATCGAAACCAACAAAAATAATCCAAAAGGGCTCTGGAAGTCTATAAAGAAAATTTGTAATTTAAATTCAAATAAAAACCACGCCCTAGAACTTGTCACAAACTGCAAAAAACCTGTGGATTCTTTAAATGATTGCAATGAATACTTCTCTTCTGTCGGACAAAAACTTGCTGATCAAATCATGCAGCAGACAAATAATACCGAAGATACTCTTGCGCAGAAAACTACCCTGACAAATGTAGCTCCAAACTCTTTCTTCATGCAGCCAACTGATGCCCAAGAACTTGACGTTATAATTAAACAGCTAAAATCAGATAGTGCTCCCGGTCTTGATGGTATTAACAACCAACTAATAAAGCAAATCAGACATGAAATAATTCACCCACTAGTCCATACCTTTAATTTAAGCCTTAGTACCGGACACTTCCCCGAATGCTGGAAGATAGCGTCTGTCACTCCTATTCATAAAGCAGGCCCCAAAGACATCCCTGGCAATTTCAGACCCATCTCACTGCTTAGTAGTCTGTCAAAGATCTTGGAGAAAGTGGTCAACAAACGATTAGTCAGCTTCCTAGAATCATTTAATCTTCTTTCCGGCAGACAATTCGGTTTCAGGCAGCAAAAATCTACGGAAGACGCGGTCAAACTACTGGTGAACCTAGTCGCCGACTATCTAGATAAAGGTCTTAACTGTATCGGCGTCTTCCTGGACCTTGCTAAGGCGTTCGACACCGTATCAATACCGATCTTGCTCAGAAAGATGGAGTTGATGGGGATACGAGGGACTCCCTTATTATGGTTTAAAAGTTATCTCTCTGAAAGAAAACAACTCGTTAAAGTTAGCACATACAAAAGCGACACAATTCCAGTCCGCTTCGGTGTTCCACAAGGAAGTATTTTAGGCCCGTCCCTTTTTATAATCTACATGAATGATATCCATAAACTTAACTCAAACAGTGCTGAAATTCTATGTTATGCCGACGACACCGCAATACTTTACAGTGGAAAGACTTGGGAAAACACCTTCAAAGCTGCAGAAAATGGTCTAACTTCTATTTCAGAATGGCTTCAAAGTAACCTGCTAACGCTAAACAACGATAAAACAAAATATCTATGTTTCCAAAAAACCTCCGCATCTGAGCCTCCGTTGACACTTAAGCTAAAGGTCCACACTTGCAAAAATTCCCTTATAACTTGTACTTGCAACACAATCGAAAGAACTAACACTATCAAATATTTAGGAATTACAGTTGACGAAAAGCTCAATTTCAAAAAGCATGTATTTGGGCTGTCTAAAAGGGTGAGAAAGACTATAGGAGTGATGAAGAAACTTCGCAACGCAGCCAGTAGAGACATCCTTAATCACGTTTACACAGCGCTATGTCAGTCCCTACTGACATACTGCATCACCGTATGGGGGAGTGCAGCAAAGACTGTCCTAACTAGCGCAGAAAGAGCCCAACGATCCGTTTTAAAAGTAATGTTGAAAAAAACTTTCAGATACCCAACCAAAGAGCTGTACAAAGATGCCAAAGTCTTAACAGTCCGTCAACTTTTCATACTTAAAATCTCCCTAACGGCTCATAAAGCTACAATCAACTCCAGCTCCTACACCCACTTACTACAAAGACGCGTTTACAGAATACCAATTCCCACTATAAATACATCTTTTGCAAGTAGATTCGACCCTTACGTAAGCTCTCACATTTACAATAACCTCGTCAAACTCTGTGATATTAAGACTAACTCATTCATGGAAGCCAAAAGAAAACTAACAATGTTCCTACTAACACTAGATTATAATAAAACAGAAATACTATTAGTTTAATTTGAATATAAGTAATTATAATTAATGTTATAGATGTGGTAGAACTCAACTTCTGCTACTACTAACTAAATTATTTTATTCTATGTTATACTTAACTGTTGCTTCTTACAATTTAATTGGTTCCTCGCGATACAGGCATAGCCTAGTGCAAGGACCCCTGGTAATTTTGTAGATTTAAGTTCAGATTATGCACAGATTTTATTTGTTTTAAGATATCTGCTCGTGTATTTTTTGTGCAATAAATACATTTTTTACTACTTACTTACTTACTTAATTCACTGGATCATAGGACATGACATGTTGTTTTACCGATTCTTTGTCATAATTAATTTCTCTTTCGTATCATCCTTTCTGATAATTTTATGCATTGATAGGTCTTTTTAATGATAAAAGAACCCTTGTATCATTTTTTGGATTGTAAACTAAAGTTGCTAAAAAGAATGTTTTGCAAACTTCAATCTTATTTTTATCAACATATAAACTATATCTGTACGTTACGTCACGTTTCGGTGTTTCAATATTAGTGGTTTTTCTGCTGGCAACTTGTTTAGTTTCAACAAGACTTTTTTATAAAACTACCTTTTAGCGACCAAGGCATCGTTATATATTCTGTATTTTTTTCTTTCCGACGTTCGTTATCAATGTTTTTGGAACATTTTTTTTGCAGGTTTCTTTGCATGGATCCTTAAATGTTAGTTTGTCAATTAACATTCTTGTTTTTTTCTCTTTCCTTTCTTCCAATGTCTCTTCACGTTTCCTTACTTTTCTCGGGTTTTCCTGTTTTGTAATTCCTTTATTTTCTTCTTCTGATACATCATCTTGTGTAACCTTGTCAATGTCCATTCTTGTTTTATTCTCTTCCCTTTCTTGTAATGTCTCTTCATATTCACTTCTTTTTCTCGGGTGTCCCTGTTTTGTAAGTCCTTTATTTTCTTCTTCTGATACATTATCTTGTGTAACCTTGTCAATTTCCATTCTTGTTTTATTCTCTTCCCTTTCTTGTAATGTCTCTTCACATTCACTTCTTTTTCTCGGGTTTCCCTGTTTTGTAAGTCCTTTATTTTCGTCCTCTGATACATTATCTTGTGTAACCTTCTCAATTTCCATTCTTGTTTTATTCTCTTCCCTTTCTTGTAATGTCTTTTCACATTTACTTCTTTTCTCCGAGTTTCCATGTTTTGTAAGTCCTATATTTTCGTTTTCTGATATATTCTTCTGTGTAACCTTGTCAATTTCCATTCTTGTGTTTTTACCTTCCCTTTCTTTGAATGTCTCTTCATATTTCCTTCTTTTCCCCGAGTTTTCCTGTTTTATAAGTCTTTTATTTTCTGCTTTTAATATATTCACTTTTGTTTTCTCTTTCCTTTCTACTAATGTCTCAACAATTTTCCTTGGGTTTCTCTGTTTTGTTAGTCCTTTATTTTCTTTCGGTTTCGCTTTTTAACAAATTTCTTTTGTTTTTCAACTTTTGTATCATTTGGTATCGAAGTAGAGATATGTTTTTTGTAAGTAAAGTAAATAAATACACATATGAAGCTAGATAATAAATGCCTTCCCCACACTGCAATCCAAACAGCAAATGTAATGCTGGGTTCTTAAGTGCGCGGGCCAAGTTGTCGGCGGATTTGTATATCTGCCATTTCTAACATATTGGCAAGTCTTCTCATCTCGAATAGAAGCTAAATTGATAGGTAGGTACAATGCCAGACGTGCATATGCGATGCCATGCGTGTATCCCTGTCATTCTACCACTTTTATGTATATAAATTTCTTACACAAAAACAAACAAAATGACAGCGTACATACCCGGAACCATCTCTTTATTTGCGTGGAGCTTTATCCTGTTCCTGGAAAAGCAAGTCCTGTGTCCGCATGATCATTCTTTTCCTTCACGATGACGACAATTCCATTATCTTTCACAACACAAAACATCAACAAAAGAAAGAAACTCAGGAAGGAATCAGTCAGCTGACAAATTCTTGGCGCGGAAAGCAACTTAAAGTTTGAAAAGTGATTGAACATAATCATAGTTTATTTTGCAATGAGTTTGCTTATGTAAATAATAAACGGAATATGTTACAAATATCACTTTAAACGGTATTTAATGCTTGAATAATAATGAATTAATTAAATATGTTAATATAATTGAAATATTTATTAAGTTTAATTTGCAAAAAAAAAACGACGATTTTGCTAAACATAATCGAGCATTTGAAAATGCACTGTGGTTTCGAACTGGTCCCAATGGCGAAATGCGTTTAGTTGGAAAAAAAACATGAACTAATCTTAGTTTGCGTTTAAAGATGGTGACTTGAGAATGCCAAATAACTTAATTCAAACTAATATTACTTTCGAAATTAGTTTAGTTGTTCTAGTTGGTGTCACCTAGAATGTTTGGGATGGACCGATAAGAATATGAAAAATTAAGGTAAATTTCGAAGGACCAATATTATAATAAAAATAAATATACCACGGTTATGTATATCACAATAATGCAACACAAAGTATGCACTCACCTGTGGCTTTTGATTGCAATACAACCTCCAACGCACTCCAGCATCCGACCACGCCGCGATCCACTTAAATTCCGTCAATTCTCCAGAAATATTATTGTTTTTGATTATATTATCGTTTACACAGGGATATAACACCACACAGCATACAATTATATCGATTTCGACTATATTAGTCTAGAGTTTATAGTTTTTGGGTTTATTCGTATTGATATGCGATACGAACACCATGAAGCTCGATAGGCGACTACCATCTCCCTCGCGCATTTCTTCCGCGTTGGAGGATCCGTGGCGCCACCTCTTGGGCTAGATACATAGCTAAGCGAAGCACCATAGGAGACACTATAACCGTGGTTTTAATAGATATATATAATAATATATATATATAATAATTTAGGAATACTAAACATGCTCCCACCAGCTGCGAAATTTCATAATTTCCAGACAAACTAGATCAAGGAGTGATAGAACTAAACTAAGAAATATTAGCATTAATATAAGGATCTTAATATGATTATCTATTAGAAATAAGTGTTATAACTAATCATCTTTTAAGGGTAATGGACATAACTTGACTGCTGGTCTTTTAAGAAGGCCACTATCTGTTCGGACAGTGGCCACCCTGGCTACCCCGTCTGCACCTGGATGAAGAGCTACTATTCTACCTAGTCTCCAGTGCAAAGGTTTTATATTGTCTTCCTTTATAACTACAAGGTCGTCAAGCCCCAACGATCCTTTACTTTGGGTCCACTTTGACCGCTGAGATAAAGAGTTGAGGTAGTCGTGATACCAACGACGCCAAAAGTCATTATGTAAGCGTTGCAATAGATGCCAACGATTACGCATGGTTAGTTGAGTGTCCGGAATTCCAGGTACAGCTGTTAACGGCTCAAGAGTCAAGAAATGACCAGGCGTTAAAACAGATAAATCATTTGGGTCATTGCTTAACGCACATAACGGGCGAGAATTTAGCACTGACTCAACCTGGGTAACGAGGGTATGGAGTTCCTCATAAGTGAGAAGTTGGGATCCCACCACTCGTTGTAAATGGGCTTTAGCGGACTTAACGCCCGCTTCGGCAAGACCTGAAAAATAGGGACCAGAAGGAGGGTGAGTATTAAAAGATATGTACTCATGTTTAGCTGCCTCATTCATGAGAGGAGTCAATTGACGGTACGCGCCAACGAAGTTCGTTCCACAATCAGAAAATATTTGGGAGCAGTGACCCCGGCGAGCTATTAGTCGCTTGAGGGCTGCTATAAAAGCATCAGACGATAATTCAGTGGCGACTTCGAGGTGTAGTGCCTTTGTGGCAAAACACACAAATAGGCAAATATATGCCTTTTGTGAGCGCGCTCCGCGCCTGCGCTTTCCCATAATAACGTTAAACGGGCCTGCATAGTCACAGCCGACTACACCGAAGGCCTTAATTCCAGATACGCGACTGGAGGGTAGGTGTGCCATAATTGGCTGAACCGGTATCGGGTTCATACGGAAACACCGAACACATTTATGCAAACAACGTTTTATTGCTCTTCGGGCCGATAGCACCCAAAATTTTTGGGCGACCAAAAATTGTACGGCTTGAGGACCAGGATGCATGTTCGACTCATGCATATCCTGTATAATTAAATCAGTGAGTCGATGATTGTTTGGCAACAGTGCTGGATGTCTGGCATCATATGCCAAAGGGGCATTATTTAGGCGACCGCCCACTCGAAGAATGGAATCTTCACAGATGAATGGGCTTAATTTGCGCATTGGTTTTGGTAAGTTACTTTTGTTCGCGAGGCATTCAATTTCCTCTTTGAAAGTTTGATGTTGTATCTGTGACACCATTAGGTTTAGAGCACCCTCCATTTCTGATGAGGTAATATTACCAGTATTAATAGGGAGTTTCCGTGCTGATCTAATGAAACGCTGTACGTACACTAGTACTCGCTGAATTTTCTTCAAGCAAGAAAATCGGAATAAAAGGTACAAGATTCCCTCTTCATTGGTGGTCGTGACAAGGGCAGTTTTCTTTTCTTCTTGTTCAGACAAGAGGAGTGCCTGGGAAGGAACCTGCGGTACAGAGGGCCAAACTTCTTGTGGCTGTACGAGCCATTCAGGTCCGCTCAACCACAATGGGTGCTCTAAGAGCTGTTTGGGCATAAGGCCCCGCGAGACACAATCGGCGGGGTTCGTTTTCGTGTCGACGTAATTCCATTTGGATTGGGGAAGTTTGCGCTGAATGCGACTGACGCGATTGGCGATGAACGTTTTCCAACGCGTAGGAGAGGATTTGATCCAGGCCAATGTGATCATTGAGTCAGTCCACGTAAAAATTTGGTGGGGACTCAGTAGCGGTGCTAAAGACCCTATAATATAAAATAGAAGGTCCGTTAAAAGTACAGCGGCACATAATTCGAGTCGTGGGAGGGTCACCCGTTTTACAGGAGCTACCCTGGATTTAGCTGACAACAGGTGTACCCTCACTGATCCATCCGGGAATTCAAAACGGAGATAAACAACCGCTCCATATCCTGCCTCCGACGCATCTCCAAAGCCGTGTAATTGGTATATCACTGCTGCATTGTTGGTCACATAACGAGGGACAGAAAATTGAGACAATAGCGGTAATTGGTCAATATAATGCGCCCAGGAGTCCACAATCTCAGATGAGGGTACCTCGTCCCAGTCCACCCCCTGAAGCCATAGCTTCTGAACCAGACATTTTGCATAGAAAGTAACGGGGGCTATAAAGCCCAGTGGGTCAAATATACGAGCTAGCTCCGATAGAATAGTCCGTTTGGAGCAACGTTTGTTCATTGGCTGCACATTATAAACAAAATGGTCAGAGTCTGGGTCCCACCGCAAGCCCAAGACCTTGACGAAAACATCTTGGTTCAAGTCACAAGTTTGTGACTTTGAGAGGCAATGTTCTGGAGGCAGGTGAGCCAGTAAGCTCGGTTCATTACTAGCCCATTTTCTCAACTCAAACTTCCCTTTCGCCATAAGCCCAATAAGTTGTTGTTGGAGTATGAGTGCGTCTTGAACTGTGTTAGCTCCACAAGGTACGTCATCAACATAAATGTCTCTCTTCAATACCTCAGCAGCTAAGGGAAACGCTGCACCCTCGTCCTCCGCCAACTGTTGCACAACACGCAGAGCCAAGAATGGCGACGATGACACACCGTATGTGACAGTGTTGAGTTCATACTCTTCAACAGGTAGCGATGGATGAAAACGCCATAGAATACGTTGCAGATGGCGGTGAGTAGGGCTCACCAAAATTTGGCGGTACATTTGCCGTATGTCTGTGGTAAACACCACTTGACCTTGACGAAACCGCAGTAGAATGGCGAAAATATCCGTCTGAAGTTTTGGACCAGTAAACTGACACTGGTTTAGTGACTTGCCGGTTTTGTCCTTAGTAGAGGCGTCAAACACTACCCGGAGACGCGTGGACGCACTGTTTTCATTTATCACACAATGATGTGGGATATAGTACGCGTCTGACCGATGTGTTTCGCCTGCAGGGACTTTTGTCATGTGATGACTTTCCTCATAGTCTTTCATGAACTCTGAGTAGGACCTATAGAGGTCCACGTTTTGTTTCAGGCGATTTTCACACGCATAAAATCTTCGTAAAGCTATAGATCGCATGTCTATAAAGTCAGGCGATTCAAGTTTTAGGGGCAGTTCGACAACGTATCTGCCCTGCTCAGTACGTGAATGGCTGTTAGAAAACAACTCTTCACAAAAGTCGTCCTCAGGTGATGACTTAAACTCGCCAGGGACATCTTCCAACTCCCAAAGTCGCTGGACTGCAGCGTTCAAACCCTGGTCGGAGATAGCCAAAAGGGCATTTAGTCTTGTAGAGGCTTCACACGGCACTGAACCCAGCAACACCCACCCAAAAATTGTGTTAAGGGCCATGGGCGAGGTAGTGGTCGCCGGGATAGAACCAGGTTGGAGAATAGTAGGCCAGAGTTCAGCTCCTAGGAGCATATCGATGCAACTGGGTACATGGTGAGTAGGGTCCGCAAATAAGATACCCTTAAACATCGTCCATCGACGGTTGTCAAGTTCTGACGAGGGCATGTCGGTGCATATTTTAGGCATCACAATGGCCTCACATGCCATACTTGTATGCGAGTCACCCCGTGGGCGTAATGTGCAGTGAACTTTACCGAGATCGGTACAAACTTCTCTGTTGGTTAAGCCATAGATCGGCACTCCACTTTGAGACCTTTTCAGACCCAACCGTCTGGCACACGTCTCGGTCATAAAGTTGGCCTGACTGCCAGAGTCCAACAAAAGACGTACGGGTTGATAATTTCCCCAGTTATCTAACACTTCTACCAAAGCGGTCGAAAGCAAAACTGTCTTGCCACAGCTAACCGTGTTGGTCAAGACGTGAACAGCATTCTCAGAGGGGGAATCACCTTGCGATGATGACAACGCTTTATTGTCAGGGGATGTCTTAGGAGACTCAAAGTGCAATAGAGTATGGTGGCGGCGACCACAGTTATTACAGCTGGTTTTAGACCGGCACGCATGAGTAGTATGATTGGTGCGTAAACAATTAACACACCACCGCCTGGCCTTGACAACTTCGAACCGCTTTTGGGTCGATAAAGATTGAAAGCCTGGGCACTGGGTTATAAAATGACCCTTTGCGCAATACATACACTCGTGGTCCATACTGGCAATGAGTGTAGTGCGGTGAACCTCTCTGTCTGGTCTACCAGAAACAGGAGAATTTTGACGTTTCGGTGTAATGGTTTGCACCAAAGCGGCCGTAGTTGGTGATGGTTCAATACTTGTGGATGACCTTTCCCACGCTTGACAATATTTAATGACATATGTCTTGAGCGTGTCAAAAGAAGGAATGTCCGATGACGTCATAGACAGCTCAAATTCCTTTCTTGTTGAGGGATGTAATTTTGTCAAGAGTGTGTGGAATAGTAAGAAATCCCATTGGTCCACAGGAAGGTCTAGATTTTTTAGTATTGCTAGATTTTAATTTACTATATCCAGTAATTGTCGCAATGTAGTTGCAGTGTTAGCCCCCAACTTCGCGTTCAGAATAGCTTCCCACGATATAAACGCAAGATGTCGCTTATTTTCGAACCGATTACGCAAGGCCTTATAAGCTTCATCATAATTCGCGTCGGATAAAGGAAAGACTTTGACAACATCTATTGCGGACCCTTGCAACGACGACACCAAGTAACTAAATTTTTCGACATTCGATAATGTCTCATTGTTGTTAATCAATGTTTCAAACAAGTCCTTAAAGGGCAGCCAATTTTTGAAGGTGCCATCAAATGTCTTAAGCGCGATCCGCGGTAGTTTGATCTGGGGCCGACTGTGCAAAGTGCACCCTTCTGATCGATCAGTCTGAGGCATAGTGTTATGCCCGCTTGACATTTTTTTAGGGTCACCAAAGACTGAATATTTTATCTCCAAAATGTCGGAATATGTCTCATCGAACGAGTGACGAATTTCGTCTTCTTCGTTAAACGCATCCTGTTCATCTTCCTCAGGTATGTACGTCAGTATTTTTTCGTGCACCTCGGTGAAGGTGTTATACATTTCTTCTATCCTATCGCACCAAGTTGCAAAACGGCTTTTACACGAACTGTCTTCCATACAACGTTTCGCACATAAGTACGCATCATTAAGTCGCTTAATAACGACTCGACGGCGAACTTTTAAAGTTGCATCCATGATTACAATAATATGTATTGATGTAAAAATAAATAAGGCGATAATCACCGTAATTAGAGTTTCTCCCAACGTAAAGAATCGTCAGAATAATAAAGTTAAACCATCCAGTAGTATGTATTGTTGAGTGTTATAAATGACACCACTAAGTGAGTATATATCACTACATTGAAATAAAACCTTTGCAATAAATTCTCAGGTATTGTGAATTACTGAAACGCAGTATTCTTTATAAATATGTAGATTAGGCATCTAGGTGGGTAAGCAAACAAAGTAATCCCGACGATAGCGAGCGGCCAGTGGCTAATGACCCAGTAGTTATGTAATGGATGGAATGCGGTTTTTATGTGGTTGTAATTGAATTGCACAAATTTCGATTTAGAATTATTTATAAGTCTTATATACCATAGGAATAAGTTCGAATTTAAATATCCGGCTCGATTAGGACCAAATGTTTGGGGATGGACCGATAAGAATATGTAAATTAAGGTAAATTTCGAAGGACCAATATTATAATAAAAATAAATATACCACGGTTATGTATATCACAATAATGCAACACAAAGTATGCACTCACCTGTGGCTTTTGATTGCAATACAACCTCCAACGCACTCCAGCATCCGACCACGCCGCGATCCACTTAAATTCCGTCAATTCACCAGAAATATTATTGTTTTTGATTATATTATCGTTTACACAGGGATATAACACCACACAGCATACAATTATATCGATTTCGACTATATTAGTCGAGTTTATAGTTTTTGGGTTTATTCGTATTGATATGCGATACGAACACCATGAAGCTCGATAGGCGACTACCATCTCCCTCGCGCATTTCTTCCGCGTTGGAGGATCCGTGGCGCTACCTCTTGGGCTAGATACATAGCTAAGCGAAGCACCATAGGAAACACTATAACCGTGGTTTTAATAGATATATATAATAATATATATATATAATAATTTAGGAATACTAAACACAATTAGACCCAATAACTCTTTTTATAAAGTTTTATTGGTCGATTATCTTAGGTAACAATGTAACACTTATCTTTAAATCAACAAAACTAGACTCTTTTTAATTGAGATCAAAATCAGACTTCACATTAATATAAGGCACAGATAAATTAACTTATAGATTATTTACTTTGGATAACAAAATTAACAGACAGTTTTCGCATATGAAATTCGCGTGTTTCAAGCAAATGTAACTCGTGCAAGAAATACAAGTATACTTAGACTTGCGATCCTTTTTACCAGGGCACATATAACAACGTCTTTTTATAGCAGCATCTTGTCTTTTAGCTGGTGGCTCTGAGGGCTCTCCTATATGAGAGCTAATTCTCTTCCTTAGGTTAGTCGGAAGACGCATATTGCTAAGTCGTTCAGCTTGATATGGAGCCGTCAATGCCATGCCCAATTTCTTTATAAAGTCTCTCCTAGTTACATTTACTGTACCGGAATTGTTCAACATCTGAATAATTTTTAAGTTTATGCCAGCGGTATTCAAAATCCAGAAAAAAATTGTCAGGGACCATCTTTTTGAATTTCGAGACACATCGTATCTACGAATCAATTTGTCTACGTTATCCACACCACTTTTTGTCTGATTATAGAAGGTTATAACTGCTGGTTTTTGCTTATCACCTGTCTCAAGATCTATTTCACAGTCGTGGTGAAGTGATGACAGCATCATAACATTCTTGTTACCTTTTGGAATATAGGAAAGGATTGTCAAGTCCTTCTGAAATCCAAACATTGTTGTATTCACGTCACGTTTTTTCAAAAAACTCGGTGGGATACAGGCCTTGTTAAATTTCATTGTCCCCACAGCAGTCAATTTATGATTTTTCAGTAGATGTTCGTACGTGGAATAGCTAGTAAACCAATTATCCATGGTGACATTCCTTCCTGTTTGAAAGATTGGTTGTACTATACGGTCTACTACATCATGCGGCTTATTGCTCACCTTAGATGGACCTTCCGGCTGTTCTCCTGCATATACCTCCATATTCAAAGAATAATAGGTATGGGCATCGACAAGGGCCATAATCTTTATACCATACTTTGCCGGTTTAGGTAAGTACTTGCGGAACCCACATCTACTAAGAAATGCTACCAGCTCTTCATCAATGGTTAAATTTTCGTATGGAACATAGTAGACGGCTTGGCAGTTTCTTACGAACTCTTCAAAAATATGTCTGATAGGTGCCAAATTATCAGTTTTCGCCGTTTCTTCACGCGTGTTCAAGTCATCGAATCTCATACAATTGACAATAAACACAAAGCGTCTCAAACTCATTGTTATTTGAAATATATCGATACCGGTTCCGTCACCTGCCCATAAATCTTTCAGGTTTTGTCTTCCAGATTTGAATAATCCGGCTAAGAAAAGTAATCCAAGCTTTTAGTTCGCTCATTGTGATATCTGAGTAAGCATATTCATTGGAAGTATTGCACCCCTGCCTCATATTGCGGATTTTACTATTCGTATGTTCCATAACTATCTCCAACATATTTTCGGTCACATACAGATAAAAACAATCAAGTTCTTGCTGGGCATGTCTTGCATGAGGTTTCACTCCAGGTGTTCCAGTAAAAATGATTTCTGCACTAGTACGGATGCGAGCACTCGGAGGATTACGGTACCATATTGTGTTATCTTTGCCTTTATACATTGATCCGTGAGTAAAGTTGCTCAAAGGCTGAGACATCTCATCACTATCACTACTCGGTTTATTATCAACTTCTGCTTCTTCCTCAGTATCATCTAAATCATTTTGGACACTCACGTGATCGGAATCGGCTCCACTTTAATCAAAAACCACATCATCCTCGACGTCATCAAAGTCTTGTTGTAAAATTCTGCTTATTTCGGCATTACTTAATCTCCTGGCCATTTTTAACTGCAACATTATGAATTATATGAATAATTAACCACACAAAGAAAAATAAATAATGGAAAACAAAAATAACCACTTTCCAATTAAAAGTTAGGCTGCGTGCCTGGTCGGGTCTCTCAGGCCCGAGGGCGCAGAAAACGCGTGTTACTTGAACGCGAGCGCGGTGCAAACTGCGGGAGGGGTTCAATCAATCAAGAAATCTTCTCACGCACCCATTCTGGGGCGTGGGGAGTCAGGGTCAGATCATCGGATCTCTTCCTGAGGAAGCGCCTCTGTCCACTCCTATGAACAGGTCATCGGGGGGCCCTCGCGGGCGGTGGAGATCTTCTCACTTGAGGTATTCCATTGGATGATCGCCGGCTAGGCACCCAGGTCGCGTGGCAGGCGGCGGCGGTTGGGCGGGCGCGCGTGGTACGGCGCCATGTCGCGGATATGCGGATTTTGAAAGGCATCCGCACGCGCGAACATGCCCTTCGCCAGCCTCTGGACAAACTGGTCCACTGATTCCCGTCTGAGGTCTCTCTGGATCGTCGCATTCCTCAAGTAGCGGGGGGCCCCGACGATGGTACGCAAAGAGAGGTTCTCTTTGGCTCGGAGTCTCCGTTTGTTCGTCTCCGAGCACGGGGCGTACCATACCGAGGCCGCGTAGGTTAGGCGAGATCTCACGTAGCACTTGTAGATCCCGAGCTTCGCCCTCAGAGGGAGGCTGGAGTCGAGAAGTGGACGCAGTTTGGCGCGTGCCACCTTGACCTGGTTGACGACGTTGTCGACATGTTGCTTCATGGTGAGCCGGCGATCGATGGTCACTCCCAGGTACTTAGAAAGAAAGAAAGAAAGAAAGAAAGAAGTTTATTTGTAACAGGAAACAAAAATAGGAGTCAATATTGAACAACTAGGTACATAAGAATATTTCCTGTCACAAGCCGGCCTCAACTCAGCATATGCTGAATGCGAACAATCAGCGCTGGTCTTCCGTTGTGACCGACGGGTGACAACACGCACAACAATGTGCACTTTTGTGTAAACATTTATAAACACAGGCAGAAGGAAAAACATTTTAAAAGAGAAACATAGTTAGACATGAATATTCAGACTTTTTAGTAGGTAACAGGTTAATTAAAGGTATAAAATAAATCTATATAAATATAAAACAGTATTAATATTAAAGGTCACAATTTCATATGATATATAGTCAGTTATATTGCGCTAGTGTCATTTCGTATAGACTCTTCGAATTTTTGATGCTCAAAAATGAATTTTCTCAACGTGCATTTAAATCCGTATAAACAACGCAGGTTCCTGATTGGTGGAGGGATATTATTCCAACACTTGGTCGCAGCATAGCGGAAGCTCCCTCTAAAGGCAACAGAGCTGTGCCGCTCTGTAGCGAGCTGCGTTGAGCATTGGCGGGACACATGGTGCCTCGACTTAAATGAAAGTTTCTCAAAAAGATAACTTGGCTCCTTATATTTCACCACCCCGAACAAAAGACACGCCAAGTGAAGCTTTCGACGATGATGCAATTTTAAAATTGTATGTTTATTTAGGTATGGGGTCACGTGATACCTTAACGGAATATCAAAATTGAATCGCGCGCAAGCATTCTGTACGCGTTGCACTAACTTTTTGGTTTTTGCCAAAAGCCGCGGACCAATAACCGTATCCATGTAATTCAGTTTAGACAGAACCAGTGACTCAGTCAATTGTATTCGCAACGTTAACCCCAAATACGGCCTCATCTTGTACAGAATCTTCAACCTATAAAAACAGTCTCGCACACAATGGCTCACATACTTCACCTGCGGAGACCACACGATGTCCTGTCCTTGGAGCTGGAGTGGTGGTGGAAGGGGGGACTGGCCTGTGATGAGCGCCTGCGTCTTCCCAACGTTGACGGACAACCGCCATTTGGCGAGCCAGTCGGGCAAGATGTCCAGGGTGCGCTGCAGTTTGACGGCAGCGTGCCGAGCCTGGATTGACGACGCGTAGTAGGCAGCGTCGTCGGCGAAGAGTGCCAGCTGGGCACCCGGCCCGACGGGGATGTCGTCCGTATATTGGGAGTAGCAGGCTGGAGACAGGCAGGACGCCTGAGGGACGCCGGCTGCAACGGGGTGTTCCTCGGAGACGGCGTCTTCCACCATCACTCGGAAGCGGCAATTCTTCAGGAAGGAGGCGATGATCTGAACCAGTCTTCTTGGGGCTGGAGACGTCGACAATTTGTACAGCAACCCCTCGTGCCATACTCTGTCAAACGCCTTCTCCATGTCCAGGAGTACTGCGACAGTGTCCTTCTTGTTTAAACAAACCGTCATGTCATTCAGTACTCTGGTGAGCTGAAGCGTTGTAGAATGCTCGGGCCTGAAGCCGAACTGTTCCGGGCGCGGCTGGATGTGGGGCAGTAGCTTCGCCAGCAGGAGTTTCTCAAACACCTTTGAGATGGTACTCAGTAGAGTTATCGGCCGATAGCTCTCAGGCAGCTTGGAGTCCTTGCCCGGCTTGGGCAACATGATGACCAAGCCCTCCTTCCATTGGGTTGGGAAGTGGCCCGTACGCAAGGTACCGTTAAACAGGCGCGTAACGGCCGCCACAGTACGTGGCGGCAAATTTAGCAGCGCCATGTTAGGTATGCGGTCTGCGCCCGGGGCTTTCCTGGGCTTGGTACGTCTGAATGCACGCATGATCTGGCCGGGCGTGACGACGGTGGGGTCCTCTTCGGGAGCTATCGGCGAGGCGAAGTACTCTCGCAGGTGTCTCTCGACTGCTGCGACGTGCTCCACATCATCCGTAGGGTTCGGCTTGAACTGCTTCTCGAGGCATTCGGCGAAGATCTCCGCACGGTCTTGGGCTCGAAACCTTGGTAGGCCGTCGCTGCCCAGGATTGGTCGGACGGGAGTTGGAGTAGTCGACAAATCCCGGTATTGGCGATGCACGGAGGGGACGTGGTCGCCCATGGACTCGATGTGGCGTTCCCAAGATTCTTCGGCGTGGAGATCAAGTCGGCGCTTAAGCTCTGCCGTCAAGGCGTTGAGCCTGGTCTTCATGGTTGGGCAGCGGGTTTGCTGCCACTGCTTCCGGAGAGTGCGCTAATCGCAGATGAGTGCACGTAGCTCAGCAGGAAGAGGAGAGGGCTTCCCTCCGCGAGCTACGGTGTGCGATGATAGGTCAAGCGCGTCTCGGATTTGGCTGGTCAGCAGTGATGCCAGGCGGTCAACGTCTTCCGGCTGTATGACTGGACATGTGGTCGAAGACTGGTCGAGGGCGGCGGTGAAGGCGCCCCACTGGTAGTGTCGGCGTGATGCTGGCGGAGAGATCCGGGTGGGCAGGTCCGCCAGGACGAGAAGTACTGGCCTGTGGTCCGATGGGAGGTCAGGGAGAACCTCCTGGCTCGGCGGAGTTCGGAGACCTCTTGACGACTGCGACGTCGATAGTGTCCCAACCGGCCCGCGAATCGAAGTGGGTGGGCTCGTCGGGACCGATGACATCGTAGTTGTGGCTCACGGAGTCGGCAAGGATGGCGCGTCCAGCTGGGCACACCCTGGTGGAGTTCCAGACGGTATGCTTGGCGTTGAGGTCGCCAGTGACGAGTGTCGGATGCGGCGACTGTAGCAACCCCCGTAGCTCGGAGGTGCGGATTGGGGTACTGGGGGGCTTGTACACGGCGTACAGTCGCAGCACCTGGCGGGTGACCTGGAGGTCGACGCCCAAACCATACAGGGATGTATACTCCTGGGCGTCAACGAGCTGGTGGACGATCTTCCTGCCGACGATGACTGCCAAGCCTCGAAAGGCCCGGCCGCTGGTGGACTTCTCGTCCTTGCGGTAGACGAAGTAGCCGGGCAGCGACAGCTTGTCGCTTCCGGCTAGGAATGTCTCGCTGAGGAGCATCATGTCGACGCGGTGATCCCTCAGGAACACGTGGAGCAGCCGCTTCTTCCCTGTCAGCGACTGCGCGTTCCAGTGGACGACCCTGAGCGGCTCATGCATTGCGGAGCAGAGCGGTGAGTCTGCCCAGGGCAGTGGGGTCGCTGAGGAGGGCGAGCAGGGCTGTGAGGTGCCCCAAGTCCTGCTGCCCTATCGCCGCAGCCAGAGTGGCTAATTGGAGGGGTTCGCACCGCGGACTGCTAGTCTATATCGCGAAGCTACTCTGGCGCACAGTGTTGCTAGTTTCGAATTTTAAGAAATATTGTCGATTTCTTGAAGTGACGGGTCTGTCAGACCCACAAGGCACCCCGAGGGTTAATGAGATCAATACTGACTCTCAACCTGTTTGCCGTAGAAGCAGCTGCGTCTCTGGTGCTGTGGGCACCAAAAACGGACGAATCTATCCCGCTATCACTTAAAGTGCACTTAACCCATCTACTAAGTGTTTGAGAAGTGACTTCTTTAAAAGGTTTCTTAAAACTTTTGAACAATTTATCACAATTGGAAGGCCCTTTGTCTTTTGTCCTAGTTAAGTATTGTTCTATAGCTCTTGCAGGGCAAATGGAGGGTTTTTCGTTAAAGTATGGTAATTCTAGTATAAGCAGTGTTCTGTTTATTTCTGAGGTTTTACTTTTATCTGTGATAGTAATAGTGATTTTTTCGCCTGAAATAACCTTAAAGTTGGATAGTTTAGTGAGACTTGTTGTTTGAACTCTGTGAGCTGTTACTAAAGCCAGTAGAGTAACACCTTTTTTAATGAGATCTTCGAGGGAGAGGTTTTCGTTAGGATATTTATCACTTAAGTAATTTAGCACTATAGTAGGGTTCCAGGTTGCGTTGTAACGTGTCAGTGGGGTCCTTAATTTAAATATCCCTTTCATGAATCTTTCCACTCTATTGTCATTCATAATATTAGACCTAGAGCTGACTTAATATAATTAACTGAAACATATTTGTTTCCTTGTTCATACATTAGTGTCATAAACTTTAAGACATCTATAACGGAAGTACTATAAAAATCAACGTTGTTTGTTTGGCAATAAGAGTGCCACTGTTTCAAACCGGTATTATACTGCTTGATGGTATTGTCAGAAAGAGATGCCAGAATTACCTCAGCCGCTTGTGGTGGGATGGACTGTTTCAAGAACCCCGACCTGATGGCACTCCTGCAACCATGGTAAGGCTCCGATGTAGGCTGAGTTGAGCACTGAAAGGTGAGGACAGTAACAATCCATTAGGCGAGAACTCAATAAGTTCCGAGATAATATTTTTTTAAAGAGTGGGTACCGTGGTTGCATAGGCCATTTTGGTACCACTACAATGCCTTCTGCTTTGTCATTTATGATTTTTTGTAGTACACGTAACGCTAAACAGAACGGGGGAAATGCATAGAATGAGTGTGTAGTGTACTTAATACCTACTCTTAGCTATAATAATTATTAAATAAGTTTTATTGATTAAATATAAAATTATTATTAACTTAATATAAAACATAAAACTAAACTTAATTCTAAAAACTTATTATTATATAACCAAATCTATAATTAGGTATTTACAACGCGCACTCAAATATGTAACATTAATACTAGCTGAATAACTAACCTTAATATTTAAATTAACATTTTGTACAAGCGGACAAGCAAACCTATTTTCATATTAGATGCGGCGGTGCGAAAATTCCGTTATCTGCGTGGACGACGGCGGCGGCCGATGGCGGGCCCGGCGCCCGCGCCAGTACTCTTAACGCCTCGCCGCTCGATGCAAATTATCATACTCGCTCCCGCTATACGCTTGCGCTCATATTATCATTTAATTATTGTGCTTTGTGCTTGTACTGCTTGAGACTTTCTCCTCTGTGCTTTCGGGTATTCTATAGCAAAATTATAAATTTTCTCCTTCTATCTTTGTACCGTGTTCGTGCAAATTAAAAGTGATTGTTGCAACATTCGGACGTTTAATTTCTGTCTAAGCCCGAGTTGCTACCAACCTACCACAGTGGTGACCCCGAGGAAGAACACATCATGCCAGACAACGAGCCCGAAATAAGCAGAGTTGGAGTGCGGGTACCGCCATTTTACCCCGATAAACCAGCGCTGTGGTTTATGCAGCTAGAGAGTCAATTTGTGTTGGCCAATATAGCAACGGATACCACTAAATTTCACTACGCTTTGGCCCAGTTAGATTCTGCCACGGCATCAATCGTGGAGGATATTAATACTTCATCGGCAGCGGCAGATAAGTACCAACAATTAAAAACAGAGCTCGTCAAGCGGTTGTCAGTTTCACGGGAAAAGAGGATCCACCAGCTCCTTACCAACGAAGAGTTGGGAGATAGGAGGCCGACGCAGTTCCTGCGGCATTTGAAGAGTCTGGCTGGCGCGGGCGTGCCTGAAGACTTCATGCATTCCATATGGACCAGTAGGCTACCCACTAGTACGCAGACCATTATTGCATCCCAATCTAGGCTACCGTTGGACGAAGTAGCCGAGCTGGCCGACCGCATCCACGAAGTCGTCCCACACCAACCGCAAATAGCAGCAGCATCGATAGCAGCAGCAACAACGTCATCATCAGCACCACATTCCCTGAGCCAGGAGGTAGCGGCGTTATCCCAGCAGATGCAGACATTAATGCTAAAGGTGGATAGAATGTCGCGCGAGCACGGGCGATCCAAGACACCTAGTAGACAAAATGGACGTGGACGCTCATCATCAGCACGAAGGTCGAACTCCATTTATAGAAAGTTTCCAACGTGCTGGTACCACCATAAGTTCGGCGACAAGGCTACTCGGTGCGTGCAGCCCTGTGATTTCGCGGGAAACGGCCGGGGCAATCTGTAATGGCGGCCGACGACTGCCCGAGCACAGGTCGCCTTATTATAACAGACCAGCGTTCAAAAACACAGTTTTTAGTGGACACCGGTAGTGACCTTTGTGTGTTTCCTCGTTCAAAATTAAAAACACGATGTGTAAAAACAGAATTAGTTTTAAGCGCAGCGAATGGTACAAAAATTAACACGTACGGTTACGTAAATTTTATTTTAAACCTAGGCTTGCGCCGTGACTTTGCTTGGCAATTTATTGTTGCAGATGTGACGAGGGCGATAATAGGTGTGGATTTTTTATTGCGTTATGGTCTCGTCGTCGACGTGAGGAATCAAGGCCTCATCGATGGCACGACATCGCTTGCGACCCCGGCGTTGCTTGCGCGAAAATCGGTGGACGTCACTTCGGTAAGGGTAATGTCTGGTGATTCTACATATCACACCATACTAGGACACTATCCCGAAATAACACGCCCACATGGTATACACCACACTCCTACACATAGTACGGTACACCACATACGTACTACACCTGGGCCACCTGTATCGAGTACACCTCGTCGCCTAGCGCCGGACAAATTGAAGATAACCAAGGCAGAGTTTGACGCTATGTGGAAGAGCGGCACCTGCCAGCCATCCGAGTCTCCTTGGTCTTCTCCACTCCACCTGGCCCCGAAGAAGAATGATGGATGGCGTCCGTGTGGTGATTATCGCATGCTGAACGCGAGAACCATTCCGGACATGTACCCAATCCGTCACATCCAGGACTTTGCACATAGCCTTTCCGGTTGCACAATTTTTTCGACCATTGACCTGGTCAAGGCGTACAACCAGATTCCCCTGAATTCAGACGACATCGCGAAGACCGCCATTACGAATTCCCTTACATGACTTTCGGAATTCGTAATGCCGGTCAAACGTTTCAGCGCTTCGTCGACGAGATTGTCAGGGGTCTAGACTTTGTATATGCTTACCTCGACGATTTTTTAGTCTTTTCACAGGATCGGGAGACACATGAGCAACACCTACATCAGCTGTCCCGCAGGTTCAAAGATTTCGGCATGGTGGTGAACGCAGCAAAGTGTGTCTTCGGCGTATCTGAGGTCACTTTCCTCGGGTACCGTATAACAGCCGAAGGATCCACACCACTGCCTTCCAAGGTCGAGGCTATACAGAGCTTCCCTACGCCAAAGACAGTGAAAGAGTTGCGACGTTTTCTGGGGATGATCAATTTTTACCGCAGGTTCCTTCCAGGCGCGGCTAAGCATCAGGCACCCCTAAACGCCCTGCTGGTAGGATCAGTAAAAGGTTCCCATCCCGTTTATTTTTCTACGCAGGAGGCGGATGCGTTTCAGGCCTGTAAGGAGAGTCTTTGCCAGGCCACTATGCTGGCCCACCCAGACTGCCACACGAAGCTCGCTTTGGTGACAGACGCGTCCGACATTGCCATCGGGGCAGTACTCCAGCAGTTGAGGCCGAACGAGTGGCAGCCGTTGGCATTCTTCTCACGAAAGCTGAGTCCAGCGCAGGTAAAATATTCACCCTATGATCGCGAACTTCTAGCGATTTACGAGAGTGTGAAGTATTTCCGGCATATGGTGGAGGCTCGTGACTTTACGATCTACACCGATCACAAGCCACTGACTTTTGCCTTCCACTCTCGTAAAGAGAAATGTTCCCCACGACAGTTTAGGCATCTAGACCTGATAGCCCAGTTTACGACTGATAACAGGCACATATCAGGTAAAGATAACATCGTGGCGGATGCACTTTCTCGCATAGAGGAGATCTCACAACCAGTGACTGCTGAGAGAATTGCTTCTGCACAACAGGCTGACCAGGAACTACAACATCTACGAGAAGCAGGATCGTCACTGCGGCTGTTCGAGGTAAAAATCCCCGGTTCGCAAAATTACCTATACTGCGACGTGAGCGGCACTACCGAGAGGCCGTATGTACCTCAGGAGCTACGCAAGGCAATGTTCGACAGTCTTCACTCCTTAAGCCACCCCAGCGCCAATGCCACCGCCAGATTGGTTGCGGAGCGTTACGTCTGGCCAGGAGTCAAGAAAGACTGCCGCGAGTGGGTTCGTACCTGCCTAGCTTGCCAACGCTCTAAGGTAACTCGCCATGTCTTTGCCCCATTAGGTAACTTTAAACTACCTAGGGCCAGACTTTCATTTGTTCACATAGACCTGATAGGCCCCTTACCATTGTGCCAAGGGTTCCGATATTGCCTCACAGCCGTCGACAGGTTCACGCGATGGCCAGAAGCAATACCGTTGGCAGACATGACGGCCGAGACGGTGGCACGGGCATTGCTGAGCGGCTGGATATCCCGATTTGGTTGTCCAACTGACATAGTGACGGATAGAAGACGTCAGTTTGAGTCGGCCCTATTCCAGCATTTATCAGCCATCGCCGGGTTCCAACACCGTAGGACGACAGCGTACCATCCAGCCTGTAACGGCCTCGTGGAGAGATTCCACAGGCAACTTAAGGCTGCCATAACTTGCCACGGGGGTAGCAGCTGGGTGGAAACTCTTCCAATCGTTTTGCTGGGAGTACGTAGCGCCTACAAAGAAGACATTCAGGCTTCCACGGCTGAACTTCTTTATGGTCAACCTTTGCGGCTCCCGGGAGATTTTTTCAACCCTCAGATAGACGAGACCATTGACGTGACGGATTACATGTCACGCCTGCGAGGTTTTGTGAGGGACTTATGCCCATCACCAGCCGCACGGCACAGTGGTAGGCGTACCACGTTCGTCTTCAAAGACCTATCTTCTTCAGCCTACGTTTTTCTCCGGGACGACACTATAGGAGGATCTCTAAAACCTGCGTACACCGGACCTTACGAGGTTATTGCCAGAGGTGATAAGGTCTTCAAAATAATTTTAAACGGGTTTCAATATCGATAGACCGCCTTAAGCCGGCCTTTATACTGCGTGACCCAGATACCCCACATCACACATCACCAAACAACACAAATTTCCATCACTCGAAGCCACCCAAGGATCACCAGGCATTACCAAGTGCCAAAAGTGACAAGATTAAAATGTCGCGGTCAGGACGCCATGTTCATTTTCCCGACTATTATCGCCCTTGACGGTCTCTGGAGAGGGGTGATGTAGTGTACTTAATACCTACTCTTAGCTATAATAATAATTAAATAAGTTTTATTGATTCAATATAAAATTATTGTTAACTTAATATAAAACATAAAACTAAACTTAATTCTAAAAACTTCAAATCTATAATTAGGTATTTACAACGCGCACTCAAATATGTAACATTAATACTAGCTGAATAACTAACCTTAATATTTAAATTAACATTTTGTACAAGCGGACAAGCAAACCTATTTTCATATTAGATGCGGCGATGCGAGAATCCCGTTATCTGCGTGGACGACGGCGGCGGCCGATGGCGGGCCCGGCGCCCGCGCCAGTACTCATAACGCCTCGCCGCTGTGCGCATGTCGCTCGATGCAAATTATCATACTCGCTCCCGCTATACGCTTGCGCTCATATTATCATTTAATTATTGTGCTTTGTGCTTGTACTGCTTGAGACTTTCTCCTCTGTGCTTTCGGGTATTCTATAGCAAAATTATAAACTTTCTCCTTCTATCTTTGTACCGTGTTCGTGCAAATTAAAAGTGATTGTTGGAACATTCGGACGTTTAATTTCTGTCTAAGCCCGAGTTGCCACCAACCTACCACAAGTGGTTAGACCACGAGATTGTAAAGGCGTCAACCTGGAATGCCTCACGGTGCCAAGATACAAATCTATTGCATTTTCTATTTATTCGGTTAGCAAACAAATCTATATCCGGAAATATACTGTATTTTTTACATATTGCTGTAAAAGCAAAGTCAGGCAACTCCCATTCTACATCGGCATGCAAACGTCTGGATTCAGCGTCAGCTATGACACTATCATTGGACCTTATGTAGGAGGCAAATAGGAATATATTCCTGGCTTCACACCTCTGCCAAATCTGTCTGCTGACTGTATTCAAATGTGGGAATTGAATACCTCCCATTCTGTTTATGTATGAGATGGCCGTGGTGTTGTCTATTCGCAGCAGAATTTCACAATTTCGTAAATCTTTGGCAAATATTTTGAGACCGAAGAAGGCTGTTGCTATTGTCCGTCATTAGTTCTTAAGAATTGATATGAGTCTCAAGTTCTTCGACCGACCAAAGACCGCTGGCGGTCTTACTCTCACAACTTATACCCCAGCCGGAGGGAGATGCATCAGAGTAAATCTCCAAACAGAAGTCACTGGTCCTTATTGGGTTGTTGGCTCTATCAATATTAAGTATCCACCAGTCAAAGTCTTCTTTTAAATATGCAGGTAAGGTGATAATTTGATCATAATCATCCTTCCGTTTTAGGTATAGAAATTTTACCCTCTCAAAACTTTTTGTGTATAGCCAGCCATATTTTATGGCTGGGCAAGCTGAGACTAACAATCCAATAAAGTGATCGAATTTACGAAGTTTTCATCTCCGTATGGATTAGCAATTCCTTTTTAATATTCAGTCTCTTGTCATCTGTAATGCTCATTGTAAGGTTTCTAGAGTCAAATAGGAATTTAACAACTTGAGAGGGGGTGAAGTTACTTTTTTCCATGTTGACCACAAAACCTAGGGATTCTAATATTTTTTTTGTTGCTTGGAAATTCTCCAGGCAAGTTTTGTATGTGTCCCCCATTAAATATATGTCATCTAGATAGATAACAGATAAAAACCCTCTGTCATGCAAGTTTTGCATAACTGGACGCATAATCTTAGTAAAAACATAAGGTGCTATGTTTAGGCCAAAGGGCAGAACTTTGAACTCATAGTAAGCACCAAGCCTGTGAAAGCGTAAGTACGCCTCAGAATGGATAGCAACTGAAAAATATGCATCTTTCAGGTCTAAGGTACACATGTATCAGTCTTTTGTAATTAATCTCATGACAGTCCTATATAATCTTCAAGTTTGAAATGTGAGGTTGGTATTTAATGGTTGAGCTGTTAAATTTAAAATGAACCTATTTTTGCCATTGCTTTTGGTCACTAAAAATATGCCTGATAAGTATTGGCCTTGACAGGGGTAACATCTCTGTACAGTACCAATTTTAATCAATTGTTCCAATCTCTATAGACATCCAACCTATCTTGGGCTGATAGGGACTTGGTCCTTGGTATTTTTGACTGTGTTACCTTCTCACTGAAAGGTAATCGAAGCCCCAATATACAAGATAAAATTACTGAGTCATTTGTGAGTGTCTGCCAGTTATGGTAGTACTCTGTGAGCGGTGGTAAGGCTTCGATGGCTTCTTGTCGCTCACCCTCCTCGCCGTCGTCGGTTGCTGCGGTGGTCTGCGCCCACCGGTCGTCGTCTGAGGCTGCCTGAACGTGCGACGGTACGCTGGCTGAGGCGGCGGCGGCGGCGGGCCCCTCCAGTTAAAAGCTCTTCCGGTGCTGGCGGGAGTGGCTGGGGTAATGGGCTTGTTATTTATCTTCATTTCCGCTCCTGTCTTGGAGATGGCCTTCAGCGACATTAGTTTTTCAACCAACTCCGCCCCAAAAAGTGATTTATCTCTTTTAAGATCTTTTATTGTTTCTTTTATGTCCTTGTTCAGACACGCAATAATAAACTGCTTCCTGGTTTTTGACTCTGCAGCGTATATGTGACAGCGTATATGTAGCCGGCCTGCATCTCTGAGAAGTTTGATCTGGTCTTGGGGTTGGCCGACTTGGGGGTCTGCTTGTATTATAGACAGCGTTGTTGAAGTCAAGTGTGCCAGGATGGCAATAACTTTTCCTAAAATCGCTTGTTTGTCCGCCAAAATTTTGTCCCGTTTGGCTATGTTGTCGTTTATGGCCGCTTTAACCTCCGAGTTCGGTGTAGGCGGCAGAGCCTGTAAGATGGACAAGACATCCACGTTATTGTTCTTTAATAACCAAAGTTCCATTTTGAGAGACACTCCGACATCTGCCAATATTAAGCGTGGGACAGGAAACATTATATTTAAAACAACAGCGTTCTTTCTTGGTAAAGACTATTATTCAATCTCTGTCCAGACGACACTTTAGCAACCATAAAATTTATCTTTAAAACAACATAAATTGCCTTGTAAAACGATATCCTTGACGTAAATTACTGCTGCCATGAACTTGAGAAAATGGACTTCCTGTATGATACTGTACTGGCATTGGACAAACATTTTATGTTTTGTTGTTTTAGGGCTGAACTATCGCTTGTATAGGGATAATTGAGATGACATACGCAACGGGTGGTTTGACAAAGAAATATCACATGCACTTCTCGAAGTTTCGGTGTAGAACCACGTAGGGTTGTCATTTATGCTATGCGCAAATTTAACATGTTCACTGTTAAATCCACGCCTCAACCGAAAGGGGTGGAATCTATGAAGGGTTGTTTTACAATGGAATGTCACAAAGTAGTACTGACCTTGACGCCGTGGACCGGCATTCGAAAGCTCAATTCGAGGCAGGAGTACGGGATGAGGGACACAAGGGTGGGGGGTGTTGGGAGTCGAATCTTACTCGTGTCGTAGCCCGCTGCTGGTGCCGTCTTAATGCTGCCGACTACAAGGGTCGCTATCCGAGCGCGACGAATTTATCACCGAATCACTTCAAATTTTCACGGCACGAAGCACTCACTACGATGACGTGAAATCAACTTATTTGTTGACGATTATTACGAGATTATTATAATTAACATTCAGCCAAGGCCCCGATGCCTGACTCCGACAATTTTTCCACGTGCAAAGTGACATTAGCTAGTTTTTTTTTCTATGCAAGTGACAGCTAGCTAGTGATGTCCCGATCACTCGCGGTCGATCCGCGCAACAAAAACCGAGGTGCGTTCCGAAGCATAAATATTAAACATTCACTTTGCTAAGTGGAGTGAATGGAGTCTTAACCCTTAAACGGGCACACCATGTTTTACGCGTTGTTTAAACTTTAAAATGCGAAATACACTGTCTATTAGGTATGGAAAAGAAAAATAATTTGATTATTTTCAGTTTTTATTATATATTTTTTTTTTCACATGTACCTTAGAAATGACATTGCCCGATTATGCAGTACTATGGATTCTCAACACCTGTCACATAAAACGGACATTGCCCGTTAAAGATAATAAAAATACTCATAGAAAACAATACTTAACGTAACAATAACATAATTTAATCACAGTTTGAGATCTTTTAATTATTTAGGAACCATTAACCTCAGACTTACATTATAAATGCAAAATAATCAGACATGAAGAGAAACAAAATTAAAATATTATGCTTAAAAAACGAAAAAAAAAAAAACAATTATTCTTTCTTTAACAAAATCAACACATTCTTCTCAAAAAACAAACTAAAACAAATTATTCTTTCTTTAACAAAATTAAATAATAATAATAATTCTTAATGTTTTTGAACCATCGTAAGGGAAAAAATCGTAGACCATCCCCGAGGACCCAGCTCGAACCAGAAATTTAAATCCCCATTTGTGTGGTTTTTTGGGATTATACTGTTTCCTGTGACCTGCTTTTTTACCTTTATATGGAATGACCATCTCATCTACAGCAAATGCTCTTTCCTCCTCTATTTTGAGACATTGCTTACGTACATGCTCTATCACAGGAGACACTTTGTGGTAGCTATCACTCTGGTTGACATTTGTGTTATCGCAACCGGTCGTCAATTGTGTTTAATTGTAAATGTTGAATGGGGTGTTTGTGGAAGCCCACTAATGTCCTCACCGAGGGGTACAGGCCTTTACCCGGATACGAGAAAGATTAAGCCATTCTCCACCACGCTGGCTCAGTGCAGGTTAGTGGAGGGGTTTTACCACCACAACATATTGAGAGGGACCACTACAACATATTGATAGTAGCCGGGACCTATAGTTTAACGTTTCATCCGAAACTATGTACTTCCGATAACATAAATTAATTATCTCATTGGTACATGTTCAGGATTCGAACATGCATCTACTGTGTGAGAAACAAGCGTGAAACCCATAATAACATGAAGCTCAATGGGGTAAATCACTGTAATAATTAATATCCAGTGGCGATGATAATATTTTGCGTGTCGCATTACCTGGTATCGTTATAACTTGTACCACTCGGAAATTCAGGCAGAGTTAGCCTCATGTCAGTAGTTGAGTATTTAAATTAAACAAAGTCATTGAGTATTTTAAAGTGCAATATAGTGAGTGCAATCAATAGTAATCACATCAGGTTAAAAGTTGAGGAATAAACTCATTTTGACTTAAGGTGGGCACGCAAAATGAAGTATTGAATAACTGGCTCAAAGTGGACACCATGGGGCCTCTGCCGCCTAGTATGTGGAAAGACGTGACGCTATGTATGTATGTATGTAAGGAAGCAAATTATGATTTAATTGTCTACGGGAATTCATTAACAAAGGGAAAGAAATTGTCATAATGAAGTTGAAATCGTAGCAAGAGAGGAGAATCTCATTTCATTATAATGTTAGAGTAAGTTTATATAAATGAATCAAAATGCTGTACATATGGCTCTACTATACAGTAGACAATGGTCTAAGTGGGTTTTTTGTTTGGACATTTAAGTTTTCCCCTTAGAAATGACTATGAACTAAATGTCCGATTGCCCTTGGCAAAGATCCGTCAAAGGCAATCTAAATAATAAACCAGTTTCTCTAATCACTTTAAATTGAAGTAGATCTTAAACTCTTAAATAAACGAAGCGATCTTCTATGTCTCTGGTTTTATTATATTTAATATATTCATAAGGTCCATTGTTAAAGTTTTAGGACAGTGGGGATAGTATTGTCATTCTCAGTATTTCGAATTTCACGCCGGTATCACAGAAATAAATAATTAACGGGTTTTACTACATAAATACAATCACCATTGTTCTTAACTACGTTCCATTCGATACACGAAGCTCTCAGTTTACACTTGATAGAATTTTCACGAAGGGTAGGTCAACTTAAAGTCTGGGTAGTCTAGTATATTAGAAGAGGTTGGGCAGAGCTTTACCGCATCTAGAAAACAAGCATAAGTGACGGAGTCACAATACCTTCTTGCTGAGCTAAGGGATTACGATAAACTACGAAGTAGGCTAACTCTACATCTCCGAGTTACGTGGATTCACCGTGCCGGTGTGACAGCAGTGAAAGTACAAAAGGGAAAGTATCGTAGAAGTATTCATTTGATAGGACTATAATTAGGCACTACCTAGGCCTCATTGGACATTTCCTTGCAGTGTTGATGAGATTGATTGCTTGTTCTTACTACATAGTTGAATAAAGATTAGATGATTAGAGTGCCAAGTACACTCATTGTTGTTATTTTGTATCGATGGTAGAAGTGAACAGAGAAGGAGAATGGTTCACGAGACCCTAGAGGTCAATCCAGTGTATCTCCGTGGCGGGGCGGTAGCGTCTCTGGGCACACATATATCACGCCATGTCTTGTCAAAAATATTTGTCGGGTTGCAATTTTAGGTTGTAGTCGCGGAATTTCTCGAATATGAGTTTGAGTTTTTCTAGGAGTTGAGATCGGGGCTGTATACAATACAGTCATCGAGGTAGACATAACAATGGAGTCCTTGCAGTCCTGAAAGGACTGTATTCATGAGGCGCTGAAACGTACTTGGTCCATTATTAAGGTCGAAGGGCATTCGAGTGAATTCGAAATGACCTGAGGTACAATTTGCGTTAATGACCGTAAAACCGGTCTTTTCAGCGTCTGAAAGATTCAGGGGAATTTGATGAAATCCTGAAACGATATCTAAGGTACTGAAATATTTCGAATGGCCTAGTTGATCTAGGATATCTGTGATTAAGGGTGTGGCGTCACATCAAATAATATCGCCACCTTCAAAACGCTCCGACGCTTCATCTTGGGATACACCCGTTAATCCGCGTCCGCTCGCCTGTCTCACCCCGCGTTGGCCTGCAGCCGACCGGCCCAGCGAGCCAGCCGCGCGCAGCGCCTGCGCATACCAGTCTGCTACTCGCTTCGCTAACGAACACGTCTGTGCGCGCTTATAGCTTTCGATATTTGTGTCGCTATTGTTGCTTATGCTTTGTAATTACTATTGTATATAACTTTACTGCTTCAGTAAACTTCTTCCGTCATCTAAATAATACTATTCATTTCGCATAAAGCCTTCACTCATTACCACACCAACCACTACATATGGGAACATTGGTAGGACAAACATCATCTCCCCATTTCTGGTGAACCCTTCAAGCCGTTTATTCGGTGAATTGGACCAACACAAAGGATTTTGGTGTGTGGTCCAAGTCAAGCGGTGAGCGATTTTTTATTTTTATCATGGTGGGCTCAAATGAGGATACTGGTGGCAAAGGGAGTACAGATCCAAGCCCCGCTGAGGTCTTGCGAGTTGGCGTACGGGTACCCCAATTTTTGGTCGAAGAACCCGCTTTATGGTTCTCACAGATTGATTTTGCCAATTTATTTTGTCTAAAATAACGAGTGATTTGACAAAGTTTTATTTTGTTGCCGCACAGTTAGAACCTCAACACGAGAAGTGAAAGATATAATTACAAACCCACCGCTGTCAGACAAGTACCTTAAGCTTAAAACGGAACTTATAAATAGACTTTCAGCATCGCAACAGAGAAAAATTCAACAATTGCTGAACAATGAGCAACTGGGAGACAGGAAACTGTCGCAGTTTCTACGACATCTACAACATTTAGCCGGACCTTCAGGAGCCTCAGATTTTATTAAGTCGCTGTGGACGAGCCGACTCCCGCTAAATATTCAAACTGTGATTGCTTCTCAGATTTCATATAGTACATTTCAGATACCATAGTACATTTTGAGGTTATATCTGATGTTTTCAATTTATCCTTTAACGGGGCTGGCACTAATTCAAAGATAGCAATGGAACTTCCTTTCAGTATAGTCACTAAATGTTCCCCCTCTCTCGGTCGTTCTAGGCTTCTTCGTTAAGGAGAAATCGATTAACCTGAATATTTGGAGGTTATAATCGAACTTTTCCACGTTTATTCTCTAATGGGGCTGTCACTAATTCAAAGAGAGCAACAAAACTTCGTTTCAGTGCAGTGTCTAAATGTTATCACTCTCTCTCTCTCTCTCTCTCAGGCCCTTATTTATGGAAATCACACTGACCAAGGGACCTGATACTCCTGGAACTAAAATTCATTTTGGTTCTAAACTGTGACACTAGGAGTAAAAGAAAAGCAGTAGTTCTCAGTCACTAAATCGTCACTAAATCTTTTTTGATTAACGGTAGCTCTAGGTTTCTTTGTTGTAGAGAAATCAAACTCAAATATTTGGAGGTTATAATCGAACTTTTCTAGGTTTATTCTCTAATGGGGCTGTCACTAATTCAAGGAGAGCAACGAAACTTCGTTTCAGTGCAGTTACTAAATGTTCTCACTCTCTTACTCTCCATTAGGTCTTTATTTATGGAAATCACACTGGCCAAGGGATCTGATATTCCTGGAACTAAAATTCATTTTGCTTCTAAACGGTGACACTAGGAGTAAAAGAAAAGCAGTGGTTCTCAGTCACTACATCGTCACTAAATCTTTATTCATTTACAGTGTCTCTAGGGTCTGTACTTTTGAAGATTCAGGTTGGCCGAGGGTTCTGATATCAGGCCCCTTGGCCAGATATAAATGCTAATAACTTTGCAACCGTTGAGTCACTAATTATCTGGCTGGCATATTTCTCAGTCACCAATTAATTAGTCACTAAATCATGGAGTAGCAACCAGCTCCCTACATCCATTGGCCAAACGTTCTGATGTACATCAATAAAGATCATACAGAAGTATTCGCATCTTCACTGTGATTGATCAAACATCCGGTCGTCCAACACCACCTACGTCTTGTCTAGTTTATTTGACAGACAAAGATGTCATCGCCATTTGGTTAATTGATCTAGGTACTTAATTAATAGCCCAGGCCGTTCATTAAGCAAATGGCTAGTCTTTTGTAAAAAAGTTTCGTGGGAAACGTTAACAAAATCACCGAAAGTTATTATTTCGATTTATGATCCTAATCCTGGCGTCAACAACTGCTGATTTGTTAGGCTTAGAACTTAGCCGAATTACGAATAGGTTTTAGGAGGTCGCTGTCTATCAGAATACAATTAGGTTGTGTTAGGGCACAACTTCATGTACCTGTAAGCGAGGCGACCCCATCCTGCAAGGCCAATCCGTCTTCTGTCTTGTCCTTTGCCTGGACACGTTTAGGCAACTCGATAAAAGTTTCGTTTAGTTATTTTCCCGAAGGACCTTTAGCCATTTGATTTAATGCCGGCAATAATTTAACGGCCCGGGCTTTTGACCAAGTGCATAATTTATCCAAATGGTCGGCGACACCAACGTCTAATCAATGTGTCAGCAATTTAAAGCGTTAGTGTCGAAGTACAAAGCCGGAAGACTCGGGAGCGGTCCGATAATTGCTTAGGTGGCTGGCGTTGACGTCACGTCGACATCTATTGCAAAATGAAGGGGTATTACTAGGTTCAGCCTATTCGGCCTTTCGTTCGAGTATTTGTTTCAAGGTCAAAGTAAAGGTACTATATTTCTGTAGATATTTGCATATACTTAGCAAACGTCATTTTTTGCCTCTTCTCTACATTGGAACACTGTGGGAGAAGCAGGGCGTAGAAACTCCCACAGATTGATTTTTAGATCTCTTAAAATCCGGTTGTGCTCAACTAATACAAATATGAAAAAAAATATTATTATGATTAATAGGCAGGAATAAATTATTACAAAATTATTAACAGCAAGGTCTGTGTTGAGCTTAGAGATGGGTTTCTACTCGAGTATTTATCCGTCAAAGGATAAATACTCATAAACACTCGTTTCTACTCGATAAATATCCAAAAGTGAGAGTATTAACTTTTATTTAATATTTTTTGCAAAACAACTTACTATTCCGCATTTTCTACGGCGCACACCGCACTAAGGTAAGTTTTGATGTCTTAAATTATTGTTTTTCGTTTAAATTACATGTTTGTCAGTTATAATTGAGGTTTGAGATTCTACCAATAGATGGAACTATCCAAATCCCTATATCTCGATGTTGAGATGTATTCGCTGACAGATATAGCTGAAGCTATATCTGTCAGCTACATTGAAATGTAGGTATTGAATAAATTATCTCTGAAGCAACTAAAGTGTGTTGTCGACTATAAAAAAGCAGTGAGTGGTGTAAGTGAAGTGAGGGATCCTGAGTCTGGAATGGAAGTTAGGGGTCAGATGCTGTCTTGAGGAGAATCTGGCTACCGGAAGAGGCCAATTGTGTGTGGTTCTTCTGAAGAACAGAACTGGAGCGGAGGATGCTGGTTTTATGCTCACACGGGACCGGTACGGACCGGAGTATTGGAGGTCGGTGCGTTTTTTAAGCGATTCCGCAGGAAACCGCGGCGGGCTAGGTTCACACGCATTTTTTTTTAATAAAATTCTCACTTTTAGACTTGGATTTTTTCTGAGAGCTTCTTGATAAGTAAAATATTATGTTCATATTAGATATTTTTTGCAGTAAACAAGATGGGGCAGCCCAAGAACCAATTAGTTTGGCAAAACTTCACGAGTAATGAGGATAAATCAGTACAATGCAAGCACTGCAACAAATCATACAAGATTGATAATGTCAACAGAATGACGCATCACCTCATACAGTGTTTCCATTGTCCAGTTACTGTGAAGAATGATATAAAATCGACCAAAGTTTTACAGCCTAACATCAATATTACCAATCCAGTGCACCAAAACGAAGTCCAAGATAGCCATATCGATATATCACCGTCTACAAGTTTTCAGCAAACTGATGCCAATATATCGCTGACAGAAAAATTTGCGTTAGCTGTAATCATCACAGGAGCAACCATTGTAATGGTTGAGCACCCTCTATGTTCATTTGTAGATCTAGTGAAGATGATTAGTCGCGGTATCTATGATGTGTACAGCACTATTGTAATTATGGTAGGAAATCATTCAAACATTAGTCGGAATGATTTGATTAAAAGTGTTGAAACACTTCTAGACTTACATAGTAGGATGAAATGCAAATTTATACTATGCAATTTTCCATATGCCTGTAATTTGACAGAACTACAGAACAAATCTGTGCATAGAATGAATATTCATTTATTTAATTGAACATGTCATCACAGCGATGCTATTTTATATTTCGACATGAATAAATTTATTCATAACTTTACTCTGACGCAGGATACATTGTACCTGTCTAATAAATATAGAAAATTAGTAGCTACATTGTTAGCTTATAATATATGCGACGCAGCTATAGTTGGTTTAACCAAGTTCAACTTGACATCAGCTTATGTTAAGAGTAATATGACATCACCCCTATTGGGAATTCACCTGTCAATTATACTTTGCATGCAACATTGGAATCTGTTCCAAGTAATTTAAATTAGTCCATAAGACAATAGAGGAAATCTCTAGCATACAAGAGCCACTAAATATGTCAAAATGTAAGCCCCAGTTAAATATTGCCCATCAAAACATCCAAGGGCTACCTGGCAAAGAACTTGTATTAGAATTATTTCTAAAAAATTCTGACATTGATATTATTTGTGTTACAGAACACTGGTTGAAGGAAAATATGATGTCTTTTAACATAAATAATTACAAAATTGTCAGTTGTTACAATAGAAAGACTGCTGATAGAGGTGGTTCTTTAATCTTAGTGAAAAATAATATTAAGGTGAAACAACGGAAAGATATTCTTGCACTTACTGTTGAAAGACAAATAGAGGTATCCTGTGTTGAGTTAGATAGCCATATTATTGTTTGTGTCTACAGGCCACCGAGGGATGAAAAAGGCCATGGCAATTTCGAAATATTTGAGAAAATTATGGAGGAAGCCCTCATTAAACTTTGTAATAACAGAAAAAAGTTAATTATTTGTGGCGATCTTAATGTAGATCTACTTGTAGATACAACACTGAAGCGACGATTAATAACTCTGTTCCAATCATTTAATTTATGTCATGTTTTTCTAGAGCCGACTAGAATTACACTTACCAGCCAAACTTGCTTAGATAACGTTTTTTGTGACTGTGCATTCACAATTAAAAGTGTATTTAACTGCTTACCTTCCGATCACAGTGGTCAAACAGTTTCATTTCCAATTGCTATTAAGGATAAGACTGGTCTATCATTTTATAGGCCTATTACATCCCATAGACTAGAGACATATACGAAAAACTTAGATATAAATTTGCCAGTACCGGATTTTAATGAACAGAACCCAAACAAAATCTACTCAGACTTCTTCAGCATTATACAGACAGAATTCAATAAAGTTTTCAAATTAAAGAAAGTCAGTGACTACAACGGTAAATCTAAATTTAATGACTGGGCAACGTTTGGAATTCGTAAAAGTAGAGTTATCTTGTATGACCTTTATGATCATAAAACCTATAACTTTGATCGAAAATTTCATGACTATGTTAAAAAATATTCCAAAACTTTCAAGTTGGTTTGTAGAACTGCAAAAACTTTACACATTAACAGAAAAATTCAAAATTCAATTAATAGAATGAAAACAGTTTGGCAAATAATAAACCGCGAAACTGGCAAAGTTATACCAAGGGACAATGATTTCTGCCTAAAGATAGGTGATGATGTTGTTAAATCCAACGCTGATGTTGCTCGAGATTTTGAAACATTCTTCACCAATGTACCCGTACTCACAACAGACCGTCTAAATTCATCTCCATATGAAGCAGAGACTTTATTAAAAAATAACACTAGCGTCAGTAATGTATATTTAAAATTTCATCATGTATATCCCCAGGACATTGTCAAAACGTTTAAATTACTTAACTTAAAAAATACGGAAGACCTGTGGGGTATATCAGTCAAAGTCATTGGTTCAGTAATTCTAGTTATAGCCCCACATTTAGCTTATATATTCAATAAATGTGTTGACGATGGGGCTTTTCCAGACCTCATGAAACACAGTAAACGGATACCTTTGTTCAACTCGGGAGATAAGGGCGATCCTTAAAATTTCAGACCAATATCTGTTCTTCCAACACTAAGTAAAATATTTGAAAAGATTATACTCAATCAAATGCTCTCACACTTCAACCGTACAAAACAACTCCACGCTAAACAATATGGTTTCACTAGGGGTAAATCGACTACGGATGCAGGTATTACCCTTGTATCTCATATTTATTCTGCATGGGAGGCCGCACAGGATGCTATCGGAGTTTTTTAACATAGATAAATTGGCTGGTAAATTAAGTTCTGCGGCTTACGCTGTTAGGAACATCAGACAAAGCACGGATGTGGCTACAACTAGGCTAGTATATTTTAGTTACTTTCATAGTGTGATGTCCTATGGTATCTTGTTGTGGGGGAAAGTAGCGGATATTCAAACTATTTTTATTTTACAGAAAAGAGCTATTCGAGCAATTTATAATTTTAAACGAACAGACTCCTTAAGAGAGCTTTTTAAAGAAATTGACATACTAACAGTAGCTAGTCAATTTATTTTCGAAAATATAATGTATGTACGCAAGACCCTTACAACATTTTCCAAACTTAGCGATAGCTGTAATGTTAACCTAACAAATAATCACAGACTATGTGCGCCCCTTTTTAGACTCGCGAAGGTTAGCAATTTTTTCAAGGGTCAGTGCATTCTCTACTACAATAGGATACCTCTGGAGATTTTGAAATTGCCATTTGAGCAATTTAAAAAGCATGTTAAAGCGACTTTGTCGAAAAAGGGATATTACAATGTTCAAGATTACTTAAATGACAGGACTGCATGGGGTTGATCTGGCTCAACACAGACCTTGCTGTTAATAGTTTTGTTATTATTTATTCCTGCTTATCAATACAATTATATCATAACAATTAAATTTTTCATATTTGTATTAGTTAAGCACAACCTATTTTTAAAAGAGATCTAAAAATCAATCTGTGGGAGTTTCTACGCCCTTCTTCTCCCACAGTGGTCCAATGTAGAGGAGAGGCAAAAAATGACTTTTGCTAAGTATATGTAAATATCTACAGTAATAAAGTACTTTGACTTTGACTTTGACTATGGATAAATTTTTCAAAGAGCTTAACCCCCAATTCCAGTTGCCATCGAGAAAAGCACTTTCAACAACTCATTTAGATAAAGCTTACAAAGATACAAAAGCACAAGTGAGAAAAGAAGTGGATAAAGAAAATCATATACATCTGCAATGTGACGGCTGGACAAACGTCAATAACGAAAGTGTCATCAACTTCATTATGACGAATTCAAAGGCCCTTCTGATTGAAAGCATCGCCACAGAAGACAACCGCCACACAAGCGAGTACTTGTGTACAGAAATAACAAAAATAATGAAAGAATACGGTGAAGAAAAAACGGCTACCCTTATCGGAGACAATGCCCGAAATGTGCAGAAGTCATTTGAATTGGTAAAGTTGCAGCACCCACACATAGAGCCATTGAACTGTACTGCTCATGCGCTTAATTTACTTTGCAACGACGTCTTGAAGAACCATGTCATTCATGCTGGCGTTGGAATGGCAACAGATGTTATAAAGACCTTAAAGAAAAGTCATATTTTGAATGCAGTTATGAAGATTTTTTTTTATTTTTTTTTATTTTAAGTATTTGATTATTTTTTTAGGGTAATATCGATTTATTATTGGGTTTATTTTTTATATATATATATATATATATATATATATATATATATATATATATTTGTATTCATTGTATTAGTATATTTATTTTAGACTATGGATACCTACAACTTTAGTAATAGTTTCTTCTCATCTTGTGATGACGATATTTCTGTTAGCGCGGAAAGTGTTGGGTCAACAGCGGATGATTCGCTGTCGTCTAACTTGAAACGGGTGTTTTCAAACCTTGGTGCAAACTTCAATGTTGTTCATATTAATGCACAAAGCATTCATACCAGCTATGCTGACCTTCTTGTAGTTTTTAGTGATCTGAACATACATGGCATTCTTGTTTCGGAATCTTTTCTCAAGCCGTCTCTTTCTTCTGCCATGTATGCTCTCCCAGGGTTCAGTCCCTACCGGAACGACAGGATAGGCAAGGCTGGTGGCGGTGTTGCTATCTACCTTCGTTCTGACATCCCATGCAAAGTCATCAGCCAGTCGCCAAGCCTGTACTCTGGTTCTGCTGAACACCTGTTCCTGGAGATATGCTTGCGTCACAACAAAGTCCTCCTGGGTGTCTATTATAGCCCCTCTCTTCGAATCGACTATTTTAACTCTTTTGAAACCCTTCTCAGTGACTTGACTCCTCTTTATAGCGACACCCTAATTCTCGGCGACTTCAACACTTGCCTTCTCAAGAATAACGGTCGCTCAGCGAAGCTGAATTCTCTTGTAAGTTCATTTAACATGCATATCCTTCCTCTAGAGGCCACTCACTTTCAACCACACTGCACCCCCTCTTTTCTAGATCTAATGATTACTTCTGACATGTCTAAGGTTGCTGCGCATGGCCAACTTAACGCCCCTTTCTCCTATCACAATCTTATTTACCTCGCTTATAAGATAAAGCCTCCCAAGCGTCCAGCTAAATTTCTTGACATTCGTAGCTTCAAGGGCATGGATATAACCTCCCTTAATTCAGACGCCTCTTCTGTCGACTGGTCGCCTGTCTACGGTAGTGAGACCATTGATGACAAAGTACGGATCTTCAACTCTATTGTCCTGAGCTTGTTTGATAAGCATGCTCCGGTCAAGAGGGTTAGAGTTAAGCATCTCCCTGCACCATGGCTTACTGACACCATTAAGGGTCTGATGGCTAAGAGAAACCGTGCCAAGTCTAGATATAAGAGGGATCCGACCGATGAGAATCTTTTAATTTTCAAACGCCTCCGTAATCGTTGCACTCGCCTGTGTCGTGATTCTAAATGCCGTCATATCTACGAATGTATCGAGAGCTATACTCCAGCACAGGTCTGGAAGTTCCTGAAGGCCCTTGGTGTTGGTAAGTCCCGGGACTTGGCAGCCAGAAATGTCGATCTCCGGGGTCTCAATAGTTTCTTTGCAACTCCCCCTGTCGCGATGGACCCCCTCGTCAAGGATGCAACCCTTCGTAACCTACGGTCCAAGACAACAGCCCTCAACTCAGCATTTAATTTTATCCCTGCCGGAATCGGCGCAGTAAGGAGGGCAATACTAGCAATCTCGTCGAAGGCCATAGGTGAGGACAAGATCTGTTCTCAGATTATAACAACTATCATTGATGTTCTGTTACCTCTCATCACCCACATAATGAATGTGTCGCTTGACCAATGTTGCTACCCCAGCCAGTGGAAATTGGCACTTGTGATTCCCCTCCCTAAAACTTCCAATCCCGCCTCCTTTAAATATTTCCGTCCCATTTATATTCTGCCTATCCTCTCCAAAGTCCTGGAATCAATTGTTCACTCCCAACTCTCCTCCTACCTTTCCTCAAAAATGTTACTGAATCCCCACCAATCAGGTTTCAGGCCGGGTCATAGCACTACCACAGCACTGCTCAAAGTCACTGACGACATTCAATTAGCTATGGATCAAAAGCAGCTTACGGTCCTTACACTGCTTGATTTCAGTAGCGCCTTCAACTGCGTCGATTTCGATATACTAGTTGAAATTTTAAAGTCACTTAATGTCTCCTCGCACTCTGCTCGCTGGTTTGACTCCTACCTGAGAGACCGCCAGCAACGCATTAAGTCTGAGGAGATCTCAACGGACTGGTGTGATCTCTCCGCAGGTGTTCCGCAGGGAGGCATCCTTTCTCCTCTCCTCTTCTCGGTATTCATTAACTCCATCTCTGACGTTCTTACCTCTTCTTATCATCTGTACGCAGATGACCTTCAAATATATCGGCACTTCTCTCCGTGTGATGTGAATCTGACAGTAGAGGCGTTGAACGCTGATCTCGATAACATCAGGAAATGGGCTACCTCATATGGTCTGCTTGTCAACCCGGGCAAATCGCAGGCCATGATTTTGGGTACTCGTCACTCTCATAACCTAGTTCAGAAAATGCCCGTCGACCCTATAGTGTATGATGGTAACATAATTTCATACAGCGAGAAGGCCAAGAATCTTGGGGTTGTATTTGATAAATTGTTGTCCTGGTCGCCCCATGTTTGTGAGGTCAGCAGACGAGTCTTTGCGTCATTTCACTCCCTACGGAGATTGCAGCACTTCCTGCCGCAGCAGACTAAAATCACCCTTGCCCAGTCCCTCCTACTACCTTTAATCGACTATGCGGATGTTTGCTGGATCGGTGCGAACGAAGAACAACTGAACAAACTCGAACGACTTGAAAACCTCGGGATTCGGTTTGTCTTCGGGCTGCGCAAGTATGACCATGTCTCACAGTATCGCAAGGAGTTGGGGTGGCTTCCGATCCGATTTCGTCGTGATATGCACGTTTTCTCCTATCTGTTCAACATTTTACGAAATCCCCGCTACCCCTCATATCTTCGAAAACGTTTCGAGTTTATTTCCTCCAGGCATAGCAACCGGAGATCCCACACGATGTCTCTTCTTTCTACTCCTCGGCATAACACTGCCGCTTACAAACACTCGTTTAGGTTAACGGCGATCCGACTGTGGAACGCACTTCCCTGCGCTTTTAGAGATAGTCCCTCAATTTTCACTTTTAAGACAAGATTGAAAGAGCATTTCCTTTCTCTTTCGTGATAGGTACTTTTATATATGTATATATAAGTAGTATATGTTTGATATATATTTTATTTTTTGCTTTTGTATTTTATTTAGTGTAAATAATTTACTATATCATTTATTTTATTTTCATTCATTCATTTTTTTATTATATCATTTATTATGTTTTAGTTGTAAACAATTAGATGTGTACAGTTTTATTGCACACTAGGACTCTCCTGTTGCACAATTTTTCCTTTCCTGCCTAGGTTTGCTGGTAGAAATCTCTCTTTAGAGATAAGCTCGCCTTTGCTCATAAAATGTTTTGTTACCTTACTATTAAGATTTCTGTGCAATAAAGAATAAAGAATAAAGAAAAAGTTAAAATAAGTGTCAGGAAAAACATTGAAAATGCCTTGTAGAACACGATGGGGCAGTTACTTAACTGCGTTGAGAAGTCTTAAAGAGAGTAAAACTGTTTAACAATCCATGGCAATAGAGGAAACTTACAAAATTCAATGTCTGAAGAAATAAAATCGAACACAACATTTGGTCATTAATCGAACAGATGATTGTTATTTTGGAACTAATTTATGTGCCAATATTTCTACTAGAATCAGATAACTGCAACATGCATAAAGTATTCAGGATATTTAAAGATATGCTATCAAAATTACAATTTAGTTTCACGAATACAACGATAATTTCCGAAGATGAAAAGTAAGATATCTTGAGGGCTGCCAAAAAGCGAATGCAAAGCTGCGTTAAGCCTATTCATTTAGCAGCATATCTTCTCGACCCGTTAACTCAAGGACTGGAACTGAACGAGGAAGAGGCATCGGATGCAATGAATTTTATTTTCGATTTGGGACAAAAACATAATCTTAACGTCATCGCGAATCTGGCGCAGTATAGATCAAAAGAAGGGTTGTTGAGACAGAGTTTCCTTTGGGAAAGTGTGACTCAGGTTTCTGCTTTGATGTGGTGGAAAGGACTTTGCCAGTCTACTGCACTAAGCAAAGTTGCAACACGGATTCTATCTGCTCCTTCGTCATCAGCGGCTACAGAACGATCTTTTAGTTAACAAGCGAATATTCACACCATCAAAAGAAACCGACTTAGAAAAGAAAATGCTGCAAAAATTACTTACGTTGCCTATAACTGGCACTTTTGTCGAAACAGAAGAAATTGATGAGGGACTTTTGAAAATATCGCTAGCTGCGTCGAGGGTGAAGAAAGTGAGGACGAGTTGGATATTCATTTTACATTTATTGACTGCGAAAGTGAGACATTGTAGGCTAAAATGTGACAATTTTAATAAACTACTTCACAAACCAGAATATTCCAAATATAATTTATTTGTAACGAAATACCTAGATAATACCAAACAATTTAGAAACTAAAATGACTGCGATTATTTTGTACAGAAATTACTGAAATGTTATGTTAGTTAGAGAATAAAACATTAATACATACTAAACACTACTTTTCATTTCGACTTCGACAAAATTTTATAGAGTTACCTACTGCGAATATGCTTTTACATGTAAAATCTTGCGGGCTTTACACTCGCGCTTCGCCCCTCGCCTCGTGGCTCGCTTCGTCCCTCGTGCGAGGCTCGTGTTGATCGATGGTAAATGAGTTGCCTGTTTACACTCGCGTGCCGAGTTCAGTCGTCTTTGAGCTAGCAACAATGGAAGACGTCGAAGTCTTAGCTGCAACAAGTTTGTGCGTACTGGGCTTATACTGCTACGTCACTAATTTAAATAAAAGGAAAGTAGTAAAGAAACGGCGGCGGCGCCCAAGCAGATGGTGGATGATATCGATTCATCGCAATAGAACCCTGTAAGTGTGTTAATGCCTACGAAGCTTCTGCTTCTCCCTGAATTGCATTATGCAATATGTAGTATAGTTATTTTTAATGCTTCTCTTTAAATTTCAGGCAAAGTATGGAACAAATGTTTCAAGAAATGCTGAATGAAGATTCTGGCGAGTTTCAGAATTTTTGCCGAATGTCAGCAAATGATTTTGATTTTCTGCTAAGCAAAGTAGAACCTTTGATTAAAAAGCAAAAGACTAAGTCTAGTCATTCCAGCAAAAGTGCGCTTAGCTATAACGTTACGATTCTTAACTACTGACGACAGCTACAGGAGCCTTCACTACTTATTCAAGGTTTCCAGTGCAGCCATCTCAATCATTGTACAAGATGTCTGTAATGCTATCAACACAGTGCTAAAGGATCAGATAAAGGTAAGAAAAAAAAAAGGTACTTGATTAATCAATCATGTATTTATTAAAATTATGTATGTAGCCTAAATTATGTTTGTTTTTTTTAGTAATATCACTGAATAATCATCAACTTACGTATTTTAAAGCTTATACGTATATATTAATTTATTATCATCAACTTACACTGTAGTATCACCAACGTATATAGTAATCATCAACTTACGTATTTTTAAGCTTAAACGTTTATTTACTATCATCAACTTACATTGTAGGTATCACCAACGTATATAGTATAGTTGTAAGCTTAGTGTTCTTATTTTTATACTTTAGTACTTACATAGATAAAGTTAGTAAAATTAATAGTATTTGTCATTTAAAGCATTCATCAGCGCTGTATCTATGATGCTTTGATGATGAGAATCATTGGGCTGTATAACTTCGTCAGAAAGGATAGTGAAATTTTGTGATGGTAAAACGGTATCAATAGTGGCAGTTGCTGAATGTGTATTCGCAGCAGAGAATGACGAGCAATTACGAGAAGAAGGACGGTCCGGGATAGATATTTGTACGGGGGAATGTTGTGATGGCGAGACATAGCTGTTATGAGAAGCAGGACGGTCCGGGATAGATATTTGTACGGGGGAATGTTGTGGTGGCGAGACAAAGCTGTTATGAGAAGCAGGACGGTCCGGTATATAACTCGGAGAGGAAGATGGTAAAGAATGTATCGGCGATGGTGTAGATCTGGAGTATCGGTTAGATTGCTGCAATAGTTGAGGTGGATTTGCCAAAAGTAGCCCATTAATAAGATGCATAATCTGAGGCCGTTCTTGTTTTGAATATTCTCGTAATCTTGTAGCCAATAACTGCGCGTACATGTCGCACTCATCAGTTTACTTCCTGTTCAATAATATGCTGTTCAAATTAGAAACCGTGTCTTTTATATCCTTTTGAATCTCTGTGTCGCAATCTTCACGAGGACGCTTTTTTTGCCAGGTGCTTTAAATATTTTTTTATTGTTCGCTGGTTTGTCTTTCTCGCTATTCTGTACATTGCTTTGGGCATTATTATTGTCACTAATAAGCTCGTTATTTTGTTCGTTACCATGGCGATCAATATTGTCACTATCCTCGTTGACATTATCTGGATCTGATGTTATCTGAAATAGATTACATACATTCTGAATCATAATTGTTCTAAAATATAGAGTCCTCATCCTCAACAGTATCAACAGCCGTGGATATCATTACGAACAACTGTTTCATATGAAATTCGCGAAAAATAATTCGATCTCTCCATACGGACAGACCGAATCACGAACCAACTGAACATAGGTGATTGACAAATTAGGACCCGAAATAATTCATACTTTTTCTTGTTTTTTAGATGCCGCGGACAGAGGCAGAATGGTTACATATAGAAAGGCGCTTTCAGAGAAAATACCCACATTGTGTAGGTTGTATTGATGGCAAGCATGTACAGATACAATGTCCAATTGACAGTGGCTCAGAATACTACAATTATAAAGGGACTTTTAGTTTTGTGCTCTTAGCTTTAGTTGATAATGATTACCGCTTCATATTTGCCGATATCGGGGCTCAGGGTAGAATTAGCGATGGAGGCGTATTTCAAAACAGTGTTCTTTGGGAAATAATTTCTACAGACACTATTTATTTACCACCTGATTGTCCACTTCCTGGTGGACAATGTAATGTACCATTTGTTTTTCTCGGAGATGGGGCATTTGCGTTAAGCAAACACGTTATGAAACCTTTCCCAGGAAACCATCCCCTTGGTTCATTACAACGCAAGTTTAACAAGAGATTATCTAGTAAGCGTGTTAACGTTGAAGATGTTTTTGGAGTTCTAACAACAGTTTTTAGAATCTTTAAACACTCAATGGAAATTAATAAGGATAAAGGTATATTGATAACAAAGACTTGTATTCTATTAAATAATTTTCTAAGAAATAGTAGGACTTCAAGAAACATTTACACACCTCCTGGTACCTTTGATACTGTTGTCAATGATGGAATAATTCAAGAAGGGTCTTGGAGGCGACAGGTTTCCACTAACCCGGCTATACAACCTATTCCAACTGTAGCCAGACGTGCAGCACAGAGTGCCATAGACATAAGAAATGAGTTCGCTAATTTTTTTCAAAGGCAAAATGTTAAAGATAGTAAATAGTCACCCATTTTATTGAATAGTAATGATGTTATAAATCAGTTGCAAAGAGCAAACTCGCCAGCCAAAGGTTCGGTTAATTTTTTTTGATAGTAGGTAATTATTATTTATAGAAGTACTTGCTTGTGCCCGGCCCGGGACTCGAACCTGGGATAAAAAGTATCTATTATGTTATTCTGGGTCATATTCTATATCTGTGCCAAGTTTCATCCATATCTGTTCAGCAGATAGCGCCATCTACCGACTAGCATCATCTGTCTATACCTACTTGATGATGATTTATTGAAGATGACTAATTACTTGAATAAACCTAACTAAATAAATATGTACTTAGTTTAATTTTACTTACGTGTCCTTCTTCAGTGCTCACTGTGGTGTTACACTAGCTAGTATATGGATGCCAAAAATGTTTCCATAGCATCGTAATACAACCACACTGGCTTGTAAATATCATCTTCTCCTGCGCCGGATCTTACTGATTGTTTTTTGCGCCGGAGTAGCGGGCGAAATGTAGCCATGAGAGAATTTTTCTTATTTTTTAATTCTGTTTGAGATCTTCCCATTTTACGGACAATCTCGCCCATTCATCGCTTACTTTTTGGGTGTTCTTGTGGCATTTATGTTTAGGATCCCAAATTATTCGTTCTTTTTGAAATTGTTCTATGAACTTAAAACTTAACTTAACTGAACTTAATGTTCGTCTTGCGACCAATCCATTATACGATTACTGCGTTTTTGTTTTTGCGTATTTGTTAAAACTAAACACAACCTGCGCGGCATAATGTAGAAGCCAGAATGAAGCGGGAGGGCGAATGTAAACACCCGCTCGCGTGCGACGCGAGGTCCTTTGACTCGTGCCGAGCGCCGCGAGTGATAAGGCGAGGGACGAGGCGAGCCACGAGCGTCTGTTCACACACGCACCTCGCCCCTCGCCTCGTCTCTTGTCTCGCGACTCGTACGCGAATGTAAATGGGGTATGAAGGTACGCGTAGCAATAAAAAAAAACATCAAAACATATTTCTTTCCTGGTTTCGAGTAAAGACTCAGTAAATACTCGGTAAATACTCCATATTTATCCATATGAGTATTTACTCAGTATTTATCATTATGAGTTTTTACTCATAGTGCCCACCTCTAGTTGAGCTAGATTAACCCCATACAGTCCCGTCATTTAAGTAATCTTGAACATTGTAATTTCCCTTTTTCGACAAAGTAGCTTTAACATGCTTTTTAAATTGCTTAAATGGCAATTTCAAAATCTCCAGAGGTATCTTATTGTAGTAGAGAATGAAAGAATTGCTAACCTTCGCGAGTCTAAACCGGGGCGCACAGTCTGTGATTATTTCTTAGGTTAACATTACAGCTATAGCTAAGTTTGGAAAATATTGTAAGTTTCTGGCGTACATACATTATATTTTCGAAAATAAATTGACTAGCTACAGTTAGTATGTCAATTTCTTTTAAAAGCTCTCTCAACGAGTCTGTTCTTTTTGGAATATAAATTGCTCGGCTGTTCTGTAAAATAAAAATAGTTAAATATCCGCTGCTTTCCCCCACAACAAGATACCATAGGACATGACACTATGAAAGTAACTAAAATATACTAGCCTAGATGTAGCCACATCCGTGCTTTGTCTGATGATCCTAACAGCGTAAGCCGCAGAACTTAATTTACTAGCTAATTTATCTATGTGGGGTCCCCACTGCAATTTGCTATCAATGTAGCTAGACGTTCTAATTGTGGTAGAAAATATCGTGAAGCAATCTCCAAAGCTGTGGCAGCGACCTACAGCTCGAGTTTCTATCTCTGACAGGTACAGGAATTCGAATACAATTTTGAAATGACAACTGTCATACTATAGCGATTCAGTTCTTTGAAATCATAATTCATATTCATCATTTCTTACTTGCACACAAATCATATAAAAAAACGACCAAGTGCGAATCGGACTCGCGCACGAAGAGTTTCGCACCACCGAACAATGGTAGAGATGGTGTGGAGTGAATAGTTTGGATTTTACATAGCAAAATGTTGTTTACAAAGTTTTTCATTGATGATAAACTGAACTGGGGGCCACATATAACAGTAACTGCTAATCGTATAAGAAAAATTATTGATATCTTTAAAAACTTAAGAAATTATGCCGACTAAATTCTGCTATTACAAACCTATAACTCCCTCTGCCACTGTGTTGTAGATTACTGCATATGTGTATGGGGGGAGCATCTAAAACACTGCTCCTGACATCCTACCGCTCTCGTCCACAGCACAACCAATGTCCTGAGCGCGTATGCTATCACTGGCGTATCAGTTATTTGTATACGCATCAGGTATTACCACAAGCACACAATACCATATATTCCGGACCACGGCAAGAGGTTGTTTCGATGTCCCCTACCAGCAATAAAGAGTGCATTCGCACGTAGACAGTATGACTCGATGGCTCCTCGCCTCTACAATAAAATCAACTCTACAATTAACATAAAAAAGTTAAACAATTATATTTTAAAAACAAAATTAAATGTTGGCTCCGTGAATTTGACTATGAACAAACCGAAAACTTGCTGATTTATATTACCTAAATCTACGAAGTATTCCGCAGAAAGCAATAGAAGCTTTAAGTTTCCTTAGTTTCAATAATTGTTAGATATTATCACCAAATATTATACACACACATTCACCACACTTCACATAGGCACCTAAACATACTAAACGCACAATCACACAACCTTTACATTCACTACTTTACCACAATGATACTCTACACGCACAAACACACATATTACATAGAGAAGAGCTATTGTTTTGTATAGTAATAAAATACCATTATTTTTTTCCCTTTCTCTTACTTAATTTCGTTATAATTCTACTTCAGCCTTCAAGTGTGAAGCGTACTGAAACATTTCATATTTATGGATTACCTACTTTTGGGAAGACTCAAGACACAGCTCACGCTAATTTGAGGGACAGGGCATTCCATCCATGATGTAATTTTGTTTACATTTTGAAATCTCCCGCCAATAAATGCAGTTCTGCCCTCACTCCACGGACAGGGGAGGATAATGTAACATTGAGACCGCGACGGATAATTATCAGCAACAACCAGGACGAGGCAATCTTAGACGTGACTTCACAAAGCCTACCCAATACTGCGGAGAATGGCGAGGAAGTTAGGGAATTGCGAGAAAATAACGACAGATTGCACTTAGAGCTCGACATGGCAAGCAGCGAGATAGACAATCTCAGTATGGAAATATCAAATCTGAACGAAACCTTAATAAAAACTAATAAAAAACTAGAACTCTGTAAAGCAGTTTTTGTATCTTTGCAGCTTTGTGTATCAGGGCCATCTAAGAGCACATCAGGACCAACGTTCTTCTCACCCCAGTGCCGCAGAATCACTCCGAACATGGTACAGGTCGGGTTTCCACGTAAGACAAAAACGGAGTTTACGAGTGGAGTGGTAAAGCAAATGGACACAAATAATGCGAAACCGACAAAATATACGCAGCAAGAGATTTCAGTGCCCAAAAGAATACAATCAGCGTTTAAAGCCAATGATATACTTGCATCAATACTTATTGACAGCAACGCAAATACGAACAGCCCCAATCACAGCAAAAAATGTCAACGACAAACGCAAAAGAAGCGACGTGTAATGATTCTAGCAGACGAACAAGGTAGAGGAATGTGCAGAATTCTACAGGAACTTTTGGGTAGAGAATTTATCGTAGAGTCGATAATAAAGTCCAACGCTACTCTGGATCAAGTTCTAGGCTCATGTCATTCGCTTTGCAAGGATTATGGCAGCAATGATGTCATTGTCGTAAAAGGAGGCTCAAATGACAAGGATCCGCTCAGAATGAAGTCTCTTTTATACTATAATCTTAGCCTCCTCTTACAATGTAAGGTAATTCTATGTAAATCCACTAAATGTAAGCACCTAAATGAAAAAATGGTCAACTCTAGTTTCAGGCATTTATGCTCTCGATTTTCTCAAACCACTTTCTTGGACATAAGCTATAATGATGAAACATATTATTTTGGGTAAGGTACACTCAACAAACAATACGCATGTAGACAGGTGTTAGGAGAAATTCTCTGAATTTTTAGAATCGATCACTGGCAGAACAATTTGTGTCTGACTCATACAGGATCGCAAATCAAGCGTCTTTGCTCGAGTACGACTCAGACTAGTTTCCCTACCGAATTGCCTACTTTGGTTAATGTAGAGACCCAGACGGACAATTTTGAAATTGATTATAATTTCAAATCAAATATTTTCAAATCAAATTGTACTACAGTTAATAAGATCAAATATATAAATAGCAATAATGTGACTGACAATGATAGCAATTTAAAAAATATTGATAATAATGCGAAACATTACATTACAATGATATTAATGATAAAAATTTAAATAATAAGGTAAATGAAAATGATGATAATGAGAGAAACAAAAACAACATTTTTTTTCGTAAATAACTGTATAAATGTATTACACCAAAATATTGACGGCCTCATAAATAAATCGGACCTATTAACTGTACACTTAGAGGAGCAAATAACAAATGGAGTATCAGTTGATATTATAGGAATTACAGAACACAATATGATTGACTCCGATATCTACTCTTTGAAAGTTGCAAATTACACACTGGCCACATATTCTGCCAGGAGCACACGAAGTGGCGGTGCTGCTTTACTAGTAAAACATGAACTTAAATATAATGCAATAGATTTAGTGGACTGTAATATTCCTAATATAATAGAATGCTGTGGTATCACACTAACTGAGCACAATATAAATGTAATATGCGTAAATAGAAAAGCGAAGTATGATACAAAGACTTATAACATCTTCTTTAACAACATAGAGAAACTATTATCTAGACTTTGCCAAGGTAAGAGAAAAACTATTGTGTGTGGAGTCTCGATTTATTTCGAAGATATGTTACAGAACTACAATCTAAAGCTCACATTCAATAAGCCAACACGTGTAAGCAGTGGCACATGTTTGGACAACTTCATCCATAATATCAAAGGCTGTAAGGGCGAGATAGTAGAGTTTGCGCTTTCAGACCATACAGGACAGTTACTAAAATGTCCAGTAAAACATTTCAACGTCCTCCAGAGTTGGTCAGTTTATAGACAAGACTACAGTAAAGATTACCTAAAGAATTTCAAAGAGCACCTTTCAAGTCTCAGTTTCAGTGAGGTATTCAATAGCAACGATGCTAATGAGGCGTTTGCTGAGTTCCATATTACTTTTAAACTTTTGTATGATCTCTGTTTTCCTAAAAACAAGGTAAGGATCTCAAGCAACAAACGACCACAATGGGTATCGAAAGGTATCAAACAATGTACAAAAAGGAAGCGAGAGCTATTATGGAAATCTAGACTGCATCCAAACCAACAAAACAAACAAAGCTTTAAAACCTATTCAATAAGACTCAAAATAATAATAAAATTAACGCAAAAGTCCCAAAACGAATATCAAATAAAAACATCAACTAATAAATCCAAAGCCACATGGAAAATAATAAATAATTATCACAACAATAAAACTAAACCAAAAAACTACATAAAACAAATAAAAATGGAAGATCATCTTATCACTGATCCTCATGAAATTGCACAGTCATTTAATAACTTTTACATCGATCAGACATCACAACAACGTCAAGCAAATGCCAAAAATAACCATATAAAGATGTCTTTCAACCCCAACTCATTATTCCTAAATCCGACTACTCCATACGAGGTATATCAAATAATAAAAAATCTAAAAGACACAAACACTATTGGATATGACAATCTATGCACAAAAGTTATTAAATACGTATCGGATTTAATAGCACCGGTTTTGAGCAGTATAATTAACCTATCGATACAACAGGGTGTATTTCCAGAGAAGTTGAAAACTTCGATTATTAGACCGCTCTTCAAGAAAAAAGACCGTGAAGACATGAGTTTCTATAGACCAGTTGCGCTCATCCCCATAATATCAAAGATCTTCGAAAGAGTAATTTATAATAGTCTCTACCAATATTTTGAGAAAAAATGTCTATTCGCAAAGGAACAGAAGGGTTTTAGAAAGGGTAAGACGATTGACATGGCCATTTATGATTACTTAATGCAGGTAGTGACGTGTTTAGATAAAAAAATACCTATTTCAGCGTTGTACATGGACATGACGAAAGCATTCGACTTCGTCGACCATGAAACACTAATAAACAAACTGGATGTTTACGGTGTACGAGGTGCTTGAACTTATTAAAAGCTATCTGAGTGACAGAACACAGTTAACACAGATTTCCAGAATATGTCAGAAAACAAAAACAGAAAATCAATACATATCAGGCCCGAGAACGGTTAAATGTGGCGTACCACAAGGTAGCGTATTAGGACCACTACTATTCCTCATCTACATCAATGATCTCCCTATGTCAGTAAGTTACCCAATGGTATTATTTGCAGATGACAGTACGATGATTGCGGATTGTCGAGATGAAAATACATACGCATCTGAAATTAATAATTCCCTTAACGATATTATTTAATGGCTGGGCCGTAATAATCTGATAATCAATCTTGATAAAACTAACATAATGACATTTAAAAATAATGACATTTAAAAATAATTACAATCAAATAACAAACACTCTTGACATCTACTATAATAATAAAAAAATTGTCAAAATAAATGTATTCAAATTCTTAGGACTTAATATTGACTCACATCTGACATGGAAACCACAAGTAGAGCATGTTTGCAAAAAACTAAGTCAGTTTTCCTATGCTCTATATATGCTTGCCAAAGTTACTGGGCAATCAGCTTTATTAACCGTGTATCATGCTTTTGTCGCCTCGACTTTAAGGTATGGCATTATTTTCTGGGGCAACTCAACCGACAAAGATAAAGCTTTTAGAGCACAAAAACGGTGTATAAGGGCAATTTGTAAATTGAAACCTACAGACAGTTGCGTTCCTCATTTTAGAATGTTAGGTATATTGACATTGACATCATTATATATCTATGAAACTGCTGTATTTGTAAAAACAAACTGGTGCTTGTTTAAGAAAATGAATAGTTAAAGAGATACTAAATTAAGTGCACCTCCCCGCTCTACTGCTTTATTCAGCAAAAGTATATTTGGTATGGCACCAAAAGTGTATAATAAGCTGCCTAAATCCATAAGAGACATTGAGCAACTTCATTCATACAAGGCTGGACTTAGATATTTCTTAATCAAAAAATCATACTATAAGTTAGAGGACTTCTTGGAGGACAAGTCAATCTAACGCAATATTATAAATATAATGATAGGTACATAAATAGATAAGTAACATGACCAGAACAATAAATTTATTGTGAATAAAATTAATGCTCATTCACTCTTAGATGGGTGCTTACTTTTCTTTAATTTTAATTTTATGATAATTGTGTTGTAGTACATCATAACATTTGCACGTCTGCATGGCAGAATATAGCGAAACTAAGTGACATTATAAAATACCCGATGTACACCTATATTCATGCAAATAAACATTACTTTACTTTACTTTACTTTACTTTACTTTACTTTACTTTACTTTACTTTACTTTACTTTACTTTACTTTACTTTACTTTACTTTACTTTACTTTACTTTACTTTACTTTACTTTACTTTACTTTACTTTACTTTACTTTACTTTACTTTACAAATAAACGAAATTTTTACTTTTTACTTTTTGTTGTGTAAGAGCTCCCTTAAATATTTATTTTATTCTGTTTTTCAGAATTTGTTGTTATAGCGGCAACAGAAATACATAGAATAGAATCCGCACGAAAGCTCGTACATACTTTTGCTCGAGAAGGTACACAAAGCTTTCCTACGATACCTTTATAAGAGGAAATTTGGATACTACCCTTAACTTTATCCATCCGCTTTCATATTGGGTATGCTCGGATACAACTCACTAGAGGTCAATACCGAGCAGCTTCTGACTGTGTGTCGATTGTTGCGAGGCGACAGTGACTGTGTCGCGCTTGTCGGTCCGTATGCACGCTATGCGTGGCCGATAAATATCTACGCGCGCGCAGGCACCAACTGTTAGCGGGCGGCACGCAACGTACGGTGGCGCGCCAGCAGTCTCCGCTGGTGAGGGCGCGTGACAGTCTCAACGCTCTGCTGGCTGCAGCACCATTTACTGATCTGTTTGGTGATGCATAGAGGCATATTGTGCGAGAATGTGGAAAGTTTTGCGAGATGAATGTGTGACTGTGTTTAATTTGTATTATTATTATTTTTATATTTGAAATGTTTTAATTGATATCGAATCTTGACATTTAGTAATTGTATTTGACGTATTTGACGAATACTTTGTAATTTAATTTATTTTTATATTGATTTTTATCTTCCGTATTTTCCCGTATGTGTACAATGACTTGGAGCCATTTCCGTAATGTTGTACATTTAAAATTTGATAACAAATAAATAAATCATTTGTGAAAATTTAAACTGTGTTACTATCGCGGTTGATGAGATAGCCTGGTGGCAGACGTACCAGAAAGATAGACACCGGAGTCTTAGCAATAGGGTCTCGTTTTTACCCTTTGGGTACGGAACATCGCTAAGGAACATCCCAAGGAATAAATGAGTCATATTATTTAGCCAATATTTTATAATATCGTAATAAATACAAGGCATGGATCACAAAGGTTAGAATACACAGTATTTTCTGAAAACTTAATTGTAATTGACGACCCGAATGGCCGAGTCGGCAGAGACCTTGCTTACGAAGCCGTGGGTCCCGGGTTCGAGTCCCGGTGGGGGTAAATATTTGTTTGATGAGAACGGATTTGAAGTGTGTTTACTATTTGTGCGGGTCGCGCTATTCCAAATTATGTGTATGAGTCAACGCTGCAGGTGTTGAGTCCGCACAGTTCATGTCATCCTTTTTTTGATCTTTCGCTGTCCATGCCATTCCAAATTCTGTGTATGAGTCAACGCTGCAGATGTTGAGTTCGCACAGTTCGTGTCATCCCTTTTTTGCTCTTTCGCTGTCCATGCCATTCCAAATTCTGTGTATGAGTAAACTCTGCGTGCAGGTTTTAAGTCTGCACAGTTCGTGTCATACCTTTTTTGGTCTTTCGGGAATTTAACATGAATAAAATCTGTGTATGCGTCAACTCAGCGTACGGAAGGCGTAATTCTGCGTACGAAGTAGTAGACCTAAGTATGAAGCCAATAATGTCATGTGTATTTGTTGACTCCACGTGACCTTTTATCTATTGAGTGAATTATAAATAAATAGATAGGTACCTTTTTTGCCATGATGTTTATTTACAGTTATTCAAAGTTGTTATTTTGAAAGCAAATATGTACGTTGTACTGACCGTAGTTATTAAATTAAATATGTATTTATCTAATTAGGTACTGTTCTAGTTCGATAAATACTGGTACGATATATAATTTTCTAAATAATAACAATTGCTATATATTAGGTTTGCAGGTACCTCGGTAGGTTTTAATTTCTTAGGCCCACTAGTTCGTTCGCAGAATTAGATATATCCCGAGTTAACAGTAATTTATAGGTAAAGTTCGCGTATTGTAAAAGGATCACGTCTGAATTTTGCCAGCAGTGAGTTTCGCACTATGTGGTCGCTTTAAGGTTGCTTTTTGCACGTAAAAGGGTTTGCCAACTTCAGACGTGATGTTTTTACAATACGCGAAGTACAGTATCGCCGTTTGTGTAACCTAGCATGTAACAATGCAAATAAACTCTTCCTTTTTTAAATCAGGTATTTTTGTAGTTAATTAATGAACTGATTATAGTTAATGAATAAAGATGTAATAGATGATAATGGAATTTGCATGTATTTAAGAGTATTTTCTGGATTTTTGGATTATCTGTATATTCGCATGTCTACACTCTGTTCATTCATTTTAAACCTTTACCGACGTATAAAGCAATATTTTTCATTGCACTTGAAAACAATCTAAGGGAATTATTAAGTCAAAACTAAAAGGAATGAACAGAGTATAATAGTGTAGATTATTTACAAACAAAAGTGCCATTCTCAAATATGAAGAATGACAGTTTTTTAACAAAAAATAACACAATCAGTAGATAGGTAATGCGAGTATAGATAGATTGTTCATATACATATGTGTGCAGAGAGAGACTATTGTCCTCGGAATAAGTGCGAGTTGGTAACAAATTAGGATCGTTTTATACACTTGTTATGTTAGTTTTGCTTTCATGAAATAACTACACAATTTACACATTGGCTAAAAATGCTATAAAATAAATGCATTTGCACACTACTGCGTGTTTTTTTAAACGAAATATTTGGTTTTCTAATAGAACACGCAGTAGTCACTTATGTTGCCATTTTTAGGGTTTCGTATCTCAGAAAGAGAGAAACCCTTATAGAATCACTCGTGCGTCTGTCTGTCTGTCTGTCTGTCCGTCCGTCACAGGCAATTACTTCGGAATGTATTAGACCGATAAAATTGAAAATGGGTACACATATAGAAATATTGAATTTGGGGGCACTTTTGGGGGGCCAAATGAGAAAAATAAAATTTTAGACATTCATATACGCCGTGTTATATATCAAATGAAAGCACATGGTGTGAGCATCTTAAATGTATTTTTATAATATTTTAACGCTTATTTTGAAAAAGTAATTCTTAATAGTATGACCGATTTGCATGTCATCAAAACCTCTAGGGTACTTAATGTATTTTTATAATATTTTAACGCTTATTTTGAAAAAGTAATTCTTAATAGTATGACCGATTTGCATGTCATCAAAACCTCTAGGGTACTTACCGAAGTTCTTAAAATCTAAAATTTGATATATAAGCACATGTTTAGACCCATATCCCAAAAACCTCCAAAATCTACAACTTTAACCCCTTAACTCCCTAAATCTGGGGTGCAATTTTTATGAAAATTTTAATTTTAGCGTACGTTGTACGAAACCCTCTCAATGCGAGTCCAACTCGCACTTGGCAACTTATTTATAGCATTGATTGCTTTCTATTGCCTTATGAGGCATGTTATTGAAGTAAGCATTACCTATAGAAGAAAACAGTAAGGCATTGTAATTTATTTAATATCATTTATTGAGTTACTAAAATCAACAAAATTTATTGAGTTACATCAATCTAGTGCTTTTTGGCATTGGGTCTATTAAGTGAGACACTTTGGGAAAGACAATGCTCACGTTTCTTCTTTTCTGTGTTCGCTGGACGTCCACTTTGAATTCTATTATTGCCTTTTGATATGTCTCGGTTTTTGCGTCTTGAAATGGCTGTTAGTTGGACCTTGATTTTTTCAGAACGCAGGGCTTGAATTATTACCATACCATAGTAAACGCAACTGTTCGGTTTCGATCGATTTTATAGTATTTAAGAATTTTTTGATAAGTATCATTTTATTTGGCGTGTAGTTTACTTTCAGTAGATCGTAAATTCGGGATAATTCTGACTTCGTTTCCTGAATGTTTTCTTCAAATTTTTCTTTAGTTTCGGGGTTGTCACTACGTTGAATTACAGTGACGGCTGTATCATTATTATCACTTGCAGGATGATTACGCACATCAGCAGATGTGCTCGCAACACCTTTGTCTTGCATGTCATCTATTTCAGAAAATAATGACTCTGGGAGATCTTCGGTTCCGAGCGCAATTTTTGCTAGCTCAATCCTTTCGGTTTTGGTAATCCGTGGCGAGGTTTTAAATACAATATTACATTTCTGTTCTAGTGCACAAAGGTGCATGCAGAATGAATCGCCTTTTCCTTCAAGGCAGTCACAGAAAGCAATGTCAGTCTGAACAGTAATGGTATACGTCTGGATTTGTCTCAGAGTTAACTTTGAATTGGTTCTCATTCATTTCTTTAAATTCGCAACACTTGACAGTTTTTTTCAAAAACTTTGAATAAATTAAGTCTTTATTTTTCCTGGAATTGGCAAATTCAAGCAATCTAAGTTTGTGATACATTTCAAACTTGTCAGTTATAAAAATCACCAATGCGCAAGTGTTGAATACTTTAGATCGTTGCAATAAAACATCTTTGAAAATCCGAATACTTGATTCATGTAGTTATTAGTATTGTTGCCTCTTGTTAGCAAATTTGTTCTTTTGTACAAGCACCATTCATCACGTCTACGCCACAACTTTTCTAAATGACCTTGCAACTCTTGATTTGGTATTTCGGACATTTCTTCGAATGCCAGCTTTGCCAATTATTCAGTTTCGGCATATAATTCATTCAATTCCGCTCATTTTACTCAAGCCAAAACACTTAAAATTTTGTTTTGCTCCTTGGTTCGGAGCAAACTTGAATATGCGTCCCAAATTTGGAATCCTTGCTACAATATTTATATAGATAGAATTGAACGTGTTCAGAATTTTTTTATTGAATACTTGTGTTATAAATCTAAATATCCTTATAATTCTTCAAATTACCTTAATATTTGCAAGAAGCATCATCTGATCCCATTATATAGGCGCCGAGAAATAGCCGACGCTACTTTCTTGCTAAAAATCACAACCGGCAGCATTGACTGTCCAGAACTGCTCCAAGAACTGTCATTTGTTATCCCTTCTCGGTCCAAAAGGCACTTCCCCCCTATCTCTTTAAGGCGAATATCATCCAACTACAGACGAAATAGTTTCCTTAACCGTGCTAGTCGAAACTTGAACAATGCGACGAAAGAGCTTGAGATTGATATATTTAATTGTGTAGTTCCATCTGTGAGGCGAAATTTAAGTAGTGTATTTTTTGATTGAGCGATTTGTTTACCATATGTTTACCATGTTTATGTAGTGTTATTGTAGTGTAATGTATTAGGTATTTAGGTTGTTTGTTTATTTCGGCTTTGTAAGATAAATTATATGCTCGTCGTTTTTATATACCTACATCTGCTGTGTGTGCGCGCCGTTATTTGAATGTGCGTATCACTGATCTATTTTTTGTGCGATATCTATTTGTGAGTTCCTGTAATTGGCTTCATATTTCTATTTAAATTTTCTTCATGTGATGTATAAGCTGTTGGTTCTCCTAGAATAAATAAATAAATAAATAAAATAAATAAATAAAATAAATAAAAATAATATTTTTTTAAATTTCTTCATTATTGCAGGTCTTTGTTCTTTTTCAATTTTATGTTTAGTGTCAAACAGCCAACGCCAAAATGCTTGGCAAACATGAAACGTGCAAAGAAGCAACGTCGAATTTGAAAAAACGCATTGCAGAGCATTGCGTTCTGCTGCAGAATCATCCGTCATGATGATTTTTGGTGAAAATACCTTATCTGTGTTTTTTTCTAATGCTTCTTTCACTGCTGAAAAGGCGAGAGTTATTAGCTTAGCCTAAATTAGCCTCAGTTTCTGCGGTGTGGAGTACGCAAGCAAGGGGTATAGCACCAACTTTATGTGCGGCAAACACAAAAGTAATTCTGGTATTTGTTTGGTCACAAGAACCGCTCGAATCCACAAATATCATCTCATTCCCGTAAACACTCAAGAAAAATCGTTTCATTATGGGTGTGATAATAACTCCCACAACAGGGTTTTCCTTGACAGTAAGCAGTACGCCTTTTTCATTTAATGAAGGGACATATCCTTTAAGTACGTTCAAAATATCAGTTTGAGAGCGAACGCCGTAGTTTTCACGCCTCCATAGATCGTACATATAGTTTATCTGGCGAAGAGTGGGGTTAATTTGTGAATTTGCCAATGATTTTACGGACAAATTTTCTTCTAAATCAATTATATTTAGCTCATTGTAGCGTTTTGCAACAGTGGGTGTCATTCCTTGATTGAAGTATTCATAAAACTTATTTCTTGTGTCTTCTCCGCAGCGCAACATATTGTATGCCTTTGCCACTTCCGTGTTATGGCTATGACAAAAAATAATTTTTATGATGACGTTTAATCCAGATTTTAAGTTCTCGTCATTTCTCATTATATCTTTGTTGATTTTTTTGTATTTAAAATCAACAGAGGCCTTGCATCCCAGATTTCGCGGCATGTCTCTTTTACCTTGAGAGGTGTGGTGACAAACGTAGGACTTCGCAAACGCATACCTTTTTGCCACTGGTTTGCTCTTAACTATCCAATTGGTACATGTGACCGATGACAAATAGGCAATAAAATGCTTACATTCAAGCAACGGCGCTCCTTTAGTTTCTTTCCACTTGCATTGAACTTTCGCGGTATACTAAATCGATGAGTAAAACTTGCTCCAGTTGCCTCATAGTTTATCAGTTTATACGATTCACACAAAGCTTCCAAAAACGTTTTAAAGTTTTCGTCCTCCGACAACTTCATAGTTTTAGATCACAATCACAATTACAGCAACTAATCAATCAACTCTCAATAAACTACAAGAACTTCCGCGCAAGAAACAATAACAAACAGTAATTTAATTATAGGTTATGTTTTCTTTCTCCCAATATTTGGCACGCGCCAAGGTCGAAAGTCATAATTCAACAAATAACACAACTCACGTAAGTTGGCAATAAAAAACCTTATTGGCCATACATAAGAACGCTTGTAAATTGCATGAACCAAAATGTATCTCATCAAACAGTCTCTACCTACTCGCACGCACTTTCACACCTTACGCACATAAATACATTCATACTTTTGTCTCGCTCTACACGCACTGCAAGCAAAGCGTCTGCATTGTTGTGGTTTCAGTCATGCACTCGCGTGTTTGCGCGACAGTTTTGTCTCGCTCTACGCCCAGTGCAAGCATAGGCAATGTTTCAGTCGTACACACACGTTTTTACGCAACAGATTTTGGACAACATACTCACACATTTTGAATTTATTTAGGGGCCAATCATGTTGCGTTCCAACGCATTCTCTTAGGAAAGCGTTGACAGCGATCATGTTTGTCGCATCGCTTCTCGATTGTGACCACTCCAAACTATGTTGCGCAAAAGCTGTACAACATTAAGGCGTTGATGCATACATAGATTTTGTTCAAACGTTGCGCGCGAGGGTGTAGTCCAGAAGTGTTGACTCATACACAGAATTTGGAATCATGCGTGCGGGTCATACATGTTTTATTTTGGCAGGTAGGTTTAATATTTGTCTGTTTTAATTTATAGTGGCGCTCATTATTTCATAAAATTTCTCATCTCACTTCAATAAACCAAAATAAAACAACTTGATTGTTGTCAATGTCAACTGTCATCTGTCACTTTTTTCTTGTAATGTGCATAGAGAGGAACGCACGGTGTGTCCATTTCTATCAATAGCTTCATTTATTTTGTCCGTCCCGTGTCCGTTCCTTTCCACTTTTCTAATGATGTTGTATTTTCCTGCCTGTTTACAATTCTACATGTTAAAATGGAAACGAGACAAACTCGTTCCATTGACAAATACTTAGGTGTTAATATTTATGCATTATTGTTTCTTCTCTATGTTATGTATTATAGATGTTGTGTATATTTCGGTTACTTTCCCGGCATGCTCAGTGTGACTGGGTTTAGGCTTTTATTATTGATTATTATATAAGTGTTGCAGATCGTGAATGATCCATTCATAGCCAAACATAGTCGATATACCGAGACAGCATTTCACTCATTCCTTCTTGTTCTTCTCTCCATACCTTGTAAAATATTGTAAATTTTAAAGAATAACTGATAGTCACCCGTAACATGTCTACGCCAGAGCAGTCTATGAAGCAAGAGTAAAACCGCATAGTATTGCTTTCTCATTTGCTGTCTCGCTCTCGCTACACGTTTCTCGATAATTATTGTTATTCATAATAGTCCTAGTAATTTCCGTGATGAGTTTTTATCTTATTAAGATATTTTCTAATTTAATTACATTAATGTACCAGAGTTGGTTATTTATATAGAGATTTAAGTGTAACGCGTGCATAAGAAAAGTCGGCAGGAACTAACTATTCATGAAAACTGTAGAAACAATAACCTGGCTTTAGAACTAACATTAACAGTTAATTTCACAAAACATTGTAAAATAACCTATTTTAGCTCGAACCTAGAGGCTAGGCTAGTCTAGGTCTAGTATCTAGCTAAGAGATTGCCGCTGTGACAGGGTGGTTTTAAAGCCGAAAGGCAAAACAATTGGAATGTAAAACTGAGTTGAATAGCCAAGGAGACACTAGATTTCATTCTTATTCTATTTTCATAGCCTTTGTAACTACCGAATATAAATACAATCTTTAAAACATTTTAGTAACCAGCAGAAATTAATTATTCATAGTAAGTCAGTTCTGTCTTTTATAAATTGCCTATTTCTCCATTCTTTTATTACCAATGTGACTAGTAGTTCTGTATCAAATCCCGTGTGCATTGTTGATACTGGAAGAAACAAGCCCTTCTCAACAATGCACATTCTTAGACAAAAGGTGTCGCTTTGTCTATGCAACAATGCAATCCAATAAATAAGATTCCTGGGTATATCCTGAAGGAATTATAATATTGTATGTTTTCCTATAAGAGTTTATTTTTGTCTAAAGTGTGATATATATTGTCGTGTTAGACCTTAAAATTTTTATGAAAATAAAGAAAATTGTGTTGGCTCGTAGTGAAAATAATTCAGCGCGGAGGCCTCATTGCCGATCGGCGAGATGTGCTCTCCGAGCGGCAATGGGAATTTCAGGTAGGTTTCGCTCTGGAGTTGTCGAATTCATCACCGGTCACTTCCCCGCCCTCTGGAAGGAGGGCAAGGTGATCGTTATCCCCAAGCCGGGGAAGGACAGACGACACCCGGGAGGCTACCGCCCGATCACCCTGCTGCCTCATATCGCCAAGCTGTTTGAGCGTCTGCTGTTACGGAGAATCCTGCCCCACATCCAGCTGAGGACAGAGCAACATGGCTTCCGTGACAGCCACAGCTCGACGCTCCAGTTGGCGAGAGTCCTGCACTACCTGGCGTCGGAGCTGAACAGGGGCCGATACACCGTCGGGGTCTTTCTTGACATCGAGAAGGCCTTTGACCGAGTGTGGCACGAGGGGCTCCTCTTCAAGCTCCTGGACGCAGGTGTGCCCCCAATGATCAAGCAGATCGTGGCCTCCTTCCTGGAAGACGCCTTTGACCGAGTGTGGCACGAGGGGCTCCTCTTCAAGCTCCTGGACGCAGGTGTGCCACCACCATCACCACCGGTTGAGTTGGAGGCTGAAAATGTAGGTTTACAGTCAGACCTCCAAGATGCCCGAATAGAAATCCAGCATCTACGTGACCTCCTGTCAAACGCACTCCAATGTTATGCCAAAGAACAGAGTGAGTTAGTCGAACTCAGAGCTGCAACATCTGAGCTGCTACAACTACAACGCCAGAACGCGGAATTGGTAGGCATTCTAATTGAGGACGAGGAGGATGAGACCAGCAAGGAGAATGACACCAGCAAGAAGGATGAGCCCACATCACAAACTCTGGTCTTGACCCCCCTCAACGTGAGTGTTGCAACGCCCACTGCTGTCTCGACCAAGAAACAGCGTCGCCGTCGTCGTCGAGGAGGTACCTCACAGCTCATCAGCGCGAGCGCCGCGCCGTTAAGTGACGCGCGTGTCGCGCTGCCTGCTGAGTCGTGTGTCATGCTGCACGCTGCCGCGAGGGCCGCGCCGCTCGCCGTTACACGCGTTGAACCGCTCGCTACCGCGACTGCCGCGCCGCCCGCTGGCACGTGCATCGCACCGCACTCCAACACGAGTGTCCCGCCACTCACCTCAAATCGTGCTCCGAGAAGAACAATAGCAAACAAAAGAACTGTAGTTTATTCAGATAAGATAGGTGTAGATTTTGGTATGTTTTTGCATTATGGCCTTAAGCAACAAGTGACAAATAATTGTTGTCCTAATAGTTCCTTTGAGGATATTATAAAAAAGGTAGCTGTAGGGAATTTCGATGAAAATACTACCATTGTTATTATGGTAGGAAACCACTCAAACATTAGTCGGAGTGCATTAGATACCGGTATAGAGGTACTGCTCAATTTATATAATAAGACGAAATGCAGGTTTATTCTATGTAACTTTCCTTATTGTTCTAATTTATCGGGGAAACAAAATAAAAGTGTACATAGAATGAACATGCATCTATACAATATAACGTGTCATCATAGTGATGCTATTTTATATTTCGACATGAATAATTTTATTCATAACTTTACTTTGACTCAGGATACTATGTACCTGTCTCATAAAACAAAAAAACGAGTAGCTACATTGTTAGCGTATAATATATACGACACAGTTGTAAATACTATAACGCAGTCGCCTTCAGTTTTGGTTAGTATTAGTACTAATAGTAGTGTTTTAAACTAGATAGTTCGACAAAAGAGGACCCCTCAAAACATAAGAAAATTTTACAAAATAAGCAGGGGTTTTCTGGCAATCAAATGAAAAATACTAGGACAAAGGGTAAGCCCCACTTAAATATTTCCCATCAAAACATGCACGGGCTACCTGGCAAAGAACTTGTATTAGAATTATTTCTTAATCATTCAGACACCGATGTTATTTGTATTACAGAACACTGGTTAAAGGAAAATATGATGTCTTTTAACATAAATAATTACAAAATTGTCAGTTGTTACAATAGAAAGACTGCCGATAGAGGTGGTTCTTTAATCTTAGTAAAAAATAATATTAAGGTGAAACAACGGAAAGATATTCTTGCACTTACTGTAGAAAGACAAATAGAGGTATCCTGTGTTGAGTTGGATAGCCATATTATTGTTTGTGTCTACAGACCTCCGAGAGATGAAAAGGGCCATGGCAATTTTGAATTGTTCGAGAAAATTATGGAGGATGCCCTCATTATACATTGTAATAACAGAAAAAAGTTAATTATTTGTGGCGATTTTAATGTAGATTTGCTTGTAGATACAACATTGAAACAACGATTAATAACTCTGTTCAAATCATTTAATTTATGTCATATATTTCTAGAGCCGACTAGAATTACACTTACCAGCCAAACTTGCTTAGATAACGTATTTTGTGACTGTGCATTCACAATTAAAAATGTAATTAACTGCTTACCCTCCGATCACAGTGGTCAAACAGTTTAATTCCCAATTGCCAGTAAAAATAGGACTGATCCATCATTTTATAGGCCTATTACATCCCATAGACTAGAGACGTATATGAAAAAGTTAGATATAAATTTGCCAGTACCGGATTTTGATGAACAGAACCCAAACAAAATCTACTCAGACTTCTTCAGCATTATTCAGACAGAATTCAATAAAGTTTTTAAATTAAAGAAAGTCAGTGACTACAACGGTAAATCTAAATTAAATGACTGGGCAACGTTTGGAATTCGTAAAAGTAGAGTTATCTTATATGACCTTTATGAACAAAAAACCTATAACTTTGATCGAAAATTTCATGACTACGTTAAAAAATATTCCAAAACTTTCAAGTTGGTTTGTAGAACTGCAAAAACTTTACACATTAATAGAAAAATTCAAAATTCAAATAATAGAATGAAAACAGTTTGGCAAATAATAAACCGCAAAACTGGCAAAGTTATACCAAGGGACAATGATTTCTGCCTAAAGATAGGTGATGATGTTGTTAAATCCAGCGCTGATGTTGCTCGAGCTTTTGAAACATTCTTCACCAATGTACCCTTACTCACAACAGACCGTCTAAATTCATCTCCATATGAAGCAGAGACTTTATTAAAAAATAACTCTAGCGCCAGTAATGTATATTTAAAATTTCATCATGTATATCCCCAGGACATTGTCAAAACGTTTAAATTACTTAACTTAAAAAATACGGAAGACCTGTGGGGTATATCAGTCAAAGTCATTGGTTCAGTAATTCTAGTTATAGCCCCACACTTAGCTTATATATTCAATAAATGTGTTGACGATGGGGCTTTCCCAGACCTCATGAAACACAGTAAACTGATACCTCTGTTCAAGTCGGGAGATAAGGGTGATCCTTCAAATTTCAGACCAATATCTGTTCTTCCAACACTAAGTAAAATATTTGAAAAGATTATACTCAATCAAATGCTCTCACACTTCAACCGTACAAAACAACTCCATGCCAAACAATACGGTTTCACTAAGGGTAAATCGACTACGGATGCAGGTATTACCCTTACATCTCATATTTATTCTGCATGGGAGGCCGCACAAGATGCTATCGGATTTTTTTGCAACCTGTCGAAGGCGTTTGATTGTGTTGATCATAATACGCTATTAATTAAATTAAATCATTACGGAGTTAGAAATAAAGCGTTGGATCTACTAAGATCATACCTAAGCAATATAATTCAAAAGGCAGAAGTTAACGGCGTAAAATCTGATGGATCGGGTGTTAAAATGGGCGTTCCACAAGGTTCCATATTAGGCCCTTTCTTATTCCTGGTATATATTAATGATCTGCCTTTCATGGTGGAGAAATTAACTGACATAATGTTGTTTGCTGATGATACTTCACTGGTCTTCAAAATTGAAAGACAAAAAGGAGAATTTGATGATGTTAATGGTGTATTGTCTTTAACCTTGAATTGGTTCACAGTTAATAATTTATTGTTAAACGCTGGTAAAACCAAGTGTATCAAATTCTCACTTCCAAATGTCAGGCAAGTTGAGACCAGTTTAGTGTTAGACAACAGCACGTTAGAATTAGTAAATGATACGAAGTTTCTTGGAATAACCATTGATAGCAAATTGCAGTGGGGACCCCACATAGATAAATTGGCTGGTAAGTTAAGTTCTGCGGCTTACGCTGTTAGGAACATCAGACAAAGCACGGATGTGGCTACATCTAGGCTAGTATATTTTAGTTACTTTCATAGTGTGATGTCCTATGGTATCTTGTTGTGGGGGAAAGCAGCAGATATTCAAACTATTTTTATTTTACAGAAAAGAGCTATTCGAGCAATTTATAATTTAAAACGAACAGACTCCTTAAGAGAGCTTTTTAAAGAAATTGACATACTAACAGTAGCTAGTCAATATATTTTCGAAAATATAATGTATGTACGCAAGAACCTTACAACATTTTCCAAACTTAGCGATAGCTGTAATGTTTACCTAAGAAATAATCACAGACTATATGCGCCCCGTTTTAGACTCGCGAAGGTTAGCAATTCTTTCAAGGGTCAGTGCATTCTCTACTACAATAAGATACCTCTGGAGATTTTGAAATTGCCATTTGAGCAATTTAAAAAGCATGTTAAAGCGACTTTGTCGAAAAAGGGATATTACAATGTTCAAGATTACTTAAATGACAGGACTGTATGGGGTTAATCTGGCTCAACACAGACCTTGCTGTTAATAATTTTGTAATTATTTATTCCAGCTTATTAAATAAAAATAAATCATAATTGTATTAGTTAAGCACAACCTATTTTTAAAAGAGATCTAAAAATCAATCTGTGGGAGTTTTTACGCCCTTCTTCTCCCACAGTGGTCCAATGTAGAGAAGAGGCAAAAATGACGTTTGCTAAGAATATGTAAATATCTACAGTAATAAAGTACTTTTGAGTTTGAGTTTGAGTTTGTTCGCCGGCACTTCACTGGGCCTCCTCGGATTTATTCGAGGTCTCACCCGGTGGAGGAAGACCGCGTTAAGTCGGCACCACAGAGCCTGCATAACTCCGGAGGAGTAAGAGGAAGACCCCGTTTTTCAAACGACGATGAAAAGAAGCCGCAAGGCCGAGGCCCCCTAACCCGCTCATACGGGTGCTACAGGGGTCTGCGCAGACAGAGTCACGCGACCCCAGCATTAGCAGTGAGTGGGCGGAGCCAGCGTTGGCCACGCCCCCCGTCGCACCAACCACACCCACCGCCGATGCACCAAACCCGGACTCGAGGGACACATCGGTAATAGAAGCCGAAATGGAATTGGAAATACCGCAAGCCACGCCCCCAAGCGGGGTCTTTCGCCGCGGCCCTGTCGCAGCCGCCGAAGCCCCAAACGCCGCGACCCACCACACCGCCAGCGACCGCCACCGGAGAGCCCAAGCCGAAGAGGAACCACCCGTCAATCGTCGTGGAGAACCTGCCGGCCTGGGCTACTCACTTTGCCCGGCTGAAGGATGCCTTAGGCCATGCCCCCAACGCGCGACCCTTTGGTAACGGGGTCCGCTTTACGCCGCAGAGCCCGGAGGAATACCGGCAAATCGTCCGGTATCTGGACGAGGCGGCCCGCACAGACAAGACCATTTCATGGTTTTGCTATTCACTGGACGCGGACCGCCCCTTCAAGATTGCCATCTGAGGGCTCCCGGCAACGACCCTGCCCGAAGAGGTCGCCGCAGCGCTGGCTAGCGTAGGCTTCCCGACGCAGCATGTCCGCCAGATTCCCGGCCGGATGGGCCGCGCCGGCTGCCTGTTTTTCGCCCTGCTGGCGGAGAAGCAGACCCCCGGCAGCATCGAGAGGCTCTACAGGGTGAAGGAGCTGCTCTGCATGCCGGGCATCACCATCGAGGGATGGCGCGGCCCACAGGGGCCCTCGCAGTGCCATCAGTGCCAATCATTCGGCCACTCCTCGACCAACTTCGCCGCCAACAAAGCGCCCCCGCCTTGCCCTGCCGGGCGAGTCAAAGGGCACTACCATTCGGACGCCAGACAATCCGCCCACCACACGAGGCGAAGAGGCGAAACCCCGGAGGAAGTGGGGCAAGAGGCGCCGCAACAAGAAGAAGGCGTCGGAAGAGCCCGCCGCCATGCCGCCACTTGAGCCCGCCCAACCTGCGAGCCGCCCCCCATTGCCAGCCCGCCCCCGCCCACGGGAGCCGGCAGCACCCGCAACCCTATCTACGGAGCGCCAGGAAGCTCCACTCATGGCCGCGCTGTTCGACGCCATCGACCTTATCAGCGCGGCCATACATGCGATCGTGGATAGGAGCGATCTATTGCTGCCCCCGCTGCGGGGGCTATCCAAGATGAAGGACTCGATCTCGTCTGATTGCGATGCCTAAGGACCTGAGGATGGTCTACTGGAACCCGGACGGGATCGGGGGAAGATGGCCGACCTACGGCTTCTCGTGCAGGAGCATAACGTGCATGTCGTGCTTCTGTGCGAGACGAAGCTGCACCCCAATCGAGAGCTCCGACTGCCCAACTTCGTCGTGTACTGCCACGACGAGATGTCTCCGAGGAACGTGCCATACAGAGGTACGGCGGTCCTTGTGAGACGAGACCTCGTCCACGAAGAGTTGGAGCTGCCCGCCTTCAAGATGACTCGGTCCATAGGCGTCCGTCTGTCCGCCGACAAGGAGCTCAAGATATTTGCAGCCTACAAGCCACCTGACGCCCCTTTTCACCCCGAGAATGTTCGGGCGATGATGGAAGGAAAGACCCCCACACTGGTCGCAGGCGATCTCAACGCCAAGCACCACCAGTGAGGGTCACACAACATTAACGCCGCTGGAAAGGACGTTCAGGAAAATGCTGAGAAACACAACTACGAAGTCCTCAGCCCGGGGTCCCCAACACACTACCCAGTAAACCCTAACCATCGCCCGAACGCCTCGACGTGGCCCTCGTAAAAAACGTACGGTTCCCCATTGCTATGGGGGAACTGTACGACCTGGACTTCCCGCACCTGCCTGTCCTGCTTGTCCTCGGGGTTGAGGCCGACCTTACATCGGCGCCGCGCCCAAGAGCGAAGACGGACTGGCACAAGTACCAGCTGGAGTTGAACATAACCAAGCTCCCCGGCGGTGTCTCTACCATGGAAGAGGTAGAGGCCGCGGCAGTGGCTCTTACCACAGCCATTACCACTGCTCAAGCCGCAGCCACCACCACCAAGCCACCGCCGGTCCTGCGGAAGGAGAGGCTCCCTCCACACCTCCGCAGGAAGCTGGAACTCATACGCCGTCTTCGCCGAACCTGGCACCATACCCACTGCCCCACCATCAAGGCGGAGATCAACCGGCTCGGAGAAGAACTGCGCGCGGGAATCGTCGAGCTGCGGGGACAGTCCTGGGGGCGCACCATTGACCAGGCCTCCCGGGATGACATCGCCCTTCACCGTCTAAACCGCAGCCTTACTTCGTCTGCCCCATGATGGACTACGCGGGCACGGGTATACTCGGTACAATATATAACGAAAAAAAATATTCTCCAGTATAAGTCATGTAGGCCATCGTTATCGGATATTGCCAAAAATAAGTGGAGTCACCCCTTCCACTATTTTTGGGGATTTTTTTTTATATCAAACTTACTTCAATTTTGTTGCAGTTACCAGCATAAGTATTTTGGGAAATATTAAACTGCACATCGAAAATACTGATTTGCACAGCAAATATCAAGGCAAAATGCTGCGGTAGCTTAGGTGAAGGGTAAAGGGGGTGAGCGAAGCGAAGCCCTCTTTATCCTTCTTGTTAGGTTGAACATGTAAGAACAACAAAAATACTTAATACATAAACTTAAGTAAACATAAAATATTTAAAACATAGTGTTTTTGTTGATCCTTTTTTGCTGTGCAAATCAGTATTTTTGATGTGCGATTAAATACTAGCCAAGTATTTTTGTAGAAGATTTTAAGTGACGGACGGACGGTTGGACACGCGAGTTTTCCTATAAGCGAGTTCCTCCTTTTGAGGTATGGAACCCAATAATGTAGTAAACTGGCATTAGTTCCGGTTTTAACCATACCTGTCACCTTACTCGACAGAGATAGAGAGTCGAAAATGGAGTAACTGTCACTCAAAATGGAGTATTGAATATTTGGCTAAATGTGGACACAACTTTGCCTTGTCACTCCGTAAAGGAAAAGGAGGACACTTCTATATGTTTAGGTAACTACAGCTAATCAGTGATAAGAGCCTTATAAATGTTTCAAGCATTAGTCGTAGCTCGGTCACTTGTTTTATCATCCACATTAAATCTTTTTGTTAAGTAAAATAATGACCCTAATTTTTTAACTATTCATCGCCTTGATGGATTGTTTCATCTCCCTTTGTTTAATTAAGCAAAGTTACCGACGCTGTGGAGTGTGAGTGAATAATTAGTGCAGTTATATTGTTAAAAGAGCTCCGTGGTCTAATGGGTTTCACGCTTGCTTCTCACACTGGAGAAGCAGGTTCGAATCCTGACCGTATACCAATGAGATAATTAATTTATCTTGAGTACATTATCGGACGTTCAGTGTTTCGGATGACACGTTAAGCAGTAGGTCCCGGCTACTATCGCTATGTGATAGTGGTCCTAAAACCCCTACATCAACTCACTGACCCAGCGTGGTAGAGTATGGCTTAATCTTACTCGGGTAAAGGCCTGCGCCCCCCGGTTGTGACATTGATGGGCTACATTTATCATTATTATTATATACTAGCTGACCCGTGCCCACTTCGTTGGGCATAATGTTAATAATCCTTTTTTAGTACAGAGTGTTATGTTTTAATTTCTAACTACCAAAAGGAGGGTTTTACGTAGGTATAGTTTGTATTTGCATGCTAATACAAAATTCGAAAGTAACTCTGTCCGAAAGAAAAAACATTTTCTGATGAACATCATCTGGATTTACGATAAACGAATTCCATGAGGACCAAGTCACGGGAAAAGTTAGTTAGTTTGGTTATGGTAATTTTAATTGTTCAAAACTTCTCTGTAAACTATATTGGATGTAATTTAATCATTTGGTAGCAAAATATATTGTCTTTCAGGAGTTCCAACCCGAGATAAGCCAACATATAACTGCCCATGGGAAAAACACGGCTTTCTCAGGTCAATGCCCACCAGAGAGAATGTTTGACCTTGGGACTTGTTAATAGTGAGGGCAAAAGAGATCTTCACTGGAAACTGTAGCCTTTTAAACTGTTTAATTTCCACGCCTACCGAACGGCGTGGAATCCGAAGGGGGTATGTAACTAAGTTGTAAAAACCAAGGCAACAACTAAAACAATTAAATCCTAAACAATATTTAATATGGTCGCCCTGTGAACATGCACCTTATAATATACACTCTAAATCAATTAGAGAATGCCACCATGTGGTACAATACAAATAACACACAAAAGGTTATTATAAAAAAAAATATTTTTCTAGCAGTGGGTCCTCCGATATGAACCACACTTCCTTTGAGGTCAGCAAAATCAGCTTAATACCCCTTAAATAGCCCGACCCTGCTGTGTAAACCGAAATAACACTGTAGGACTATAGAACCCGACGTTCTACCGCAGTAATACAATCTAGGCTTCGCAGAATGACTGTTCAATCTTTTATGCGCAACAACAGTAGTTTCCGACTACAATTTTATAACAACTGTTAACTAAATTGGCACTTATACTTTCACTTACCGAAAATGAACTTTAATCGTGGTATACCGACCACAGACTCATTGCCGACTTGAGCCAATCTGAGATATTCTTTTCTCCCAACTACAATGTGACAAAGGCAACCGTGAATCGATGATTTCCCACTAGGAAAACCGCGCTCCTGCTAACAAAATGTTTAATTTCCACGCCTACCGAACGGCGTGGAATCCGAAGGGGGTATGCCTTTGCCAGCACGTGAGAGAAAAGTGATGAAATTTGTTACTTATTTATTTATTTATTTATTTATTTATTTATTTTCTTTATTTGGGACATCAACAGCACAATACACATACATTTATACAAAAAACAAAATACAGTAAACAAGGCCAATGACAGATGTCCACAGAAGAGCAGTTAACATAATTAAAATAGGAGCTGACGACGTTATGCTTAAAATTTGTGTGTGTAGGGTGAGTGGTTGTGAGGGTGTATGTGAGGGTGTATATGTGTGTGTGAGGGTGTGTTTGTGCTTGAAAGGAAAATTAATTTAAGTTGGGGAGCAGTAGTATAGGAATTATATGCTTAATTATTAAGTACCTTCCTTATGCGGTTTTTGAATGCATTTCTAGTGCAATCAAATGGGTCAACACAGCTAAATCGTTTATTATATAAATTCATTATGCGGATAATAGGGGAGTTCTGGGCATAGTTGGTATGTACACGAGGTGTGTGAAATAGAAGATTTGCTGAATGGCGCGTGCGTGTGGTAGAAGTGCGGTAGCCGACCAGTTCAACAAGATTGGGACTATCGATACGGCCGCTCAGGATATCATGTAGGACAGACATATCAAGTGCTATTCGACGGTCTTCAAGATTCATTATATGGTGATGAGTGCACGATGAATAGTAGTCTTGTCCCCTACGTTTGGCACGATAATCTAAAAATCTTACAAAAGACTTTTGAATGCGCTCTATTCGTTCCTTGTGCGTAATATATTGAGGACACCAGACAACGCTGGCGTATTCCAAAATACTGCGCACGTAGGCGAAGTAAAGTACCTTAAAGCATGTAATGTCACTAAACGCAGCACATGTTCGACAGATAAATCCCAAGTTTCTGAAAGCGCGGTTAGTGATGTCGTCAATGTGTTGGTCAAATGATAATTTTGCGTCAAGAGTGACGCCCAAGTCACGAACAGTATTCACGCGTGCGATAATCTGATCCTTAAAAGCATACGAATGTACAATTGGTTTTGGACTACGAGTAAAAGAGATCTGAAGGCACTTGGAAATATTTACCTTAATTCGATTGGTTACATAGTACTCGGAAAGCCGGTTCAAATCTTCCTGCATTCCAATACAATCAATCGCATTACGTATTCCAGTAAAGATCTTTTTGTCGTCTGCATACATTATGAATTTACAATTATGGAATACTGTGTATATGTCGTAAAGGTATGCGTTGTAGAATAGAGGACCCAAATGTGATCCCTGGGGTACCCCAGAGGGGACGTTGACATAGTCAGATCTGAAGCCACCCAGTACTACCGCTTGGCATCTATTGGTTATATAGGATGTCACCCACCTATAAATGTCTCCACGCAGACCCAATCTATGGAGCTTACGGAGCAGTATGACGTGGTCCACACGATCGAACGCCTTTTCAAAATCCGTGTAAACCACGTCAACCTGCACCCCTTTGTCCATTGAGCGGAGAACGTGATTGACAAACTCTACAAGATTCGACACGGTGGAACGGCCTTTCAGGAAGCCATGTTGTTGCGGTGGAATTCCCCTTGTTAATGTACCGTATATATTGTCATAAATAATTTTCTCAAAAATCTTTCCGAATATGTTCAAAATTGAGATTGGGCGATAGTTCGGAATTTGTAATTTAGAACCCTTTTTATGTATGGGTACCACAAGGGCTTCTTTCCATTTTGTCGGGAATGTACCGTTAGTAAGGGACATGTTAAATAAAATATTAAGCGGTGTGGACAGGCTCTTGGCGCATTTAAAAATAAAATATGGGGGAATCCCGTCACTCCCAGCTCCACCATTAGGATCCAAGGATGCCAAGTATTTTTCAACAGAATCTGCTGAGAGTTCCAATGTACTGACAACACTACCATCGTCACAGCAAGGTGGGTTCAACTCTAAATGATCGTATTCAGGTGCGGGTTCGACAAATACTGATGCAAAAAATTGGTTAAACCCAGCAGTGATATCTTCGCCCTTTTCAAAACTGCTATCCTTGTATTCAAATTTCTTCGGGTAGGATGAACAACCACGACGTGCTCTGACATAGGACCAGAGTTGTTTAGGATCGGACTTAATATTTTCTTGCATTGATGTGATATACTTATTGTAACATTGATCAAGAATGAATTTATGGCGACTCCGGAGCAATGAAAAATCGTCGTAGTCGCGGGGATTTCCATACCGCTTCCATTTAGAATGAGCTCTACTTTTCTCTTGTATAATTTTGATCAGTGGTGTGCTATACCAAACTGGATAGCTACACTTTTTACGACGGGTGTCCAGAGGTATACATTTAGTTATATTGTCATTAAGAATGTCGTAAAAAGTTAATATTGCATTGTCCAAGTCTGGTGCGCAAATGAGTTTATCCCAGTCAGTCCCCGAGAGTATCTTATTTAATTCCTCATAATTACCCTTACGAAACCTATATTTAGTTTGTTTTGATTCTTCCAATGGAGCTGCAAATATATCCTTTGTAGTGATTTCGAGTGGTGGGTGGAATTTGTCGATTTTGCTTAGTGGATGTAGTGACATTCTGACATCCGCCGCAAAATTTGATACAATGAGATCTAAAATTGTAGGGTTCTACAGCTATAATGATATCAGTGAGTGTTGAGTGCTAGTTGAAATGAGGGAACAACCGCTAACGATGAAGACGTTTATTGCACTAAAAATAATGAATATAAAAACTTAACAAGAAAACGATGACACGCTTATGTATGCAAAAAATATAAAATAACCTTTGTACAGTTGACTGTACATGCTGCCGAGAACGAGATGAACACAGATATAAACTTATAAAATTACAAATCATGATAAGTTAGAACTAAAAGAATATAAGATGAATGTATAAAATTATGTAAACTTAAATAACAATATTCTTAGGTAGGTCAAACTTCACGGAATGGTCTTCTTCTTGTGGCGAAGTACCCCTCTCTGTTGTCGTCTTCCTGTAGAGCGTCCGTGGCTGCGGCACCGGTAGCTCTGGTACATCCAGCGTCTGCTGCGCTCGTCTCCTCCGTATGTAGACGATTCCCACGATGAGACCAATCAGTAGCAGCAAGCCAAGCATGCTATACGATATGATGTACTGATGGACATCGTGTACGGTGAGCGTCTGCGTTGACTGATGCTTCAGTTGCGCAATCTGAGCTCCCAGTTTCTTCCATTGAATGTCTGTTCCATTGATAGACTGATCTTCTAAGACTGGCGGCATAGCGCTGAACGCCGTGTTGGTGTTAATGATGTTATTCAGGATGGACAGTGATGGTGGGTCCATCTCAGACGCCGCCGTGTCTATGCGGTTGAAACGGTCCTTATGTGAAAGGATCGTAAATGCATTTCCCTTGAGTGTGCAGCCTTGACCTAGGCTAATGATTCCGTTGCCGGACAGGGTTCGTATTAACGTGTCAGCTGGGCATAAAATGCGCACTGTGCATTCTTCGCAACAGGCGTAAAGCCAGACATTCTGTCTGCCGTGTTGTAACTTGATCCATTTATCGTCGCATGTTGATTGTTGCGATGTACAGAGTGATTCCTTTTCCAACTCCATGTTGACCAACTTCAGGTCACAAATTGATTGTCTTGATCTCATGTCGTAGATTGGCTTGTCTACTGGGCACAGAATCCTCTCTCTTGAAGCGTGAATGCACATTTGTAAATCGCTTTGAGATAGGAACAAAACTATATCCTTTCGGAGATTAAAGGCCAAGTATGGGTAGGCTGTTGTTATGCGCACTGCACTGAGCGCTTTCTTGTATGGTAGACTGATGATTTTGTCCAGCTCGTAAACTTCATTTGTGATCAGCGGGATCCTGAACTCCATGATGAGGTAGTCGCCGGTAACTCTTGCAGATACTCGCAGTATTTTGTACAAGTTTCGGATGTTTTCCTTGTCGGGTACAACTAGATCACCCTGTAGTTGACGACTGATAATATCGACTTGGGATTCTAGTTGTTCCGGAGACAATAGATGAATATCTATGCGGCCATGAGTGACGTCAGTGATGGTGCTGATTATGCTTTGCTGAATGCTCCGTAAGTTCGATAAAATAATGTTTGCGGATAAAGTCGATGACATGATGTAAAGGCTGTTTTGATTTTCGAGTCGGGCTTGATTGGCCTCCATCGATATGTTGCGAAAAGATTTCCTCATGGTGTCGAATTGAGTGTTGATAATACCTTCATGGCGTCTCAGAATATTGTACTCTGATTCAACAACTAATGTTTGGTTCCGGATAAGTTTCTGAAGATGGTTCTCGTTCAATGATATTTTCTCGATATCCGCCTTGTACTGCTTTGCGAATGAGTCATCCAGTACCCCAAACAAATAGCTGGCTACGTTTCCAACTCCGTTGATTAATCCTCGCTTGTATCGTTTGTTTTGATATTTGAGTATATCGTTGTAGTGAGTAATTTCTTTTAATTGATGCTCCAACTGTAATATGACTCCTTCGTATTGTTTCTCTTGATGTCGACACATTGTGCGGCATATTTTTTGTATGTGATTTATGTATAAATCCATGTCTTCTATGCCTTGCCAGTACATTGACATGTTGTAATAGACAACCAATTTCCACTCGTCTCTGATATGTTGAAGATCTGAGATTTTGTCGAAGTAGAAGTTTTGGCTTCCATTTAAAGGCGTAACCATGAATGTATTTGAGGCTTGCTGCGTGCCGGGTGTCAGTAATGACATAAATAGTAACGCTGTAGCGAAGAGACTCTTTACGGTACGAATGCCGCTGAGTATCCAGTATTTGTCTCTTATGAATGACAAAGTTAGTCGCGGGCCTCCATGAAGGGTTGAGATATGGGCTTGGTGAATGACGAGCTCAGTGAGGCGGCTCTTGGATGCCAGGATGACGGGATGCTTAGCTTGGTAGCTGACCAGGGCGTTCTCGAGCCGTCCACCTACTCGTAATATTCCTTGTTCATCCAGGAATGGTTTGAGGGACGTGAGCTTGTTGCTGCTTTTGATATGCCCGTATTTATTCAATTGAGCAATCTCTTCTTCGAAGTCGCAAATTTGTGCGTTTTTAATAATGAGGTTGTGAGCAGAGTTCATTTCCGCTGAAGTCAATGTGCTGCCGTGCGTCGTCTGCTTATTTTGCAAATGGCTGACGAATCTCAAAACCCATGCAGTGATTTTAGTAGCCAGAGTTATCGAACTACATTTATTTAGCAGTTCTTGAGTGAGTGATGAAGAATTTTGCACTAAGGCTGTGTTCACACTGGCCTTTTTTACTTCGATCGCAGGGTCTGGGTATGATTGTTGCTCGGTGTGGTTCATGTTGCGGGTGATTAGCCATCCAGGCCCTTCCCACCACAGCTTGTGCTTCAACAAACTTGTGGCGTTCATTCCACGCGTGGCGCAGTCTGCAGCATTATCCTCCGATTTTACATGATTCCACGCTGATTGTGGGATGATTTTCTTTATCTGATGTACTCGGTTAGCCACAAATGGTTTCCATTTCGATTCCTTTCCATGTAGCCAGCCCAAGACTACCATTGAATCTGTCCAGGCGTAAACCTTGAAGTTACTGGAAGTGACGGTCTCGAGGAATTTTGCCATTAATTGTGACAGTAAAAGTGCGCCCAGTAGTTCCAATCTGGGAAGTGTGACCACCTTGTTGTGTGGAGCCACCTTTGATTTGGCGGCGATCAGCTTGGATGTATATTCGCCTTTATTTAGTGAGACGATATAAATTACGCAGGCATAGGCCTTTTCGGAAGCGTCGCAATAGCCATGGATTTCAAATGATTCTCCCATATCACCTATGTATCTGGGAATTTTAAACATGGGAATATTCTTCAAGTCGTCTCTGATTTGCCGCCATTCATGAAGTATTTCTTGAGGTAGGTCGTCATCCCATGATAGCGTTAAAGCCCACGTCTTTTGAAATATGATTTTCGCCTTGATTGTAAGTGGAGTAATCCAGCCCATTGGATCGTATATTTTTGCTATGTCGGATAATAGCTGACGTTTAGTACAATGCACGGTACTTGTATCGCACTCACTTTTGTATGCGTATGCAAAAGTGTCCGAGGAGGAATTCCACTGCAGACCCAGCGTTTTACGTGTTTCAGAGTCTTTGAACTCGAATGGGGCGTTGAGTAATTCCGGTGGCAAATCTTTTATGAGTTCGGATTTGTTACTGGACCACTTGCGAATACTCATGCCGGCTGCTTTCAGGACAGCTGTAAGTTCTCGTTGAATTTCCTTCGCTTGACTGAGTGAGTCGCTGCCAGTCAACAGGTCGTCCATGTAGAAAGAGCTTTCCAAAGCTGCGGCGGCAAGTTTGAATGTGTGAGCATTGTCTCGACCAATCTGTTTGAGTGTTCTCATGGCAAGATATGGGGCGGACTTTGTACCATATGTGACCGTTGTGAGATTGTATTCTCGAAGTAGGTCGCGAGGCGAGTCTCTCCATATGATTGATTGTAGATGTTGGTCGGCCTCTCTCACAAGTATTTGGCGGAACATCTTTTCTATGTCCGCTGTGACAACATATCTGTATTGTCGCCATCTTAGAATGAGTGACTGCAGGTCCTGTTGTAGGTTCGGACCGCTTTCCATCATGTCGTTGAGGCTGAGGCCCGATGATGTTTTGGATGATGCATTAAAAACGACGCGCAGGGAAGTTGTTGTAGAGTCCAATTTTAACACGCCATGATGGGGAAGATAACATGCGTTTGGGGTGTCTGCTGAGTCGGCCGGGCGCATGTGACCTAGTTGTTGGTACTCGTGAATGAATTTTTTGTATCCCTCAGATAATGAAACATTTTTCGCCATTTTTTTCTCCTGCTGAATAAATTGGGCAGTAGCCCTTGATTTCGAGTGTCCCAAGTGCTCTTCAAACCCTGTTTTCATGGGAATAGCGACCTCGTACCTTCCATTCTCCAATCGCTTGGCTGTCGCTTGAAAGTACTCTTCGCAATGTTGTTCCTCGGCGGTCAAGGATTCCTCTGATCCATGGATATCCTCGACATCCCAGTACTTTTTTATGTCGTCAAGGCTTCTAATAACGACGTTGCATGTGAAGGTTCGAACATGACCCGACAGAATCCAGCCCAGTTTTGTCTGCTGAGCAATGGGTGATGGATGCGTGCCTTTCACGAGTCCACTCATGATGATTTCAGAGTAGACACTAGCATCTAGGAGTATGTCGATAGGCTTCGATATATGATACTCGGGGTCAGCCAATCTTGTATTTTGAAGATGTTCCCAAGAGGTGTTCGGGAGTGAAGTGCTGGGGAGGTTGTTAATGACTTGTGAAACAACCAGTGCTTCAGTAATGAACTCGTAGTCTGCGTAGATTGAGTGACATTCCATTGATACTAATCCTTTGCTCTGTTTTGAGCTAGTACCAATGCCCAATATTGACGCTTGATAGCGTCTACGCTTCAGCCCTAACAGCTGAGCAGCGCTTTCAGAGATGAGTGAAACTTGAGCGCCTTGGTCTAGAAGAGCTCTGAAGTTGATTAGAGTTCCATCTGAAGATCTGATATTGAGTGATAGAGTCGTTAGAAGGATTTCTTCCTCCTCGCTCGCAACGTAATTAACATTATGCTGTCGCTTGAATGATGATGTCGAATTTGTCGTAGATGCAGACGGCCGTGTAGAGGTCGTGTTTCCTGAGTTCATTGGCTTAATAACCGCTGCGTCGTGGATAATAGAATTGTGATTTCCATCGCATGTATTGCATGTTTTTTTTGACGGGCAAATACTGTTGTCATGCTTGTATAGGCAGTTTTGGCATACGTGAAGTTTCGCAATCGTATTCATTACTGCGTCGACTGGCTGGTTAAGGAATTGTGTACACTGGTACAAATGGTGGGTTCCGTCACACATCGGACATTTCTTTCCGTATGATGTTGTAGCAGCTTGATAACCTCTCGGGGAAAAATTATTCCGTTTGAAGTTGTTGTAGTTGTACTTCGAAGGTTGATGAGTCGGTTGCTTAGAAACCAATGATGCAGGATCCTTAGCCTTCTGTTGAATTGGTTCGAGGGCCATGAATTTCCGCTCGATAAATGACATGAAATCGTCGAAGACTGGCATAGTCCTGGGTGACGCACGAGACTCCTTGTAATCGACGTAGGTGTCTGCATCCAACTTTTTCGAGATGATATGCACAAGAAGAGGGTCCCAGGTTGAAGTATCGATACCCAAGTTATGAATGGCATGAATGCTTTCCATTGTTGTATCATACAATCTCTTTAACTCGTACGACGTCGCCTTCTGAATGACTGGTTGATTGAGAAAAAGTTCTATATGGCTTGTAAATAGAACCTGAGGATTGTTGTAGCGACCAGTCAAGAGGTTCCAAGCAGTGCCGTAATTTTCCGCTGTTATGTTTAAGTGCTGAATTATGCGCTCAGCTTCCCCTTTGACCTTAGTCTTGAGATGCTGCATCTTCTGAGCGCTTGTGAGATACTTGTTGTTATGTATCGTTTCCGTGAATAGATCATAAAATGTTGGCCATTGAGTGTAAGTTCCTAGAAAGACAGGTATGTCAATCTTAGGTGTAGAGTGACGAAGATGATCTGTAGAGCTCAAACTCCTGTTTAGTTTCTTCTTAATCGCTGTGTACTGACTTTCGATGGTTATAAAGTCGTTTTCATACTCCCCGTCGCTACCTTGAAGAATATTGTCTATCTGCAGGTGGAGAATATCGATGTTCTTCCAGAGATGATGCAGGGTTTTCAGCTCATCCTCGATCTCCCATTTTTCTTCCAAGTGGCTGGCCTCGATCCTGTTCATGTGGCGCTCAAAGGCACGGAAATTAGTACCTTGCTGACTGATAAGTTGTTCCAATTCTCCGGTTTCCACGGGAGTCGGCAGATGAAACCTCACCGGTTTTGAATCCACCGGTCGCTTGAATGATGTTATCGTAAGTCTGGTCTTCTCGTAGTAGGCCTTCCATTCAGCGTAAATGTTACGTGAAAAGTATTCGCCTGTTTTATCTTCGCACGATTGCAGACTTGCATGATTGCCGTCAAACTCTCGCCAAAGTAGATCTAATGTATCCACACGCTTCTTGAGGTATTCAGCGTTTTTTCGAGTCGCGCTGTCCTTGGAAAAGTTGATATAGACACGTTCAATCTCTTGAAGAATCTCCTGTTGACGCTTGAGTAGAGTTTCGGCCATGATGATTGATTGAATGAGTGTATTCTATGAACAGAACTCTTGAATGATGCTCAGTGCTGATATGACACCGAGGTTCCTGAAGCCCAGTTGAGCGGCTGCGACTTTCTCGAACTGAGTGAATTAATGATATTTTCGATAGTCCAGCTGAATGCTGTGCCTACCCGATGAACGTGACGCTATGGACTGTGTGTACAAGTCGATAGATCTTTATTGATGCTCGGTGATGAAGTTCCCCGAGGTTCTTGAAGCTCAGTTGATCTGCTGCGACTTCCTCGAACTGATTGAATGATTGATATCTTCGATAGTCCAGCTGAGTGCTGTGGCTACCCGATGAATGTGGCGCTGTTGACTGTAGATGTCGACAGATGCTGACGAACCACCTCGTATGCAGATATATGGCACTGCCGATGGTCCGTACGACCTAGCACATCCGCAACCTTTTGGTGTGATTGAAGCACCTTCTCAATTAGCCAGTGGTTCCCGCTGGTGGGAGGCTGACCAACCGATTGCTAACACACTTCAAAGGAAACAGACGGTACCAAGTCGCAATGGTTCGAAGGACCAAAAACTGTAGGGTTCTACAGCTATAATGATATCAGTGAGTGTTGAGTGCTAGTTGAAATGAGGGAACAACCGCTAACGATGAAGACGTTTATTGCACTAAAAATAATGAATATAAAAACTTAACAAGAAAACGATGACACGCTTATGTATGCAAAAAATATAAAATAACCTTTGTACAGTTGACTGTACAAAAATGTTGTCACTAGAATTTTTGAAAAAGTTTAATTGTTGCAGATTCCATGCAGAAAAGGTTTCCAATATACTGGCACTTGCAGCCTGAATCTCCACTGACCCTTGGTGAAGTTGCGTGGTGTGGCCGTCGGGGCACCACGAAATATTAGGCATATTAAAGTCACCTGTTATTATGAAGTGTGCGTTGGAAGATTCTGAGAGAGCCCTAATTAAAAGCGAGTCGATGTGACGTAAATCATTTGCTAATGTCTTAGAAGAACGCGTGTCGGGTGGAGCATATATAGTACACAGATGTAGGTCATATTTTGTCGCTGAGGGATCAACATTACCGGAGTGCATTCGCAGTCCGTTGGCCGGAATAGTGACCCAGAGACATTCTATGCCAGCCTGCGACCACTCGGGGCGAGCTCTTGCCTCCAGCGTGCGACGGATCAAGACCATAACGCCACCACCGTCCCGCTTACTGACCTTGTCACCGTAGACAGGAGATCGTGGTAGCTCGATTCGAGACAGGAATGCGGGAGAGGAGACAGTTTTGGGATAGGCGATGGAACCGAACCAGTATCGTCGCTGCCGACGCTGTCGCCGCTGTCGTCACGTGGAGTCGCCGCTACCGATACGACGTTGTCCAATCTACACGGATCGCTTAACCGCTGACGCGAATCTACTTATTTCCCGACGATGTGGTAGATTTACACTCCGACCAGGTCCGACGCCTGTATTTAGTAATTGGTACACCGAAATACCATCAATGCCACGGTGCCCGAGCAGCCATGTTTTTTCTCACCGACGAGACAAGAACAAAGAGTAAAGATAACCTCTAATTTTACATCTCGTTCCGGTACGAGTGACAGCTGCTAGTTCCGTTTTCGCTAGTGATGTGCCGATTACTCGCGATCGATTCACGTAACAAAAACCGGTGCGTTTCCGAAGCATAAATATTAAACAGTCACCCGCCCGGACAGGCCCGAACCTGTCCCTAATCAATAGGAAGGCGAGAAAGTGTTGCGACCGCTCTCTTGAGGACCGAGTCCCCCACCTTGACTTCTGCTGATCGAGGCGTGCCATCCCGACCCGTGTACAAATTGACGATCCGTCCTCGTCTCCATCTCAATGATGGCAGGTTCGCATCCTTAATCAGCACCAAATCACCGACTTGAGGGGGGCTCGTCCGGTCAGTCCACTTAAGGCGCTGCTGCAAGATGTGCAAGTACTCAAGGGACCACCGTTTCCAAAAATCTTGAGGCATCTGCTGCAACATCTGCCACCTAGTTAACCGACTTAACTTAACATCACCGAATGGGTATTCTGGCAGGGCGTTAAGGGGCTGACCTATCAGGAAGTGACCCGGCGTCAACGCTTCCAAATCATTTGGATCCGAACTGAGCGGGCACAACGGACGCGAGTTCAGTGTCATTTCAATTTTACAGAACAGCGTCGCAAGCTCTTCAAAGCGTAGAGAGGTCTCACCGATGATCCTCGTCAGGTGCGACTTAGCCGATTTAACCGCAGCCTCAAATATTCCTCCCCAATGAGGACATCCCGGCGGACTGAAAACCCATTCAATCCCTCGTCGGGAGCAAGCCGTACCGATAACATCCTGATTACCGTTCAGGAATTGAGTGACCTCCTGCAGATATCGCCTGGCTCCGACAAAGTTTGTGCCGTTGTCCGAACGGATTAATGTCGGGAGGCCCCTTCGTGAGACGAACCGATCTAGACAAGCGATAAATGCCTCCGTAGTGAGGTCACTGACCACCTCCAAGTGGACTGCCTTCGTGGCCAAGCACACGAAGACGCACAGGTATGCCTTCACTAATCTGGCGTTCCGTAGCTGTGAAGACTTGACCATGAATGGTCCCGCGAAATCCGTTCCGACACCCGCAAAGGGCCGGATTTCGTTAACCCTATCCGAGGGCAAATCGCCCATCTGGGGCTGCATCGTAGCCGCCTTGGCCCGATAACAAGGCAGGCACCGAAATACGACGCTACGCACTAAGCGTCTTCCCGATAGAATCCAGAACTCGCGCTGGAGAAACGCCATCAAGGCTTGGCATCCGACATGCCCATTCAGAATGTGTCGATCCTGTATCAACAGTTCGACAAACTTCCCTTTCCTAGGGAGTAACAACGGGTGGCGAGCCGCATAGGGCAGGTTGGCATTCCGCAGCCGACCTCCTACCCTCAGCAATCCTTGAGGGTCAATGAACGGGTTGAGCCGAGCCACAGCTCCCTTCAGTTGGACGCGTCCGCGTCTCAGAATGTCCAATTCGGACTTAAAGTGCACCGTCTGCACGTTCCGTACCAATGCGAACAACGCATGGTTCCGTTCCCGTGGTGTCAGGACCTGTGTCCGCACTCGTTGCGCCTCAGAATTCCGACAATTCCGCGCAAATCGGCAGATCCAGGCGGTCACATTGACCAGCTTGTCGAGCGAGCTGTACCATTCCAGCAGGCTGAACTCCTCTTCCGGCTCTGGTTGCGTCGTACAGACACCGAATGTCAAGGCGCCGTTCGCCGTGGTAACGCGTGGACTCATGGGCCAATCCGATTCGGCTTGAGTCAACCATTTTGGACCCCACCACAAGGGATGTCCAACCAACTCCGGAGCGTGACACCCACGAGACGCACAGTCTGCTGGGTTCATTTCCCCTGGAACATGTCTCCAGATCAAGGGAACCTCCGAAGTCAAAATCTGCGAAACCCGATTCGCCACAAAAATCTCCAGCTTGTGAACTGAAGCCTTCAGCCAGCATAACACGATCTGGCTGTCCGTCCAAGCGTAGACCGTATCTTCCAACACTATTGACCCACGAAGAACCGTCATCGTGTGGTTGAGCAGACGAGTCAGGAGAGCCGCTCCCGAAAGCTCTAACTTGGGAATGGTCAGACGAGTGCGCAACGGCGCAACCTTGCTCTTGGCCATGACCAACCGCACATCAACCTCCCCCGAGGAGTCGACCGTACGCAGATACACCGCAGCTCCGTAGCCCTTCTCCGAGGCATCGCAAAACCCATGCAGGGTGGCGGTGTATCGTTTGGTGGGGACCAACCTCCGTGGCAGTGAAATCCGATTGATGCCAGGGAGGGTCGAAAAGAACGAGTCCCACTCTGAGCTCAATGACCCGCCGATCGGGTCGTCCCGTTTCAGCTCAGCAGACCACAATTGCTGCATAAAACACTTGAGCTGAAATGTTACCGGGGTAACCCACCCGTTTGGATCAAATGTCCTAGCCACCGTTGAGAGGACGTTCCGTTTCGTCCAGACCTTCGGGGAGTCCAACTCGACCCGATACGAGAACATGTCTGACACCGGCTGGTACTGGACGCCTATTACCGACAACATATTTGGATTTTCCAAATTTTCAAAAATGTGGGGATCCTGCTGGTAGTCATCCGGAAGACCAGTCAGTAACTCTGGAGAGTTCGACATCCATTTCCGGAGCTCGTAACCTCCACCCCGTAAGAGCTCAACTAGCTCGTCCCGTCGAGCGAGCGCCTCCTCCACGGAATCTGCACCGGTACAGATATCGTCCACGTAGAGGTCCTGCTCCAGGATCGCTGCTCCTCTAGGGAAATTTAACCGTTCTCGATCCGCTAACTCCCGCAGAGTGCGAATCGCCAAATAAGGACTAGACCGTAGCCCGTACGTGTTGGTGTTCAGCTCGTACACCCTGATGGGCTGATCTGGGCTCTCTCGCCACAGTATCAGCTGATACCGTCGCCACAGTATCAGCTGATACCGTCTATCGTCAGGGTGAATGACCGTCTGTCTAAACATCATCCGGATGTCAGCTACAAACACAACATTGTGTCGACGGAACCGTGTGATAACATCCGCGATGTCATGATTCAACTTCGGCCCTGAATGCAAACACTGGTTCAGGTTCATGCCGTTAGATGTTGATGCCGATCCATCGAACACTACCCGTATTTTGCCCTCCGAGGTCCTCAAGACCGCGTGATGAGGCAGGAAGCAGTGGTCTTCACGCTTCCAGTCGATACCCGAAACCGACATGTGGCCGAGCGACTCGTATTCCCGCATGAAGTCGACGTACTTCTGCCGGAAAATCCCATCCCGCTTCATGCGTCGTTCCATCGACAGAAGCCGCGTCTCGGCTGCATGGTGTGAACTGCCCAGCGGTGGGTGATCACTCCGAAATGGAAGACGTGTGAGAAATCGACCTGACCGAAGGCGACCAGTATTGTTCCGATACAACTGTTCACACTCTTCTTCAACCGGGTCCAACCGGCGTACCGTAGGTGGTTCCTCCACCTCCCAAAACTTCTGTATCACCTCCGAGAGTACAGAACCGAATAAAGGACTACGAGTCGCTAGGCGTGGGGCAGCCCGCATGACCGGACCCATTACCGCATGGCCCAGTCTGGTGTTGACCGAAACCAGACCAGTCGCCTGCAACACGTGGACACCTGGCACTAACAGGTATCCCAAGGCATCGACACCCAATAAAATGTCTACTGGGCCCGGAATATCGAACTCCGGGTCAGCCAGTGACAACCCAGCGACCAACTGTCGCACCGAGGGCGACAACCGTACGTGAGGGTGTGAGCCCATCACATTAGGCATGACTAATGCCGTGACCGTCAGATTCACCGATGAATCCACCCGTGATCAGAGAGTAATCCGACATACTCCCTTAACGGAACCGACTTCCGTGTTCCCAATTCCCCGAATGGAATGTGGATACTCCCTTACCGATATGCCCAACCGTCTTACAAGGTTGCACGAGACTAAGCACCCCTGGGCCCCCGAGTCCAATAGTGCTCGTGCCACACGTGATTTGCCGTCCGAACTCCACGCTATCACCGAGGCGGTGGGGAGCATGACCGTCTGTGGAGTGGCGGCACCCTGTAAGTGGGCGGCGTGTCCCTAGCGGGAACCTCCGCGGGATCCGAACCCGCTGGGACCCCCGCCGGCCTGGTAACTCGGCTGCTGATATGCCACCGGTGGCATATTAGACCGTATGTATATCAGGGGGTCCCAACCCGCATAATAGGCCCCTCGCTGTCCCGGTACCCGACCATACCGGACTGTGTACGGTGTGCCCGGTGGCCACCGTGGATGGAGGGGGGAGAGCGGATCCAACCTGGGGCGCTCTAGGAATGGGGGCGACATCCGACTGTTCGCCTCCCTGTTCGCCTCCCAGAGCGACGGGCAGGGTGGCGCAGAAGGTGGTGGGCTCCCAGCCTTCGCGCCACTCATAGGTGCCATCTGACACCCGCCCGTAACACGCGGTGAGCCAGCGGCCCGAAGTCCTCGCTGACCCTGGACAGCGGCGACCGAACCCCGGCTATCCCGCCTGTTTCCCCCCGCGCTGCCCCCTTCCCCTCGGGGGGGGTCCCGTCCGCGGGTCCCCCAGTCACCCCGTTGGTGACTCCCGTTGCCCGGAGGGGGACTGGGTCCGGCCCTGGTTAGGCCCTGTGACCGACCAACCTGAGTCCGGCCCTAGTGACCGTCCGATGGGCCTGACCGGTTCAGGCACAACATGATGTGGTGCTTGCCACCGCAGCACTCACAGGGGGACGCCCGTGAGCACTCGCTCAGCGGGTGCGGCCCCAAACAACCGAAACACAATCGGTGGCGGAAGACCACCTTCCTGCGGGCAGCCACACCGAGCGCCTTAAAGTTGGCGCAACTGGTCACTTCATGACCGGCACTGTCGCAGTGCGCACAGCCGTCACCCGACGGCGCGGCACTCATAACGCCAAATTGTTTTGACCGACCACCCCCCGTGGGGGTGGGGGGCGCGGCCCCTCCCGCATCCGCGCGGGTTGGCGCTGCACACTGGCCTCCGAATCCATGGTATCGCATCGCCTGCATTCACCCTCCAAGAAATCCGTTAATTGGACGAGCGTGGGCAGTTCCGAGCTACTGCCCCCATGCAGCTGTTCAAAACGACTTTGAACAGCTGCAGGCAACCGTGACAAAACCATATATAATATGATATATGACCATTGGTCTACCGGCAGACCAAGGTTCTGAAGGGCCTTAGAGGCCACCAGCACAGGGTTGAGCACCTGTACCCGGATGTCAACATCCCGGGTTACTCTTGGGATGCTGAACAGCTTCCCCAGCTGCGCATCAACCAACCGCCGTTTGTGTTGGTAGCGGTCAAACAATATGACCCGGGCAATCTCATAATTGCCCGCCGTAACCGTTAGGTGACCGACCAACTCCTTCGGTTCACCCCGCAGTGCCATCAATAGTTGGGCCAACTTGTAGGCGCTGTCCAGGTCGTCCCGACCGTGGACCAGGCTATCGAATAAATTGATGAATGCCGGCCACTCATCAATTGCCCCACCGAAGGCCGGAATCTCCAGGTGTGGCAGCCCCATATCGCAGTACCGTCAAGGGCGAAGGTGCCATGGTTACCGATTTAATTGTTCCTGGTCCTATGCTTCACTACCGAACTAAGCACAGCCAGATACCAGCACTTGCCCGTCAGCGCTGGGCACAGAAATTAAAACTAAGTTGTAAAAACCAAGGCAACAACTAAAACAATTAAATCCTAAACAATATTTAATATGGTCGCCCTGTGAACATGCACCTTATAATATACACTCTAAATCAATTAGAGAATGCCACCATGTGGTACAATACAAATAACACACAAAAGGTTATTATAAAAAAAAAAAATTTCTAGCAGTGGGCCCTCCGATATGAACCACACTTCCTTTGAGGTCAGCAAAATCAGCTTAATACCCCTTAAATAGCCCGACCCTGCTGTGTAAACCGAAATAACACTGTAGGACTATAGAACCCGACGTTCTACCGCAGTAACACAATCTAGGCTTCGCAGAATGACTGTTCAATCTTTTATGCGCAACAACAGTAGTTTCCGACTACAATTTTATAACAACTGTTAACTAAATTGGCACTTATACTTTCACTTACCGAAAATGAACTTTAATCGTGGTATACCGACCACAGACTCATTGCCGACTTGAGCCAATCTGAGATATTCTTTTCTCCCAACTACAATGTGACAAAGGCAACCGTGAATCGATGATTTCCCACTAGGAAAACCGCGCTCCTGCTAACAAAATATTTAATTTCCACGCCTACCGAACGGCGTGGAATCCGAAGGGGGTATGCCTTTGCCAGCACGTGAGAGAAAAGTGATGAAATTTGTTACTGACCTTGTCACCGTAGACAGGAGATCGTGGTAGCTCGATTCGAGACAGGAATGCGGGAGAGGAGACAGTTTTGGGATAGGAGATGGAACCGAACCAGTATCGTCGCTGCCGACGCTGTCGCCGCTGTCGTCACGTGGAGTCGCCGCTACCGATACGACGTTGTCCAATCTACACGGATCGCTTAACCGCTGACGCGAATCTACTTATTTCCCGACGATGTGGTAGATTTACACTCCGACCAGGTCCGACGCCTGTATTTAGTAATTGGTACACCGAAATACCATCAATGCCACGGTGCCCGAGCAGCCATGTTTTTTCTCACCGACGAGACAAGAACAAAGAGTAAAGATAACCTCCAATTTTACATCTCGTTCCGGTACGAGTGACAGCTGCTAGTTCCGTTTACGCTAGTGATGTGCCGATTACTCGCGATCGATTCGCGTAACAAAAACCGGTGCGTTTCCGAAGCATAAATATTAAACATAAACGGTATGGGTAAATCAGTGGGAATCATGGGTATCCGCGGAATATAAGCCAATTCTCCCACTGCTGGCCCTGTGAGAATGGTCGCCACGATTATATTGTCCCGTAACTCTTTTGTAAGCAGCCTTGTCCCATTACACATGTTGGGTGGGCTCAAGTTTCTCAATAGGAATGCCAACTTTTAACACAAGGTCGTGAGGAGGTAAGCCAGAAGGGTACAAAGAATTTAAAAATTCTTGGGGATAGTGCACTGTATCCTCAATATTACACACCGTATCAATAGACTTATAGTGTTTGACTTGACCGGGAATTTTCTCTAAAATAAGTTTATTTATTTCATTCACTGTATCGTTTCTGGGTGACCTATTGCCCTAGAACAAAGCCAATGATAATCTCTTTCCAATAAATTTTCAAGACCGGGATATATTGCGTCAATAAGCTGTTCCAACCTGTGCAATATGTGTCCTAATGTCTCGTCAAGTTTAATGTCATTGCTGTTGGTGTTAGGAGAGACAATTTTTCCTTCGCCAAAATTAAGTAGTTGACGCGGAAAGTCGTCATTGTCGTTGTCGCTCAAATGGGCTCTCATGTTTGTTTGTAAATTGAGAGATGCAACCGAACTCCATAAGTAAGATGATTTTAAGCATGCTCTGATGACATCGGCGCGTGTTCCTTCTGTTACTACAGGCAGTGTTTGCCAAAAATCGCCCGCGAAAACAAAAGTAACGCCACCCATTACAGCATCAGAGTTTCTGATGTCCTTGAGCGTTCGGTTTACTGCTTCAACATGAGCTCTATGACTCATGGTACATTCGTCCCATATAATTAAAGATGTTTCTTGTAAAAGTTTCCCGAGTGGCCCATTTTTACGTATGGAACAAACTGACTGTTGCTCTAGTGAGACTGTCAGAGGTAGCTTAAAGGTGGAGTGTGCTGTTTTCCCATCATTTAGCAGAGTAGCGGTAATCCCCGAAGAGGCAACGGCTAGTCCATTTCTCCCGGATTTTATTACTTTTGCCAATACCAAATTTGCAAGAATCGTTTTGCCAGTGCCTCCCGGGGAGTCAAGAAAGAAAATTAAACCTCTGTTATTTAGCACACTGTCAATTATTGCATCAAAAGCTTGTCTCTGGTCTCTGACTAATTTCGGTATATTTTCATTAATAAAAACTGACAGCTCATTGGTATCGTACGAACGTATCAGTATTATGTCCGATGCATTGTTATGTGGCCGAATTGGAGAAGGTAAACCAAAATCATTTAATGTTTTCTCATTTAGTTCTAAAAGTCTATTTTCTATTTGTAATAGACCCTCATTGTACATGTCATCATTATAGGGTAAAGTGAAATCCTGATTCTGCTGTCGTATTCTATGTCTTATGTCGTCACATAAATCGTCTTTGAAGTTTTCCCACGAACTGAGTGGTTCAGATGGGTAACAAAATAACAATATCACCACAAACAACTCCCTCAACTTCAAAGGACATTGAGAAATTGAGGCTTCTCGTAGAGTGTTTTCCCACTGGTTATCGGCTTCTAACAAACCTCTCTCACGGCAAGCAGCTTGGTATGTTTCTTTGACAACTGCGTTCACAGTTCTTAAGTCCTGAAATGAGGTGGGGCCACGAACGTGGTGAAGGAAAACTCGAAGAAAGAAACACTCCGATTGAGAAGGGTGCACACTATATACTCTTCCCAAAGCAGGATATTTTTTTATTCCAGGATGACCAGCGACATCTTCTCCGCGTTTTCTTCGAGAAAATTTGTGATTAGCCCAGGTATAATAGTGGGTAACTTCATAGTAAAGTAATGTTTTTGCGAAGTTGTCGGAATTGCACAATTCAAAGAAAGTAGTCAGAGTTGTTTTTGGTGGATTTTCAACAATGCTTTGCACATTAGCTGGTGAGCAGTATACTCTTTGGCCGTTTTCTAAATGTACGGCCAACTGCAGAACAGTAGGGTGTCTGTCAAGGAGAGGAAATTCCAACAGCCTCCAGACCGCTTCCGATGTACTTATGTACCTTCCGTTTACATAATTCTCAACTACATTATGAGCATTTCTTACACCAAATGTTGCCTGATCAGACCCTTTATTCATATACTTGCAGATATACTTTATAGCCTGAACGGAATGACAATACTCCACGTTTATGTGGGCGTTAAAAGTTCGACAGAGAATTGAAGAGTACGGGACGATCCATGTGTTGTCTATTTTAACAGTCCTTCCATGAATAGTCATAGTGGCCACCTGACTGCCGTGATCGACGTTTCGGCGTCGTTAACCCTGTTTAACCCATCTTGTCCGGTTTTGGTATCAGTGACAAAACGGCGTGGGTATTTTTTTGAGCAAATACCACTTTTCATACACGGCGACGTTGGATTTTGTTGTCCACACGGCCCGTGTACCATGTTCTTTGTCACAATATCAAACAACGTCGAATCATTATCTTTATCGGGTAGCTCTGCAACTATAATCTTGTCAATTTCGTCAGGGTGTATTTTCCGAAAACTTCTTCTTTTGTAAATAGTTTAATAAGGTTCTTCATTTTTAGATGACAGACCCTTGCTATTATGTCGTGTCGGTCGAAAGATCGCTGTCCAGAAAAAAGTTCTTGCTTTATTTTTTCCCACTCGGGGTTGCAAGTGAAGGTAACAAATAAGTCAGACCTTCCGTAATTTCGCACGTATGTCATAGCGTCTTGGGTTTTTTCGTGCATATAGCGCGGCGAGCCAGTGAAAGATGAGGGCAAGATAACGTGTTGACCAATATTTGCAGCATTTACATTAGCATCTCTATTTAAAGCATCTCTTAAATGTATATAATCGTCAGCTCTTAACTTTTGTTGGTTACGGGATATAAAATTCAATCTTTCTGATATATATATATTTTTTATTTATCTTTATTTAGAAACAAACAGTCTCTTATATAATACAATGTTACAATATAGGGTAATAAGAATTATAGACCTACAGTTTCCTTAAATAGAGTATGAAAACCATACTACAATTCAATAGCATCCTGATTCTAAACTATGTAACTTATATAGGTACTAAAACTAAACTGGAAATAGAATTTCTAATATGTAAAATCGATGCAATAAAAATACCTTTACATTCTGACAAAAATAAAACATTTTTTTATATGAACAGACAAAAAAATGCAATAAAAGTCAACTACCTAATTAAAAACTATTAATACACTTCAAGGTTTGTTGTTTGAAGCTACTTAACTTTATACTGAAAATATCCAAATTTTTAAATTTATCACCATATATCCTACATGCTCTTCTAATGAAACAGTTTCTTGCGTATGAAGTTCGACTACGTGGAATATAAAAGAGGTCCTTTTTTCTACATACTCGCTCACAACGACGAGGTACTCTAAAGGAAAGAGATTTTAATAACTCAGGGCATCGATAATATTGTTAATGACTTTATAAAGAATAATAACATCAGTGCGTTCGCGACGCAGGCTCAAGGGTGAAATATTGTGTCTTTTCATAGCGGTAGTATAATCTATGTATTTATTTCCTGTGCTATAATCAATTGCCTTCACAATTTTTTTTTGCACTTTCTCTATTCTATAGCTATGAGTTACATGTAACGGGTTCCACACTGCGCTAGCAAATTCTAATCGACTACGGACATAACTATTAAATAATATCTTAAATTTCGAAGATCTTATGAAATCTTTACCTACGCGCAAAATGAATCCCAACTGCTTGAAAGATTTATTTAAGATATTGTCAATGTGGGGCACAAAGGTAAGCTTTGAGTCCATCACTACGCCGAGGTCACGGATCTGGTTCACACGGGTTAACTCTTTATCGCAAAGATCATACTTGGAGTAAATAGTTGTCCTTTTTCTACTGAAGCTAATAACAAAACATTTTTCTGGGTTTAAGAAAAGATTATTTGCGTTACAAAAGGTTTGGAAATTATTTAAATCGTTTTGCAGTAACATACAATCGTCAGGATTTCGTATGATTCTAAAAAATTTCGTGTCGTCGGCGTATAAAAGAATGTTTGAATTATTTATACATTCAGTGATATCATTTAGATACAGAACAAATAATAAGGGCTCCAAATGGGAACCCTGCGGTACACCAGAACTGATAGACCTGTAATGAGAAATATGCCCTCTCACAGCTGCGGCCTGCGAACGATTTTCTACATAAGATTTAACCCAACGGTAAAGATCCCCGTGTATACCTAAGTGCCACAGCTTCAGAAGTAAGCGCTCATGACTGATTTTGTCAAAAGCCTTGGCGAAGTCGGTATACACAGCATCCACCTGACAGTTGTTATCTAATGCAGTTAAAATAGCTTCAGTATATGATAGAAGATTCGATTCGACACTACGACCTCTAAGGAAACCATGTTGGTTAGAAATTATATAAGGCCGCATAGCAGTAGATAGCTGATCACTAACAATCTTCTCTAAAATTTTGCCAAACTGACACAATTTCGATATAGGCCGATATTTATCTATATCCGAGCTAACTTTTGGTACTGGTGTAACTAATGCTTGTTTCCATAAGGATGGTACAGACCCCTCCCTGAAAGACTTCTCAAAAAGTAAAGTTATCGGCAATGTTAAGCTGGGGGAGCAATTTTTTATTATGAAGGGAGGTATGCCGTCAGGACCAGAACCCTTATTAATGTTTATACGTTTAAGATATTTGTTAACAAGATCTTTAGATATGAAAATAGTGTCCATGTCAAACACTGTATCATTTACAGGTGGAAGATTATTCAGGTCAACAGAGCTAACAGAAGGTTTTTCGAAAACTGAGTGAAAATGTTGGTTGAAGAAATCACAAATTTCTGTACCACTTGAGGCCGTCATACCCTTATAGTGCATAAGCTGTGGGAGACCTTTCTTAACAAAAACTGACTTTATATAAGTCCAAAAGAATTTAGGATGAGTACTAATATTGGCTTCAGTATTATTGATATAGTTTCTGTAACATATAGGCTCCAATTTTGAAATTCTTTTTCCAAGAGTTTTGAATGTGTCGAAATCCAAGGGATTACCGAAAGTCTTCCACAGCCTATGATATTTCTTTTTCTCATTCAGAAGTCTTTTAAGAGATCAAGAATACCAAGGAGGCCTAGAACACGATGTACGTTGCAGTACCTTTGGAACATATCTGTCAATCAATTTATTTAATATGTCATTAAAGAGTATTACACAGTCCTCCAGTGCGCGGCCTTGAAAATATTTAGCCCAGTTAATTTCTGACAATTCAATATTTATTTGATAAAAATTCGCCTTATAGAAGCGATATACGTAAATGGGAGCTGGCTTCAGGGGTGGCGCGTAATCTAAATTAAGTACAATATGAAGCCTTGTGATGAAAATCCTCAGGTGTTAAAATATCATCACTTGCTGTTACCACGCAATTTTTATTGCAAAAAATAAGATCAAGCACACGTTGATTAATATTAAAACAACCATTATATTGTTCAACACCTGTAAATGATAAAAATTCACTAACCAATTGTAGAGGATAAGTGTTGCTGCTAGCTAAGGTTATTTTGTAACAATCATTTATAGTCCAAAGTCCGTCAGAAATATTAAAATCACCTGTTATAAGAAAAATACCATTTGGATTTTCTGTTATTAATTGACTACAGATTTCAAAGAAATTTTCAAATGTATCCCTATACTGCGGCCCGTGTGGAATATAAACGCAACAAATATTTAAGAATGTTTGTCCTTGAGCGTCGGTTTGCGATATGGGTAATGATAACCATATGCATTCAGAGGATGCAGGAGAGGGGCAGAGCCAATCTCGCGGAGTCGGTAGTAACTCACAGCGCACAGCGACCGCCACCCCCCCACCCCGCTCAGCCCCACTCGAGCCAGCCGATCTATCGCAACGATAAACAATATACCTACCATCAAAGATTTCTCTGTCAAAAAAGTGTGCATTTTACCAACTCTCGGTAATACATATAAATAAAAACTGTGTGTTTTGGTACGCAGTCCCCTTACGTTCTGATAATAACCTGTTAAGTTAACAGTTAGGCCGGCGATTAGTTTATGAATACTTGAATTAGTATTAGAGCCAGAGTGAACCATGTACTCTCTGAGTACCAGAGTATATTAAAGATAAAAGGTTGAGGTGGTTGTATCGAGTAAAACCATGAATTTGTATTAACTTTTATATGGCTAGATAATAAAGCGGTTTCATCAGTGAGATGTTCTGAGAATTTCATGTAGGACAATGTTAATATACATATTTCACGAGTATACATTTTTTTACTATGAAAAATACTAATAATAACAGTCACTTAAACTTGTTGAAATCGAAGTTTTTGTTAATAACCATAATTTTAGCCATCATGTCAACGCAGTATTATCTGAACAAATCTCGGTAATAATGTAAAGTATTGAAACGATTCTCTTTGATCATAAGTCTGTGTGCATAGAACTGCATACAGGAAACTGTGTTGTTTTGTGCGGAACCTTGTTGCTGTATAGTCAGATAATAACCATCATCTCCTTTCACAAACATTAAAGGATATTGCAGGGGATCGTAAGCGCGGTGCAATTCGGACACTCTTTTTAGATGGCCATCTTTACAATGTAGTACTATATCACGGGGTCCTTTGTCTTCATCTACTAACAGAACTGCAACTTCGTTTGTTGTAGGGGAGTTGTATCTTCCTCGATGTTGATTTTGTGGTGTGCGATCGGCGTGAATTATTAATTTTAAATTGTCTGAGGAGTTGCCATGTAAATTGTATTTAAAACTGCGTATGTATTCGTTCTTTTTAGTATTAGGCTATTTAATACGGTCTGTAACTCATTGATCAAATCGGTTTATAAAGTGGGGCTCATGTTTGATCGCAAAGAATCTATCTATCTTAAAAGTAGGCATAAAATTTCCTTCACGAATTTCTTTAGCACCGAATGATGTCATTTGAAATAGTGTGTTATATTTCCGTATATTGTTTAAGAAATGCGTAGAGTGTAGATGAGCATTTGTCAAGAGACTTTTTACATGCTATGGTGGCTCTTCAATGTTAGAAAGAATCACTTAACCTGCAGCACAACACACACCATTCGGTTCATCGCTCCATTTTTTTGCAAAACACTTAGGACAGGTTTTACTCATTGCTCCAATTTTTACTGCGCTCTGCTTAGCGTAATCGATGTTTGGATCATAATTGAAAGCTCTTTGTGCCGCAGCAGTGAGCCTTTGCGAACGTTCAGTGCTAGACTCCCTAGCACGAATTTCCGCCATATTTTGTCTATTGTTAGCAAGTCGCTGAGATCTTTCGGCGCTGGTCTCCCTAGCACGACTTTCGGAAGTAATTGTTCGTTGGCTGGCAAGCCGCTGAGAACGCTTGATACTGGATTCCCTATGACGTATTTCTGAAATATTCTGTCTAAGATTAGCCAGTCACTGAGATCTTTCAGAGCTGGTCTCCCTAGCACAAGTTTCAGAGGTAATTTCTCTTTGGCTGGCAAGCCGCTGGGAACGCTCTATGCTCGACTCCCTATCACGTGTTTCTGACATATACTGTCTATAGTAAGCCAGTCGCTAAGACCTTTCGGTGCTAGACTCTCTTGCACGCGCTCGCGATCTGTATTCTGTCTCATTCTCAAGGCGCTGTTCATGCTCAGAGGAAGTCTCTCCAAGTCTGCGTACTCTAGCCGCTCGTGTCTGGGATGTATGTCTAGACAGTTGAGATTTTCTTTTAGGCATATTGACAGTTATGTTTTCAAAAAAACATTTAAAAAAATGGAACATTTCTTTCTAAATAGTTTTTTTTATTATGGAAATAAATCAAATAAGCAAGATGAACATAAACTAAATGCAAAAAACTAAATACCTATAACCTAAATTAATATCTACATGAAGCTAATGAAGCAAACTAAATAGCTAGGTATAACTTAAATAAATATCTACATGAAACAAACTAAATACCTATAACCTAAATTAAATGAAAACTATAAACAGAAAACAGTTCTGAAAAGAAATTATTTTTTAAAAATGTACAGAAAATAAAGACTTTTAATTTTTAATGAAAGAATAAGATAGATATAGTTCTGATAAGAACTTTTTATTTAAACAATGTCGAAAGTGTGCTAATTACGTTTCGAAAAATTCAATTTCGGGGACGTCCGCTGCGTAAGGAGCCGACCACGCGACTGAGCCGCGCGGGTACCTACCTCTCAGATGTAAAAGGCCACGCTCCCTTCTCCCGAAGCGAGCACGAACGCGAACCGAATTAAACCCGAAGATATCGCGCGCCGTCCGCTGCTTTGGCTTTCACACTTATGACAATGAGTTTACTTATTTTCATAAAGATTCATAATTTTTGGTAATATGACTAATAAATATTACCTAACGATTTAAATTATTTTATTAATAATAAAAATTCAATTAATAAAATTAATTATTATAAAAAAAATATATAATATAAATTAATTAATACTAATATTTACAAAACTACTTTTTGTAACTTAAATATAAAAGTTAGACATATGCTGTCGTTGACTTTTTTGTAGGCATTTTCAAGCTCCACATCTTTTCTCTAGAACTCAAAAATATATCTTTCATAGTTAAGGCAGCGTTCGTAAGAAACGCTTTCATTCGACCGTTTTTTCTCCGATTCGCTTTGCAAAACGGACTACCACAAAAGCCTTTTTATTTTTCGGTTTTTTATATAACCTTTGACACTCAGCAATAATGTAACTTTCTATTGGTGAAAGAATTTTTAAAATCGGTTCAGTAGATCCCGAGATTATCCCTTACAATTTAACAAATATACAAACACACAAACTTTACTTCTTTATAATATTAGTATATATTGTACCGAATATAAGAGTATATCTGTAAGGCCACTACTACGAAGGTGAGTCAAAGCTATTCCCTGATTAACTGTGACAACGTTATTTAGATAATAGTGTTGCCCTTCGTATTAATGGGCCTGAGTGGAATTTGAATTCCTTTGATAATCGGGCCCTGATGCGCGACCCACAAATAAATTTGGGAAATATTAAACTGCACATTAAAAATACTGATTTGCACAGCAAATATCAGGGTAAAATGCTGGGGTAACTTAGGTGAAGGGAAAAGGGGGTGAGCGAAGCGAAGCCCCCTTTATCCTTCGTATTAGGTTGAACATGCAAGAACAAAAAAATAACTTAAAACATGAACTCGAGTACACATAAAATATTTTATCTACACACGTATCATAAACCCTCTTTACTGCGTTCAAAAACCCCACGTTACGATCAGCATTATGTTAAACTACTTGGTGAAAACTCGCTTCGTATCTGGAAAACTACACATAAAGGTCATTATGTGTAGTTTTTCTACATATAATGACATTCAAATTTCGAACGCCGACGCCCACCCGCGTGCCGTCCCTAGTTTGTCTGTGAAGTTGGTACTGACATTCAAATTTCGAACGCCGACGCCCGTCTGCGTGAAGTTGGTACTAAAGAACAAGCTAAACAATTGCAGAACCACAATGCCGGTCAAACATGCGGTTCCTGAACATATCAAAGAGAGCTTATCATATGTGTGTAGATAAACTAGTGTATGTAGCTGTTCATAATTAGGCATTATGCAGCAGTCACATAAACTACTATTATCTACACACGTATCATAAACCCTCTTTACTGCGTCTAAAAACCGCACGTTAAGACCAGCATAATGTAAAACTATTTGGTAAAACTCATTTCATAGCTGAAAATTTGTACATTATGACCATAATTTGTAAATTTTCTACATATAATGACATTCAAATTTCGAACGCCGACGCCCGCCTGCGTGCCGCCCCTAGTTTGTCTGTGAAGTTGGTACTACAAAACAAGCTAAACAACTGCAGAGATAAGATCAATGCCACAATGCCGGTCAAACATACGGTTCCTGAACACATCAAAGAGAGCTTATGATATTGTGTGTAGATAAACTAGCGTATGTATAAACTATTGTATGTACATAATTAGGCATTAAAACTCTCGAGTTTAATATTATGAATAATAATCCACCACTCTCGAGTATTAATGCCCTCCATTATGTAGCAGTCACATAAACTACTATAAAACATAAAAAGTGTTTTTGCTGATCCTTTTTTGCTGTATAAATAATTTTTGATGTGAGACTAAATGCTAGCCTTAAAATTTAGATTGACACCCAAATTCATGCTTTCACTGTCTCGTGTCTTCATTTCCATATTTTGATAGGGTTCCACGCATATGTCCAAAAACATAAAAGGTCAATATTTAGGTACGTAAAGGCCAACAACGTGTAATCCCAAACACGTTAAAAGCCAAATACCCGATTAACCAAATTTTTTATATTATATTTTAGTAAATGTTCATCAAATTTACTAAATGTCCATCTAAATTGTACTCCCCATGCCTCACTCCTTTCCACTTTGCTTCGGCTCCAGGTTGTATTCTTAAGTTGTGACTTAAAAAACATAATTTTAGTATTCGGACAGTAAGTCACCTATAGCAAATAAGGGAGCACTAAATTTGATAAACATTTAGCAAATTAGGTGGTTAAAACTTATATTGGTTAAAAATATATTTGTTGCCATTTATTTGTACACCTTAACGCGCCGCTAAGGCTTTATATGAAAGCGACACAGTAGAATAAAATTATATATGTTACGACGTCATCGGAGCAAGTTTGTTTCAATTCATGAGCTATTTTTTATAAAAACATTTCGCTTTGACAGAACCGCGACAAACGCGATGTAATTAATAAAATAGGCCGGCAACACAGGGCTGCTTCTCTGTGGCTAGCAACCTTTAATTAAAAGCTATGGAGAGGCATGCAGTGAAGTAAAAACTGTATTGTGCGAAAGTAGGGAAAGCTGAATACTATGTTTACATAGTATTCAGCTTTCGCTGATTATATGGCCTCTAGGCCATATTATTTTACGAAATAACTATAAATAAATAAATTACGGTTAAATTTTCTTCATTTGTTTCCTATTTAGACTGATAACTTTTTTTTACGCTGAACCGATTGTAATAAAATATATCTAACAAAGTACCAGTGAAATCTCCTACAAAAAACCATATTTTAAAATCCGTCCACCTTTTAAACAACTGAACCGATTTTATCAAAACATTTAAGAACCATTGCAGTGAAATTTCTACCTTATACAGAAACCTCGTTCGTGGGGGCCTAAAAATAAAATTGAAGAGAAGTTAGACGGGGTGACACTGGTGATGGTCTAGCATCCGTCAATCAAATGGAGTATTTAATTACTGTTTAACCCTTCAAGCGTTCTCGTCTGGCCTACGCATGACCGATGAATTTTAATACAACGGCATAAGCTTCAAAATCGCCGCATTGTAAAAAGACGTGATGATACGATGACTTGCCCCCAAGGCAAGTTGCATTCGCTAAATGCTTCTTTAATATGCCGTACTAACCTATTTTAAAACACAAACAAACATTAACATTGATATACAGGCACATACAATGCTTTTGATCCCACACTAGGATACCCTGAAGAGTGGGAATCGGAAACAGTGACATCACACATATAAACATCCAATACCTGTTTTTTTTTTGTATCCCCAGCTGGAGATCGAATCCGGGACCTCAAGTATGGTAGGCAGAGCCACAACTGCAGCGCCGCAGAGGTCGTCAAAGTAGTTTGAGGCTAATTTTGCTAGTGTCACCTGTATTTGAAATAATAATAATACCTTGGACACCATTTACAAACATTGATCTAGCCCCAAACTAGGATTTCCTGTATCTTGGGTACTAGACAACGATACACATACTTTCATGGATAAATATTATACTTAGATAGATAAACAACCATGACTAGGGTACAAACATCCGTACTCATCAAACAAATATTTGCCCTACCGGGACTCGAACCCGGGACCCTTCGTATTCCCTGGTCACTGCCGACTCGGCCATTCGGTCGTCAATCACATTCAAGAAAGATCACATTTTGGTCAGGTTCTCTCACGAGATCCTCGGATATAACGTCTTGAGAATGTTATATTGCTTTTCGAGGAGAACGTGTGGGGTGAGATCGAAGTTTTTCCTAAGGAAATTGAGCAACAGTCTCCCATTCGCTAATGTATCACTCGCTACGACGCTAAGAAAATGTTTGCGATTTGACGTTTGCCGACGCAAGTATCACGTGACTTTCGACTTGACGGCCCCTTTGTTGTGCAGCGGTTGTGGCTCTGCTTACCATGCAAGAGATCTCGGGTTCGAGCCCCGGCTGGGGGTAAAGAAAAAGAAAACAACTAGATCTTGGAAGTTAATAAGTGTGACGTCGCCGTTTCTGGTGCCCACGACACAGGATATCCTAGTGTGAGGCCAGAAGCAATGTATGTATGTACCTATATGTAAAAGTTTATGTTTATGTTGTATGACTTTGCGCGCCAAGCGTCAAATCACATACATTTTCCTAAGGTCGTAGCGAGTGATAAGTTAGCGAATGCAACTTGGCTACGGGACATGTAGAAAGAGATTTTCTATTAATATTTTACATTCCCCCTCTATCTCTATCATCTCTCCTTTCCCTCTCTCCCCTCTCCCCTCTATTCTCTCCCCACTAACTGGATACCGACATCTTTATTTTAGTAATAGGTACCTTGATATTATTTTATAATTTAAATATTACATAAGTTTGATGAATTTTATTATTATGTTGAATCAAATGTTGAGGATTATTATGTTGAATCAAATGTTGAGGATGTATTGTAATGATCTTTATTTTTATTCAATTGTTTTAACATAGTGCTGACATCTTATTTCAATGTCCTCATTTTACACTGACGAGCAATGAAAAAGTTCCACCCACAAAATGCCGACAAACACCTTAATATCTCCTAAGACATAGAACCTAGCTTCATAAATTAAAAAATATAAGTTTTTAATTGGTAATATTCTAATGCGCTGTTAAATGTACTTCAATATTGCAGACGGCGTCATTAAGCCAGCCTTTCCCGTTTAGGAGTAATTTGGTGCTATGTCACGTAATAATTTAGATGTCCAGGATTTTAATTACTATGTGATATTGTTATCAAATTTCGAGATATGATTTTCAATGAATTTGTTTTTATGTTTTAGTCTGTAAGCAATTTCAAATATAATTAAATTGTTAATGAATAAATAAACTGAAACTGAAACCTTGTGCCGTGTGATTCAGTAACAGCGACGTTACGCACATATAAACATCTAAGATCTTTTTTTTATAGATATTCTAAATGCGATTGTCGAATAAAATGGAATCATCTATTGTCAGGTTGGTTCGATAGAGAATTGAAAAGAAATCGCACGCCAGGCAGGGCATGGATTTTATTGTAATCAGAATACGCAGTCAATGCGAAAGGTTGAAAAGCCTGGTAAAGCCGGGTTCCGTGTATTATAAGTAAGTAAGTATTATACGATACTCATATATGAATGGTCACCCCTATTGACACCTACAGGCGAACTTTTTCTTAAAGCATCGTGATAAAAAACGCGAGCAGCTCCCTTTTTATTCGTACGATTTTCTAGAGGTAAGGTTTTTGTAATCAATAGAAAATCTTAATTCAAAATTTTAACGGAAATTAAGTTAACGTGTCTCGACTTTTCGATTTTCCAATCGCTTTCTTAAAAGTTTTACTTCAACCACCGAAAAAACAAAAACAATAAAATACTGAAAGTTGGTTGTGCAATTTTTTTTATCAACCCAACCCCGGGCTTGACTTGAACTTGAACTTGAAGGGGTCGAAATCGGTCCAATTAAATAAAAAAAAAAACATCAAAGAACCCTAAGAAAATCGTGACATGACTTTTACTAAAAGTCAGGGTTATGTACCAATTACTTATTGGTACATAACCATGCTTTGCATATCCGAATGCTTTTCCTGAAGTTTTCTAATACAATTTGAATCAGGATTTGTAAGGTTTAATTCGGTTTCCATTGAACTGAATAGTTTTATTTTTTTCACCAATTACAATCGCTATAGCTGACATCTCCTGCCACCAATAATCACACTCGTGTAGCCTTATCATGTTATTCTGAAAATTCATATTCATTGCATAATGATGGCCCCGTTTATGGTTTTGTCTTTACACCTCGAAAATGTTGCGTCATAGGAAATTTTGTAACTTTTTAACTATTCCCAATCGTTTTTTGGATATGCGCTCCACATGAAATCACCTTGAATAGCTATGCAAATGATATAGCATTTACGAAACTTCATTACTAACTCGGATACGAGTAAGTAATGAAGCTAGACCCATGCGCTAGGCATGAAAGAGAAAGCGGATTAGTGCACCAAGCGCGAGCGGTGCGATGCATGCTCTAGACGTGAAATATGTCATTGAGTACCTTATAGAAGAGTGGAACAAAGAGATCCAATATTATTTGGCAGTTTTGGGAAACACGTGCATTTCAAGATCACAACTTCCCACCGCGGTGACTTGTGGTCATTTAGTGTTGATGCAGCTATTGCCAGAATCATAATCAAGATGTGCAAAACAATTAAGAACTGTTATTATTCTCGGATGAGGATTTTGAGTTCATTAGATTTGTGTATGGCAATAGTGGAGGACAAAAATTCTATAGATAAAAGATTTTCTGAGGATTGTAAAATCGGCCATAACTTGATAAAACTTGATCTGCAAGAATTGTAAATTTTGAATTTCTAAAAAGGAAATACATAGGCGCGTTGTAGTGTTGTATTGCTCTAGTTTTTTATTTATTAATTTATTTATATTCAGGATACAATCAGTTTCTAACAAATATACATAGAAAATTATAAGCACAAATTAACGTTGAGATCCTTAAAAATATTTTATGAACTTATGTATAAGGGTGCTCGTAGTTAGAAAATTGAACTTAAATTTTATGTAATTTTTAAATCCGTATATTTCTGCAAAGAATGAGAATTATAAGCATATTTCTCTCACGATTTTCCAGAAGGAGTTAAATGAATTTGAGAAAATATCGACATTTGACAGATATTCGTTATAATAGGAAGCTGCACGTCTGAAAAATTAATTTTTCGCGTAGTTCGTACAACAGAAAGAAATATGGAATGTTTGTTTATGACGAGAGGATATACGTGAAACTTTAAATAAAACCTTTTCTAATAGGGGCGTTCAGTCTATGTGATTGTTTTTAATTTTGTAGAGGAAAAAGGAGTCTAAGAACTTCCGCTACTCTCTAGGGAAGCCACTCCATGCCGCATGGAGGCAGTATTATAATCCGAGAAATAATTACCTGTTCGATAATCTAATGATTTTAGAAATTTGTATTGTAGTTTTTCAATGCGATCTATATCTACAATGTATTGCGGGCTCCAACCACACTCCCGAACTCCAGAATACTACGAACAAACGCAAAAAAACTAAATCGTTATTGATGAAGCGCGCGTAAGAGGCTAGCCGCAATAATAGTAATATTTTCTATATGGAGATTAAATTGCAATTTTGAATCAAGAATGATACCAAGGTCCTTAATTTTGTTAACCCTATCAACCGTTTTACCATTTAATTTATAGTCAAAGTGAATGGGGATATGTCATTTATCTGTATTTAATATTAACTGATTTATCTTTCAAAATTCGCTAAAATTTTCGAGGTAATTATGAAGGTGTAGACACAATTTTTCTAAAGTTATAAGCTTATTTTATAACTAGAAGCTAATTCACGAATAGCCAGAGGGACACAACGCCGCAGGCGCTGTTCCCCACAGGCTATTCAGACGATGAATTATTAATGTGAGCGCTGAATAACCCCGTGTGGTACAATGCGGCGTCGCGCTCTAGCGCTCTGGGTTTTCGAGAGCGGTTCGAAATTCTAGAAAGCCCGTGGGGCACAACGCGGCCCAGCATTGAACCCCACGGGCTTTTCAGAAGACGCATCTGGGTAAAGACCCTTACCCCTTGGTGAGAAATTAAAAAAAAATTATATATTATAGGTACTATATTATTAGGATGCGTTACTCCGCTTCGTAAAACCGTGGACTTGGGTCGAGTAAGAAACGGCAAGAAAACTCAGGCCAGCCCAATACATTTTGCGAGTTTAGTAAGTAATCATTTCTTTAACATTTAAGTATTCATTAATATAATATAGGGTGTAACTGTATTTATAAAAGGTGTAGTCATATTTTTGGTGGTTGATAGGAACGTCATTCTGAACAACTTTTACTATGAGACCGATTCGATCAGAGCAACTTTATTTTTCATAAACTTTGGTCCAGGCAGTGAACAACATTTTTTTTAGATAATCGGAAAAGTGCACGTCGTTGTAAAGATGAAAAAAAAAACATGGTTTAGCTAGAGTTCATTTCATTTATACTTTATTGCATATATAAATGATAAAAACTCCGTCCTCTACACTTTGATTCCTTTATTCCTGCTCTTTCTTATTCACATATACTATGCTTCACCTTACTGGCGGCCGAGTGAATGGCTGAATGGCCGAGTTGGCAGTGACCCTGCCTACGAAGCCAAGGGTCCCGGGTTCGAGTCCCGGTGGAGGCAAATATTTGTTTGATGAGAACGGATGTTTCTACCCTAGTCATGGTTGTTTATCTATCTTAGTATAATATTTATCTATATAAATACGTGTATCATTGTCTTGTACCCAAGATACAGGGAATCCTAGTTTGAGGATAGATCAATGTATGTACATAGTGTCCAAGGTATTATTTATTATCACCAAGGTATTACTTATTATACCCAGCAGTTACTTATAAATAAATTATTATTCACTACCCTTCTACTCTCCGCCCCGTCTCGATACAGTCTGAGTTTCTCTTTTTTTAAACTCTTCGTCGCTCCACTGTAAACGCGCTAATTCTTTAATCCGGTTGTCAGAAGCTTGTTTCCGTTAAGCGCGCTTACAACGGTGGCGCCATTTTACAACTGACAGCGCGCCCAGACATAATTCTGGTGTTTCTCCGGAAGTCAATAAACCGACAGTCATTGGCGTGCTGTCGGCTTCGACGCCATTATTTTGCAACTCTACACGAGAAAATATAAATTATGATACAACCTTTGGATCCGGATGTCAATATACTGAACATCGATTGATGCGCTGAGAATCATGATGACTGATCAACTTATACTATAAATATAAAATAATGTTGCTAGCTAAAGTACAAAAAATGGTCACATGGTAATTTTATTCCAATCAAAAACAATAATTTAACTGTAGTAATTATGAAAATCGCTAAAAGGTCAGTCGGTCTTAGAGGTATAATGGGCGTAAAAGGTTTTTTGGTTCTTTCAAGCCATAGATTCGGGTTTAAAACCCAGCGGAAGTGAAACTTGTGGTCTTGGATACGGCTATTTCTGTCTTATAGAAGTAACTCCTGAAGACACAATGTTAGAATGTTAAAAAGAGTTTATTTATTTATTTATTCGGATTAAAAATAGATATAAAAAAAATCATCGCCGACAAATCAATAAAACAGTCCATGTCTACTATTTGGTTCACTTGCACCTTGTTAGGCTGATAACTCGCGCAACCACTTAACCGATTTTAATAAAACATATCCAAGAACCATTGCAGTGAAACCTACCCGTTTGACCGCTGGAGTGCCATGGACAGACACACAGATAGACACACACACACACAGACACACACACACACACACAGACAGACACCTCATACTTATATCACCCCTTTTTTTTGTTGGTGGAAAAAATGCAATTGTATCTCCTGAAGACGTGTTATCATGCATTTTTTACCCACGACTAACGGAATTTAGCGGTTAGAAGTTGTACTAGACCGATTTCGATGCGTTTTTTATTGGTAGTAGACTTCTCTGCGATGGTTCTTAGCTATATTTTATTAATCGGTTGACCAGCCAAGGAAACACGTGAACAAAAATTTTTAAATACAGTTTTATAAATGTGTCGGGGTGATCAATAAAAAAAAACATTCAGGTACATTGCTTCTGCCCCTACACTAGCACACCCTGTGTCGTGGGGACCAGAAATAGCGACGTCACAAACATATAAATATCCAAGACCTGGTTTTTTTTCTTTCTCCCCAGCTGGGATTAACCCGGGACAGGAGGTGATTCATTTTTAATGGGAAATATTGAACTGCACATCAATATCCTGATATTGATGTGCATTTTGTTATTTATTTAACAGCAAATATCCTTATTTTTACAGCAAATATCAGGGCAAAATACTGCGGTAGCTTAGGTGAATGGTAAAGAGGGTGAGCGAAGCGAAGCCCCCTTTATCTTTCGTGTTAGTTTGAACTTGTAAGAACAATAAAAAATACTTAAAATATAAAAAGTGTTTTTGCTGATCCTTTTTAGCTGTGAAAATCAGTATTTTGGATGTGCGATTAAATACTAGCCATTATTTATTTATAGTTGCAAGCAATGGATAACTGTGAGACACAGATCTATTTTCTAAAAATAATCTGCTTTGTATCACATACAACAAGACGGGATTCTTTCAGGTTACACAAACACAGGATACACAGCAGATTATTTTTAGATAATATATTAGGGAGAACGGTTTTGTTAGACGTATTAAGTACAGACAGAATCCTAGAAAACACACTGTCATTCCGAAAGCTCCTTATCTTTTAGATTGTCAGGACGAAGAACTCAAATATCTACTACTTAAATCGATAACACTGACTGACAGTCAGACCGCTCACAACCTAAATCAATGACACTTTGTACAGGGGTTCCTTAGTCATGTTTTTTTTTAAAACAAATAGTATTTATTCATTTATTTATGTTGCGTAAGATAGACTAAGAAAGAATTTCGCAATTTTTTCCCCTAAACATAGCCTATACTAAATAAATCCCCATTAACACATTAAAAAAACTGCAACACCGGTGAAGAAAGAGAGAATGTTATTCACTGGTACATTCCAAAATGGACGTCATGACGTATTGTGAATTTGTGCTCAAGCTTCTTGGCTATACCTGTATTTATACTATGGTTTGACTGTGGTGAAACGATCTACACAAACTTTCAAGGATACTCTTTGAGCGATTAATTGATTCAAATTGAATTTCAACGAAAATGTATTCCAGTTTTAATTGATGTTTTAACGTCGGCTGTAAACATATAATCCCTTTGGAGTACCTAGTCAAAGGATTTAATGGATGAGGGAATATCGCTATGGACATATAATTATGGATACGATGTAACTGAGGTAAACTCACGCCTAACGGGTTGGAACCTTGTTCAATGGAAGCAAGGAAAGAATGAATATCCACCTGTCGGAATGGTATTTTTTCCAATTTCAGCGCTCGATGAATTTGGTTTATTTGGCTTTGTTGTTGTATATGTTATCCTACATTTAGATCCTCCCTAACTTAGTTACTATATTGATTTACTCAAACATTATCTTAGAATTACATTTTACTATTTCCCATCGGAACTCGATCCCACACATACATACACACACACACACACACACACACACTCACACTTCCTCATACACCATTCAATCAGCAGTTCACCATATTTTCAGACCAGTTTGAACTAAGTTTTAACTTATTATTACTTTACTTTACTTTATTATTCCTATAGATAGGTTCTTATATTTCTGTTCTATCTTTGTGTTGTTTCGTAATTGGCATTTAAAATTTTCTTTTCCTAATTAATTAATATTGTGTTTTAATTGCTGCGAAACGTGAATAAATAAATAAATAAAATACCGCGTTCATCGTGCGCGGAAAGTTTTGTAAAATATTACACAATTCCTACGAGTGGATATGACAGAGAGGTTCGATACCCTTTCCCGATAACACGTAGAGGGAATGATCAGTTTTCATAATGCATATATATTTTTTTTTTTTATTCTTTATAATAATACCTTGGACACCATTTACACACATTGATCTAGCCCCAAACTAGGATTCCCTGTATCTTGAGTACTAGAGAACGATACACATACTTATATAGATAAATATTATACTTAGATAGATAAACAACCATGACTAGGGTACAAACATCCGTTCTCATCAAACAAATATTTGCCCCACCGGGACTCGAACCAGGGACCCTTGGCTACGTAGGCAGGGTCACTGCCGACTCGGCCATTCGGGTTGTCATATACTCTTAGTTGTCATTTCATGTTCTTCAAATTGTCATAAAATCCCACAGCTAACCTTGTGGAGAGGGCAACGTCAGTGACAAGTTGATAGCACATCGTAATGGTCGAATACACAGATTGCTGCTTAGATAAATCCCTTTAGTTGAAATGCCACCATATTTTCAACCTTATGGCTTGGTATTTAAGTCCAAAACCAATGAAAATTCTGCAAGCCTATTCCAGCCAAGGGGTTAAATGTCAAACTGACGCGTGCGAGAGACATCTACGAATGTATAAAGAAAACTATAACTTGTCAGATGCTGGTTCGATTTCGGTGGTGACCAAGTAACAATGAGATAAGAAATTCAATCAGTACACTATCGGACATTCCGTGTTTCGGATGGGTTGTTCCCGATTACCTCCAAGAATGACGATTTTTATTCCCGACCCCCTCCAAACAAAAATGATTAAATAAATTGCTTGATAATCTCCTCTCAATTATACAAAATGGATATTTTCTCAAAAATGGTGTGAAATGTTCCCATAACATCTGTGAAGATAGTATCCGAAAGTGACTCATACCCTGGACAATTTTTAGATGTGTAGAAAACATAAAAGATGAAATGCCATTACATATCATTACATATATATATATATATTTATATATTTTTTTTCAAAGATAAGCTAAGGAAGATATTGACAGTTAAGAGCCTTTAATAAAAAGGAGGTACCATAGAGGTTGACGTGTCCGAATCGCACTTATATTGCACTATTTAAAATGGCGGAAAACTCAGTTCTTTCGTTTTTTTCACTATTACTAATACAAAATTTATGTAGGTATTCAATTGGGGTTGTGGCATAATATCAGTATCTTAAACAATATAAAGCAATTAAAAACGTCGCCCTCGTATTTAGGTGGGATTGACTTCATTGAAATAAAATATTTACGAAATAATAAAAATAGCTAAAAATTTGTACTGATGAATCAGATTGTGACATAGATAGCACGTCTCCCTATTTAAAAACCGAGGCGGAATTGGCGAGAAATAATTTACGTCCACCCAAGTCCAAGGAGAGATATTTGCACAATTATGAAAAGTTCATGAAGTGGAAAGCTGAACATAAAACTACAAGTTGGTCAGAAAATGAATTTATGGCTTATTTTACTAATCTTGGCAAAACAATTGAAGCCTTCCTACCTTATGGGCACTTTATTATATGCTCCGCAATGTTGTCATGTTATGTCAGTGTTATAAAGTCCGATCATTATTTCATTAATTATAGAAATGGAAAGTGTCTCAAACAAAACATTGGGCGTCACAAGATGCTGCTATCTTGTGACGCCCAATGAAAAGAAATCGCCACATTTTTAAATTTGTCTAATCTGGAAGCCTACACTGGACATTGTTTCCGAGGGTCATCGGCGCGGCGACTCTTCTCGCGGATTCCGGGGCCAATTTGACCACCATAAAAGGACACGGCGGGTGGAAATCGGACCGAATTACCGAACGGTATATAGAGGAGTCCGTAGGAAATAAAACAGAAATTACCGGAAAAATCTAAACTAACATAAAATTAAATCAACCATCCACGTCAAACCAGTCGTACTCTCGCCTAGAACCACTAATTACCGACCATCAGCCATCAAAGTCCTATGAACGTCCACAGACTCCTGTAACTAATCATCCGACGAAAATATCGAACTCCCAGAAAGACCCATCCCACACCCATTTCTCTCAAACCAACATGAATGTACCCGGTAAATCCATAAAAATATCTGTAAGCAATTGTCCCAATATGACTAACGTAACCTTTAGCATTTGTTAATAGTTAATCTTGTTATATGTACCTATATAATTGTCCAGCAATAAACTTCTAACTTTTATTCAAACCTATTGTTTTATTTTTGAGAAAAGCACTATACACGCTTCGACCATAAGTGCCATCCTGGCCTCGTATTATAGCCGGACCTCGCCTTCGGCTCGGCCATCTAACTCATACTCGTCCAGGATGGCTTACTTACTGGTCTCTGCAGCAATGTACTATTAATTTATAGTATACCTAATGTCCTGTAGAAGCTATTATATGTAATGTGGGTAACTGCACTGAGGCATCGGCGGAGTATTTTTACCCGTATTTCGGATAAAGACCTGTGCCCTCGTTGGGGACATTAACAAGCTACATTCATTCAAACATCAGGTTATTTGAAGGAAATGCTTAATTTTAGTCGTTCGCTCAAAGCAATATTGAACATTTTCTTTCTTTAATCGGCCCAGTGACTGCATGACTGAGTTTCCGTCAAACTTAAGTTGTCGTCTGTGCATTCGGGGCCAAGCTCTATCTTCTCTTACGATGAATAAGGTAAGTACTTATGGCTTAAATGATCCAGCACTCAAATCCGTTAATCTGTTGTTGGTGACCTGAACGCAAAATTCGTTTTCAGGAAATGTGAGGAAATTCTGCTCAATGCGGATGGAAATATTTAAAAGCAAGGAATGCGTATATTTTAATGTAAAATGTTTGAATACAAATGCATGACTAACAGACCTCCAGCTCCCACATACGTTTCCATATTATACGATTGAGATACCTATTAGATGAGGAATAAGGACTATGCGAAGTCTGTATAATTTTCAACATAGATTTTATTTAGTACCACGTGCAAAATGTATGAAATGTAGAGGTCTTTAGTCTCTGCCTTCCCCTTTTCTGGGAAAATCGCATAAGTATAAACACACAATAATCTGAGCCAAAACTATCGGAAATAGTTATACAACCAAACAAACTTACCAAGTGATGTTCGATTGGAATTGGTCGTCGCAATCTCGTCCGAAGATGATCAGAATATTTACTACTTGTTAGTATCGAGTCTTTCTCGATTCACACACATATGTTTTAAGTTTCTGAAAAAAAAAAACATTATTTTTGACCGCAAAGTTGCGTCAGCCGTAGCGCAGCTCTATCCGGCATTCAGTTTAAAGATCTTATTTAAATTTCGGGCTTTGCATCCGAGCTTGTCGGTGGTTTGAATTGAGCACGAAATTCAAATTCAGCTTCCGCTCACTATAGTGAGGTGAAAGCTTGTCTGTGAATGATTCTACAACCCTTAGGGTATAAGTCAGGTACATTCGCTTTTGCGTGTGGGTGGGAGTGATCATCTTCGGACGAGATTGCGATGAACAATTCCATTCGCACATCACTTGGTAAGTTTGTTTGATTGTATAATTGTTCGTCGCAATCTCGTCCTTTAGATGATCAGAATATTTACTACTTGTTAGATGTTCAAAGTCTGTTGTAGATTCAGATCCTTTATTATGTCTTGTACAACAGAGACATTTTAAAATGTAAAGAGAAAGTTGACAAACTTCAATAGTTCAATTCTAGCAAAATGTTAAGGTATCATAACAGTACAATAATCATCGTTAGAGGCGTTACATGGTGTAATGCAATAAAACTAAATTATAATAATCATAATCTAATCAGGCTCCATTAATAATGGCCTCAGCAAAGGAAGTATCGTTGCTGCTAATTGGGCGGTTATAAAATTTTGCAATGGTGGCTGACGAGGCAATCCAACCAGCCGCTGATTTCGTCTGTATTGACTCCTTTCATAAGGGCCTTAGATGTTGAGGCATGTCTTGTACTATGGCTAGAGAAAATAGACGTATTTATTCCACTTGCAGTAAGGACAGATTTTACCCAACGGCTGATTGTACTGACTCACACAGGCTTATGCGGTTTTTTTATGAGATGCAAACAATGTGGAACATTTTCTTATATTTGCAGTTATTCCTAAATAGTTTTTCAAGCATCTGGCTGGACAGATATCGGTCTATCCGGGAAAAAAGGTAGTATTAACATTGGTTGGTGTCGATTAGGGCCAGTGTTTTAAGAGTTTATCTATTTTAATAACAATCTTGTTCTCAATCGTTTGAATTTCAGTAGTAACAATAGATGCTAATGTCTGCATTCTTTGACCCGGTGAGGGCTAACAAGGTTACTGTTTTAAGAGAACAGATTTCTAGGTTATTCAAATCTGTGTAGTTTGTTTCAAGGAAATTGAGAACGATAGATACATCCCAAGTATATTGATATTTGGCTTTGTTTGGTCTTAAGCGATAAAAACCTTTGAAAAGTCTTTTAATGCTATCATTGGTACCTATTTGTGGTCCTATCACTAATGATAGGGATGATCGTATACAGTTGAGAGTTCCATATGCTGCAACTTCATGAAACCTTTTAGTAAGGTAATTAATAATGTCGGTTGTGCCGGTCGACTATGTTAGTCATATTTTCACGAAATGTTAAGATAAGTTGACGGCCGTCACAGATAAGGTATATTGACATTCATCACGCACTATGTTTTATGTACGTCATTAATAATCATTATCGTCATTAATCAGTCCTCTCTGAGATCTACTAGCAATCACACGTATTTTCGCTACACGGTTACGCTTACCAAAGATTATCAAAGTGCGTTATCTCGTTCGTTATCGCTACAATGGTTGAGTGCGGCGGTTGCAACCAAGAAGCCTCGGATACCATTCCTTGTGCAGTGTGCGGACTATATTATGATTTCATATGTGCCGGCATCACCGAGGCGAAGTACCGGAGATTATCGGAAAAGAAGAAAAGAGAGTGGAACTGTCCTTCGTGTCTGATCAAGGTGGTACCACTGGTGGGTACTAGCACGCCTGCGACTTCACTGCCGTTGGCTGCAACGACTTCTGAATCTCCTTCTGTGCCAACCCTGGAGCTCATCATGCAGCGTCTGGATGCAATGGCCATCCAGCTGCAACCTCTCATGAGTCTGGCAAGCATAAGTAGTGACATTTCAGATCTAAAGACCGTGACCGAGTCCATTGTAGGCAGGATCGACGACATCGAGCGTCGCGTTGCTCAAGTCGAGCGGCAGCAGGTCGTCACCACGGAGCTACAGGCGAGAGTGGAGGCGCTGGAGAAGTCGTCTGAGGCTAGAGACCAGTGGCTACGTTCGTGCAATGTGGAGATAAAGGGAGTCCCCATTAAGGCCAACGAAAATCTTCTGGATATTCTATCCAACGTTGGAAAAGCTATCGGATTTGCCATAGTGCGCGAAAAAATAAATTTTATTACTAGAATTCCCTCTCGCGAGGAAGGAAAAGGCAAGTCTATAATCGTCTGTTTCACGCACCGTTTTGACAAGGAGAATTTTGTCGCAGCTGGCCGAGCTACTAAGGACCTCTCAGCATCCGACATCGGCATGCAAGGGGCCGACAGGATGTTCATTAATGACCATCTCACCGTCAGCCAAAAGCAGCTTCTCACGTCGGCGAAGAAATTGGTCAAGGAAAAGCAATATGAATTCATATGGGTAAAACACGGCAAAATCATGGTGCGGCGGAACGAAACATCGCCCTTTCTCCATATTCAATCCACCAGTGACCTATCAAAAATTAAATAATATGCTACATTTAGAATTAATTACCTTTGCTGCTTGTTATGTTTTGAACGCTTTGCTAAATATGTTTTTATACTTTGAAATGTTGAGAACCGCTATTTGTCCTTGCATGTGGCTACTGTTTGTTATTGCACACGCATTCCGCCATCGCTTTGTTAATCACTCAAACCACTCGCGCTTACCTATTTTTCCTACTGCCTATTTTGAACTCTGCTGCACGGTTATTAGTAACTAATTTGCTATGTGACCGTATCTTATCACCGCTTATTATTGCCGATCATCTCGCTGCTAATTTGTCCCTATATGCTTTGAATATGAGTCGCGCAGGCTTTCAACCCGTTTTTTGCCTTCGTCTGGCAGTATTGTTTAATATTTCCATACTATTTAGCTGGTACGGATTACAATTACGGAATCTGTTCTGGCGCTGCCGTATAATTATATTTAACTTAATAATGATGTGGGAATGGCTTGTGTCATTATCATTGCCTAATTCTTTAAAGTGTCTTCAAATTTCTTACTATCTGCGATTATTTAATTGTAACGTATCCGTCGGATAATCTTATTGTATACTACCAGAATGTAAGGGGGCTACGAACTAAGACTGACACTATTGTACGGAATATTACGTTGAACGACTACGACATAATTGCTCTGACGGAAACCTGGCTTCTCGATTCTATCGCTGACAATGAGTTATTTGATAACAGGTACCTTGTGTGGCGGCGTGATCGCGACTATGTTTCGACTCAGCAGACAAAGGGAGGTGGTGTACTGATAGCGGTGAAGCGGGAATCATGCTCGAGCATGAATGTTGGCTGGCAATCCTCGGCCGAGGACATCTGGGTATCTATCCCCTTAAAACGTAATAACAAACATTTAACCACACTGCGTCTGTGTTCACTATATCTTTGCGATGAAAACCACGGTAACAGTTTTAAAACTCAACTGGATTTTTTTGTAGTAATTTAATTAATCTTATGACTCATAATAATCAGGATAGATTTGTTATTGTAGGCGATTTTTATATGAGTTGCATACAATGGACACTACGGAACGGTCAACTTCAGCCATCTAACTTAGTCAGTTCCCAGGTTAAGAATTTTGTTGATGCCTTGCATGTCTGTGGTCTCCGCCAATATAATGCATTCGAGAGAGTCCCATACGTTATCCCGAATTACCCTTGATCGATATCATTTTAAATAGAAATCAGTGTTCATCGACTAATGGTGGAACGAAAAATTGCTTAGCCGATACATTTTTATACCGACAGCACGGTTCGCCGAAAGATTTTAGACATAGTAAACACTTGACCGATACCATTATGTATAGATGAGGTAGTTCGCCGAAAACCCTTCAGAACGAATAAGCATTTAAATAATAACGAATTTTAGTTGTGGGTAGCTAAATATTTTCTGGGCGCGTGCAAAGTACAATATTATTTGCGGCTCATTCTCGATAGGAACTTTGTGGTTTGTGGCGGCTTGAAATGTTTTAAAAATGAGTACTACTGAAATAGTGATATCTAAACGTGGAGGAAGTGTGCTTATAGTGGAAGGCTATTCATATCACCTCAATAAAAACTTAAATGATAAATTCTACTGGAGATGTACGCGTAGTCAATGTGGTGTTACTATAACAACATTATGTGCATATATCGGTAATCAACATTCTATTATTTCTCAAGTAAACTGTCATATGCATCTACCAGAACCAGAAAAGCGGATACAAATGACTTTCAAAGCAAAAATAAAGAATATGGCAAAAAACTCTATGGATGTTCCATCACAAATTGTCAATCGTTGCTTACAAGACATTCCAAGTACGAGTGCCGCTCAGTTACCTAATAAAGCAGCATTAAGAGGTATAGTACAGCGCGTTAGAAGCAAAGATCAGCCGAAAATTCCAACTACAATTCATGAATTCACGGTGCCGGATAATCTATTGGATTTAGACCAGAAGAAATTTTTAATCGGTCACTATACAAGCCAAGGCGAAAGTGTTGTCGTATTTTGTACGAAAGAAAATTTTAAACGACTTTTTAGAGCAAAATGCTGGATAATGGATGGGACTTTTACAACATGTCCGAACCCATTCACTCAGATATACACCATACAGGTATTAGTCGGAACGGAAAGGGAATCGAGTAAATATTTACCTATAGTGTTTGCGCTGTTATCTCATAAGACTCAAAACTGCTATTACATTCTGTTTGAATTATTAAAAAGATATGCGGCCAATAACTTTCAAGCAGCATTATGTCCTGAGAACGTACTGACTGATTTTGAGGTGGCGGTGATCAATGCCGTGAAACAACAATTCCCTCATTGTGTACATAGACTGTGCTTGTTCCATCTCATGCAAAGCATTTGGCGGCATATACAGGTAGAAGGTCTGGCGAAGCGGTACGGCAATGACTTTGTGTTTGCGCATAAAATCAGGCATTTATTTGCTTTGGCATTTCTTGAAGATCATGAAATCCCGGAAGCTTTTGAACTAATAAAAAACAGAGTTTTGCCGGATGAAGCAGAAGGATTAGCACAATGGTTCAGGAAATATTACGTATCTGGAACGCATTCTAAAAAATCTGTCAGTGACACTAAATTGATCTTAAAGCAATACCAGCCATTATTCCCACCAAGAATGTGGTCAGTATCTGACCGTAGTTATTCCATACCAAAAACTCAAAATGCTTTAGAGTCATGGCACGAGCGATGGGCCAAACTGCTCAACCGTAAGAAATGGAATATCTACAAGACCATCATAGAATTTGGTAAAGAGCAGAAACACAGCGAGTGCGAAATTGAGCGCATCAATGCGTCGGAGCCAATGCCTAAGAGACGTCGATCTTCGCAAGTTGAGTATGAACTAAGATTGCAAAAGCATTTAGCTCAAAAAAGTGATATGGGTTTAGAAGAATTCATCGGTGGATTATGTCATATCTTGTATATAAAAAGAAACTAGCCTATTGTGTATTTTTAAAATACTTTTTTGTGATTTTGTAACCCAGCAAAGGGATTTTGTTCTTTTAGGAAAGATTTTTTTATTTTTTTTAACAAACAACCAAATTATCTTCTACTCATAATGCTTTTGTAGATTAAGTTTTTTTTATGTTTTATTTTGTTTTTTTTTTAATACTTTTTTGTTGATTTTGAAACCCAGCAAAGGGATTTTGTTCTTTTAGGAAAGATTTCCTTATTTTTTTTAAAACAATCAACCAAATTATGATCTACACATAATTTTTTTGTATTTTTGTTAATTAACTTTTTTTATGTTTTATTTTGTATTTTATAAATACTTTTTTGTTGATTTTGTAATCTGTCACAAATATTGTGTTATTTTCTTTTGTTACAAAACGAATGTTTTAATAGAAAATCAAACAAAATTGTATTTATCTCGAAGTGTTTAGGTTTTTTATTAAGGAAATCCAAAAATAAAGTTTTGCTTAGAAACAAGCTGCTTGTCGTTATTCATGACTTAAAATCCCTGCAACTATGAATC